>OZ038381.1:110410921-111610921 GCA_964036045.1 Eutreptiella sp. 'Long Island Sound 2002'
CACCGAAAGGTTTGGCCTCGATGCTCAAAAATATCGTCGGCTACCCCCCCCTAACTCATGCATTTCTGAAATGACCTTTTCTCACAGATTTCAAATACCCCCCCCCTACGGAATGAAATTTTGGTGCTCTGGACGAAAAACGGAGAAAACCCTGAAAATACACGAATTTGCTCCGCGTTGGCATGTTATGAATGTCCCCGAGAGAGAGAGAGAGAGAGAGAGAGAGAGAGAGAGAGAGAGAGATATATATATATATATATATATATACATATATATATATATATATGTATATATATGTATATATATATATATATATGTATATATATATATGTATATATATATATGTATATATATATATATGTATATATATATATATATATATATGTATATATATATATATGTATATATATATATATATATATATATATACATATATATATATATAGTCATAGTCATAGTCATAACCACTTATCATGCCGTCTACTGGAGTTACCGGGCATCTCGCGCCGATAAGTGGTTCCTGCCTCGCTCGATCCCGTGGGTCCCAGGGCTGCCTGAGGTGGCCCACAGCATGACGGAGGACCCAGAGGACCGGGGATACCGGTCAACCAGGCTTTGGGGGCAGTGGCAACTGCATGGCGTTAGCATTAGCAACGGCGACGGGCGCTGGCCCGTTTGTTCGCCGGGGGTATGGGGGCAAGGCAAAGCAACGCAGCAGCATCGCAACAAGTAGAAAGCAAGGGCTTCTCTGCCCGTCGCAAAGCGGCAACCAAGGAACAAAGCAGCACGCATGCGGCGAAGCGAGAGCTGACCCTCCGTCGTTCGCGTACCCCCGCCACCGTGGAGATATCCATCACCCATGACCCCCTGCAATCCATTGCCGTCTGCGTTCTCGAAATTGCCCACCACCCCTGACTCCACGTATCCCTCTGCCAGCACGCAATAGCCCGTATGTGCATTGCCAGGATTTCTGGGAGGCCTCGATGCTCAAAAATATCGTCGGCTACCCCCCCCTAACCCAGTCATTTCTGAAATGGCCTTTTCTCACAGATTTCAAAAAGTATACACATACCCCCCCCTACGGAATGAAATTTTGGTGCTCTGGACGAAAAACGGAGAAAACCCTGAAAATACACGATTTTGCTCCGCGTTGGCATGTTATGAATGTCCCCGAGAGAGAGAGAGAGAGAGAGAGAGAGAGAGAGAGAGAGAGATATATATATATATATATATATATATATACATATATACATATATATATATATATGTATGTATATATATATATATGTATGTATATATATATATGTATATATATATATATATATATATATATATATATATATATATATATATATATATATATATATATATATATATATATATATATATATATATATATATATATATATATAGATATATATACATATATACATATATATATATATATATATATATATATATATACATATATATATATATACATATATATAGGTGGCTCCACCACACGGCTCTAACGTACGTGCCAAGAGCACAAAAAGGTGCATACATGTGTTGGAAGGGGCTAAACTCGGTCAAAACGGGCTCAAATTAGGCTAAAAACACTTGTTTGAGCATCCCAAATGGTCCGGGATCACTTTTGGAAACACCCCTTTTTTGACCCATTTTTGACCCATTTTATGTTCCAAGATGACCCATTTTCAAGGCATTTTGGCGTTTTCCAAGGGGCAAAACGTGTCACCACGGGCTCAAAATGGGCTAAAAACACTTGTTTGAGCATCCCAAATGGTCCAGGATCACTTTTGGAAAAATACATTTTTGACCCATTTTGGACCCATTTTTGGTCTTGAAACGGCCCATGTTCAAGGCATTTTGGGACTTTCCATGGCCCAAAACGCGGCCCCCCACAGGCTCAAAGCAGCCAAAAAACACTTGTTTGAGCATACCAAGTGGTCCGGGAACAACTTTGGAAAAAATCTTTTTTTTCGCCCCGGGGACCCTGGTGGACCCACCGTTGGCCCCCGCAGTGCGCGGGCTGTGCTGCCCTCCGGCTACCGAAATGACCACTGGTACGGGGTACTAGGTGTCCGTTTGGGCGATTCCGAGGGGTGGAAACCACCAAAAGTAGGGGGTTGCGGGTGGACCAAGTGCCCTCGGAATTGGATTCTGAGCCACGTAGCCCAAGATACGGTCCGTGCTTGGTTTCGGGGTGTCAGTGCACATGGCGCGGATTTTGGGGCTTTTTGGCGCCTTTTTGGGCCGTTTCTCGGACATATCGTGGAGTTGAAGGGCACGAGAAGGCTCTTTGACACGGTGAAGTCAAGCCGTACGTGTAGTGTAGCCACCGTTTCGCTTCGTTTGGCCGTTTTGACTGGGTTTTGGGGCCGTTTTGGGCCAAAAAAGGCCGTTTTGGGGCACAAAATGCGCAGTTTTGGGAGGGCACCTCACGACTTGGCGCCCACGCCCCGGGGCGCCACCGGTGAGTTTTTGGGTCAAAACTTGGATTTGGCGAGGGCACCACCTAGGCTCAGGGATGGCTAGAGTAGAGTAGAGCCCGGAGCGATGAGGCGGAGCAATGGCCAAAACGGAAAGGTATATATATATATATATATATATATATATATATATATATATATATATATATATATATATATATATATATATATATATATATATATACATTCACACACACCATCTGCATGGCCATTTTTTTCCTTCCTTCGCTACTTTCGCCAATGAGGCCCAGGAGCAACGTCTTCAGTACACAGCTTTTGCCGCTCATTAACTTTGTAAGAGAGGATTCATTGAGTGTGCCGCCCGTAGGAGAATCTTGAGTACCCGTGGATGGTGTGATTCTGCCGGTCGAGGGGTCTGGCCTAGGAGTTTTGGGATTTTTCCAGTTGGCAGCGCGTTGATTGCGTCTAGGGGAGCGCTCTCCAAGCTGCGTTTCACGGATGCAAGGGTGTACACTTTGCGAACGAGGAATAAGTGGCCGTTTGAATGGGGGATGAATATTCGCGCGAATTTACCCGATTATCGAGGTTTTCTTTTTGAGGAAAACGCCATAGTTTTGGTTTCTTTTCAGGGAGTTGAGGGGGTAGAATACATTCCCCAGCCTCATTCCATCATCAAGTGAAAAATCCGCCCCAAACGCCCCAAACGCATCCACCAAGCCCAAACGGCGCCCAAAACGAAAAGTGGCAAAACCCGGCAAGTCTGTAGCCGATCCATAGGCATGAATTCGTACGAATTCGTATGGAATTCGTACGAATTTCGCACAAATTTTGCACGAATTGCGTACGAATTCATCCAAATTTCACTCTTGCCTACCCCCTCCTTTGCCCTGACACCCGGATTAAACATGCACCCCTGCATGCACCCCTGCCACAGGCAACATGTGCACGTGTGTGTGGGTGTGGCTTCGTGTGGGGCGCGTGGGTTTGCGTGGATTTGTGTACGGGTGTATGGTTATGTTTGCACGTGGGTGGATGTATGACTTTGGGTTTGTTTCTAGGTGCGGGCGTGCGTCTGTGTGTTGGTGTATGTGAGGATGTGGGGGCCACCCAACCACATACGCACACAAACCCGTCCCAAACCTCACACCAACACCAACACCCACACACCCACACGAACAACCCCGCACCCAACTAGTCATGGATGCACACCCACGCCCACAAACCGATCCACACACCCACCCACCCACCCACCCACCCACCAACACACACACACACACACACACACACACACACACACACACACACACACACACACACACACACACAAACACAAGGCTCCCGCCCCACATACCCAACCACGACACATCCACTATGCAGGTGTGTCTGGGTATGTGTGGCTGGGCCGTGTGTGGGTGTGGGTGGGGTGGCAAGGCGGTTGGATTTCATTGATGGTATGTGGGTGTGTGTGTGGGGGGGGTGTATGACTATCGTCCGGCAACCCCCCCCCCTTCCCCTCCTTGTTGCCTAGGGGTGCGGATCAAAATTTTCAAAAACCACCAAAACTAGCCAAAAGACGGGAGGAAGGCATAGCGAGCAAGTACTATGCAAAAACGATCCACACATGCTTCTTGAGGTAACCCCTTGGTACACGCTAGAACACCCAATCTTGTTCTAGCCTAGAACACTCTAGCTAGAACGTTCTAGCCTAGATTAGATCAACTCTAGAACGATATAATAGCCTAGGTAGAACACAAAAAACAAATTATCACACACACAGACACATACACACACACATGCACGCACACATTTTGTCGTAGGCACGGGCACTGTGGCGCTGCCCTCCCTTCAAGCGTTGGTTGGGGGGGGGGTGTCGTTGCTTTTGTCACACATTTTTCAGGGGGGGGCTTGAGAACTACCTTGGGCGGGGGGGGGGGGGTTGAACTCAGGGTCTGGGAGGGTGTTCTTCTCTTTGTTTCACAGGTTTTTTTTTATTGGATTTTGTGGGTTGGACCTGCCAAACTGCGATTTCAAGTTGCAGGTATGCCATGCAATGCTGTGCAATGTTGTGGTGTGTTGTGGTCTCGTTAGGTGTAAAGTGGTGTGCTGTGCTGTATTGTAGTCTGTTGTGGTGTGTGATCCGCTATGGTGTGTTGTGCTGTGTAGTGGGGTGGTGTGTTGTGTTGTGGTCACATGAGGTGCGCTGTGGTGTGTGGCGGTGTCATGTGGTGTGGCCTGGGGTCATGTGTTGTGGCCTCATGTCATGTGGTGTGGTGTGGTGTGGTGTGCCGTGCTGCGCTGCGGTCTGCTGTAGTGTGTGATTGGCTCTGGTGTGTTGTACTGTGTGGGGGGGTAGTGTGTTGTGGTCACATGACGTGCGCTGTGGTGTGCTGTGTTTTCATGTGGTGTGGTTGGTGTGGTTCGTTGAATGGCGTGTTGGTTGCTTGGCAGGTTGGGTTATTTGGCCGCTTGGGTTATTTGTTGGGTGTTTGGCCGGTTGGGCCATGCTATGTGGTGTCTGCAACCTGTGGTGTGTGCTGTGGTATGGTGTTGTATGCTGTGTGATGTCATGTGTGTGGGTACACATGTATTTGCTGACATCCCAGGGGAGGGGGGGGGGGGCTGGTAAGTAGTTACTTTTTTTGTTCTAGTGCCGTTCTAGGGAACTATTCTAGCAGCGTTCTAGCGGCGCTCTAGCGGGCCACTAGAGCGCCGCTAGAACGCCGCTAGAACAGTTCCCGCGAACGCCCCGAGAACAAAAAAAGAAACTGCTTACCAGCCCACCCCCTCCCTTGGGATGGCAGCAAATACATGTGTACCCACACACATGACATCACAGAGCATACAACAGCATACCACAGCACACACCACAGGGTGCACACACCCCACAACTTGCCCCAAAGGGCTATACACCCATCAAATAACCCAAGCTGCCAAACAACTCAACATAGCGACAAACCAAAGAATATCACACACCACAACAGACTACAACACAGTGTCATGTGGTGTGATGTGGTGTGGTGCGGTGGGGTATCGCGCGATAGGATTGCCTGTCTGGTTTGTTGGGTGGTGTGTTGGTTGCTTGGCAGGTTGGGTTGTTTGGCAGCTTGGGTTATTCGTCGAGTGTTTGACTGATTGGGGCATGCTATGTGGTGTCTGTACCCTGTGGTGTGTGGTGCTGTATGCCGTTGTATGCCGTGTGATGTCATGCGTGTGTGTACCCGTGTAATTACTGCCAGTCCAAGGGAGGGGGGGGGGGGCTGATATGCAGTTACTTTTTTTGTTCTAGCGGCGTTCGCCGGAGTTGTTCTAGCGGCGTTCTAGCGGCGCTCTAGTGGCCCGCTAGAGCGCCGCTAGAACAATTCCCTAGAACGCCGCTAGAACAAAAAAAGTGCCTCAGATATATGTGGTTGCTAAAAAGATCATACGGAGTTCGTAAGAATTTCGTACGAATTTCGTACCAAGTTCGAACAATTCGCACAAATGTGCAGGGTTTCGGCCGGCCGGCCAGCCCGCCACCCAGCCACCTAGCGGGCCACCTAGCCAGCCACCCAGCCAACCACCATTGCATTGTACATGCCTGTTTGCCTCACCGCCCTTGCTCCCAAGATCTCAAGATGATGTCACAGATCCATGGAGTGTGTGGTAAAGTTTCCTTCCCTTTAAACAAGGCACATCATGCATCGGGATGGGGTTTTGGGTTGTTTGCTCGTGTGGGAATCCGGCCTAGTGGTCCAGTTGCACAATCACCAACACAATTGCCGTTGCACTGTGTTGTAGCGTCCCCATGTCCAACTAACATCGACAAGCATGCATGGAGATGCCGCAGTGCTTTTGTAAATGTGGTGCATGATGACATGCCTGTGTCCCATGACAAGTATCAAGGTTAGTATGTTCGATCCCAAAAGGTTTATGACTTTGTGTTGGGTTACATGTCCAAGAATGAAGAGTTGGAGGCGTAAGTGTTCTTTGGAAAGGTGCCTTGGGATATAGATTTCAATACGGATGGTATATATTTGGGAATGAGGACAATGGTGTACTCGGACGTTGATATCGATAACAACAACATTTGCAGCTGCACATTTGTTTGATGCGGTGATTCTATGTTTTGTGTTCTGGGTCGTGATGGGAGGTTCCAAAGGCAAGGCAACTTGGAGTATGAGCTAAGGGTGTTCTTGAAACGTGGCCGACCAGCCCCCACCTTTGCAAACCCATCCCCATACGCACACCATGCATGAGAAGAGGCGGTACAATGGTGCACTACATATTTTGGCTGTTTTCCAGGGGCGCGCCAGCCAGCCAGCCAGGGGGGGGGGGGTTTCAAAGCCTCCTAGCCACCCAGCCGCGGTTAGGCGCAGCTTCTTGGTGCCATCGTGTGTATTTCTCGTGCTATCTTCGCCAAAACGGTGCTACAATAAATCTGTCCAAATTTAAGGTTTTAACTAGCCGCCTCTTTCCACATATTCGGTGTTGTTCGGTCAGACCCGGTGCGATTTCACCGAAATTCACACAAGATTTGCTCCAAATTCAAGGTGGTGAATTTCGTACGAAATTTGTACGAATTTCCTACGAATTTTGTACGAATTGCCCCCCATTTTGTCTTGTCATTGTTATTCGTTGTACACGTTGGACATTGAACAATTTGTTTTGTAGATCCCTAGATACACGCTAGGCCACACAATTTCGTTCCAGCCTTGAACAACATCGCGAGGGCATTCTAGCCTACAACGTCTAGCTAGAACGTAGACCGAGATTGGTTCTACACTAGAACACAAACAACAAATCAAAACATTACACATACCATTTCTTATGCTTTGTTGCTCACAAAGTTGTTGGGAAGGGCGTAGGTTATAGGTGATAGTGGATGGAGTGGTGGGGGGGGTCCATTGGGGTCAAACCATTGTTGCATTGCTCACAAAGTTGTTGGGAAGGGCATAGGTTATAGGTGATAGTGGATGCAGTGGTGGGGGGGGGTTCCATTGGGTCAAACCATACGAGCGTAATCAACCACGTCTAGGGTTGGGGGGGGGGGGCAAGGAGACCGCACTTATGCCCCTTGAGTGTCTGGGTGTGGGGTTATGAGGGTGTCTTGCTTGTTGCAGTGCCGTTAAGGCAAGGGAGGGTACTCCTTTTCTCTTCACGGGTTTTTTCTACTTTTTGATCCTTCGATGTCGGCTCATCCTAGCTTCTCACCTGCAGCCGGGTTGGATTGTTCCCCCACCAACAGGGAACGTGAATTGCATGCGCACACACCATGGAGTAGCAGCGTCTAAGTGCATGGCTCCGTGCGACTGGGTGCATCCAGACCGAGGTATGTTGCGTGCAGTTGTTTCATGTTGTAACATATTGTGGATGTGTGTGGAGTGGGGGCTGTTTGATTTCATTGGGGGTATATGTGTGTTGGTGTATGAGTTCCTCTCCCTCTCTTTGTGTATGTGTCTACGGGGGGGGGGTAGAAAAGTGTTTGTGGGTGTGGGGACATCATTGCATTTATGGGTGGTGATGGTGTCGCTTTTTCTGCTAGTGTCCTTCAAAAATAGTACGAAATTCGCACGAAGTTCGCACGAATTTCGTACGAAGTTTGCACGAAATTCGTACGAATTTCGTACGAAATTCGTCGGCAAAGTGCCTCGAACATAGGGACTGTGAAGGTGGTTGTGACCAATTTCTTATGAAATTTGTACGAATTTCGCACAAAGTTCGAACAATTTGCACGAATTTGTATCATTCTTGTGCGGAATAAAAATACACACATACCCTCAATGATGCGTTGGTGTCTGTCTGTGTGTGTGTGTGGGTGCGTGGTCGGAGGGGTTGTTGTTTGTGTGGGCGTGGGTGGATGGTGTGTGCATGCATGGGTGATAAGTACATGCATTGGTGGTTCTTGGGTTGTGGGTGTTTGGGTGTGTGTGGGTGTGGATGGTTGCATGGGTGGATGGGCAGATGGATGAATGGGTGTGGGTGTGCGTGTGCGTGTGCTTGTGTTCAACCATGTGTTTGTGTTCGGGTGTGTTTGTGTGTGCGTGCGTGGTCGGAGGGGTTGTTGTTTGTGTGGGCATGGGTGGATGGTGTGTTCGTGCGTGGGTGATAAGGGCATGCATTGGTGGTTCTTGGGTTGTGGGTGTCTGGGTGTGTGTGGGTGTGGATGGTTGGACGGGCGGTTGGGCGAATGGATGAATGGGTGTGGGTGTGGGTGTGGGTGGGCTTGTGTTCAATCATGCATTTGTGTCTCTGTGTGTGTGTGTGTGTGCGTGCGTGGTCACAGGGGTTGTTGTTTGTGTGGGCATGGATGGATGGTGTGTGCGTGCGTGGGTGATAAGTGCATGCATTGGTGGTACTTGGGTTGTGGGTTTTTGGGTGTGTGTGGGTGTGGATGGTTGGATGGGCGAGTGGATAAACCGGTGTGGGTGTGGGTGTGGGTGTGCTTGTGTGCATGTGTGCGTGCATGTTTGTTTGGGTGTTTGGCGCCTGGTCATGAGGACATGTGTGTTGTTCTTGTGTGTTGTTGTCGTGTTGCTGTGCTATGGGCTTAGGAGCCGGTGTGGCAATAGTTTGGGGGAGGAGGGGCATGAAAACTACTCCAGAATTTAGGAAGAGCGCTCGTTTAATTGAAGGCATGTGTGTGTTGGTGTTCGGGCCTGTCTGTAGGTGTGGGGGTCGTGCCGCGGTGGCTTTTCTCTCATTTCCGCACAAAAATGCTGCCCCCCCCGCTTGCGCAGCTCCTAAGTTACGCGCAAAACACAGCAAAAAATGGCCAAATTTGCGCCTCCGCGAATCCCCCATTCAAACGGCCGCTTCACGAAGGGTACAGGAGGGGCTATGCCGATGATGATGATTTGGTGGCTTTCTGGCATTGCTTTCGCTGATTTGGACGCATTCGCGCCGGTGGCGACGTTGGCGCTAGCGATGATGTTGAGGAGCCTTTGTAGATCGGACATCCTCCTCAAATGTTTTTCAACCTGAGATGATTGGGTATCAAGTATTTACATTTTTCTGGACACTCTGCTTCGAATGGTGGCCGTGAAATTAATACGAGTGTGCACCAAGTGTTAGAGACCCACGTACAGCCATGCACCCAGCTCCGGCAACAAGGCAAAACACAAGAACAAATTCACACTAGGCCGCAGTCTTTTCTGAAGAGCAAAAAATTGCACGTGTGACACAATCATGCAGGAAACGTGTTCTCGATATCCCAGGGCAACAACTAGGAAACTGAAGTAGTAGAAACCTTTTTTCATCGCCAAATGTGCAAGCATCGATCTTACACGTGAAGCCTCTACGGGACTGTCGTTGGCATTGGTATCTTACTCTAGCCCCCCCCGACAGTAGACCCACCTGCAAATGATCCACCCCCATTTCCGAGCCCCTCCGGAAAAAGTCGACAAGAGACCCACTTGGAAACGTACACTTTAAGATACCAACCTGCAAAAGGGGACAAAAGGGAACCTTAACCAAAGTGCCACAGGCAGAGGGGGGGGGGTTTATGGGGTAGGTGATCCGGAACATTTTTGATCCAAACACTAGGCACTGGAGGGGGGGGCTTATGGGGTAGGTGATCCGTGGTTCACTTTTGGATCATTCTTCGACCATGTTCGACCATTTTGCTCAGTGTACTTTCAACTCTGTGCCCATAGTGTTGTGGGCTTGTGCATCATTTTTTGAAGCCAAATTGTTGGAAACAAGTGAATTTACATTTTTGGATCATGTATAACACACATTGTTAGTTCAATGTGTTGCTCCGTACTTGCACTATGTCACACTTATGTTTGGAAGTTACGTTTTTGGATCATTTTTGTGAACATGAATCGGTGGATCATTTCTTTTTTGGAACTTACATTTTTGGGTCACATTCTTTCCAAACAAATTGGTGGATCATTTCTTTTTGGGAGGTTAGCGAAACAAAAATGATCCAAAAATGTAAGTTCCAAAAAAGAAATGATCCACCAATTTGTGTGGAAAAAATATGATCCAAAAATGCAAGTTCCAAAAAAGAAACGATCCACCAACTGGTCCACCAGTTCGTGTCATTTCTTTTTTGCAACTTACATTTTTGGATCTTTTTTTTACACAAATTAGTGGATCAATATGGTGCTTTGTACTTGCACTATGTGTTACGGTTACTACCCCTTGGATCATCACGTGTCTGCATGGATGGTCCGGCAAATCGTGGATCATTTTGCTAGGTAGTTGGGGGGGGGGGGGGGGGTTATGGGGTACGTGATCCATGATCGGCAGCTCATTTTGGGGGGGGGGGGTTGGATCACTGATCCGCGGACTACCTACTGCACGAAGCCCAAGCCCTAGTGTGACAAGACAGCTGTAACCCGATGCTTCAGCATTGAATGTTGCGGGTATTTTCTCAAACACTCCAAGAAATGGGCCCTTAGTTGACATAGCCTTGGTGAAAATGTTGTGGGACAACACAAAGTGACCTGCACATACGATCGTTTAAAAATGGGTTAATGTCCCGTTTTTTTTTTGGTAACAAAACGATTTTTCCGTCCCCAGCCACACAGTTTTTTTACCAAAAAAAACAGGTTGTGTACCCACCCACGGACTCTGTTTTGACATGTTTGCTGCTTGTTTGTGCGATCGGTTTTCACATGCATATTGTCTATCTCTTCATTGGTAAACCAACCACTTTATGCGAATGCACGAAATGCTCTTTTCCTGCATAAAATGCACTTTTTTGCGTAAAATGATCCCATATCTGCATAAAATGAACAAACTGAACGCATGCACACTACAGGCACAGTCCCAAT
Source organism: Eutreptiella sp. 'Long Island Sound 2002' (assembly GCA_964036045.1). Classification (NCBI taxonomy): domain Eukaryota; phylum Euglenozoa; class Euglenophyceae; order Eutreptiales; family Eutreptiaceae; genus Eutreptiella; species Eutreptiella sp. 'Long Island Sound 2002'. Next base: position 110,422,134 of record OZ038381.1, read on the forward strand.
CCACCAGAATTCAAACCTCGGTGACTCATCACTCCACATCAGTCATTTACGCACCAGCTATGGGTATAAAGTCTGAAGTCTGAAGTCTTATTTGGCATGTTGTGTTGCGGACCCACATTAGAGCACATCCAAGTAAAAGTCTGATACAAGTGCAACCCCCCCCCCCCAAACACACAGGAACTTAAGTTCAGGAAAATGGTTATAACAGTGCACACCCCCCCCAAGACACATAGCAACTTCACAGGAAAATGGGGATAAAAGTACATTACCCCACCCCCCACAAACACACAGGAACTTCACCTCGGGAAAATGGTGCGTTAGGGAAAATAGGTTGGAATGGAAAATGTGGAGAAGGGACCACTAGGAAAAGTCTGATAACAGCGCCCCCCCCCCCCCCACCAAAACACACAACCATTCAGTTCAAGAAAATGATGGGTTGGGTTGGGGAAAAAACGGGGTTTGAAAATGCGCAAAAGGCAATTGTGCGAACAATGTGGCACAAGCACCCCCCCCCAAAAAAAACACACCCATACCTCTTGGAAAATGGGGCGTTGGGGAAAATGTGGGAAAAGGGAAAACCAAGGGAAATGGGAAACCGTTACATACTAATGGTTGCTAATGTATGAATGGACCTGTAGAGAAGGAGAACATGGGGATTGGCACGACAAGCATGCAAAAGCACAATACCATTGCAACCCCAACACTGTCATTCATCAATGAGTCCGTCCATGTCATCCACCGGCACTTGGGGACATGGTTGTCAGCTGCTGAGAGGTGCAGCAGAACGGGTGACACGATCCGTTGGGGGGACCCAATCAGAGTCCATTTGGGGTAGCAAAGCCAATGCCTGTTGCATGGCAATGTCTCGGGCTTCTCGCTGGTTCTTGCTATTTGGCACCTTCACACCCACGCTTGCCAAGCAATCACAGATGCGAGCGCGTGTCCAGTCACGCAATGTGCCTGCCTTTGCACCACATACCAGCTTGGCCTGTGCACGGGCCAAGGCACGCTTTGGGTCAGACTTCCGTGGTGCGACTGCCTCCACTGTTATTTTCAGCAGCCTCGGCATCATCCACAACCTGCACCACTGCCTCACCACACGGTCTTGGATCGTTGACAAAGCACGTGTGGCAAACCAGACATGTGTTGCACCAGATGCGCACAGACTGCCTGCACACTGCACAGTCCATGCCCCTTCGGAAAGTGAAGAAGTCATGGTTGCCACCATGCTAAGCAGGACTACCATCTGGTTCGACCACAGTGCCCTCGGTGTCCTCAGACGGGGCTTGTCGGTCAGCCCGTCTGTTTGTTGCGCCTTGACAAGCCAGTGGCACCTCCGACCCCCCAAAAGATGGCAAAATGTCACCCTCGTCTGCCACTGCAGCCTCCCCCTCTAGGCACTGCAGCATGGCCGCTTCCACTCATGTACGTGGATCAATGCGCTGTGAAACCCTATGCCGGGGACGCACATGGAAGCGTGCATTGGCTGCCAGCTTGCTGGCTACCTCGACACCCTGCCCCTTCACCCACTGCCGCAAAGGTGGCAGATTACAATGCACAGGCATGCACATGCTAAGGACATGTGTGTCCTCCATATGATGCATACTGTTGGTGAACCTCCCACGCAACGAAATGGCACGCTCAACAGCAGCCTCAGCAGGGCAATATGTGCGCAGCAATGACAAAAAACCCCAAACATTCACCCATTGGAGATGCTCCCGCGCCGGCGTCAAGGCCGCCCACATCCGGGACATGGGGGTCTTGGCGAAGGTCCGAACGACATGCTCCTTGAAGGATTCCCACTCTTCCAATGCACGAGCAGCATTAACATGCGCAGCTGCCAGTTCAGCGTGGTGTGTGCCCATGAACTGCTTCAGTAGATCCACTCCAAATGTGGCTCGATCAGCCGCTGGTAGAGCGAGCCAACGGCCATGGTCAAGCAACACAGCACACTCAAGAACACCCCGGGGGTCAATGGTCCCTTGTCCCTCCCTGATGCCATCAAGCAGTGTGGGGGTGACTGCACGTGCCTCTGTGGCTGGAAAAGGAGGGCTGGTTGTGCACCTCTGGCGATCGGTATCAAACCAGACCAATTCAACGCCATGCCATCCACCTGTCACAGTTTGCTCTTTGAATTGAGTCCACCCCCGCCCCTCCTCCCTCGCCACCTTTTCCACCGGTGCCTGTAACATTTGGGCTGCCTTGGTCAAGTGGGCACCCGTTGGTGCATGCAACTGTGCAACCTTGTTGAAGATGCGTGTGCCGTGTAGTATGTCTCCATATACCACTGCCCATGACAGCAAACCTGCATCATGGCCATCCTCCCACACATCCTGCTCCTTGGTGGTGAGGTGCGTTTTGGAATCCAAATGCCTCGCCACCCATGGCACGTTGGCCAAGAACACCTTGTTGCGACGGGCATTTGCCTCGGACCACCGGATACGGTGACTGGCAGGGATCAAACGCAACCCGCTGCGTGTATGTGGTCTGGTGTTCTCTTGGACACACCTCTCGAGGTCCTTCGACTGGCGCGCACCGTTGTACAATGCACGTTGGCGACCCATAGCTGCCAGATAGTCACCATGCACTTGGCCGGCAGCCTCCAAGGCAAGGCCTAGCTTGCGCTGGACCACATGGCATGGCTCACCTAGGGGGGTTAGCAAGGACAGTCACTTCACAAGCATGGCAAACACATTGTGCTCCATTGCCGACACATCAACAGCTTGTTGTGCAGTGGCACCACGCACACCAAGGTTAGAGGCACCATCCACCACAAAAGCCACAACCTTGTGAGCCGAACAGGCACGGTCAGGCATCCAGGACAGCAGCACCGCCTCCACTTGTGCCGTCACCTCTTGTGCCTCCCCTGAAGCCACATCCACCACACCAAGCAACACCGCACACATTCCCCCTGGCCCAGTGCCTGGGAAGAGGAGCAGGATGGCACACTCGTTGATGCAATGCCGTTGCCGGTCAGATGCTTCCAACGACAAGGCAATGAAAAAATGCCCTTTGCAGGGTCTCTGACACACCATCTTGCATGGCGCCATGCATTGCGACCATGGCCTTCTCGTCTATCCATCGTCGAGAGGCATGATGGCCCGGTTTGGAGGTCAACGCACAATGCAGAAGAATGCGTTCACTGATTGCCCGAATGGATGTGCACATGCGGAGGCCAATGTATACCTCCACCAGGCGTGTCAAAATGGTTGCCACCGCGTCCCTCATAGATACAACGAGGTCCATGCCCTCACCCGTAATGAACACAGTGCTCTTCTCTGCCACATTGACCGCACACGCAGCTGCACTGGGGCACAGTGCCTGAAAACGTTCCGCACAATGCACCCGGAAACTCTCCTCGGCGGCCAAGTGGTGGCGGCTAGGATTATCAATTTTCCTGCAGCTGCTGGTCGTGCCACCTGACACACCAACGTAACCCTCCAGGACATCTTTACGCCATCCCTTTGGTGCAGCGATCATCATACACATGCCCATGCCATACGTTCCATTCACCAAGGGTGCAGCGGCCTTCGGTGGCCGCTGCACCCCTGGACAATCCGTTTGAGCAGCCCATGCACAACATATGCACATTACACCCCCTTGAACAGTGAACTGCAACTGCCAATGCCCGTCCACAAACGCTTGCAGTGTCTTTGGCCCTGCCATTTGTTGCTTGGGGGCTGCCCCCATCATCACAGAAAAAGCATTGCTCCCCGTTGCTGCCAATGCAGCAAATCGGGCTCTATCCTGTTCTATGGACTCGGCAACAGACCGGTGCGACATGCCCTGACCTGCATGCCTCTCATCCCACTCCTTCTCATGATGGGCCCGGAGATGAACCTGGTGGGCTTGCACACGGACCTTCCAATGCTTTTTCAGCCGTACCCTTTGCTTTTGTACAAGCTTTGCCACAACTTCAATAAACTCGGTGCTGGGCTGCACATCCCCCACATGTGTGGTATATCCGGGGTCACCAGTTGGCAGCGCCATGGCTGCCAACTGGGTGTTACTTGGCATGCTCGGGGCACGCCTGATGACAGTTGGTGCTGCAGACTGTGAGGGGGAGGGTTGTGCTTCCCCAATGTGGTTGGTAGACTCTGGGTCACCCGTTGCCAGTGCCATGGCTGGCAACGGGGTGTTACTTGGCATGCACGGACACGCCTCTCCACAGTTGTTGCTGCAGACTGAGAGGGGGCATCACGTACACCACGATTGCAGGCAGTCCTTTGTGAACCGCCTTGTGAGAGACCCACCATTTCCGTGGGAGTACGCTCATACAATAGGAATGTCACCTTTCGTGAATTGGCTGGGGGCCGTCCCCTGGTCACTGACGCATCATCACACAACCACCACTCATCGCGAACTAAAATGTGAGCAACAAAGTGCCCTTCCTCCCTAGTTGCTCCAACGTGTAGCACCATGGCCCGGAGGGACCAATGGTACCCGTTGACATCCACAAACTCATGATCCACAGTCAAGCTATGAAGCTGTTGATTGTGGACATGGAGTGGAGCCCACTTGTTGAACACCAGTGACGATAGTACAATGGCCTCCTGGAGATCCCCCCCACAGCCACGTGGGGGGGCGTTTGAAGGGCGGCCCAACGAACGGCCCCTCATTCCCTCCCTCATTCGCACCCGCACGCTTTGGCCCTCGTTAGTAACATGCAACACTTGGGCAGCCATTCCCAACTCACCTCCAGCTTGGTGGACTTCCGTGTCACATACTCAGCACCGCTGCCACCATTGCTCATGAGACAAGCAGTCAGACAAAGAACGAACACCAGCACGAACCAGCTTCGGTACCATGTGCTTCCAACACTCAACCATCTCGGACTGCTGCCTCCACTCAAACTTGGGAGCCCTCCTAACACATTGACACCGACCACTACACTGGCACACAGTAACAGTTGGCTGTCCCTCATCGGCCAACAGGCGTGCAACCGCACTTGGACGGTACACAGCACCTGTCATACTTGCCACAATGTCACCCCACAGTGTAGCCCACACCGCCACATCATTTGGGCACTCATCATGGAAGGCCTCCCGTCAACCACATGCCAGCAGGAAGCATTGCAACGTTGTACCAAGCCAAAACCAATTGTGACTTGGGGGGTTCGCCATGCCAGATGGCCGTTGCCGTGCTACACCTTGCGGACCGCCACTATCCTGGAGGTAGGCGGAAGGCATGTTGGTGCAACAACTTGCGGTGCGAGCGATGGAGGCAAACTCTGCTATTCTCTACGGCCGTAAGGGGCCACCAATCGCCTGTCCCCTTTCCATGGGCAAGCAGCATGCCATGCCCAAGTGCGGACCACTACAGGTTGCCTATCGACACGGTACCTATGGCCGGGACGGTTAATGCCATAGGGGCACTGCCTTCTTCTTGGTCTGCCGTGCGGTCCATCGCCGACGCCTCCCTCTTCCACCCGGATCTCACCACCCACGTGCTGCCCCGTGGAGAACACTGCTGACCATGGGGTACTATCAAAAAGATGTTGATGGGGAGATGTCGTCTCATTGCATGACAGCTGTATTGTAGTCCAGGTGAACCACTCTGGCACCAGCTCCCTTGCAATAATGTGGTTCACCATCATCGGAAGGGGGCCATGCTCCTGTGTCCCTTGCACAAGCCGCGACCGGCGACAATCCCCTTTCGCTGCATGCCATTCGCTCCTAGCGACACCCAACTGCAACCTTCGCAAGGAGAACAGCGTTAATGTCTCTCTAGTGTACACCGGTGTCCCCATTATGCCATGCAAGACACACAAAGGACTACCTGCAACGAGCGGTCGTAGCTGGCGCCTCGGTAATGTCCTCCCCGCCGGTGCCCATCACGTTCGGCCTCACCAATGACGATCACGCATGCTTGTTCACAGGCTTCCTCCATGTCGTGGATTGTATGGTACACTTTGGCTTCTGCCATACCCGGACTCCAAACTGCAGCAGACGTCACAGCAGTGTCCGGGCCAAACTTTAAATCCATTATTTTTGGTGTGTTTGTACGCAACAACACGGCCTTCCCATCGATGTGGATGGCGAGATGTCGATAATGGTCCGGCAATCCCCCCCAGGGCTTCCCGTCCCAGTTATTCTCTTCCAGGGCCCTACGAACACTTAGAGCACTCTCTTTAACCTCTATGCCACACCGTTCCCTGTACATTATGGTTGCCTGAACTCGCAGGTCCGCACCAGTTAAGGGGGTGTGACTGCGGAGCGCATGGAGGCTGAGGGCAGCTGCATAAGAAAAACATGCACCAGCGAAATACTCATCAAGTGCCAACCGTAACTTCAGTTGCCGGATGGTAGGCAGCTCCCTACCGGCAGTAGCCTTGATTTTGTCCACCTCAACCTTCTCGTCGGGATTGTCAATGTCAATTGCTGCGGCCTGGTCCACCCCTAACCGCACACGCTTTGCAGCAGGCATGGGGTTGGGGTCCCTAGGCATTGCGTTCTTGCCTGAGAAGGGGGTGTTGCTCAGCTGGGAGCCATCTGTGCTGGACTGACTAGGTGCCACGACAGCGCATGCCGTCCCCAAACACCTTTGCATATTCGGTGATGACATTTCACTATCTTGCCCACTTAATAAAACCTGTGGTGGGCGCTGTGCTAGGGGCACAGGGGATCCCTGATCAGAGAGTGACTCAGCACCACCACCGGGGTGTGGCGTTAGGCATTCTTGTGCAGCACCTGGCCCTGTGTTTTCCATTACGTCTCGGCCCTGGATCTCATCATCAGCATGCACACCACCTGCAACATCCGATGCACCTCGGGGTCCACAACGCAGCGCACAGGCTGGGACGTCGGACCCACTTGGATCACCTCTGCGGGGATCCTGGTTAGCAGTCATAGGAGTTAAGGCAGGGGGGGGGGGGGCATTGCTGTGCTTCACCAAGGGTGCCAGCTGTGCCCGCGGCCTCCTTTGTGCCCCCTTCCTGGTGCACAGCACATGCATCATTGGGTGTACCTTTGTCACAAGGGACGCCACCAGGTGTATCTTGGGATCCGAGTCGCAGCGCACAGGCTAGGACGTGGGACTGGCTTGGATCACCTCAGGGGGGATCCTGGTCAGGTGGCACGGGACCTGGGGGTGGGGGGGGGGTTGCACCCCAGCTTCAGCCATGGCTTCCAATAGAAGATCAATGACCTCCTCCCGTGCATCATCTGTCCATGCAATGTTCACCATACGGACACCAGCATGGAGGTATCCCAAGTGGTTGCGGGGTATCTCAGGGCTGAAAGGGGTGCACCTCAGTATCACATCGCTAGTCTCTTGCATGGGAATCCGCATGGACTCTGCAAAGTGGCGTCCCACCGTATAGGCAGCCACCAGGCTCTCCTCTGACAGGGGCTCCCGCCGCTGCTCCCCCAAGCCTTGCATCGCAATGAGGACACACCGGGCAATGCCATGGCACGTTGTCATCAGTGCTTGGTCCAACTGTTGTTGTCTAGTCAGCTGCACCGTCATAGGAGCTAGATTGGGTGGGACGCTGGGTTGAGGTCCGGGACTGCAAGTAGAACTTGAGCTTTCTGGCAACAGTGAAATCCGTCGACTACCCCCAAATCCAGGGGTCCCCTGTCGAGTCGGACCTGTGCTACCAGCTGGCAACGACACTCTCTGTCGACCACCCCCGGATCCTGGGGTCCCCTGTGCTTTCGAGCCCTTCCCGTTGGCGGGCAACAGTGAGTTCCGGCGGCTCGCAGGTGCCACCAAATCACTTGTGAATGGCCGTGCTGCACTTGCTGCCTGTGGCCAGAAGTACTGCATGCGGCCCAAGGGTAGTCTCCGTACCCCAGTCGCATACATCTTCTCTAAAGCAGGTGTGGAGTACTTGGTCTCCCCTCTCCAGAATGGCCATGAGTCCACAAGTGGCAGGGCGTACACAATGTCATTTCAAGCCTCCATCCAAGCAAGTTTGCCAACGCTGGTGGGGTGTCCAGCAATGGCCCCTCGTTGACTCCCCACTTTCCCACAGTCGTGCTCATACTGTTTTATCCGCTCCCAGAGGTTTGAGGCTACCGTACGGTATTCCACAACAGCACCTCCGTCCTCCCGTGTGCACTTTGGACTGCCCTCTTGGCTGTACATCAGGCGGCACAGTGCTGCAAGTCCATGGGTATGGATGACATCGAGGGCACATGTCGCCATCTGCATTGCCAACTTCCTGTAATAGATGGCCTCCTGTTCTGGTGGGGCATGCCACCTTGCCTGGCTGAGGGCTAGACGGAATCCCATTTTCATCCGAGCGGCTTCCATGGTGTCCCTTGGGGGCCATTCAGGATGCTAGGCCATTTGTAGGAGGCTGCCTCACAACTGTTAAAGGTTGTGGCCTCTTGCGTGGTCCACAAGGTGCAGGTCGGTGGGCACTTGTTGGTGACCACAACTCAAGAGGACAATCCAGTCCCGGACCCCGATACTCGAAGCGGTGGGCTGCTTCCTCCTTGGGTTCTTGCGCGGGCCCACTTGATGCCACTGCGTGGCTTGGGAGATGAATGTAGACCCGGGTCGAGACGCGGCGGCCAGGGACCAAGGGCAAACTTCTGCGCCTCAAGGGCTAGCAGTAGCTGGGTAGGGGGATGGATGACGACCCTGGTCGAGGCGCGGCGGGCAGTGACCGAGGGCGGACTCCTGCGGCTCAGCGGCTTGCAGCGGGTGGGGTGGGGGACGAACGATGACCGAGGTCGAGGCGCGGCGGCAAGGGACCAAGGGCGAACTCCTGCGGCTCGGCGGACTGCAGTGGCTGGGGTGGGGGATGGACGATGACCGAGGTTGAGGCGCGGCGGCCTGGGATCAAGGGCGAACTCCTGCGGCTCGGCGGCCTGCAGTGGTTGGGGTGGGGTAGGTAGAACGACCGAGCTCAAGGCAAGGCGGCCAGGGACCTAGGGCGAGCTCCTGCGGCTCGGCGGCATGCAGTGCGTGGGTTGGGGGATGGCTAAGGACCGTGGTCGCGGCGCTGTGGCTAGGGACTAAGGGCCCACTTCTGTGGCTCAAGGGCCAGCAATAGGTGGGTTGGGGGATGAAGAATGCCCCTGGTCGAGGCGCTGCGGCCAGAGACCAAGGGGCAACTCGTGCAGCTCAGAGGCTAGCAGAGGTGAGGTAAAGGTATCTAGGTCGTAGACGCTATGGTCAAGACCACAGACAACTTCTTCACCTGACTGGTGAAGTTGGTGGCAGAAAGGTCGTAACAAATTTTGTGGGAACACGGGGTACGGGGCACCACACAATTCGCACAGGTATTGAATGTGCGAAATAATTCAAGGAGGGGGGTAAATAATTCACGGAGGTATGAAATAATTCACGGAGGGGGGTAAATAATCCACGGAGGGGCATAAGAATTCACGGAGGGGCGTAAATAATTCATGGTGGGGCGAAATGATTCACGGAGGGGGGTAAATAATTCACGGAGGTATCAAATAATTCATGGAGGGGCGAAATAATTCACGGAGGCTTGGGGGTACGAACCTGACATTACGGGCCGACCAGGACCCCAAAAACGGGCAAAAAGTTTCACTGTTGGCCTCTATGGCCAGCAGTGAAACTCACAGAAAAATTCAATTTCCCAAAACCCCGGTGTGGGGCTCATATTTCATATTGTTTCACTGTCAACAGTGAAACTCCTAGTGATGTGGAACCATTGAGGTGTGGCACACCGTCTACAGGCAGACAGTCTACGGCGGTGGACTGCAGTCATACACGAACAACTTCCCCCTGTGACAAAGACGTGTATGTAAACATGCAACACAAAACAGAGGCACGGTACGTGTACACACAGTGTCGCCGCATGTGTTGTAAAACCGTATTTCTGATGCAACACTCTGGAACTGGCAAATCACACCAGCATGGGAGACACTTTCACCGTCAACAGTGACACAAATCTCCATAATGCACTTTGAGGTGCAACCTGGAAAAAGTAGATAGAAAATGAAAAAAAAAATAGCACGTAGAAAATAAAATCTTTGTGCCTGCTTTCAACTGCGAGCAGTCAACAAATACACAGTGCGGGTGATGCAACAACAGCCCGAAACAGCGGGTGGAGGGCAAAATTTATGGCTTATAACTGAGTGTTGTTGTCTGTTGGAAAACAAAAGCTGAAATGAGGGCAGTGCACTGCCCAATCAAACAGTATATCATCACAGAGCAGAACAACGAATGATGGTCTCAGGCATTTCGGCCACAGAGGCCATGGTGGCAGTGTGTTTCACTGTTGACAGTGAAACTCAGTGCAGCAGTGAACAGTACAATGTGATGACCCAGCAGACCAGCAAGTGTTTACAGGACAACAACAGTACAAACAGAAGCAGCTACCGAAACACCACAACGGACAGGTCCTCCCATTCAGCCTACTGCTTTGCACTGCGGGTCCTCCGGGAAGCGTGCTGAAGCTGAGACACACTGGGCATGGTCACGGCCGGGGCTTTGGGTTTGCGTTTCAGCCCTAGGGCTCTTCGTCCACTAGGTCCCACGTTGTTGGCAACCTCGATCTGCGCTGCAATTGCCTGCTGCTGGCCCTTGTCAATATTGAGTTTAGGTACAATGACAGTGTTTCACTGTGGAGGCATTGCCAAACAGGGCCAAAAATGACAAGGAAACAGGAAACGTCGGCCCAAGAAAGCGGCCCAGAACATTTTTCCTTTGGATACATTCATGTACCTGCCGGATAGAAACTGGGAAGAGGCTAGTGCGTTGGAATGTACCCGGAGGTAGGTAAACAGCTTAGCATCAAAGCAGAGAGCTTGGGTAAGAGAGAAGTGGGAAGAAAAAACTCAGCCCTGCTTTCATGCCGTGTGCACACACACATTACTTAGGCGGCTCTATATGCACGTACCAAAATTGCCACAGTTCCCAACTGGGTACCACCCCAAAACGAGGCTAAAAAACCACTTTGAAAAATTGCACAATTGTGCTTTGCAGGGAACACCCCCAAAACCCTGTGAATTATCCAAAATGACTGTGTGTAGGGGGTACAACATGTGCGAGTCAAAAGTCATGTATCCCCTTCAAATTTGGGCACTGCAGTGTCCATCCAAAGAAAAATCCAATTCTTCCAAATCATCCGCTGCTGCATTTCGAACCATACCGTAAAATGCAACCTAAAAATGAAGCAGGGAGGACGACGGGCAAACACATGCAAAACTCTGGTTTGCTTTTTGTTACGCGTCTGCTGACCCAGTCACTGTGATTGTATGCGAAGCGTCAAGAATAATGCACCACCAGCGGTGCCGACCAACAACGGAGGCGCCGCCAGTGCAGCCAATGCAATAATAAATGACGGCAACAATGCCTGCAACAGAAATGGCGCAGCAGGGGTAAAAAAATGGCGAGTCGCTGAATTTGGGCACTGCAGCGCCGAAAATTACCAAAACGTGAAAAAGGGCACAAGTCTCACACCTGCATAGAACAGGACGCGCGACAGTGTGCAAATCGAGGCGAAAAAACTACTGACATGGACACAGGCAGTGCCAACCGCACAACGCAGTCTACTTCTTCTTTGGTGGAGCCTTCTTACCCTTGGCCTGACCTACTTTGGCGTGAAACATATTGAGGGGGGTACTGTCCTTGGCCTTTTTGGCTGACCTTTTGGGGGGATCATCAACCTCATCCCCACTGTCGTCGGAGGACGGCTTCTTCTTGCTGGGGGTGCTCCTCTTCTTAATGTCACCACCTCCAACCAGCACGCTCTCGTCATCGTCCTCTTCCTCCACATCGTCCCCCCCCTCCTCATCTTCCTTTTCCCCGGGCCGCTGCACCACAACTGGCATACAGTCCCTAATCCTTGGCATCCAAGCGTCCCAGTTAACCAAGTAGACACAGTCCATCTCCTGCACATACGCCGCTAGCTGTTCACAGAACTCGTTAAACAAACCCTGGCGCCCAGTGAAGCAGGCTGCCAGACAGGGGGACTCAGGAAGGCAGGACAGGAGGTGTGCTGGCAATACAGCCGATGCTGTCAAAAGCAGGAGCCAGACTTCATCCTCGGACTGTCTATCGCGTCGGGGAACAATACCAAGCACACGCACGAGCCAACTAGCCGCTGCCAGACCAATGGTGCTGCCGTATGCACCCTGATCGCAAATAAAAATATTCGGGACCTTCACCCTAAACTTGTCGGGGACACAGAAGCAAAAAGTCCTCTCCTCGAACCAATAGGTCGGGTGACCGACTGCCTGATCAAAAAAAGAGGTCATAATATCCTGCCAGCCTCCACACTCCTCAGAGTCGCGCAATTGATGAACCAGGAACTTAACATCGGCCGCCATTCCACCAATAGCCACAGGTACCAACTTCGCAGCAACCTTCAGCACCACGGGATGGATATCGTCCATTTGTTCCTTCGTACACTCAATGAAGACCTGTTGACAAAAGCACATTTCATTACAGATGGGCACTGCAGTGCCTAAAGTGACCAGCAATGCGAAATCGATCCCATTCTTATGCCTAATGGTTGCATACCCCTTTGTACTCCCTCACTGCAATCGTATACGGGATGGCCTTGCCAGGAACCAACGCTATTGCCTCTGCCCGAGCTCCGGTTGCTTCAGTCCCATCGTGCGGCTTGTTGAGCCGGATAGTTGTTAATTTCTCCCCATCAGGCGCTGTCACTGCAGTTTCCTTGACAGGCCTCGCCAGCGCAATCCTCAGGTCAGCCCATTCCTCATCCTGCCACAGCGGTGCTTTCTGGATGGTGTCCCAGCTTGGTAAGGGATTTTCGGCACGCCAGGTCCATTTCCCCGGCGACAATTTGGCGGCCCTCGGCGACTTTGCAAGCAGTTTGCGGACTCTTTGCATTTCATGCACGTTCACTGATAGAACAGGAGACCACTGGTACCACTAGGATCGAAACAGCCTTACGTCGTGGGTCCGGGGGGGGGGGGGGGTCAACAGCGATCGCGCCACACCCAGCCGCCCCATAAACATACGTCGAGAAGGATGGATGAGCGTGTTGTCCGGGTGAAGGTACAGCATCTCCCATAGGCGGTCCCGCTTCAACAGTCGGGCCTTGGCATGTAGTCCTGCGATCTTGGCCCCATCTCCAGCCATGTACAGCAGTATTTCATCCATCTGGTCGCCATGCAATCCCGTCAACGGCCGCAGAGTGTAGGGGTTGAGCACTGCAGTGCAAAAATTAGGGTCGCATCGAATTTGGGCACTGCAGTTCCCATGAACACCAAAAGACAACATAAACAGGTGCTCAGAGGACATAATACCTTCACCGGCAGTCTTCTCAAAGGTGTCAATAAACTCACCCATGCGGCCACTAGATATCTGCAGTAATGAAACCAGCGGTCTCCAATTTTTCCAGATTGAGTCCTGGTAGGGATACAGTGAGTGTTGGACAGGCCAAAGGTACGCAAAGGACTGACAACGGTGGTCTCATCGTGCATCTCTCATACCACAGATGTTTTCTCACCCAGCCGGCCACACTTCCGCAGAGCCACCAGCAGCATCTCTTTCGCTTTGCCCTTCTGCACTTCAGTCCAAATTAGAGCGGCCACTTGTCCCATACTCAGCTTGCTCAATGAGTGTTGTACCGCATTGTGATTGCCTCCAATAATCTCTCTGATGTCAACAGGACAGTCGTGTCTGATCTCCTCGCAGTAGACGTGTTGTAACCAGTCCGGCAGTGCCCGTGACTTCTCACAGTATTCTCGGTGAAGTCTTTGGAGTGCCGTCAGGATATGAGCCCCGCCCAAGCAGTAGGGAATTTCAGCTGATAGAAAAATGCACCACAGGGAGATGGTAGATGGGGGATATCAGCGAGATGGGCACCGCAGTGCCCAAACGACCAGACTGTGTGAAAATTACGACGCGTGTGTGACAGGATGGTAGTGTACCTTCGTTTCGCCATATGAGAATGTTTGAGATAGGCCGGCAGGGTGGATTTGTCCTCAGGCTTGCGATCCGCGATAGTACTGAGTCCTCGTCCCTCTCTCTGGTCTGCCCACGCGTGAGGTCGGTGTCAAACTTTATCTTGGTCAGCTGTATCTTGACCAGCTCCTTTTTGATCCACGTTGTCCGGAACGTTTCCGTTGCCCGGTCTGCCCCGTCCGCTTCACTGGAGCCTGCCCCGACTGCGCCCGTTTCTTCTCTGCTGTGGGAACGGCTTGCGATGCGGTCTGCTGCTCATCCCCTTCCGGCAGTTCGGTATCCCAAGGCATAGCTTAGCAAAGGGGCTAACAAAGGGTCACACGACACACTACAAAAGGCCACAGGGCTGCAAATTGTTGATTTACAGGCTTCTAATGTTGATGACTACTGGCAGCGCTCGACGATTGAACACAGATGGTAGAAATAGCATCACAGTCGGATGCACCTGGTAAAAATCGAGGGTCAAACTCATTCAGCTCCGAAAGGACAGCCACGGGGGCGTCGGAATCATCACTGTGAACAGACACTGCTTCTGGAGGGAGGGGGTCCGGGTCCCATCCATCATCACCCACAAAATCAGCAGCCCTCAGGTGTGGATCTCCGGCTGCCCCACCAGCGGGGGGGGGGGGGGTCCTCATCGCTGTCACTGTCGCCATCAGCATTGGGGGGGGCGGGTATCCGAGCGGGGTCCCTTTGCGCAAAAGCGCGTGCTGGCCGGCGTCACTTGTACCGGTCTGGTGTATTACATGCGCGTAACATGTCCTCTGCCTGTGCTACTGTTGTGTCCATATCACCTGGAGGACGTTGTGGCACGTGTCTACCCAGCTCTATCATCACGTCAGCATCAACTTTAACAGGTTTAACAAGTGTCTGCAATGTCTTGGCACATAGATCTCGGTAATGCTCTGCAGTGAGCACCGTATCTAGTGCGCAAGGAAAATCCATCTTGGCAGGATCCCACCTTTCTTGCACGATACTCGACTTCTGACTGGACCAGACCAGGGGGGGTATAACACCAACATCAAACCGCGCCATCAATCTGCTGAAACGACGATCAACCAGTTGTGGTAGTCCCTTGGGAACATTAACGTACTGCAAGTCCTTTGGGGTCTGGTCTGCAACGGGAGTGAGTATAAACAGGTCATGCACCTGTTGCAACGTACAGTTCCCAGGGTGTTGTGCCATTAAGTGCACAACACGCCTTAACAGGGCCTCACACGGTTCCTCACTGTGTGCCACTCCAGGTAAGCGGGCAAACCACTGGGACCACAACAGCCTAGCAACAACAATGGTGCGCACATATTCAACCTTGTCCTCATAACCTAGGGTGAGCGTCAGAAGGACGTGTAGGCAACGGCTCAGCAATGGCCCTGCAGCGTGCTACTCTCCCTGTGCAGACCAATGACAATCCCTCACTTGCAACCCAATAATAAACAAGGCTGGAATGTAACCATATAGCAGCGTTACCAACCCTTGCACCTGTGTAAGAAGTGTGCTGTGATTAGCGTTACCCGGTCGGTGCAAACCCCTTAGAGTCTGTAACTTCTGTTCCAAAGGTTGGCGCCACTTATGGGCCAAGTGCAAGAGCACCAGAATCATACGCTCCATATGGATGAGTTTCGGAAAGTTGGGCACTGCAGTGCCCAAATTGAGTGAACCATAGGAAAAGTAGGTAAATAAAGGGAAGAATCTTCTATAGCACAGGGTTACACAACATTTATATGGGTGCCATGTGCCATACACTACCGGGGTACGTGTAATGAACAGGGGCACGTTGTACCGAGCATAGCTGATGCTGTAAACGAGCTTAAGGACACAGTAGTGAATATTTTCGTCGACCAACAATGGAAGACGGTGTTGTGTGTGCTGCTGCACCTCCTGGAGCCCGTGAATAATAGAGACAAGGTCGGGGGTAGCGGACACAGTTAGGTCTGTGAGAAAAAAGGGGGTCCAAGCTGGGCTGGTAACACTAGCCCGTCGTATGTCCAAGGGACAACGAACATGTTGAAGGCGGATGGGGTCGTCCATCAACCCTTGCAAGCCATCAATGAAGGTTTTTATGGCTCTGCACCAACAAGTCTGCAGTGTACCCAATCCTCTGCCGCAAGACCGAAAGGCTAGGAAAAGCCGGCATAACGTCAACAGGTCGTTTCAAGAGTATGATAGCACCAGCTATACAATTAAGGGACCGGTTCTCATTACCAGGCACAGGCCGGAAGTTACGTCTATAAAAATTATCAAACCACACAACAGCGGGTTTACCCTCCAAGGTCTGCCAAAGACCGGTGCACGCAGTTGCTCCTTGAACTGCAAAGGAGGGTACATTGTAAGAACATTGACCCATGTGAGCCAAACACCTACGTTGCACACGACTCTGGGGTTGAACACCTACAGCCCTCTTGGCACGTGGACGACACCTCTTGTGTAGAACAGAGCATATATTAAAAATCTCTTGCTCAGCAACACGGAACCATTGGTCCGGCAGACAATTAACCGTCCGCCTGTCCCTTTGTTGGATGTATTCACCAACAGACCGCCTACTTCTCCACTCGAACCGGAGATCTAACACCCACGTACAAAACGCATCGGCACCCTTATCCACACCCACAGCCTCAGATAGATCCTCCTTTGAAGCATATACCTTCGAACTAAGGAACTGCCGGAAGGGAGCCGCATCCATGGACAAAACTCCTGTTCGAAGGCAACAAAGGTAAGGGGACAAAGAAAAACAGAGGCACCATCACAAAACAAACCTGATGCGGCATAGACCAAAAGCTGCTAGCGAAGATCCAAACAATGTATCCCCCAATGGACGTGGGACGTTCCAAAGCCTGGGTACAGTCAAAGGTGGCAGTCCGACAACCGGCAATATATTTCCAATGAGCAGAGGATGAGTACCAACGTCCGATGATTCATACGTCCTTTGTCAGGTGTTACGCAATGGGAACCAATACGAGTGAAATACGGAGTTTTCAATTTTTTGGACACTGCAGTGCCCAAAAGTACTGGAAGTCCATTTTCAAGTGCACATTTGGACAGGAATGGAAGTGATTGGGCAAGGTACATTGTACGTGGCCTTCCAAGTATAACACCGCGGTGCAATGACCCATGGATAACGGGTATGCCAAGTTTTGATGCATGCTGCTGCAGTATGACATCACCTGTGGAGATGACTACAGAGGTGTACTGGAGAACCCACTGAAAAAAGCCATTTCAAATTTTTGGGCACTGCAGTGCCCAAAAATTTTAAATGATACAATTTTCAGCCCCGAATAGGGGGTGTATACGTACACCTCTGGAAGCAACAAAAGGCGAGGTTGTTGTATCCCACGATGAAAATCCACGTGGGGTTGGCCGAAAAAATGATATGCTTTTTTTGGGTGCAAAAAACGGATGTTGAAATCGCCATGAATCATGCCTTTTAGCAACGAACTCTACGTGCGTATAGAGCCGCCTAAGCATTAGGGTTGCATGGTGTTTTGCTGTTAACAGTGAAAGTGCACTGCAACGAACTAGCCGAAAGGCAGACGGTGCTACGATGACAAGCCTTGGCCTAAACGTGGTGGCAGAATCATTAGAAGTGCAGCCACTCGTAGCGCCACACGTAGTAGCCATTGTACCACGTTACCTCAGGTACTTGTACCGGACGCATCAAAAATCGGTCCGCCGTCATGTAGGTGGGTTGTAGTGCCTCATGGGGCATGTCCATGACAATGGACACCCCGTGCATATTGATATCGAAAGAGATATTGGGATGGTACCCAACACATTGAATTGTGGTGACACGCTCACTTTGATTGATAGTGAGCACACCGGGAGGCAATTGCCGGGCCCTGTCCCTCTGGTCCGTGTCTTTGTCCTGGCCCGCGACCTTGTCCCGGTCCTTGAGGTACTTGAGGTACGGCACGTGCGCCCGGAGGTCAAGCATGATACATAGTGTGGAAGATGACAACCCTTTGTTATACAAAGGAAAAACAATAGTAATGGGCAAAACGTGAGTTTGAGTGTTTCAAACTTTTGTTACAGTTTGGGTGTGTGGGTGGGTTCAAGCCACCAAGAACCTGGTCCTCAAGCAACCCCACAATGACCCCCCCCCCCCCCCGGCCTCCCCATCGTTAAGCAAGTGGCTGGCTGAGAGCATTGTGTTTGCAAATGTCTTCTGAGATCCACTGGCCCCATGTTCCTCTCCTCTAAGTCGGTGCGTTCAGCCCAACCCAGACCCTCCGATGTGCTCTGGGATGTCATTTGCATTTGCCTTTGCATTCTAGTGGGGACTCATGCATGTGAATACAGAAGTAGGTAGTTTCGGTGTCAAAAGCGAAACTACCTGCATCTGTTGACTAGAACGGGAGGTTTTTGTGTGTTAGCAATTGTGTGCCTGTACAACGTTTGCATGTTCCAACATGTAGAGCGGACCATGCATCCTAATACAGACGCGGTTAGCTTCACTGTCAGCGGTGAAACTACTTGCAGCTGGTGACTATAACAGGGAGTTCCTGTGTGCTTTCCAATGAGTGCCTGTAAAATTATTGCTCATGGGATGTTTGGCCCTTACTTAGCACGGAGTTTCACCGTCAACAGTGAAACTACTTGATCATGTTCTACTTTGTCACCTGTTTCTCTACTTGCTCTGGCTGCACAGAGGCTGCAATGGCCCACACTGATGCATCCACATTTAGTTTGCGGGGCTTTTGCTCGGGTGGTATGCAACTTGTGCACCTTGCTTGACCGTGGTGACGGCTACCAAGATGGGAGTTCATTAGCACTGCACAAAACTGACGAGTGGGGGACCCCATACTGCACCACTAAACAACAATGTAAGTATCGAGAATTGATGATTGCGAACTGTGACACCATGAAAAGCGGTGTATGGACTTTGGAGATAGGTGGTATAGGGTAAACACCAGCCATTTAGTCTTATTGGGCAAATGAAACTCATGCCAATGAAATGAGATTCCCCTGACAACAAGGTGAGTGGATTTTTGTGCAGTCACATTTTCACTCTTGACAGTGAAACCCCCCCATAATATGGCCTTAGAACGGCCAATTTTGTCCAATTTCGCTTGCTTTTTCGGTACTTTTCACCAACCACGTTTCTCCATAGTACCGTATGGAATGGCATTCATCACGCAATGACACTTTGTTGCACAAGGTACAGAAATGGTGGAGAGTGGTGCAACATAAAGAGGTAAGACACATGTAGCGGCGCCAAATGACAGTGGTACTGATGTACGAAAAGGGGAATCATGGCCGTAAATCCTTAGAGAACGGGCTAGGCAAAGCACAAGATGGCATTCACTACACAGTTCTTCATTTGACTTGGTGGTTGTAAGGTCTGTTGTCACAGGTGACCCGCGTGGCATTGCAAGTCAGGACCCGTAGCCCCCCGTGACAACGAACCCGTGGCCGCCAGCCATCAGGTTTGTTTAACAGCATGCATGCCTGGCCACTTCCTGTCTTGTTGTTTGTTGTGACCGGCGGGGGACGGACCAGGTAAGCAGGCGCTCATAAGCGGACAGCTGTGTGGACAGCCCCCACTATCCTGGCAATAGTTTCACTTTCAACGGTGAAACTGTGGGACACCTCTTACTACCACGGTTTTATCCAAGCACCCACGAAGACCACAGTATCACTAGTAGTTTCACTGTCAACAGTGTAACTACTACCGGTCATCGAGTGAGTACACATGGTTCCTGTAATTACGTGCCCCTGTGCTTTCTTGTGGTTGTGTCGGGTGGGGGTACAATGAGGTGCTAGGTGTGGGTCTTATCCCCCCAAATGTGCCTACATTCACTCTGTTGTCCACCTGCCTTTCACGTGGGAGGCATGCACAGCACTAGATCACACAGACGTTCGCTGTCTAAAGTGAAACCACTTTGTCTTAGCACCACGTGTTGTACTTCACCCTCTGTACAAGTTCTACGATTTTGCTATTCTGCTGACCGACACCTTTTCACAATTGAGTTTCACTGTCAACAGTGAAACTACTGGTTGGCGTCTGCTCGTTCTGTCTGTATGTGACCAGAAGATTCCTATACCCCATTTCCAGTTCCGGCTTTTTGTAGCGTGCCCCCCGCCCCCCCCCCAAAAAAAGAAAATTTGCTCTTTTTAGCGCTACATTTTTCGGAACTGGGTACCACTGCCATACCTATAGCATTATGACAAGTAGTTTCACTGTTAATAGTGAAACCATTGGAAGCTAGATACCATACTTACCGCACTATGGCAAGCAATTTCATTGTTAATAGTGAAACTACCTGAAGCCACTTGCAAGCATTGACTGTTCCCGGGAGGTTTTTGTAGTTCGCTGCCTATGCAAATACGGGTACTTTGACCGTTGACACTTTTTGAGAACGGAGTTTCACTGTCAACAGTGAAACCACTAGTTGCCTGGTGTTTGTCTTACCTGTCTGGAAACTTCCCGTGATACCTCAAAAACTACCGGTACAGAGCAAGAGGAAGGAAGTAGGTGGACACATAAGTACCAAGTGCCCACTTGCTTCGGGTAGTTTTACTGTTAACAGTGAAACTTCTTCTAATAATGCAGTGGGTATGTTTGGTATGGGAGTTTCACTGTTAGCAGTGAACCTCCTTGCCATAATGGGTTGAGTATGGCCGACCTGCGTTGACTGTAGTACAAGGTGGGGCCGTAGTCTAGTGGTCAAATGACACGCTATAGGGTTATCACCGTCACAAGTTCGAATCCCTCTGGGCGGCAGACCGGGCCACCGCCTCTTTGTGGGGCTGGCAGCAACATAAGAAACTAACTACGTGTGTATGCATAGCGCGTGCCCAACAGTGTATTAGGAATATGTGCCTCACTAGCGGGGGACAAGTCCCGGGACGCTGTTTCACTGTCAACAGTGAAATAGGTGATTATAATGCACAATAAACCGCAACGAAACGAAACGGCAACAGCTACAACCCGGTCTATAGAATGGAAGTGTCGGAGGAACACTAAGTGGCCATGAAGGTAAAGGTAAAGTTAAGGATGGAAGGGTAATGCCAGCAGATATAAACTCAGGTATTTCGAACAGTTACAACAAATTTCAACGTGAAATCCCACTTTTACAATTATAAGAATACATTGGTATAGGGTACAACACGCAGCGCACTGTGCGGAAAAAGCTGTGGGCAAACAGCCACTGTCCGCCGTGGGACAAGGGCCATAGTTTCCCATACTGTGGTGTCAATGGGTAAACAGGGAAGACGAGTAAAGTGTTTTTTTTTTTGGAAAGGTCTTAAAAAACCAAACGGGAAAAATTGCCGGACCGTTGTTTGGTCCAGTAGTTACCACCCTCGTCTCGTACCGGTGGGAGCCGGGTTTGATTCCCAGTAGACCCCCCACCCAGCCACCATGGTGCATACCGCCCCACAACCTCGCCACCCACTAGGCATGGTAAATGCCCCGTTGTAGGGGCGGTACGCTACTAGCACGACCCGACCGGTCGTTTTTTGACATGTTTTGTAGTGTATAGGTGACCAAGTGGTGAAACACCGGATTTTTGGCCCGGATGCATGGTACTTTCACTGTCAACAGTGAAACTCTTGCTCCCTCTGGAGCCTAACAATTAGTGTGAAAGACTGGAGGGGTCTAACACAACTTTGTTGATGCCTCTAGGTCCTCGTGGGGAACGTGTCCTACCACTAATAAGTAAACTCAGGTGCTCACTTAATCCACCCCACCCAAAGTGAACCACCACCACCACACCTTGGGATGTCAGGTTCGTACCCCCAAGGTGGGGGGGGTAAATAATTCACCGAGGTATGAAATAATCCACGGAGGGGCGTAAATAATTCACGGAGGTATCAAAAAATTCACGGAGGGGCGTAAATAATTCACGGAGGGATGAAATAATTCACGGAGGGGCGTAAATAATTCACAGAGGTATGAAATAATTCACGGAGGTATCAAATAATTCACGGAGGGGCGTAAAAAATTCACGGAGGGGCGAAATAATTCATGGAGGGGCGTAAATAAGTCACGGAGGGGCGAAATAATTCACGGAGGGGGGTAAATAATTCACAGAGGTATGAAATAATTCACGGAGGGGCGTAAATAATTCACGGGGAATCAAATAATTCACGGAGGGGCGTAAATAATTCACGGAGGGATGAAATAATTCACGGAGGGGCGTAAACAATTCACGGAGGGATGAAATAATTCACGGAGGGGGGCAAATAATTCACAGAGGTATGAAATAATTCCCGGAGGAGGGTAGTTCATTCACGGAGGTATGAAATAATTCACGGAGGGCGGAAAATAATTCACGGAGGGGCGTAAAAAATTCACGGAGGGGGGCAAATAATTCAAGGGGGGGCGAAATAGTTCACGGAGGGGCGTAAAAAATTCACAGAGGGGCGAAATGATTCACGGAGGGGGGTAAATAATTCACAGAGGTATGAAATAATTCACGGAGGCCCCGATAGGTCCCCATAGGTCCCCAAAGGTGCCCATAGGTCCCCAAAGGTGCCAATAGGCCCCCATAGGCCCCCATAGGCCCCCATAGGCCCCCAAAGGTACCCATAGGCCTTAATAGGTCCCCATAGGTCCCCAAATGTACCCATAGGTCCCCAAAGGTGCCAATGGGCCCCCATGGGCCCCCATAGGCCCCAACAATTCACGGAGGGGCGTAAACAATTCATGGGGGTATGAAATAATTCACAGAGGGGGGTAAATAATTCACGGAGGTATAAAATAATTCCCGGAGGGGGGTAAATAATTCAGGGAGGGGCGAAATAATTCACGGAGGGGCGTAAATAATTCACGGAGGGGCGAAATAATTCACGGAGGGGCGAAATAATTCACGCAGGGGGGTAAATAATTCACAGAGGTATGAAATGATTCACACAGGGGGGTAAATAATTCACGGAGGTATCAAAAAATTCACGGAGGGGGGTAAATAATACACGGAGGTATGAAATAAATCACGGAGGGGCGTAAAGAATTCACGGAGGTATGAAATAATTCACGGAGGGGGGCAAATGATTCACCGAGGTATGAAATAATTCACGGAGGGGGGTAAATAATTCAGGGAGGTATGAAATAGTTCACGGAGGGCCGAAATAATTCACGGAGGGGCGAAATAATTCACGGAGGGGGGTAAATAATTCATGGAGGGGCAAAATAATTCACGGAGGGGCGTAAAGAATTCACGGAGGGGCGTAAATAATTCACGGACGTATCAAATAATTCACGGAGGGGGGTAAATAATTCATGGACGTATCAAATAATTCACGGAGGGGGGTAAATAATTCATGGAGGTATCAAATAATTCACGGAGGGGGGTAAATAATTAACGAAGTGGGGTAAATAATTCACGGAGGTATCAAATAATTCACGGAGGGGCGAAATAATTCACGAAGTGGGGTAAATAATTCAGGGAGGTATGAAGTGATTCACGGAGGGCGGAAAATAATTCAGGGAGGAATGAAATAATTCACAGAGGGGCGTAAATATTTCACGGAGGGGCGAAATAATTCACGGAGGGCCGTAAATAATTCACGGAGGGATGAAATAATTCGCGGAGGGGCGTAAATAATTCGCAGAGATATGAAATAATTCACAGAGGGGGGTAAATAATTCACGGAGGTATGAAATAATTCCCGGAGGGGGTAAAAAATTCACGGAGGTATGAAATAATTCACGGAGGTATCAAATAATTCACGGAGGGGCGTACAAAATTCACGGAGGGGCGAAATAATTCATGGAGGGGCGTAAATAATTCACGGAGGGGCGAAATAATTCACGGAGGGGGGTAAATAATTCACAAAGGTATGAAATAATTCACGGAGGGGCGTAAATAATTCACGGAGGTATGAAATAATTCACGGAGGGGCGTAAATAATTCACGGAGGGATGAAATAATTCACGGAGGGGCGTAAAAAATTCACGGAGGGATGAAATAATTCACGGAGGGGGGTTAATAATTCACGGGGGTATGAAATAATTCACGGAGGTATCAAATAATTCACGGAGGGGCGTAAAAAATTCACGGAGGGGGGCCAATAATTCACGGAGGGCCGAAATAGTTCACGGAGGGGCGTAAATAATTCACGGAGGGGCGAAATAATTCACGGAGGGGCGTAAACAATTCACAGAGGTATGAAATGATTCACAAAGGGGGGTAAATAATTCACGGAGGTATCAAATAATTCACGGAGGGGCGTAAACAATTCACGGAGGTATGAAATAATTCACGGAGGGGGGCAAATGATTCACGGGGGTATGAAATAATTCACGGAGGGACGTAAATAATTCACGGACGTATAAAATAACTCCCGGAGGGGGGTAAATAATTTACGCACGTATGAAATAATTCACGGAGGTATCAAATAATTCACGCAGGGGCGTAAATAATTCACTAAGGGGCGAAATAATTCACGGAGGGGCGAAATAATTCACGCAGGGGGGTAAAAAATTCACAGAGGTATGAAATGATTCACAGAGGGGGGTAAATAATTCACGGAGGTATCAAATAATTCACGGAGGGGGGTAAATAATTCACGGAGGTATGAAATAATTCACGGAGGGGCGTAAATAGTTCACGGAGGTATGAAATAATTCACGGAGGGGGGCAAATGATTCACCGAGGTATGAAATAATTCACGGAGGGGGGTAAATAATTCAGGGAGGTATGAAATAGTTCACGGAGGGCCGAAATAATTCACGGAGGGGGGTAAATAATTCACGGAGGGGCAAAATAATTCACGGGGGGGCGTAAAGAATTCACGGAGGGGCGTAAATATTTCACGGACGTATCAAATAATTCACGGAGGGGGGTAAATAATTCATGGACGTATCAAATAATTCACGGAGGGGGGTAAATAATTCACGGAGGTATCAAATAATTCACGGAGGGGGGTAAATAATTCACAGAGGTATGAAATAATTCACGGAGGGGGGTAAATAATTCACGGAGGTGTCAAATAATTCACGGAGGAGCGAAATAATTCACGAAGTGGGGTAAATGTATCACGGAGGTATGAAGTGATTCACGGAGGGCGAAAAATAATTCACGGAGGAATGAAATGATTCACGGAGGGGCGTAAATATTTCACGGAGGGGCGAAATAATTCACGGAGGGGCGTAAATAATTCACGGAGGGGCAAAACAATTCACGGAGGGGCGCAAACAATTCACGCAGGGGCGTAAATAATTCACGGAGGTATGAAATATTTCACGGAGGGGGGTAAATAATTCACGGACGTATCAAATAATTGACGGAGGGGGGTAAATAAGTCACGGAGGTATGAAATAATTCACGGAGGGGCGTAAATATTGCTGGGAGGCATGAAATGATTCACGGAGGGGCGTAAATATTTCACGGAGGGGCGAAGGATTCACAGAGTGGGGTAAATCATTCACGGAGGTATGAAATAGTTCACGGAGGGGGGTAAATAATTCACGGAGGTATCAAATAATTCATGGAGGGGCGTAAATAATTCACAGAGGTATGAAAGAATTCACGAAGGGGCGTAAATAATTCACGGACGTATGAAATAATTCACGGAGGGGGGTAAATAATTCACAGAGGTATGAAATAATTCACGGAGGGACATAAATGATTCACGGAGGGATGAAATACTTCACGGAGGGGGGCAAATAATTCACGGAGGTATGAAATAATTCACGGAGGGGGGTGTAATAATTCACTGAGGTTTGCAAAAATTCACGGAGGGAGGTAAATAATTCACGGAGGTATCAAATAATTCATGGAGGGGCGTAAATAATGCACGGAGGTATGAAATAATTCACGGAGGGGCGTAAATAATTCACGGAGGGGCGAAATAATTCACGGAGGGGGGTAAACCATTCACGGAAGTATCAAATAATGCAAGGAGGGGGGTAATCAATTCACGGAGGTATCAAATAATTCACGGAGGGGCGTAAGTAAGTCACGGAGGTATCAAATAATTCATGGAGGGGGGTAAATAATTCACCGAGGTACGAAATAATTCACGGAGGGGCGTAAATAATTCACGGAGGTATCAAATAATTCACGCAGGGGGGTACATAATTCACGGAGGGGCGAAATCATTGACGGAGGTATCAAATAATGTATGGAGGGGCGTAAATAATTCACGGAGGGGCGAAATAATTCACGGAGGGGGGTAAATAATTCACGCAGGTATCAAATCAGTCACGGAGGGGCGTAAATAATTCACGGAGGTATCAAATAATTTACGTAGGGGCGTAAATAATTCACGGAGGGGCGAAAAAATTCACGGAGAAGGGTAATTAATTCACGGAGGGATGAAATAATTCACGGAGGGGGGTACATAATTCACGGAGGTATCAAATAGTTCACGGAGGGGCGTAAATAATTCACAGAGGCGAAATAATTCACGGACGGGGGTGAATAATTCACGGAGGTATCAAATAATTCACGGAGGGGGGTACATAATTCACAGAGGTATCAAATAGTTCACGGAGTGATGAAATAACGTTCCTGGAGGTGCAAATCATTCCATGGCGACGCCCTGCTGTTCCTTGGATTGCCAAAATGTTCCACACAGTCTGTCAAACGTCCTAGGGGTGCAAGGCATTGCGCCAAGACAAGGACATCACACCAACTTGGATCACCTCATGGGGATCCTAGGTACATGGCTCAGGGTTCGGGGGGGGGGGGGGGTTCTCTGGAGCCCCTGATTAGGTTCATGACACCCTGAATTGGTCCACGGAAGCAAACATTGCACAAAGACCACAAGCGGACAATAGAGACCCTCAGACATCGGCCGGGGACCCATGATGCTCCATGCAGACATAGTACTATCCATTCGGAACGTCCAATGTTCCACACACACGTCCATATGCTCCACAGTGCCCCTAAGCAAGCCATGGAGGCTGTCCAATGTTCCACAAAGCCCGTCACCACCAGGGTCATGTCATGATTTTCTCCCTCCGAACCGAATGCCACTTGATGATGTAGGCTTCTCTGTCGGTGCGACCATGCCAAGGACATACCGCTTCACACCATCCGGCAATGGGTTCCAACCACAGTGCTGGGTATGTCCAAGGTGAACGGCATGTGGGGCACACTCATCGCCCCTCCCCCGCACACTCTCTCACCCTATGGAGCAAAGATGCCACATACACCCCCAAGGGTGTGCAGAAGTCATCCTCCAGGAAGCCTACCGTGTCTAAGTGCCTGCAGGCATCTCGCCACACAGACAGAGACACAGTGCGGTAGGCAGCTGAACGGGGGGGGTGGGGATAGGTTTGGGCCTTTTGGAGGGTTTTGGTGATCCGAAGCTGCACAGGCCTCTGCGCGTGGTCCGTCAATTCCTGTGTGTGGCACACTCTTTCCAACCCGTCAATCTCATGCCACCCTGCCCAGTCGCTGTCCTCATCCTTGATGAGGATGTAGGGCAATGCCCACTCTGTGAAATCGGGGAGGGTCACCCCGAGGTGGATTGGTTCTACTTCCTCCGATTAGAGGCGCAGCCGCATCTGCAATGTCCCAACCCTCTTGTTGGCCATGATCTGCCCCCAATCCAACAATTGGTCACTTTGGGGGGGGGGGGGGAATCCCCAAGGGTCAGAGGCTTTTGCATGCTTCCTCCACGGTTTCCAACGCCACTGCCCCACCACCCCAAACCCCCCCCCCCTTGAACTTGCAAAAGACACCCACCTCTGGTTTCGCAAGGGAAGGCTGTTGGTACAGAACTCGTGGAGGCCGCACCCTCTGTACGCCTCTTGGGATGGTGACTGCCGCAGTTCGTCAGCCATCATCCTGAGCCCACTCAACCAGCCCGCAGTGAGGGGGGACTGGTACCAACCGAAAAAGGGCCCGAACACATGCAGCTCAGATTGCGCCCTGCTGGTTAGTGTGTTTGCCCGCACCACGTCCTTCATGATCCTTGGCTCCGAGGACACCAGGGAGGCAAGGACAACGGGGGCTTGCAGACCCTGGTCCCGGTCTAGGGTGGCGATTACCTGCACACACTCATATGCCCGATTCCCATGCAGCCTGCGCCCTGCCTCCCACACACAGTGCTGCAGCCATAGCATCTTTGCATAGTGTGTGGTGACGATTGCCACCGACTTGGGGGGGTACGCATGTGCATTGTGTGCATGATCCACAAAGTGCAGCACCAGCCATGCCACGTCCCTGCTCAGGTTCCCCTGGGCGAGCATGTCGGCGTCCATGACAAGGCAGTCCCTTGTTTTGATAATCTCCTTTCTGAGTCTGTCCAGCCGCTCGTGCGACGTCCCGTACCGTGTCAGCTCATATCTCCACTCTGGATCGTCTGCGCTGACAACGCGGATGTGTTGCCCTCCCAACACCGAGGGGGGCAATGCAGGGGAGGAAGAGGGGTACCAGCCCAAGGACCCCCCCATGAACAGCTCACGCACCACCGTTGCCAATGGCACGTCCATGCGGAACTGCTGGGTTAGGACACACGCAGTACACCTTGTACGGTGCAAGACGAACTGCAACACACTACTTGTGGCGAAGCGCTGCGAGTCACCATACAGCATCCCTGGTCCCTCGTCAAGGTGCACATTGAGGTTAGCAAAATGCTCTAACTGTGGCCAAGCAATTTGTTTAGCCGTCACCTTACCCCCTTTCTGCGATGCGAAAAGAGTGATGGCACCGTATGGGCGCAGTTGACCGGCATCCCCACAAAACATGCACTGTGCCCCAAAAGCGGCCAAGGCCAGACCCACTGCGATGCTATGCCTCGAGGACTCATCCACGAAGCTGAATGCGAACCGAGTTTGTGGGTCACCGGGGGGGGGCCGCAAGCAACAACTTCCGCCGTGTGGCGACCATACCTGCTGTTGCAAAGAGAACCCGGCAGCTGTTGAGGGCACAAGCAAATGTGCCATTGCACTCCGGATGATTGGCCAACGTCTCTTGGACTGCTGGCTAGTTGTATAGGTGCAAATCTGGGGGGATCCGGCCCCTTGCAGCTCGGAGCCGCATCAAGGGCACGAGATGATCCTTCAGGTCTTCCTGTGAGAAGATAGGATTTTGTTGCGCCGATTGGATCACCCGCCGCATCAGGTTGTCGACTTGTGCGTTTGTTGGGGCAGTGACCAAGATGCATGCCCGAGGGGGGTTGTCAGTGGGTGCCCCCCCCCCCCATTCTTGCCAGTGTGTATCTAATCTGCGCCTTGGGATTCGGGTTGCACCGGTCAAAGTACCCCTGTTGCCACATCACTGCCTTGATGCAGGCGACCGGGTTCTCCGACTTCCCCGTGCCGGCCCCACCAGACATGGAGGAGACAATAGCACCCTCATCCAGACATTGCCGGACAGCCAAGGCTTGGGAGGGGTTTAGGTTACGATGCTCCACAAGTTGACGCAGGATCTCTTGGTTCTCGGCAGGGAGGCTGGCAGCCATTTGTGGTTCTTGCTGGGTGGCATTGAGCAACGCGTTCCAGGCCTGCCCCGTCCGTATCTCCTCACGCAACGACCGGAACGCTGCCTCATCGGGCAGGATGCACCACCACCACCTCTAGATGTGCAGAATGGGCGGTTTGTTCGCACAAACAATGGTCACCATGTCACCGGAGGTGCCATCATCTTGCACCTTGCCAATCCAATCCAGGCATGGTGCGACGTCAACGCCGTCAACGTCTGCCCGCTTCATGTCCCATCCATGGATGAGATCCCAATCGGTAAGATCATAGTTGCCCGAAACTTCGATCTGAGCAAACCATTCTATTACCAGGACCATGTTGCCATACTTGCCCTCCTGCTGCTGCTCTTCTCTCTCAAACCACAACTGCCTCGGGCCACCTTGCTCCCATGCCCACCTCCGGGCAGCGGCACACTCATGCACGGTGTGCACCAGGGATGCCTTCTGGACATACACATCGCGATCGGCCCAACGGGTGGTGAATCCCTCGGTTTGGTTCGTGTCGATGTCGTAGTCCACATGGGCAAGGGTCCGGGCCTTGTCTTTGGCTTGCGGAGGGCCTTGGCCTGTGCCTTGTGGGGGGGCTTGGCCTTTGCCTTGTGGAGGGGCTTGGCCTTTGCCTTGTGGAGGGGCTTGGCCTCTACCTTGTGCAGGGGCTTGGCCTTTGCCTTTGCCTTGCTGGGGGCCTTTGCCTTGCGCAGGGCCATGCGCTTTGCCTTGCTCTAGGCCTTTTCCTTGCGGACGGCCTTGCCCTTTGCCTTGGTGTGGGCCTTTGCCTTGTGCAGGGCCATACCCTTTGCCTTGCTGTGGGCCTTTCCCTTGCTGAGGGCCATGGCCTTTGCCTTGCTGAGGGCCTTTGCCTTGCCAAGGGCAATGGGGCTGTGTTTGCCCTCCGTTTGGCATGTTGTCCGGGTCGGGGTGCTGTGGCCGGGGCCTTTGCCTTGCTGAGGGCCATGGCCTTTGCCTTGCTGAGGGCCTTTGCCTTGCCAAGGGCAATGGGGCTGTGTTTGCCCTCCGTTTGGCCTGTTGTCCGGGTCGGGGTGCTGTGGCCGGGGACCGAGGGCAAACTCCCGCGGCTCGGAGGCCTGCAGTAGGTGGGTTGGGGGTTGAAAGGCGACCCTGGTCGGGGCGCTGTGGCCGGGGACCGAGGGCGAACTCTTGCGGCTCGGCGGCCCGCAGTGGTTGGGTACGGAGATGAACGTCGACCCTGGTCGGGGCGCTGTGGCCGGGGAGCGAGGGCGAACTACTACGGCTCAGCGGCCCAGAGTGGGTGGGTACGGAGAGGAACGACGACCCTAGTAAGGGCGCTGTGGCCGGGGACCAAGGGCGAACTGCTGCGCCTCGGCGGCCCGCAGTGGGTGGGTAATGAGAGGAACGACAACCCTAGTCGGGGCGCTGTGGCGGGGGACCAAGGGCGAACTCCTGCGGCTCAGCGGCCCGTAGTGGGTGGGTACGGAGAGGAATGACGACCGTGGTCGGGGCGCTGTGGCTGGGGACCGAGGGCGAACTGCTGCGGCTCGGCGGCCCGCAATGGGTGTGACAGATGAACGCGTGGGTGTTGGGGCAGGCCCAACTCTAATGTCTGGCCCAGAGACGCGACGGTCTAGACCCAAGACGCACTTCCTCGCCTCAAGGGGGAGGTTGAAAATAAAGGAATGCCCTATGTGTAAGAGACGCTCGGTGCACACTTGCCGAAGAGCTCGAAATTGGAACGGCGGGGTGGGGCATGGCCGCTTTGGGGCGGGAGCCAGTGGGAGGAGTGAGGAACGGCGGTGCTTGCTATACTGGGTCACTGTCAACTGATCACTTGCTGGAGAGGGTAGTGGCCGGCGAGGCACAGGTTGTGGGGCCGGCTTGGGGATACGGGGGGGTTTTGGGGTAGCACACAGGATTTCAAGCACCGCTGCTGCATGCTCCTCGTCCCTGGTAAGGAAATGCGAACGGCTAATTCGCATGCCCTCTTGCCACATCCGCAACGGGTTTTTCTTGGGCTGCTCAACCGCAAACTGGTACATCGCTCGGCGGTTCAGCACCCCGTCTACGAAATAATCGCCTACGAAATACTGAACCCCACCCCCGTGATTCTCCCGGATGAGCTGCAGTGTTTTGGCACTGTAGGGCCCGTGAACAGTGGGTTTGGGGGGGGTTGGGGGGTCCTTGGGTACGTACTTGGGGGGTTGTGGGGGGGATTGCGGTGGCAGGGCAGTGCACATCAGGGCCTCCTCCACGGCTTCCAGGGCTACCTGGTATGGGGTTGAGGTAAGGTGGGGTCTACGTGGAGTACTTACTGGCGTTGGAGAGGTTGTTGGTGAAGGGGGAGAGGGGGGCGGTGTTAGCAACGGAGGCTGGGGCGAGGCCAGTTCGCTGGGACACTTCTCAGCATCGCAGTCCCACGGTGGCGATGGGGGTTGGTCTCCACACCGCAAGAGCTCCGGCAGATCCCGCCAACCGCATTCCGGGAACGAAGGGCTGGAGGGGACGGAAGAGGCCACGCTAAGGGGGCTAGACGACATGGCAAATTGCGGCACGCAGTGGGTGGGGGATGAACGCGTGGGTGCTAGGGCAGGCCCAACTCAAATGTCTCGGTCAGAGACGCAACGGTCTAGACCCAAGACGCACTTCCGCGCCTCAAGGGGGAGGTTGAAAACAAAAGAGTGCCCTATGTGTAGGAGAGGCTCAGTGCACACTTGTCTCCTATGCAGTACACGCATTTCCCTTTGTGTCAAGAGAGACGTGCACAACAAAGAACAGATCAGCAGTGAAGGGACATAGGTACAATGAGAATTTGACATATAGCATGCTATTGTCAAAGGGGGGGGGGCAGGATGTGGTCGCACAATGGGGAGGAGGGAGAGGGTGTGTTCTAATTTGTTTCCCATTGCGTGAAGACGGACGTGGAGGACAACATGAAAGCAAAACACAGAAGGAAACACACAACAAAGTGGGTTACATTGTGACATGAATGCTACACATAGCAAAGCCCCTTCTCAGGTGTATTGTTTTTGGATATGAAGGTCGGATATTCCATTGTCTACAGAGGGGACGTTTCTGTTCGGAAGCGCTCCGCGGGGCACAATACGTGCTGCGCGTGTTGCTTCAAAACGCGCAGCACGTGCAGAATGCAAACAACACACGCATCGGGCGCAGAACGCGCAGCACGGCGTTCTAGAGGCAGACTTAGAAGCAGACTTCCGGCATGCGCAAAAGGCGTAGCACGCGTAGCACGTCACTATTGCACACGCGCGCACTTTTGGGGGGCCGCGTTCTCACAGTTTGGATATCCACCCTACGCGGTTGTCCCCCAGGGTTCGCACTGGTCCCATGGGTAGGGATGGCAGAGGCTTGGCGGCCATGAAGTTCACGATTCCACCACGTCTGCCCGCCCTCACCTTCTCCTTCCTAATCTTCGTCATCCTCCATGTCCTCGTCCTCTTCCCCGTCACTCTCCTCCTCCTCCTCACTCTCTTCCTTCTCATCCTCCTCCCCCTCCTCCTCACTCTCCTCCTCCGTGGCATCCTCACTCTCCGCCCTCTCGCTTCCATCCTCCTCGGCCTCGTCGCCCTCCTCCTCCACATCCGCCTCTACCACCCCGGTCACTCCATGCGCGACGGCAAAGTACCCCACATGGTACCACATGCCGCACCCACAACAAACGTAGTGAGTCTTGCCCCGGTTGCAATGGGCGCACACCCGGCGGCCCGGCATCCGCACCGGCACGTGGATGGGCTTGGCCACCGCCACTGTACAAAAGCGGCGCCGGATAAGGTCCCACTGCCAGTCAAACATGGTACCCGTTCGGGCCCCCCCGAGGGACCGGCAGGTCGCGTATGCGTTGACCACGGCATACCGGAGGACGAACACACGCACCGCATGCGACCACGTCATCTGACGTCCCATCGAGCGCATCTGGAGCGCCATCTGGTTGACGCCATCTACCCCACGCGATAGCTGGCAGTAGCTGGCGACCACCGGGTTCACCTCATTCCCGCTGCGGCGATGCACGGGTCCGGCTTGTGGGAAGTGGACGTTGGTGAGCATCGGCACTACGCGGGGCGGCTTGTGACCCACCTTTGGGTTCTTGAAGACCACCATTGCGTACCTCGCGTCGTCCACAATGCACCTGGCGGTTTGTCCTTCTCCTAGAAGCTCTCCTGCCCTGTCCACCCCGTACGTGGAGCGCTTCGTCATCATCAAGAAGGCGTGCCTCTGCGCAGCGAGGTCACGCGCTAGTTCGTGGGATCCAAAAAAGGAATCCGCACAGAGGATGGTCCTGGAAGGGAGGTACCTGCCCACATGGTCATGATCTGCTGGGCATTGTAGTTGCCCGCACTGTTGCCGAACCGCCGCAGGTGCCCGCGTCTACCCGTGTACAGGTACATGTCCACCACGTACCCACTAGTGGCATCGGCAAGGCAATAGAGCTTGATGCCGGTGGAGTGGGGCTTGCGGGCGATGAACATCCGCAGTGGGCCGGCACGTATGCCTTTGTGCGGCACCACGGACTCATCCCCACAAGCCGCGCCACCCAACCGCCAGGCACCAGCCCACTACCCATTGCACTCCTCCAGTACTTCAACAACGTCGGGCCGGATGTTACGGCGCAAGATGTAGTACTGCTTGCGGCTTAGCAATTGTGCCATGAAGGGGTTGTACAGTAACCCGTCCCGTTCCCAGATGCCGTCTACTTGCATGGGCCGTACCATGCCTAGTAGGAGGATGAAGGCGTTGTACCTACGGAAATGGAAGCCACATCGATTGGGGCAAACACTACCATCGATTGGCCGAACCGCTAGAATCAAGTGGGACACACCTTGGTACTAGGGGGATCAAGTGGGAGAGGTTCGCCTTCCGGAGGGATGCCCGCTGTAATTCCTGGATGGGAGCCAACATGTGGTCCCACACCTCATCCTCGGTGTACCCGACTAATTCAGTTTGGCATGGCCGGACTCCATGCATGATATTTGCTGCACAGTTCTCCACGGGGAGTGAACCCGCCCATAGATTCGTGGGAAATGGCATTTTTGAAGAGCGGTGTGTCTGCACAACACGGAACACGGAACTTTAGGCTCCAGAGGCAGAACCGGAGGCAACGCCGAGGACGCGCAACACGCGCAAAACGCGCCACACGCAGTCCAGAGGCGAAGTCAGAAGCAACACGCAGCACACGTAGCACAGGGCACTGTGGGTGTTTTTTTCATGGGGGGGGTGGTTTGAGCCTCAATTCCCCTACCACACAGCAACCTGCAGCGGAGGGGGGGGTTTTCAACCTTGATTCCCCGACCGCACAGCAATAGGCAACAGGTGTGGTATCTTTTTTTGCGGGACACCACCAGTTCGCTTGTGCTGGGCGCCGGGCACTACATGTCCGATCGCCATGATACTGGGTTATCGTACAGCCAAGAAACCGGGTATGGCTACCACATATTACGACGCCACCAGTCCGGCGCCTATTGAGAAAAAGCGCCTGTCCGCGCTGAAACTTCCCAAGGGGGGAGCCGCAAAGCGGGCTGCGAACTCTGCCGCCCCCGGGACTCGTCGGGGTCCGGCCATCCCGGACTCGGTTCCCCAAGCGGGGAGAAAAACCCCTGGGACCCCTCCCCCTCCCACCCCTCCTCCCCCCGCCAGCCCTCCCAACCCTCTACACTTCTTAGATTTCGCCGTCCGTCATCTTGGCCTCGGGTGCCGTCTCCGTATCTGGATCCCCCTCCGGTTCCGCATGGTGTTCCGGGGAGTGGGGGGGCTCCTCCTTCACTCGCACAGGCGCCTGCAGAACGCGGAAAACGGGGTGCTGTCCTCCAGAGGAAGGCCAGAATCGAGACACGTGTAACGCGTAACACGCGCAGAACGCGCAACACATGCCAGGACGGATTCCAGAGGCACAAAAGAACCATACGGGCATGACGCGCAAAGAGCAGTGACCCCGCAACGCGCACCTGCTCACCTGCCGGACCACCATCGCCCCCTGCTCAGACCTCCGCGCGTGCGGCAGCGCCTTCTGCAGCGCCTTCTGCGGGCTCCTTGGGTCCTTCTTTGGCCCCCTGACCTTCCGTCTCCGGGGGAGGCTTATGCAGAACGCGAACGACGTGACGTCTGTCCTCCAGAGGCACGGCGGAGGCAAGACATGTAGAACGCGGAGAACGCGCAACACGCGCAACACGGAGCGTACCAGCCTCTAGAGGCGACAAAGAAGCACGCGTGGAGAACACGCAGCACAGCGACCTGCTCCACCTCCATCCGGACGGCGCCAGATCCTTCTGTTTTGATGCTCTGGGGATCGTACCGCGTCTCGCCCGTCTCCTGCGTATCCTGTGGAAACACGAGGGGGGCAACCAAGTGGCAGAACATCGGGCAGACGAGACCGGGGCTCCACATACATGTGACTCACGGCTCCGTACAAACCACGCGTTGAAAGCCGCAACGGAGGACGTACGATCGGGTTGGTTCCGCAGCCGCCCACGCACCTTCTTGCTCTCTACCACATCGGTGAATGGGCCGAGCAGCGCCTTCGGACGAAGCTCCGGCGGGTCGCCCGATGCGCCGGGGGGCGCGCCATAGGGCAGGGGAGGCGGGGGACCCCGCGGCGGCGCGACATACGGCAGGGGAGGGGGGTGACCCACCGGCGGCGCGCCATAGGGCAAGGGAGGCGGGTGGCCCCGCGACGGCTCGCCATGCGGCGGCGGGCCCCGCGGCAGTGGCGGATAGCTGGGCCACTGCGGGTCTTCGTCGTACGACTGCTGGTATTGCGGTGGCGGGGCTGGCAGGTGCGGGTACCCGCTCATGTGCGGGGGCGCCCAATCCCAAGCGGCAGTCTGCACAACGTGTAACACGGCAAGTCCTCCTCCAGAAGCGTGCAAGGAATCATACCTGTAACACGCGTAGAACGCGCATCACGCTACCATGGGCCTCCAAAGGCGGCGCGGAGGCACCAGCGCGCACACCACCGAGACCACAAAGCACACAGATACCCGCGGTTTCTTTGCCGCCAGCTCTCGGGTGCGCACCAACGACCATGCTCCAGACGCCGGAAAGTCGAGTTGCCGTTCCGCTTCCACTTCGTACGCCATCAGGTTGGCCATCCGGACAAACCGGACAAACTTCTCCTGCAGAACGCGGAAAACACGATCTGTCCTCCAGAGGCACAGTAGAAGCAAACACGCAGAACGCGCACAACGCGCATGACGCGCGGAGCGACTACGTAGAAACACAACAGAGGACGCGCGCAACACCTGCAAAACATCCGTGTCCGTGTCAACGATGTCTTCGATGCCCATTGCGCTCACCCGATCGCTGACCCCACCTCCACGACCACCTCGCAAGCCCTCCATTTTCAGCTTGGCCAAACTTAGGCCCTCTGCCGGCGGGCTGAGGTCCACCGGCCATTGCGGCGCGGCGGCGCAACCCGTACAAACCAAAAGGCCCTTCAAAATCCCCTCCGCCACTTGTCTCGGGCTGCTCGATGGGTAGCGCTTCTCGAAGTGCTCACGGGCTGCTGCAGCCGACTGGGCGTTCTTGGTCCCGCATCTCAGC
Source organism: Eutreptiella sp. 'Long Island Sound 2002' (assembly GCA_964036045.1). Lineage (NCBI taxonomy): Eukaryota > Euglenozoa > Euglenophyceae > Eutreptiales > Eutreptiaceae > Eutreptiella > Eutreptiella sp. 'Long Island Sound 2002'. Next base: position 110,458,899 of record OZ038381.1, read on the forward strand.
ACGCTTTGCACGCTCAGGGCCCGCACATTGGTGTGCAGCAGCAGGGCCAACTCGAGCTCTTGCTTGGACTTGGGTTCCTCCGACAGGCACTCCTTGTGGTGCATCACTAGGCGACCCACGGTCGCGTTGAAGTCCGTCTCCAAAATTCTCTGCATCGTCTCCACATCACGGTCGTACCCGCCTTCTTTGGAACTTCTCTGCTCTTGTCGGTGCGGCGCTGATGCTCTTCTGCGGGCCCTTCCCGCCGATCGCAAAGGACATTCCACGGGCCGGCTTGTCCTTGTCCTTCTTTTTCTTGGGCATGTCGGCCTCGGACTTCTTCGGTGGCACCTTGGGCGGGCTCTGTTCCTCTGCCTTCCGCTTCTTCTTCTCTGCCATTGTCTGCGGCTCCTGCTTGACCTCCAGCATGGTGGACCGTGCTGCCTTTCCAGAAGCCTTTGCAGCAGAAGAGGAGTGTTTCTCTGGCACATCATCTGGCTCGTCCTCTGAATGCTCCCTCTTCACTGTGCCTCGGGCCTGCTTCTTGCCATGGGCCGTCAATGGCACGTCGTCGTCTTCCTCCTCTTCCTCCTCTTCCTCCTCCTCGTCTCCATCGTCCGCTGCCTCCTCCTCCTCCTCCTCCTCCTCCTCACTCTCTTCTCCCTCGCCCTCCAACCACGTCCACAACCGGTTCGCTTGGATCTGCAAAACTCGCAGCACGCGTAACACGGTGGTGGTGCCCCCAGAGGCGGAGCGAGAGGCACACCGGCGGAACGTGCAGAACGCACAACACGCGCAACACATGTAGAACAGGGGGCAGAATCACGTACAGATGCAACACGCAGCACGCCCAGAACAACCTTTGTGTACTCGAACCATCCATCCGGCTTAGCGCGGCAATCTTGGACTTTTGCGGGATCCCGGGGCTTGCTTGGCTTCGTCTTGATCTGCAGGCAGTTGGTGGGGTAAGCAGCTTATCGAAAATGGAGACTAGGGACCGGCACGGTGCGACGAAACGGAACATAATGGCACTTGTCATGCATGCATACTTGATATGCGGTGACGTTGGTGAGGTACATCTCATCTTCTCGGCGATCCTTGCTGCCGGGCTTCTTGCGGTTGACCCAGGCTGCGTGCCACCCAGCTGTGCAGAAATGTGTGGCACGGCCCAGGAACAGAAAAAAAAAAGTGAAACGAACGACATCGACGTGGGGGACATCTAAAGGCACAACACCCGTACTCCACCCCATTGAACAATCACATACATGTCTGTTGTTTGATGTGGAACACGATGAACGCGTTGTGCTTCAGCGTGGCCGCGTTCCCCCAACTGCCCAAGTGGCCCCCCTTGGCCAGCCACTGCTTGTGGCTGTCCGGGAAAAGCGGTGCGGGCATAAAGAAAGGGCTGAGGTACAGGAGGACGCGTAGCTCGCGCAAAACATGGGTTCCGGCCTCCAGAAGCGTGATGTCGGTTACGTGCGGAACGCGGAACACGCCTTGCACGGATATGCGACATGAGTTATTCGAGTTCCAGAGGCACACCTAGAAGCGAACGCTTGGAACACGTAACACGCGTAACACGCGCGGCACACGGAGCACGAAAGCCAAGGTAGAGGCAACGGCACGATACGCTTCTCACATGGAAAACGATGGAAATGAACAAAACGGATGCTTCCATGACGTCCGGCACGTTCGAAAACCCCCCGGAACAACAAAACTTTATGGATTCATTTTTGACGAACAAAAAACGTTGATTCCGTTCTGCGCGTGGTAGACAAAGGAATATACCCTGTGGAGGAGCCCTTAGGAACACCCTGTGGGTGCACGTGGAATTTTGGGGCCACCACTCTGAGGCACGGAAAGGCCGCAGTGGAGAGTGGACTTTTCAGCTTCCTCATGGCATGGCGCACCGGTCGCCCAGTGGAGGAGGCCTTCTAAGCGCGGACAATGGCTGAACGTCTGCATGCTGTGCTTGGCATCCATACGTTGAAAAATCCACAAGGGGCGGTTCCCAGCGCACAAAACGGTGCATTTCTCAACCGCTCTGCCGACCGAAACAGGGCCTAAGAAACAAGTCCCTGCAGGGGTTTGTGGCACAGCCCAAACCCAACATCGGCAGACCAGCCCCACACGGTAGTGAAATGAATGTGTCATTCATCACTGAAGGGGTTGCAAATAGGACAAAGTACAAACAATGGCAAATGGAAAGAGTCAAGGCAGGCTTTTCCATACAATTATGCCTGGGGAGGGGTGGGGGGTGTTTTCCCTACACCATGGATTTCTCTGGATGATTTTCCATGCTAGCACAACATAGCAAGGCAGAGCACGAAGAGGACAAAGGGTTTTTTATGGTCGTCACCGGATCCTGGGAACAAACAACAAAGCGCGAGCAGAGCGAAGTGCAGGTAAGAGGGTCGGGTTAAAAAAAGCAAATCAAATTCAAATTCACTGCAGAGCCCCTTCTGAGATGTATAATGCTTGCACATGACATTGACAAACAAGGGTTTTCAAAATGTTTGCTGGCCATTGGAGGACATGGTGTGCATTCAGGGGGGATTGGTACGCCGACTGCTGGTGGCACTAGTGCAGCGGGGCAGTCCCATTCCTCGGCCGCGAATCCGCAAAGCTCCGTGCGCACAAAACAGATCCAAAGGAAAACAGGTCCCCGCAGGGGCCCACACCGAAGGCCCACGCGTGACGGAGCAGCACGTGTCAACTGCCATGCATCGTCATTGAAGGGGCTCGCAGTCAGCAAACTGTAAGTGTTGTTGCAAAAACGAACATGTCAAAACCCCTTCTCAGTTGTTGTCAGCGTATTCATCACTGAAGGGGTCTGTGGTCATAGGCGCCAGGGCCTAGACCACACACAGCTACAACACCTCAAGGATGTTCTGCAAAATCAAATTGTGAGCACATTCCGATCGGATGCAAAAACAAACATGTCAAAACCCCTTCTCAGTTGTTGTCAACGTATTCATCACTGAAGGGGTCTGTGGTCGTAGGCGCTAGGGCCTAGACCACACACACCTAAAACACCTCAAGGATGTTCTGCATAATGAAATTGTGAGCACACTCTGATCGGATGCAGAAACAAACATGTCAAAACCCCTTTTCAGTCGTTGTTAGCATCATCACTGAAGGGGTATATGGTAGTAGGCGCCAAGGCCTAGACCACAAACAACCAAAACACCTCCAGGGTGTTCTACATAATCACATTGAAACAACAGCAAAATTTACCTGCCTATACCTGCCTCTCCCAATGTCTGTGTGAGTGTGCTAGCCTAAGGTGCCGGAGCGAGCTGTTGGAATGGTATCCTAATTATACCCAAGTCTGCACCCTTGCTAAACCCAGCGGATGTCTTTACACGGTGCGATGGGGTACGCCCCACGTCTCTCCGCCCCTAGGTGCCCAATTTCTGTGCTGGCACCAGAAAACCTTGGGGAATACCCAGTGCTAACGCCAAGGTATTGGTTTTGTCTAACTACCTACCTACTGCAGGGGAGGGGTGGCCAAAAGCTATGAGGCATGAAAATGCCTGTTTGCTATGTGGCCAAAACCTAGGCTACCACTGCCACTGCCCACCAAAAACCCCGTTAAAATTCTAGGAAACTGGCGGGACAGTGACACATGCACTGCACGTCCTACACACCCTATTGTGGACCCAGCCTTCAAAGGATGACTTCATCCATGCCTTCCACTCCTACACGCACACACTACTTGGTGTTGTTGTCAAGGAGGTCGTAGGCCCTACCGGCCTTCCTGTGAGAAGCAAGCAAAACACAGAGCAACTAAGCTGCTATGGCCTGATAGGGACGCCATTACGAGTACCCCTGCCAGAGCTTGAAGGGAAGGAGTGCACTGCGGCGCAACGTGAGTACGTGTCGTTCATGGCGGAGTCGTTCATCATCTTCTTCGCTGCGTCCCCATTTGTTTGGTGTGATCTGCGCCCTTTTTGCTCGGCAAAAAACTGCGCTGTCGAAGACAGCGAAGTGCACCAATCACCCTGACCTACACCACCTGAAAGGTTCACATGCAGGCACTGTTTTGGGCTAAGGAACCTAACCACCCTCGCCGTATTATACGGGTCCTCGACTGGAAAATAATACGCTGTCCCAAAACGGGTCCTTCCAAGCTAGCAAGCTTAAGGAACTCCGCCCCTTCTCTCATGGAACGTAGGGCGGAGCCCCTGAGTGACCTAAACAAGGGTTTACCGAGCGCACCACGCGTGGTCTACCCTTTAATGCGTCATGTGCATGCACAGGAGCCACAGTCTTAGCACAACCGTGCTCAATCGCAATGACTCTACCAGGGCGTGGCCCCTCCTGGGCTTAGTCACCTTACCTACCGCTGCAAGCGAAAGGAGAGCACACAACATGACATGCACACACGAAGCATATTTTCCCCAACCCACCATTTTCCTCAAGTTCCTGTGTCTGTGTGTGTGGGGGGGGTACTGCACTTTTATCACCATTTTCCTGAAGTGAAGCTCCTATGTGTCTGGGGGGGGGGGGGGGCTGCACTTTTATTATTCGAAACGGGGGAGGGGGGTACTATACTTTCCCCCATGTTGAACGTTTCCGAGGTTCCATATTTTCCCATTTTCCACTTGTCCACTAGTCTTATATTGGAGGGGGGGGGGGGGTCTATCATGGGGGGCTTGGGGGGTTGGGGGTTGGGGGGGATGGTCCATCAAAGTCTGAAGTCTGAAGTCTGATAGCCCATTGCGTTACTATACCCATTGTACCTGCGGCTCACTTGGAAGTGCGAAGTTGGGGATCAGTTGGGGCTAAAACGGATCATTTGGGGTAAAGTGGTGTTTTTCAAGGGGTTTAATGTGAAAAATTGTGGCTTTCGAGGGTGGGTTGGGGTGTTGGAATGTCCGCAAACGGACACCAGTCCCTAGGCCAAGAGGATTTGACCGGGGGGGTTTCTTTTTTTCGACGGATCAGTAGACTGAGCACCCCGACTGAGCCGGCACTGAGCCGTCACTGAGGCGGCTCATTGAGCGCTCACTGAGCGCGCCAAATGGCTCAGTGAGCGCTCAGTGAGCGCTCACTGAGAGCTATATAGGGGCTCACTCAGGGCTCACTCTTGAGTTTCTCCCCCTTTCCGCCCTCTCTTCCCACCTTGCTGGCCCACACTTCACCCTTTTCACACCAACATTGGTCCGCAGTTCTCACCACGTCTTTTCTCCCAGAACTTGAGCGTGCATGCACACATACATACTTGCATACATGTACCCGTGGTGACAAACACACAAACATCCAAACACACACACTTCGCCAGGGACACAAATATCCAAACACATACACACACATAAACCATACACACGTCCACACACACGTGCACATGCACAAATTGACAAGCACATTCATTCATGTGTGCAATTATCTTGCGTGTACATAAACACATGGCCACATTGAACCATGTGAAGTGAGGGGCTAGGGAGAGATGGTTACGGGGTTGGGGTTCGGGGATATGAACCTAACCATTTGCGAGGGTGTTCCTTGTTGCCTCATGACAATGGCACCCCCCCCACACACACGCACACGGGCGCGCGCGCCATGAAGCACAAATAGGGCACAGAGGATATTGCTCGCTTTTGTAAGGTTGATCATACAACCATCTTGACCTACACCATGACACATTGATCCCCCTCCCTCCTTATCCCCTCCCGCCCCCTTTTGCCATGCCTGATCCCCCCGCTTACCTCATGCCAACCCCTTCTCTTATCTTGCCTGTCGCATCCCCTTGCCTTGCCCTTGCCATGCCTTCCCTATTTGCTTTCCATGGCATCGAGTGCATGATGGTGGCGGCAATGACGATGACCTTTGCAGGTATGTTGTGCTATTGTGTGTGTTCGTGGGTTTGTGCTCGTGCCCATGCGCATGTGCACAAGTGTGGATGGTTTGTTCCCTCTTGGTTTCTCTCATTTAGTGTGTTTGTATGTATGTTTGTGTGTGAGTGGGGGGGGGGGGGGGGGCTTGCTTGGATCGATGCGTGGGTGAAGGTGTCCTTGTGCGTCACTGTGAGTGTGTGACTGTATTCTTTGGTTTCCGGTTGTCTAGGTTTGTGTGCGTATGTGGATTCGTGAATGTGTGTACGCGCAGGTGTGTGTGTGTGTGTGTGCCAATGTGTGTCCGTGTGTGTGTGTGTGTTGCAGCTTTTGCAGCTGTTGTTTTGGATGCTGTTGTTGGTTTTGGTGTTGTGTGGCATAGGCTTTGATTGTGTGCGCATAACATTGTGTTTGTGGCTGCAGATGCAGGTAGGGTTGTGTTTGTGGTTGTGGTTTTGGTTCTGGGCTTGCGTGAGGTTATTGCCATGGCTGTTGTGGTGGTTGTCGTTCTTGGTGTGGTTATGGTAGTGGCTGTGGTTGCAGTTTGGTTGTGGGTGTGGGTGTGGGTGTGGGTGTGGGTGTGGGTGTGGGTGTGGGTGTGGGTGTGGGTGTGGGTGTGTGTTCGCAAGCTGTGTTGTGTGTGGATTTCGTTGTGGTTGTGTCAGTGTGTGTGGCCTTGGTTGTGGTGAAGGCTGCAGTTGCAGCTTTCACTGTGGCTGCAGCTGTTCTTTGGGTCCTGCTTGTAGTTGTGGGGGGGGGGGGTAAAGGACTACAAAGAGGGGGGCTCAAATCACCATCCACCCCCTCCCAAAAAAGAGCGCACCAAGTTTATAGTGACAGTGTGCAGTGACAGTGTACAATGACAGTGTATAGTGAGAGCATACAGTGCGTGTAGAGTGACAGTGTAGAGTGCTAGTATAGAGACTTGGGCGTTGTGGCGGACATACTGTGTGTGGGGATACATTCTATGAGACCTTTGGGATGCAACGTTCTAGGGCGTGGTGCGGAACCCCCCCAATTTTGGGTGTTGTTAATATGGTTGGAACCCGGAATTTCACATGTTACATGGGTGCACTATGATGCAACAATGTCCCTTCCATGTTTCGTTTGCTCGATATTGCCCGTTTTGCACTTTTTGCGATTTGATCTTTTTGTGCTCTAACTAGTTAGAACGGGGTTAGAACGGGGTTAGAGCACTAGTTATCGCGTGGGTTATCGTGCGATAACCTAGTTATCGCGGGGGTTATCCCGGGGGTTATCGCGCGATAACTAGTTATCGCGTGGGTTATCGCGTGGGTTATCGCGCTTCATTTTATGTTTCCCCTTTTCGCTTTAGCTCTCAAAGCCTTCGTATTCTTTGATAATGGCCCTTGCTGCTGCCCACGCTTGGTTCGAGCACCATCAAAAGCTCCTTGGTTATCGCGGGGGGTTATCGCGCTCTAACTAGTTATCGCGGGAGGTTATCGCGGGGGTTATCGCGCGATAACCTAGTTATCGCGGGGGTTATCGCGTGGGTTATCGCGTGTGTTTTTCAGGCCGTTGCTTCAAAACCCTCCGTCATTTCCTGCCCAGGTCCTCTTATTCTTCATGGAAAATGCTGTCAATGAGGCCCTGCGGGCTCTCAACACAGCTAACCTCCGGCGGTCTACCGATCTGCAGTGCCCCAAGGCCCGGGGGCGGCGTTTGAAGGCGGTTCAGCGGCTGGTGCGAGTTCTATTGGGTGACCCGAACGTTGTGTGTGGCACCAACACCAAAGGAGAAATTTGTTTAAGTGGTGGGGCGTGCACTGCCCTGTCTGGCCCACTTGGTGGCCATCTTGCATTCACAGCTCAGGAGCATGAGGCCCTGAGCATGCTACGCATGGCATGCAGCATGCATCTCTCCCAACGGGCCCTTTTGCGAATGCCCCGCCGTCGCACACAACGGGACCTAAGGACCGTTCGGCAACGGATCATGCCCTACTTTCCCCAAACAACCATTGTAAAGTCTACCACAGGCCGCAATAGGGCAGCTGCCCATGTGCCTTTGCAATCAATTGTGCAAAATGCAACATCCATGGCCCGAGTTATTGGGAACCCCCCCCCCTAGTGGCGTTGCCATTGTTGTTATTTCAGTTGATGCGACTTCCTTGTGGAAGGCATCCTCCACCCGTGCGAATGTATGGGTTAATGTATGGGGGGGGGGCAAAGTATGCTTCGAAGGTGAAGCTATGGGCCTCATGGTTTTGCATGGATGGCGGAGATGAACAGGCTTTTTTGAGAAGCCTGGACATCTCCGCCAACCTCAACCAAGAGGTGAGGGATGTGGAGGAAGACGTTGTCCTCTTTCAAAATCAATTTTTGACTTGCACTGTCATTTTGACAGGGGATGGGAAGGGGATGCAAGCAATGGGGGGGGGCTGGGTCCAAGTGTTGGTTGTGCAAAGACCCCACTGGTATTGTTGAGCAAAGGGGGGTGGAGTCCACCTCAAGATGGGGGGCATTCTTGAGAAGTGTGACCCCTGATAGGCGGCCGGGGGACTACCAACATGCAGCATGCCGCATCGTAAACGGCATTGCAAAGCGCATTGAGACCACCCTTCAGGCCCTCCCCCCTGGTACCCCTGGTAAGGCCCAAGCTCTTGCAGCTTTGCAGGCCTTCAAACAAGCCCTCAAGGATGAGACCTCAGGCATCCCTCCGAGGGAACGTCTCCCTTCGGCCTCAAGGGCCACAGAAAAAGATTTCGATCTAACAAGCACCAAAATTTTCCTAACCTCCCCCCCCTTCCAAAGGCAATTTGTGGATTGCCTCGAAGAGCATGTCCCCACAGTGAGGACCCCTGGGGGACCTATGTTATGGGTTGTTGTGCATGTCATGGTGAAATGCATTGAGGGTTTGTATGAGCTTTGGAGGGTCAGGGAGTTGTACACTCTAACCCAAGTGGAACGCCACCGTGCGTTGACCACAAAATTTTCAAAAGCGTGGGGAGACTCAGGTTGGTCCCCCACCAGGTGGATCCATTGGTGCTTGGCACATTCCACCTTTTTTGCCGAGAAATGGAGGAACATTTTTCAGTTTTCCTCCATCCCAACGGAGTATCGGCATGGGCCTTACAAAAGGAGGCTCAAAAATTGTTTTAAGGGTTGGTCCTTGGTGAGGCCAAGTGTGTCCCGCCGCCACATGCACCATTGCATGTCCATGAACGCCCTGGAGCAAGGGCTTTTGGGACTGGAGGCAGCCAAGGCCTCAGACATTGATGACTTTGTATGAAAAACGACCACACATGCTTTGTGCCAAGTGTTTTGCGTTGTTTGTCCTAGGGAGGGAGGGAGGAGGGGTGCGCGATAACTGCACGCGATAACTACGCGATAACTGAGTTATCGCGCGATAACTAGCGCGATAACTAGTTAGAGCAAGGTGCTCTAACTGTGTTCTAACTCTGTTCTAACTGTGCTCTACCTCTTTGACCCCCCCCCCGCCAAAAACCACCCCTACAATGAGGGTTATGTGGGGAAAGAAAGGGGATGGAGGGTTTTTGAGGGTGCCGAATCCATTTTTTTTGGTGGTTTGCCCCTAAATTGAGGGTAGGTGGGTATTCCAGAAATTGCGTTCTAACTAGGGGTTCCGCACCACGCCCTAGAACGCTGCATCCCATTGGGGAGTACAGTGTACAGAGTACAGTGTACAGTGTACAATGTACAGTGACAATGTACAGTGATAGTGAATAGTGACAGTGTGCAGTGGCAGTGTGCAGTGTGCAGTGAAAGTGTACAGTGCCAGAGTACAGTGTACCATGTACAGTGACAGTAGACAGTGACACCATTGACAGTGTACAGTGACGGTGTACAGTGACAGTGTAAAGTGACAGTGGACCATGAGTGAGCCCTCACTGAGCGCTCACTGAGCCATTTGGCGCGCTTAGTGAGCGCTCACTGAGCCATTTGGCGCGCTCACTGAGCGCTCATTGAGCGCGCGATTGGCGCAGTGAGCGCTCACTGAGCGCGCCAAACGGCTCAGTGAGCGCTCACTCATGGTTCACTGTCACTGTACACTGTCGATGCACGCTGTGTATTGCACACTGCACACTGCACACTGTGTATTGCACACTGCACACTGCATACTGTGTATTGCACACTGCACACTGCACACTGTGTGTTACAAATTGCACATTGCACAGTGCACCGTGTGCAGTGCGCAATACCAAGTGTGCAGTGGCACACTGCACACTGCGCAGTGCACCGTGTGCAGTTTGCAATGCCGAGTGTGCACTGTGCAGTGTGCAATACACAGTGTGTAGTGCGCATTACAAAGCGTGTAGTGCGCAGTGTACACTGCGCACTGCACGCTGTGTACTGCACACTGCACACTGTAATGCACACTGCACACTATGTATTGCACACTGCACACTGTAATGCACACTGCACACTGTGTCATGCACACTGCACACTGTGCATTACAAACTGCACACTGCACACTGTGTGTTACAAATTGCACACTGCACACTGTAATGGACACTGCACACTGTGTAATACACTGTGCACACTGTGTATCGCACACTGCACACTGCACGCTGTGTATTGCACACTGCACACTGCACACTGTGTGTAGTGTGCACTACAAAGGGTGTAGTATGCCGTGTGTGATGTAATCCACACGGCACACCGTGTAATGCACACTGCACACTGTATCATGCACACTACACCCTGCACCCTGTGTATTGCACATTGGGTATTGCACAGTGCACCGCGTGGAGTGTGCAATACCCAGTGTGCATTACGCAGGGTGCTGTGTGTAGTGTGCAATACACAGTGTGCAGTGTGCATTACAGGAGGAGGAGGAGGAGGAGGAGCGCCTGCCGCGGTCCCACGTACGGTGAGCCTTGGCGTCGTCCCTCGGGGGCCCCACGCAGGCTCTGCCGAGGGAGTGCTCCGTCTTACCTCCGCTAGAGTAAGACGAATCTCGTCGCACACCTGAGAACGCTCCTCCCAGCAGGCCGTCTGGGTCACAACGTCGGTGTACGACAACGCTACGGTTCGATCTGCTCTCCGGTCCCGGCCACCAACCGCTCCGACCTGTCCCTGATCCACCCGAGTCAGCGTTCTAAGATCAACGGGCACGGAAGATGTGGGTCTCCCGGGGCATCACCTCCGACTTGGAACGCCGCCAGACAAGGAGTGCGGTCCGGCACGACTGCGCGCTGCACCGGAGCGGTCCGGGCGCGTGAGGTCGAGGACGGGTCACGGGCGGGGACAAGGCCACGGGGCGGGCCGTCCCAGGGCCACCTGCATGTCCTTGAAGACCGTGCGGGGTCCTTGGGAAGCCGCAGTGAGGATGGCCGAGAACGCGGAATGTAGTGCGGCACACCACGAGGGGATCACATCTCCACAGAGGCCGGCCTCCAGGCTCCGTCCATTGCCACCGTAATGGATGCCCCAGAGGCGGCGTCGACCCGGGAGATGGGGGGTAAGCCCGTGCCGTCCGAGACTGTCCAAGATGATCACGTCATGGGCTTTCAGCTCAATCTCCTGCCGCACGGCCGGCGGCAACTGGTTCGTCTCGTTGTACACATACAGGACGCGGTACGGACTGCGCTTGTTCCGGGTGGAGATGGCGGACTTCACCTTAGGGGCCAGGAGGAGGTCCCCTGATAGGCACAGTCCTAGGAGGACGTCCCAGGCCGGCCAAGTGCCCGAACCGGGCGTTGGGGCCCAGTTGGCAACGTGATACCACTCTGGCGGTGGGTTGTTGGCGAGGGACTGGTTCACGGGGACCCGCGTCAGGGGGGAGAAGTGGTCGGCAAGAGGTAGGACGGGCACCGCGTGCCGCTTATGTAGGAGGACGGTAGTGAGAACGACGCCGCAGAGCAGGCGACGGAGACGCGCAGAACGTAGACCTCTGTGCAGCAGGGCATCCTTGTGTGGTGTGGAGACGGCTCCGAGACGACCAATAGTGTAGGTTGCGATGGTGTGGTGGGCCGGGGAGCCATCCACAGCCAGCATGAACGGCTCGTCCCCCCAAAGGACGAGGGTGCCCCAAGCAGTGGGCGTACAGTGGCGCCAGGCATGGCACCTCTGAGAGAGTTGGGCCGCAAGCCATCGATGGTAGTGGGCGCGGATGAGCGGGTCTAGCGGGCATGAGAGGATGTGGTCCCCGGAGGCGGGCATGTTGCAGAGGGGGCAGGGCGCGTCCCTCGGGGGGAACAGGGAGAGGCGGATGCCGGTGACCGTGAGGTGGTCCCCCCATGTGATGAGGCCGTGGCTGACGACGTTGGCGTACTCGTTGAGGGCGGGGTGGCGCTGAGGCGGGGGGGACGCAGAGTAGGCGTGGTGGGAGGCGAGCAAGGCGCGGCGTGCGTGGGGCACGGCGTCGTGGACCTGGAGACCCGCGTGGGAGAAGCAGACGCGGGGTTGTTGTAGGGGGCCGAGCCATCCCACGGCGTCCGGGCAGGTGTCCGCAGCTCGCCCTGCCGCCTCGTCTACCTGGTCCAGCAGGGCATCGAGCCAGGTGCCGGCGATATGGGAATAGAGGTGACGGGGAGGGGCGTGACCGTGGGCCATGTCGCGACACGATCTTATGAGATCTCCTTGTAGCGAGTCCTCTGGCTCGCGGCGCCCTTCCTGCGCCGTGATGTACCCTTTGCAGTCCGCAAAGTGCCACGCACCGGATCGGCAGCCGATGGCAGGGTCGGCTGAAGGCCCCCTGGCGGCGAGGGCCACCCATGCCGTGTACAGCTCTGCCGTGTAGGCGTTGTCCAGCCTCAAGGGGATGGGGACGGGGTATACCTGGTACCGGAGGGTGACGGGGCAGAACACCGCCACTGCCCCGCCGCAGCGCCGGGTCTTCGGGCACCACGACGCGTCGTGGAGGATCCCATAATTCTCAGGGAGCCAGGAGAACGTGGGGACTGTCGCAGTCACCGCTTGGCAGCGCCTAACCGGGGGGGCGGTGCCGACCGGCGGAGTGGGGCGGGGCGAGGCCCGGGGCCACCCCTACCGTCGCGCGTCCTCTGTACTGCGATGGCCCGCAAGCATCCACACATGGGTGTCCTGGACCTCGAGTCCGGGTGACGACAGGGCCAGCACATGAGGGGCGTGGTGTGGCAGATGGCAATCAGGGGGCAAGTGGATGGCGATTTCGCACTGGTGGCACAGGGCGACAAACAAATCGTGGTCCGTGGGGTGTGCGGTGCACCGGAGCCCGAGCTCTGGGGTGAGGCAGGGCTGGGAAGGATGGAACCGCCAGAGGGCAGTCAGGAGCCCGTGGCGCGTGGACCGGCAGACCAGGGGGTTGGGGTGGTTCAGGTGCCGGATGTAGACGCCCAAGAAGTTAGCAAACCCAACGACCGGCGCCGGGGGGATCCCGACTCCCCCTTCGGGAACCTCGCGGAGGAAGTGAGCAGAGGCGGAGAGGGCCCACCCAGCGGTGGCGCGCATGGCCGAGGCGGTCATGGCGTCCAGCACGCGCAGGGCCCCGTAGGAGGGGGGGCGGACACTGGTAAACCAGTTGACCGTCCCATGACACTTGGCGGTATACATGGCGAGGGGGTAATGGGCGGGGAGTCGCGGGGCGCGGAGCGCCCGGCACGCAGCGCGGGTGCCCGAGAACAGGCGCCTGGAGTCGACGGGATGGAAGAGGTGGGGAAGGGCATGGCGGCCAAGGACGCGGACGTAGTCCTGGCTTGTGGCACAGCGCACGGGGTGACCATTGAGGTATACCGTGTCGTTGAGGAAATAGACCTGACCATCGCGCATGTCGGTGCCGACCAAGACCGTTTTGGTCGGGTCAGAGTGGAGGTTGGTGAGGCAGCCTGCCCTCTCAATGCCGCTGGCGAGGGCGGGCAAGTGGCAACGGTCGCCGGGCAGCCACTGGGTATCATCCATCAGGAGAACCCGGTTCAGCGGGCCCGCGGGGGTGTCGGTGGGGGGGACGGAACGGCAGGCCTCGTGCCCCCGAACTTCGCCATATATGCAGTACTTCATGCCGGACACGGGGCACCCTTGCCCCGTGCCGGCCCCCAGCCGGGTGGAGGACGGAGAGCGACCGTCAGCCCCCCCCATGTGCACCTCAAGGGCGCGGTCATGGTGCTGAAGGGTCGCGGCGTCGGCTGGGGAGATCCCTGCGGCGGTGAGGACGGCGTACTCGGTGGTGTGGTTGATGGAGCCATACGCGTGGCGGACATCGTCCGACAGGACCCACGCTTCGAGGCGCCTGCGCCAGCGGTCCCACCATACATCGTGTAGGACGCGGAGTAGCTCCACGGAGGAGCAGTGCGGGGACATCCCGAACTGGTAGGGCGGCAGGATGCCGCCCTGAACCAGGCGGGGCTGGAAGTGGTCTTTGATGAGGGCGGCCGTCAGTTTCCATATCGTGGCCAGATTGGTTAGCGGCCTGCCGTTTGCAATGGGGCCGTGCGGCGTCTTTTTCGGAAGGTTGATGAAATCTGCAGAGTGTGCCTGGGGCACGGGTACCCCACGGAGATCACTGTTGATCAGGTCCACGATCGTCGCAAATTGGGAATCCTCCAATTGTCCGAACAGCCGGTACTCCAGTAAATCGTGGTACGGCACAGTGGCCGCCGCCCGGCGGATGATGGCTCGCAGGTTTGCGGTGGTGGCGTTGGGTGGTGGGCCGAGCGGCCTGCCCTCCCATCCCGTGATGGTCGGGACGTGCGCGAGTGAGAGTGCCTCAAGAGGGGCAAGGTGCCTTTGGCGCAGCTGGTCCAACGCAACGGCGGCTTGTTGATGGAGAGGTACCGGGACGCCTACCACGTAGACCGGATCTGCCGGGGGCACATAGCGCGCCCCTAACGTGCGGTAGTCCACTTTGGTGGGCTGGCCAGGGGCAGCGGGTAGGGGCGCCAGCCCTACATCCTTCACCAGAAGGAGAACGTCCCAGGCCGCTCGGATGCGTTCTTTGAGGCGGGCGACCTCCACGAGGTGCGACGATTGGGATGCCCAATCCGGGTAGGCGAGGGTGTAGCGTTGAACGTTGGTGACGTGGACACGTATCATCGATGGTACCGGCTGGCTGGGGACGGGGGGCCCGTAGGCAGCCGTAGCTGCGGCGTATAGCACTGAGGTCACCTCGGTATAGCGTGGCTGCGTTTGGGGCGCGCCTGGGGGCGGCGTAGTGAGTTCGGCCCGAAAAGTGTCGTTGAGGGTGCGGAGCTAGCTGGCGAGGGGCTCCCGCGGGATGGGGAAGCGGCCCTTTTTCGAAGGGCACACCAACTGGGGCGCTGGCGGGAGGTCATGGAGGGTGGCAGTCACGGGTAGGTGGTCAGATGGGAAACTGGAGTCGGAGCGCACCTCCGTGGTGTGGGCTGCTTCCGAAGGGGCGCGGAGGAAGATGTGGTCCAGGGCTTCGGCGAAACCTTGCGGGCTCACCCACGTGGGGGCCTCCGCAAGGGGGCGTAGACGGCGCATCCCAAGGCGCGTGAGCGTGGGGAGGACGAGGTCACAGAAAGAGGCAGGGGAGACAGGGAGGTGCGAGACCCAGCGGCAATTGGCGTTCAGGTCCCCTGTCAAGACAACCACTCTAGCCGGGCTGAGGAGGAGGTACGGGTATACCCAATCCAGGATTTCTTGGAGGGTGTCGAGGTTCCCGTCGGCGGGGAGATACACGTTGGCGTGGCAGTGGGTCACGCCCGCCATGGTGAAGTGTGTGACGAGGGCTCGTCCCGACGGGTGGGCGCTGTGGCTGGTCACGACCAGGTCCGGGGTCCTGTAGAGGAGAGTGGCACATCCCCCAGCCACTCTTGCTGGTGCCTGGATGGTGTGGTACAGGGGGTGCACCCGTTGGATGATCAGGGGTCCCGCTTCTTGAACATGCAGGGTTAGCGGGTACTGGCACTCGCGCACCAGGACGTCCAGGGCGCGGAGCTTAGGTCGCAGGGACATCTGCACGTTGAGGGTCATCACGTCCGGGCGGGGTGACACGTGGCCGGTGAGGGGGGGACCAGGGCAGGAGCCGGCGGCGGTGGAGTGCTGGGTTAGCTTGCCGTCCACGGCTGCGGGGAGGGCGCGAGGCAGGCCTCGCACCCACTTGCGAAGGTGCCGGTGGTGGTACGTGGCCGCTATCGCTAAGACACTGGCCCGGGTGAGGCCTGTGGCTGTGATGGAGACACGGCTGTGTAGGGATTGTGGGAGGACCACGTGGTGGTGCTCGGGCAAGATGAAAGAGGTGGGTGGCAGGCCCTTGCGGCAGAGCTGCAGCTGATGGGAGCCCGGCACCTGCACACAGTGCACGGCGCCCACTAACGACAGAACGTCACGGGGCCAGGGGTCTGCCCCGCTGCACGCCCGGTAGTAGTGCACACCCACCGGCAGGTGCAGGCACATTTCGAGGGCGTAGGGGGGCGTGATGAACTGGGCAGTGCCTGGGGCCGGCACCGGCACCAGGCCCCACTCTCTGGGGGGGGAGCTGGGAGTGTATGCGCCCAGGTGCAGGTCCCGGACGTGGGGGACGCCGTCGAGGTGGGAGTGGCGGAGCTGAGACACGGCGTCAGGGATGTCCTCGTTGCGCCCCGCCATGTCCCGGGTTACCGGTCTCGCGGATGCTGACCGAAGTACGGCTGGTAGCGGTGGGGGTCGGCTGGGGGGCTCCAGGGCGGGGGAGCGTAGGGGTTGTGGGCCATGGCCACCCGGGGGTCGTGGGGGTCCCCCGAGTACGGGTAGGGCTGGAGGGGGGCTGCTGCATGGTGGTCGTGGCGGCTGGAATGCGCCTGGGGTTCATCGCGGTACGCGCTTCGACGCCTCGGCGGCGGGCTGTCGCGGCGATGGCCTGGGCTGCTGCGGCGGGACGGGGACCCGTCCGAGCGGCGGGGGCTGTACCTGCGCTGATATTTGGAGTCTGGTTCTCCGTCCGATCCTGACGTTGCCGTAAGGTCCACCTGATCGTCAGGGTCCCGTGGACGGCGCTGCTTCCCGCGGCTTCCCCGATGAGTCTTCCGGGGCGGATGGTCTTGGTTAGGGTCAGGCACCCAGGGCGTGAACGGTTGCTTCTTCGATTCGGCCCATGGCACTTGCCAGCCACGAGCCGTGTGCTGCCTGGTCAGTCGCATGCCTCGTTCGTACTCTGCTGGTCGGATTCCGAAAATCGTGAACTTGGATGTGTGGTTCAATTGTTCTTCAGTAATGGAGGAAAGGCCTGCACCAAATTTATCACGAAGGATACCACCGAGGAGTCCTGCATCAACTTCACCGGACGGCGGATCGTCGACTTCTTGCCAGCCGACCCACAGGGCTTTCGAGAAAACTTGCGGATCAATTTTTTGGGGCGTATACCCCTTCTTTTTCGCTGCGCCCTGTGCCTGGTTGGCGGCTACAGCTTCTGCTGGGGAGGTGGCTGGGCTGTCAGAAACCCGTTGGACTGCAGGGGGGTTGGAGAGGAAGGAGCGCAGGACTTCCGCGATGCCGGGCAGGCTGGGCACGTGGCTGTGGATCCAGGCCCACTGTTCCCGAATCGGCGACTGCGGGAGGGTGTTGACATTCGCGCCGTACTGGCGGAAGAGCTGGAGGTGGAGCGCGTGCGCAACCTCGTCCTCACAGCCTTTGGGGATCTCCGGGATCCACTCCAGCAGGGAGGTCAGGGCGGCATCAGCAGGCGACGGCACAGACGGCGGCGGCTGGGCAGGCGCGCCCGATGCCCGAAAGGCAGAGACCGCCCTCGGCTTAGGGATCGGGTCCGGGACAGCGAACGACAATTCGGGTGCACGCGCAGGGGTCTCCGGGACCGGCACGGCGCCTGGCGCGGCCATAGCCCTACGGAGGACGTCGGCCAACTCCTCGAGGTTGGGTGCTTGGGGCAAGGTGAGAACCCCCGCGGCGAGTTTGACCGGCACGAGGACCAGGAACTGCTGAGAGCCGGGGGGAGGCAGCTCGAATGAAGCCGGAATGGTATTGCGCACGGCGTTGGCGAACGTTGGCGGCGTGGACCGGAGGCCGTGGAGTCTGGTGGCGATGGACAGGAGGGGGGGAACCGACCTGATGAAGTTGTTGAGGCGAACGGCTTCGGCCTGCCGCTGTGCCGCGGCGCAACGCTGGGCCTGCTGCTGGGCATTATCTCGTTCGGTGCGCACCATGTCCAGATCCCGCGTGAGGGACTCCAGGTCGCTCCGTGCCACGGCCAGCTCCCGCTGTTGGGCCTCGTACTCGTCATGCAATGGAGCGTAGTCGGTGGAGTAGGCCGTGACATCCAGGTCCGGGACGAAAGGCTCCCCCACCTGGGAGGGACTGGGGGGGGCTGACCCGACGGCTGGGGCCGGTGACTCCGGAGGCGTGGGGTCCGCGGCAGCCGGTGGTACCTGGGAGGCTGGCTCTGGGAGATTGAAAGAAAGCCTTGTCTGTTCGGGCAACAGTGATGAAGGCGATGGTTCGGACCCCGAAGGGGTGGGCTTGCCTTGGGCCTTGTACAGGGCTGACGCTGGGGTGAACGCCGTCATGGCGAACAGAGTGCCGGCGGGGCTGGGCGCTGCTTGCCCTTTGGTGAGGTAAGGCGCGTGGCTGGGCGGTGTGAGCGGGGGCGGGTTGGCGGTGTCGGCGATGCCGGCCTGCAGCAGGGCGAAAGTGGGGGCTGTGGCCCAGGAGTGCTCGCCCGCCTGTTCGATCTGATGCAGCAGCTCCACGCTGCGGATCGGCAGGACCGAGCATTCGAGCAGCGGCCGCAGCTGTTCGGGGGTCCACATGCCCTTGTTGGCGAGGGCGGGGGGCGTGGGAACCGGGGCTGGCGTGTACTGCCTTGTGAGGCAGACGGAGGAGGCCCACGCCAGGAGTCCGAACTTCAGCGGGACGAGGTCTGCCGTCGGAATATGGGCTGCCTGCAGGACCGCATGCACGTCGTTGGGCAGCGCCCAAAAGGCCGCAACTAATCTCGGGTGACGGTCTCCCATGACGGTCTGAGGTGGGGGGCAAGGAACTGGCTGATGGGTTTGTGGATCTTGTGGGAGACCTTCTGGCTTTGGATGTCTGGAGGGACGGCAGTGTCGACGGGCGGCGGCTGTTCGCGGGCTGTGTACAGGCCCTTGAAGACTTGGCTGCGGAGGCGTGACGCTGAGATTGGAGCATGGCTTGGGCTCCACCGCGTGACGAGTGCCGCTGCGAGGGCCTCAGGGTCCTTGGAGACATACTCCAGCAGTGGGCCTCCTTGTACCAGCGACAGGGGGACGTGTTCGATGATCTTCGTGTCAGACGGGCCTGCGGCGACTGTTACGGTGGCTGTGAGCACGAGCCCCCGCGGCCTCCACACCCCCGTCACAGCTGTAATAGCCTGGATGTCGCCGTTGGCAGCCGTCCATCGCAGGGCATCACACAAGTCAGCCAGGGCGGGGTCGGTGGCCTGGATAGCTGTATCTGCTGCTTCCAGTGCGTCATCCTTCAGCATGTCCAGCTCTCGCAGGAGACGGTCAGCATCTTCGGACTGGGCGATGTCCATCAGAAACATGGGGAACGGCCCCCGACGAATGGCGCCGCCTCGACCGGTGTCGGGGGCGGGAGAGGGGGTGTCCTGGGACGGTGTTGAGCGGTCAGACATGGTAGGCTGTGGCAAGAAAAGAGCGGGTGGCCTGTGGCCGCAATGCGTCCGGGGGGGGGAGCAGATCGAGGTGTTGGTAAACGGAGGCGCACTGACATCATAGGCAGCCCCAATCGGATGGGGCGCGCAAAAGAGGAACAAGGGGTACCACGAGCGTGGCCATAGTGTGACGAAACAAAGAGCATGGCGCGATGGCGCGGAGTAACATGGGGCCGCCTGGCGGACCGGGTCGGTGAGCGGGGGTCCCAGGACACACAGAGCGGGGGTGCGAGGGGAGCACCGCGCTGGCGCGTGGTGCTGCAACCCTAGTGGCGCACGGGGGAGAGGGGCCCCACGTTGGGACGACGAATCGGACGACTGATGATACCCCTGCACAAGGCGTCACGCTTGAGCGGCGGATACGTCGAATGCAGTCCCCGTCGCGGCTCCCCGCATAGCGGCCTGGAAGATTGCCACGGCGAGGTCGACGTCTTGCCAGAGCCGAACTTGGAACGACGTGCCCACTGTGAGCAGGAAACGGCTAGCAAGGGGGAGGGACGCACTTGAGGTGCGGCACTCAGCCCTTGGAGACACGGGATGAAGAGGGAGAGAGAGAGTGCACCATACGGGTGGAGTTGAGCGGAGAGGGGGCCACGATGGCAGAGCTGAGTCACGTGGTGGCACGACTATCACGACGATTCACGACTAGTTTCGAGCGTGGCAGTGCGTGTAGGCAATCCGTCCTACAGCTACCATCCTGAGGGTTTTTAGACTGGTGCCAGGTCACCAGATTACAGTGTGCAGTGTGCAATTTGTAATGCACAACGTGCAGCCTGCAGTGTGCAATGCACAGTGTGCAGTGTGCATTACAGTGTGTAGTGTGCAATACACAATGTGCAGTGTGCAATACACAGTGTGCAGTGTGCAGTGTGCAATACACAGTGTGCGGTGCGCAGTGTACACTGCGCACCGCACACTGTGTAATGCACACTGCACATTGTGTCATGCACACTGCAAACCGTACAGTGCAAGCGTTCGGGCGCTTAGTGTGCGGTGTGCAATACACAATGTGCAGTGTGCATTACAGTGTGCACTGTACATTGCAGTGTGCAGTGTGCAATTTGTAACACACAGTGTGCAGTGTGCAGTGTGCAATACACAGCATGCAATGTGCAGTGTGCAATACACAGTGTGCAGTGTGCAGTGTGCAATACACAGTGTGCATCGACAGTGTACAGTGACAGTGAACCATGAGTGAGCCATCACTGAGCGCTGACTGAGCCATTTGGCGCACTCACTGAGCGCTCAATGCGCCGTTTCGCGCGCTCACTGAGCGCTCAGTGAGCGCTCCAAATGGCGCAGTGAGCGCTCACTGAGCGCGCCAAATGGCTCAGTGAGGGCTCAGTGAGGGCTCACTCATGGTTCACTGTCACTGTACACTGTACATGTACACTGTCACTGTACACTGTCCATGTACACTGTCAATGCTGTCACTGTCTACTGTCACTGTACATGGTACACTTTATTCTGGCACTGTACGCCGTCACTGCACACTGCACACTGGCACTATACACTGTCACTGTACATTGTCATTGTACGCTGCACACTGTACACTGTACACTGTACACTGTACACTGTACACTGTACATTGTACTCTGTACACTGTACTCCCCAAGGTCTCATAGAATGTATCCCCACACACAGTACGTCCGCCACAACGCCCAAGTCTCTATACTAGCACTCTACACTGTCACTCTACACTCACCTGTCACTGCACACTGTCACTGTAAACTTGGTGTGGTCTTTTTTGGGAGGGGGTGGATGGTGATTTGAGCCCCCCTCTTTGTAGTCCTTTACCCCCCCCCCCCACCCCAGCTACAGCCAAAACCCAAAGAACAGCTGCAGCCACAGTGAAAGCTGCAACGGCAGCCTTCGCCACAGCCAAGGCCACACACACTGACACAACCAACCAAATCACACACAACACATCTTGCAGACAAACACCCACACCCACACCCACACCCACACCCACACCCACACCCACAACCAAAGCTGCAACAACAGCCACTACCATAACACACCAAGAACGAGAGCTACCACAACAACCATGGCAACAACGGTACGCAAGCCCAGAACCACAGCCACAACCACAAACACAACCATACCTGCATCTGCAGCCACAAACACAATGTTATGCGTACACAATCAAAGCCTATGCCACACAACACCAAAACCAACAACAAAATCCAAAACGACAGCTGCAACACACACACACACACACACACACACACACACCTGCGCGTACACACATTCACGAATCCACATACACACACAAACCTAGACAACCAGAAACCAAAGAATGCAGTCACACACTCACAACCACTCACGCACAAAGACACCTTCACTCACGCATCGAACCATGCAACCCCCCCCCCCCCCCCACACACACACAAGCAGACATACAAACACACTAAATGAGAGAAACCAAGAACGAACAAACCATCTACAGTTGCGCACATGCGCATGGGCGCAACTACACATGCACACAAGCACGCACACACACACCCACACACATAATAGCACAACATACTTGCAAAGGTCATCGTCATTGCCGCCACCATCATGCATGTGATGCCATGGCCAAAAAATAGGAAAGGTAGGGGAAAGGGGACCGGACAGGCAAGAGAACAGAAGGGCTACGCACGAGGGAAGCGGGGGAACACAGCATAGCGAAAGGGGAGGGGAGGGGATAACGAGGGAGGGGGATCAATGTGTCATGGTGTAGGTGAAGATGGTTGTATGATCAACCTCACAACAGCGAGCAATGTCCTTTGTACCCTACTTGTGCTTCATGGTGTGTGTGTGTGTGTGTATGGGGGGGGGTGGGTGCCATTTTCATGAGGCAACAAGGAACACCCTCGCAAATGGCTAGGTTCATATCCCCGAACCCCAACCCCGTAACCATCTCTCCCTAGCCCTTCACTTCACATGGTGCAATGTGGCCATGTGTTTACGTACACGCAAGATAATTGCACACACGAATGAATGTGATTGTCAATTTGTGCATGTGCATGTGTGTGTGGACGTGTGTATGGCGTATGTGTGTGTATGTGTTTGGATATTTGTGTCCCTGAGGAAGTGTGTGTGTTTGGATGTTTGTGTGTTTGTCACCACGGGTACATGTATGCAAGTATGTATGTGTGCATGCACGCTCAAGTTCTTGGAGAAAAGACGTGGTGAGAACTGCGGACCAATGTTGGTGTGAAAAGGGTGAAGTGTGGGCCAGCAAGGTGGGAAGAGAGGGCGGAAAGGGGGAGAAACTCGTGAGTGAGCCCCGAGTGAGCCCCTAATTAGCTCTCAGTGAGCGCTCACTGAGCGCTCACTGAGCCATTTGGCGCGCTCAGTGAGCGCTCAGTGAGCCGCCTCAGTGACGGCTCAGTGACGGCTCAGTCGGGCGCTCAGTCAACTGAGCCGTCGCCAAATAAAGTACCCCCCCCTCCTTGAACCTTGACCAAGTGAGTATCTAAAACTTCTAAAAACATTAAATGCACATTACCTAGCATGCAAAACGCACAACAAACAAGCACAAAGACATCGCAATGCACAACTGAGCCCCAAATGAGCCCCAACTTGACATTTCCACTTAGCCACCAGTGAGCCGCAGGTACAATAGTTGTTACGCACTGTTAGATGCATATTCAACATCCACCTTGCTCTTCTTGCCGGGGCTACGGTCGTTGGCTGGTCCCTTGCGCTTCTTGCCACCGGGGCTGCCAACGGGTTTGGTACACAGCTCATCAGGCAGCATATCCCTCCACCTCTGCAAATGCGCGTCCGGACAAGTATCCCCAGTGGGCATGCAGTACTGCTTCCTTATCAAGCTCTCACCCATTCGACATGCACCCCAGTCGAATTTCGATGGCATGACACGCATGACGGACACTACTTGTCTCAGTCACTAGCTGTTGCAAGGCAAACAAAAGAGCACGCTCACTCGCCCCCCCCCCCCCCCGGGCCGTCACCTTCTTTTCCATCTTCTTTTCATCCACTGGCTCACTCTTCAATCGCCGAATACAAGCCTCTAGGGACTTCACCTGCTTTGCAAGGGCACGTGTGGATGCTGAGCTAAATGCACTGATGTCGTTGATGTCATCCTCGGCGTCAAACTCAGCATCCTGTGGTGAGGCAACCTGACGTGGGCGGGTGCCTCGTTGCGTTTGACGCCAATACAGGACGTCAGTGGTACTGAACAATGTGGAGCCCCGCTTTTTGGCCCGACCAGTGTGCAGCAGGTGCAGCGCGTACTCACCTGCATCACGCTGTTGTGCTCCCTGTGTCCTACTTAGAGCTTGTAATTGACCTGCTGTTGTATTTGAGTAGGGCTCCAATACCCATTCACCAGTGGCACTGTGTTGTACAACAACAATATGCTTTTTATAGTGCCGCCAAAGAGCACATACTATCACTTCGCGGACTTGCTTATCAGCAGTTGCCACCAGGCCTGCTCGTGGCAAGGCGAATTGGGCGTCTGCTGAACGGCACTGGTCAGCCCGCAGGGCCGTGCAAAAAGTGCTAGTTAGGCCGGGCATAGTCATACAGTCCCGGCCAACAACACGCCACTTCTTGGCATGGTGCCACTGCCCATCTGCAAGCTGAAAACGGACAGCGGCAGGTTTAGCCTTAGGCTTCTTCGTCGTTCCCGCAGTGGACGTCTCGGGGCTGGTTTGCGCGCTGTGCTTCGGGCTGGACGTGGGGGTGGGCTTCGGGCTTCCTTTGTTGGATTGGGAGGAGGCCACTGACGTCGTCTTCGGGGTGTGCGGCTCTGCGGGTGCTGCCTGCAAAGGGTGAACAAGAAAGCGTCAAAACAGGCTGGAAATGCACAGACAGGTGCCGTAACAGACTTTCAGCGTCAAAACGGGCTGCAAATGCACAAACAGGTTCACTAACAGAGTTTTACGGTCAAAACAGGCTGTAACTGCACAAACAGGCTTGTTAACAGACGTCTACCATCAAAACAGGTTGCAAATGCACAAACAGGCTCACCAACAAACGAAACACGCTTGAACTGCACAAACAGGCAGAAACACAAGGCATGGCGACAGGGTTCAAGATGAAATTCTTCCCAGTCCTGGGTCGGTGCACAAATTCTGGTCTGGCACGGGGGGGGGGGGGGGGGGTGCAGAAATTGTTGTCCGGCGGGGGGGGGGGTGCAGAAATTCTGGTCTGGCAGGGGGGGGGGGGTGCAGAAATTGTGGTGTGGCAAGGGGGGGGGTGCAGAAATTTTGGTCTGCCACAGGGTTGCAAAAATTCTGGTCTGGCAGGGCGGGGCGGGGGGTTCAGAAATTCTGGTCTGTCAACGTCGCGTAGCCATAGAGCGTGTTGTGTGTGTGCACACTGAAGGCATACCGGTTCAATGATCTTGTGAAGGTCACAATTACTCATAGTCTCCACCATGCTGTAGAATTTAAAGGCGGCCATACTGCTGTGTCCCATGCATCCCATGCGTCAAGCCCAATTCGGTTCTGCCGGCGCGTTGATAATGATGATGCCAAGCAGCCCAAATAGCAACGTTAGCGTCCACAGGCCCTCTGCATCCTCCATAACCTCCGTGTAGTGCTCTGCGTCGCCACCAGGCCAGATCAAGGTGTACCACTGGGCTAACAGTGTCCAAGTGTCCCAAGTGTCCCAAGTGTCCCGCTCCACATCTGGGTGGTGAGCCTCCTCAAATTGGGTGCGCAATTCCTGTCGCGTTGTATCCAACGGTGGCTTCTGTTGTGCACTGCCCCACCACTCTGACTGAACTCGATCAAACACATGTGCCCATTTCCACAAGGCGAGTCGCGCAATACGGGAGTCCAGTGCACCAAGCTGCTGTGGACCATGATCATAATCACTTGCCTCATTGGACCAAAGAGTGGCCTCTGCACCCGTTCCATAAACGTGACCGATGGCTGCCATTTTCAGTCGTGCCCGGCCCGCTCTGGAACTTGGGAGTTGTACAAGCACGCCCAGGATGGCCGCATTTGCTGTTCCCTGCGCTCTTGCAAACGTCTCCATTGGGTCGGTGCCGTTGCTCTTCTTCGTCCTCTTCGGTGTGTGGTTCACACCACACCACACAACAGGCAGCACACTCCAGGAGAACTTGGGCTGCCCATCCTCCGCCGACCACACGTGGGTCCAATTGCAAACAGAGCCCAGGGCATCGGCAATAAAGTGAGCAACGCAAGCAGGCATGCCGCGGGGGTTGCACATGGCCTCGAACAGCTCCCTACTGCTGACCGGATGTAGGCCGAGCTGCAGGAATTTGTCGCCCTCAGCAATTGTCAGTATCGATAGTAGCAAAACAACGTACATGTAAATGTCTTTCTCAGCTGGATTGTCCTCATCCACGGGCGCATCAGGAGACAAACCCATCCGGTCTTGAGCAGCAACCCCTGCCATCAGCAGTGCAAGGTAAAATGCACCCATTGCGTTTCTGGTGTGAACACTGAAGTATTGGACTGCCTCAGCGTCAATCCGCTCAAG
The DNA here is from genome assembly GCA_964036045.1 of Eutreptiella sp. 'Long Island Sound 2002'. NCBI lineage: Eukaryota > Euglenozoa > Euglenophyceae > Eutreptiales > Eutreptiaceae > Eutreptiella > Eutreptiella sp. 'Long Island Sound 2002'. The sequence continues at coordinate 110,484,725 of OZ038381.1, forward strand.
GACAGGTCGTACACATTCATCTTGGACCATGATCTGCACGTAGGCATTGCTCTTGGGGTCCTGTTGAGCTTGGGCCTGCAGACCATCGAGGACTTTCGACAGCCAGTCTGCTGGCCACTGCGCTGGGGGCGGTGGTATGATGGCGGGGGTGGCATCGAATTCCGCCAAAAGATCGATGACGGGGTTCACATCCGGCACATCGTCGCTTGCCCCATCTGTAACATCCGAAGGATAAAGCAAGATCCTGAAACAACAACATCTTACCCTCCAAACAGGCTGGAAATGCACAAATAGGCTCACTAACAGCATTTTACCGTCCAAACAGGCTGCTAACAACATCTTACCTTCTAATCAGGTTAGAAATGGTAGTGTACACGGGCACACGCACACCAGCAGGAGATTCGAATTTGACTCTGTCGTCAGTCACATCACGTACCGATCCGTCAGGCCAAATGCACGTGTGCTTCAGCACGTTCATGTCATCCCGGAATGAGACCCCGCAGTGGATGCCATCGTCCGGGCTCCCCCATGCCCCGTTGATCCCCATGATGGACACCAGCACGGGCGGTTCGTACATGCGTCGCTCAGCCATCCTACTGCACTAAAACTGCAAATCAGCGAGCATGCATGCACTATATCCCGAGGCAGACCAGTCACCCAAGTGTCGTAAGCATCGAAGCGTGCGCGAGCGTTGCGGGCCACGTGAACCTCTCTCCCTTCCAAGGGGACGCGTAACAACATCAGCACCCAAGTGACTATGCTGTACATAATCACCTGGCAGAACCCCACTTGTGCTCCCTTCCACTGCCCGTGTGTGGACAGTTTAATTTCTGCCTTCAGCGGCCTCCAGCGGCCCTCAAGGCCGTGGCAGAAAAAGGGGTAGCGGGTACCCAACCGTTGCAAAAACTGGGGCACGTGCACCGTCTAGACATGTGTCCAGGGTGTGCCCTTTGCACGCAAAGAATGCATGATCTCTCGCAGTGTGCCGGCAGCCCGTGCCACATCAGCCACCTGCTGAGGTTGCGCAACAGGTGTGTTTGCAACAGCAACCATCTTTGCTATATTTGCAAACATGGCCCGCAGCAGCTGACGCAACTGAACATCGGCACCCTTATGGCGCCACATGTGGTTCCGCAACTCTGTATCCAGCAGGGTGCACATGCGGCCCCAACCACCCTCACGGTAGAATGTTAATGCATTGGTGATTGAGCGCTGCTGTGCAGTACTATCACCATCCTCAACGCCCGGAACGTCCAACGCTAAACGCCGCTCAACGGGGTCCCACCGTGTTTGAGTCCAACCGGCGATATCCAACATCATACTTTTCACCAACGGCAACTGCACTGTGAATAGTACGTTTGTGAACCGTGTGCACAATCAATGCCCACCTGCGTAATGGGCAGCCCTGGTAGCAAGGTGTCCTGACCCATAGCCATTGCTCTCACGGGTGCATCATATGATGCGACCTTAGTTGGTGTGGCGGTGCAGTACGGGCATGGGCATCGAAAATCTAGTTGGGACCCCGGTGCGTCGCGAGCAGTCAACTTGTAAAGCAGCATATGGTCCCCACACACAAACACCCTAACCACGGTTTGCCACGTATTTGGACAACGGCACCATCCATCGTTCGAATGTCCGCAGGTAGGTTAATGTGGTTAAGTATGGTGCGTAATGTTTCACGGCTGTCGTAACCACGATATATGGAGCACACAAAATGCCGTGGTGGCGAGTGCTCACCAACATTTAACATGCCACCACATGGGCTGATCGTGGTCGCAACGACGTGTGATTTCCATAACGGCACGCCGTCCAAACCCACGCGTACCCATAGTTCACCGGTACGGTACATGTCTACCTTTTCCTTTTCCCACACATTGGACACTTGCATTGCTTGCAGTTGTAGACTTAAAGCAGATGGAACAGGCACCCAGGCAACGGGACAACTAGCCAACTCCGCAGATTCAACGGGCAACCGGCCAGCCCACCAATTCCATGTCTTTTCGATACATGACCAGCGCACATTCCGTGTTATATTGTCACGTAGCTGTTGAAAGCCCGTTCGCAACACCAACCGCAGCCGGCACAAATCCAAACTTTACTTCCATGTGGCCCGCATATGTTGTGAATCAGTTGGCGCACGACGGACAATCACACAATTATTATCCCAAGTGTCTACTTCACGTGCCTGAGGAGGTAGCCCCCATTGCACTTGTGGATGTTCCTCACGTGCCCGAACAGGTAGCCCCCATTGCACCTGTGGCAGATTCGAGCCCGGGAAAGGTTAGTGTGACCTCCTCGCGCTAAAAACAGGTCACGGATGGACTTTTTGCGCCCACTCATGATTGTGACACAAAATTGACATCTTGTGGCTATTCCCTGCGCCGTTTTTTTTTTGTTGGATCCGTCTCGATTTGCTCTCATCATTTCCATGCATGGTTCCATATGTGATAGGGATGGCATGGATGACAAGATACAAAACCCATTTTGCAGGATCAGGGCCTAAGTGGGATTTGCATGTCAATTAGGCTGCCTCAGTTGCGTAAAGTGAGTGGTGACACGTCTAAAGTCGTGCTGCGTGCATAAAATGCATAATCACACGTTCAATTGGCGGTGAATGTACTACTTCCTTGCAGGCTCCCCAATTTGTATTGGTTTTGTCATTGTTTGCATGCCACGGCTCAGTAGAATAGAGGCTACTGCCCAAGAGGACATTAAGGGTATCGTGAACCAAATACATGGTGGAACATCCACAGGTGCAATGGGGGCTACCTGTTTGGGCACATGAGGAACATCCACAGGTGCAATGGGGGCTACCTGTTTGGGCACATGAGGAACATCTTGAGCAGGGGATGCCACTACAGCAGCAACAACCTCAGCATTATTCTCGGGGATGCCGAGCAAGGTGCTTTCCAAAAGAAAGTCCTCGTCCAAGAGGCCAGGCCCCGCGGGCTTAGAGGCTGGAGCATGTCCACTCAAGATGCCTGCCACTTTGTGAGCAGTGTCCCTTGATGCTTGGTGATACACCATCATTGTGTTGGACCTTACTTTAAAATACTTAGAAGTCTCGGGCAATGGCAACCCTGAGTTAGCAGCTTTAGTTGTGGCTGCACGTCGAGCCAAGTCCTTGAACGCCAATTTGCGTTTAAGTACCTTAGAGGCCCATTCAGCAGCGCCCTGGCAAAGTTCTGTGGCACCGCGTTCCGGGCCAAGCTGGATTGCATGGAATTTGATACGACATTTGAGTTTGTATATCATTCTCTTGCTTTGCTTATTCTCAAAGGGTGCTTTGCTAGGCAAGGGGGACCCACACCGGACACTTGGGGGGTTCATACAAAGTGGATCATGTTGGTACCCCGGCGTTGGCCGGACAGCCCGTTTTTTTACCAAAAGAAAGCGGGTTGTGACCTGTTTTTAGCGCGAGGAGGTCACACTAACCTTTCCAGGGCTCGAATCTGCCACAGGTGCAATGGGGGCTACCTGTTCGGGCAGGTGAGGAACGTGACAAAATTTGAAGAAGAAATGGGCCCTAGAATCACATTAGTGGCCTTAGCCCAAGGCCAATACTTCGCACCATTGAGCGATTGTGCTCATAGGCGTTGAAAAAAGTGGGCTTTTCGGTTAAAAAATGAAAATCAACATACGTGGGCTCGTTGCGTGTAGCTTGTTTCGGCGGGTCCGGAAAGAGGTTACAACATGTCCCGGTATTCGAATATAAGAGACCCATTGACACTTGGAAAAGTACACTTTAAGAGACCCAAGCCTTTGGCTCCGGGTGAAAAAATTAAGAGACCCGGCTCTACTATCGGGGGGGGGCGGAGTAGTTTAGCGTCCAACGAACAAGGTGACATGGGTGGCCTCTCAGGCTATGATTTTTCCATGTGGTGCATGGTGATACACACGCGTGCGTATCCTGAGTAACTGTTGCATGCAAAAACCGACGCGACAATGCGTACATTGTTCACAAAACTTTCGGTGTCAAATCTATAGAAGGCACATTTTTTGAAAAAAGTTTGGTACAAGTGACTTGAGCATAGGCTGACCAACATTTGGAATAGCGAGAGGTGACGAGTGATAGGGGTTGAAGGAGTGCGGATGGCGAACATAGTAGCCGAGGTAGCCTAGGCCCCACCCCCACCCAAGCCTGTGGCATTATGTGCGCCTCCGGCTCATCGACACACCTCCTTGTCATCTTGCTCACTTAAGACGCCCCATACCACAAGTCCAATAGCCATGATGAAACCACTAAAAGTGAGGCAAACGGCTTTGTTGTCTTTGTCCACAAGCTCTTGGTTAATGTTAAAACTCCTTTCGAATATCTTGAACCAAAAGTGGAAGATATACTTGGCGCACGGGAAAATGATAAGCAAGATTCCAATGTACACTGCAAGGAAGGGTAAAATGAAACTCTCAGAACACAACACATAACGGATGGCAGCAAGAACGCAACGTGGGTCAAAACATCCACCGCTCCATCACCATATTACATTCAAAGGTGTGTTATTATTGCCTTTTGCATAGCTCACCTGCATGCAAATGTTCGGCAACTCCAAAGGGCAGCCAATGAATTCATGTGCCACAGTCAACAAAATATAACCTCCACACAAACGGCGGCGAGCATTGAACTAACACACCCAGTGACTCCCAATTATAAAATATCTCGGCAGCAGGTTTGGATTCAACAAGGCTACCACCCCATTCTCTCAGATTAGTTGACATCTTGAAGCAAATGGGATTTCCACAAGGATTCCCCGGTGCTATGACGACATAATGGCAAGGTGTTCAACAAAACTTGAAAGTTGTGGCGCGAGAGAGGTAAACATTGCATGTGGCCTCATTTCAAACCATGCACGTTTGGGGGGCTGGAGGGTAAGAAGGCTAGAGGGTTTGAGTGAGCAATCAAGTCAAAGTATATCACACTAGGTGAAAGTTTTACTCATGGGGGCGTTAGCTTCTACCTCCAACCCCACGTCAAGTTTAACATTACGAGCGGCTACCGTGGGCTCTCTTTTTTTTCGTCTATTGACATGCACTTCGTGGGACACATTGAGTGGAAATCATGACTCCATTTGTCCAAATCCTGAAAGAGACCCAGCTTCTCCAAACGTGGCTGTGTATTCCGAACCACGTTGTGTCCGGATTTGAAGAGGTTCACGACAACTTTGTTCAAAGCTTTTCTAGAAGCCTGAACCCGGCTAGCGCGGTAAATCACACGGTCGTGGAGGCGAGGCCCAACACCCAAACGTATGGCAGAATTTGCGCAACCCCGCAAGCGGCTCCGTTGGAGCTATTTTTTTTTTATGGTTGCGGAGCTTAGATCTGGGGCACGAATAGGGTCTCTCGGTTTTTTGAATCCCGACGCTAGACCATCTAGGGCAGCCTTGCACACGCAGTGTTGGGCTGACTAATTCAGAATGGACAGTTTGTGACTGAAGCTTAAGGTGAAAAGCCCCTATCTAGGGCAACTTTCGGTCTGGCTTTTTCGAGCCGGTTTCCTCCCGATAGGATTATTCATGGTAGGAAAGTACTTGAAGGGCAGGGACAGGAGCACCAGGAGCTTAAGACAGATTCTCTGTTGACGGCTTGTTAGGACTTTTGTTGCCGGCAGTTGGCGGTTAGTCCTGTCGAAACATTTATCTTAGTATTGTGCACAGGGGCAAGTGTTATCCGCAGAAATGCGTTTTTCTGCGGATAAGGGCTTATCCGCAGAAATGTCTGCGGCGGTCGGATTTCTGGCAGAAAAAAGGGAAATTGAGCAGATTTTTTGGGGAAATGCCAGATCAGAGCTGTCTGTACTGGTGACTGCCTGTTGGATGACATGCCTGAACACACATTTCATTCTGTTTCTGAATTGCAGAATTTTTGGGTGAATTGTCACTATGCCACCCATTAGAAGAAAAATCATTGATGTTGATTGCTTGAGTGATAGTTCACCTTATAAGCCAAAAGTTAAAGAAGAGTCCGATGATGATGTGGAGGAAGTGAAGGTGGAGGTTGGTGCGGATGAAGTTGAGAGCGATGTTGAGCCTCAAGATGATTACAATGGGCTGTCGGACTCCGATGAGTCGGATTTTGCTCAAGATGTTGCCGATGCTAGTGAAGACATTGGAGATATAGGTGATGATGATGAAGAAGATATTGAAGAAACCCCCCCGAGTAGTGGTGGTGACCAGGACAAGGTTGAGCCATTGATCAAAGTTGGTGACATCTTGGGCAAGACCAAGGACAGTGTGAGAGCAGAGGTATTGCTACCTACTGCAATATCTCGTTGATGTGTCACCCTTTTCCTTGGGTTGCCCCCATTGTTCGTATTATTCCTCCTCCAGATTCGCCGTAGGCTGGGCTACCCGTTGAGTACTAGTACATCGTCCAAGGATTACCTATATCTACAATGCCCTTACGCGGTAAAGTGGCGTCCGGATACCCGGGGAGCTAGTGGTGGAGGTGATGTGGACAAGTCGAGGAACAGGACGACCAAACGTCGGAAGCCTGGAGACAAGCCAGCCGACACGGAGCCTGAGGTTGTGGAGGAACTGCCGGATGAAAGCACCGAGGCCAAGAATTCAAAACTCCAGTGCCCTTGTCGCATTGGTCTAAAATTCCGAGAGGAATCGTGGCATGTGCAAAAGCTGGACTTGACCCACAAAGGCCACAAGCTACTCTCCGCTCGTGCAGTAGCTCGGGAGCAGCGGTGTATCAAGCCCGAGTGGGTTGCAATGATAAAGGACCACGGTGCGTTGGGTTTGTCTCCCTCCACCTGCCTGGAACTTTTGGAAAAATATTTTGGGGATGCTTTCCGCAATGCTAAAATTGAGCCGCGGGAGATCTGTAATTTGTACTATAAGCATGGCTATAAGGCTGCCACCGATTGCCATGAATTGGTGAGGCGCCTTCGCGAAAAGCAAAAGGAGGACCCCCGTTGGGTTGTGGAGGTGGAAAAAGAACCTGGTACAAACCGCTTGACTCACTTGTTCTGGATGACCCCCAGTCAAGTTGAGGCGGCCTCAAGGTTCAATTACCTTGTTATCCATGACAATACATACAATTGCAACATGTTTTTCCATCTTGGTTGTTTTACGACAATCAATGAGCATGGGAAATCGTTGCTAGTGGGCCAAGCACTGGTTCTCAGGGAAAGGGACTGTGACTACGAGTGGCAAGTGACCCAATGGCTAAGGCACACTCCCAGTGCCCCCAAGGTTTTGATGACGGATGCTGACCCTGCTTGTGCCAAGGCTGTCCGAACACTGTTGTTGGGCACCAAGCACCTTTGGTGCATTTGGCACATCATGGAGAACATCCGCAAGAAAATGGCTCGTAGGCTTGGGAAGCATGGCTTCCAAAACTTCATGAGTCGTTTCCATGACCTCCGTAAGGAGGTGAATATAAAAGCCTTTGAGGAGGGTTGGGCTGCCTTGCTTGCATCTCTCTTACCTACGCATCAATGGGCTTACACGTACCTCCACAACACGTGGGGGGGGGAACATTGTAAGTACTGGGCCACATGTTATCACATTGACCTCTTCACCAATGGCATCCAAAGTTCACAGAGAGGGGAGAACACGAACAGGTGGGTGAAGGCTCTTTGTTCAAAGGTTCGGAAACGTTGTTGTGTCAATAAGATTTTCCACGGGGTGTGCTGGCCTTCCCCAACATTTGGCTTTCTTCGATCCCCTTGTCGATGGAAGTGAAGTGTTGGGTTACAAACAATTTGTTTGTACATGTGGTCATCAACGGTTGGGTGAGCCATGCCGCCACTATTTTGCAGTCCTGCAACGAGGAACGATACCCGTGTATTTCCACATCGGTTTGTTCCATGAGCAATGGTTTGTGAAACAACCTACTTTTGTTGCCCAAGTGCCCATGGTCCAACCATCCCAGCCACATTTGCCTGTTGTTGAGTGCTTGGTGTCGCGTCCTTTGCCAACTGCAACTCGCGATGTTCCCGTGCTTGAGATGCCACCATCCATTGATGAGAATCGAACGGATGAGGCCATAGTAGCCAACAAAGGTAGGATGTTTAACAACCTCTTAGCTTTGGCCCGCAAGGTCATTACTGCGGCGGTGGATGCCGGTCCAGAGTCATGTGCGCATTTGGAGTCTGGCTTGCATGCTCTTGGTGCTACGATTGGTGCCCCACCTCCCCCGGATGTTGCAAACCCACCTACACTTCCCAAGCGTGCGCGTGGCGGTCGGGGCAATGGTGGTCGTGGGGGTGGGGGTGGTGCAAAGCGGCAACGGACGGACACTGCTTCCACAAGTGCACCACCCTCAGAGGATACGATCCCGTCCAATCCTGTGCCCGCACCATACCCCGGCCCTCCCCCCACGACAACTCCGGTCATTCCTCTCACTGTAGCTCCTCTGCAGAATGCTTCCGTGGTGCCACCGCTAGCACCCTTGACTCCTCAATTCTTCGACACCATGGGCATGGCATCGGCCTCTCAACCTTTTGTTGCTCCGGCAGGCCTGTCTCAATCTTGCACGCAGCCGTTGTGGCAACCCGCGGCCTTCCCGCTTCCTTTCAACGGGCCGATGCCGCCATACATGTCTCCTCACCATCTCTTGGGGTAAGGCTGTGCAACTGTACAGCAACAGCCGGTGCTCAACGTTGCTTGTGTACGTCTACACACAAATGGTATGAGCGCCACCTCCATTGCACGCTGCAATCGGATATGTTGTTCTTCAATGCAACCGAGATTGCATTGCATTTCACTATCTTATGACGTCATCTTCTCAATGTGTCCAATCCATTTCATGTACCATGGTGCAACAACACCCCCCCCCCGGGTACTTTGGGAAACCTGCTTGTGAAAACCAATACGGGTATATAGGCAGTTTTAGGGGGGACCCCCGACCAAAAACCGTCCAGGAGCGAAAAAATGCGGTCAAACCACCCCAACCGGGTCTTGTTATTCAAAAAGCAGACACTTTTGCGGTGTCATTGCAAAAAAAAGCGCCGAAAACCGAGCCGGTGGCGCCAAGTTACCCCCCGGGTACTTTGGGAAACCTGCTTGTGAAAACCAGTAGGGTTACGCAATTTTGGGGGGGACACCCGACCAAAAACCGTCCGGGAGCGAAAAAATGCGGTCAAAACACCCCAACCGGGTCTTGTTATTCGAAAAGCAGACACTTTTGCGGTGTCATTGCAAAAAAAAGCGTTGAAAACCAAGACGGTGGCGCCAAGTTACCCCCCGGGTACTTTGGGAAACCTGCTTGTGAAAACCAGTAGGGTTACGCAATTTTTGGGGGGACACCCGACCAAAAACCGTCCGGGAGCGAAAAAATGCGGTCAAAACACCCAACCAGGTCTTGTTATTCAAAAAGCAGACACTTTTGCGGTGTCATTGCAAAAAAAAAGCGCCGAAAACCGAGACGGTGTCGCCAAGTTACCCCCCGGGTACTTTGGGAAACCTGCTTGTGAAAACCAGTAGGGTTACGCAATTTTTGGGGGGGACTCCCGACCAAAAACGGTCCGGGGGCGCAAAAATGCGGTCAAACCACCCCAACCGAGTCTAGTTATTCAAAAAGTAGACACTTTTGCGATGTCATTGCAAAATAAAGCGCCAAAAACTGAGCTGGTGGCGCCAAGTTACCCCCCGGGTACTTTGGGAAACCTGCTTGTAGAAACCAGTACGGTTAGGCAATTTTTGGGGGGACCCCCGACCAAAAACGGTCCGGGGGCGCAAAAATGCGGTCAAACCACCCCAACCGGGTCTAGTTATTCAAAAAGTGGACACTTTTGCGGTGCCAAGGGAAAAAAAAGCGCCAAAAACCGAGCCGGTGGCGCCAAGTTACCCCCCCGGGAGTTTGGGAAACCTGCTTGTAGAGACCAGTAGGGGTAGGCAATTTTTGGGGGGACCCCCGACCAAAAACGGTCCGGGGGCGCAAAAATGCGGTCAAACCACCCCAACCGGCTCTGGTTATTCAAAAAGTAGACAGTTTTGCGGTGATAATGCCCAAAAAAGCGCCAAAAACCGAGCCGGTGGCGCCAAGTAACCCCCCCGGTACTTTGGAAAACCTGCTTGTAGAAACCAGTACGGTTAGGCATTTTTTGGGGGGACCCCCGACCAAAAACGGTCCGGGGGCGCAAAAATGCGGTCAAACCACCCCAACCAGGTCTAGTTATTCAAAAAGTAGACACTTTTGCGGTGCTAAGGGAAAAAAAAGCGCCAAAAACCGAGCCGGTGGCGCCAAGTTACCCCCCCGGGAGTTTGGGAAAACTGCTTGTTGCACCATGGTACCAAAACACCCAGACACCTTAAAAACACCCACTTTGCCCTACGTACACACTCCCTTCCCTCCCAAATACTGTCCGAATATGTGCATGCATGTCATGGGAGGGTGTGAGGCAGGGAAAGCGCAGCGCAAGTGTGAGAATGGCCCCGGGAATCGCCCGGGGCCTTTGCTTTTTTTAAAATTTTCGATCATACCTTGACAAATTAATATGCGCCATGTCTACGCTACGGGCCGCTTTTACCGCTGTCTAGTTGGGCAGAGCGCAAGTCGCCGGCGGCAGGGTCGTCGGTTCGATTCCCGGGCGCCCCAGGTGCTGCGCATTTGGCGGCGGCGCCATTTTTCTGCCAGAAATCCGGCTCCGGCGGCTCTTTCTGCGGATAAGCCCTTATCCGCAGAAAAACGCATTTCTGCGGATAACACTTGCCGTGCACAGGGCTGTTGATCTGCGGCGGTCTGCGCAGGTCTGCGCCGATCTGCGCCGATCGGCGCTACCATCTGCCAGTGGAATGGGTAAGCAGAAATGACCTCTTAAGCAGATGGATCAGATCGGCTGAGCAGATCACTCAGATACTAGCCGCCCGCTGAGCATCTGGCGCTGCAACTACCGGCAGCCACTGTGAAACTGCTCGCTGCTGCAATTAAAATCAGCGAAAGGCCCGATTTTGTTGGATGTGCAACAGGTGACTGATTTCTTATACCTCTCGTAGTAGCTGCTTGCAATGTTTCAGGTAATGCTTGAACCATGACTTCCAACAGTGCGTCTTTACTTTGTGGATTAAGATTAGATTGCAGAAAAAGACAGAAACTCAATGAAATGGAGAGTATGTACGTCACGAGGATTAAGGAACATGCCTTTGTTCCTCTTCGAACAGCGTGTTGCTATAACCTTTCTGGAATATGATGGGATTAGAGAGAAAGACAGAGATTCCGCAAATGGGGAGTATGTATGTCACCTTGTATGAATGCTATTGCAAAGTGTTTCAAAGAGTAAAGGACATGCCTTTCTTACATGCCTGCTACATGAAAACCATCCATTTCCATCTTTCTTCACGCCCTTTTTCTTGTCTAAAATACATTTTTAATAGAAGGAACATATGCGTCTTGTCTTTCTTGCACTTGTGCCTCCAAATCTTTGCATTTTTCATTCGCCTTTCTCAGGTCTAGCATCTAGCTTCGAGCGTCTAGCATCAAGCAGCAAACATGAAGGTACTGTGCATATAACATGATCCTAAGGCGTCAACTAAACACATGGATTGGAACGTTTCAGAACACTAGTCACACTTCATTTTTTATGTTGCCTGTTGGCATGAATTGAGTCGTGCTAAACTAACGAGTGAGTGCTTCAAGTTTGGGATTTGGAATGGGGAAGGGAGGTCCAAATTTCGCTCAAATAGTGGCCCCGTTGAAGAGGTGAAGAGGTACTTTTTGGCGAGTGTCGCATTCCCTTGTTCTTTAAATGTTAGATGTCCCTAGCCCAAGCCCAACCAACGATCTCCAACGGGGCGGAGGCTGTTACAATCGATGATGCCACCAACGTGCTCTTCGTGCGCCAATTGCCTCAATTTTGCAGATTTGCAATTTTTCGGCAACCCTTTGAGAAGTATGACCCTTTGCATGTCCTCGTGGTTTGATCGCGGTGGGGAACTCGTGCCTGTACTAACATGGGGATACATCGACAACATATGAGAGGTTTCGGGCTCAAAACGCCCTCTACTTGCGCCTGTGAAACCTGTTCGGATCCCATTTGGCTGCACTGTTCCATATGTCTGCGAAGTCTGCGATTGCAGCGATTTCGGATATAATTTCCGAAGAATTCCGAAATTATATTATTTGTAAACCACATGATGGAGGATTTATCAAGACTCGAACCAGGACCTAGCTGGGTCCTAGTCTTGCGTAACGCATGGGAAATCACCGTTGAACAAAAACCGCTTGCTTTAGAAATGTGCGTCCATGGTTACGCCGATTGTCCTGAAACACGGCTGGAAAAAGGCTCATTTTCACCTCAAAACGGACCACCGCGTGGCACCACGGCGTGGTACACGCCTTATTGAAGACCCATTTGCCATCTTTTGATAGCCCAATCGCCATGAAAGAACAAGGGCCCTCATCGGAAACACCCGTTTGGTGTAGCGGCGATCGTGCTTAACTTTCCGGACGATCGTGCTGAAAACAGCCGAAAACAGCCTAAAAACGGCCGTTTTTGGACAATAAATCGCCGTAAAACGGGCTAGACGGCTCGAAATGCAACGAAAATTTTTTGCGGTGATGCGACTTTGCTCCCCGGTCGTTTTGGGCTACTTGCCGGTTTTGACATACGGTGTGGTCGCAAGGACTTTTTAATCGCCTGCTGCTGCTTGGTGCTGCTGCTGCTGCTGCTAAAATGTGTTGCCCAGCCCTGGACCCTAAAAGCTGGTGTAAAACCTCGACAGGATAAACCCAGCTCGGTAAACATTTCTTGTTCGGACCAGGCTCGCTATGTGAGCGCGCGCCCTTCTCGTGTTCTTGGCCGTGTGCGCGTGCTCTCTGTTCCTCAATGCGGGCCGATCGTTTGAAAATTCTTCCCAATGGGTGCTAATAGTGTGGGATTGTATCATGTTGCAGAAATGGATACGAATTGGAAGCTACGGCAACTCCAGTGGAGGATAGAAGGCCCGGAACTGCGAGCTGGCTAAACGCTCGTGTGGTGCCTCCGCCCACACCGGCTGTCGCCCTTTAGGGGACTGATACACGTTAATGGGCGCATGTGCTTTGGCAGTGCCACGCCTACGTGTATGGGGGATCACAAGTTCCTTAAAGTTGGAGGAGCCCTAGTGGAAGAAGAGTTGAAGTGGAAGGGGCTGAGGTAAGGCGCACCGGGCGGGGGCAAAGTAACTCGTTAGTTGCTCCGCCATGAATGTCTTGTATTTCTTTTTCTTGTCCTTTGTTGCCTTGCTTGTCAGTCATGGTAAAACAATCTTTGGAGATGGTGTTTGTGTGGAACATGTTGTGTGCACGTGCAGTGGGTGAACATGTTAAAGGTGGAGAATTGCACCTATGCCCTGGTTGCTAACCTCTTTTATGGCGTCTTACTTCGTTGACATTCGGTGAATTCATATCATTGGTCGAACACGGTTGGTGATCCACTATCCCTGCTTTGTCAACAGGCAGTGTGGCATGAGGATAGCTCATTTGATTTGGCAATGGAGTGTAGGGATATTCGTCAACCCATGTCGGAGATCCTCACTTCAAGTGCATGCGTGCTCTCATGGGTCATGGCTAGGCGGAAGTCTCTCTCCAAATGCATGCTGCCATCGATCATGGCCAGGCTATGCGCTCGGGATTGGGTTTCGGTGAGGTTATCTCTCCTCAGCCATGGATTGGTTAGGTTCTCTCCCCTAGGCATGGATTGGTTAGGTTCACTCTCTTGGGCATGCATTGGTAAGGGTCTCTTTCTCAGGGCATGGACTGGGGCGGGACCATCTCTCTCAAGGCCTGGATCGGGGCGGGACCATCTCTCTTGGAGGTGGGACAATCTCTCCTTGGGATAGGACAATCTCACCATGTGTCAGAATTGCTCTCATTGAACCCGGGATATCTCTCCATGTGCACTCTCTCTGCGGGCTGGGTCTAGGTCTCCTCATGTGACCCGGAGCATCTTCTTACCCAAGCACTCTTGTCCAATCTCTCTCTAAGTAGCATGCATTGAATTGGTTCGGTGTCACACGAACATGCAATTAGGCAGTATTGGTTTCAGATATCCATGTGTGGATGGTTTCCAATGCAGAAGACAATTTGTATTTGCCAATGCCTTCGGTTCCCAAGAAATTAGGCACCACGTGATGGGACTGAGTGGCATGTCGAGTTATGTAAGGGTACGAGGTGTATGTCGCGTGTTGGCTTTACACTTTGTTCGTGCCCTTGGTCCGCGATACTGTAACCGCAGCCCGGCAATTGGTATGCAGCATACACTAAACAGGGGAGGTTTGGTGGGCTGGCCCTTCTTGATGGCTTGTTCGCGAGCAGAAAGTAAACCCGCCAAGTTTATTCACTTGCTGGCCATTGTGTATGTTACCGCCAAGTTATAGGCACCCGGCGTTCGGTGTCAAGTACCGAGGCATTGCCAGCATGATGATATATGTGATGTGTCACACATGCCAGGTGTCAGGTATTGCCATGAGGTCACTGTCGTGAGTCATATTTGGTGATACCCATTGCAAACTATGTACATGTGATCATTGGTGATTCATGAGTGTGGACAAGTCATGTAAGTGGCCATGCCGTATTTTGTGTTCATGGAGGCCCTGGTGTCATGCTTGATCCACGCCGGGAACTTTTCTCATATTTCTCAATTCCAGCTTTTGCCGTCTTGTAGGCAAGAGTGAGGATGGGCCATGTGGGGCCATGCTCATGTTGAATGCAATGATGCTCTGTGTTGTATATCACTTCTTTGTGTTTTGCCATGTGGCATATGGACCTCATTGATGTCACTTTGTCGCGCATGACCGCCCATGAGTTAAGGTCATTTTTCTTAATGTGCTGAATCGAAGTTGTGTTCACATGGTGTCATATGTCCGTAGTTCGATTGTGCATGGTACCAAAAATCGATTCTTGGAGTAGGGATGCAACATCGTCTTCCATAATCGCACATTCTTTTCCAGGGATTCACTTATACTTCTGTTTCTTCTTCTCCCTTTGCCCGACATTGTCTTATTTGTTTCTCTCTCCATGATCATGTCCATGTATTGATGAGGTTACACTCAACTCGATTTGGTGATCAATCATTTGGATTCACTGGTCAAATTCATTCGAATTCATTGATCAACTGCTTGGTTCTTATTGCAAGGGTTGCCAAGGGTGTACCTCCGGGATTCGTTTCGATTGTGTTACCAAGGATTGTACTTGCAAGAATTTTGGATTTTGGATTTTATAAAGCATGGAAGCATTGGTGAGGTCAAGGACGATGGGAGTCACGGGAAAGAGGGTGGAGAAATTCGGTATGGGTGGTAGAG
The DNA here is from genome assembly GCA_964036045.1 of Eutreptiella sp. 'Long Island Sound 2002'. NCBI lineage: Eukaryota > Euglenozoa > Euglenophyceae > Eutreptiales > Eutreptiaceae > Eutreptiella > Eutreptiella sp. 'Long Island Sound 2002'. Next base: position 110,499,952 of record OZ038381.1, read on the forward strand.
CTCGCACTATGGCAGAGACTGGTCCTACAAATCTTCTTTATGGTAGCAGAGGTTTACCTGCCGCCTACCGCCACCCGGGGAGCTTCAGCCCTGATGAGCCCTGCCCAAGTGGACCCCGGGTCACCATTGACGATATTATCCGGGAGTCGTCGGTTGAAGCTCCAGAAGAAAGAGGATATTCGGAAAGAAGAATGGGTACCGACATGCAGGACATTGTCAGCTTTTGCGAAGGAAAATGTCGCAAACAATGTCATCTCCAAGCACCCGCGGGAGAATCTGGCGAGGTCACGAGTTGCAACAACGGCTCAAAGAGTAGGCGCTACCGCAAACGAGGTTCGCAAAAACCATTCAAGGGGGATGCGGAAACGGCGATGGAAATGATGCCGAGCCCCGTCCGCCGGATGTTCAGTGCTGCGTCGGATTCCGAGGGACATCAGACTTGCTATCATTCGGATAGCACCGGCATAGAGGCAGATTTCCCGGTGGGCCGGTCGCAAACCGCCCCAAGTCCTGAACTTCCTCATGACACAGAACGGGAATCATTGCTGCAAAGGGCAGCCACCACCAGAGTCCCGAGGCACACGGGCGATGGTGAAGAGGTTGGGAGGATGGACGCCGACGGGACACGCGACACCGGCTTGAGTAGAGGAGAAGAGCGTGGAGCTCCGGGAAAGCTGCCAGGGGATCGTGAAGGAGATGACCGCCATTGTGACCAGGACAACAAGAAGGCGGCGTGCGTGAAAGCTGTGAGTGGCGATCGCTGCCAATGCCATCCTCAGCGGAAGTTATCCCTAGGTGGGCAAAGATGCCATTATTCGGAAGATCGACAAGTTGGATGACACCACCTCTAGAATCCTTGAGGACGACGCCATCTTCGACAATGATGTGAAGACAATTCGATTACATCCAGAGGACTACGAGGCCAAGCTGGGAAGCATGCTGGTACAACAGCAACGGGTGGTGGACAACATGATCAAGTACTTAGAGACAGTCGAGAACAGGATGAGGGAGTTGGAGAAGCGTGGAGGAATTCCAACGCCCATCCCGGGACATGGTCCCGACGTGCCACGGGATCCGGCCCCGCAGTCGTTGCTGAGATGGGTGACGACCTTTAGGACAGCGGCAGAAGGAGTGGCGCCCATGGAAGGTCCCATGGAGTCGGCGCCTTATGGGCCGCCACGGGTTGACCCCTCGCTAGGCACATCCCACTATTTTAGGCAAATGTCATGCTGGGGGAGAAGACGCCGGAAAAAGGCTCGGGGATGGGTACCCCAAGCGGAATACCCGTGAAGAGACCGTTGAGACCGACATGAGTAGTCCTCTAGCCGCGGCGACGTACGACGCCAGAGCTGCCTATGCCGCACGTGTGGATGAAGAAGCCTCGAGGTCAGCGGCTTGGCGAGATGCTTCAAGTGGAGGAGCGGAAGATCCATGGGTGCGGGACCCGGGGTCGGGATTATGGACTATTGGAGGTCCGGGTGTGGGAGAAGCTGAGCCCCGGCCGCGTGAAGACCGGGAAATCAGGGGTGTGCATTCCCACTCCCCAAGCAATGGGAGTTCGGGAGGAATTGGCCTCGGGGTCGTCATCGCTTCGGACGTTGGGGATGCCGTGAGGTTGGATGACCTTCGGGGCGTGAAAATTTCCTACTACGACGCCAATCCTGCCAACCTCGACGACTTCATCCTCGATTGGGAAGATTTAGCCGAGGAAGTCGTGGGTGAGATGCGGCAGGATGCCCGCAGCACGTGGGCATGTCGCACTTTCCCACACTGTTTGGCCTCGGAGCTAACGGCGGATTTACCTGATCAAATTCGGGACAAGAGGATCATTACGGAGGAGCAATGCCTCGATTGGTTGGAGCAAGAAGAAAGATTTGATGCTCAGAACCAAAAGTTGGACGATCTCCCGTCAATACCCTTCATCTTGGAACATGGAGAACAGCGGTTTAGGGATTGGAGGAGTTATCTCCGAAAGTACTGCTGGCTTCTGAAGCAAGTGGAAGATTGGTCCGAATCAAGCGAGATTTGCCATCTCTTGCGAGATGTACTACCATCATACTGGAAGAAGCGTGTGGAAGACGAAGAAAAGAAGCGGGCAAAGAAGCACTTGGCTGTATGCATTATGTTGCCGGAAGATCAGCATCCTCGTATCATGGAATATTTCCGGGGTTACCTGGGAGAGCCGGACCGGATGACCTCGATGAAGATTTCGGTCTATCTGGAGGTGTTCGGGGACACGGCCGGAGGATGTTTGCTGCGGCTCCATAATGTCGAGTAGAGAGGTGGAGAGAAGCTGAGGATGCAGATGATCCCTGCCCGCATGAGCCTGGACTCAATAGTCCAATACGTGAGCGTGGAATTGAAGCTTAATTTGAAAAACGAGGCTCGCATTAGGGACCGTCACGGCCATGGGAATCGCAAGCGCCGCCACGATCGGCATTATCGCCAAATCCAAGAAGATCCGACCGTCGTTGAAGATACAAGTCAAAGTCCAGGGTCCGAGGATGGAAAGACATCGTCCGGCGGGGAGTACATGACTCGGGAAGATCATGAAGATGCACATTTCTTCGCGTTCGTGGCCTACAACACGAAGGCGCATGGTCATGACAAGGCCATGTGGAGGAAAGCACCACCCCGTCAAGGAAAGGAGCCGTGGAGAATTGAGAATTTCCCGTCGAGCTTTACCGAGTATCGGTGGCAACACGGTGGGTGCAGGGTTTGCTATGGGAAAGGGCGATCCCATAAGCACGACCACAAGACGTGCAAAGTGTACGAGCAGGACAAGCGGGCATACATCCAAGCCCACCCTGAAAAAGTCTCCAAGGAGAAGCAGATTGACGAAAGAAAAAAGAGACAAGCTGATGGAGGTCGACATGTGGAATCAACGCATGGTGGCGATCGGCGGTTTCGGCGAATTGATGAGGTTGCCGAGTCGCTAAGGAAGGCCATGGAGGACTTGAAAAATTTGTCAGAACGAATGGGAAGTCAAGGCCCAGGCGATTCGCAGCAGGATGGTGCTGCGGTAAACCGGACCTAGAGAAGCTTCCAAGGCGATGGGACACCGGAGGTCTCTCCGCCACAAATCAGCAAAATCGAAAGAAGGAAGGTACCTATGGTACCCAAGAGGGCTCTGGAAGAGCCAAGTAAGCTGAGCTTTGCGAGTCGCAGCCCATGGAACACCCTTCCAGGGGAAGTACATATGGATTCCCTAGAATACCATTCTAAGGCTATCGTTGTTCATTTCGTCTCAATGCAATTGTTTCAATTGTACTCGGTTGTGGTAAATTGAATGCTTCAATCCCACAAGTGTGTTTTGCTCAGAAAATCACATTTTGGAGGCCAAAAGAAAACCCAAACATATACTACCTCATGCAAAAATGAGTTTCCCACCAATGGCAAACCACCTCCCTACCTTTCCACAAAGACAAATGCACATAGGCACACCGATGGAACGGATTGAGGAAAATGAACGTTAAATTGAACCACGATGCCCAATGGGGCACGATGAGGTGTGGCACGATGGGCTCGATTTATCTCACGTATTGAAGAACACATGACCACATGAGCACCCTCATACACCACATAGAATCAAAAAACTCATATACATTTGTAGAGCACGATGTCTCTTTCTTCTTCCTTGCTTCCTTAGCCTCATAGTCCCTACACCTTGCCAATGCCTGCGACTCATCTTTTTCACCATCGGCCCGCCGCACCGCTACTAGGGAGAGGTCATCGTCACCCGGGAATTGTGGAGGCATTAGCAACATTCTCCATCCGGGTTTTCGTGCTGTACGCCATAGATCCGGAGTGGCGTCGTCAAGGCTAGTGCCTTTGAGCCTACTTGCTTCGTAACCACAACATGCTACCAATTCATTTGTCCCATCCATTCTCATTGGGACCCAAACCTTTTCTAGGTCGCCTAGCCGTAGTGGCCGTTCACCATCGTCATCCCCTTGTTCACCATTGTCATCCCCTTGTTCACCATCGTCATCCCCTTCCCCTACCAAAGACTCCTTTGTTTGAGGCGCGTTAGTTCCCTCTTCAATCATTTCAATTCCTTCTTGGGGTTCATTCACCATCGCATCCATCTTTGTGCCTTCCGCACTCTCATCCACTACAGCTTCCTCATCCTTTGGTATTGCTTTCACCTTGAACAATTTCTGAAAAAAAAGTATGTTGTCTACTTGGAAGTCTTGGTTGCCAAACAATTCTCGCTTTTGCGGAGAAGGTGGTACCAACTTGGGTTGTAAAGCTTTGGAGTTTTGCATACCAATTTGGTGGCACACATAGGTCCACCAGTAGTTGCACCGCATCCGTTGGTGTGCATATCACACTTGGAACACCATTTATGACTTGTTGCGCACACATCTGGCGGTGGTCTCCATTGACTATTTTGTTGTGAACCTCATTCAACAAGTTCCGGTGCCGTGTTGTTTGACAAAAGAAGTTAGCCAATACGTTTCTGACCTCTTCACCAAAGAGATTGGGTGTGTTAGTGCTATCCAATAGCAACTCCCGTAGCCCACATGGGTCAAACAACCGTTGACAAGTCACCATGATCTATAGTAATAAATAGAACATATTGTGTGTACTACTACTATTCAAGTTTCACGGACAGAGTTACGCACCACTCCCTGACATGTCAAAAGAAGTGGGTAAAGTTGTGCCAGTGGTACTACATTATTTTCCCCAACATTTTGCAGCCACGCACGTTCTTTTTCTGCTGTGCAACACTTTTTTTCTGTTCCTTTTTCAAACGACTGAGTGCGCGCGCGTGAATGCGGAAGCGCTCTGAGCTCGTGCATTTCTGTCCCTGTTCAATTGTGTTCAATTGGGTTAAATTGACAGATTCATCTGAGTTTAAATGAAATTAACGATGGTAACCTTAAAACGGTAGTCTAGGGTCTGGTTGCAGACAAATAAATGATGGCGAGACCACGGAGAGCCGGGCGGATGGGCACCACCAGCCCAGGATCTACACCATCCGGGATCACACGCTTGCAGTATTGGTGCACCAAAACGTGCTAGAGTTGCATGCCGTGAGAGTTGTCTATACTCCACATGGAGACGAACGGCAGTTGCACTTGGAAGTGCGAGTACGGTGTGGGAAGGAAGAGGTTATTGCGGATGTATTGGTGGATACGGCTGCCCAAGTGAGCTTCGTTCTGAAGGGAATATTTTCGGAAGAATTTCTGAAGCCCAGCCGAAGACTGGTGCGCATGAAGGTCGCCAATGGTGAAATTATAGGTGGGGGTACCCATGAAGCCACTATCGGCATGCAATTTTGGGAACACGATCGCTTGACGCGAGCTGATTTGTCGAAGCGGATCGTACTTTCCGGGAATTTTGATGCCGCGGATATTTCTGATTGGGATAGTTTTATGGGGTATGATTTTATGGTGAGCAACGCCATCGGAGCTCTTCCTCACCGTGCAACGTTGGTTGGAGAGGACAAGGACCCTCTTACTTGGCTATCTACGGACCATGCCCCAGGATTATCTCAGTGGACCGGAGATGAGGAGGAAAGAATCGTGCACGCGGTCAAGACTGTGAGTACCAAGTTCAATGGGGACCGCGGAGGTCATCTCATGGAATATGGCATGGCGCCAAAAGTGTACAATCGCATGGTTCAACAACTTGGAGGCGACAGCCCGGAGAGGGACGTATTTGCTTCCCGGGATGCCCCGCAGCTAAGGAAGTGTACGAGGCATTGGCACAAGGGGGAATCTGCGTGGTCAAAGCAGTGGCGATTGAAGGAGTTGGGGCCCATGTACTTGCATGGTGCTCAAGAAGACACCAGACGTACGGTGAACAAGATTATTGCGGATAGAGCAATAGGTATGCTGGTTGTGGAGGGCATAGGATCTAGCCCATGTCCGTAGGAGGATCTTAAACCGACTTTGCACTCCATCACCCTCAACGAGATGCAATTTCGACCTGAGGAGCAGTTGTTCATCGACGCCAAAGGTATACCAATGCCCGCCCCGGGACGAGCATGGAGTACCAAGGGCTTTCTTGGTTGATGGTTCACAGTGCCAACCTACTGGTGATGAAGCTTTCATCAGGAGGGTAGAGGCTGTGCCGATCAGGGTCATCTTTGAAGAAAAGAGTGACCCTACAGAGAGTGTTGACGTACTCTCTCACTCGGAGATCAACTGGGTTGTCGCCTACATGCGGATGGGTATGCATGACCGAGTGGCTGCTCGGAAGGAGCAAGCCTGGGCCAAGGCACCCCATTGGTGGGACGACCGGGAGTTGGTGACCGGGAAGTTCAAGAAGGATGAGTTCGTGGCAAGAGTTATGGACCATTCGGCCTACCAATACGATGGTCCCATAGGGTCTGACCCTCCGACATGAGGTTTTCCAAGAGTGGGTGACAAATTCGACAAATTCCAGCCCGCGGCCCGAAATTTTCGAAGATTAACGGTGGGAGGGCCGCCCATGCGATAAACAGGGGACATCGGACGAGGAGATGTCGGACGTGGATCCAAAAGAGGCATACACCGCCGTGAAGTCGCTAGTTCCAATACCCCGGCAAGTGGCGGAAGAAGGCAAGGAGAACCCAAAGGTAGCCTAGCTCAAGGATAGACGTATTGAACCCTATCCGCGGCTATTTAGTGGAGTTGCCAACAAGAATCCTCCGCATTGCGGAAAATTTGGTACGGCCAAGATCAAGCTGAAACGAAATCCGAAAATTTATCGTCACCGGGAATATCAACTCCAAGGAGAACGAGCGGAAGGGATGAAGAAGCTCTTGATGGAATTTATTGAGCATGGTTGGATTGAACCCTCCGATAGTGAGTGGGCAAGCCTGGCCTTCGTCGTTCCAAAAAAGGAGAAGGGTGACTGGAGAGTGGTTGTCGATTACAGGGGATTGAACAAACAAACCGAGCATGACTCGTACTCGTTACCGCTGATCAACTCCATCCTACAAAAGGAGCAGAAGAAGCGCATCTTCAGGGTGTTGGAGCTGGAGCACGGGTACCACCAGTGAAGCGGTACCCAGAACCCCATGACCAACCGGTCTCCGTGTGCCCACTAACCCCATGTACGGAGGGCTAGACGCCCGGTGAAGCCCGGTGAGAGCCCGGCAGGAGCGTGTCCCTTGCCGTAAAGCCCCCGTGACGGCATTCCGGCCACTTGGGGCATGTTACCATCACCGGCAAACTGCCATTTGCCGGTATCTTACTATTTCACGCCAATCTGCCCCGCACCGCCTTCGGCCGTCGATTCGGCAACCTAACCCTAACAACAGATGTAGGTAAGACGTGTTTGTGTGAGAGATATGGGCATTTCAGCTATTAGCGGCCGCATCGGCAACCGATGCGTTGCCCGCTGAGATTTACACATCAGAATATCAGGAATCAACAGGGTTTTATTTTCATATTGTTTCCGTAAATTTTCACGCTTCCGTTCTGATAATCAATGTTTTGACTGCTGGCGGTTGGCTCGCGACTTTAGCGTAACCGCCAGTTTAACTGTTATTTACAGACATTTTAGCGCAATCCGTGACGAAGACTCTAAAGTCTTCAGGAATTGCATTGATGCATCTGCAATTTTCACATTGTACACTCGCAACCTTAATCCGAATTTTTCAGGATGTTGAAATCGGATTTTCGACTTCGACATCCCCGCACTTGATTTGACCTCTTTCGAGTGGACCTACGTGCTTCCCTATGCAGGAATCAACTTTCCTTTTGTCTTGCCCTCCATTTGTCTTAGAGATATGGGCAAAACAGAGTTGATTCGTGAGGCCACTTGTGAGGGTCATATCTAGTGCTGCTTGCGAGGAATGACAATAAGGAAGCATGGGATGTATTCACAATACTCCCGACGTAATTTAGGAAGCTTTATACGCCTTGCGTCTCCACACGTGCGCGCTAGCGTAATGGATCATGGTCAAGAGGGTAGAGTTTGCGTTATAACTCTTTGGCCACGATATTGCGTGCGTTAAGATAACTTTCGAGTGTAGCGCGGGAGTGTTGGTGTTGCATAGGAACTTTCCTTGAGATCCTATGAGCGATTGACACAAAGTTATGCCCTTGGAGGGGCATGACATATCGTGGGGGGGGCTACCTTTTTGGGCAGTATGTGGTATGTGCCATGTGTTGTATTGCTTGCCCATTTGGCGGGTTTGGCTAAGAGCGATACACCCACCAATGGACCTCATATTGCACAAGGCCCTTCCTTATACTCCCCACGATCAATTGCAAGCCTAACCTTCGTGGAGGGAAGCTTGTGTGGCGATCCCAAAGCGATGCGTTGGGAGCAAGGTGTGTGTTTTGCAATTTTCCATATTTTCATGTGCCCACTTGGGAAGTAGCGCTCGTGACCTTTCAAAGCGCCCCAAGTGGAGCACATATGTGAAATCGAAGGTCATTGGTGTCAAGTCATTGTGTTTAGAAGGATTGGTCGATTACTCAATCCAAGCCGAAGATATTATAATATATTTGTGCGCCTTTCAAGGCCCTTGTGGGTGTTTTTTCGCCAATATTGCTGTTTTTTGCCCGTCATGATGTCAAGTGGCGACCGTGTATCTCAACGTTGCGCTCAATTGACATCATGATCCAAGTATGTCCTGGGGGTACATACCTCGGTGCCCAACATATCTTGGACCCGGCGAATAACTCCTCTTGGGCTTGGCATACCGTGGCCGCCATGTTGGCGATTTGGGACTATCCCAAATCATGGGCTCACTTGGCGACCCTGCCATTCCCAAAACCGGAGGAGTTGGGCGACGCCCAAAAGATATGTTGGACACATATGACTTGATACCAATCCTATGGCACACTCCGGTCCAAGTCGGGCATGTGCCTCATTTGCCCCAACCATGAGTGTGCGCATTTTCGGCCATTTTGAGCAATTTTCCACATTTTCTTCCCGCCGTGCACCGTGTTCAGCCACCTCGTGCACGCCAGGCTCATGGACCAATGGACCATATATGACATGGGTGTTATGGACATTGGTCCCCATGGTCCACACACCACGTGGGCGAGGCGGAGCAGCCTTCGTTAAGGTGCTAGCCCAAAGTGAGTGTGGACAATTTTGCCATTTTGGCATTTGTGGACCCAATTGGGATTGTCACCACGCCAAGTGGCATGGAGATCTTTGAGAGCCAAGGGCATGGGAGTCTTCGTTGGACTCGGGGTGGATTGCGTATGGAATGGCGGATCGGATCTTCAAGCCGGCGTGGAGATATACTATTAAGAGCACCCCCATATTTTGGCTCATTTCGAGCAGCCAAAATGACCCCCTTTTCGGACCCCAATTTCACCCCCCCGTGTGGTCAATTGGCGGCCCCATATGTCTATGCCCACAGGGAGCCTGGACATGATTTCTAAGTTGTACACTCAGATATGAGTCCTAGGTCCTGCCTCCTATCCTGTGAGCCACTGGCCTTGCCCTGGCCGGGCGAGCCACGCGTGAGAATGACGCCAATTTTGGTGATTTTGGCATCATGACCCCACTTGACGAACCCGTGGTGCCCTGATGCCGGGACCTCAGAGAGAACCAGGTTGGGTGAGGGCCCCAGGGAGTTGGTACTCGAAGGGCATAGGGTCAGTTGCCTCGTCTCTACCTCTGGCATGTCCAGACAAGGGGTCAACTTTGGAGAATTTTGAGCTAATATCAGTTTGGGCTGAAACAGCCCATTTTCAGCTACCAACTCCTAGGGTATAATGGCGGGGCCAGATCTGTGGCTCAGAGGGGTGTTGGGACCTGCCGTTAAGGGAGCATAGGGAGCCACTGTCGGTTGGCCTTGGAGCCCCTTGGTTCCCAGGAACTCGCCTGTGGCTGGGCGGGACACCCCCCTATTGGCAGGGTTTCAGGGTCCGGACTGAGCAGGGCATGGGTTGTGTTTGAGCCCCCGCCCCCACCAACCACTGAGAGGGTCGGACCTGGGATTGGGATACGAGTTGGGACTGAGTGTCTTTTGTCCTGTGATGCCCTTACCCAGTCCAGTCTTAACCCCATGTGTACATATCCTGATGTGTTGCTGTACATACTTTTGTTCCCTTGTTTTAGAGTGGCAAGGATCCTGAAATGCTTTGTCACATGACATGAGCGCAATGATGCCCCTGTGAGCGTAGTGCTTTGCCTGCCTGCTCACTTGTGCGTGTCGACCGCAGCGTCCCGTGGCCAGGGCCCCCACGGGAACGCGTCAAAAGCGTTTCACCGCCGCGGGGTTACCCATCCGTCGCGTGCCACTCGGGGCCGGCAACCCCGAGCAGCGCGGCGCAGCAGCTCGCAGCTCGCAGCTCGCAGCGCAGCGCAGTGGCTCGCAGCGCCGCCCAGCGACAGCGCCGAGTCCGTGAAGGAGGTGCAGGGACTTGAACTCCGTCATCAACGAGTTCCCTCGGCGGACCAGCAAGGCCGCACTCCCAGCTACAGCAACCACTTCCACAACCACCGGCCGACCAGCACCAGCCGCACTCCCAGTCCAGTGCTTCATCACCCACCTCAACAACCACCCCAGGACCACTCCATCGAGAGCACCGATGGTGAACTGGGACGAGGCGGGCAAGACCTGGCCGCAGCCCCACCCCCATGCGGCGCGCCTACTGCGTGGGTTGCTGTGGGGGCAGCAGTACCGCCACAGCAATCCCCAGTGCGAAGGCGGCATGCCGGGGAGCTTCGAGCTCCGCGAGGACATGGGCGAGGACCGCCTGCGGGCAGTGGAGGAATGGCTGCGGGCTGAAGGGTATGAGTACCGCTTCCGCCGCAAGCGCTGGAGGACCTGGACCCGCCCGGACAGGCCCGGCGAAGGGCTGCACCCCGACGGGACTGAGGAGGACGAGAAGCCCAACGAGTACCCGTCGGGCGCCTCGATCAATGTCTCCATCCGGGACATGATCGAGAAGGAGTTCCCGACGCTGGGGAACGAGCGCAGGCTGCAGGGCAGCAGCAGCAGCGCGTCTCCTGGGAAGGAGAAGCGTTCCGCCGGGGACAGGAGGCGGGACAGGAAGTGGCGGGAGTACCAGGAATCCCTGGCCGCCGAAGCCGCCCAAAGCGCCAGGGGCGGAACCCCAGCCCACAGCCCCCAACGGGCCAATGGCGGTCACCACCCCGGCCACACCACCCTTGGCAACTTCCTGGAAGTCGCCAAGCAGGCCAAGGCCAAGCCCCGTCCGCTGCTCCTGAGGAAGTCAGGCCCCAGCAGCGACGTGGAGTCGGCCCACCGCGGGAGGATGCCGGCCGACCAGGGCAGCTCCAGCAGCAGCGTCGCTCCCCACCAAAGGAATATGGCGCGCGCCTGCGAGCGCACCTGTGGAGTGCCCTGCAACCTTCGGGTTGCCCGGCAACGGGTCACGCAGCAGAACGCTGCCGTGGAGGGCGCCGTCGGCATCGCCCATGAGGAGGCCACCGAGTGGGGCAGAGGCATGGACTACCACGCCTCGACCGTGGCAGCCATCGCGGCCGGTCTCACGGCTGCGGCCGCCCATGAGGCAGTGGCTGCCCGGATCAGAGGTGAGGTGGCGGCAGCCGCCGAGGAAGCCCGCCTGACGCAGGAGGCCATTGCCTGCAAGGAGGCCGAGGTGAAGGCGCTGGAAAAGGCGCTTGCCCAAGAGAGGGCAAAGAAGGAGGCGGAGGAAAGGGCCCACGCCGAGGCAACGGCTAAGGCCCAGGCGGACGCCGCCAAGAAGGACGCCATCGAGGCCGCGCGACGGAAGGTCGCTGAGGAGAGGGCCAAGATGGAGGCGGAGCTGGCGGCGTTGGAAGCGGAGAAGGCTCGGCTGCAGCAGGCCCGGGAAGCCGAGGCGGCTCGTGCCCGGGAAGAAGCCGAAGGGCGAGCTGCCGCAGCCACAGCCGCCGCGATGGAGGAGGCGGAGGCCAAGCTCCGCCGCGAGACTCCGCCTGGAGGATCCCGAGTGGAGACCCTTCCAAAGCTTTTTGAAGGGGACGCCTCCTCCAAGATGACGCTGGACGAGGTTGACACAGGCAGCAGTGGGAGCAGTGGCCCCACCGCCTACCGACGGAGGAAGGGCAAGGGGAAGACCCCCGAGAGGCCACGGAGGCCAGCGGGCGGACACCCCCACGACAGCGACCCCTTCTTCACCGCCAGCGACGGGGATGAACGAGGCCGCCGGCATCGCCGATGAGTGGCTGGTGGAGGAGGCGGAGACGTCCCCTTGGAGCCGGAAGGTGAGGATGAGGATCCCCCTCCTCCCTACCGAAGCTCGCAGTCCTCCGAGACCGAGACGCCCAGGTGGGGCGACATGGACGAGGATGACAACATGGACTTCGACTACACGAAGAAGCCCCCATCCTCGGACCCACCGAGGCGACCTGGCAGAGACCCACCGGGACCCCCTGGCGGAGGACCATCAGGACCCCCTGAAGGACGCCCACCAGGTGGACCCCCCGGAGGCGGACCCCCTGGCAGAGGAGGACCCCCTGGACCGGGCGGACCCGGCGGAGGCCCTCCTGGAGGACCCCCTGGGGACCCCGACGATCAACCAGGGGACGGCGACCCGGATGCCACCCGGCGGTGGATTGTCTACCTCCGCAGGAGGGTCCAGTTCCTCGAGCGCGAGGTAGACACGGGCAAGGGCGAGATGACTCGCATCGCCAGGGACGCCGCGCGCGCACAGAGAGAGCTGGACATCGCCAAGATCGAGATGGTCAAGAGCACCAACGTCGCCACCGCCACCCAGAGGCAGCTGGACATCGCTAGGGCCGAGACCAGGCAGCTGAACAAGGTCATCAGCGGCCTGCAGCAGAGGTTGGACGTGCTGGAAGCCCGTGGGAGCGTCAGCAGCGACCACCCAACCCCTGAGTCTGGCTCGTCGGACGAGGGCTGGGGACCCGGACCAGCTCCAGGCAGACCCCACGCCCCCGGCGGAGCTCCCAGGAGTCACCCCAGCGCCAGTGCCCCCTCTCTCACCGCCCCCTCTCACCACAGCGTGGGCCGCCGCAACGAGCCCGTGCCGCCCGGCAGTGGCAGGGAGGATTGGCGTGATGAGTGGCTCAGCGCGGAGTACCACAACCGCCGTGCTCCACCGCGGACACCGGTACGCCCCCGACGCCCCGCACCAGCCCCGGAGCCAATCCCAATGGCTGGTGGACGTTATGGTGCACTCAGGGATGAGGTCCCCAGAGGAGACGTGGAGTGGGATGTCGGCGGAGGTGAGGACCTGGACCTGGACCTGGAGGAGTTCGACATTTCCCCCCCGCGTGGTGTACGACGGGAGGCTGCTGAACGCAGCCGCCGGCGCCGTGATGAGGAGGCGTACATGGAAGGAGTACGGCGTGAACATCTAGGTTCAGCGTACATGGAGGAACCACGGCGTAACCATGCGGATACCGGGGAGGATATGGAAGTGGCAGCCGTGGGAGTCCGTGGGAGAGGCCGATGGGAACCTCGGTCGACCTCGCGGCCGGCGTTCATGGTCTCTAAGGCTGCGGATGCCGCCGTGTGGGAAGACTTGAAGGACATCAAGCCCCCCATGTACGATGGCAACCCCCTCAACCTCGACCGCTTCTTGGAGAAGCTGGAAGATTGGGGGGTGACCGTCACTGAGGACATGGATCCTGCAGATGCGGAGAAATATGTCTTCAGACGGTTCAGGTACCGCCTGCCAGAAGTGCTCCAAGAGCTATACTTCGTGGCGACCAAGGAGGGGAAAATCAAGACCCTCAAGGAAGCCAAGAAGTGGCTCAACGAGTAGGAGCGGGTGGACGCTCCGCAGGTGGCTGCCAAGCGGTGGAAGTCCATCAAGCTTCAGCATGATGGACGGGAGATCCGCCTACGGGACTGGCGCGACTTCCCAGGGCAATACACCCTCTTCCGCCACAACGTGGAGGACTAGAACGAGGATGACGAGCAGGCTCGCCTGCTCTCCATGCTGCCGGAAGCATGGATCATGAGGGTCACCAAGGAGGAAGCCAAGAGGGCCAAGTCCGACCACACGGTCAAGATGATGCTCCCCAAAGAGTATCATACGAACGTGGTGGCTTGGACGAGGAAGAACGTGGCCCGGGATGTCAAACGGCACTCCCTGCGGAACGCTTTCCTCATCACCGTCTCGGGCGATCGCGAGAAGACCGCGATGTGGCGCCTTGACGAGTGTGACGTGAGCGGCCAGACCATTCGTCTGCAGGCCATCCCGGCGCGGATGAGCTGCGACCAGATCCTGAAGTGGGTTGGAGAGGAAGTACTCAAGGAGTACCGGAACCTCCACCACACCTGCGGGTTGAGGCCCGGCGACCGCGACGTCAACTACGTTGGCGAGGGGCCTGGCGGGGAAGCTGCCATGGACCCAGCGGGAGCCGATGGCGATGAAGCTCTTGTCGACGATGACGACGACGATGAGCCCGCCGAGATGGCCGTTTGTGCCTTCGTGGCCCACAACGGCGCGGGGAGCAACCGGGGAAGCTGGAAGCCCCTGCAGCCGGGTTGGAAGAAGAAGGAGAAGAGGGACCCTCGCCGCATTGGCGAACCTCCGCTGTCCTTTGGGGAGTTCATACGAGCTCGGCCGCAGGGCTGTTTCGTGTGTTATGGGAGGAAGAAAGGCTTCAACAATGACCACCGAACATGTCCCACCCACCAGGCCGACATGAAGGCCTACAAGAAGGCGCACGGGTCGAAGAAGCGTGCACCTGTGGGTATCCGGGAGGCCAAAGTGGAGGTGGACAAGGACGAGCTCTCCAAGCTGATGTCGGTGGGGACCGAGTTGGCTAGGGAGATCCAGGAGATCAAGAGGAACTGGGTCCCCAGGTCGGATAACAAGAACAAGGAGAACAAAGAGAACGACCAGAACAAGGACAAGGCCAAGAAGGCCAGGAATAGGGGAAGGAAGAAGGGTGTCAACGAGGTTGACGCGGAGGAGAATACCCCTACTTCCACAACCGACGCCCCCTAGCGGAGCCCCTGCAGCCAGAGGGCCCCAGCTAGGGCGGTCGCAGGATGGTGTCGTGGGAAGCGCCACACCATCCCAGTCGGGAGTCGGTAAGCACAAAGGGACTGCCGCGGGCGGAAGGCCCGGTCCGGCACCCGACAGTTGCGGTGGCGGGGTGAGGGCAAGTGAAGGCACGAACCCTTGCACCCGTCCATCCTTCGCGACTAAGAATGTGTTTGATGTACTTCAAGATCTATCCCCTGTATCGGAGGATCAACTGGACCGCAGCTGGATGCTGCAGATGGGCAGCCTGAGCCCATTGTCCACGACCTGCACCAGTCGCTTGTCGAGCTTCTGGAACGGCCGGAGATCCTTAGCTTGCACGCCGTGCGCCGAGTTGGGCGGAAGCGGCAGTTGCACCTTAAGGTCCGTGCCTTATGCGGGGAAGTGGAAAAGGTCTTCGACGTGTTGGTCGACACGGGCGCTCAGGTCAGCTTGGTCAAGGCTGGCCTACTTCCGCCAGAGTGTCTGACCGACAGTTGGAAACCTGTCAGGCTGAAGGTGGCGAACGGCCAGTACATGGTGGGAGGCACGAAGGAAGCGGCCATTGCGCTGCAGTTCGTGAACCACCGTGAGCTGAGCCGCCCAGACCTGGGCAAGGAAATCCTCCTGCAAGGTCGCTTCTACGAGGCCGAGATGGACTGGGACATGATCGTTGGGTACGACTTCATGATGGAGACGGACTCCGGCGTCCTCCCGGCCCAGGCCTCCATGACCCTGTACCAGGACGACCAGCTCTCGTGGCTTTCGTCACCTGAGCACCATGCGGAATGCCAATGGATCCACCCGGAACGCAATCAGCTCGAAGTGGCCGCGCTGGACACTGAGCCAACTGGGCCAGCAAACCAGGAGTACGGCGTGATGCCGGAAGTGGCGAACCGAGTGATTGCGGACCTGGGAGCTTCGGATCTGGCCCTGGATGCGTGCTCTTCAGGAACCTCCGCCCATCTTCGGGTTTGTGAGAAGTACTGGAGCGCACAGGACTCCGCGTGGAAGAAGCACTGGGGTCCGCATCAGGGATTGATGTGGATCCATTGCCCCCGTTGGGACATTCCAAGAGCGATAGCGAAGATACGCAAGGACCGCTCCAAGGCAGTGCTGGTTGTTCCTATGGGATGCACCGAGGAGGAAAGTACCCGACATTGGGTAGTCTCATTGACCAACATGACCTTAAACAAGGTCGTCCTACCGGCTGGAGAGAGTGTCTATCAGGACGCTAAGGGAGAGCCCATGCTACCCCAGAGATGGCCAACAGAATTCCACTATGTGAATGGGGGCCTTGATCAGGCGGACACCACGGATTTCGTGTGTGTCAATCGCATCGTAGCGGAGCCATGGCAGCAATGCTTCGCGGTTTCCCCCGTTGACATCGGAGAATCGGAAGACCCCTCACTGAAGAGGAGTTGGATCTGGTTCAGGGGTATATGGATCAGCCCTTTCACGACTGGGGAAGCCAGCGTGAGGGCAAGGGCCAGGACAAAGCCTGGTGGGAAGTGGACTCGATCGTCTCTGGTTCCTATGATGGAGATACCTTCGTAAGGAGGGTACTGGACCACTTGTCCAGCCAGGACGAGCCAATCGGGGGTAACCCACCCACCTATGGCGACCTATTCCGAGGCAAGACCAGAGATGGCCCTTTGGGCCACCTGGGAAGACCACCTGAGCCGAAACCAAGCGGGGTCGCTACCCCTCAAGTAAGCTCAGTGGTCCAAGTGCCCGGAAAAGCCAAGGCGGAATCCGATGATTGCCCCAAGATCCAGGCATTGAGGACCAGGCTGAAGCAGAAGTATGGCGATACCTTCTTCAGCGGAAAGCCTGTGTTTCCCCCACCGGTGCGTGGACCGTATGGAGAGGCCAAGATACGACTGAAGCAGGACCCCCGTGTGTATCGGCACCGGGAGTTTGCCCTGAGGGGCGAGAGGAAGGAGGCCATGGAGAAGATCCTCCGTGACTTCATCGAGAGAGGCTGGCTCGAGCCGTGCCACTCCGAATGGGCCTCTCCGTGCTTCGTCGTCCCCAAGAAGGTGGCCGGTGAGTGGCGGCTCGTGGTCGACTTCCGCGGCCTAAACGCCCAAACGCAGCATGACAGCTATACGCTGCCCCTCATTGAGGACATGCTGCAAAAACAACACCGGCGGAGGATCTTCACGGTGATTGACCTGAAACATGGTTATCATCAGATGCCTCTCGCCGAGGAGTCCCGTGCCTGCACAGCCATGAGCACCCCACTTGGACCTCCCCAGTGGAAGGTGATGCCCATGGGCGTTACCAACGGCAATGCGGCTTTTCAGCGGATGCTGGAGAACCTGCTTGAGCCGGTACGCGACTGTGCGGACCCCTTCGTGGACGACGTGATCATCGCGTCCAGGGACCCCAGTATGAGCTACGAGGAGCTCCTGGAGGCACATGAAAGGGACGTCACTCGGGTGCTGGACCTTCTGGTTTGGCACAAACTCACGGGCAGCAGTGACAAGGCCACCATTGCGGTAAGCGAGGTGGTCTTCGCTGGCCACGTAGTCGGGAACGGGCAGCGAAAGCCCATACCTGGCAGGGTGGCTGCGATTGAGCACTGGGAAAAGCCCAAGACAGTCTCTGAGCTACGGGCGTATCTGGGGTTCTACAATTACTACTCGGGGTATATCAAGATGTATGCCGAGTATGCAGCCCCCATGACGACCATGCTCAAGGGCAACCGAGAGGAGACCAAGAAGGGGTCCAAGAAGACTCTGGTCTGGACTGCTGAGTCCGACGGTGCCTTTGAGGGGATGAAGCAGGCGCTGCTATCCGCAGTGGGTCTGCACCTCGTGGATCCCGACCGAGGGTTGGTCCTGCGCACCGACGCTTCCGACTACGCCGTTGGCGCTGTGTTGGAGCAAGTGCTTGACGATGGGAGGCACGTGCCCGTGGCCTTCTGGAGCCGAGTCCTGGCGGAAGGCCAGAGACGGACGTGGACGCCCTGAGAAAAGGAGGTGTATGCCATCGTCATGGCTCTCAGGAAATGGGCTGCATACATAGCCCTCCATCCCGTCACCGTCTGCACCGACCATCAGAGTCTGCAGTCGTGGCACAAGTAGCACGTGGACACCCCCTCTGGTCCCGCCTCCCGACGGGCAAGATGGCATGAGACCTTGGCCAAGTTTGACCTCACGGTTGTGTATATTCCTGGTAAGGATAACACCGTGACGGACTGTCTCAGTAGGTGGGCCTATCCCGCCAGCAGGGCATGACGGATATCTCTGCCCATGGCGATGAGGCTGAGACCGCTGTGGCCAAGAAGATCATTGAAATGGAGCGCCTGAGGGAGGAGGAGGGTGTTAAATGCTTCGTCGTCATGGCTGCGGATGCCCCCCTCGGAACGAGTATGGGCAGAGCGGTCAGAGTACTCGCCCCTGATGGAGCTGAGTCCGACAAGCACCTCTTCCCTGAGTCTTGCCTCCAGGACGACTGGACTGACGACTACGCTAAGTCTGAGGCCTTTGCGGCCGAGTATAGGGCTGTGACCGTCCCTGATGTCCGGCAGAAGTGGCCAAAGGGGCTGACTGAGGAAGATGGCAAGCTCTACCGGAATGGTAAGCTGCTAGTACCGGAGTCCCGGGTGCTCGAGCTGTGCGAGGCTTGGCACCACCACATGCTGCACCCAGGGGTCAAGAAGCAAGCCCTTGACATGCAGCGCCGGTTCGAGATGGACCAGATCGGTCTCTACACTGCCATCAAGAGGGTCAGGAAGGGTTGCTCGGTCTGTCAGGCCTGCAATCCCGATAACCGGAACGTCAAGGGGGAAGCCCAATGGTCCCCGGTTCCTGACCAGCCCATGGAGAGCGTGGCCATGGGCGTCTTCTCCATGCCCGAAGTGCACATTGGCAAGGAGACCTTTGACTGTGTGGTTCTTTGTGTGGATCGCCACAGTGGCTACGTAGTAGCCGTTCCGGCACGCAAAAAGGGGTTGCTTGCCAAGGAAGTGGCAGTCATGATGATTCGTCATTGGCTGACCGTCTTTGACATCCCCCGCACCATTTGCAGTGACCGAGGGCCCAAGTTTACTGGTGGCTGTTTCAAGGCCATGTGTTCCCTCATGCGAATACGTCACGCCAAGAGCGTCGCCTATGTCACCCGGTCTGACGGCCGTGCTGAAGTGGCTGGACGGCAGCTGTTCGAGAAGCTGCGCAAGATTCACATCACCAATCCACGTCGGAACTGGTTTGAGGAGATGTGGCCGGCTCTGAAGGCCCATCATGACACCCCCACTCCGGGTGGTTTATCCCCTCACCAGATTCTGTTTGGCAGGGATCCCCTGGGTCGGGGACTTCCCTTGTCTGGTGATGGCATGGCCATGGACGCCAAGGAATTCTTCGCGCGGCAAGAGGCGACGGCGCGTGACATCCGCCAGCAGCTCGAGAAGGAGCATGCTGAGCGTCAGAAGTCCGCCCCGAGCTCGACAGCGCAGAAGTTCAGGGTGGGAGACCCGGTGTGGGTGATCAGACCCCGCCCTATGGGCATGCACCGCACCAAAACCTGGTTCACACCTGGAGAGGTGGTCCGCAGGATTGGTGAGGACACCTACCGCATCAAGGTGGGTCACGGACAGTTCCGGGAGCGCCACGAGAGTCAACTCCGTGTGCGGGAACGCGACCTCCGTGGCCAACATGTGTCCCTGAGCTACGCCGCACATGAGGCTGATTCAGACGACGATTATGCGGAGCAGGACGACTATACAGTCGAGAAGATCCTGGCTCAGCGTCCGAACGCCTCGGCACCCGGAGGCCTGGAGTTCAAGGTTCGTTGGCGAGGCTATGGGCCGTCCCACGACACCTGGGAACCCGTCTCCTCGTTCGTGCCGCGGATGAACACTCCCTTCATGGAGTACATCCGCAAGCACAAAACCAAGATCCATGTCTCGGACTTGGCAGCACTCACCCGGGCGATTGCAGACAGGGGTGCCTGATCAGCGCCCTGAGCTCTCCCCTGATGCATTTTGAGCGCTTGTGAGGTCGACGGATCGTCCCTTGCTTGCTTGCTCTCTTCCATCTTCCGGTGACCTGCCTTCAGAGTGGCCATATACCCCCCCCCTTAAATCCAGAGGAGGATGGCCCCTCTCTTCTACTTCTATTAGTCACTCCCCCCCTGCTGAATCCTTGGGAAACCAGGTAGGGCGACTGACTTGACCTTTTTTTCGATCTCTTAGGGCCTTGAAGCCCATACGACGTTGCGCAACGGATGCCGCTGTCATCGGCATTGCGATTTTTTTGGTGTGTGGTCTGGTTCCATGGCACTTGCGGAATCCAGACCAGTCTACGTGTGTCTGCAGACTATATATGGCCTGAACTCAGGCGTTTTCCTGTCCACCCTCCTGCATTGCCTTATCCTAACCAGGGCGTGGTTTGGCGCTCTATCCAGAGTGTGTTTACACGCCTATTACCCCGCTTATTGCTTGTTTTTCTGTTCCCCAGGATATGTGCATCTGTATGTTAAGTGTTGTCAGCCCATCACTGAGTGTGGACTGTTTTTCCCCCAAGGGGATGCGAATCGGAATACGAAGGTGCCCTGAGTCGCCGTTTACATGCTTTTACATAAGATCCAGCCTGGACCAGTACCTAAGTACAGATTCTTCTGTTTGAGTTCCCGTGATACCGTGTGCCCTATTTGCTGTGATGTGGAGATCCTGATGGCGCCAGGCGGGAAGCCCAGTTGCCTGACTACACTCCCAGCGGTCCGCCACTGTCAGTCCCAGTGTGAGCCTACCGACTCGCAGACGCACTTGCAGTCGGGTGGCGACCTCCGGTGTTCCTGACCTCGTTCAGTCTGCCTGGGAAACCGGTGGTTTGAGGAGTCGACGCCTCCGCCCACACTGCATGAGGACTCCCTCATGTATGGCCTTCGTGGTAATAGGGCGAGGGAAAAGACAGCCTTGATGCCCGATCCCTTAAGGAGGAGCTCGTTCGGCTGTACCACTCTGGACTCGCGTCGTGGATATGGACATGGTGCGCCCGAGGAAGGACCCGTGGGGACTCTCCCCCAGCCGGCGGGCCTTGGGAAGCCTGGGGTAGCCTGATGGATCTTTGTGGTCGCTTTCGACCTGTGGGACCACCTCGGTCGTCGTGTGACGCCTATGTTGGCCGTGTATGCCACTGCCACTGTGGTGGTGACCGTCGCAGCCGGCACCCGGTGCGCCTGGTATGGGTTAACGGGTCCTTTGGATGCCGAACAATCGCCGCCAGGACCTGGGACTTGATACTTGATACTATACTTGCAGTTACTAACAGCTACAGCACCGTACCTGTCTTACTGTGGGATTTGGGCGGCCTAACCTGCAAATTAGCCTGAAGTGAGGATGTGACACCCCCCCCCTTCAGGCGATGGTCCTGGGTACCCGCTGCCATGCTTGGGTGTTATCGAGCCCCCCCCAGGGTTTGCTCTAAGGAGGGGGGTGAAGCGGTACCCAGAACCCCATGACCAACCGGTCTCCGTGTGCCCACTAACCCCATGTACGGAGGGGAGGACGCCCGGTGAAGCCCGGTGAGAGCCCGGCAGGAGCGTGTCCCTTGCCGTAAAGCCCCCGTGACGGCATTCCGGCCACTTGGGGCATGTTACCATGTACCGGGAAACTGCCATTTGCCGGTATCTTACTATTTCACGCCAATCTGCCCCGCACCGCCTTCGGCCGTCGATTCGGCAACCTAACCCTAACAACAGATGTAGGTAAGACGTGTTTATGTGAGAGATCTGGGCATTTCAGCTATTAGCGGCCGCATCGGCAACCGATGCGTCGCCCGCTGAGATTTACACATCAGAATATCAGGAATCAACAGGGTTTTATTTTCATATTGTTTCCGTAAATTTTCACGCTTCCGTTCTGATAATCAATGTTTTGACTGCTGGCGGTTGGCTCGCGACTTTAGCGTAACCGCCAGTTTAACTGTTTTTTACAGACATTTTAGCGCAATCCGTGACGAAGACTCTAAAGTCTTCAGGAATTGCATTGATGCATCTGCAATTTTCACATTGTACACTCGCAACCTTAATCCGAATTTTTCAGGATGTCGAAATCAGATTTTCGACTTCGACATCCCCGCACTTGAGTTGACCTCTTTCGAGTGGACCTACGTGCTTCCCTATGCACGAATCAACTTTCCTTTTGTCTTGCCCTCCATTTGTCTTAGAGATATGGGCAAAACAAAGTTGATTCGTGAGGCCATTTGTGACGGTCATATCTCGTGCTGCTTGCGAGGAATGACAATAAGGAAGCATGGGATGTATTCACAATACTCCCGACGTAATTTAGGAAGCTTTATACGCCTTGCGTCTCCACACGTGCGCGCTAGCGTAATGGATCATGGTCAAGAGGGTAGAGTTTGCGTTATAACTCTTTGGCCATGATATTGCGTGCGTTAAGATAATTTTGGAGTGTAGCGCGCGAGTGTTGGTGTTGCATAGGAACTTTCTTTGAGTTCCTATGAGCGATTGACACAAAGTTATGCCCTTGGAGGGGCATGACATATCGTGGGGGAAGCTACCGTTTTGGGCAGTATGTGGTATGTGCCATGTGTTGTATTGCGTGCCCATTTGGCGGGTTTGGCTAAGAGCGACACACCCACCAATGGACCTCATTTTGCACGAAGCCCTTCCTTATACTCCCCACGATCAATTGCAAGCCTAACCTTCGTGGAGGGAAGCTTGTGTGGCGATCCCAAAGCGATGCGTTGGGAGCAAGGTGTGTGTTTTGCAATTTTCCATATTTTCATGTGCCCACTTGGGAAGTAGCGCTCGTGACCTTTCAAAGCGCCCCAAGTGGAGCACATATGTGAAATCGAAGGTCATTGGTGTCAAGTCATTGTGTTTAGAAGGATTGGTCGATTACTCAA
This sequence comes from Eutreptiella sp. 'Long Island Sound 2002', assembly GCA_964036045.1. Classification (NCBI taxonomy): domain Eukaryota; phylum Euglenozoa; class Euglenophyceae; order Eutreptiales; family Eutreptiaceae; genus Eutreptiella; species Eutreptiella sp. 'Long Island Sound 2002'. The sequence continues at coordinate 110,522,708 of OZ038381.1, forward strand.
TCCAAGCGGAAGATATTATAATATATTTGTGCGCCTTTCAAGGCCCTTGTGGGTGTTGTTTCGCCAATATTGCTGTTTTTTGCCCGTCATGATGTCAAGTGGCGACCGTGTATCTCAACGTTGCGCTCAATTGACATCATGTTCCAAGTATGTTATGAGGGTACATACCTCGGTGCCCAACATATCTTGGACCCGGCGAATAACTCCTCTTGGGCTTGGCATACCGTGGCCGCCATGTTGGCGATTTGGGACTATCCCAAATCATGGGCTCACTTGGCGACCCTGCCATTCCCAAAACCGGAGGAGTTGGGCGACGCCCAAAAGATATGTTGGACACATATGACTTGATACCAATCCTATGGCACACTCCGGTCCAAGTCGGGCATGTGCTCCATTTGCCCCAACCATGAGTGTGCGCATTTTCGGCCATTTTGAGCAATTTTCCACATTTTCTTCCCGCCGTGCACCGTGTTCAGCCACCTCGTGCACGCCGGACTCATGGACCAATGGACCATATATGACATGGGTGTTAAGGACATTGGTCCCCATGGTTCACACACCACGTGAGCGAGGCGGAGCAACCTTCGATAAGGTGCTAGCCCAAAGTGAGTGTGGACAATTTTGCCATTTTGGCATTTGTGGACCCAATTGGGATTGTCACCACGCCAAGTGGCATGGAGATCTTTGAGAGCCAAGGGCATGGGAGTCTTCGTTGAACTCCAGGTGGATTGCGTATGGAATGGCGGATCGGATCTTCAAGCCGGCGTGGAGATATACTATTGAGAGCACCCCCGAATTTTGGCTCATTTCGAGCAGCCAAAATGACCCCCTTTTCGGACCCCAAATTCACCCCCCCGTGTGGTCAATTGGCGGCCCCGTATCTCTCTGCTCACAGGAAGCCCGGACAAAATTTCAGGTTGTAAACTCAGATATAAGTCCTAGGTCCTGCATCCTATCCTGTGAGCCATTGGCCTTGCCCTGGCCGGGCGAGCCATGCGTGGAAATGACGCCAATTTTGGTGATTCAGGCATCATGACCCCACTTGACGAACCCGTGTTGCCCTGATGCCGGGACCTCAGAGAGAACCAGGTTGGGTGAGGGCTCCAGAAAGTTTGTACTCGAAGGGCATAGGGTCCGTTGCCTCGTCCCTACCTCTGGCGGGTCCGGACGAGGGGTCAAGTTTTGAGAATTTTGAGCTAATATCAGTTTGGGCTGAAACGGCCCATTCCAGCTACCAACTCCTAGGGGATAATGGCGGGGCCAGATCTGTGGCTCAGAGGGGTGTTGGGACCTGCCGTTAAGGGAGCATAGGGAGCTACTGTCGGTTGGCCTTGGAGCCCCTTGGTTTTCAGGAACTCGCTTGTGGCTGGGCGGGACACCCCCCTATTGGCAGGGTTTCAGGGTCCGGACTGAGCAGGGCATGGGTTGTGTTTGAGCCCTCGCCCCCACCAGCCAGTGAGAGGGGGAGACCTGGGATTGGGATACGAGTTGGGACTGAGTGTCTATTGTCCTGTGATGCCCTTACCCCAGTCCAATCTTCACCCCATGTGTAAATATCCTGATGTGTTGCTGTACATACTTTTGTTCCCTTGTTTTAGAGTGGCAAGGATCCTGAAATGCTTTGTCACATGACATGAGCGCAATGATGCCCCTGTGAGCGTAGTGCTTTGCCTGCCTGCTCACTTGTGCGTGTCCACCGCAGCGTCCCGTGGCCAGGCCCCCCACGGGAACGCGTCACCAGATGCCGCTGCATGAGGACTCCAGGGCATGCACAGCAACTCCGCTTGGGATGATGCAATGGGAGGTAGTTCCTATGGGAGCCAAGAACGGGAATGCCGCCTTTCAACACATGATAGAGGATCTCCTACAACGCGTACGAGATTTTGCCGACCCGTTTGTGGATGATATCATTATTGGGTTGGGCACCGAGGACATGACTGAGGACGAGCTCATTGAGGCGGATGAGAAGGACATGTGCCAAGTTTTTGGGGTCTTGGACACGCACAGCATGGTGTGCAAGCCCACAAAGACCTCGCTCTTTGTGAGAGAAGTTGAGTTCGCTGGACATGTGTGTGACCAGGTCACAGGCAACGCTGACCCATTGCAGCAGTCACATGGGCGCTCAAGGCGCTTAGCGCGTGAACGTAGATCAGAATGTAGAGATACTCAGATTGTTGATTGATCAATCAATGTTTTGTATGTTTAATGCTTCAAAATACATTTCATTTTGTCTGTAGGCACTATGAAGGGTCCTACAGCGAAATCAGTGTGATTCGCTTTGTAGTGCCCGTTTACTTCGCCAGTGGCCTGCTACACCCATGCCCGGGAAATTGGCAGCTCTACGCCATTGGGAAAAACCCCAAACCAACAGTGAACTGCGGTCCTTCATGGAATTTTGCAATTATTATTCGGGATATGTTCAAATTCATGCGGATCTCTCCGGGCCTCTCTACAAGATGCTACAGCTGGGCACCTTCGATGGTCGCAAGGGAAGCAAGAAAAAACTGGCATGGACGACCGAAGCCGAAGAGGCGTTCGGCAGGTTGAAGGAACGACTATTCAGTCAATTTGGTCTTTTCTTGGTGGACCTGGACAAGGGATTTGTGCTGCGCTCGGACGCCTCGGACCATGCCGTGGGGGCAGTCCTTGAGCAAGTCCGGTGCGATGGCATGCATGTCCCGCTGGCCTTTTGGAGTCGAGTCTTGGCGGAAGGCCAACGTCAGACGTGGACCGCAAGGGAAAAGGAGACTTATGCCATTGTGTGCGCGCTCCGGAAATTGTCGGGCCACATCGAGTAAGAAAAAGTCACCACCATGTCTTTCTTGGAGGGCTTGATCCAGGCCAAGCCCCCCTTAAAACCCTTTTGTTGATGCTAAGACAAACGTAAGTGTTTTTATCTCTCTTTTGTAGCCTAAAGTACACTTTCTCAAAGTAACTAGGGTTGTGACCCTAGCCCCCCCATGAAGTTCGCCCCTACCGCTCAACTGGGCGGAGGTACCTTCCTTCATGGAGGACATACCAAAATAAATCAGGCATTTCCTGCTTGTTGGCCTTGGAGGTTAAGCCTAGTGGTCTCCCACCCCAAGACCCCTATACTCAATTGTTTCTACCACTTATTGTGGTCCTACTTTGTAACTGTTTCTGAATTCAGTTGCATGGCCAAGTCATTTTCTGTGTGGTCCTGACATCTATGCCTCTCAGTCCTAACCAGCACCATTTCAGCCAAAAGAGTGCACATGAAGTGCCTAATGCAACCTCTGAGGCTAGAGTCTGACCAATTTTCATATAAAATCTTTTGTATTATCCATTTGTGATTGAATCTATGTGCATAAACCTGCTTTGTCTATCTGCAGCCCTTCTGTGTTACACTGGATTCCAAAACCAATCATTGATTCGATCCACATCCTCTTATTGCTCTACTTGCTGCTTTGGTTTGGGTTTTCAACTACAAAACCTGCAGGACATCATCAAAATACCTAGGGCATAAAGCAAGGACATCTTTCCGGTAGCAGAGACAGTCCCTTGTGACCTTTTGAACCGACCCTGAGAAGAAGTGCAGAACAAAAGCTCAACAACAAGTTCATCATGTCCACGCCAAGCGTCAGGACCTGGCCTATCCGAACTGTCCAAGTACAAATCGGCAGCATGGCCCACCCAATGAGTGAACCACCTCGCCGAGCTCCACATCATCTCAGCGGCGCATCTGGGTCCCAAGGAGATCCAGAACGCAGAAGGGCGGAAGAGAATAAAGGCCTTACCACCGAGGACTTAGCAGCACACGGTGGAGACAGCTACAGTCACCTCCACAGACGTGTAGCTGCCTCAATATCCGGATCAAATTGTCCGGCTTCATCCTCAGCTGCCATTGAAGGACCTGAGGAGTATGAGGAGCTGAAGCAGAAGATGGATGAGTACATCCTACATCAGGAGTACTACAAATTCATCCGTGGGGAAGATGGAGAGGAGCCACTGGCTGTACACGGATCCATACCACGTACAGGCCTAGGGTCCTGCGCGCGCTCGGGTCCTCCGTCCACTGCATCCCTGCCAAGACGAACAAGACCTGAGTATCCAAGACCATGTTATCCAACCCCAAGGGCTCCCGAAGTGGGCCCAACACGAGTCGAAGAACAACATCATCCAAGGCCAACCTACGGAGCCCTGGATCACACGGCCGAGCTGTTGGCCAAACTCCTGTCTGGATCAGAAGATCCAGATGTGACGGCCCTATCAGAGGCCATTAAGGCAAAGCTGGGTATTGCTGAACCCTTACCCAAGCCTGAGTTGCCCTCTCTCTCTCCAGGGCTGAGTACCCTGGCCGAAGATCTCAAGAGATCAAGGGTCTCAAGGCTGTTGCCTAAGGTCACCTGCCCCAGCTTCTTTCACCCCCGTGCCAGGACAGTGCCTATGGCTGATCTACAGGACGTGCCTGTCACAGAGAGTGAGAGAAGAGGACCGTCAGCCCTGGCCCCTCTTGCCGGCGTGTCGCCTACAGGCCTAACTCCGGGGGCTGGGAAGACGGGCAGACCAATTGCCCAGGCGAACATCCAGCTGGAACTGCCGGAGTTCGACCCCAAAAATCTGCCTGAATGGGCAGAAGAATTTGCAGAGTTCCTTTTGTTGACTGGCCAATCCCATGTGGATGTGGCCACCAAATGTTCACTGCTAAAACGCTCATGCAAAAAGAAATTTTTGCAAAAACAGGTCAAACAGATTGTGAAAACCTGTTCTACTTGGGCAGAGGTACTCCTGAGGTTAGAGAAAACATTCCCAGTCTATGAGACTGACCTCAGCGTACGCACACAGATCGAGGAGCTACCTATGCTCCCGGAGTTTCCATCCGCTGCGCGAATTTCTGAGAATGTGTGCGACTTGGAGTACTTATTTTCGAGGATGAACGTGGGCTCCTACGGAGCCACTGAGCCCCACCTGTGGCTCATGAGTAAGATCCCCCAGCGTACGTGGGATGATTGCCGCTCCACCTCTGAGAGGAAGAGCAGGACCCACTCGTACGATACACTGGTGGATCTCTTGATTGAGCTAGCTCTTGAGAGAGAGAATGACTCCCACATGGAGAAATTCCTCAAGAAGCATTTGGGACGAGGTGGTACCCCTACCCCCGAACGTGGCGAAGGGAAGGGGCATAAAAATCCCACTAACACCAACCAGGGAGGTGGTAAAGGGAGGGGCAACCTACGTGCAATGAACGAGGTTCCAACTGATGCAGGCACACCCCCCCTGTTTAACTGCCGACCTGTCAATGACAAGGGGGGACCTTGTCATGCCTCTGACTGCAATCTCCGCAGTGGCTGTATGCTGCAGATGAAACGTCAGCAGCATACTAAAGATGGGAAAACTGTGACCCATCAGGACCACTTCAGGTGTACCATCACCTGTGGTTACTGTGGCAAACGTCGTCACTATGAGGACGAATGCCACATCAAGAAACGCGAGAGTGACAAACTCAAGCGTCAGGAGGCGGAGCGCCAGAAGACCCAGACGCCCGCCAGAAATCCCCCGAATGAGGATAAAGGTAAAGGAGGTGGCAAGGGGGGTGGCAAAACTGGACCCCCTAACCCCCAGAGGCGCTCATCAGCGCCTGTTGCTACACCCACTCCTGCTGCTACACCCGCTCCTGCCGCAGGTGTCCCCCAGAAGCGCCCCCAAGGGGATAATGCTACCCCTGAGGGGAATAGTTCTAAGAAGAGGCGCTTGGCCTGGATGGCCAAGTCCCTCATGGCTGCAGGGGTGGATGTGAAATTCCCTGATGAGGAATAGGGGGGCGGCTCCGAAGAGGAGGACTTGGTTTTCTGGATCCTCGTGAAAATTGGGGATCAGGTTTTTCGAGCGGTGCTTGATACCGGTGCAACACTTTCCATAGTGGCCCGGCGCCTGCTTAAAACTTTCAGGAAAACTAAGACCGTGGCCATAAGAGTAGGGGATGGGCGTACCATCCACTCCTTGGGGGGGGTCGATGTGACCATATGTCTGGGCGACGAAACCGTGACCCAACACTGCAGAGTGTTGGACACTGACGCCTTTGACATCGTCATTGGCACCGACTTTCTAAGAAGGAACCCCCAGGTAAAAATGCTGTCCCTACAGCGTCCTTACTCTTTGCACTGCGACTTTGGCAGTGGGCTATTCTCCGTTCCTTTGGAGCTGTCAGGACGAAAAGAGTCTGGGCTGCGCTACGCAGCCAAGACGAACTATCGTACTGAAAACTACCAGCTGGCCCGTCACGTTCTTGAAAAAGGACTGGCGGCCCTACAGGTAAACCTGGATGAGATCCAGGTGGAATTGTTTGCGAGCCAACAACAGCACATCATGCAGTTGTACTGCTGTAAACAACTGAACAATGCTTTCCGTTTCTTCTGGAAAGCAATGGGCCTAGCGTATGCTAACCCTCCCTTCTCCCTGCTCGCGAAGGTTCTAACCAAAATCGCTTATGAGGGAGGAAGGGTTGTTATGTGCACCCCTGACTGGGGTTGCTCTGGTGAACATGCTTACTGGCGCCGTATGCTAGATGGAATGACCGTGGGAAGAGTGCAACTCCTCGACGGCCCCATCTATGTGCCTGAGGACTCAGACACAGCTATGCAGGCCCCTGAGTGGGCCAGTTTCCTGTCCATCATCGATGGATCTCTCAATCCTGTACCCCTGTGTGACCTGGACCAGGTGCTACTAAAAGAGGTCATGGCCGAAAATCGTGGCCTGACCCTTTATGATCTCAAAAATCGATCTCCTGAGCACCTATCTGCCACACCTACAGGGTGTGAGTCTCCTGATGACTATCTGGAACCTGCAGCTGTAAAAGAGGATGCTGACGACCAACTGCCTGAGATCGCCAGCACTATTCCCTCTGTTGATCCCAGCTGTGTTGACATAAAACATAGTGCTTTCCTGGCCCAGCTGTTGCTAGAGGAGGTAGATCTAGAGTCAACCTCTGAACCCGCTTCCTCTGTTGGGAAACCAGTGCTACACATGCAGCCTGTGCACACAGGTGAACCCGTGGCCCGGAGTGCTGATGCCCTGGCACGGCCTGCTGCTAATAACATGCCATTGTCTGAGCATGACACTCAAGAACTCCGACGGCTGTTGTACCTGAAGGCCGAAGGTATTGAGCGCCAAGAGCGTCTGCAATACCTCAGACAGACCTGGAAATCCTCCATCTGGTCTGAGGAAGACGATGAGTCCTATACGCTGCCTGATCCTGAGATACCTCTAGTGTATTCTCTACACTATGGGCAGCAATGTACCCCTGAGTGGGACGATGGTACTGTGCCTGCCGAAACTGCTGATCGGCATAAAAAGAAAGAACATGGAAAAAGCAACCTCCATGCTGAGGAGGATTTCCTTCAGAAACTCGAGAGTCTTAACCTTGACCCCCACCTGAAGAAACCGCTGGTAACCTATGAGGAGGTGTTCGGCGCCTTGCCGCCTCCCCTTTCTTGTAAAAAACTGGTCCAGATGGACCTGAAATTGAAACCAGAATTCGAAAAGACGCGAGTGAGGCGTCGTCCCTATCCCGCTCCACAGGAACAGGTTGAAGAAATCGAGCGCCAGATCCAAGAATGCATTGATGCTGGCCTCGTTGAAGAGTATAAACATGGGGACTATCCCCATCACTGCAGCCCCTGTTTCCTTGTTGCTAAACCAGGGTCGACTGCTTTACGTCTTGTTGTAGACTATGATGAGGTCAACAAGAAAACCCAGAACCACTCAGGGAGTATTCCTAACATGGAAAACACCCTGGAGCGTATTGCCAAATGCAGGTATAAGACCAAAATGGACAAACGCTCTGGTTTCTGGCAGGTGGACCTGACCGCCGCAGCTCAGGAGCTGTTGGCGTTTAGAACCCCTAAGGGTCGTGTTTTCAAATGGAAGGTTATGCCTTTCGGGGTGGCTAATGCCCCAGCGCTCTTCCAGGAGCTTATGAACAAAATTTTGTACATACTGAGGCGCAGGCCTCTAGTACAAGAGTTGATTTCTCGGGGTGCAGAAATGGAGGCTCACATCGACGACGTGAGTTTGGGTACTAATACCAAAGAGGACTACGTCCTTCTCCTCCGTGAATTTTTCATTGTCTGCCAAGAAAACCATCTCCGAATTAAACTCGAAAAATGTGAGTTTATGAAAGAGGAGATGGAGTATTTGGGTTTCGACGTGGGGTATGGCTGGTGGAAACCAGCCACGTCTAAGATGCAGCCCCTACAGGACATGCAGATTCGCGATGCCCCTAATAAGGGTCTACACGATGTGAGGAGTTTTGTGGGCGCCTGTAATTTCTATCGGCGTCACATCCACAATTTTACTTACTCCTCTGCACCCCTCACTGACCTGATCAAGAAAACTACTCCCTGGAGATGGACCTCCAGAGAGGAAGAGTGTTTCCAGGCGTTGAAGAAGAAGATTGCCTCCACCAACTGCCTGGGAGTCCCCTGCCCTGAGGGCGAGATAGTCCTGATCACTGATGCCAGTGATGTAGGAGGGGGAGGTACGATCTACCAATGGCAGGAGCTTAACCCCGCTGAACTAACCCACTGCCATTATCGTACTACTGGACTGAACCGTGATGGTTCGTTGAAACATGACTATCCTACCAGTGAGTGGCGACTGGTGCCACTGGGACACTGGAATTGGAAATGGAACCAAGCGCGTTCCAACTACAGCACCTATGACCAGGAACTCCTGGCCGGTATGTTGGTGCTATCGTCACAATCCCCACTCCTGGGGTCTAACCCTATTGTCTGGCTGTGTGACCAGGAGCCTGTGAAGTCTTTTCAGAAGGGCCCACCAACTGAAAAGGCAAAGCTAAAACGGTGGTGGACTTACCTGAGCCAGTTCAGGCTGACAGTGCATCATATCCCCGGGATTAAGAATGAACTGTCTGACTATATATCGCGCAACAACTTCGATGCGCTTATTGGTGAGAGCTCTGAGGCGCCCGCCAAAGAGGCTTTCTAGCGTATGGATGTCCAGCTTGACCTGTCCATGCGCACTGCCGGAATCCTGGAGGGTTGGAGTCTAGCCAACTATCAGTCAGAGTATGAAGAAATTCTCAAAACCCTCAGCACTGGTCTCGAACCCTGTGTCATTGACGGGCACCAGTGGTATAAAAACAATCAGTACCTCTTCTACGAGGACCGAATTGTGGTGCCTGAGGCACGACTGGATCGGTGCCTACAGTGGTCCCATCTCAGTTCTGGTCACACTGGCGCTAATCGCTCAGTAGACTTCTTCCGTGAGTGTTTCTACTCTAGTCTAACCCTGACTGAACTGAGGTCGCGTATGCAGACCATTGTGGATGCTTGTGGCTGTCATGCCAGCAAGCAGAGCGACAGTAGGGATAGGGGCCTGATCTCCAGCTTACCCATACCCTATTGTGCTAACTCTCTTCTCTACGTGGATTACATCCACGGCCTACCACGCTTTGGCGGCTATGATAGTTGGCTCGTGGCCACCTGTGGTCTATCTCGCTTCACCCGTGTGTTCCCTTGCAATAAGAAAATCACAGGTGAGCAGACTGTGAAAATGTTGGTCGAACAATGGTTCGAACCCTATGGAGCACCTAAGCAGGTGCACTCTGATGAGGATGTACGCATCCACAGTGACACTGGGTGGTACAAACGAGTGCTAAATGCCCTCAACGTGGAGGTAACCACAGGTGTGCCCTATACCCACACGTCTAACCCCCTCTGTGAGAGACAGAACCGTGTGGTGGAGCAAAACTTAAGGATCCTGATGAAACAGGAGCGCACCAAGGACTGGGTACGCCTAGTGCCCTGGGCAGTGCTGTCCATGAACTCACAGCGGAGCTCTTCTACGGGTTTCACCCCCCACGAACTGTTCCATGGAGGACGACCTGCTTGGTTCTTCAAAACCCCCTTTCCTGAGGACTTCAAGAGCCCTGTGGGAGATTGGCTGGAACACAAGCAGTCTCTGGCTAACCAGGCTGGTACTAACCTGAGGCACATTGGTGACCGTGAACAGAGCCGACGGAACCGCCTACGGCGACCTGCCAGCTTCAAGGTTGGTGACCTTGTTTTGGTACACCATTCACGCCTACTCTCCTGGCCACGTAACTGCCCACAGGACCCTTACTTTGGACCCTATCGTATCATCAGGATAGATGGATCCAGGATCCATGTCAGGTGCAGTCCACGTCTAGGTGGTGAACTGCTGTGTGCACCTAAGCAATTGAGGCACTCTCACTCCCCTGACGACTTGTCCTGGGATGAGTGGCGCCTCAGCGACAGTGAGATTGAACGTATAGACCTAAAGAACGCTGCCAGTCCAGAGGAGGCAGACGAACTCGAAGAGATGACTGCCGATGAGATGGCAGTCGAGGGTTACTACGTGGTTGCAGGTATTGCTCGCCAGGAGTATAAACAGGGCTGGAAATTCCTTACCCTGTGGGATGGCTATGGGTTGTCTGAGGCGACCTGGGAACCTATGTCAGCCTTCATACAACCAGATGGGAGTATCAACCCCATCTTCCGCACTTACCTCGTTGAGAACAATGAGGGGCAGCTCCTAACCCGTGCTGAGACTATGTCCCAGCGTAAGAAGCGAAACTAATTACCCTGTGTCAGTCTACTGACAGGTGCAGTGAGCACTCTTCTGCAGACGTGCCTGTGTATGGCTGTAAGAGCAGTTGTCACAGTTGCCCCGCATTGCATCGCGGGACAGGACCGTTAGCCCCCCGTGACAACCACTCCCTGGCCGAAGGCCATTGGTTTTTCACAGACTACTGCATACTGAGCACTGCACTGACCCTGTCTGTGCCCTGCAGACCCATGCCTATGGTTTCCAGCGTGAGCCAGGTGGCCGCTTATCTTGATTGCAGCCACCCAGCGAGTGTGTGCCTTGTTGACCATGTGTTGCATGGGTACTGCCCTAATGTGATGACCTTGGTGAGCCAACGAAGAACGGTGGCTTCCTACACCAGGGGGGAATGACAAGCAAGGTGTGTCTTCCCTCCTTGGGGACAAGCGAGCCCACAGTTAGGACCCCTGACTGGTCCAGACCCATGGGGTTCTACCCTGCCTTACAGGGTTTACCATACCCCTAAGCGTGCTACGTATGTCTGTATGTGTCTCACTTCTCTCCTCAGCGTGGTTCCCGGGGAACGGGCTTCGCTGACGTCGGACCGAAGGTCCTAATCAGGTACTATTACCACTCCTATGGCGCCCAATTTCTGTGCTGGCGCCTATCCTTGGGGTAAGACGGCAAAAGCCCTACCTACTAAGAGGGGAGGGGTGGCCAAGTGTGCTAAAGGCATACAAAACGCCCATTTTTGCTACAGGCCAAAAGCTAACGCACTCCCCTGCCCACGAGGAAAAGCACACTGGACAGGAGACACCACTACACTACACTCACCAACGCCAGCACCGGCCTTCGAAGGCAGGGTGAGCACTCATCACTTGCACTCACCTCCTGCCAGGCCTGCTGACCCTAACCCCTACACACGCTACTGGGTGCTGCTGTCGAAGTTCACTCAGGCCCTAATGGCCCTCCTGTGAAGAAGACAAGAGAACACAGCGCTCCTAAGCAGCTGTGGCCTAACAGGGGACGCCACAACGCGTTTCCCCTGCTAGGGCTTGGAGGGAAGGGGTGCTCTCGTTGCGTGCACAGCGCAGATGTCGTTGAGGTCGAACTGCCCTCGCCAGTACTGGCTGAGGCACAGTGATTTGATGTGTGACCAGCGCCCCTGTTTGCTGGGGCAGAAAAATGGATAGCCGCCGAAGGCAGCTGCTACGTGCACCAATCACCCTTGACCTCTGCCACCTGTACAACAGAGGCAAATGAAGGGGCGTTTGCGGCGGAGGAACCAAGCCACACTCCCCGTATTATACGGTTCTCAGTCTGACCTATAATACACTGTCCGCAAACACGCTGAAGATTCAGCTACCCCTGTCAAGCAAGCAAGCTTTAAGAAACTCCTCGGGTTCTCTTAAAGAACGTACCGAGGAGCCTCTGGGTAACCTAAACAAGGTTTACCGTGCGCAATTCGCGTGGCCTACCCTTTAATGCATCATGTGCACGCAGGGAAGGGAGGCTGAACCACTGACTCAACCAGGAGGTGAGCTCCTCCTGGGCTAACCTACCTTACTCACCATGCATCGTGTGAATGCCGAATTGAAACGAACACAAAACAAACCTAAGCGTTTTAAGCAACTCAACTTTAACGCCACGGCCGCACACGAACAAACGCTTTCTGTACTTACCTGTGAAGAAGAAAACAAAGGTGAATTTCGGATACAGGTAAAGCGTCACAGCGTGTGGATGCCTCGATTAGGCACATGCATTGCGAGCACAGCGCATATTCTAACCCTACGTGCGCGCTGCGCGCTCCATTCGCATCACATACCTTTCATTCCTGCTTTTACCTGTGCAGAGCACGAGAGAAGAACACCCGACCCCCCAACGAGCACAGCGTTGACAACCCTAACGTTTTGACGAAACAACCAACACGAACGCAATGCGTGAGTGTGAGGTGACACTGACATACCTGAGAGATGGGTTGTCGACCTGCTCTGTGGTGTGGGCTGAATCTGAATACTTGACTCTGAAGTTTATAAAAATTTTGATGCAACTGTGCAAAAATCTTCTTTAAAACTTTAAAAACTACGGCTCATACCTTCTTTTCAAAAAGCCGTTTACGCTTGCGCAACCCTTTTCTTGGAGTCCGCTTCCTTTGCGCTTGTCTGCGACTTTAAGTTATGTGTAAAAATGACAATTTCCCGCGTGGTTTCGTCGATTTTTAACGATTTCACTTGCTAAATCGCAACCCCTTCCGCTAAACTGCAGGAATCACTCCCTGCTGGTTACATTTTCTATTTTTTCCAGCTCCTGGGGGTTTGTGTCCTCCATTGGGAGTAATGCTCCGCCCTGGCCCTTGGTCAGGACGTATACTAAAACGCTGTTTATACAGCGATAGCCGTCCGCATTAGAGCGTTCGTCTGTACCCTAGTGGGCAAGCACATGTGCTCTAGGGAGGGAGTCCTGGGTTCAATTCCCACTGCCCCCAAACTTTTTCCAAAAGTTTTCGTCGCACGCCGGCGACTTTTGAGGAATGCCCCTTCGAAGGGACATCATTCACGGTACATTACACTGTTTTTCAAGGGTACCTACAGTGTGATAGGCTTCTATGAAGTGATGAGGATGTTTTTGGTAAGTTTAATGCATTTTCTGAGGTAATTTTGGGAATATTTGAGCCTTTTTCCTTGGTCCTACTAGCTTCATGAACTAGTACTCCAGGGGGGAGTAAGAAAAAGTCACTACCATGTCTTTCTTGGAGGGCTTGATCCAGGCCAAGCCCCCCTTAAAACCCTTTTGTTGATGCTAAGACAAACGTAAGTGTTTTTATCTCTCTTTTGTAGCCTAAAGTACACCTTCTCAAAGTAACTAGGGTTTTGACCCTAGCCCCCCCATGAAGTTCACCCCTACCACTCAACTGAGCGGAGGTACCTTCCTTCATGGAGGACATACCAAAATAAATCAGGCATTTCATGCTTGTTGGCCTTGGAGGTTAAGCCTAGTGGTCTCCCACCCCAAGACCCCTATACTCAATTGTTTCTACCACTTATTGTGGTCCTACGTTGTAACTGTTTCTGAATTCAGTTGCATGGCCAAGTCATTTTCTGTGTGGTCCTGACATCTATGCCTCTCAGTCCTAACCAGCACCATTTCAGCCAAAAGAGTGCACATGAAGTGCCTAATGCAACCTCTGAGGCTAGAGTCTGACGAATTTTCATATAAAATCTTTTGTATTATCCATTTGTGATTGAATCTATGTGCATAAACCTGCTTTGTGTATCTGCAGCCCTTCTGTGTTACACTGGATTCCAAAACCAATCATTGATTCGATCCACATCCTCTTATTGCTCTACTTGCTGCTTTGGTTTGGGTTTTCAACTACAAAACCTGCAGGACATCATCAAAATACCTAGGGCATAAAGCAAGGACATCTTTCTCATCGGACTTCCGCCCGTGGTGGTATGCGTTGACCATCAATCACTTCAGAGCTGGTACAAGGAGCATGTTGATACCCCCTCTATCCAGCGGCCAGGCGTGCCCGATGGCACGAGACGTTTGCGACGTTCGACTTGAGCGGCGTTTATGTCGGCGGGAAGGACGACACTGTGGCTGATTGCCTCAGTCGTTGGCCCTATCCCGCTGGCAAGGCTTGGATGGACATATCTAGCCATGGAGACGCCGAGGAAACGGAGGAGGCCTGACGGATCATTGAGCTCGAGAAGGCCATGGAAGAGGGTGACACCAAGTGCTTTGTGGTCATGGCATCCAAGGCGGAGTTGAGCCAACAACGGGATGCCCGAGTTCGGGTTTTAATGCAAGAGACTTTGGAGGAATGTCTCATGGCACCCATGGAGTATCTGGAGTCGGTGCTCATGGAGGAGTGGTCGAATGATTACGCCGCCTGGGAGAAAACCGGGTCGAGGCGCTCATTGACCGTTGGCACAACGCCTGACTTATACATCCGGGCCGCGACAATGTGTAGGGCCACAAAAAGCCCGAACCACTCCACAGCGGGGAACCCGGTTTACACGGCAATCTTCGAGGCACCGACGCGCTCCATTGCCATTGACGTGTTTGCCATGCCCGAGGTGCCGGTTGAAGGGAAAAAATATGATTGTGTTCTTTCTGCCATGGACCGACATAGCGGTTGTATTGTGGCGGTTCCGGGTAAGAAGTCCAAGAAGAAGGACAAGAGAGACAAGCATTAATTGGGCCTCCAAGCCAAGACCGTCGCCCAAGCCATGATTAGGCAATGGTTGACAATCTTTGACGTCCCAGCGGTCATATGCAGCGACCGGGGGAGTGAATTTGTGGGCTCCTGGTTCAAAAGCATGTGCAAGCACATGGAGATTCGACATGCCAACACCGTGGCATATCACAGCCGGTCAAACGCCCGCGTGGAGGTTGCCGGGAGGCAAATGTTCGAGAAGTTTTGCCAATTGCACGCCGAGGAGCCGGGGAGGAATTAATTTTACTCTCGTTGGAGGGTTTCAAAAGCCTTCCATGACTTACCGGGGCGTACCGGATTGTCTCTGGACCGCGTTTTATTCCTATGGGATCAAGGGTCTGGAACACTCCCGTGGATGAACCATGGCAAGGTTGCTGGGGATGCGGATGCCATGATGAGCGAAGCGGATGCCACTGCGGCCAAGCTTTGCAAGTCTTTGCACGATGAGCATGAGAGGAGGGCGAAGTACCTCAAGGAAGGCAAGATCCACAAGTATTCCCTCATGGACACCGTTTGGGTGGAGCGCCATCACAAGGACGTGCTAACAAGGCATCGCCAACAATCGTGGTACATCCCAGGGGTCATTGTGCGCAAGATCGGGCAAGATGTGTATGCCGTCCAGGTGGGAGACAACAAAATCTTGGATCGGGACCATACACAACTCTGACCACGGGCGCCGGATCCCAGCGGGCGAGCGGTGAGGTGTGAGTTCACAGTGGGAGACCTGGACTGCGTCGATGACGGTGAGGAGGATGACTATACCGCGGAGCGAATCCTAACGGACAAACCGGATCCCGCCACGCCGCGGGGCAGGCTATACAAGGTTCATTGGAAAGGTTTTGCCGCTTCGCGAGACTCGTTGGAGCCTCCGAGCAGTTTTGTGCCGAGGTATACCACGGTGTGGCTGAACTTTCTTTGGTGCATTTGATCATTCACGAAGGGGATGGAGTGACTCTCCTTTCATTCTTGACACGATTGTTTGTTGTTGCTTAATTTGCCGCAGGGATGCACATACCATGGCTCTACACCTCCCAGGTACACCCCACCCCAACTTTCTTGACATGAGACGGGCATATGGAATAACGATCAGTCTTGGATAGGGCTTGGAACCGGTTATTCAGGTATTGCCAATAACCGGTACCTGTTTAGCATGGTTGTTTGAAACCAATAACCGGTTTCATTTTCTGCACACAAGCCAATAACCGGTTTTGTTTTTTTGCTAAACATCCGGTTTTGGCAATTACATCATAAATAGTTACGTGGTTCTGTATTGTCCAAACCACTTGTACAACTGACAATTGGACACCCAAATTTTCAATAGCCGGTACCTGTTTAGATACATAAGTCCAAACCAATAACCGGTTTTTAATATGATGAAAAAAGCAATAACCGGTTTGGATTTTTGAGTTGAGCAACAATAACTGGTTTTTGATGTCAAAAAAGGTTCCAGGCCTTAGTCTTGGATTGTGTTCATGTTTTTTTGTGTGCACAATCAGTCACCGCTTGCTCAGGACCCCCTACGGATCAAGATTTGTCAGGATCCACCTCTTTCGTATTTTTTTGTTGGATCCTTTGGTAAGTGCATCAGCGGGAGCGACACCCCCGCTATATGGGATCGTTCGCAGACTTCTGGGTTGGAATTCCAGGGTCTGCGGGGGATATGAAGTTGATGATTTATTTGCTTTGCGCTCCTTACCCACGTTCTTTTTTTCCTTTGTTTTTGCCACTTTTTGGTGCAATTTGACCTATTGGAGGTTGCCGGACGCAATGGGGACCACTGGGTGTGCTAAACGCCTCCCCAATTACCATTTCTATTTTTAGCACATCACGTTCTATTTTTAGAACATTTGTTCTACGTTCAGTGACGAAATTTCTTTTTTTAGAACTCAGTCCTACCGGCCCCGTTTCGGGTTTCTGTCTGAATCTGCAGCCACCCAATAAGTGTCGCGGTTGCATTCGGTTTCCCTCCAGAGTCCCTCAGTTTGGAGATCTCAATTTTTCGCCTGCGCTCTTTTTACTAACAAATGTTATTATTTTTAGTAGAAAATTCGTTTCTCATTTCTCCGTAATATGGGGACCTTGGGACCGCCCGACCAGATGGACACCCATTTTTTTGCAAGCCGGACGCCACGACGACGTCCGTTCTAGCTCATCTTGCACCTGGGGTCCGGTGACACTGAAAATTAGGAGAAATTCTTTTTTTCGGAAACATTTTTTTCCGAAGATGAAAAAAACACGTGTTTTGTTTGTGTCTATGCTTGTCATGATGCATGATGACCCCCTCCAAATGCCAATGTCTCCTGGAGGTGATCCATCGCTCTCATGTCTCGTGGTGGGAGTGCGTGTCATGCGAGGGGTTCATGCTGTGCATGTCAAGCATCATATATCTGTTTGTGGTCTGTTTATGTAGACCGGTCGACGACGTTGCTTTTGTCTATCTTTCATCTGCTGAGCCTATGCTTTTAGATTTAGTGGTGACAGGTGGGAGTTCATTTTTTGGAGTTCTTTCCCCCCCCCGATTACTTGGGCGGGTGGCCACGGTGTATGTGGTACCCTCCCACAATGAGGGGGGCGCCAAGGGAACAACCGGGATCCTCCCGTCCTCTTTATGTCTTTCCGAGCAGGTGACAATGCTCTGGGAAGGGGGTTGAAGCCGGTTCGGATCTGATTTGGCTGCACTGTTCCATATGTCCGCGAAGTCTGCGATTACAGCAATTTGGGATATAATTTCAGCAGAATTTCAAAATTGTATTATTTATAAACCACAGGATGGAGGATTTGACATTTCTTGTTCGGACCAGGACTGCTGTGTGTGCGCACGCCCTTCTCGTATTTCTGGACGTGTGCGCGTGGTCTCTGTTGCTCAATGCGGGCTGATCGTTTGAAAATTCTTCCCTATCGGTGCTAATAGTGTTAGATTCTATCCTGTTGTGGAAATGGACACGAATTGGAAGCTAGGGCAACTCCAATGGATGATAGAAGGCCCGGAACTGCGATCTGGCTAAACCCTGGTGTGGTGCCTCCGCCCACACCGGCTGTCGCCCTTGAGGGGACTGGTACACGTTAATGGGCGCATCTGCCTCGGCAGTGCCACGCCTATGTGTATGGGGGATCACAAATCCCTTGAAGCTGGAGGAGCCCTAGTGGAAGAGGAGTTGAAGTGGAAGGGGCTGAGGTAGGGCACAGCGGCCGGGAAGAAAGTACGTCCGTCGTTGCTCCGCCACGAACGTCTTCTACTTCTATTTTTGGGCCTTTGTTGCCTTGGTGTGAGTCATGTTAAAACAATCTTTGAAGATGGTGTGTGTGTGGAACATGTTGTGTGCACGTGCAGTGGGTGAAGATGTTAAAGGTGGAGAACTGCACCTATGCCCTGGTTGCTAACCTCTTGTATTCCGTCTTACTTCGTTCACATTCGGTGAATTCATATCATTGGTGGAACATGGTTGGTGATCCACTATCCCTCCTTTGTCATTATTCAGTCTGGCATGAGGATAGCTCAATTAATTTGGCAATTGGTGTAGGGACAATCCTCAATCAATGTCGGAGATTCTCACTTCAAGTGCATGCATGCTCTCATGGGTCATGGCTAGGCGAAAGTCTCTCTCCATATGCATGCTCCCTTGGGTCATTGCTAGGCTATGCACTCGGGATGGGGTTTTGGTGAGGTTATCTCTCTTCAGCCATGCATTGGTTAGGTTCACTCGCCTGGGCATGGATTGGTAAGGGTCTCTCTCTCAGGGCATGGACTGGGGCGGGACCATTTCTCTCAAGCCCTGGATTGGGGCGGGACCATCTCTCTTTGAGGCGGTACAATCTCTGCTTGGGATAGGAGTATCTCATCATGTGTCAGATGTGCTCTCATTGAACCCGGGATATCTCTCCATGTGCACTCTCTCTGTGGGCCGGGTCTAGGTGTCTTCACGTGATGCGGGGCATCTTCATACCCAAGCACTCTTGCCCAATCTCTCTCTAATTAGCATGCATTGAATTGGTTCGGTGTCACACGAACATGCCATTAGGCAATGTTGGTTTCACATATCCATGTATGGATTGTTTCCCATGCACATGACAATTTGTCTTTGCCAATGCCTTCGGTTCCCAAGCAATTAGGCACTAGGTCATTGCACTGAGTGGCATGTCCAGGCATGTTGGGGCATGAGCTGTATGTAGTGCTTGGTATGAGACTTTTTTTGCCTAAATGAGATGAGCGATTTTCTTTTCTCGTTGTAATGAAGGATTTTTTTTTTCGTTTCAAATGAAATGAGCGATTTTTGTTTCTCGTGTCATTTTTTCGATATCTTCTGACATAGTTGATGTGACCAAAGAACAACGAGGCATTGCTGATGTTATCCCCAGGCGGCAATGAGTGCACTTCCTACGATGAATGGTACCCGTTGAATACACATTTTGGTCAATGCGGCCATGGAAAGTTAGAAGTGGTTTCGTTATATAAAACATCCACGCTGGTTTTGAAAAGACTGCAGTGTCTCCAATGATTGTTTTCCTGCTTGGGCTGAAACCTCCTGCTGGTTTTGAATTCAAAGGAAGTTTTCAAACATCCAAAAAAAAATCAGAAAAACAGCAGGCATTCAAACAAACACAGAGCAATCAAAGTGCTGAAACATCTCCGTATGCGCTCCCAAATAAGTCCACACACTGAAGAAGAGCCACTCGAAGAGTGACACTGCAGCCTTTCATACTAATATACAAACACAAACAAAGGCTCTCACACAGGGCTAGCAGAGCCACATATATATAAGTCGACGTCATTCTGTGAGAAAAAAAAACAAAACTGTCATTACCCAACAGCGCACAGAACCCTGAGCTTGAACATGCAACAGAGACCGTGAAAACTGAAGCAAAGGCGCATATCAGTGTGCCACAGGCAGGCCAAAAAGGCACACTTCGGAGTCCTGTGGAGCCTCAGGGCCATCCCCGTTTTTCACAGGTGTAAATTCAATCACTAGCTGGTACAAGCACGCGCGAACACACGCACACAGAGACGGACACTCACAACAGTACTTTGGTCTCAGAAGTTCGTTCTTAGAAGGTCTCCAGGCAGCAGCATCAAATCCGTAAAGAAGATCAGTTGTCATGTAAACTTTGAAGCGCCTGGCGCCACGAAGATGGAGCGCCGAGCGACAAAGAAGAAGCCGCGTTCGCGTCGAGCTGCTATTCCACTCCCTGCTGCTCAAGGAGACTGCTCAAGAAAACTTGCACGAAGACTACTACCTGCTGCTGATAGTGCCGTTCGAGGTGTAGGAGTTGAAGAACTCCTCGGCGAACAACCAGCAAACCCAGATGGCGCGTACTTGAGCTGCACGTTTCCACGAAGATCTCGCAAAGCACAGTTCTACGCGTCAGGGGTCAAAAAGAGCAGAGCGAACACGCCAAAAATCACGTGAATACGAACACGACAGTGGCTGCGAAAAACAAAACCAGGCACATCAGGTCGCAGCAACTTCGGAGTGAGTACGTTGAAGCGTTCTCAGCTTGCTGTCGACGCATCTTCAAGAGATAAAACAGAGAAGTGAGACTGCACGTCGTGTTCTTAACATCTCGCTGTAAGATCTCGCTGGAAGCACTGAAGCACTAACGCCTGCGCGGCTTGAACAAACGGCGCTAGAACAAACGACTCGGACTCCTTGGCTGGCAATCCCATACTCGCAGAACCTCAACGTGACGATGCTACCATGCAACAGAGTGCGCATAATAGCAAATCATGCTATACAAACAAACCCTGAAGTGACAGTAATCGATAATGATAAACACATACAAACATATAACAACAATCAATCACAGCAAATATCGAAAACATGAAACCCAAATAATCGCAAATCTTACAGGCGCAATCCTTCTGCGACTCTTGGCGCTTACCTCTGCCTGTGACCTCCTGCAGATGTTGTATCAGGCCGGGGCCTTGTGCACTTCTTGAAAGCTCTACGCAATAACAACAACCATCCAAAAGCCTCTAGGAAATACAAGAATGCAAACACCCCAACACCATACTGTCAAAAACACAAGGAGTGCTTGAGGGAGCTGATTGTTGAGCCTGAAGCATCGCAGTGTGATTGATTTGGATGCCAGCTTCTCATTTTCCCGAAAAACAGGGTGTTTTTCATGAAATGAGCGATTTTTTGTTCTCGTTTCATATGAAATGAGCGATTATTTTGTCTCGTTTCACTTTTTTCGAGAATATTTTTTCTCATACCAAGCACTAGCTGTATGTTGTGTGTGGCTTTACATTTTGTTCGTGCCTTTGGTCCGCGATACTCTAACCGCAGGAGCCCAGCAATTGGTATGCAGCATACACTAAACAGCGGAGGTTTGGTGGGCTGGCCCTTCTTGATGGCTTGGTCGCGAGCAGCAAGTAAGACACCCAAGTTTATTCACTTGCTGGCCATTGTGTATGTTATTGCTAAGTGATAGGCACCCGGCGTTCGGTGTCAAGTACCGAGGCATTGCCAGCATGATGATATGTGTGATGTGTCACACATGCCAGGTGTCAGATATTGCCATCAGGTCACTGTCCTGACTCATATTTGGTGATCTTCATTGCAAGCTATGTACATGTGATCATTGGTGATTCATGAGTGTGGACAAGTTATGTAAGTGGCCATGCCGCTTTTTGTGTTCATGGAGGCCATGGTGTCATGCTTGATCCACGCCGGGAACATTTCTCATATTTCTCAATTCCAGCTTTTGCCGTCTTGTAGGCAAGGGTGAGGATGGGCCATGTGGGGCCATGCTCATGTTGAATGCAATGATGCTCCTTGTTGTATATCATTTCTTTGTGTTTTGCCACGTGGCGTATGGCCCTCATTAATGTCACTTTGTCGCGCATGACCTCCCATGAGTTAATGTCATTTTTCTTAATGTGTTGAATCGAGGTTGTGTTCACATGGTGTCATATGTCCGTAGTTCGATTGTGCATGGTACCAAAAATCGATTCTTGGAGTCGGGATGCAACATCGTCTTCCATAATCGCATATTCGTTTCCAGGGATTCGCTTATACTTCTGTTTCTTCCTTTCCCTTTGCCCGACATTGTCTTATTTGTTCCCCTCTCCATGATCATGTCCATGTATTGATGAGGTTACACTCAACTCGATTTGGCGATCAATCATTTGGATTCACTGGTCAAGTTCATTCGAATTCATTGATCAAGTGCTTGGTTCTTATTGCAAGGGTTGCCAAGCGTGTACCTCCGGGATTTGTTTGGATTGTGTTACCGAGGATTGTACTTGCAGGAATTTTGGATTTTGGGTTTTATAAAGCATGGAAGCATTGGTGAGGTCAAGAACCATGGGAGTTACGGGGAAGAGCGTGCAGAAATCTGGTATAGGGGGTAGAGCTGGCACTATGGCAGGGGCTGGTCCTACAGACCTTCTTTACCTCATAAAGCTTTCAAGCGACGAGCCTTCTTTGTCGTAGCACCCGAAGTTCCTCCCACGAAGGCGGAGACTAGCTAAGACACAATCATTTGCCTCCTTTTATTTGGACCAAAATCAAGTCATTCCGCCATGAGTTGTCGTGTTCGGGTTTCGTACGTCCGTGAGCTTTTATCATCTTAAAGTAGGTGAAATACTCCGCAACTTCGTAAAAGTGCTTCCATGCTTCCCTTACACGATTGACAGCGATGCACCTTTGGTATGTCTACAAGCAGGCTTTTTGAGGATGACGAAACATACATGATGATCCATTATTCCGATGCAAACTACCTCCCTGATTGTGCTCCTAACCGTCATAGCGTGTTGTGCGTCGCGCTATTCGATGACGGAGCTAATTGACCCACATCCCACTTTCAAATCTGTCGTTGATTCGGGAGGATCCCTTTGCTTCCGAGTACGGGGGTGGTGTCAGAGGGTGGTTGCGTACCGAGGATCTACAGCTTTGGTGGGTTGAAGCGGGCTGAGTGGCTTGCGTGTACTTTTGAGACAAGTTCAGGGGACCCTGGGCATTCTGAAATCGACGTGCAGCCGTGTGAACTGCATTGCGCCCCATGTGCATGCTTCCAGTCCTCTGCGCCTCAGCATACCGCTCAGATACTTTTATTCACATATAGCTTGGGCGACTTTCCATTTGGGTGGTGTCAAACTTGAGAAGAAGGAAGTTGCAATTGAGTAAGAAGAAGCTAAAACTGAGTAGGAGAGAGTGGATTTTCATTTGCAAATAGCTCAAATTGAGCAGAAGGGAGTGAACCCTGAGTACGAGGGAGTTCAGATTGAGGAGGAGAGAGTGGAAATTGCATAGGAGGGAGTTGAATCTGAGTGGGACGGAGATGATTTTCTTTTGGAGAGAGTTGAAATTGAGTTGAAGGGAGTCCAAATTGAGTAGGAGGGAGTTGATTTTCATTTAGCTAGAGTTGAAATTGAGTAGGAGGGAGTTAAATTTGACTAGGAGGAAGTTGAAGCTGACTAGGAGGGAAGTAAAATTGAGTAGGAGGGAGTTGACTTTCATTTGGAGAGAGTTCAAAATGAGCAGGCGGATGTAAAACCTGATTAGGAGTGAGTTGAAATGGACCAGGAGGAATTTCACATTGAGTAGAAGGGAGTTGACCTTCATTTGGAGAGACACGTAATTGAGTAGGAGGAAGTTGTAATTGATTAGAGGAGAGTTGATTTTCATTTGGTTAGAGTCAAACGTGAGAAGGAGGGAGTTGGAATCAACTATGAAGGAGTTAAAATGGGGCATGAGAGAGTTTAGTTTTATTTGGAGAGAGCTCAAAGTGAGCAGGAGGGAGTGAACCCTGAGTAGGAGGGAGTTCAAATTGAAAAACAAGGAGTTAAAACTGACTACGAAGGAGGTAAAATTGAGTAGTAGAGTTGGGGATTCTAATCTGGTCGCGCGCACATCGTCTTTCAAGTACGCCATAAATATTGGATGTCCCAGTGGTTCCGGCACTACATCTGGCGTTCAGTGCCTTTTGCAATTTCCTCAGTGTCAGACGACTTCCGCAATCGCGCAATCAGGGTTGCCTACCCGATTCCGAATTCAAGGAACTGCCAAAATGTCCAGGCAAGATGCCGTGCGGAACTACTGTTGCTGCCCTCATAGAGCAAGCTACGCAATCGTACGCTAAGGACCTATCGCGTCGCCTTCTTGAACGGCAGCAGCTCACACACCTCCTAGAAAACCTGCACCTGTTCTCTCGTGTTTCTGCCTTGCATCAGAGCGATGTACAAGTCCACGCTGATCACCGTGAAGGGACAAACGCATCTTCTCAAGAGCGGCGTCTCCCAGAGTTCGATCACCTCGTTCTGTACTACTGCTGCTTCTTGCAAACGGTGAGATTCTGTCTACGCCATGATCTTCTTGCCCCATCAACCAAGAAAAGACGCGGCGGCCGAAGATTTTGCCACTGTCGGCGACGTACCCGCCGCCGTAACTATCCGTTAAAGATGCGGCGGTCGCGGCCACAGCGCCTAGGAAGGAGTCCAACTACGCAGCCTCTTCCCCAAGCAGGGACTACGCGCCGGACAACCTAGAGCACTTTTCGTACACCATTCAGGACTTTGGAGCACGGAATCCTATATGGTGGTGACTCCTTGATGATTTTGGAAGTGTGAGCACGTTTCCATAATTTACAGATCCTTTCCGAACTTTCCCCTGACGTTTGGAGAAGTCAGTGGTTTCCACTTAACTGGAGGTCTTTTATGATACCCCAGATGATCTATGGCCAGGGTTACTTGTTTGTTTCTGATTTCTATATATATATATATATATATATAAATATATATAGAGTCCCTTTTATTTTCGATTCGTCTTGCGTCATAACACCAACCACAGGGCTAATGGCGAAGCCACAGCCCACAGTAACCAGGCCTTTGGTTCATTTTGGAGCAGGGTCACACCCCCTGGGTTACTGTACATATGGCTGCTGTCCTTGGATGAACTTCGGCTCGCCATGAACACTCACTTGCCCGTGGTTAGGCCGCTTTTGTGTTATGCTCGCCGGGGGGCAACCCCCATGCACCAAAAAAACCTAGAGCACTTTGTACCATTGCCCGTCAATGAGCACAGCCCAAGCCCGCCGCAGCGGGCCCCTCGCAAAGAACGAACTGTCGATGCCCAGGGCCCACAAACACCAGCTTGTTCTCCGGTACCGACTGCCACAACCCAGCCACAGACACACCATGCCTCAGCTGCCCATCCGTCAATTCAAGACACACCACACGACACGGTAATTCAAGCGCCACAAGTTATCGCCGCGTGCCGGACAGCCCGACGCAAGATAGTCAACGCCTGAACGAAGGAGCCCAAGACCGAATCAACGCCTAGGGCGACTGGCTCTGTGGATGCGCCTACAAGAACTTCAGAAGGCGATCCAGCTGCCTCTGTTGCGGGCGCCCAAAACTGTGTCCTACCCCCGAGCTAAAGGCAAAGGAGAACTCCTACGCGCCCCGTCTTGCAACCTGCAATGATTGCTGCCCAGAAGATCAAATGAGCTGAATGACAATTCCGATGTTGTCCCGCATGTAGGCATCAGGCTCCAAAGCTGTTGCATGGTTTGGTAATAAGTTACTGATATGTGCCCTTGATTCCTCTTCTCAGAGCAAGCAATACATTGCCACGCCGTGGTATGCCCTTTCAGCTCGCACTGTTTACGATGCTGGGGCAACGACTGTGGTCTGCAATAACATGAGAATCAGAAACAGAATTTTTGACTTTGGCCTGAAGCCCTGTATATCACTTTTGGCAGTCCCTACTGCCTCTGACAGTGGTATATATGCAGCAGTCACTTCTGTTTTGGCCCAGGTCCGGGTGGCCTGCAAGCCTCCACCCAGCTGGCCTCATGTTTGAGCAGCCTGATTTGGGCAGGAGGCTTGACCTTTCCCAGGTACTCCGTCAGAAGCAACTACCTTGCTGCTTCAAATTTCTTCCTGGACTCCATTGCTTGCTGACATTGCTTGAAGCCTGTTGTCTTTTCTTCCAGGGGTCAAACAGCATGGCTTTCGAAACGGTGACAAAAGCAATAAAAGTCGAGACCTTTTGGCATATTCCAACTTACAGCTGACACCAGTATGGTCGCCCAAACACACTGCACACATACCAGACACACCAATTTGCTTTTTCTGGCACACACAACTGCGCCGACACACAGCAAACGGTCATTGACACATCTTTGTAGACACCTCATGATTCACTACCAGTGACCTTCCCCAGGCCTGTGACAGAGGCCGAGGACACACGCCTCGTCAGCCAGCAAATCGTCACTCAATATTCATGATTACGAGATTCATCATAGTCTTTACACAAAAGCTCTCACTCTGTCGAATCCCAAGTATTGAACTTGCTTTTCCCTGTCCAATTTGTTTCTCAGATATTCCTTCATTACAAAGTCTATCTTCAGGTTTGTACTGATTGCTACTTTGACCTCTTGGTTTTCATTAAGCAAGACCCAGCAAGTCTTAGTCCTCACATGTTTCAGATTCCACCCCCACTCTGAAACAATGAACACACCCACAGTTCACTGCAGAGATAGTGACTCTCTAAAGGGCTAGGAGTCTTTCCAAAACAGTGACGCACACTGTGTGCCTCCCAGGGTACAGCCGCACAGATCCCGAGGAACATCTCAGGCCCCCCCCACACATGCCAGTGTCCTCCCTATCTCACCCAGTGTACCACTCACAGGCCCGCCCGCATCACCAGACCACGGGGCTCGCCCCAGCCCGCCACTACCCATCACATCAACCACCCATTGCTTCCCAGCCATCATGACACCCCCTCTTCTCCTTTCACACCACCCATACCCCAAGCAGCACAGGCAGCACATATTGTCTTCTATAAAGCCTGAGCGCCATGTCTAGAGTACTCTGTGTATTTTGTTCTCCGGAACTGCCTTTCTGCGGTCCAGTACAGACCTTAAAGTGAACATTGAGCGCAAAAGAAGTTCAAATTGAGTAGGAGAGAGGGGATTTTCATTCGGAGGTAAGTCAAATTGAGCAGGAGGGAGTGAACCCTGAGTAGGAGGGAGTCGAAATTTAGTAGAAGAGAGTTGAAATTGACTAGGGGGAGTTAAAAATGAGTAGCAGGGAGCTGACGTTCATTTGGACGGAGTTGAGTTTCATTTTGAAGGAGTTGAATTGAGCAACAGAGAGTGCAAACTGACTAGGAGGGAGTCAAGTTGATTAGGACGGAGTTGAAATTGCGTAGGAGGGAGTTGGACTTCATTTGTGAAGAGTCCAAATTGAGTTAGGGGGGAGCAGCTTACAGAAAGAGGGTTTTTTTTGCTGTGTCTGGTGTAGCCAGAAGTTAGCAGGAGTTGCCCATTTTGAAGCGGAGAATTGTTACAAAAGAACAGTTGGAGGGGCTTGGATCCGGGTCTGGTGAGTTTCCAGCTTTTCCAGATGTTTTTTCACTACATGCTGCAAAATAATGCAATGGGTTGCAAGGAGTGTTCAGTGGTATTCTTTAAAACTCTTCTGGGGCTCTGTGCCTTTCAAAGTCACTCTGGAAGTGGAAGTTCTTGCAGGTTGGTTATATCTTTATTAGTGAAATGTTAGCAGGAAGTGTAGCCGGACAATGGTTAAAAAGACCCAAAACAATTGGAGGGGCTTGAACGAATGTCTCATGGGTTTCAGGTCCCTCCGGGTGTTGTTTCACTTCATGTATGTGGTGCAAGCGGTGTTGAAAAGCATTTCAACCGGCTAGAGAGAGAGTGCTTACTAGTGCTGCAGCTGAGAGTTTTGGCTCCAACTAGGAGGGGCTAGAAAGAGGTGTTCACCAAAAACAATGTGGGGGGGGGCGGGGTGGTTAAAGTCCCTACACAAGTGTTCGACCTTATGAAAAGGGGTTTTTACTCCATCTGGGGGTTTCGTTTTGTTTTGTGCGAAAGAAAAGTAGTCCAAAAGTGCTTTCCAACAAGTGGAAGGGCAAGAAAGATTATTCAGCGATGGTTCTTCAATTTGTTTTCAAAAACAAGATTGCCAAGTGAGAGATTGTGCGTTTTTTTGGGGTCAGCAATGTAGCATCTGACAAGGACCTTCGCATAAATGTAACAAGTGCACTGAAGAAGATTTGGTGTGCATTGCTTTGGGTTATATTCCATTCCCTTAGTGTGTTTTTGAACTAAGGTGGCACAAGGGGTGGTTGAAGGGTGATTGTATGTTGATTTTGAAGCCATTATAGCTGAACTGGCTTGAATGTAAAATCAGCAACCTTACTAAGGCAGAAATGCAAGGCAGTGGGCGCTTGTTGTAGTCGTGTGCTTTGCACTTAGCCAGCACTTGCATGGAGGAGGCATAAGGAGTGTTTAGCAGTGCAATGTCACTCGGATTGAGCTGACACTGGCAGCATCAACGATAGATTTACTAGAAATGTGAAAGTGACAACCGCAACAAGGAGGAGTTTCAAGCTAAAGACCGTTTGACGTAGTTTGTTTAAGTTCCTGTGCTATGTGCTCACTTGTTTTATGAGTGCAAAAGGCACGACAAGTGTTGACCTACGTGTGGATTGTAAGTTGGAATCAGACAGCAGTAGGGGCATCTATAGTAGTGGCAGTGGCATCTATACTAGGCATCCATACTAGTGGCATCTACAATAGACTTAGAACAGCAAAGCTGAAACTTACAGGGATTGTCTGATTGTCAAAGATGCATCTTGCTGAACTTGAATTGAAACTAGGTATACAGTTCATTGAGCTGTTGGGGTGACATTCAATTTTGTCATTTGCAATGCATCCCGGGGACATGTAATAAGCAAGTCCCTAAGGGGGGCAGAGCAACTAGCTCATTATCTAAACTCCCGGCTAGGGAGGAATCTCCTAAGAGTCCTACCCAATCCCGGGCGTAGCCTAGGGGCTCATAACTAAGCTACACTACCAAAAGACATAAAATTTAAAATAAAATCCCAAATCCCTTAAAATACTAAACCTATACCGAAATCCCTTCACACACGCAGTGCAAGTGCAAAAGACCATGATCACCATGTTGCCGCTGGCTGCCGGACTTTGCCACCGGCCTTGGTTCCTTGCTTGGCTTAGCGAATGCCAAGCGGCCATGGTGGGGGGGTGGCTCACCAAACCCTCATGTCTAAGAGACAATGAGGATGTGAACAGTGCATTTGCACTATTACACTTAACACTACACAAGCACGCGGAACACATACATAGCTAAGACTAACAATCACAAAACCTTACCTAAACGGAAAATTGTCACCTCGGAATGTCCTGTTAACGCCGTAACATCAGCACATGTCTAAAACCGACAAATCTACATTTACAACCTACAAAACTAAACGGAATTGATTTACAGACTAACACAGAACAAGCGACAACGGAGAAATCCAGCACATCGCGATTTGCGACGCGCGCACTCACACAGGAAATACACGGAAAATACAACTCTAAATCTAAGCACACAAATAATGAAAATTTATATACCTATGCAAAACTACAACAATTACTCACGCATCTGGACTATTGCTGAAGCCTGAACTGCAATCTGGGCTAAATTGGACGTCCTTATTACACTCCCCTCACAGAATATGAGTTGTGGTGTAAAGGAATGAGGTGAAACACACCAATGAGTGTTCGATTAACAATCTAAAACAATAAGGTAAGGGCAAGTTACGACAGATTGAGGTCAGTAATCTCAGCACTGTAGTGGTCTCCCACCTCAGTACTTCAGAAAACAAATTAGGCTTAGCTGAAAGTAAGCACTTGGAGAGTACTTCGTGGGGTGCTGCTGCAGATGTCAGACTGGCAACACTGTGGTATGCAAAAAAAAAGTGGACACCCAGAAAGTGTACACAAATCAGAACAGCACTTCTCATGGGGAAGTGTGAAATTGACCACAGGTGCACCAATGTCATGGAACACAATGTCAGTGCAATCAGGGGATACATACAAAAACACAGATACTCAACAGACCTTCAGTCACAGAACCATACAGACCTGAGACCTGGTCCTGAGACTCAACACAAAAACCTTACATGAGGTCCATAGACACTGTGAGAGGGCTCTCTCGGGTCAAACTGCCGGTATATCCGCACGTATATCCAATAAAAACAGGGGGAAGAAGACTGATGTGCCCTGGCAAACTACAATACAACTGCAAGGCCAGACATATCTGGGGTGTGGGGTATCCCTCGACTGCATGTGGTCCCACAGCGTGGAATCTAAAGGAAGGGAAAGGGATCCGAATGCCGATTGTGCCACAACATGCATGAGGACCCTATCTCAGGGATTCAAAAAAACCAGGAAGACCACATAGACTAGGGGGGGATGTACCCTGTAGAAGTCCTACAGTCATTCCCACTGCCACACAATACATACTGTATACTGTACAAGTTAGTTTGGATGTGGGAGATGAATACAGCAACTGACAGCATCCATGGCTGACATGTAGAAAAAATCTGGGGGTGGAATGCAATGCATACAAACAATACATACAAATATCTCCCACTCTCATACGATACGACTAGTATGCAGAGAAATGGAGAAGAGGAGAAGGAAAATCTGCATCTCTGACCTCCTGACAGCCTACAGTCAGTTGGGGGGTATTATAAGTATGTATATG
Source organism: Eutreptiella sp. 'Long Island Sound 2002' (assembly GCA_964036045.1). Classification (NCBI taxonomy): domain Eukaryota; phylum Euglenozoa; class Euglenophyceae; order Eutreptiales; family Eutreptiaceae; genus Eutreptiella; species Eutreptiella sp. 'Long Island Sound 2002'. The sequence continues at coordinate 110,552,998 of OZ038381.1, forward strand.
CCAAACGTGTGTCAGTAAAATGGCTGCAGATAATGCGTGAACATGCAGTGTACATATGCAAAGTGGCATGAGAACTGCCATGGTACACCAGCTGTACCAACTCGAAAAATACCTCAAAAAGTGTCTTGTCTCACACAAAAATGACTGAAAAACACAACAGTACAACTCAGGGGAGTCCTCCTCTGCTACCATGTAATAAGCTAGTCCCTAAGGGGGGCAGAGCAACTAGCTCATTATCTAAACTCCCGGCTAGGGAGGAATCTCCTAAGAGTCCTAGCCAATCCCGGGCGTAGCCTAGGGGCTCATAACTAAGCTACACTACCAAAAGACATAAAATTTAAAATAAAATCCCAAATCCCTTAAAATACTAAACCTATACTGAAATCCCCACACACACGCAGTGCAAGTGCAAAAGACCATGATCACCATGTTGCCGCTGGCTGCCGGACTTTGCCACCGGCCTTGGTTCCTTGCTTGGCTTAGCGATTGCCAAGCGGCCATGGTGGGGGGGTGGCTCACCAAACCCTCATGTCTAAGAGACAATGATGATGTGAACACTGCATTTGCACCATTACACTTGACACTACACAAGCATGCATAACACATACATAGCTAACACTAACAATCACAAAATCTTACCTAAACGGAAAATTGTCACCTCGGAATGTCCTGTTAACGCCGTAACATCGGCACATGTCTAAAACCGACAAATCTACATTTACAACCTACAAAACTGAACGGAATTGATTTACAGACTAACACAGAACAAGCGACAACGGAGAATTTCAGCACATCGCGATTTGCGACGCGCGCACTCACACAGGGAAATACACGGAAAATACAACTCCAAATCTAAGCACGCAAATAATGAAAATTTATATACCTATGTAAAACTACAACAATTACTCACGCCTCTGGACTATTGCTGAAGCCTGAACTGCAATCTGGGCTGAATTGGACGTCCTTATTACAGGACAGATGAGGAAACCTTGGTGCAAACACTCTAAATATCATCAATCCTTTATGCAATTTAACAAGCCGATGGTTGAATTGTCAGTAATCAGCTTGACTTTGACGTTCGCGGCTTTATATCCATCATCGCCCGGTCATATCTGACCGATTCTCTCAGCCGATCTGACCGATGTACTTAAGAGGTCATATCTGCTTAACCATTCCCATCTGCCAGGCAAGGCGCCCATCAGCGCCAGGCAGCCCACAATCACCGCTGCGGCCTCACTGCGTTAACGTTTGGGAAAGGGCTTTAAGGCTGCAACGCGGAAACAGAGGCATCAATGCGACATATCAATGTGATCAGCAAAAAGAAATACACAAAATGACACCATGATTTATCACCTTCAGCACTTGCTGAGAATGCATGCATTATGGTTCATAGTCTTTGCGTGGCCCTTCTTTGGAGGCACAACTATGCCTGCCAAAAGCGCTAATCGCAAAGTGAAGTCCTTGCCACGTCAGCATTTGCATTATTGGGATGCGTGGTTTCATAAGGTGCAGACTGGTGAATCTCAGCTGTGTGAGGTGATTGAGCCGCCAACAAAATCCAAATCTGAACACTTTGCACTCAGATGCTTGCCCACATTCTACTGCTTGGACCCATGGAGAAGGTTTCCAACTTCAGTCATGTGCCCGCGTTGTGAGGTTGCTGGAACGTTGCGAACTTTTGGACAACTACATCGCTTACGGAGAATCTTGGATTTGCCAAGACCGCTTTGGATGGGGCAAGCAAGGTATAGACGTACTCGGTGCAAAGGAACTCCAAGAGCTGCCAAGTTTTTGTTGATGAACACTCTTGGGTCTACCCAACGCAACAGAGTGGGATCACTCAACGGTGTTTGCTTCATGTGTTGCACCTTTTGGAGGAAAGCGTGGCTTACAATAAAGTTTGAAAAGATTTCGGTCTCTTGTATGACGATGCTCTTCAAGTGACATTTCATATCTACCAAGTCGAGTGTGCTCTAAAATCTAGGCTGGGTGTCACTCTAGACTAATGGGTGGACCACGGAAATGGGTAGTGCGGTTGGTGCCGGTATTGCAACGTATTTAAGGCGAACCACAATGGTGTTCACCGTGCGAGAAGCGATCGTTGTTAGTCCCCTTGATGGTGTATTGGACAATGGGCCGCCACTAAATGTGGCATATGTGAATCTGGCTCATTTCATGCATGTCCGCCCTCGTGATGCTAACTGGCCTGCCCCGATTGTAGAGCCAGGCCCTGCTACTAACCCTGAACCAATGCAGGAGGATGCCCCAGCGAAGAAGGCAAATGAGCAGCCTCCCTCCACTATCCAAGCTATGTTCCAAACTGTTACTGCCTCACATCCCGAAGAAGCTCCTGTCAAAGGAGGGCTGAAACTTGCTTGGGATGAGCAATAGTTAGAAGTGCTACGGGATTGGCAAGCCAAACATGCAGGACAGAGCGAGTGGGCTAAGAAAGTGGCGGATGCATGGCCTCTACCATAAGAGCGTGACCCAAATCAAGTGCACTGCAAATGAAAATTGTTGGAGAGACAGCAAAAGAAGCAAAAAACCACGGAGGAACCCCCAGCTCGAGCAACACAGTACCCGACAAAAGACCCTCTCACCCCGGAAGCACCAACACAGAGCCCAATCGGTGACCCCTCCCCTGCCGAGCCACCAATGCAGTGTCCACCTAATGACCCCATCCCTCAAACACCAACGCAGAACCCAACAAGTAAACATCCTCCTCTCCAAGCTCCAGCACAAATGGAAAGCGGTGACCCTTCTCCTACAAATGCTCTGACAACTCCTGTTGTGCAGAACCCTCCAAGTGTTTCGCCCACAGTATTGCCTTTGACCTTGCCTCTCGCATTTTGCCAGGTGGAGGCTGCCAGGTGGCCAGATGCACCTGTGACTGTTGAGGCAGACGACTCCGAGGCCTCGGCAGCCCTTCAGAGGGGATCAGACCAGGGTCGAAGGGACTTGAGGCTGGCAGAGGCACAGGATCAGGACTTCGTGCCGGGGGACTCCTCGACCTCGGACTCGGACTCGGACTCGGACTTGGGATCGTCTGATGGCTCTGCCTCAGGGGAGGGCGAACCCACTGACCCACAGGCATCCCAGTCCTCTGCCCTGCCATCAGGGGGAAGTACCATTCTCTCGCACGCGTGTGCCAGCCAAAGGGACCCGTCACCGGCCCGTTCTATTATCTCACTGTCTGGCACTAGTAGCCGGGGTCAACGCCCCCGGCCCAGTTTCTTGAGTGCCCCCCCATCCCCCCCACGCCCCCGCCGACCCGCCAAGTAGGCGTCTGGCACCCCTGACGCTCTCTTTTCAGCTCGCCATGTCGTCTAGTCCCCTTAGCGTGGCCTCTTCTGTCCCCTCCAGCCCTTCCTTCCGGGATGGCTGGGGAGATGTGCCGGAGCTCCTGCGGTTCGGAGACCAACCCGCGTCGCCACCGTGAGACTCTGACGCTGAGAAGTGTCTCAGTGAACTGGCCTCGCCCCAAACTTTATTGCCCACCCCGCTTTCCTCTCCCCCTTCACCCAGCTGCGCACCAACCTCTCCAAGTCCTCTGCCCAGGGCCCACTCAACCCCATACCAGGTCGCCATGGAAGCCCTGCAGGAGGCCCTGATATGCCCTGCCGTGCCACCGCCATCCCCCCCAGGACCCCCCAAGTACGTACCCAAGGACCCTTCCAGCCCCTCCAAACCCACTGTTCACAGGCCCTACAGTGCCAAACCACTGCAGCTCATCCGGGACAACCAAGGGGTCGAGGTACAGCATTTTGTAGATGGGGTGCTGAACCGGAGAGCGATGTATCTGTTTGCGGTTCAGCAGCCCAAGAAAAGCCCCCTCCGGGTGTGGCAGGAGGGAATGCGAATTGGCCGTTCCCATTTCCTAAACAGGGAGGAGGAGCATGCAGCAGTGGTGCTTGAAGTGCTGTGTGCTACCCTAAAACCTCCCCGTATCCCCAAGCCGCCCCCTCAACCTGTTCCTCGCCGGCCACCCCCCCCTTCAGTGAATGATCAGGTGACATTGACCCAGTATAGCAGGCACCGCCGTTCCTCACTACTCCCACTGGCTCCCGCACCAAAGCGGCCTTGCCCCAGCGTGCAGTTTGGCTCGTTGCCCGAGCGGCGAGCCTCCCCGTCCGCCCCTCCGGCGCACAGGCCCAAGTTTGGGTCATTGCTCGCTGCGCAAGCCCCCCCGCAGCAACCCCGAGCTTCGGCGAGACATTCCAATTTCCAGCTCTTCGGCAACGCCTGAGGAAGTGGACCTTTACGGTGTTTTTCAACACCACCAGCCAGTCGGGCAGAACTGAAAACCTCTGCGCTGCTGACTGATGGTACTTGACGAAATGTGCCGACCAACAGGTAGTTGATTGTTGTATCACGCCATTCTGTACACCCCAAGGGGCGCCGCAGCCACTGCATAAGGAATCGGGTTCTTTGGAGACGGGCACGCAGAGAACTGTGAGGGACAAGTGGGACGTTTTGGGGCTTCTGCGCCTTCCTTTTTGCATCCAGTTCGTAGACGAAAACCTCTGCGCTGCTGACTGGTGACATTTGAAGCGTTGTTCTGTGCCACTGGGCAGTCTGGGTTCAAGTGAGGGCATTCTGTGTACCCCAGGAAGCGCCACAGCGACTGCAAGAGAAATTGGGTCCATCAAAAACGGGCACTCAGAGCAGTGTGAGGGACATGTTTGACCCTTTCAGGGTTCATTGCCTTTTTTTGCTCTCATTTGCTTGCAATGCATGTTGCAGGTAGGGTGAAAACCTCTGCGCTGCTGACTGGTGACATTTGAAGCATTGTGCTCTGCCACTGGGCAGTCTGGGTTGAAGTGAGGGCATTCGGTGTATCCCAGGGGGCGCCGCAGCAACTGCAAGAGGAATCCGGTCCATCGGAAACGGGCACTCAGAGCACTGTGAGGGACAAGTTCGACCCTTTGAGGGGTTGATTGCCTTTTTTTGCTCTCATTTGCTTGCAATGCAGGTTGCAGGTAGGGTGAAAACCTCTGCGCTGCTGACTGGTGACTTTTGAAGCGTTGTGCTCTGCCACTGGGGAGTCTGGGTTGAAGTGAGGGCATTCTGTGTACCCCAGGAAGCGCCGCAGCGACTGCAAGAGGAATCCGGTTCGCCCCTTTTGGGGTTCATTGCTTTTTTTTTGCTCTCATTTGCTTGCTTCGAGGGACAAGTTTGGCGCCTTCGCCTGTGCAGGCACATGTGTTGTTGACAAGCGTCGAGGTGATGGCCCCCAAGAAGGCTCAACCTGCAAAGTCAGCAAAAGAGGCTGCAGCCCCAGCGACAGAGGGGAAGCAGCCAACAGCGCCAAAGGAAGCAAAGCTGCAAGCGCCGAAGGAGGCGGCAAAGCAGCCAGCAACGGCAGCAGAGCCAAAGGAGGCAAAGCCGCAAGCGCCGAAGGAGGCAGCAAAGGAAGCAAAACCGCAAGCGTCGGAAGAGGCAGCAGCGCCAAAAGAAGCAGAGCCGCAAGCGCCGGAGGAGGCAGCAGAGCAGCCAGCAGCGGCAGCACTGGAGGAGGTAGCAGAGCAGCCAGCAGCGGCAGCAGAGCAAAAGGAGGCAAAGCCGCAAGCGCCGCAGGAGGCATCAAAGGAAGCAAAACCGCAAGCGCGGAAGGAGGCAACAAAGGAAGCAAAACTGCAAGCGCCGGTGGGGGGAGCAAAGGAAGCAAAGCGGCAAGCGCCAAAGGAGGCAGCAAAGGAAGCAAAGCCGCAAGCGACGAAGAAGGCAAAAGAGAAGGAGCAGTGGTTGCAACCCGGGGTCACCATACCCGGCTATGAGGCAGATAGGGACGATTTCTCCTCAGGCGGGCACTCCGCCACCTTGTCTGCCGGGGAGATCGCTGAGAAGACGGACGTGGAGCTGGAGGCCTACAGGACCGGGGGCCCACCACCAACGGATGCCAGTGAGTGGTATATTTCAAGGGACGTGGGGATTGCCCCTGTCGGACGGAGTTGGCAAGACCGGCAGTGGCGGAGGACGTAGCGAGAACAATACCGCAAGGGCGCAGCGAATGTCGCCCGCGGGATGGTGGAGGAGCACGGGAACCCTGTGAGATTTCACATGACAACGGATACCACAGCGACTGCATACTATTTCATCTAAGGAAAGAAGACGACGTCGCAGGCAGAGGAATTTCACTGGGTAGCGGATGGGTTGAGGGAACAGGAGGATGCACCAGGGGCAGAGGCAGCAGCAGAGAAAGGATATGCAGCGGATCAGCCGTCAGGAGGGGAGACTGCGGAGGCGGAGAAGGGACATGCGGGGGAGAAGGCAACACAAGGATCCGGAGGATCCAGGCAAAAGCTGTGGAGCGCACCGGATCCCGCCAGGAAGAAGGCGGCCCGCTCGTCCACGGGCCAACCAATCGTGCGTGCCACGGACAAGGACGTTCTGGAGGACTGGTCATCCGAGTCGGACACAATTGCACACCGGATACGTGCGGTGAGGGGCAGGGAGCGGACCCTGGAGCCAGACCGGCAGATGGCCAGGGAGGAGACACAAACAAAGATGCAGGCAAGACAGGTGGGGGACAAGAAGATGTTCGATGGCCTGAGGCGGCGGTACAAGAGGCAAGCAGCGGAGAATGAGGCGGACTTGATGGCACGGATCTGGGAAACAGAACGGGCGCAATTGGAGAAGCTGTTCGAAAAGTGGGTTGAGAACGTCAGCAATGTCCGCGCCCCATCCGGCGCGTGGAGGAATCGGCAGCTGCAAAGCTTTAACGCCACCCTGAATGATCTGCAGGAAAGGCAGCGAACTCTGCGGAGACTGCAGGGAACCCTGAGGCGCGCAGGCTGGCTGCCTGCAGGGCGCACCGGGCGGCTGCCGGATTTACCGCAGGCATACCACAGCCCTCGGAATGAAGGGGCGCTCGACCCCTCCCGTCCCGGCCGCCACTTGTATGTGGTGGCCATCGACCGGGAGGACGAGGAGGCGTGGATTCTGGATCCACCCGTCGCTCGTCAGGCAGCTGGTGGTCTGGGTGTTGCTGCTCGCAGTGGCGGCGCCTGTTGTGCCGCCATTGCCAGCCGCAACCCTTGACGGGGCACTCAACAGGCACTGCCTGCACACCCTGCTTGCGGGCTGCCTGCATTCTAAACTCACAAAAAAACCTGTTTGCGCAAGAAACCAGCTGGGCCTGTGGCTTCCCCCCCTTTACGCGCCGCATGTGGGGGACACAGCCGGGTAGCCCGCAAAAGCCACAGCAAGGGGTCTGGAGTGTTTCTGAGTGCAGGTGGAACACAATGCGAGTCCTAATCCTCCACAGCGGTACCGTCAGCTCCACAACCAGGCACGCGGCACACAACCTCTCCATCCCGCCTACGAACCATTGCAAGCAGCAGCGTAACCCCCTCGTAGGCAACAGTCCCCCCGGGCAGCAGTGGAGCTGCTTGTGTTTTTTGGGGGTTAGCTGCTGCGCACAGCTATCCAGGAACCCCGCTTGCAAAAGCCAGACCCCCTTTTCAAGGTCAGGGTTCAGCCACTCACAGGCAGTGTATTCGACCTGCATCAGTTTCCCCCCCGCCCCTCTCCGTACCAGCATCCCATCCACCTCCGTGCAAACAAATCTCTGCAGCATGCCTATCACGAACGCCGCGCTTGTTGCGAGCTCCTGATGGGAGGGCTCAGGGACAGTGTGCCCCGCAATGAGTGCAGAGGAAAAGGGGAACAAAAATGGCGCACTCTGTGCCTGTAGCCCTGGCAGGTTCAAAATTTTCACAAACGGGCAGCCCTTGCACAACTGAGCCGCGCCCATTGTGGGCTCCGAGCCCCCCCTTACGACTGGAATGCCGGCAGTCCTGGCAAGTCGGTCAGCTGAGCGCCGGACATGCTTCCCATTGATGCACAGATTCACCGCACTCATGATATGCATCTCGCGCCCCTCATACAAAATTCGCCCCCTTTGAGGTTCCCAATATAGCTCAGCGCGTGTATCCACATCGTACTCTGTTTGCCCTCCCCCACTATCCCCTCGGGTCACCCAGACATGATCAGGGTCAACATGCTGAAGGCCCACCCCGGACGGTTCGAAAAAAGTGCACTCCTTGGGGTCACGGTACGCTGTAGCAGGCAACCACGGACAGACGAAGGCCTGAGCCCTGTCGGCAGCCCTCTGGCACAGCGAGGCCAGGTCTACCCGGCTGATGTCCATGTCCGCCGTGTAGTGGCGCGGCCGCGCGCGGTCAATGGACGAATGGCGGGACCGCTTCTGCTGCCAGGTTGGGTGGCGGCTGTAGATCGTGGCTACAACCAGTGCAGCCGACAAACGTAGCGCCAACTCAGCCACCGAACAGTTGCGGTTGATCACCATTGTCCTCACAAGGCAGAAGCCGTCCTCTGCCCTCTGGTTGCCACACAGACAAGCAAAAAAGCTTTGTGCCCCACACCCCTTTTTCGCGTGCCACTGCAAAAAGACAGGAATCACCAGGAACGCCTGGACTGTGCGAACAAAGTGCAAGTACCAGCAATCCCGGAACGGTTGGCTTCGAAGCTGGATGAGGTAAAGGATGTATCCACCTTTGGCGATGTTTTCCACTGCTACCGTTGGCGGCAGCTCTGTGTTATAAACCCCCCCTATGAATTTTTCTAGTGCCGTACCAAGAACAACGGCATCGCCGGCAGCATGGACTAGGGGGGGCGGCAGGTTTTGGCTGTCGAGGGCTGCGAGGCCCATAGCAGGCATGGATTTCAGCAGGACAAACGCGGGCTCTACCTCTTGTTTGTCCTGTGGCAGGGGGGGCAAGACAGGCTTTGGGTCGTCACAATGGTTATGCAGCTCCTGCAGCACACCGTAAGACAACTCTCCCTGCAAAACAAGGGAAGCCCCCCGGAACATGCGGGACACCCGTTTCATCAAGTGTGGGGGGTCGAAGTTCCCACACCTCCCCAATTCATCCGTTTGAAATGGAATATGTGGAATCTCAGGCATCCAGGAGAGGGTGCTCGCACCCTCGCCATACAGTGCCGCCTGCATCTCACGGGACCGCCGTGCATCACCGTCCGTATCTGCGGACAGGAGGTAAGCATGGCGGTCCCGAAATGCTGCATTGCCGCACAGCTCAGCCATGTGTTTCCGAACAGCATGGCAATGGTCCGCCTTGAACTTGCCGCAGGTGGGGATGACCCACACAGGGATGGCAGAGTACCCCTCCTCAGTATGGGGCGCCAGAAACACCACCGTTGCCTGGCTGGCGGCGTGGTATGTATCTGGATCCCGCTCCAGCCGCTGTGCCAGAGCCTCCACATCACCACCACTAGCCAGCGGCATGGGGTGCCGGCAACACGTAGCGCACAATCCGACTGTCTGTGCCTCATCAGACACATTGATGACACCCTCCACATGGATTTCGAGAAAAGTTTATAGTGTTTTCAGCACTGTGTTTTTGCTTCTCCTGCTGCTTGTTGTTGCTGTAGGGTGTCCTGCTGCTTGTTTTGGATAATGAAAAGCTTTTGTTTGTTTGAAATACAGTAAAGCCAAGTCAATCCAGGATAGCCCAAGCCAATAGTATGCAAGGAGAAGGTAATTCAGGATCAAAGCATGAAGGGCTGCAGTGTAAACAGTGAAAGATGATTGGATATTCACAGAAACTGCAACTCAGGTCACATATGAATGCATATTCACAAAGATAGCTGAAATGCTTTAGGAAAAGAGTTAGAAAACTGCCTCAGGATCACTCTCTCTCCATAGTGCCATCTTAGGAGATGTGCACTCTTTGTTTTGGGTCCCATATGTGCTGAGGTGGCATGGTATGTGGCGATCTGGTCACTGCCATGTCACATGGGATCTTCCTACTTAGCTAGGCTGACCAGGAATTGAACCCAGGACCTCTCAAAAAGAGGTGCCCGGCCCCCTAGGGTGCATACCACTAGGATAGCTAAGAATTCATGGAAAAACATAGATAAATTCATAGGCTCTACTTTAGGTATGTCAGTGCTCAGTCAACTCAGGAAAAGATGAATAGCTTCACATTGAAAGGGGATTAAGGGGTCCACTCCATATCCTGATTGGGTGTTTGGTTCCATAGGTCAAAATGTGTTATCACCAGTTTTGGTTGGACCAATACTAAGATAAAAATGCATGGATGCTCAGTGCATCTCTAATACAACTAGAGTAGGCCTCAAAGCAATGGAAAAGCACTTTTTCTTACTCCCCCCTTGTGCTGTGGTGGCCACCACTGTTGTATTTTAGGAAAAAGGGAATTTTTCTTGGCCTTTCCTTGGTTTCCACATCTATTTTAAAATACCTACAGTCTCCCTCACACTGTAAAATGGGCGCTCACCATGGCTGGCGCTCTCCTGCTACCAGAAAAGTTTATAGTGTTTTCAGCACTGTGTTTTTGCACCTCCTGCTGCTTTGTTTGTAACATATCCTACAGAAGACTCAGCGCTCATGGCGCTGCCGGGGCTCCTGTGGCTTGGTTGGGTTAGTATGGGAGCATGCCAAACATGTGCATATGCATCCCTCCCTCCAAGACGCAGCGTCGACACACCCCAAACGCAAGGCACAATATACACACTCGCATGGGTTCTCGTAAACCTGCTGGCGACCTGTGACCTGTCTTAGGGCGAAGGGAGTCGAAAGAAAATTAAATTTGCCCCTTGGTGGGGTCTTGGTTCTGCTCAGTCTCTCCAGGCACCTGCGTTTCGGCCCGAACACGGCCTACTCAGCGAGGCTGCGCGTGGGTATCTGCAGAGGCAGGAACGGGAGAATTATGGACGAATCCACGCAAAAACGAAGCAACGACACCAAAATCCGTCAAATGACGGCGTAGAATTTTTCTGAAACGACACACCTGAGCAGAATCCAATTGTGCATCAGAAGCACATTTTTATAGAAATTATAGTCATCTCTGGATTTTTTAAATCCAGAAATTCATACGCATAAAATGGCGGCGCGCAGGAGCGGCTCCTAGCGAAGCGCCGGAAAATGGAGAAATAATGGAATTATAAACGTATGTCTCACGTAGTGATGAAAATGACGAGACACACATTAATAAATAAACATACAGATTCCACCCACACTAACTGAAGCTTCAAAAATTCAAGAATTCGAAAATGAACGAAAAGACTTCAATGAATCAGGTATAAACTACAGGTATGCTCGTCTTGCATGCCGCATACACATTGCTCGTCTCGTGTCTCCGTGAACGAGTCTTGTAGCAGCGCCAACAACGATAACAACGATAGGACGCGATAGAGGGATTGATTAGAAAGATTGCAGATGATTAGCGGTCAGATCAGGGTGATTAGACATACACACCAGTGCATAGCAACGTTCTTCGCGTGCGCCCCTCACTTGCTCTCTCTCCCAGCGGTAGGTAAGGTGAGTAAGCCCAGGCGGGGCCACCCCCTGGTGGAGTCGTGATTGTGATCAAGATGGGCAGGTTTGCCCTACTCTTTCGCGCATGCTCGTGCATTCACACACGCATTAAAGGGTAGGCCTCGCGAAGTGCGCACGGTAAACCTTGTTTAGGCTACTCAGGGGCTCCTCGGTACGTTCTTTAAGAGAACCTGTGGAGTCCCTTAAGCTTGCTTGCTTGACAAGGGTAGCTGGTCCTCCAGCGTGTTTGCGGACAGTGTATTATAGGTCACACTGAGAAGGGTATAATACCTGGAGTGTGGCTTGGTTCCTCCGCCGCAAACGCCCTTTCATCTGCCTTTGTTTTACAGGTGGGCAGGTAGGGTGATTGGTGCAGCAGCATTTTTTTTTATGCCCTGCTAAACAAGGGCGCAGATCACACAAACAAGTAACTCCGCTCCGCCTGCGGCAGAGCAGGGAGTCCGACTTCATCAACATCTGCGCCTTGCACGCGAGAGCACTCCTTCCCTCCAAGCCCTAGCAGGGGAAACGCGTTGCGGCGTCCCCTGTTAGGCCACAGTAGCTTAGCAGCGCTGTGTTCTCTTGCCATTTCACAGGAGGGTCGCTAGGACCCACGACACCTTTGTCATCGCAACGCCCAGTAGAGTGTGCGTGTAGGAGTGGTAGTCCTGAGTGGGGGCTTGAGCCAGTTGCCCCAGTGCTCGCCCACCAGGATGGTGCCACTGTAGGGTGTGTAGGACCTGTAGGGGGTGTGTCACTGTCCCACCTGTTTCCTGCAATTTTAGCAGGGTTGGTGGGCTGTGGCAGTGGTTAGGTCAGTGTTTTGGCCACATAGCAAAACGGCGTTTTCATGCCCTCATAGCTTTTGGCCACCCCTCCCTGTAGTAGACAGATAGGTAGGGAAAACAATACCTGGATTAGCACGCTGGGTATTCCCCCAAGGTTTTGCGCCAGCACAGAAATTGGGCGCATAGGGGAGGGGAGACCCGGGGCGTACCCCGTGGCATCAATAAGCCAACCCTCCAGGTTTAGCAAGGGCGCAGACTTGGGTATAATTAGGACACCAATCCTGCGGCTTGCTCTCAGGACCTTAGGACTTGCACACTCACACATACGCTTTGGCAGGTAAGGGTAAGGTTCAGTCCCTAGCTTTAGTCTTGGAGGCAAGCGTCTCAGCGAGCCTCAGCAACTCACCAAGGTTGTTCTGGGACAAGTAGTCAACCAGAACTGAGTTTAGGCGTCCCTCAGGTAGAACAAATGCAGAGAAGGGCTCCCAGGTGGCCTCTTAGACTCCAAACCCTTCCCAGAGGGTGAGGAAGCGCCAACCCTGGCGATAGCGGTGGCGTAGGACAGACTTCAACAGGTAGAAGCCCTCCTTAGCCATCTCCTCGGCGTTCATGTCGGGGAGTTCACCTTCAACTTCCATAGGGCTGGCAGCCCCTTGTAGGTCCAGAGGGGCGATTTCCTCGTCGTTCAGCTCCCACTCCTCCCCACAGAGGTCTTCAGGATCATGGTAGCGCTTCAGGTGTTGAGCAGCGCACACCAGGGTCCCCCCTAGACGGGGAGAACACCGCACAGTGATACGGTGTCCATCCACAGATAGGATCTTGTACGGCCCGAAGTATGGGTCATCGCTGGTAGAGCGTGGCCAGGCGGGTAGCCGACTGTGGTGCACCAGCACCCAGTCCCCCTCTTGGTAGGTGGCCGGTACACGGTGCTTGTTCTTCTTGTTCCACTGACGCTCCCTCACTCTCTGGAGCATAGCCTTGGCCTTGTCCACCTTCGCTTGTTGCTCTTGGACCCATTCACCCACAGAAGAATGGGTGTCCTCTTGATAGGGGGCATGTAGGATCCATGCCGGGCGCCCCATGAATAGCTCATGTGGCGAGTAGCCAGTAGCTGAACTCTCTTGGGAGTTCATCATCAGGGATATGACGGGGAGTAGTCTCACCCAGTCTCTGGTGCGTTCAGTTTTGCACCATATCCTGACGTTCTCCTTCAGGACACGAATCTGTCGCTCACATAGGGGGTTGCTCGTGTGAGAGTAGGGAATCCCCGTAGACACCTGGACATTGAGGGATCTCAGGACCCTCTTGTACCAGCCAGTATCTGAGCGTACTCGTACATCCTCATCTGAGTTGATCTCCTTGGGCGCCCCATAGACACAAAACCACTCCTCCAGGAGTATCTTGATAGTCTCCTCTCCGGTAATGTGCTTGGTACATGGGAACACCCTGGTAAACCTGGTCAACCCACAGGTTACCACGAGGGCGAAGTCATAGCCCCCGAACTTCGGCATCTCCGTGTAGTCCACGTATAGAACACTATTGGCACAGTGTGGGATGGGCAGGGTCGAGTAGAGACCTCTGTCCCTGATATCCCCTGGTTTACAGGACCTGCACGGGCACTTGTCCACGATAGGCTGGAGGGTTTTCCGCAGCTGGTCGTCAGTCCACGTAGTGTGGGACCACTGCTTGAACAGCCTCAGGGTACAGGCAGCACCCACATGACCACTGGACTCATGGGTCCACTTCAGCAGCGCTGGGACTCGGTCACTAGGCACCACGATGCGGTCCTCGTGCCAGAGGTAGCTCTTGTCCCGCTTCCACTGGTCTTGGTTGACCAGGAGGGGTTCAAGGCGTTTCTCCAGGCGCCGGTAGATATCCCCAAACTCCTGTAGGTACTCCGATTGTTGGAGTCCATCCAGGGGGCGTATCATGGTCATGTTCAGGTCCAGGTGTACGTCCATACGGCTGAACGCCTCCTTAGCCAGCGCTTCAGACCGGGCACCAATCAGGGCGTCGAAGTTGTTGCGGCTGATGTAGTCGGCACACTCGTTCTTCACTCCCTGGATATGGTGTACTGTCAGCCGTAGTTGACTGAGGTAGGTCCACCAGCGTCGTAGCTTGGCCTTCTCAGGTGGGGGGCCCTTCTGGAAACTGCAGACCGGTTCTTGGTCGCACAGCCAGACCACAGGGTTACTCCCCAATAGTCGTGCTTGCGAGGATAGCACCAGCATACCCGCGAGCAATTCCTGCTCATAGGTGGAGTAGTTCCCCCTGGCCTAGTCCACTTCCAGTTCCAGTGGCCCAGAGGTACTAGGACCCACTTGTCGTCAGGGTAGCTGTGCTTGAGGGTTCCATCTCGGTTGAGACCTTCCGTCCCCCATCGGGAAATGGCCGAGTCGAACTCCTCCTTCTCTAGTGCTTGCCATTGGAACAACGTTCCACCACCGCCCACATTGCTGGCGTCGGTCACCAGGATAATCTCCCCTTGTGCTCTAGGCACGCCCAAGCACTTAGCGTTGGCTACCTTGTCTTTGAGCTCGTCAAACGCTTGTTGCTCTTGTGGGCCCCAGCGCCAAGTAGTACTCTTCTTGATCAAGTCCGTCAGTACGGCGCTGGTATAGGTAATGTTCTTGATGTGGCGGCGATAGAAGTTGCACGCCCCAATGAAACTGCGTACATCATGAAGCCCTTTCTTGGGGTCTTCGTGTCGTACCTTGGCATCCATCAGGGGTTTGGCCTTAGAGGCCGCTGGGGTCCACCACCCATAGCCAACGTCAAACCCTAATTACTGCATGGTCTCCTGCATGAACTCACACTTCTCCAGCTTGAGTCGTGTGTGGTTCTCCTGGCAGACCGCAAAGAACTCACCCAAGAGGATTAGGTGGTCCTCCTGGGTATTGGTCCCGAGGCATACATCGTCGATGTGAGCCTCCATCTGGGCACCACGGGATATGAGCTCCTGCACCTTAGGTCTCCTTCGTAGGATGGACAACATCTTGTTCATCAGCTCTTGGAACAGAGCGGGTGCGTTAGCCACGCCAAATGGCATGACCTTCCAATTGAATACCCTCCCCTGAGGGGTGATGAAGGCCAGTAGTTCCTGCGCGTTGGGCGTCAGGTCCACTTGCCAGAATCCACTTCGCTTGTCCATCTTGGTCTTGTTGCGACAGGAGGCTATCTTCTCCAGGGTAGACTCCATATTGGGAATGGACCCTGAGTGGTTCAGCGTCTTCTTGTTCAGCTCTCCGTAGTCCACTACCAGCCGTTTGGCTGTAGACCCAGGTTTAGCCAACAGGAAACAGGGGCTGAAGTGTAGGGGGTAGTCCCCGTCCTTGTACTCCAGGACTAGGCCAGCGTCGATACATTCTTGTATTTGTCGCTCCATCTCGTCGGCCTGCTCTTTAGGAGCTGGATAGGGTCTCCTCCGGATCTTGTGACCCACGAACTCGGGTTTCAGCTTGAGGTCCATCTGTACCAGCTTGTCACATGAGGCTGGAGGGGGTAGTTCTCCGAACACCTCCAGATAGGTCCTTATCAGCTTCTGTACCCGCGGGTCCAAGACCTTGATCTTGTCCTCCATGTCCTCGTCAGAGTGTAAGTTGCTTGCCCCCTGAGTAATAGACGTCGGGAGGTGGTCCTCCACCGACTCTTCGCCCGTGGTAGTATCCTTCAGCCCTTGGTAGGCATACAGAAGGTCTTGTTCAACCATCTCCGGTGGACGATGGCAAGATAGGCAAGCTCGAGGGGGTTCACATACACATTCCTCCGAGAGGTCGTCCTCCTCGGGGGTCCTCACATGGGCGCCCCACACGCTCTTCATGAGCTTGAGATCAACCTCCCTTTGCCAGGTGGTGATCTTCTGTTCGAGGTCCTCCTTCAATTGGGATAGGTCTCCCATACGTCCTTGCTTCAGTGGCCATGAACTGCGGGTAGGCTTCGCGTAGCATAGCTTTTTCGCCACCATCTTCCTCTTGGAATCCACATACTCCCTGAGCCTGGATCGAGGGTCCAGCTCCTCATCCACGGGGTCTTCCACCCTCATGGAGAGTAGGGGTTTTAGTGGGGCGACGTACTCGGCGTTCTCCACTTCCTCCACCGCGGTCTGCACGAAGAAGGCGTCGTGCTCAGTTTCGTCGTCTGAGTGGATAGAGCTAGGTAGCTCAGATAGTCCACACTCAGAGACTCCATCAGGTACAGGTACAGGGCAGGGAGAGTTGGAGGCGTTGGTGTCAGTCACGACGTACTCATCTCCTCCGGGTGTAGTTTCAACAGCATCTTGAGGTCGTAGGCGATCCTTCAAGTCACCCAAGGCGAGTCCATCGCTTTCACGTTGTATGGCCTGGACCAGAGTCGGGTCCAGGTCCTCCCAGGGAATGGAGGTTAGACCTCCGTCCACCACGCTTAGCATACTCCCCCATCCGGGCTTCCCAATGGGCGTCTTGCGTCCCAGGGGCACGTAGATGGCCTCATCAGGTAACCGCACAGAGCTGATAGTCAGCTTGTCAAGGAGGGTTCGCCAGTACTCGTTGCCCCCATGGGCTCCCCAATCGGGGGAACACAGGACCATACGGGAACGTTCCAAGGCCACCTTGGTCAGCACCTTCCCCAGTTCACTGAACCTGGGGTTCCCGTAGGCCATCCCGAAAGAGGGCCAGTAAAATTTGTAGCTGCAGTTCTTCCCCTTGCTGCAGTAAAGGCCCAGTACATGTTGCTTGTCGCTGGCGAACAACTCCACACTTAGGTCTTCTCGAGAGTAACCCAACTCCTTCAGACCTTGGTCTAGGACTTCCCCCAATAGTTGATAGTCCTCAGTTTTGGAGGCCGCCATCATGTTAGAGGGCTCCTCCTTCGATAGCCTCAGGTAACTCGAGGTATGTTCCGACTGCTCCAGTGGCACAGACTCTCTGCCACTGCCGTGGTCCACGTAGAGAAGGTAGGGCGCTTGCTGCGTCAGGGAATGTATCTGGGAGTGCTGCACGAAGAAGTCAGTCCCCAGTACAAAGTCGAAGGCATCAGTGTCCATCACATAGAACCGATGGGCGATAGTCCTGGAGCCCATAGGTACCTCCACTTCACAGTCCCGGCAGCTGTGCACCACATGTCCATCCCCCATGCGTATAGCGGCGTTGGTCATGGTGTTCTTCAGGCTCCCACAAGGTAAAATGTTCTTGGCCACTATCGATATTGTGGCTCCAGTATCCAGTACCCCCAGGTATTCACGTCCCCCTAGTCGGATACGTACCCAAAACACCAGGTCTTGGGTGCCACCAGAGCGTCCCCGTCAGAACTCCGCTGGACAGGTCACCTCGAACCCCTTGTTCCGCAATTTGCGGGCCATCCTCATGAAACGGCTCCTCTTCTTAGCGTTGCCGTCATCACCACCTTCATGCTCACGTTTGGCTCCTTGTTCTTGCTGGGCCTGCGTTTGTGAGCGAGTGGTAGGTCCAGACTGCCCTCCAGAGGGCTCCGAGTTCCCCCCTGGATTAGGGTTGGGGTTGCCTCCGTTCTTGTCCTTGTTCTTGTTGTCGGGCTGGCGGTTAGCGCCTCCTCCTCGTCCACCTTGACCCTTGTCTTGACCACCTTGACCACGTCCTTTCGACTTGCCCTTGCCGGAGTCGTTGCCTTTGGCCTTGCCTCCACCTTTGCCTGAGCTTTTGCCAGGATCTTCCCCCTTAACCTTCGCCGATAGGCGTTGCTTATGGTAGCACTCATCCTCGTAGTGCTTCCGCTTACCGCAGAATGCACACGTGATGGTGCAGCGGTAATGATCCGGCAGCTTCACTTTGGCGCCGGTGATCTTCTCCTGCTGCTTCCCCTGGACGACGAAGCAGTCTCGCTGCTCGCAGTCAGAGGCGTGCTGCAGGTGGCCCTGCTCATCTCTGGCATCACACCAGAATAGCTCCTTCACGTTCTCCATTAGACGGGCGTGGGCGTGTTTGGGGGTAGTCCCCTGCCCAGGTCGGGACCCTTGGTACCCTTTGCCTCCAGAACCTCCACCACCAGGACGGTAGTTGTTCAGGTGCTGGTCGCTCTCCTTCTCCAGCGCCATCTCCAGGAGCAGCACGCATAGATCCTCGTAGCGGAGGGATCTAGCCTTGCGCTCAGCCGTCAAACGGCACTCATCCCATAGCTCTCGGGGGAGCTTGGCGCATAACCAGAACAGCAGGTCGTCGCTGCTGTAGGAACCGGGCGTCAGTCGTCCAGCCCAGTGATCCAGGTCAGCCAACAGCTCGGAGACCCTGCCGGGTTTGGGGTTGTTGGGCAGCACGGGCAGGTTCTGGATCTCGGCCCTGATGGAGAGGTCGGTCTCGTAGGTCGGGTACTGCCTCTCCGGGGCAACCAACACATCGGCAAAGGTGGCGGAGTTAGTGACGATCTGCCTGACCTGCTTCTCCAGGTACTTGGTCTTGCAGCACTGCAGGAGCAGGTCGCACTTCACTCGCCCACTCGCGTGGGTTTGGCCGGTCAGACGTAGGAACCGGACAAAGTTCTCAGCGAACTCGCTGAGGTCCTTGCCTGTGAACTCAGGCAGGTTGACCACTATCTTGGAGGTGGCAATAGCCTTCGCCTCCTGAGCTCGGCGTCCTTCAGGGCGTCGGGTCTTCTTCTTCTTCTTCTTCTTCTTCTTACCCTTGGGGTCCTCGGGGTCCTCAGGGTCCTCTGAGGGCGAAGAAGAGTCCATCGACGGCGGCTCGTCGTCGGAGGGGTCTCCGCCAAGATCACTAGAGCCATAAGGCTCTACGTACACCATAGCCCTTAAGGCTGTCAGCCCCAGCTGGTCCAGCTCGGCCCTCGTCGAATTCGTCACGTGGCTGTAGGGCGGCTGGTCCGTTCTCGGGACGAATGGACTTCTCGGTACTGCTGCAGGAGTCGGCATCGGTCGGCTCCTCAGGCTCCCCAGGGTATTTGTCAACCCTGCTGCCAGGTGGTTAGCCTGTACTCGGTGGGGTGACATTCCCACCATCATAGGTGACGCATGGGACGGGATCATCAGGGGCGCCAGTTTCTCCCTGATCTCTTGCGTGAGGTCGCCCACGATTTTCGAAGTGGCTCCTCGGAGCACCTCGTTGATCTCCGACCGCGTCAGGGACCTGTTGGAGGATCTTCCCGATCCTCTACTCCTGCCTCCCAGAGACTCTGGTCCTCTCCTCAACCCACTCAAGGGTGCATACCGAGGCGCATACCCAGGAGCATACCCAGGAGCTTCCATGTAGGTTCCAGTGGCGTGGAGTGGATGGGGATGGTCAGCCGCATACCATCGCGGCGCAGAGCTGGAAGCCACCGGCTCACTGGCAGTAGTTGCCTCAAGGAGCGCAGTGGTAGGTGGGCCCATGCCATAGGCGGGGTAGTGAGGCATGCCAGTAAAGCCTGTGCCCTCTGCCATAGGCGGGTTGGTTGTGGAAGTGGATGTTGCGGCGGCTGGGAGTGTGGTGGTTATGGGAGAGGGTGATGCATGGAGGCCAGAAGCGCTTGGTGCGCCTTCGAAGGTAGGGACATCCGTCGGGTCTTGCCCTTGCTCCTCTCCTTCGTCTGCTCCGTCTCCAGCATCCTTCTCGCTCTCTAACTTCCTTTTTGCAGGCTGCGCCACCACCTCCTCGACGGACAGGGCCCCGAAGGCCGTCTGGAGGCCATCCAGGGAGTCCCCCGCCGTATCCACTGGCCCATGTAAGGGCTCCGCTGAAGGTACAGCGCCAGGCGCCGGCCTTGCCGGTGCCTCAGGCGCTGGCGCTGTCTTCACGTCGGCGTCCACTCTTCCTGGATCCATCTTAATCCGCCCTTCTGCTTATATTTGCCTGCTCGGAGCACTGGTTGTACGGCGCGGGGTCGCTGCCGGTGCAGAGAGACAGGCTGCCTCTTGCTACCAGAAAAGTTTATAGTGTTTTCAGCACTGTGTTTTTGCTTCTCCTGCTGCTTGTTGTTGCTGTAGGGTGTCCTGCTGCTTGTCTTGGATGATGAAAAGCTTTTGCTTGTTTGAAATACAGTAAAGCCAAGTCAATCCAGGATAGCCCAAGCCAATAGTATGCAAGGAGAAGGTAATTCAGGATCAAAGCATGAAGGGCTGCAGTGTAAACAGTGAAAGATGATTGGATATTCACAGAAACTGCAACTCAGGTCACATATGAATGCATATTCACAAAGATAGCTGAAATGTTTTAGGAAAAGAGTTAGAAAACTGCCTCAGGATCACTCTCTCTCCATAGTGCCATCTTAGGAGATGTGCACTCTTTGTTTTGGGTCCCATATGTGCTGAGGTGGCATGGTATGTGGCGATGAGGTCACTGCCATGTCATATGGGATCTTCCTACTTAGCTAGGCTGACCAGGAATTGAACCCAGGACCTCTCAAAAAGAGGTGCCCAGCCCCCTAGGGTGCATACCACTAGGATAGCTAAGAATTCATGGAAAAACATAGATAAATTCATAGGCTCTACTTTAGGTATGTCAGTGCTCAGTCAACTCAGGAAAAGATGAATAGCTTCACATTGGAAGGGGATTAAGGGGTCCACTCCATATCCTGATTGGGTGTTTGGTTCCATAGGTCAAAATGTGTTATCACCAGTTTTGGTTGGACCAATACTAAGATAAAAATGCATGGATGCTCAGTGCATCTCTAATACAACTAGAGTAGGCCTCAAAGCAATGGAAAAGCACTTTTTCTTACTTTTCGTTGATGAACAGGTGCCACACATGGCAACCCGGGATGTGGCCTAGATCCTCCAGCAGCCAGGGCAGACCTGGCGGTTCGTTCAGACGCACACGGGGGGCTCCCTCGACGTGCCTTCGTCATGTGTCGTAGCTGGGCAGGTACCCAGCGTTGTTCAGTGCCTGCAACAACTTGGGGCCCCCAACGCCCAGTGCTGCTAGCGCCGCAGCATCCCTGTCCTGGTTTTCCCAGGATTGCACGCTCGAAGCATTGCAGAGGTGCCCCAGCACTTTGGGCACTGCCCACCCCGCCTGCAAAAGCCGTGCTGCAGGACGCCCAGCAAGCGGGCGGTCGTCCTCCGCAATGGCTACAGCGAGCGCCTTGTAGGTCTCGCAACACTGCCGGAACTGGTGCAGGTCCTCCTGCAACTGACCAAGGGTTTCCTGGGCCACGTACCCCCTGTCGTTAGCCTCGTTGAGGCAGCGGGACAGGACGTGGGGCCCCTGCCGGTAGTGGGGCTCTGTGTCCTTTGGGTGGACGGCGGTGTTCATCCAGCCTTTCAGCCTAGCCGCATGCTTCGCGGATAGCAAATCCAGGCACGGCAGACAGGGGCCATAGCGGCCTGCTGGGTCGTCCCAACGACCATCCGTGCGACAGTCCAGGGCGAATAGCCCTCGGCGGTCGCAGAACCCCTAGGGCGGCTTCTCATAGTTGCCCCGCATGACGGGGTACATCCACCGCAGCTGCTGCAGGGTGCCGGCCTGCCTAGGAAGAACCCCTAGACACTTGCGCTCGCGAAGAGGAATCGCAGCGTCAAGGTCGGGGTCCATGTCCATTCTATAGTCTACATCCAGGTTTGGCACCTCGGAAATGGGCCTCAGTCGTACTACAGCGGCTGCAGAAGCGGCGGCCAAGGTAGATGCCACCCGGACAGCCCCTAGGACCTGCGGATGCCTGTCTACGCGGGTCAACATGCCCAGTAGGGGAGTTTCCGCGCTGATGCTACCCTGAAAGAACTCCGGCACGACTTTGCCGTACCGTACCCAGTCGGTATGCTGCGTATCCAAGCAGTGGATGCTATATGCCTTGCTGTTCGGGTTCTGCACTATGGGCAGGACCTTGCCACAGGGGCACTGCCATTTCTTTGTCGGGATGTCACGGTTGCGCCAACCTGCGGCAACGCTGAGGGGAGCCAAGGGAGGAGATAAACACATATGAGCCACTGTGAGCTAAGGGAAGATTGTATAGTATCTGCGACAAAAAGGGGGAGGAGGGGAGGTCGCACTGTCCATTGGTTGCGTCGCGCGCGCTGGCGTCGCGCAAGAATGAAAAAAAAAAGAGGGTAAAACAACGCGAAAAAAATTTCTGAATAGCTGAAAATAAAGCTAATTAGCATAAAAAACGCTTAGGCCAAAAAGCGCGCTGCGAAACGCGTAAAAACGCGACGGAAAGTTTTTCGACCTTAAATAGGTGAACAGTTAAAGCCGTAAGCACCGTAACGCTCCTAGGAGCATAACACTGTCCTCCTCGTTGTCTAACTAGCCATAGGCGCAAAGAAAAACACGTCCCGAGCAGCGCGTAAAACTCGAAACATTTTCGTGGCTCGCCACGACCCCTCGCGTCGCAACCTGTCGCTTTTTTCTTATTCTTCTCCATGTACCTCCCTCCACACCTTGGTACCCATCACTCTCCTCGCCCTGCAGCTCAGGCGGCGGCCCTGGGGGAAAGCGGTAAACCCCTAGCAATGAACGCCAACAACTTTGCCAACGACCAGCGCAAGTACGAGCCCACGAACACCAGAGCATCGCCGCCAACGACGGGTAACATGTAAGTCAGCACAAAGTAGATGGTTTTGTTGCTCGCGGGTGTGTTGGGTTGTGTATAATTTTATTTTACTTCAAAAAGTTTTTTTTTTACGGGTTTTGCAGCGGTTTTAGAGGAAAAAAGCACCAGCAAGCACACACGGCATTCGCAAAAAGACAGCAGAACATGACAGCACAGCACCACACAACAGCACAACACCACAGTGAAGCGGTACCCAGAACCCCATGGCCAGGTTACGGCATACAACCGGTCTCCGGTCCACTAACCCCATTGACGGCCGTGTTCCGTGCCGTAAAGCCCCGCATCGGCAACCGATGCACCGCCAGCGGAGATTTGTGTATCAGAATATCAGGAATCAACAGGGTTTTATTTTCATATTGTTTCCGTCAATTTTTACGCTTCCGTTCTGATACTCACTGTTTTGACTGCTGGCGGTTGGCTCGCGACTTTACCGTAACCGCCAGTTTAACTGTTTATAATGGAAATTTTAACGCTATCCGTCACGAAGGCTCCAAAGTCGCCAGGAACTGCATGGATGCTTCCGCAATTTTCATAATTAATACTCGCAATTTTAATCCGAATTTTTCAGGATGTCGAAATCGGATTTTCGACTTCGACATCCCCGCACTTGATTTGACCTCTTTCGAGTGGACCTACGTGCTTCCCTATGCACGAATCAACTTCCCTTTTATCTTGCCCTCCATTTGACTCAGAGATATGGGCAAAACAAAGTTGATTCGTGAGGCCACTTGTGAGGGTCATATCTCGTGCCGCTTGCGAGTATTGACGATAAGGAAACGTGGGATGTATTCACAATACTCCCGACGTAATTTAGGAAGCTTCATATGCCTTGCGTTTCTACACATGCGCGCTAGTGTAATGGATCATGGTCAAGAGGGTAGAGTTTGCGTTATAACTGTTTGGCCATGATATTGCGTGCGTTAAGATAACTTTCGAGTGTAGCGCGCAAGTGTTGGTGTTGCATAGGAACTCTCCTTGAGTTCCTATGAGCGATTGACACAAAGTTATGCCCTTGGAGGGGCATGACATATCGTGGTGGGAGCTACCTTTTGGGGCAATATGTGGTATGTGCCATGTGTTGTGTTGCGTGCCCATTTGGCGGGTCCATTGCTCCAAGCCGAACCCGCCAATGGACCTCATATTGTGCAAGCCCCTTCTCCTTACTCCCTACGGTCAATTGCATGCCTAACCTTCGTGAAGGGAAGCTTGTGTGGTGATCCCGAAGCGATGCGTTGGGAGCAAGGTGTGTGTTTTACAATTTTCCATATTTTCATGTGCCCACTTGGGAAGTAGCGCTCGTAACCTTTCAAGGCGCCCCAAGTGGAGCACATATGTGGGATCGAAGGTCAATGGTGTCAAGTCATTGTGTTTAGAAGGATTAAGTGATTGCACGATCCAAGCCGGAGATATTATAATATAATTGTAGACCTTTCAAGGCACTTTTGTGTGTCATTGTGCCAATTTTGCCATTTTTGGCTCGTCATGATGTCAAGTGGCGACCGTGTATCTCAACGTTGCGCTCAATTGACATCATGACCCAAGTATGATATGAGGGTACATACTTCGGTGCCCAACATATCTTGGACCCGGCGAATAACTCCTCTTAGGCTTGACATACCGTGGCCGCCATGTTGGCGATTTGGGACTATCCCAAATCATGGGCTCACTTGGCGACCCTGCCATTCCGAATATCGGAGGAGTTGGGCGACGCCCAAAAGATATGTTGGACCAATATGACTTGACACCAATCCTATGGCACACTCCGGTCCGAGTCGGGCATGTGCCTCATTTGCCCCAACCATGAGTGTGCGCATTTTTGGCCATTTTGAGCATTTTTCCACTTTTGCTGCCCGCCGTGCCCCATGTTCTAACCTTCGTGCACGCCGGACGCATGGACCAATGGACCATATATGACATGGGTGTTCTGGGTAATGGTCCCCATGGTCTACACACTGCGTGGGCGAAGCGGAGCCGCCTTCGTTAAGGCGCTAGGCCAAATTGAGTATGGGCAATTTTGCCATTTTTGCATTTGTGGACCCAATTGGGATCGTCACCACGCCGAGTGGCATGGAGATCTTTGAGAGCCAAGAGCATGGGAGTCTCTGTTGGGCTCCTGATGGATCACACATGGAATGGCGGATCGGATCTTCAAGCCGGCGTGGAGATATACTATTGGGAGCACACCGAATTTTGGCTCATTTCAGGCAGCCAAAATGACCCAATTTTGGGACCCCAATTTCCCCCTTCCGTGTGGTCAATTGGCGGCCCCATTTCTCTAAGCCCAGAGGGAGCCCGGACCTAAGTCCAAGTTATACACTCAGATATAAGTCCTAGGTCCTGCCTCCTACCCCGTGAGCCATTGGCCTTACCTTGGCCGGGCGAGCCACGCGTGGGAATGACGCCAATTTTGGTGATTTTGGCATCATGACCCCACATGACTCATCCGTGTTGCCCTGATGCCCGGACCTCAGAGGGAACCAGGTTGGGTGAGGGCTCCAGGGGGTTCGTACTCGAAGGGCACAGGGTCAGTTGCCTCGTCCCTACCTCTGGCGGGTCCGGACGAGGGGTCAATTTTGGGGATTTTTGAGTTAATTTCAGTTTGGGCTGAAACAGCCCATTTTCAGCTACCAACTCCTGGGTGATAATGGCGGGGCCATATCTCTGGCTCAGACTGGAGTGGGGACCTGCCGTTAAGGGAGCATAGGGAGCCATAGTCGGTTGGCCTTGGAGCCCCTTGGTTTCTAGGAACTCGCCTGTGGCTGGGTGGGACACCCCCCCTATTGGCAGGGTTTCAGGGTCCGGACTGAGCAGGGCATGGGTTGTGTTTGAGCCCCCGCCCCCATCAGCCACTGGGAGGGTCGGACCTGGGATTGGGATATGAGTTGGGACTGAGTGTCTATGGTCCTGTGATGCCCTTACCCCAGTCCAGTCTTAACCCCATGTGTACATATCCTGATGTGTTGCTGTACATACTTTCGTTCCCTCTTTGCAGAGTGGCAAGGATTCTGAAACGCTTTGTCACATGACATGAGCGCATTGATGCCCTTGTGAGCGTAGTGCATTGCCTGCCTGCTCACCCGTGCGTGTCTCCGCAGCGACCCGTGGCCGGCCCCCCACGGGAACGCGTCAAAAGCGTTTCACCGCCGCGGGGTTACCCAACCCTCGCGTGCCACTCGGGGCCACCAACCCGGAGCAGCGCGTCGCAGCAGCGCGGCGCAGCTCGCAGCTCGCAGCGCAGCGCAGCGTCTCGCAGCGCAGCGCAGCAGCTCGCAGCGCCACTCAGCGACAGCGCCGAGTTCGTCACGGAGCCCGCAGCGCCGTCCAGAGGATCGTCCTGACTGCGCAGCGCCCGTGGAAGAGGTGCACAGACCAGGACTCCTGCATCAGCCCCATCGGCCGACCCGGAGTCCCAACGGCCGACCAGCAAGGCCGCGTCAACCACCTCCACAACCACCGGCTGACCAGCACCAGCCGCACTTCCAATCCAGTGCTGCAGCACCCTCCTCAACAACCACAACCAGTTCCTTGAGTTGAACGAGTGCACATCAAGGACTTCAAGATCATCTACGCCCCCGCTGCCATGGTGAATTGGCAAGAAGCGGGCAGGACGTGGCCGCGGCCCCACCCCCATGCAGCACGCCTGCTGCGTGGGTTGGTTTGGGACCAGCACTACCGCCACAGCAACCCCCAGTGCGAAGGCGGCATGCCCAGGAGCTTCGAGCTCCGCACGGACATCGCCCCCGACCGCCTGCAGGCCGTGGAGGACTGGCTGCGGGCGGAAGGGTACGAGTACCGCCACCAGCAGAGGCGCTGGAGGACGTGGACCCGGCCGGACAGGCCCGGCGAGGGGCTGCACCCCGACGGGATTGAGGAGGACGAGGACCCCGACGCCTACCCGTCGGGCGCCTCGATCAACGTCTCCCTGTGGGACGTGATCGAGAAGAAGTTCCCGGAACCGGGAAGCGAGCGCAGGCTGCAGGGCAGCAGCAGCGCGTCTCCGGGGACGGAGAAGCGGTCCGCCGGGGACAAGAAGAGGGACCAGAGGTGGCGGGAGTACCAGGAGTCCCTGGCTGCCGAAGCCGCCCAAGGCGCCAAGGGCGGAACCCCAGCCCCCAGTCCCCAACGGCCCAATGGTGGACACCACCCCGGCTCCACCACCCTTGGCGACTACATCCAAGTCGCCAAGCAGACCCAGGCCAAGCCCCGTCTGCTGCTCCTGAGGGCCCGGCAGGCCCCAGCAGGCCCCAGCAGCGACGTGGAGTCGGCCCAGCGCGGGAGGATGCAGGCCGACCAGGCCAGCTCCAGCAGCAGCGTCGCTCCCGAAAGGGACGTGGCGCGCGCCTGTGAGCGCGCCTGTGGGGTGCCCTGCAACCGTCGGGTTGCCCGGCAAGGGGCCGGCAGCACAGCGCTGCCGTCGAGGGCGCCACCGGCATCGCTCAGGAGGAGGCTGCGCAGTGGGCGCATGGCATGGCCATCCACGCCCAGACCGTGGCGGCCATTGCGGCCGGACTCACGGCCGTAGCCGCCCATGGGGCAGCAACTGCCCAGGTCAACGGTGAGTTGGCGGCAGCCGACGAGGAAGCCCGCCTGACGCAGGAGGCCATTGCCTGCAGGGAGGCCGAGGTGAAGGCGCTGGAAGAGGCGCTTGCCCAAGAGAGGGAAAAGAAGGAGGCGGAGGAAAGGGCCCACGCCGAAGCGACGGCTAAGGCCCAGGAGGATGCCGCCAAGAAGGAAGCCATCGAGGCCGCGCGACGGAAGGTCGCTGAGGAGAAGGCCAAGACGGAGGCGGAGCTGGCAGCGTTGGAAGCGCAGAAGGCGCGGCTGCTGCAGGCCCGGGAAGCCGAGGCGGCTCGTGCTCGGGAAGAGGCCGAAGCGCGAGCTGCCGCAGCCACCGCCGCCGCAATGGAGGAGGCAGAGGCCAAACTCCGCCACGAGACTCCCCCGGGAGGATCGCGAGTGGAGACCCTTCGAAGGCTTTTCGAAGGGGACGCCTCCTCCAGGATGAAGCTGGATGAGGCGGACACGGGCAGCAGTGGGAGCGGTGGCACCACCGCCCGTCGACGGAGGAAGGGCAAGGGGAAGACCCCCGAGAGGCCGCGGAGGCCAGCGGGTGGGCACCCCCACGACAGTGACCCCTTCTTCACCGCCAGTGACGGGGATGAACGAGGCCGTCGACATCGCCAAGTGGTGGCTTGGACGGGCGGAGGCGGCGGAGACGTCCCCATGGAACCGGAAGGTGAGGATGAGGATCCCCCTCCTCCCTACCGGAGCTCGGAGTCCTCCGTGACCGAAACGCCCAGGTGGGGCGACATGGACGAGGATGACGACATGGAGTTCGGCATCACGAGGAAGCGCCCATCCTCGGACCCACCGAGGCGACCCGGCGGAGACCCACCGGGACCCCCTGGCGGAGGACCATCAGGACCCCCTGGAGGACGCCCACCAAGTGGACCCCCTGGAGGCGGACCACCGGGCGGGGGAGGACCCCCTGGACCGGGCGGACCCGGCAGAGGCCCTCCTGGAGGACCCCCTGGGGACCCCGACGACCCACCAGGGAACGGCGACCCGGATACCACCTGGCGGTGGATTGTCTACCTCCGCAGGAGGGTCTTTGCCCTCGAGTGCGAGGTAGACACGGGCAAGGTCGAGATGGCTCGCATCTCCGGGGTCGCCGCGCGCGCGCAGAAGGACCTGGACATCGCCAGAGCCGAGACCAAGTCGCTGACCAACGTCGTCAGCGGCCTGCAGGAGAGGCTGGATGCGCTGGAAGCCCGTGGGAGAGTCGGCAGCGACCACCCACCCCTGGAGTCAGGCTCGTCGGACGACGGCTGGGGACCCGGACCAGGTCCAGGCAGACCCCACGCCCCCGGCGGAGCCCCCAGGAGTCGCCCCAGCGCCAGTGCCCCCTCTCTCACCGCCCCCTCTCACCACAGCGCGGGCCGCCGCAACGAGCGCGTGCCGCCCGGCAGTGGCAGTGAGGAATGGCGCGATGAGTGGCTCAGCGCGGACTACCACAACCGCCGTGCTCCACCGCGGACGCCTGTACGCCCCCGACGCCCGCCACCAGCCCCGGTGCCAATCCCCAGGGCTGGAGGACGTTATGGTGGACTCAGGGATGAGGTCCCCAGAGGAGACGTGGAGTGGGATGTCGGCGAAGGTGAGGACCTGGACCTGGACCTGGACCTGGAGGAGTTCGACATCAGCCCGCCGCGTGGTGTACGACGGGAGGCCGCTGAACGCAGCCGCCGGCGCCGTGATGAGGATGCGTACATGGATGCAGTACGGCGTGAACATTTTGGTTCAGCGTACGTGGAGGAACCGCGGCGTAGCCACAGGGACTCCATGGAGGAGATGGACGTGGCGGCCGTGGGAGTCCGTGGGCGAGGCCGATGGGAACCTCGGTCGACCTCGCGGCCGGCGTTCATGGTCTCTAAGGCCGCGGACGCCGCCGTGTGGGAAGACTTGAAGGACATCAAGCCCCCCATGTACGATGGCAACCCCCTCAACCTCGACCGCTTCTTGGAGAAGCTGGACGATTGGGGGCTGACCGTCACTGAAGACCTACCTCCCGCGGATGCGGAGAGATATGTCTTCAAACGGTTCAGGTACCGCCTGCCGGAAGTACTCGGCGAGCTATACTTCGTGGCGACCAAGGAGGGGAAAATCAAGACCCTCAAGGACCCCAAGAAGTGGCTCAACGAGCAGGAGCGGGTGGACGCTCCGCAGGTGGCTGCCAAGCGCTGGAAGTCCATCAAGCTTGAGCATGATGGACGGGAGATCCGCCTACGGGACTGGCGTGACTTCCGAGGGAAATACACCCTCTTCCGCCGCAATGTGGAGGATTGGAACGAGGGTGACGAGCAGGCTCGCCTGCTCTCCATGCTGCCGGAAGCATGGATCAAGAGGGTCACCAAGGAGGAATCCAAGAGGGCCAAGTCCAACCACACGGTCAAGATGATGCTCCCCAAGGAGTATCATACGAACGTGGTGTCTTGGGCGAAGAAGAACGTGGCCCGGGATGTCAAACGGCACTCCCTGCGGAACGCCCTTCTCATCACCGTCTCGGGCGATCGCGAGAAGACCGCGATGTGGCGCCTTGACGACTGTGAGTTGAGCGGCCAGACCATCCGTCTGCAGCCCATCCCGGCGCGGATGAGCTGCAACGAGATCCTGGAGTGGGTTGGCGAGGAAGTACTCAAGGAGTACCGAAACCTCCACCACACCCGCGGGTTGAGGCCCGGCGACCGCGACGTCAACTACGTTGGCGAGGGACCTGGCGGGGAATCTGCCATGGACCCAGCGGGAGCCGGCGGCGATGAGACTCTCGTCGACGATGACGACGACGATGAGCCCGCCGAAGTGGCCGTTTGTGCCTTCGTGGCCAAGAACCTGAACACGGGGAGCAAGCCGGGAAACTGGAAGCCCCTGCAGCAGGGTTGGAGGAAGCAGGAGAAGAGGGACCCTCGCCGCATTGGCGACCCTCCGCTGTCCTTTGGGGAGTTCATACGAGCTCACCCTCAGGGCTGTTTCGTGTGTTATGGGAGGAAGAAAGGCTTCAACCATGACCACCGAACATGCCCCGTCCACAAGGCCGACACGGAGGCTTACAAGAAGGCGCACGGGTCGAAGAAGCGTGCGCCCGCGGGTATCCGGGAAGCCAAAATGGAGGTCGACAAGGACGAGCTGGCCAAGCTGATGTCGTCGGTGGGGACCGAGTTGGCCAAGGAGATCCAGGAGATCAAGCGGAACTGGGTCCCCAGGTCGGATAACAAGAACAAGGAGAACAACCAGAATGACCAGAACAAGGACAAGGACAAGAAGGGTAAAGGAGGAGGTAAAGGGGGAAGAAAGAAGGGCGTCAACGACGTTGAGGCCGAGAAGAACACCCCCTCTTCCACAACCGACGCCCCCTAGCGGAGCCCCTGCAGCCAAGGGCCCCAGCTAGGGCGGTCGCAGGATGGTGACGTGGGAAGCGCCGAACCATCCCAGTCGGGGGTCGATAAGCACAAGGGGACTGCCGCGGGCGGAAGGCCCGGTCTGGCGCCCACTCGCGGAGGCGGGGTGAGGGCAAGTGAAGGCACGAACCCTTGCACCCGTCCGTCCTTCGCGACCAAGAACGTGTTTGATGTACTACAGGATCTATCCGAGAGTATCGGAGGATCACCCGGACCGCAGCTGGATGCTGCAGATGGGCAGCCTGAGCCCATTGTCCACGACCTGCACCAGTCGCTTGTTGAGCTTCTGGAACGGCCGGAGATCCTGAGTTTGCACGCCGTGCGCTGTGTCGGTCGCGAGCGGCAGTTGCATCTTAAGGTCCGTGCCCTATGCGGGGAAGTGGAAAAGGTTTTCGACGTGTTGGTCGACACGGGAGCTCAAGTCAGCTTGGTCAAGGCTGGCCTACTTCCACCAGAGTGTCTGACCGACAGTCGGAAGCCTGTCAGACTGAAGGTGGCGAACGGCCAGTACATGGTGGGAGGCACGAAGGAAGCGGCCATTGGGCTGCAGTTCGTGAACCATCGTGAGCTGAGCCGCCCAGACCTCGGCAAGGAAATCCTCCTGCACGGTAGCTTCTACGAGGCCGAGATGGACTGGGACATGATCGTCGGGTACGACTTCATGATGGAGACGGACTCCGGCGTCCTCCCGGCCCAGGCCTCCATGACCCTGTACCAGGACGACCAGCTCTCGTGGCTTTCGTCACCTGAGCACCATGTGGAATGCCAATGGATCCACCCCGAACGCAATCAGCTCGAAGTGGCCGCGCTGGACGCTGAGCCTACTGGGCCAGCGAACCAGGAGTACGGCGTAAGGCCGGAAGTGGCGTACCGAGTGGTCGCGGACCTGGGAGCGTCGGATCTGGCCCTGGATGCGTTCTCTTCAGGAACCTCCGCCCATCTGCGGGTATGTGAGAAGTACTGGAGCGCCCAGGACTCCGCGTGGAAGAAGCACTGGGGTCCGCATCAGGGATTGATGTGGATCCATTGCCCCCGTTGGGACATTCCAAGAGCGATAGGGAAGATTCGCAAGGACCGCTCCAAGGCAGTGCTGGTTGATCCTATGGGATGCACCGAGGAGGAAAGTACCCGACATTGGGTAGCCTCATTGACCAACATGACCTTGAACAAGGTCGTCCTACGGGCTGGAGAGAGTGTCTATCAGGACGCTAAGGGACAGCCCATGCCACCCCAGAGATGGCCAACAGAATTCCACTATGTGGATGGGGGCCTTGATCAGGCCGACACCACGGACTTCGTGTGTGTCAACCGTATCATAGCAGAACCTTGGAGGCAATGCTTTGCGGTTCCCCCTGTTGACATCGAAGAATCGAACTCCGAAGACCCCCTCACTGAAGAGGAGTGGGATCTGGTTCAGGGGTATATGGATCAGCCCTTTCACGACTGGGGAAACCAGCGTGAGGGCAAAGGCCAGGACAAAGCCTGGTGGGAAGTGGACTCAATCGTCTCCGGTTCCTATGACGGGAATACCTTCGTGCAGAGGGTGCTGGATCACATGTCCAGCCAAGACGAGCCGCCTGGCGGTAACCCACCCACCTACGGCGATCTGTTCCGAGGCAAGACCAGAGATGGCCCTTTGGGCCACCTGGGAAGACCACCTGAGCCGAAAGCGAGCGGGGTCGCTACCCCTCAAGTAAGCTCCGTGGTTCAAGTGCCCGGAAAAGCCAAGGCGGAGTCCGATGACTGCCCCAAGATCCAGGCGTTGAGGGCCAGGCTGAAGCAGAAGTATGGCGAGACCTTCTTCAGCGGCAAACCTGTGTTCCCCCCACCGGTGCGTGGACCGTATGGCGAGGCCAAGATACGACTGAAGCAGGACCCCCGTGTGTATCGTCACCGGGAGTTTGCCCTGAGGGGCGAGAGGAAAGAGGCCATGGAGAAGATCCTCCGTGACTTCATCCAGAGAGGCTGGCTCGAGCCGTGCCACTCCGAATGGGCCTCTCCTTGCTTCGTCGTCCCCAAGAAGGTTGCCGGTGAGTGGCGGCTCGTGGTCGACTACCGCGGCCTGAACGCCCAAACGCAGCACGACAGCTATACGCTGCCCCTCATTGAGGACATGCTGCAAAAGCAACACCGGCGGAGGATCTTCACGGTGATTGACCTGAAACATGGTTATCATCAGATGCCTCTCGCCGAGGAGTCCCGTGCCTGCACAGCCATGAGCACCCCACTTGGACCTCTCCAGTGGAAGGTGATGCCCATGGGCGTTACCAACGGCAATGCGGCTTTTCAGCGGATGCTGGAGAACCTGCTTGAGCCGGTGCGCGACTGTGCGGACCCCTTCGTGGACGACGTGATCATCGCGTCCAGGGACCCCAGCATGAGCTACGAGGAGCTCCTGGAGGCACACGAGAGGGACGTCACTCGGGTGCTGGACCTTCTGGTTCGACACAAACTCACGGGCAGCAGTGACAAGGCCACCATTGCGGTAAGCGAGGTGGTCTTCGCTGGCCACGTAGTCGGGAACGGGCAGCGAAAGCCCATACCTGGCAAGGTGGCTGCGATCGAGCACTGGGAAAAGCCCAAAACGGTCTCTGAGCTACGGGCGTATCTGGGGTTCTGCAACTACTACTCGGGGTATATCAAAATGTATGCCGAGTATGCAGCCCCCATGACGACCATGCTCAAGGGCAACCGAGAGGAGACCAAGAAGGGGTCCAAGAAGGCTTTGGTCTGGACTGAAGAGTCTGACCGTGCCTTTGAGGGGATGAAGCAGGCGCTGCTATCCGCAGTGGGTCTGCACCTCGTGGATCCCGACCGAGGGTTCGTCCTGCGCACCGACGCTTCCGACTACGCCATTGGCGCTGTGTTGGAGCAAGTGCTTGACGATGGGAGGCACGTGCCCGTGGCCTTCTGGAGCCGAGTCCTGGCGGAAGGCCAGAGACGGACGTGGACGCCCCGTGAAAAGGAGGCGTATGCCATTGTCATGGCTCTCAGGAAATGGGCTGGGTACATAGCCCTCCATCCCGTCACCGTCTGCACCGACCATCAGAGTCTGCAGTCGTGGCACAAGGAGCACGTGGACACCCCCTCGGGTCCCGCCTCCCGACGGGCAAGATGGCACGAGACCTTGGCCAAGTTCGACCTTACGGTTGTTTATATTCCTGGAAAGGATAACACCGTGGCGGACTGTCTCAGTAGGTGGGCCTATCCCGCCAGCAAGGGCATGCAGGATATCTCTGCCCATGGCGATGAGGCTGAGACCGCTGAAGCCAAGAGGATCATTGAAATGGAGCGCCTGATGGAGGAGGAGGGTGCCAAATGCTTCGTCGTCATGGCCGCAGATGCCCCCCTCGCTTCGAGGGTGAGCAGAACGGTCAGTGTACTCGCCCCTGTGGGTGCCGCGGGCGGAAGGCCCGGTCCGGCACCCCCTGTGGGAACTGAGTCCGACAAGCACCTCTTCCCGGAGTCTTGCCTCCAGGACGACTGGACCGACGATTACGCCAAGTCTGAGGCTTTTGCGGCCGAGTATAGAGCTGTGACCGACCCTGACGACGGGCAGAAGTGGCCAAAGGGGCTTACCGAGGAAGATGGCAAGCTCTACCGGAATGGTAAGCTGCTAGTCCCGGAGTCCCGGGTGCTCGAGCTGTGTGAAGCTTGGCACCACCACATGCTGCACCCAGGGGTCAAGAAGCAAGCTCTTGACATGCAGCGTCGGTTCGAGATCGACCATATCGTTCTCTACACCGCCATCAAGAAGGTCAGGAAGGGTTGTTCGGTCTGTCAGGCCTGCAATCCCGACAACCGGAACGTCAAGGGGGAACCCCAATGGACCCCGGTTCCTGACCAGCCCATGGAGAGCGTGGCCATGGACGTCTTCTCCATGCCCGAAGTGCACATTGGCAAGGAGACCTTTGACTGTGTGGTTCTCTGTGTGGACCGCCACAGCGGCTACGTTGTAGCCGTTCCGGCACGCAAAAAGGGGTTGCTTGCCAAGGAAGTGGCAGTCATGATGATTCGTCATTGGCTGACCGTCTTTGACATCCCCCGCACCATTTGCAGTGACCGAGGGCCCCAGTTTACTGGTGGCTGGTTCAAGGCTATGTGTTCCCTCATGGGGATACGTCATGCCAAGAGCGTCGCCTATCTCAGCCGGTCTAACGGCCGTGCTGAAGTGGCTGGACGGCAGCTGTTCGAGAAGCTGCGCAAGATCCACATCACCAATCCACGGCGGAACTGGTTCGAGGAGATGTGGCCTGCTCTAAAGGCCCATCATGACACCCCCACTCCGGGCGGTTTGTCCCCTCACCAGATTCTGTTTGGCAGGGACCCCCTGGGTAGGGGACTTCCCTTGTCTGGTGATGGCATGGCTATGGATGCCAAGGAGTTCTTCGCGCGGCAAGAGCAAACGGCGCGGGACATCTGCCAGCAGCTTGAGAAGGAGCATGCTGACGTCAGAAGTCCGCCCCGAGCTCGACAGCGCAGAAGTTCAGGGTGGGAGACCCGGTGTGGGTGATCAGACCCCGCCCCATGGGCACCCACCGCACCAAGACCTGGTTCACACCCGGCGAGGTGGTCCGCAAGATTGGTGAGGACACCTACCGCATCAAGGTGGGTCACGGACAGTTCCGGGAGCGCCACGAGAGTCAACTCCGTGTGCGGGAACCCGACCTCCGTGGCCGACATGTGTCCCTGGACTACGCCAAACATGAGGCCGATTCGGACGACGACTATGCTGAGCAGGACGACTATACTGTCGAGAAGATCCTGGCTCAGCGTCCGAAGGCCTCGGCACCCGGAGGTCTGGAGTTCAAGGTTCGTTGGCGAGGCTATGGGCCGTCCCACGACACCTGGGAACCCGTCTCCTCGTTTGTGCCGCGGGTCAATACTCCCTTCATGGAGTACATCCGCAAGCACAAGACCAAGATCCACGTTTCGGACTTGGCAGCGCTCACCCGGGCGATTGCAGCCAGGGGTGCCTGATCAGCGCCCTGAGCTCTCCCCTGATGTGTTATGAGCGCTTGTGAGGCCGACGAATCTTCCCTTACTTGCTTGCTCTCTTCCATCTTTCGGTGACAGAGTGGCCATATACCCCCCCCTGCTGAATCCAGAGGAGGATGGCCCCTCTCTTCTTTTATTCGTCACTCACCCCCCCTGCTGAATCCTTGGGAAACCAGGTAGGGCGACTGACCTTCATATTTTTGAGCTCTTGGGGCCTTGAAGCCCATACGACGTTGCGCAACGGATGCCGCTGTCATCGGCATTGCGATTTTTGAGTGTGTGGTCTGGTTCCATGGCATTTGCGGAATCCGGGCCAGTCGGCGTGTGTCTCGAGACTATATATGCCTGAACTCAGGCGTTATCCTGTCCATCCTCCTGCATTTGCCTTATCCTGACCGTGGCGTGGTTTGGCACTCTGTTCTGAGTGTGTTTACACGCCTATTTACCCAGATTGTTGCTTGTTTTTCTGCCCTCCAGGATATGTGCATCTGCATGTTAAGTGTCATCAGCCCATCGCTGAGGGATGGACTGTCTTTCACCACGAATCGGGATACAGAGGCGCCTTGAGTCGCCGTGTACATATTCTTACAGCCTGGTCCAGCCTGGACCAGTACTTAATTACAGATTCTACTGTTTGAGTGCCCGTGATACCGTGCTGCCCTATTCGCTGTGATGTGTGGAGATCCTGATGGCGCCAGGCGGGAAGCCCAGTTGCCTGACTACACTCCCAGCGGTCCGCCACTGTCAGTCCCAGTGTGAGCCTACCGATTTGCAGACGCACTTGCATTCGGATGGCGGCCTCCGGTGCTCCTGACCTCGGTCAGTCTGCCTGGGAAACTGGTGGTTTGACGAGTCGACGCCTCCGCCCACACTGCATGAGGACTCCCTCATGTATGGCCTTCTTGGCAGTAGGGCGAGGGAAAAGACGGCCTTGATGCCCGATCCCTTCAGGAGGAGTTCCCTTACGATTTGGGGTTCGTAAGGAGTTCGACTATGGCACTCTGGACTCGCGTCGTATGGATATGGACATGGTGCGCCCGAGGAAGGACCTCTGGGGACTCTCCCCAGTCGGCGGGCCTTGGGAAGCTTGGGGTAGCCTGATGGATCTTTGTGGTCGCTCTCGACTTGTGGGACCACCTCGGTCGTCGTGTGTCGCCTATGTTGGCCGTGTATGCCACTGCCACTGTGGTGGTGACCGTAGCAGCCGGCACCCGGTGCGCCTGGTATGGGTTAACGGGTCCTTTGGATGCCGAACAATCGCCGCCAGGACCCTGGACTTGATACTTGATACTATACATGCGCTACGAGCTGTTACAGCAGCATACCTATCCCACTGTGGGATACCTATTTTACTGTGACTTACTGAAGTGAGGATGTGACACCCCCCCCCCCTTTCAGGAAGTGGTCCTGGGTACCCGCTGCCATGCGTGGGTGTTATCGAGCCCCCCCAGGGTTTGCTCTAAGGAGGGGGGTGAAGCGGTACCCAGAACCCCATGGCCAGGTTACGGCATACAACCGGTCTCCGGTCCACTAACCCCATTGACGGCCGTGTTCCGTGCCGTAAAGCCCCGCATCGGCAACCGATGCACCGCCAGCGGAGATTTGTGTATCAGAATATCAGGAATCAACAGGGTTTTATTTTCATACTGTTTCCGTCAATTTTTACGCTTCCGTTCTGATACTCACTGTTTTGACTGCTGGCGGTTGGCTCGCGACTTTACCGTAACCGCCAGTTTAACTGTTTATAATGGAAATTTTAACGCTATCCGTCACGAAG
Organism: Eutreptiella sp. 'Long Island Sound 2002'; assembly: GCA_964036045.1. Classification (NCBI taxonomy): domain Eukaryota; phylum Euglenozoa; class Euglenophyceae; order Eutreptiales; family Eutreptiaceae; genus Eutreptiella; species Eutreptiella sp. 'Long Island Sound 2002'. The sequence goes on from OZ038381.1 coordinate 110,590,324, forward strand.
GCTCCAAAGTCGCCAGGAACTGCATGGATGCTTCCGCAATTTTCATAATTAATACTCGCAATTTTAATCCGAATTTTTCAGGATGTCGAAATCGGATTTTCGACTTCGACATCCCCGCACTTGATTTGACCTCTTTCGAGTGGACCTACGTGCTTCCCTATGCACGAATCAACTTCCCTTTTATCTTGCCCTCCATTTGACTCAGAGATATGGGCAAAACAAAGTTGATTCGTGAGGCCACTTGTGAGGGTCATATCTCGTGCCGCTTGCGAGTATTGACGATAAGGAAACGTGGGATGTATTCACAATACTCCTGACGTAATTTAGGAAGCTTCATATGCCTTGCGTTTCTACACATGCGCGCTAGTGTAATGGATCATGGTCAAGAAGGTAGAGTTTGCGTTATAACTCTTTGGCTATGATATTGCGTGCGTTAAGATAACTTTCGAGTGTAGCGCGCAAGTGTTGGTGTTGCATAGGAACTCTCCTTGAGTTCCTATGAGCGATTGACACAAAGTTATGCCCTTGGAGGGGCATGACATATCGTGGTGGGAGCTACCTTTTGGGGCAATATGTGGTATGTGCCATGTGTTGTGTTGCGTGCCCATTTGGCGGGTCCATTGCTCCAAGCCGAACCCGCCAATGGACCTCATATTGTGCAAGCGCCTTTTCCATACTCCCTACGGTCAATTGCATGCCTAACCTTCGTGAAGGGAAGCTTGTGTGGTGATCCCGAAGCGATGCGTTGGGAGCAAGGTGTGTGTTTTACAATTTTCCATATTTTCATGTGCCGACTTGGGAAGTAGCGCTCGTAACCTTTCAAGGCGCCCCAAGTGGAGCACATATGTGGGATCGAAGGTCAATGGTGTCAAGTCATTGTGTTTAGAAGGATTAAGTGATTGCACGATCCAAGCCGGAGATATTATAATATAATTGTAGACCTTTCAAGGCACTTTTGTGTGTCATTGTGCCAATTTTGCCATTTTTGGCTCGTCATGATGTCAAGTGGCGACCGTGTATCTCAACGTTGCGCTCAATTGACATCATGACCCAAGTATGATATGAGGGTACATACTTCAGTGCCCAACATATCTTGGACCCGGCGGATAACTCCTCTTAGGCTTGACATACCGTGGCCGCCATGTTGGCAATTTGGGACTATCCCAAATCATGGGCTCACTTGGCGACCCTGCCATTCCCAATATCGGAGGAGTTGCGCGACGCCCAAAAGATATGTTGGACCAATATGACTTGACACCAATCCTATGGCACACTCCGGTCCGAGTCGGGCATGTGCCTCATTTGCCCCAACCATGAGTGTGCGCATTTTTGGCCATTTTGAGCATTTTTCGACTTTTGCTGCCCGCCGTGCCCCATGTTCTAACCTTCGTGCACGCCGGACACAACACAGGGGAGCAGGGCGCCACAGCAAGCCGACCAACCACAAGGAAGCACACCAGGACACACACAGCAGGAAGCGCGGCGACAGGAAACAAACAACAGGCACAGGCAACGACGCAAACAGACAGCAGAGCACAACAGCACACCACCACAGGACAGCACAGCACCGCAGAACACGACACAGGGGAGCGGAGCACCAAGACACACCACACCAAAGCACGGGGCGGCGAGCCACGCGGCCACACAGGGACAGCGCCACCGAAAGATGAGACCAGGAGCCACCAGGAATTAACAGAGGACGGCCAGGCAAAACAGCAAACACCCAAACACACCAAGCAACAACGCACAACACCAGCCAGCGCCAGAGGCGCGAGAGGGCACCGCACAGAGAGCAACAACACAGGCACACCAACACAGCACCACACACGATGCGCCACGAAAAGGGAGGCGCCCAGGAACACGGCACAAGGCAGAACAGGGGCCGCACCACAGGCAGCACAGTAGGACAACACAACACCGCGCCCAAGGACGGACGGAGCACAACAACCCGCCAGAGCAGCGGACGAGGCAAGACACGGCCCAAGCACCGCAACGAAACACACAATACAGCACAGCACCAAGGGACGCAGACGCACCACGGCACGGCAGAGCACCAAACGGCACAGCGCAAAAGCAGCGAGCACAAGATCGCAGCGCGACAGGGCAGCGCCGAACAGCAAGATGCACCACGGCGGAGCACCACACAGACAAAAACAGCTCGGAGCACCACGGAAAGGCAAGGAAAGACGAAAAAAAAAACAGCAGAAAACAAAGCAGCACAAGACGGCACAACACAACAACAACAGCACAACAAGTCCCACCACAACACCGCACCCAACAGCAAGGCGCAAGAACCCAGCCCAACACAACCACGCCACACAGCACCAGGCAAAACACAAAACACACCACAGACAGCAGCACAACACGACACGACGCACGACGACGCACAACACAGAACACCACAACCAGCCGGGGGGGGGTGGAGGACAGCCCCCCCCCCCACAACCGGCGGAGCACCGGAAAACAACAACGACGTGAGGAAGCGAAGGAAAAAAAAAGAAAAACCGACAAAAACACCACAAACACAAAGGAAAGGAGAAGCAAAAAAAAAACAGGGGGCGGGGGGGTGAAAAAGAAAAAAAAAAGGGGGGGGGGCGGGGGGACAACAAAACGCCAAGGCGCAAGGCACCCCGGGCCGGAAAAAACGGAGCGCAAGAGACAACGGTGGCGCAGAAGTGGGAAAGAAACGAAAAAAAAACGGTGGAAAAAAACACAAAAAAAACAAGGGAGGGGGGGGGGAACAAAGGCTTGGGGGGGGTGCATAGGAGAGGGACGGCGAGAGGAAACAAACGAAAGAAAAAAAAAGAGGGGGGGGAGCGGAAAAGGAAGGCGGATGGAAACAAACACCAACCATAGCAGGAAGCGCCGAAAACCAAAAAGCAAAAAAAATATAGAGAGTTGGGGGAGGAGTGGAAAAGGAAGGCGACAGGAAAGAAACACCAACCAAAGCAGGAAACGCAGAAAACCAGGGCAAAAAAAAGAAAAAAGGGCGGGGGGGGGGGGGGCGCCAAACAAAACAAAAGACAAGGAAAGGTGGCGGGGGAGAGGAACAGGAGGGCAAGGGGAGGCAAACACCGAACGAAGCAGACAGCAAAAAAAAATAACACGGGGGGGGGTGGGGAGCGGAAAAAGAGGGCGGCAGGAAACCGAAGCAGGAAGGCAAAAAAAAGGGGGGGGGGGAAGAGGGGGGAGGAGGCAAGCAGCGCCAAGGCCCAGGGCACCCAAAGCCGGAAACCAGCGAAAGCAAGGAACAGCAGGGGCGCGGAAAAAAAAGAGGAAAAAAAACCAACGGAAGGAGGCAAACACACCAACATAAAGGGCCAACCCAAGCTCGGAGGGGGCCAAGCAAAGCAGGAGGACAAGACGGCCAAAAGAAAAGGTGAGGCGCACCAAAACGCGCCCGGTAGGCCGGCGCGCCTGAGCCGGCCAGGAAGGACGAGCACATGCACACACGCACGGGACCTCGGCGTGGCGTCCTCCGGCCCGCAAAGGGGGTTGTCGGCGTCCACACAAAACAGCCCCGGTGCACCGACCGAGTCCCCCGGCGAAAGACCGACGGTACGGGAAACCGAACGCGTCAGTGACGGGGTCCACACACGCCAACCACCGCCGCGCAAGCAGCCCAAGACCGACGCCGGAGGGACCCACCAGGGACAACCCCATCGCGGGGCCCCGAACGGGTACAACGCGGAGAGAGCCCAGCACCCCTGCCTCGGCAGGGGCCAGCGGCAGGAACAATGAGCCCGGTTCTCGGCCGGCCTGCGCGTGCCCCGCGCAGCCACCCAGTCAATCCGGGGGAGCGAGCCCCCGGGGTGGGAAAGGGCACCACGGCGTCGGGAAAGCGGACCGGAGCACCGAGAGCGACCGGACCGGAAGAGGTGCGGCGCACCTACGTGGGGCCACAAGGCACGCCAGAGAGGCACGCCGCCGGCCACAACCACGACACACGGTCAGGTGCCGAGCAACAATGGCCGCCGGCTGCCGCAAACCCGGACAGTGCGCGCCACAACCACACAACCACGGCACCGGAGGCGGTGCCGAGCAACACCCAACCAGGCGGGGAGCGCCCACCAAAACGCACTCACGCCGCCCAAGAAGCCCCAGGAGACAGAGGAGAAGCACAGAGGCGGGGGCCCAGAGGAGGCCGAGGAGCAACAGCGACGAGGAGACCAGGCCAAGGAGCGCCCGAGAGACCGCACGCCCCGGAGTGGAACGTCCGGGGCGGACCAAGCAGCAGAAGCCGCCGCCCCCCGGACTGGAACATCCAGGGACAAGTGGCAGAAGACGCCCAGGACTGGATCATCCGGGGCGGAACAAGAAGCAGGAGCCGCCGCCCCCCGGACAGGAGTGTCCAGGGACAAAAGGAGGAAAAAGCCCCGGATTGGATCGTCCGGGGAAGAACACTGAAGAAGCGGCCACAACCCCCAGGAGTGGATTAGCCCGGGAAAAGAGGCGAGACGCCAAGGGCAGGAACGGAGGACGAGGACGTGATGCAGCGGAGGAGCAGCCAAGAGGAAGAGGCCGAGGACAAGCAGAGAAGCAGCGGAGAGGAGGAGCCCGAGGGGCGGCAGTGATGAAGTGACCTGGACGAGGCCGTGGACAAGCAGCCAAGAGCAGTCGAGACCATGGAGTGCCCAGGACTGAAACATCCGGGGCAAAGCAACACGGAGCGACCGAAACAAAACGACGGAGGAAGGAGTCCTGACGCCCCGGACTGGAACATCCGGGGCAGAACAATCAGCAGGGGCCCACCGCCCGCCGGACTGGAGCATCCGGCGACAGGTGGCGGCCAGACGCCCTGGACAGGCGCACCCGAAACGTAACACGGAGCAGGGGCTGCCGCCCCCCGGACAGGATCATCCGGGGACAAGCGGCGGCCAGACGCCACGGAGGGGATCATCCGGGGCGAATCAAGCAGCAGGAGCCGCGGCACCCTGGACTGGATCATCCAGGGACAAGGGGCGGCCGGGCGCCCCGGACTGGAACATCCGGGATGGAACAGGTAGCAGGAGTCACCGCAGCCGGGACTCGATAGTCGAGGGACACGTGGCGGGCAGATGCCCCGGACAGGAACAGCCGGGGCAGAACAAGAAGGAGCGACCACAACCCCCAGGGCAGAATTGCCTGGGGCGGAACAACCAGAAGGAGTTCCCACCCCCAGGGCCGGAGCGTCCATGGGAAAGTGGCGGCCAGAGGCGAAGGAAACACGAGGCCCAGAGCAAGGTGGTGCAGCGAAGGAGTCAAGTCCGGAGGCAACGCGAAGGACAACGCCGAGGAAATGTGGTAAAGCAGGGATGAGGGAGAGGCAGAGGAGACACAGGGCAGTAAAGATGAGGTCTGGGCGGTGGTGAAGCAGAGAAACAGACCTGTGGATGAGGCCAGGGTGATGCAGAGAAGCAGCGGAGAGGACAAGGCCGAGGTACAGCAAAGAAGCGGAGATGAGGCCGAGGCAGCGGAGAGGAAGTGCAACCATGGGGAGGACAAGGCCGTGAAGATGCAGTGCGGTAAACAGGAGGACGAGGACGTGGTGATGCGGAGCGACAGCCAAGAGGACGAGGCCATGGAGAAGTGGTGAGGGAGCCAAGAGGAGGAGCCCGTGGTGATGTTCGAGGCCGTGGTAATGCAGCAAAAAGGAGACGAGGCCATGGAGTGCCCTGGACTGGATCATCCGTGAAAAAACAAGAAGGAATGGCCAGAGCACGACGAGAGCCGTAACCGGAGAAAAGTAACCTGACTCCCCGGACTGGATCATCCGGAGTGGAACAAGCAGCAGGAGCCGCAGTCCCCCGGGCTGGATCATCCAGGGACAAGTGGCGGCCTGCCGCCCCAGACTGGATCATCCGGGGCTGACCGCCTGTCCGCGCAAGAGCTGGGCCCCACAGGCCGCACAGAGGCGGGCCCGGCAATCCGGGTATAGCAGGCCAGACGTGGGTGCTGGTAGCAACGCCTTCCGTATGCTCACCTTGCATGAGTCACTTCTACAGCAAGTGGGAAGCCCCGGTTCTGATCATCCGGGCATGAACGCATGTGTGCGCAAGTGCCGGGCCCGAAAGGCAGGGCAGAGGCGGGCCCTTGATCGGGTATAGCAGGCCAGATGTGAGTGCTGGTAGCTACGCTTCTCCGCACCCCCACCTTGCATGAGTCACTCGTACTGTAGGTGGGACGCCCCGGACTGGAACATCCGGGGTGAACGCATGTCCGCGCAAGTACCAGTCCCGAAAGGCCGCGCAGAGGTGGGGCCTTGAATGGGTATAGCAGGCCAGACGTGAGTACTGGTAGCTACGCCTCTCCGCTTCCCCACCATGCATGACTCACTCGTACTGCAGGTGGGACGCCCCGGACTGGATCATCCGGGGATGAAGGCCGGTCCACGCAAGTGTAGGGCCCGAAGGGCCGCGCAGAGGCAGGCCCTTGACTGGGTATAGCAGGCCAGACGTGAGTGCTGGTAGCTACGCCTCTTCGCAACCCCACCATGCATGAGAAAATCGCATCGCAGATGGGGACAAGTAGGTGAAGTGGTGCACCCAAAGCTGCCGACCCAGCTAAACCAAGGGCGGAGACACACACACAACAAAGAGGGCATCAACATGGACACCAGGACGCAGGGGGGGCACGACAACAGAGCACTCCATCCTTCCAAGCCCTAGCAGGGGTACGTGTAGTGGCGTCCCTGCTAGGCCACAGCTGCAAAAAAAAAAACCAACGCGCTGTGTTCTTGGGCCCGAACACAGGTGGATCACATGGGCAGCCCACCCTGCATGACCCGGGGCGCAGATCACACACACAGCAGCACGCCCGAGGCAGGTATGGGGGGAACAGCAGAAAGAAGGACTCTCGGCCATGAGTGGCGAGGGACAAACATCAGACGGGCAATCTGACATACGAGGTCTGCAAGACGAGGTCAGGGACGGCAAGACCACATGCGGTCAAAGCAAACAGAACACAGAACACACCTCCCCTCCAAGCCCTAGTGGGGGCACGCGTAGTCGCGTCCCTGCTGGGCCGCAGCCGCCTGGACACGCTGTGTCCTCGTGCCTATACCCAGGTAGGCCATTGGGGCCATGACTTGGGAAACGTGGCCAGACGCCCCGGACAGGAACAAGCGGAGGAGAACGCGCCGAGTGCGCGGTAGAAGGGGATTGGATAGGGGCGACCCGTGCAAGGAGCACGAAACGGTCCCCGGATGGATGAGGATCCTGTGGGCCCGCGCCACTGGGTTGCTGGCGGCCCGGTGGGGTATAAACACGGGATGAGGGATGGGAAGGGGGCACGGGGCTAGGACAGGGGTGTGGCACGGGCCACACAAACGCCCCTTGGGATCAGAAAACCACGGGACGCAGGGATTGGGCCGGTGACAAGATGTGGCAAAGGGGAACGGGACATGGGATGGAATGGGAGGCCGATAGCGCCAAGCAACAGCCCCGTGGGATTGGAAAACCAGTCGCCATGGAGTGGTTAGCCATGGGCCAACCATGGGGAGCCTGGCCACGGGAAGTCGGGAAAATGCCCTGAACTCCGGGACGGACGTGAGGTGTCCGCAGGGGTGAGGGTTGACCCTGAGGTCCCCTGGTCAATGGCCTGAGTACATGTAGGTTCGGGCGTGAGCGGGACCTGGGGGAACGTGCAAAGGGTCGCCCCCTGGCCTCCAGCCGCAGATGGACAACACCCAAGTGCATCCGGGAGCCGAGTGGGTACTCCAACCCGTGAGGGATGGGGAGTGGTGGAATGTGGTTGACAGAGAGAAATGCTGCGCTGTTGGTGACGGCTATCCACAGGAAACCCGCCTGCAGGCACCCGAAAGGCTGTGCTAGGGGGGGAAGGCCGGAGGATCCTTCGATGGGTGACCGGAAGGAGCTGAGACCGTGAGGGCAGCGACTGAAGTAAACCTACCCCCGGTCATGCCCCAAGGGAACCTGGTTGAAGTTCTCGGCCGTGAGGTGAGACAGGGGTTGCCAGGGGAACTGATGGTGGAGAGCTCTCCTTCCCGCCAGAGGCGGCCACCATGTAAACCAAACAAGGAGATGTCAGATGATGCGGCGGATGCGGCCGCCCTTACTTACTTACTTACTGTCCCGGAGCTCCCACAGGCCATGGGTACAACGACATAGCCTGGTCACACTCCAGCAAAGCACGAACCAGCACAAGCAACTGTTTTGCAGAGGTGAAGCCCTGACCCATCCAGACCCACTTCCAAATGGACGAACAACGTGTGAGCAACACGCACAAGTGTGGACGGCTCCCCCGGGGGCCCCTGTTTGGGCAGTACACCATAAAAAAAATATCGTACTGCCCAAACAGGGGATCTCTGGATTGCGGCATAACTGCCAGGTGGCGAGATGCGAGATCAGAAGCCAATTGCGAGGTGCCAGATGTGAGATCAAACAGGAACCTACTTGGACTTCATCATCAGAAACATGTGGTGGTATCCATGCACTTCCGCTCGCGGCCCTCGGAATGGTTCGGTGAATGTGATCTCTCGCGGACTCCTCAGGCCAAGCTGGCGAATCTTGCAGATGCATAAGGAAAGTGTCAGCTGCTTCCGACGGTGGCACGGCAGAGATTTCGAGATCGATGGCCTGCTTCCAATCTGCGATTGCTACCCGAGTAGACCAACTCGTCACCGTCTTCAGCAGGTTGACGTTAACAATTTTTATCCACTGCAGTTGGTGAAGGCCTTTCTAAAGGCGTTCGGTTCGCAGCTCCACGATTGCACAAACTCAGTGCTGCTTTGCAATGACGATCCAATCATCGGCTGACGACAGAAAAAGATATTTGAGACCGTGTAGATGAGCGATGGACGCTACGGACCGGTTACGTACCTGATGATTGCCATGCAGCCACAGTCACAGGCTCCTCAGGAGCGTTTGCCATGAGACTTCTCTTAACATCTTCCACTCCCTTCTGTCAATACTTCCAGATCTGGCTGTACTTCTTCTGCTTGTTGATCACAAGGGCTGCGACGTCGACCTCCAACAGCAAAGGCTTCTTGTAGAACTTCAGGATCTACTCTAGAACCTTTTTCTGCGTGGTTGGTACTTGTGACGTGTATGTTGATGCTTGCCCTGGCTTTTGTTCGCGTCAAGCTCTCTGCAATGATGAAATAGGCCTGTAAAAAGGAAAAAACTGTGCCATTTGGCATATATTTAAGGTTTGATTGCGAGGGCTCGCAATCAAAACACAGGTATTTGTCACCAATTACCTACCTTGTATTGCAAGGCCTCGCATTAAGGCAAGAAAATGTACTCAGAAACGTACTTTTTCAGGAGTCGATTGGGAGGTCTGGCATTCCAGTCACCAAGCAGCAAGCAAAATCATCGTTGTGTGCGCAATCAGAGCAACAGAGCTGGCAATCAACCTAAAACCCATTCTATGCATCGGTAAATGCCCAGATGGTGTCCAGATGGTTCGTTCTCTGCGCACCAGACCGCAGAGTAACCTTTTTGTCAATCAACCGTAGCACAGTAGGTGAGAAGTTCCGGGGCTGCCGCAGATATGTACGCAAAACATCGGTCAACAAACTCCTGTATGTGTCCACATCTGGCTCAGCGCAAGGCTTGGACTGGATCAGCCACCCCACCCAGTGCCTCTCCATACTCGAGCTACCTGATTGCCAGAGACAGTATCAAATTCTCAGGCGTTCGTCATTAACATACGAGTGCAACCGCTGTCGGACTTCTGTTTCAATGTAGGACGACGAACCGCTGACCAAGAGGCACCTTTTGATTCTGGCAGGACAGATTTGGAGGAACAAATCGTCAACGTCGCTGGCTGTGACGCCTCAGGTGTGTCTGTCCTTCCTGGACCCCAGTCGACTGAGCATAACTTCGCCAAACCCTTCACCATAGCATAATCCGGGCAGGGCGCTGTGGAACGCCTGCGAATGCAGCAAGGCGATACCGATGGTCCTCACATACACAAGTTGATCAGCTGCAGCCCCGCCGAGCTCTGTCAACAGCATGAACACCAATCGCAGAACATGATGGGTGTCGATGGCGGATGCTGAGTGTCGTCCGGACCAGGTGCATTGCTCACGAGAAACGCAAAGTAGAGGACCAGCGGACACCAGTTCTGCAGAAGATTGACCATAGCGTTACATACCACACTCTTCAGTCGATCCATTGCCGTCCCACCGTGATCGGCAGCAGCCTGGACCCTGTTCAAGCTCAGCCGCAACTGCCGCAAGAGATGCGGCACACACTTCAGGATGCCAGCAATAGTTCTCGCCATGACTCTCATCTTAGGGTAGAAGCCTACTGTTTTTCCAACTCCTAAGCGGCCAAAGCGGAAGTACACGAACAGAGAATGAAAGCGCCGCCACACGTTTGTCACAAGGTATGTTAGGGATGCCAACAGCCGGACAACATGGCAGTTCTCTTAAGTGTTTTGTGCCAGTTCCATCTGTCACGATCCCACAGAAGCTCGGTTTCATTCTGACCAGCGCTGCAGCCACATTGCCGATGCTGCCGCTGAGTACATCCATGGTTGGGTGTTCTTTGAAGTACGGCAACGTGCAAGGAATCTCAACAACACAAAGCGCTCTGCAACTTTGGGACTGATCCTGGATAGTTGAATGCGTTGGATACTGCTTACTGTAGCAATTGTCGATCCAGACGCAAACCTGCCGGTTCTCTATCCAATGCCATGTTTCAAGCATCCTTGCCGCGGACAGTCGCTTCATAGTTTCCTCTCCTATCCTGTGCAACCGGCGTCTGTTCTGCCGCCCGATAGAGGCAAATGCAGGGGCGTCCTTGTCCTGCTGTTGGGGTGTGCATCGCAAGCGCAAGATCTTGTAAAGGTTCAAGAACTCCTCCTTGAGGTGCACTGTAGCTCGACTCTCTGGTGTGCTTTTCAGTCTCCGCAGCAAATGCCGTGTGTTCCGGTTCGCTCGCAAGAAGCGCGCAAAATTAAAGAAGAAAACAGCTCCGCTGTCGCTCTTTTCGGCAGCAGCCCATAGGGATTGGGGAGTGGTATATCCATGTTCTGTTGCACAGAAAGTTCACAATCGCCTCACAGTCCCAGTCAACTCCGTCTGCGCTCGATGTGCAGTGTTGCGTGGCATCAAGAATCATCTCAAAAATTGAAAAAGTATATTTGAATTGAAGATTTGTTAAAAACGTTGAAAAAAAGCATTTATAACGCTACAGGTAAATAAATTTGCTTGGCAGCACACCGGTGTTCACGCGACACGCACAGATCGATTTTTGCGCGCCACTTCGTCGCGTGTGCGCTTTTTGTGTTACCTATAACTGTCAAGTACTCCCACATTTCTCTTGTCAATCATCACTGCCGCAGCGAGTTGCGGCGCGCTATTTTTGCTGTTGGGCAGTGCAGTCAGCGGTGACCACTGCATAACAACTAGAGATGCCGGCGAGACCGGTAGGGCAGGCAATGCAGCAGCGCCGCATCAAAGGGAATCTACATGCTGTGTAGTTGGCGGATGGGCCCAATTCATTGTTTCCTGCTACATTATTGCGAGGCGTCGCATTCCGATTTGCGAAACTACACCTTTTTACAATATTTCAAACCGGAATGCGACGCCTCGCATTGGACCCGCCAGGTTATTTGACCTAATTGCCACTATGCGAATTCTGCATTCATTCAATTTCAGCAGAAACAATGAACATTAAATCCACGTATTGCGAGGCCTCGCAATGCGTTGCAGAAAAAGGTGTATCAAACTTCACTTATCCGGACTTATATTGCACTATCCTTCTGCAGGGAGACAGTTTAATACACAGCAATACAGTAGAGTACAAATTATTGCAACATCATCAAAAAAGTACCTTTTTTTGCAGAAAAAATAATTGATGAAAAATCAGGGCCAAATAAAAGAGGGTAAACCACTTGAATAGCCCACATCATTTCTCAGTCTTTTTCTTAAAAACAAAAACAGCGGTACAAAAGTGTACCTGTTGCAGCCGCCTAAGAACCAAGTGCATCCGGGAGCCAAGTTGGTACTGCAGCCCGTCAGGGATGGGGAGTGGTGCAATGTGGTTGAGAGCAATCCTGCGCTGTCCGCTACAGCTATACACAGGAAACCCGCCTGCAGGCACCCAAAAGGTTGTGCTGGGGGGGGGGGGGGGGGTAGGCCGGAGGTCTTCTTGAAGAAGACCGGATGGTGCTAGAGCGAGGGCAGCGCCTGAAAGAAACCTACTGGCGGTCATGCCCCAAGGCAACCTCGTTGAAGTTCTTGGCCGTGAGGTGTGACGCCAGGGGAACCGATGGTGTAGACCTCCCCTTCCCGCCAGAGGCGGCCACCATGTAAACCAATCAAGGGGATGTTAGACGAGGCTGCGTTCCTGGCCGCCCTTACTTACTACTTACTTACTTACTTACAATGGCCACTTTAGCCATTGATGCCAATTCTACACGTCTTTTACACAGAAAACGCAACTTCGGTGAATGTATGTCCAAATGTACATTTTTTCTCAAATAAAAATTGGACAGCGGGAACCGTTGCCCGTCGTTGGGGCATCATGATAGATATTCACAATAGGGTGGTTTTGCACTTTGTAATTTCAGAATGAAGCAAGCAGCCTCTTTTGCAGACAAAAGACCACCAATAGCAGTCTTCTTAACCGGCTTGTTCCACCAACATGGGATAGAATATCATCAAATAAGGAGAAACCAAACATTGTGGATGTGATTGAATGAGATGGGTCATCCCCAAATGTCCAAGCTCCTTGTATTGACATAGTCATCCACGGCCTATTGCACGAGTGCAGCTTTGCATATAGGCATCCGTAGTTTCCCACTGAAATCCTTCTGCTTCATATTACATAATGATTTCAACAGCAAACTACAAATGTCTGTATGCAAAGCTGCACTCCTGGAATTGGCCGCGGATGATTATGTCAATACAAGGAGCTTGGATGTTTTGGTACGACCTATCTCATTGACTCACAGCCACCAGGTTTGGTTTGTATGTATTTTATGATATTCTATCCCGTGTTGGTGGAACAAGGCGGTTAATAAGACTGCTATTGGTGATCTTTTGTCTGCAAAAGAGGGTGCTTGCTTCATTCTGAAATTACAAGGTGCAAAAACACCCTATTGTGAATATCTATCCTGATGCCCCATCGAGGGGCAACCGTTCCTGCTGTCCAATTTTCATTTGAAAAAATGTAAACCTGGATATACATTCATCGAAGTTGCGTTTTCTGTGTGAAATACGTGTAGAATTGGGATCAGTGGCTAAAGTGGGCATTGTATATACGTAAGTAAGTAGTAAGTAAGGGCGGCCACAAACGTAGCCTCGTCTAACATCTTCTTATTTGTTTTACATGGTGACAGCCTCTGCGGGGAAGGGGTGCTCTCCACCATCAGTTCCCTTGGCGTCTCACCTAACGGCCAAGAACTTCAACGAGGTTGCCTTCGGGCATGACCGGCGGTAGGTTTTCTTCAGGCGCTGCCCTTATGGGTGCACCAGCAGGTCCCCCCTGGAGGGGACCTCCGGCCTACGCCCCCGAGCACCTGTTTCCGGGTGCCTGCAGGCGGATTGCCTGCCGATAGCCGTCGCAGACAGGGTAGCATTGCTCTCAACCACTTTCAACCACTTGCCATCTGTCAAGGGCTGGAGTACCTACTTGGCTCCCGGATGCGCTTGGTTGTCGTCCATTCGTGTCTGGAGGCTAGTGACGCAGGTCCAGGCACGCCTCTTTCGCCCCAACCATCTTTTTTGTACAGATTTGTGAGGGAAATTGATCGATGCATTGATTCCGAATCGGCCTGCACTTGCGGCGATTCTTTTCTATTTTTGTACCACAGGCGCCCGTTGTCGCGGGCGCAAATGACGGCGTCCCCTGTGCCACGACTCTGATAAGCCAAATTTATGATGTTTTTTTATGAGAACTTAACGGCGCAACACACTTCGAGTGTTCCGCAATTTTTTCCTCTATTTTTTGACATAAGTTGCCGATTTTTCCCGTAAAGAAAAATCTCGAAACGCGCTTTCATCCCCCAAGCCCAATAACAAGGGATTCACGTGTTCAAGCTCTCAAGGGCGGCCCAATGTGCCTCATAGGCACTGTTGATGAGGGTTTGCCCCCATCAACCTCATATTGGGGCTATTGGATCCCAACTCAATATGCCCAAAGGGGTATACACTTTTGGGGGTTTCCAAACCTTGGGCAATCTCATGTACTTGGTGACCAAGTACATGTAGAAACACGTTGAGTTGGTATTATATCCCTGTTTACACGCCTTAACACCCGGGTCATATCACTTGACTTCCCCGGAGCGTGCATATATGTCCATTGCAATTCACTTGGCCACATTTAGTACTTGCATGCCAAAGGTGGACCTTCCAAAATGAGGTGGACTTCCAGCCCAAGCACTTGCATGTGCGTTCAAGGACCATAGTTACATAAGAATATAGGCATACTTTGGTCCTAGGCCACTAGGTTGGGTATATAGGGCTTGGGTAGGGTTGTTGGGCAAATATGGGTCATTTCGTGTGCCCATTGGGCGGGTGTATTAATCAAAGACGAACCCGCCAATGGACCCCATATTTAGCGGAGCCCTTCTTCGTAACCCAAATCAGCACTCGAAAGTCTAACCTTCACCCAAGGCCCGCAGAAAGCGCACCCGAAGCAATGCGGTGCAAGCAAGGTGTGTTACTTGCATTTTTCCATTTTTCCACGTGTGCACCTGGGGAGCAGCGCAAGTAACCTTCTCTGGCACCCCAAGTGGGGCCCCAGCGTGGAATCGAAGGTCCATGGTGCCAGGACAGAGTGTGTGAAGGGATCTGCCGGCTACTCAAAACGATTCAACCTGGAGATATTATAATGCATTTGCGGCGATTTCAAGTCAATTTTCCGTGTTTTTTCACCAATTTTACCATTTTTGGGCCGTCATGATGTCAAGTGGCAACCGCACATCTCACCCTTGTGCTCCATTGACATCATGAATCAAAAAAGGTATTGGAGTACATACTTTGGTGCCTGACATATCTGAGACCCAGCCAATAACGTTTCGTGGGCTTGGCACACCAAGGTCATCTTGTGGGCAATTTGCGCCAATTCCTAATCCCGGGGTCACTTTGTGGCTCTGCCATTCCCCAATCCAAGGGGACTTGAGCAACGTCCAAAAGGTATGTTGGACACATAGGACTTGATATCAATTCTAGGGCATGCCCCGGTCCAAGTCGGACATGCACCCTATTTGCCCCCACCATGAGTGTGCGCATTTTCGGCCATTTTCTGCTATTTTCCATATTTCTGGCCCGACGTGCACCATGTTCAGCCCCCCGGTGCACGCCAGTGGCATGGACCAATGAACCATATATGGTATGTTGCTTGTGCATATTTGTCCCCATGACTCACGTACAACATGGGTCGACCGATACCTACACTCTCGGGGAGCTAGCCCAGGGTGAGTATGGTCAATTTTGCCATTTTGGCACTTGTTGGCCTGATTCAGGCCTACTCCATGGTATGGCCCATGGAGATCTCTGATAACCAAGTCATGCGGGCCCCCATTGGACTCCCATGGGGTCCCACACTGAACGCTGAGTCCTGTCTCCAAGCCACCATGGAGATCTACCCTTGGGAATGCTTTCGCTTTCCGCTCGTTTTTGGGTATGCCAAAACACCCCTTTTGAGACCCCAATTTCAGCCCTCCATGTGGTCCGTTGGCGGCCCCATATCTCTCTGCCCATGAGGATGCTGGACCTGATTGCAAGTTGTGTACTTAGATACGAGCTGTAGGTCCCACCTCCTATTTCATGAGCCATGGGCTCAGCCTTGGCTTCCCAAGCCACTCATGGGAATTACCCCAATTTTGCCTATTTTTGCCATTTCTGTACCCAGATTTGGGTGTCACCAACCCTTGCAACGGCTTGAGACTCAGAGTGGGAATGGGTACAGGGACTCAAGCAGCCGTTCTCCTGCCTGGCATTCCAGTCCTGACCTGTCCTGCCATCTGTGCTTGGAGATCCAGTGTGATTCATTTGTCACATGGGGTCCCCTAACTTTGTTGCTTTTCTCATGTTGATTGCGTCCATCACCATCCCCATTATTGCCTTGTACATCCGCCACTGAGTACCCTCCACACCCCCAACTGATCCTGGTCGACTTGTTGCAGTTTGCTCGTGTGACTGTCCAAGGTTGTGCTGGATTTTCAGGACAGGGTTGTCCTCTTTTGACGCAGTGAGGAAAACCCAGGGGAACCCCAGCAAAAGGTAACGGCATGCCAAAGTCCAGCCAAGCAACCGGGGATGTGGCCGACCAGAGACTGATCCAGCCAAACCTGCGTCATGGTAGCAGAGGAGGCTCTGGAAACACTGGCCTTAGCGACGAGGCGCTGAGGCGCCACAACCAGCTGGCCTTCCTGCAACAGGAGGTTGCCCCAGAGGACCTGGCCAACACTGTGCCACCTACGCTGGACATCGAGGTGAACGTGCACATCTTGCGCCGATCCCTGTTGGGATCTGATGACCTCGGGTCAGTGGTGTCAGCCTCGGTGGCCAACGCCCACGAGGGACCGAAGCCTGAGGGCGCGCTTGTCGTAGTAGGGGCTCCCAGAGACGACGAGGAAGACAGGGTGCAGGAACTGCAGAGGTTCATCGTCGCCGAGCGTGTTCAGCGCGAGAAGGAGGAGGCCTTGACGATCTGCCTGGAGGCCCAGCTGAAGGAGACACTGGAGTTCATCGAGACGCATGGCCACCACCACCAGATGGTGAAGGAGGCCAAGTACCTGGACTCCATTGATGAGGTGGTCTGCAGGATTGCTGCCTGTGAGTCAGCCTGCAAGACTGCACATAGCGGAAGCCCCACCTGCCATCTGAGGTAGCGGCTGGACCGGCTCGGCCCAGAGCCCGCAAGGCCGACCGCATGGGCCAGTGAAGCACAGCGGCGGGTGCAACCACAGCCAGCCGCGGGTGGGGACACCATTCCTGTGGACGACGGTGCCCGCCGCTGGTACCCTGTACCACAGCATGTCGAGCCCATGATGTGCGACAGGAAGGATGAGCCGCAATCACGCCAAGCTCCGGTCCACCAAGTCCACCACAGTGTGGCATTTGCAGCACCCTCTCCATCAATCCACCACGGCCAGCCAGCAGCGCCATCCGGTCCACAACTGTGCCACGCTGTGGCATTTGCAGCATCCACTCCCTCAATCCACCACCCCCAGCCGCCCCCAGCATCCGCACCATCAGTCCGCCGCACCCGGCGAGTGGTTGAGGAACATATGGGGAAGGACGAGGACACAGGCGCGGCAACGAGTTCGGGTGCACAAGCCACAGCCCCTAGTCCAGGAACCGGTAACTGGTTTGCGCTGGTGGAGGAGTTCCCGAACGTCAAGAGCGTGTCGGACCCCCCGTCCCCAAACATGGAGGATGCCCCGAGCGAGCACTCGGGTGTGGAAGGGCGCCTGACCCACTTAGAGTGGGAGGACAAGATTCTCCTGGATCAAGCCATAGTAACCAAGCAGACCATGCTGAAGCATGCGGAGCATATCCGCAAGCTGGAGCGGACCATGCGGGCGATCTGCGAGTTGATACTCCAAGCCCGCCCAAAGGAGGAAGAGGCCCGAAAGGTCACAGGTCCAGCCCCCGAAGTGGGACTACTCCCGCCAACGGACGTAATTGTGTGTGGGGAACCCTTCGCCATGCCACCACCAGCGCCACAGTTTCTGGCGCAGTACTGCGCTCTAGCGGAGCAATGGCAGGGACAGGCTAATCCCCCCACTGGAATGCCGCCAGCACCGGCAACCCTGATGACCCGCGAACCGTTCCCAATTCGCCACCCGCACCCCAGCTCCTGGCACAGCTTGATGCCCGACATTGTCACAGCCACCAACACCATCAGCTTCACCATCAGCATCATCACCAGCATCATCACCAGCATCATTAAAACCACCATTGTCATCATCAGATGGCACCCCTGGGTGGATACGGCCATGGTGGATGCGGGTCTCAACCGTGGGGCCACAGTGGACCCAGCTACCCGCCTGCATTTGGGCAGAGCATGCTGGGAAGTGCCGAGGTGCCGCCACAGGGATTGGGCCAGACTTTACTCGGGTCCACGGTCCGAACACAAGGAGAGCACCTCGCCATAGAGGGACCCCCACCCCTGTATGCCAACAGTGCCAATGCCGGAGCACATGCCATGGGATCAGCACCGCACACTGAGGCAACCGTGAGCGCCCTGCACGCACGGAAGTACGGAGGTGGAGGATGGCATGCGCCCCGAGCAACGGGAGCCACGGCAACACCCCCCGTGTTGGTGAACGGACTAGCCGCGGCGCAGATGACCCAAGTCATGGCCAACATCCCCATGCCCAAGTACAGTGGCAACCTCGAGGACTTGGACGAGTTCTAGCAGACGTGCAACAAGTACGTCAACGACTCGACCATGGGGTGCAACGAGGCCCAGAGGCAGCGGTTCTGCCTGTCCATGCTGCCCCACTATGTCCCGGCCAACGTGAAGAACGAGTTGCACAATTGGGTGTAGGACGGCAAGATCTCCACCTGGGACAAGATGTGGCCGGCCTTCCGCAACTAAGAAGTCGCCGATCTCCCGCACCATGCTAGCGCCGGTTCAAGGCTGTGTCGCTGAGGATGTCCGGAGGCCACATCCGGGTGGCTGATTGGCGGGACTTCTGCCGTGAATACCGCCAGGTGAGGCCGTATGTCGAGGACTGGACGGAGGAGTCGGAGGCTGCCCGGTTGTACAACATGCTGCCGTACAAATGGCAGGAGAAGGTCCAAGCGGAGGAGCAGAAGAGAGGCCGGTGGAGGACCGTGGTCAAGATCCTCCTGCCCCAGCAGCAACATCAGGGCCTGCCGCAGTGGATTAGAACCTGGGCCACCGCGCATTACAGGTTCGACACAATGAAGAACGCCCTGATGCTGACCACGGAGGACCGCAGGATGGGCGATAACCTGAAGGCCATGGACAGGGTCAAGTGGACCACAGGGATGCTGAAGATCCAGGCGATCGACCCGCGGACGAGCGCTAATGACATCATTGGCTTCATCAGCGAGAAGGTGATGCTGCAGCACCGCAAGGAGGCGCAGCATCAGGACCGAGGAGGCCAGCGAAACTGGCAAGCGCGGGTCGTTCAGCAGATGGATGCGGACGTCGCCAAACCTGCCACCCCTGCCAAGCAGGATAAGCCAAAGGGCAGTGGCAGCGCCTCTGATGCCAGCGGAGGCAAGTCTCAGAGTCCGTACCCTGAGGTTGGAGTGCAGGCAGTGGAAGCCATCCTGGCGGAGGTGTACGGCGTGCAGTCAACCAGCCAGGCGAACGCAGCTCGCAAGCGGAAGGAGCCGCGCCGCTGGGGTACACCGCTACTGTCATTCCGCGAGTACCGCGAGAAACAGGGCGGACCAGACAGCAAGGGCGGCTGCTATCTCTGCTACGGGCAGAATTGTGATCATCGCCATGATCACACACGCTGCGAGGTGAACAAGAGGGCAAAGCGCAGTACTTTCAGCGACACCCTGACAAGGTTCCGCAGCGTCACCAGCGAGGCGGCCGTGATCTCCGCCAACATTGTCAGATCGGCGCCGACGGGGAGCGCTACGCCCAGTTGATGGTGGAGATTGAAGAGCTGCGGAACCAGCTTGCCACCAGCAAGCCGCAGGGATCTTCTGGGCCCAAGGCCTAGAGAGACCCCAATGGCAACGGGTCTCCACAGCCGGGGATCCCATGCTCTCCAGATCAGGAGAACACCCCCTTCCCACGCGTGACTGTGTGCGAAAGCGCACTGCATGTGGATGAAGCCACTGCAGGGCTCGAGACACGACCCAAGCAGTACTGCCTGCCCAGCCGGATCACAGAGATCCTGATGAACCCGACCATTCTCAAGTTGCATGCGATACGCCAGGTTGGCAAACATCGCCAGTTGCATCTCAGGGTCCGTGGGGTAAGCAGTGCCGGCAAGGAGGGGATCTTCCAGATACTTGTGGATACCGGGGCTCAGGTGAGCCTGGTGCGCAGGGGACTGGTGAGTTCCCGATCCCTGCGGCGCAGCGCTGCGCCGGTCACCCTCAGAGTGGCCAATGGCGAGATCTCGGAAGATGGACTCAACGGGGCCCAGATCAGCCTGGAGTTCATCCGCCAAGAGCAGCTGTCGCGCTCAGATCTTGCTCACAAACACCATATCAAGGGGTTGTTCCAAGAGGCTGACCTGCCGGAGTGGGACATGATAATGGGGTTCGACTTCTTGCACAACGCCCACGCCGGGGTCCTTCCGCACAGGCGCACCTTGCTTGTCAAGGAGGCTGACAAGATCAGCTGGCTGAGCACCTCCATCGAGCCTCAGGCGTCCCCGTTGGAGCCAGCAGAGCGGGACGTCTTGGCTCAGGCTGTGAGGAGCGTGTCAACAAGACCCCCCACAGCCGACATTGAGGACGAGTACGGGCTGTCTGAGGCCGCCTCTCACATGGCACTTGGAGAGCTCGGAATAGGCACCCCTCAGGTGGACATACTGGGCAGTGGGGCGCTGCGGAAATGTCGCAGGGTCTGGACCAAGGAGGACAATCGGTGGAACTGTGGTTGGAGCAGCAATCTCTGGGATCTGCTGTGCATCCATGCCCGACGTGGCTCTTCGGAGCGCGTCGTGGCAAAGATTGCCCGTGGCCGCGCCCGAGGTGTCGTGACTATTCCCTCGTGGGAGATCGAGGACGCCAAGGACGCCCCCTGGGTGCAGGATCTGAGGTGCATGACCCTAATCCACACCCAACTCCCATCGGCGGAGGACATCTTCGTGGACGCCCAGGGAAGCCCGTTGCCACCGCCTGCCTAGGGTTGGACCACCACAGTCGCATACGTGGGTGGGTCTCTGGCGCACCCCAATTGCGACAAGGGGATATCCTCCATCACGGCGAGGGTGCAGGGGAGGGATGCACCATTATGGATCGTCCACACCGCAGCATCAGCCGCATCATGGCCCTACCGGTGCGGTATGTGGAGGAGATAGCCGATGGGTGGTATTGCCCTCCGGCGATGACACAAGATGCCCTATCACCGGATGAGCTGGAGATGGTGTGTGGGTACATGTCAAGTCCCATGCACCTGGGGGTCCCATCCAAGGGACCGCCTGCCAAGTCCTGGTGGGAAGACCCCGCGCTCCATACGGGACGCTTCACGAAGAACAAGTTTGTGGCGTCTGTGTTGGAGCACTGCGCGAACCAGGACGAGCCAGCCGGGTCGAATCCGCCAACGTGGGCCCACACAACCCCACCACCAACCACAGCCCGCAGCCAATGGTCGCCAAAATTTGCAAGCGGGAGTCATGACCCGCGAAGACAATGGCCGCGAGACGTGGGTGCCGGACTCAGGGAAGCCAGAGTCAAGGCACACGGCGGTGAGTTCGGTGGTCAACGTGCCCAAGGAGGCTAAATTGCTGGCAGACCACCCCGAGTACAAGGCCAAGATGGAGGTGATTTTCAAGGTCTATGGTGACGTCCTGAGCGGCAAGCCCTGCCAAAACCCTCCTGTGAGGGGGGCGTTCGGTGAGGCCACGATACCCCTGAAGCAGGGATATCGGCCCGTACACCACCGCGACTTCCAGATGAAGGGACAACGGGAGCAGGCAATGATCAAGGTCCTGAAAGAGTTCATTGCGCAAGGGTGGACAGAGCCATGCTCGAGCGAGTGGGCCTCCCCCTTCTTTGTCGTCCCCAAGAAGGTGGCGGGGGAGTGGTGGCTGGTCATGGACTACCTTGATCTGAACTCGGAGTCCCAACACGACGCCTACTCCCTGCCCCTCATCGACATCCACCTGCAAAAACAGCAGCGCAAGCGGATCCTCAGCGTCCTCGACCTCAAGCATGGGTGTCACCAGATGCCCCTGGCGAAGAGCCCTCCCTACGCCACCGCCAGGTCGACCCCCCTTGGGCTAATGCGCTGGAAAGTGATGCCCATGGGGGTGAAGAGCGGCAAAGCCCAGTTCCAGCGCATGACGGAGGATCTTCTGTGAGACCTGGACTGCACAGATCCGTTTCCGGACAACATCATTGACTCCAGCGGGACATCGAATATGAAGGGTGAGGAGCTGATCGAAGCCCACTTCGTCGATCTCTGCAAAGTTGTCGAAGTCCTCCGTAAGCACCAGCTGACATGCAACGGCGCGAAGACTGTCCTCTTCGCCACAGGTGTGGAACTCGCGGGTCAGGTTGTGGGCCATGGGCTCTGCCGCCCCATTGCAGGGAAGCTGGCGCCCCGCGTCCACTGGGAACGGCCCAAGAACATCACACAGATGAGGGCGTTCCTGGGGTCGTGCAACTACTACTCAGCGTACGTTCACATCTACGCTGAGCATGCAGCCCCTGTGACCAAGCAGTTGCAAGTGGGCCGTGAAGATCGCAAGAAGGGAAGCAAGAAAGCCCTAGCCTGGACCCCTGAGTCGGAGAATGCCTTTGATGACATGAAGGCCGCCCTGCTCAAGCCCCTCAGCCTGCACCTTCTGAATCCTGACACGAGGTTTGTACTCAGGACCGATGCCTCAGACTAGGAGGTCGGTGCGGTCCTGGAGCAGCTTCAGGAGGATGGGAGCCATGTCCCAGTGGCGTTCTGGGGTATTGTTCTGGCCGCAGGTCAGCGACGGACATGGACACCGTGTGAGAAGGAGGCATATGCCATCCTGTGCGCCCTAGGTAAGTTGGCAGGTCACAACGGACTCCGGCCAGTGACGGTATGCACTGACCATCAGTCGCTGCAGTCCTGGCACAAGGAGCATGTGGACACACCATGGGGTCCAGACGCTCGTCACGCCCGATGGCATGAAACACTGGCAAAATTTGACCTGACAGTAGTGTATGTGCCGGGCCGTCTCAACACACAGGCAGATTGCCTGAGCCGGTGGGCATACCCCGCCTCCAAGGGTACTGGCGGACATCTTCATGCATGGGAACAAAGCCGAGACAGCCGAAGCCAAGCGCATCATCGCGTCGGAGGAGCGCTTGGAGCGTGGAGACGCTCATTGCTTCGTTGTCATGGCCCACAGGGCAGAGAGGGCCCCAGAGGAGCGGACAGCGGCCCTTACCAAACGGGAGACCTCAGTGGCTCGCGAGAGGCAAGTGGCCCGAGAGGGGCGGCTTCTGAACATAAAGGCAGCCCCCCTAAGTTCGTGTCTGGCAGAGGACTCGGAAGAGGACTACTGTTGGGAAGCAAGCTCTGAAGCCGTTTCGGACCCCTGTGGCCATCTTGGGGTCACTTGGGGTGTGTATCTATGTGCCGGCAAGCCGCCATTGGCTGATATCATACTCTCCCGTCCACCTGAACTAACCCGACGTGATAGTGTGATAGGTTTAGCCATTCCGGCTACGAGCGGCCATATTCAGTACCGAGGCGCCGCCAGCGGAGATTTATATATCGGAATATCAGGAATCAACAGGGTTTTATTATCATAATGTTTCCGTAATTCTTCAGCTTTTCGTTCTGATGGTCAATGTATCGGCGACTGTCAGTTGGCTCGCGATTTTGCGTTAAGCGATTGGTTAATTGTTATTTCCAGATATTTTGGCGGATACTCCGTTGAAGGGTCAGATTTCATCAGCAAAGGGTTCGTTGCTTCCGCAATTTTCTAAATAAGCACTCGAAATTTTAATCTGAATTTTTCGCGATGTCGAAATCGGATTTTCGACTTCGACATCGCCGCACTTGATTTGGACTTCTTCGAGTGGTCATACTCCTTTCCCTATGCCCGAATCAGGTTTCCCTTATACTTGCCACCCATTTGACTTGGAGATATAAGGGAAACAAAAGTGAATCGTGGGACGACTTTGAAGGACTATGTCTACGCGTGAGTGTGAGGAAAGAGAATAAGGAAGGTTGGGTTGCAAACGCCTTGGTCTCAACTTAATTTGGAAAGCATCAGGAGCCTTTGGTGTGTACACATGCCCGATATAGCAAGGGATAATGGTCAAGAGGGTATAAAGTGATATATAACTCTTGGACCGTGCAACCGAACATTTTATTGTGACTTTCGAGTGTACCGCAGGAGTGTTGGGGTTGCATAGCAACTTTCCTTGGGTTCCTACGTATTTTTAACGTGAAGTTATGTCAATGGAGGGACATGGCATATCATGGTGGGAGCCATATTTTGAGGGTATGTGTTGTATGCATGGTATATGTTTG
Source organism: Eutreptiella sp. 'Long Island Sound 2002' (assembly GCA_964036045.1). Classification (NCBI taxonomy): domain Eukaryota; phylum Euglenozoa; class Euglenophyceae; order Eutreptiales; family Eutreptiaceae; genus Eutreptiella; species Eutreptiella sp. 'Long Island Sound 2002'. Next base: position 110,614,413 of record OZ038381.1, read on the forward strand.
ATATGCTCACGCCCATGTTATATATCTTCGTGTGGCCGAAGAGATGGGGAGCCATACGTGACAAGGGCTCTCAAGATCATGGGCTGACTTGAACAGTGCGTGGCGCCCATATCCGAAGGGGTCTTGAGGGTAAAGTGGGGATGTACATGGGCATTGACCTTTGGTCTATATCCTCCATGAATACTAGGCTTCGATTCCATGCATGCTTTGAGCCTTCGGATAAGTAGTAACTTCAATTTTGAGCATATATTTGATATATGGCCAATATGGTGTGAATTGGCAGTTTTTTGACATGTTATGAGTTGAAACTCATAGGTCATTTCTCTAAGCCCATTCGACTCCAAGTCCAACCAAGGTTATGTCAGGGTAGGGCATGGTCCTGAGTGTCACTCTAGGCCATGACACGCCACCTCCCCTATGGGGCTAGGATTGAGAGGCTTGGGGATGAACACATTTTCGGGGTTTGTGTATTGACTTGTGACACATGGCATTCAGCTATCTCATTTGACCTGGTTCAGGGCAATATGTTGGTGAGTCAGAGGGAAGGTCTTGAGTCCAAGGAATGAGGGGTTTATGGCTGTGAATGTGTATGTTAACCTCTTTCCCCAACTTTGCTTTATTTGTGTTCATATGCCAATTTCAGGGCTTTCTTCCTTGGTGCAATTCTTGTACATGCCCGCCATCGTGAGACAATCGATGTGCTGAACGGAAGCCCGCAGCCTGATTTGAATTGTGAATTGGGTTGTTGCTGTATTTGTGGGATCTGGTTGCCATTCAAGGTTGAGGGAGGATTTTATTTTCTATATTTTTGGATCTGGAACCTTGGATATTGAGCAATGCAATCGTTGATCAGGAGCAAATCGGCAGGGGTTACAGGCGGAAGGGGCACAGCGGGGGCCGGTCCTGGTAGGGACCTTCTTTATGGTAGCAGAGGCTTACCTGCTGCCCCTACCTACCGCCGACCCGGGGACTTGGGCCCTCATGAGCCCTGCCCAAGTACGCCCCAGGTGCGTATTGTGGACTCGGTGGAGACCACGCCGGAGATTGGAGCCATAGACGAACCGAGACGTTCAAGAGCATGGCGAACTCCGGAAGTTGAAGCCCGAAGAGAAGTACGACATTCGGGAAGAGGAGGACGTGACATGGAGGACCTGGTCTCCATGTGCGAGCGTCGCTGCCGAAAGGCATGCAACCTCCGCTCCGCCGCGGAGAACTCTGATGAGGCCTGCCATTCAGGCAGCAGTGGAGGACGGGCCCGGCGCTACCGGAAGCGCGGGTCACCCAAGTCCGCGACAAGGGACGCCGGGGCTATGGACACGGACCCCAGCCCGGTCAGGCTGTGGGAATCCGAAGGGCACACCCGCGCCGATCGCCAGGGCGCATACAGCCCCCGAGCCCGCCCTGCAGCACGACGCCGAGGGCTTGGAGAGGCCAGCCAGGGCCCGGACGGCACCTGTGCCCCGGCACACGGGACCAGGAACGGACGCCGTAGGCGATACGCCCATGGGCGATGAGTCTGAGGTGCCGGGAACCGCGGGTTGCGCTGAATCCGGCGGAAAGCACGCTGCGTGCCACTGCGAGCACGTGTCCTTCCTCATGGGCAAGTACCCGAAGATGGGGATGGACGCCATCGTGCATCGCCTTGACCGCCTGGACAACGTCAAGGACGGTCTACAGGAGGACGTCGCGGGGATCCTGGACGACCAGTCGGCCGCGGAGAACCACATGGAGGAGCTGCGAGCAGATCAGCCCCGGTACCGGGAGAATCTGGAGCTGGCCCTGCAGAAGCAGCAGCAAGTGGTGGACGGCCTCCTCCACTTAGTGGAGGACATGTCGGGACGCCTGAAAAGGCTAGAGGAGCGACAGCCCCTCGCCTCGGGTCCGGAGCTCCCGGCAAAGCCGGCCGCGGTAGAGCTGGTGGAGCGGGTTAAGACCCTCAGGAGCGCCATGGAGAAACCCATGGGCGGCCCTGCAGAGGCACCATACGCGCCTCCGCGTGTTGACCCGGGTGCGCTGCCGTTTGTTCCCATGTTCAGCGAATCCACAATGCTCGGGGAACACACGGCACCGGCTGGGTCCATGCGGGAACGGCACGTAACCACGGACCCGAGGAGCCTGACGGTACAGATGTCCCATGCCGCCCAGGATGTACCGATCACGACGAACATGGTAGTTTATGCGGAAGAGAAGATCGAGAACCATACCATGCAGGGGCGAACCATGGGAAGCGCCGACGGACATGGTCGAGGTCATCCAGGCGGAAACCTGTGGGCGAAGGACCCCAATACGGGGATATGGACGGCCGATGGAGCAAATCCTTCCCGCATTCCAAACCCCATGGGTTCAGGCCCAACTGGACCGCACTCCATGGAGGAGAGGGATGTACGGGGAGTGTACTCACACCCCCCGGCCACAGGTAGTATCCGTCTCGGTGGAGTGGTGGCTGGAGACGTCGGAGACGCCATCAGGATTGACGACCTCAGGGGAATCTAAATCCCCTACTACGATGGCAGCCCCTCCAACCTGGATGACTTCATCCTGGATTGGGAGGATTTCGCCGAGGAGGTTGTCGGCGAGATGCGGGGAGTGCTGCGGGACAAGTGGGTGTGCCGGACATTCCCACACCGGCTGGCGCAGGACCTGAAGGAGGAGCTGCGGGATCAGATCCGAGAAGGATTGATCCGTACGGAGCAGGCCTGCCTTCAGTGGCTGGAGGACGAGGAGCGGGTGGACGCTCCGAACCAAAAGCTGGAGGACCTGTGGTCCATTCCGCTGCCGCTGGACCGCGGTGAGTTGCGGGTCCGGGAGTGGAACAGGTATCTGCGGAAGTACCGCAGATGCCTCAAGCTGGTGGAGGACTGGAACGAGGCCAGCGAGATCCGCCACCTCCTGAAGGACGTCCTCCCGGGCAACTGGAAGAGGAGAGTGGAGGACGAGGAGAAGAAGCGCGCGAAGAAGCGCGTGGCGGTGAGGATTATGGCGGCGGAGGATACCCATGCGGGTATCATGGAGTTCTTCAGGAGGAACCTGGGCGAACCCAACCGGATGTTGGGCCTGAAGAACGCCGTGTACGTGGAGGTATTTGGGGACTCCATGGGGCAAAGGTTGCTGCGCCTCAACAACGTGGAGTGGAGGCGCGTGGAGCCGCTGAGGATGCAAGTCATCTTCGCCCGCATGAGCCTTGACGAGATCGTGAAGTACATCACGGTGGAGTTGAAGCTCAATGCGAAGAACGAGGCCCACGTGCAGGATCGACATGGTCATGGACAACGAGGCCACCGGGAAGACCGCCATCATCGGGAGATCCAGGAGGACACGGCCAACTCCGCGGAGGATGGTAGTGGAAGTGGCCAAGACCACTGGTCCCGGGAGGAGCACGAGGAGGCCCATTTCTTCGCGTTTGTGGCGCACAACGTGAAGAACAATGGGCAGGATCGATCCAGATGGAGCCGGGCGGGACCAAGGGGCAAAGAGCCAAGGAGGATCGGGAACCCACCGCTCTCATTCCGGGAGTACAGGTCGCAGCATGACGGGTGCTGGGTCTGTTATGGCAAGGGAAACAACCATGCACACGACCACCGTCAGTGCAAGGTGTATGAGGCGGACAAGAAGGCCTACTTCGCCGCCCACCCCGAGAAGAAGCCCAAGGAGCAGCGGATTTCCGATTGGAAGGCTAAGGGCGGAGACGGGGGAAAAGGCCAAGGCAAAGGCCAAGGAAAAGGCGGAGGAAGTGGCTATGGTGGTGGACCTGGCCAAGACCGACGAGTGTGGTCGATCGAGAAGGTTGCTGAGGACATGTTGAGGACGTTGGAGGAACTCAAAGCCCAGCAACGTGGTGGACAAAGTCCTGGCGGATCGCAGCCGGAAGGGGCTGAGGGAAGCCAAGTCTAGAGGAGCCCCCACGGGAGTGGGACCTCGGAGGTCTCTCCTCCGAAAATCAGTGGAATCCCAGAGAAAGCAAAGGCACATCGGGTGCCAAAGAAGGCTCCGCAAGAGCCAAAACCACTGAGTTTCGCCACTCCCAACCCCTGGAGCGCCCTGCCAAGGGAAGTACATGTGGGTACGGGACATGGCAAGAAGGAAGGAGCGACCACGGAGAGCCCCGTGGACGGGCAGGACCAACCCAAGATCTACACCATCCGTGACCATACCCTTGAAGTCCTGATGCACCCGGACGTGCTAGAGTTGCATGCCGTGAGAGTCGTCCATACACCTCATGGCGACGAGCGGCAGTTGCACTTGAAAGTGCGAGTACGGTGCGGGCGAGAGGAGAAGGTGGTGGATGTGTTGGTGGATACGGGTGCCCAGGTGAGCCTGGTCCGGAGAGGGTTGTTCAAGGAGGAACTCCTGCAGCCCAGCCGGAGACCGGTCCGCCTGAAGGTCGCCAACGGAGAGATTATGGGTGGTGGCACCCATGAGGCCACTATCAGTATGGAATTCTGGGAGCATGAGCGCTTGAACCGCCCTGATCAGGCGAAGAGAAGCACTCTATCCGGGAACTTCTATGTGGCCGACATTACTGATTGGGATATGATCATGGGGTACGACTTCATGGTGGCCAACGCCATTGGAGCCCTTCCCCATCGTGCAAAGCTGGTCCGGGAGGACGATGAATGCCTCACATGGCTGTCTACGGATTATGCGTGCGGGTCATCCCAATCGAACGCTGAGGAAGAGGATCGGATCGTCCGAGCGGTGCAAGCTGTAGGTGCCAAGTCCAGAGGAGACCGCGGAGTTCAGCTCACGGACTATGGAATGGCGCCGCAGGTGTACGACAGGATGATCCAGACGCTGGGAGCCGAAGCGCCCGAGACGGATGCCCGAGATGCCCCACTTCTGCGGAAGTGTAGGAGGCATTGGCATCGAGGAGACTCAGCCTGGCACCGGCATTGGGGTTTGAAGGAGTGGGGACCCATGTATTGGCATGGCTCCCTGGACAATACCAGACGTACGGTGGAGAAGATCATCGCCGATAGGGCGAAGGGGATCCTGGTCATAACCGGCATAGGATCCACCCCATGTCCGCTGGAGGGTCTCAAGTCGACGCTGGACTCCATCACCCTGAACGGGATGTCATTCGAGCCAGAGGAGGAGTTATTCATCGACGCCAAGGGTGTATCAATGCCCTCCCCGGGTCAAGCGTGGGGTACCAAGGCTTTCCTGGTGGATGGGGCGCAAGCCCAGCCCACGGGTGATGAAGCATTCATCCGTAGGGTGGAAGCGGTGCCCATGAAGGTCATGCTTGAGCCCAAGGAGGGGACGGATCAGCCAATTGATGGTATTGACGTCCTGTCCCACGCCGAGATCGACGACGTCGTCAACTACATGCGGATGGGGATGCACGACCGGGTGGCAGCCAAGAAGAGGCGGGCCATGGTCACATCTCCGCATTGGTGGGATGACAAGATGTTGGTCACCGGCAAGTACGAGAAGGATGAGTTCGTGGCGAGGGTCATGGATCACATCGCGGACCAATACGATGGTCCGGTTGGGTCGGACCCACCAACGTGGGGTTTTCCAAGAGTGGGAACCGGTAGCGACGAGCACCAGCCCGAAGCCGCAAATTTTCGAAGATTATCGGTGGGAATCGCGACCCACGACGATGAAGACGGCATATCAGACGAGGAGAAGTCGGACTCGGACCCAGAAGAGGCCTATACCGCAGTGCGGTCGGTTGTATCGATACCGAAGCAAGCGGTTGAAGAGGCCCAGGAGAACCCGAAGGTCGCCGAGCTGAAGGAGAGGCTGATCCATGCCTATCCGCGGCTATTCAGTGGCGTCGCCAACAAGAACCCTCCAGATCGTGGGAGATTTGGTACAGCGAAGATCAAGCTGAAGCCGAACCCGAAGATCTATCGTCATCGGGAGTACCAACTTCAGGGCGATCGGGCCGAGGCCATGAAGAAGCTGTTGGCCGAGTTCATTGAGCGGGGATGGATCGAACCCTCCGACAGTGAATGGGCCAGCCCAGCCTTCATCGTGCCCAAGAAGGAGAAGGGCGAATGGAGGTTGGTGGTGGATTACAGAGGTTTGAACGAGCAGACTGAGCATGACTCGTACTCGCTTCCCCTGATCGACTCCATCCTCCAAAAGCAACAGAAAAAGCGGATTTTCACGGTGTTGGACCTGAAACACGGTTACCACCAGATGCCGCTACACCCGGACTCCAGGCCCTGCACAGCGATGTCGACGCCGCTGGGGCCCATGCAGTGGAAAGTGGTGCCTATGGGTGCCAGGAATGGCAACGCCGCTTTCCAGCGCATGATGGAGGACCTACTCGGTCCTGTCCGGGACTGTGCCGATCTCTTCGTGATGACATCATCATCAGGTCCGGCACGGAGAACATGACTGAGGACGAGCTCATCGACGCGCATGAGAAGGATCTGCGCCGAGTGCTCAGCGAGTTGGACAAGCACAACATGGTGTGCAAGCCCACCAAAGCCTCACTCTTCGTGAAGGAAGTGGAGTTCGCGGGTCACGTGGTTGGTCACGGGCAACGCCGTCCCATGCCTGGGAAGCTGGCGTCCCTGCACCACTGGGAGAAGCCCCAAACCATCAGCGAACTCCGGTCCTTCATGGGGTTCTGCAATTACTATTCGGGCTATGTCCGGATGTATGCAGAACTCTCGGGGCCGCTGCACAAGATGTTGCAAGTGGGCAAGTTCGATGGCCGGAAGGGGAGCAAGAAGAAGCTTGCCTGGACCCCTGAGGCTGAGGATGCGTTCAACCGCCTGAAGGAGCGACTCCTGGGGCAGTTGGGGCTGTTCCTGGTGGACCCGGACAAGGGATTCGTGCTACGGACGGACGCCTCGGACTATGCCGTGGGGGCAGTCCTCGAGCAAGTTCGGGACGACGGGACTCATGTTCCCGTGGCGTTTTGGAGCAGGATCCTGGCCGAGGGCCAACGCCGAACATGGACCGCGAGGGAGAAGGAGACATACGCCATTGTATGTGCGCTCAGGAAGTGGTCTGGCCACATCGGGCTGCAGCCAGTGGTGGTTTGCACGGACCACCAGTCCCTACAGAGCTGGCACAAGGAGCATGTCGACACCCCCTCAGGACCAGCGGCTAGAAGGGCCCGATGGCACGAGACGTTCGCCAAGTTCGACCTCAGCGTCGTGTACGTCCCGGGGAAGGACAACACTGTGGCAGATTGCCCCAGTCGCTGGGCCTACCCCGCGGGCAAGGCGTGGATGGACATATCCAGCCATGGTGACGCTGAGGAGACCGAGGAGGCCAAGCGCATCATCGAGATGGAGAAGGTGATGGAGCAAGAGGGGGTCAAGTGCTTTGTGGTGATGGCGAACCGTACGGACCTGGCCAAGTTCCGGGGTGCCCGCGTCCAAGCTATTCGAGAGGAAACCCTCGAGCAATGGATGGTGGCCCCTGTAGAGCTAGTCAGGTCGGTGCTCACAGAGGACTGGTCGGATGACTACGCGGCATCCGAACACTGGAGCAAGTACTGGAATGCCGTGAGCGCCCCGTCGGACGACGAATGGCCCGAGGGCTTGACCGAGGATGGGGACAAGTTGTTCCTCAAGGACAAGCTGCTGGTGCCCGAGAACCGAGTGGAGGAGCTCATTGACCATTGGCACAACACCCAGCTCATGCATCCTGGCCGAGACAAGATGCAGCAAGACCTGGAGTGGCGTTTCAAGTTCCCTCCGGGGTACTACGCCATCCTGGATAGGTACTGCAGCGACTGTGCCGTGTGTCGGGCCACGAAGAGCCCTAACCACTCCACAGCGGGCAACCCGGTGTACACGGCTATACTGGAGGCCCCTATGCCGTCCGTGGTCATGGATGTATTCGCCATGCCTGAGGTCACCGTGGAAGGAGAGACCTACGACTGTGTCATCCTGGCGCTGGACAGGCACAGCGGGTATATCGTGGCAGTCCCGGGCAAGAAGTCCAAGAAGAAGGACAAGAAGGACAAGCATGGAGTGGGGCTGCAGGCCAAGACCGTCGCTAATGCCATGATCAGGCATTGGCTGACGATTTTTGATGTCCCAGCTGTCATCTGCAGCGATCGGGGCAGCCAGTTTGTGGGGACGTGGTTCAAGACGATGTGCAAGCACATGGGGATTCGGCACGCCAAGACCGTGGCGTACCACAGCCGGTCGAATGGCCGAGCTGAGGTGGCCGGGCGGCAGATGTTCGAGAAGTTCCGCCAGCTGCACATCGACGAACCGGGCCGGAATTGGTATAGTTCGCTGTGGAGAGTACTCCAAGCGTATCACGACCTTCAGGGGCCCACTGGACTGTCGCCCCATCGCATCCTGTTCCTACGGAATCGAGTGTCACGCACTCTCCCGTGGATGAACCATGGCAAAGTGGCCCGAGATGCGAACGCCATGATGGCTGAGGCGGACGACACGGCGGCCAAGGTGTGCAAGGCACTACAGGACGAGCATGACAAGAGGGCCAAGTACTTCAAGCAGGGAAAACTCCAGAAGTATGCTCTCGAAAACACCGTGTGGGTGGAGCGGCACCACAAGGATGTCCTGTCCAGGGATCGGCAGGCATCTTGGTATGTGCCGGGGGTAATCGTGCGGAAGGTCGGGCAGGATGTGTATGCGTTTCGTGTCGGGGATAACAAGATCCTGGACCGCGACCATACCCAGCTTCGTCCCCGAGCACCAGACCCCAGCGGACGTCCCGTCACCTTCGAGTTCACGGCCGGCGATGTGGACTCGGACGATGAGGGTGAGGACGACGATTCCACCGCGGAGAGAATCCTGGCGGACAAGCCGGACCCGGGGACGCCTGGGGGGAGGCTTTATAAAGTCCGTTGGAAGGGATTCGCCGCATCCAGGGATTCGTGGGAACCTCCGAGCAGTTTTGTGCCGAGGTATACCACGGTCTGGATGGACTACCTAAAGAAAAAGAATATTTCTTTGGATGTCAAGGACGTGTTGGTCCATTTGGTTGCTGCTGTAGCACCGTAATGGATCCCCCCTTGGCATTTTGTTTGTTTCTGTGCTTGGGGAGACGGGTGAGGGCGTTCATCCGGGGATTTTTCGGCCTTGATTGGCCATATGCCCCCTTCACTCGATCTCCACATATATACTTCATTGTGGTATACTTATTTAGGTCGACCGACGACGTTTTTCTATATTTGATCCCCTTGGTCCATGTTGTAGATCAAGAGGAGACCGGATATGGCGTAGGGCACCAATTTTCAGTGTCCTCAGCCCTCCCTTGGGGCATGGGGGACGCCTACGACGTGTGTGGGGCCTCCATGTGTCCTTGGGACATGGAGGGGGGGGGTTTGGAGCCCATTGGGGTCCTCCCGTCCTCTCTTTCAATGACTTCCGAGCGGTAACAACGCTCTGAGAAGGGGGGTGAAGCCGGTTCGGACCCCCTTGGCCATCTTGGGGTCACTTGGGGTGTGTATCTATGTGCCGGCAAGCTGCCATTGGCTGATATCATACTCTCCCGTCCACCTGAACTAACCCGACGTGATAGTGTGATAGGTTTAGCCATTCCGGCTACGAGCGGCCATATTCAGTACCGAGGCGCCGCCAGCGGAGATTTATATATCGGAATATCAGGAATCAACAGGGTTTTATTATCATAATGTTTCCGTAATTTTTCAGCCTTTCGTTCTGATGGTCAATGTATCGGCGACTGTCAGTTGGCTCCCGATTTTGCGTTAACCGATTGGTTAACTGTTATTTCCAGATATTTTGGCGGATACTCCGTTGAAGGGTCAGATTTCATCAGCAAAGGGTTCGTTGCTTCCGCAATTTTCTAAATAAGCACTCGAAATTTTAATCTGAATTTTTCGCGACGTCGAAATCGGATTTTCGACTTCGACATCGCCGCACTTGATTTGGACTTCTTCGAGTGGTCATACTCCTTTCCCTATGCCCGAATCAGGTTTCCCTTATACTTGCCACCCATTTGACTTGGAGATATAAGGGAAACAAAAGTGAATCGTGGGACCACTTTGAAGGACTATATCTACCGGTGAGTGTGAGGAAAGAGAATAAGGAAGGTTGGGTTGCAAACGCCTTGGTCTCAACTTAATTTAGGAAGCGTCAAACGCCTTTGGTGTGTACACATGCCCGATATAGCAAGGGATAATGGTCCGGAGGGTATAAAGTGATATATAACTCTTGGACCGTGCAACCGAACATTTTATTGTGACTTTCGAGTGTACCGCAGGAGTGTTGGCGTTGCATAGCAGCTTTCCTTGGGTTCCTACGTATTTTTAACGTGAAGTTATGTCAATGGAGGGACATGGCATATCATGGTGGGAGCCATATTTTGAGGGTATGTGTTGTATGCATGGTATATGTTTGATATGCTCACGCCCATGTTATATATCTTCGTGTGGCCGAAGAGATAGGGAGCCATACGTGACAAGGGCTTTGCCCATGTTGCAATTGTGGAATTCAAAGCGCTAGAACAAGTCTACCGCCTATGTATTGCTCATGGTATGTTTGGCAAAGAGATCCATGAGTGCACTCCCATTTTCATGGGGCATGTAGATATGAGTGGCGAAGGTATCTCCATGCGCCCGATTGGGGATCCAAGTGGAGGAATTGTTTGCAAATGGTTCTAATCATTTGTGTATTGAATCATGAGCGGATATCATGGGTGAGCATAGAGATATACTATCATGACAACTTTGTATTTGGTCATATTTTCATGTTTTTGACCTCAAATTTTGCTCATTTTTGTATTTTGTGTACTTACCTGGTCGGCAAACAGCAAGAAGCCTATGGGGAGTCGAACCATGGTATGTTGTTCATATGTTGGCATATGCTTTGGAGTTGAACACCACCATATGCCGGATCGCGTGCTCCATTTGGCTAGGCGCACAAAGGATCACAAGAATTGGTCTCAAGATCATGGGCTGACTTGGGCAATGCGTGGCGCCCATATCCGAGGGGTCTTGAGGGTAAGGTGGGGATGTACATGGGCAGTGACCTTTGGTCTATATCCTCCATGAATACTAGGCTTCGATTCCATGCATGCTTTGAGCCTTCGGATAAGTAGTAACTTCAATTTTGAGCATATATTTGATATATGGCCAATATGGTGTGAATTGGCAGTTTTTTGACATGTTATGAGTTCAAACTCATAGGTCATTTCTGTAAGCCCATTCGACTCCAAGTCCAACCAAGGTTATGTCAGGGTAGGGCATGGTCCTGAGTGCCACTCTAGGCCATGACACGCCACCTCCCCTATTGGGCTAGGATTTAGAGGCTTGGGAGTGAACACATTTTTGGGGTTTGTGTATTGACTTGTGACACATGGCATTCAGCCATCTCATTTAACCTGGTTCAGGGCAATATGTTGGTGAGTCAAGGGAAGGTCTTGAGTCCAGGGAATGAGGGGTTTATGGCTGTGAATGTGTATGTTAACCTCTTTCCCCAACGTTGCTTTATTTGTGTTCATATGCCAATTTCACGGCTGTATTCCTTGGTGCAATTCTTGTACATGCCCGCCATCGTGAGACAATCGATGTGCTGAACGGAAGCCCGCAGCCTGATTTGGATTGTGAATTGGGTTGTTGCTGTATTTGCGGGATCTGGTTGCCATTCAGGGTTGAAGGAGGATTTTCTTTTTCTATATTTTTGGATCTGGAACCTTCGATATTGAGCAATGCAATCGTTGATCAGGAGCAAATCGGCAGGGGTTACAGGCGGAAGGGGAACAGCGGGGGCCGGTCCTGGTAGGGACCTTCTTTAGCTCCAAACTGGAGTCTGAGCTGGCGTGGCCAGCGCAACTCCGTGTCGACGACGGGACGCTCTTCGTCTTTGACAAGATGCTGGTCCCCGAGGCACGCATGGGCCAGGTGGTCCAAGAGTGGCATGACCAGAGACTCCTACACCCAGGACTGGAAAAGATGCGCTTGCATCTGAAGGTGCTTCCAATTGCCTCCTGGGCTCTGCAAGACACTTAGGGCAGTCTGCGGGTCATGCCAGGTGTGCCAGGCGGTGAAACCGCCCAACCAATCACAGGCTGCCAACGCCGACTGGACCCCCGTGCTGGACGTCCCCATGGAGAGTGTGGCCATTGAGAAGTTCGCCATGCCCCCCGTCCGACACGGCAAGAACGTCTACGACTGTGTCATCCTCTGCATGGACCGCCACAGTGGGTTCCTGGTGGCGGTGCCCGCACGGGATAAGGCCCTGACAGCGGAGGTGGTTGCCCACCAGATGATCAGCCACTGGCCCACGGTTTTTGGCACGCCCAAGGCCATCTACAGTGGCAATGGGAGGCACTTTACAGGCGCGTGGTTCCGCACCATGTGTCGATGGATGGGTGTGCGCCATGCCCGGACTGTGGCCTACCACAGTCAGTGCAATGGCTGAGCGGAAGTCGCCGGACGCCAGCTCTTCGAACAATTGAAAAAGCCCCACCTGGGGCGTCCTGGTTGCAACTGGCTTACCAGTATGTGGCGTGGCATCCGGGCATACCACAACCTGCCAACCCCCTCCGGGTACTCTCCCCATCAGATCAAATTTGGGAGGGGCCGGTTCGAACAAGGTCTGCCCTGGGCGACCTCGGGGAAGGCACTGGACTGCGAGGAGTTCATGGCAAATGCGGAGGCGATGGCGGCGAAGGTCACCGAGGCGCTCACGAAGGAGCACGAGAAGCACCGCCACTATCAGAAGAAGGCGCCGGTCGCCAAGTACAAGGTTGGCGACCCGGTGTCGCTGGAGCCCCCCTCCAAGCTCAGTGACCACCGCCAGGCCACCTACTACGTCCCCGCCGAGGTGCAGAAGCGACTAGGCGAGGACACATATGGCCTCATGGTGGGGGAGCGCCTGTACCGAGACCAGCATCACTTCCAAATGAAGCCGCGCATTCCAGACCCCAGAGGCAAGCACATCCAGTTCGACTATGCTGACCTGGAAGTGGACGAGGACGACGCGGTCACAGAGGAACCCGAGTACAACACCTCAAAGGTTGTGGGATACCGCCCAGCCCCAGATGTGCCCGGGGGGTATGAGTTCAAGACGCAATGGGAAGGACTTGGACGGACACACGACTCATGGGAGCCGGCGTTGGCGTCTGTGCCACGCTACACCCAGTGCTTCGGCGACTTCCTCAAGCGCCGCAAGATGGACTTGAAGGTGACAGATGTGTGTATACCTAAGAAGGCATGATGCACTCCCCTTCCCCCCCGTGGGTTACTAAGCGATGGAGACCACGTTTCTTATCCCCGGTCAGTTAGCTCAGTCACCAGCGGGTGGGTTCAGTCGGCGTGGGACCATGTCCATACCGGAGGGCAGAGCGCTTGGAGTCACCTGCCCCACCCCGTCGATGCGAGCATATATCGTCCGGGGGCCGGCCTCAGGCCCGCCCCCGCATCCTCCGACAGCTCCACACCCCTTGGGGTGTGCGCCAGGCCTAGTGCCGGTGTAGGCTGTATATATGTCAGTATCCCCTTCGGAGACTACACAACCACAACCTCCGAGTGGCCATGGGCTTAGCCTGGTTCAGCTCACCAAGCTGTATCTCTGATTGCTCGCATCCCCCGTAAGAGGAACGCACGTGAAAGGGGGGTGACGCAGAACCAGGCACGCCTCGGCCGCCGAACCATGTATTTTGTACAGATTCGCGAGGGAAATTGATCGATGCATTGTTTGCGAATCAGCCTGCACTTTTGGCGATTCTTTTCTATTATCTTACCACAGGCGCCCGTTGTCGCGGTAGCAAAGGACGGTGTCGCCTGTGCCACGGCTCTGATAAGCCAAATTTAAAAAGTCGTTTTTTGAGAATTTAACGGCACAGCACACTTCGAGTTTTCCGCAATTTTACTCTCTACTTTTTGACACGAGTTGCCAATTTTTCCCGTTAATAAAAATCTCGAAACGCGCTTTCATCCCCCAAGCCCAATAACAGGGGATTTGCGCGTTCAAGCTCCCAAGGGCGGCCTAATGTGCCTCATAGGCACTGTTGATGAGGGTGTGCCCCCATCAACCTCATCTTGGGGCTATTGGATCCCAGCTCAATATGCCCAAAGCAGTATACATTTTTGGTGGCTTCCAAAAATTGGGCAATCTCATGTACTTGGCGACCAAGTACATGCAGAAACACGTTGAGTTGGTATAATCCCTCTCTTTGCACGCCTTAACACCCAGGTCATATCACTTGACTTCCCCGGAGCGTGCATATATGTCCATTGCAACCCACCTGGCCACATTTTGTACTTGCATGCAAAAAAGCGACTTTCCGAAATGAGGTCGATTTCCAGCCCAAGCACTTGCATGTGCGTTCAAGGACCAACGTTCCATAAGAATATAGGCATACTTTGGTCCCAGGCCACTATGGTGGGTAAATAAGGCTTGGGTAGGGCTGTTGGGCAAATATGGGTCATTTCGTGTGCCCATTTGGCGGGTGTATCATTTCAAGACAAACCCGCCAATAGACCCCATATTAAGCGGAGCCCTTCTTCTTAACATAAATCAACATTGGAAAGTCTATCCTTCACCTAAAGGCCCGTGGAGAGCACACCCGAAGCGATGCGCTACAAGCAAGGTGTGTTACTTACATTTTTGCATTTTTCCACGTGCCCACTTGGGGAGCAGCGCAAGTAACCTTCTATGGCATCCCAAGTGGGGCGCAGGCATGGAATCGAAGGTCCATGGTGCCGGGACATAGTGTGTGAAGGGAGATGCCGGCTACTCAATTCAAGCCGGAGATATTATAATGCATTTGCGGGGATTTGAAGTCCATTCTCGTCTTTGCCACTAATTTTACCATTTTTGGCCTGTCGTGATGTCGCGTGGCGACCTCATATCTCACCTTTGCGCTCAATTGACATCATGACTCATGTATGTTATGAGAAAACATACTTTTGTGCCCACCATAGCTTGAACCCAGCCAATACCTCTTCTGGGGCTTGGCACACCAAGGCCATTTTGTGGGCAATTTGCGCAAATTCCAAATCATGGGCTCACTTGGCGGCCCTGCACTTCCCCAATCCAGGGGGCCTTGAGCAACGCTCAAAAGGTGTGGTGGACACATAGGACTTGATACCGATTTTACAGCATGCCCTGGTCCAAGTCGGACATGTACCCTATTTGCCCCCACCATGAGTGTGCGCATTTTCGGCCATTTTCTGCCATTTTCCATATTTCTGGCCCGACGTGCACCATGTTCAGCCCCCCCGTGCACGCCAGTGACATGGACCAATGGACCATATATGGTATGTTGCTTGTGCATTGTGGTCCCCATGACTCACATACCACATGGGTGGACCGATGCATACACTCACGGGGAGCTAGCCCAGGGTGAGTATGGTCAATTTTGCCATTTCCGCACTTGTTGGCCCAATTCAGGCCTACACCATGGTATGGCCCATGGAGATCTCTGATAACCAAGTCACGCGGGCCCCCATTGGACTCCCATTGGGTCCCATACCGAACGCTGACTCCAGTCTCCAAGCCACCATGGAGATCTACCCTTGGGAATACCCTCCTTTTCCGCTCGTTTTTGAGTATGCCAAAATACCCCTTTTGGGACCCCAATTTCAGCCCCCCATGTGGTCCATTGGCGGCCCCATATCTCTATGCCCATGATGATTCTGGACCTGATTGCAGGTCTTGTACTTACATATGAGTCCTAAGTCCCACCTCCTATCCCCTGGGCCATGGGCTCAGCCTTGGCTGCAGTAGCCATCCATAGGAATTACCCCAATTTTGCATATTTTTGCCATTTCTGTACCCAGATTTAGGTGTCACCAACCCTTGAAACGGCTCGAGGGTCAGAGTGG
Organism: Eutreptiella sp. 'Long Island Sound 2002'; assembly: GCA_964036045.1. Lineage (NCBI taxonomy): Eukaryota > Euglenozoa > Euglenophyceae > Eutreptiales > Eutreptiaceae > Eutreptiella > Eutreptiella sp. 'Long Island Sound 2002'. The sequence continues at coordinate 110,630,152 of OZ038381.1, forward strand.
GAATGGGTACAGGGACTCAAGCAGCCTTTCTCCTGCCCAGCATTCCAATCCTCACCTCCCCTGCCATGTGTGCTTGGAGATCCAGTCTGATTCATTTGTCACATGGGTTCCCCTACCTTTGTGTTTTTCTCATGTTGATTGCGTCCATCACCATCCCCATTATTGCCTTGTACATCCGCCACTGAGTACCCTCAACACACCCAAGTGATCATCATCAACTTGTTGCAGCTTGCTCGTGTGACTATCCAAGGATGTGCAGGATTTTCAGGACAGGGTTTTCCCTTTTTGACGCAGTGGGAAAATTCCAGGGGAACCCCAGCAAAAGGTAACGGCATGCCAAAGTTCAGCCAAGCAACCGGGGATGTGGCCGACCACAGACCGATTCAGCCAAACCTGCGTCACTAGGCTGTTTAAATTCCCAGACGAGCTGTGAAACATTTACCCCTCGACTCTTTTCTTCGTGAGGGAAGGATGACCTTTTTCTAGTCACGCTTGGATCAACACCACGACACTGCACTGCAAAGAGAGCAAGAAGTCCACACTTGAATCTCAATCCAAGTATCAACAATAATACAAATGAGAAATAGACATCGCCTGAAAGGAAGGGAGGAACAGTGGACAAATATGTACACAAGATCTCATACTTCACCTACATGCAAATGGGCAGTTTCCGCTCTCCATTGGTTAAGGGAATATGGAGTCGGGAAGTGCCCTCAAAACACACAAATTCAGAAATTCTATTTTACAATAACGATGTCCTAATGGACTTCACACAAGGTCCCACAGCGAAAGCAAGGGAGCAATGGGCACTCAGGACTTAGACCTCAAACATCTACGCGTGGTGCATGCGAGGGGGCGTTCATAAGGGTGCACTAAGGGCCTCACAAAATGACAAAAATAGGCAAAATTTAGGTGATTCCAATGGGTGCCTCGAGCAGCCAAGGCGAGCCCCACCCCAATTTGGGGCCAACCGTGTGGTCAATTGGCAGCCCCATATCTTTATGCCCATGAGGCTCCCGGACCTAATTCCAAGTCTTGCACTTAGGTATTATTGGTGGTCCTGTCTCCTATCCCATGAACCATCCCAAAAGAGGGTGTTTTGGCATACCCAAAAATCAGCAAAAACGGAAAGTATCCCGAAGGGTATTTCTCAATGATGGCTCGGAGACAGGACTCAACGTTCGGTGTGGGATACAATGGGAGTCTAACAAGGGCCCACACATACTTAGATCTGAAAGATCTCCATGAGCCATGGCATGCTGATAGGCAGAATTAGACCCACAAGTGCCAAAATGGCAAACTTGTCCACACACAACTTGGGGTAGCTCCTTATGAGTGGGCGCTTCCGCTCGCGCAGGTGGTGTGTGAGTTATGGGGACCATTGTGCATAAGGTACAGACCATATTTGGTCCCCTGGTGCATGCGTCGGGCGTGCACGGGGGGGCTGAACATAGTGCGCGTCGGGCCAAAAATATAAAGAATGGCAACAAATGGCCAAACATGCGCACAGTCATGGCGTGGGCAAACGGAGCATATGTCCGACTTGGACTGGAGTGTGCCCTAGAATCAGTATTCAGTCCTATGTGTCCACCATATCTTTTGGGCGTCACCCAAACCCCTCCGGATTTGGGAATGGCAGGGTGGCCAAGTGAGCCCATGATTTGCAATTGACCCAAATTGCCCACATTGTGGTCTTGGTTTGCCAAGCCCAAGAGGATTTATTGGCTAGGTCTAAGATATGTTGGGCACCGAGGTATGTACTCTCAACGTTTACTTGGGTCATCATGTCACTTGAGCGGATCGTTGAGATACAACGTTGCCACTTGACATCATGACGGCCCAAAAATGGGGAAATTGATGAAACAACAGGCAGAATGCACTTCAAATCCCCACAAAAATATTATAAGATCTGCGGCTTTAATTGAGTAGCCGGCTATTCCCTTTACACACGATGTCTTGGTACCACGGGCTTTTGATTCCACGCTTGAGGTCCACTTGGGGTGCCATGGAAGGTTACTTGCGTTGCTCCCTAAGTGGGCATGTGGAAAAATCAAAAAATGCAAATAACACACCTTGCTTGTAGCGCATCGCTTCGGGTGTGATCTCCATTGGTCCTTTGGTGAAGGTTAGACTTTCGCTGAATGTTGAGTCTATTGGCTGGTTTGTCTTGGAATGGTACACGCGCCGAATGGGCACACGAAATGACCCATATTTGCCCAACAATCCTACCCAAGCCTGATATACCCAGCGTAGTGGCCTGGACCAAAGTAAACCTATATTTTTTTGTAACTTTGGTCCTCGAACACACATGCAAGTGCTTGGGTTGAAAATCGACCTCATTTCGTAAAGTTGATCTTTGGCATGCAAGCACAAAATGTGGCCAAGTGGGATATCAAGACCATATATGTACACGCCGAGGAAGGCAAGTGGAATGATCCGGGTGTTAAGGCATGCAAAGAGGGAGATTATACCAACTGATCATTTTTCTACATGTACGTGGGCGCCAAGTACATGAGAATGCCCAAGTTTTGGAGAATCCGAAAAATGTATAACCGGTTGGGCATATTGAGTTGGGACCCAATAGCCTCAATATGAGGGTGAAATGGGCAAACCCTCATCAATAGTGCCTATGAGGCACATAGGTCGCCCTAGAGAGCTTGAACGCGCGAATCCCTTGTTATTGCGCTTCGGATATCAAAGCGCATTTCGAGATTTTTGTTCACGGGGAAAAATGGGCAACTTATCTCAAAATTTAAAGAAAAAATTTTCCGAACACTCAAAGGATGTTGCACCGTTAAGTTCTCAAAAAATCACATTATAAATTTGGCTTATCAGAGCCGCGGCACAGGCAACGCCGTCATTGGCGACTGCGACGACGGGCGCCTGTTCTCAACTATTAGACCCTGAGGGAATTGTGATGAAATTCGATCACCAACATGAAATTGTCGGAATTCCTGATCGCCTGATGCCACCTACGGCAATTAACAGCGACGTCGCGATTCGGGAATTCTGCAACAACTGCAGACAAGGAAAACTTCATATCTGAGCGGAAGAAGGGAGATACCTCAGGGACGGTTTACGGGTGCCCTTAGGGGGCCAAGGAGGCGGCCCTCACAGGCTAGTCAATTCCAAAACACTCCGCCCCCAAGACACATGCGGGGGCTTTTGTTTGGAAAGACCATTTGGGAACGACCCAGCAGAAATGCACAGTAGGGAGGGAAGGGTGGGTGTTTGAATTCCCAGACCAGCAGTGAATTACCCAAACACTTCCCCCACCAGCCCCAAGTAATTCTGAAAGGCGTACTTGGGCGGAACATACCTCTGAAGTTAGGGAATTCACCCTCACCAGCCCATACATGTGCTCTGCACACACACTGGACAAATATGCCACTCAGCCATGCACACTGCAGTAGCGATAGAAGACAAAACAGAAACTACACACATATCACGTGGGGGTAGACCCCAAAAACAGGCCGGTAACCCGGAAACAAAACTCACTGGCTGGGATTCAGCCCAGGGGGTGCTGCAGCTTGGTTATTACCCCCTTGTAGGGAGAGCCTCTGGCGCTCCAGGTTCCCGGGGCGTGATCACACAGGTTCTGCACATCTGTGGCATCACTACAGTTCCCCTAGCCTCGGCAGCTGCCTTACCTGCACTAATCGGCCAGTGCCGTTTTCCTGGTCCCTTTTAACCCGTATTTGTGGGCCAGGAACAAGGTTCACGCCCTTGTACAATGTGAGTTAGGTCTGTATATTTCTCCTGAATCCAACTGAAATCAGGATGCGAGTTCCCGTAACCGCACCCACGCAACTCGGATTGGACACTCATCGAACGGCAGGGCTGGCTGTAACAACACTCTGTAATGTACAATCTACCTGCGTGAGTGCATAAAACACAAATCACATCCACTGCCGGCTGCAACGGTCACTCCTGAGGAGGGCAAACAGTCAATGGGGACTCAAAGATGTGTCAACAGGGTGACACGCGAAGAAAAGTGGAGAGACAAGGGAGGAGGGATGGAAAGTAACTAAACAACGTAACAAGGTGACACATGCACAGATCCACATCTGGTTGCACAGCCTTGACAGAGGTGCACACCAATACCCTATCCGTGCCAAGGCACGTCGGAGCGTCATAGGCTGTTGTGGCTAGAACAGGCTGTGCCGGGGGCACACAATCAGGGTGGCCTGCGCTCACGACGCCTGTCTACTAGGCCCATCAGGAACTAAGCCACTGTGAGGCGGCGAGTCGCAAGCCGCCTCTCAGCCGTTCGACGTGTGTGTCTCTGCGTGCACTCCTGGACACGGCAACTGTACTGCCCTGTAGGAAGTCCAGGAGGATGTGGGTCGGCGTAGGAACAGGGACAGAGCTCAGAACGGCACGTCCTTACCCTATTCCACCGCTGCACGCTCTTCCAAGGGCAAATGTCGTCTGCACCTTGGCGTCATAGCGGCCGCTGGTTTCCGTGGCATCTGCTGCACGAGGGCCATCTTGGCCAGACGTGTCTCCTAGGCAACAAGCAAACTGTGGCTCTGGCGGGTTGCGACGGCTCACCCGCATAACATACAAACCACAATGATGACAACTGACCCGAAACTCTGTACAAAAGAGTGCTTCCCACTGCCGAATCCCGGGAGGACCCATTTGCAACAGTGGGTGAAAAAAAAGGAAACAGCATTGGGGTTCAGATCAGTCAGTCAGCAAGCACGGAAAAAACAGCGTCAGCAGAAGTAGGCACACTCCTGAGTCCGGTGAACTCACCATTACATCAGGTTCGTGTCCTGATACAGCGACAGGAACGGCGATGCACCACCATTTGCAGCCAGAACTGGTTCACCATTCCCTGGGGATGGTCCTCCATTCCACAGATTCCGGAGGGTATCAACCAAAGACCCCCCCTGGGGCTCAGGCTGAGGCTCAGGTGCAGCGCCAGGCTCAGGCTGAGGCTCAGGCTCAGGCTCAGGCGGCCGAGAGCATAGAAGGCTGACCCCCAGTCGCCATTTGAATGGACTGTCATCCACTTGGATCCTTTGCACATTAAAGTGACTGAAGTCCACATGGAGTCCATGCTGCGTATCATATTTCATCCACGTACTGTTGATGTCGTGGAGAAGACTGGCGGCGGGGTGCCATTTCAGGCGGGCGTGATCTCTAAATTCAACATACCAGCAAGGCTTCACACCGGGAACGGTTGGCGGGCACGTTTCTCGCGGCCCTGGGCTCCTTTTCAACGCCATTCATGCTTGTCAGCCCGCTCTACCACATACGAACCGTCGTGAATCTCACGACGCTCCCCATGATAATGCACCGGGGGCTGACGTCCGTCATGGAGCTTCACAAAGGGCTTCAGCCGTTCGACTGATAGGTCTCGCTCCACCCCATGGTGGTTGACCCGGTAAATGGAGTCAGAGATCTTGTCAATGATCTCAGCTGGTCCCTGCCATACTCTACCGAGCTTTTCTGGTTCTTCATCTCGGTTCTGGACCCATACCCGGTCACCGGTAATGAAAACAGAGGGAGGGTGTACCTTTAGGAACTTGTCCAACTGTTTTTTGTGTATTGCCTCCAAGCCTTCTTGTACCAGCACCCTTTCCGCAGCCACCCTCTTGAAAAACTGGCTGGTATCCTCACAACCCTCACTGTCCACTACCGGGGGTAGGTCGTCCACCCCTATGGGGTCACGACCAAACACCAGCCGGTGTGGCGAGTAGGGTGCCACTGCCCGGGTGAGGTCATTGAGACCCCACAGGGGCAGTGGCCCCGCCTCCAGCCAGCTCACATCCCTGCTGAGGAGGTACTGCTGCAGAGTATTGATAGTACTCTGCACAGCCCTCTCAGCCCTGCCATTGGACTTAGGTCTATATATAATAGACTTGGCCTGTTGAATGCCGGCAAGATTGCACAGAGCATTGGAAAAGGTGCTGCTGATAATCAACTGATTGTCAGCTTGGATTTCTCTGGGTAAGCGCACGAGAAATCCACACCTATGCAGGAAGAGCTCAGCAGCCTTACAACTGGTGAGCCCATCCTTACAGCAGGGTATGGCCATCACATATCCTGTCAACCGACAAACTATGACCATGGCACCGTTGGCCAACATTTCGGTCTTGGTTGACTGGTTATGGACTTCAGGTAAGTCCACGAAGTCTATGGCTACTGAGCTGAAAGGAAACGAGGGTACAGGAAACGGTTCGCAGGAGTCAGGATGTGGGCCGCGACTAGCTTTTGCTTGTGCGCATACCACACAGTCCAACAATGCCTTGTTCACTGTTTCCCGCAGGCGGGCATAGGGCATGTCAGCGTGAAAACACCGTACAAACAGCTCCAGGGTCTTTGCCTGACCCAGGTGGGCACATGCATGTACCGCCCGGATGACATGAGACACAATGGACTGCGGGACACAAATTTTACAATCCCGATGAATGTGGCGATGACTCCACTGTGGTCCCGGGGCCCAGAGGTATCCATCCATGGAAACCCGATTCCCCAGACCCCTATGCAGGAGTCTTTTGTACGTTCTGTCCGCCCTGTAGCGGGGCATCCAGTCATCGTACAGTATTTTGGTCTCAGGCAGCACCTTGACTCAGTGAGGTTCCAAATGAGGCTAGCGGCAGCCCAGGTAGGGTCTCCCTCACTTCAGCACAGTGGGGAGGCATCATCCACCTCATCAAACACATTCAGGATGGCCTCCTGAGGGCCTACATCGGATTCCGCTTCACACGAGGAGTCCTCCCCGAGGCTCATACTCACCTGACTGAAGCAAGGCTGAAAGGGGCAACGGAGTTCACGGTGGTCAGCCACACTCTTGACAGCATTTACTGCGTGGTCGTCCGGGAGCAAACTGCCGTCATAATGTACACTGTTATGCAACCTGTTGACCTGCAACAGCAAAAAATCGAGCTGCCGCTGTTCCTGCATGTCCTGTGGTGAGGGACGTCCCTTAGGGGCTCTCACTTCCAGGATTTTGCGGGGATACTGGTCTGCTGCGATGAGCTGTTGCTCCCCTTCGCGCTCAGAGGCCTCCCACTGGGTTACCCCCTCCAGATCGAACTGTGGAAGTTTGTGTCATCCGCCAATCCAGCTGGGTAGGCCCAGCAGGGCATCCCGCCGGGGCCATCCTTTTCGACTCCCGGTTTGTAGACAACTATAATGTTATACCGCGAGAGGAATTCATGCCACTGGCCGCGACGTCCCAATGGACCAGCCATGGTACAAAGCTCTTCTTTGTACCATCACTCCAGGGACTTATAGTCAGTGAAAACAGTGACCTGGTGCCCTGTTATCCAGCTTTTGAACTTCAAAAGACAGGACACCAGGGTGTAGGTCTCCTTTTCCCTCACTGACCATGCTATCTGGCCCATATACCCCAGGACATTCGCGTCAGCGTTGTGTTTGACGCTGCCCTGGAGTTTTTGACTGAACAAAGCACAGGGACGCCAGTTTCCCTGGTCATCCTTCCGTTCCAGGACAGCGCCAATGCCGTGGTCCGACACATCTGTATGGATGGTGAACTCGCCTTGGTCACTGGGTATATACAGGCTGCAGGCCTCACATAGGGAAGTTGTGATCTTCTCGAAGTTCTCACGCATCGGATGAGTTCAACTGATGGTCTGCTTATGCGCTGGGACTTTACTGGTGTGTTTATCAGGATCGTACTTATACTTTCCGGCAAGTGAATCCATGAGCGGCACCGCCAGTGACGCGTGGTTCGGGATGTAAATCGAATACCCATTGCAGATGCCGAGAAAAGTCTTCATCTGCTTTGGTGTCCCAATCATATCCTCAGACCACTCCCGCACCGCGGCGACCTTCCCAGGTGCGGGAGAGCGTTGGCCTTCATGCAAGATGTGGCCAACGCACTTCACCTGAGTGTAGAAAAGGAAGCATTTTTCCTTTTTTACTTGCAAGTGACACTCCTTTAATACCTCGAACAATTCGCGCCCAGGCTTGTAATGTTCCATTATGGCTTGCGAATCGAGGAGTTTCCCTTTGCCACTGGAAGTGGGTCGCGTGCCTACCAGAACGTCATCTATATAGGCTGGAATATGGGGTTTAAGGCGGCCAACACACCAGCTCACAAGGCGCTGAAAAGCCTGTGGCCCAACCTTAACCCCAATGGGCAGGTCCTTCCACTCAAATGTCCCTGCGGGGGTGCAAAAGGCGATTAATTGCCTGCACTCCACCAACAGGGGCATCTGGCTGAAGCCATCTTCCAGATCCAGAAGGGTTCAAAGATGGCGTCCAGCCTGCCCTTGGAGAAGATCTTCGATCACCGGTAATGGGAGCTCATGAGCCTCAAGGCATGAGTTCAGGTACCGGTAATCGATAACCAATCTCCATTTGTTGGTTCCTGGCTTTGGAACTAGGAACCCTCTGGCAACCCAGGCACTGTAGGATCGGACCATCCATGCTTTATCAAGGAATCCTTTGATTTTTTTGTTCATCTGCTCTTCCTTGATTCCCAAAGCCTGTATGGGGTTGCATGCTCGGGGTTGAGAGCCAGCCTTCAACTCCAATTTGCAGAAACTCACGTCCTTTGGACCTGGCTTCAAAGCATTGGCCTCGATTTTTGCTCATTCGTTCCCTGTAGGGTGCAATACCGAATCCCGGAAGTCCTCATAGATGCGGTTGGGAAGCTCGGTGGCGAACTCCCCAAAGATCTCACCATCAGCTTCAATCACTGACCTAACACTACGTTCTCTGTCCTGAAAGAAAGCGGTAGGGGCCGCCAAGTCGGATCCCATGAGCGGTATGGGCTCTCTGAGTATGGGATCCACCTTGGTGCGCAACTGAGAAACATTTTCGCATGACGGCTCGTGCCCTTCCAGCAACGGGCCATGCTTGGTCACGTCGGCAAAGGAGCGAACCATCCAATCAGGTGGTTCAGTTTTTGCCTTGAGGTCTGGTCCAGTGGCTGTACCCTCGTTGAGAACCACATCCTGACCATCTCCGGAGCAGATTTGGGTTAGTTTCGCTGAGGCCTCCTGAACCTGGTCCAGGGCCTTGGTCTCAGCTAACTGCAACTCACTGATCTTATAGCGGGCATTCATCTCCTCAACTTGGAGCTGGACCAAGGGTTCCGGCATTAGGGGACAACTCTCCTCGGACAACTCAGGGTCTGGCGTATCCACAGGGCCCTGTCCCAGGAGTGCCAACTTGTGGAACTTGAGCCTCCACCGTTTGCGATGCGCACCCTTTGGTCTTTTCCAAAACAGGTTAGTGCCTTGTGGAGAACGAATATTCTGCCCTTTGTGGGATGTTGGGGTCCCAATAACCTTGTTAAACCCTCTCTCAGAGTCCAGATGATACCTGGGACGGCACTTCCAGTCAGTACGGTTCACGCCTTCCTGTTGGTCACCCAAACAGTCGAAGACTATGGCCCGGTATTCGGTATCAGGCTCCTGCATATGCTGTCCCCCATGGACATCCTGAAGAATTGGTTCATCCCGCAGAGGGTCCCACCAATTGACGGTTACTTCCCGTAATGACCAGAATCAAGTTTCCTTGGTCCTGACCGGGACAATTATTACCCCCCTTGCGCCATCCCATCGGCATTTTTTGACTATGCCAGCAATTTCGGAGTCCTTCAGATGCATAAACAACGTGTGGTCACTCCATGGTACAAAATAACCCATGGGGCGACCGTTTCCATCACGGGTCAGCATTCGCATACGTTTTTTCTGCTGTCGCCTACTAGAGGTCGCCGACGGATTCGGTTTGGAAGCATGGTCTCCCTGAAACTTGGGCAAGGGGTTAAGCTCCGGCCGAAACTCTTCCCCGCCCCAATCGCAGACCATTTTATACCACTTCGGGGTTAAGATACAGGATTCCCCGGTGGATCTCACATATCTGGATCTGCCCTGTCGGTTACAAATCCTCAGGACCTTTCCCTCAGCGCGTCGAGCTGGTTTCCTGGAAACAATATGGGCTTGATTGCCCTGAACATCCCTATTTTCACCATGGTCAAAAACTGGTGACCGAACGAGGGTGTCACCGGGTAGGTCCTTGGACTCATCTGGTGTATCCACCTCTACATCCGGGGGATGCTCTTGAGGTACATGCCGCTGGCGGCTTAGTGGGTCTGGACCCACATAATCAACCGACATCTCCATACGGCCCTCAGATCACACAAGTAGCCGAAGTTCCCCATAAACCACACAACAGCCATTCATGACCCATGACCCGCGACCTTACCTCCCCTCTTGTATGTTATATCCCCAACCAATTTACTTAGCATGGGGTGGTGCCCCGGCCCAGAACTTTGTTCGAACTGGTCTACGTAAAAAAAAAAATTTCAGGGGTGGGTCGAAGCCCAACGACCCTTCGTCGCTGGATCCATCCGAAGAGGGATCATCGCAATCTTCAGTCTTGGCGTGATGTTCTTCTGGATAGTCCAGCACTGCGGCTATGTCTATGTAGTAATCCCAAGCCTTTTCTTCCCCTCCATGGGTACTTGGCTCTGGGGTCACCGTGACTGCATCAGGCGTGGGATCCCTCTTGGGGTGTGGCCTATCCTGGTCCGCATCATTACTGTTTATGTTCAGATCCTGACTCTGTAAATGGGGTGTATTTGACACCTCATGGACCTAAAAACCGGGGCTGGACTCAGTCAACTGATCCTGATCCTGAACTTGAGAAATGGGATCGAAATCAGCCAACTGATCCTGATCCATCAAGGCGTGCACTTCAGGCTCCACACCTGAGTGCTGGTCCTCAACATTCGCAGAGGGCTCATGGGGTATGTGCTCGTTGTGCGAGACGTCATCAAACACGAGGGAACCTCGTGTGGGACTCAGTGTAAAGCCATAACGGGCAAGAAAAGGGTATCCCAGAATAACTCTCGGCCAAACGGACGCCAAATGGACAGTGACTTGCGCACACTTCACTGTCACATACCTCCCGTCGTGCCAAACCGGCAGTGGCACGCTGCATTTCACTACTTGGCTCCCGCCAGCTAATCTGTTCTTGCCAGCGCCAACCAAGCGGATGGGAAACTGGGCTTTCGTATAGTGAATTGCATCAAAAACTTCCCACCCCGCAACGGCCGATACCTCGCATCCCGAATCCATGAGGGTTGCGATATCACGGAGGACATTTTCAGGTGTATTCTCTATAGTGTATGCACCTGAAAGTATTAGTCCTTTCCGCGGCCTTTTGGGATTGCTCGCTCGGGGCTCCCTCAGCCGAACCGGCTCACCATCGGTGAGTTGCACGGTACAAGGACGGGCTCGTTTCAGACCCAACACGAAGTCAGTTTTCAAAAGTCGCTTCTTAACATGCGACTCTGGCATCACTTTACCAGGCCGCTGACGCCCCTAGGACTTGGTCCCTTCCGTCGCTCTCTTCCATTCAAATTCAGCCTTGAGTTGGGGGTGCTTCTTCCAGCACTGATCCACTAGGTGGCCTGTCATCCTGCAATGTGAGCATTCCTTGGACGAACGTGCGCCGGTGGGCGTAGGGTTTCCTGGTTCTGTTCCTGACTTGGGCTTGGCGGGTTTGGAAATCAACGGCTTTTGGAGGTGTGGGTGTTTCTTCGAACACATATCCTCTGTATGCCCCAGAAAACCACAAAAAGGACATTTAGGCCCCTTTTCGGGAACCGGTTGTCCTATGGCATTCACATACCATTCATCCCACTCGTCAGGTGGTTCAAAAACCTGGGCATCAGTCGCGTTAGGCGGAGCCTCGGACTCTCCGATCGCATTCACCCGTTCCTCCACAGGCTTGGCACCCGTGAAATTCAAAGACGCCGCATTGGGGCGCTTATCCATAGGCAACCTTGCCATTTCTGGTGATCCTGATGACGCTTGACAGCGTCTTTCTGTCTGAGTTCCACTTGGCAGAAAAGGTACAAGGTGAGGTAGGTGAATTTAAGCCCTCCCAACTTGTTCTCCTCATTACAAATTTTATAACTGAGGCCGTTATGGTGGACCAAAGCGTCCAAGAACCTTTGTCGGGCATGACCAAAGGTAACCCCTTCTCGTAACTGACTGCCCCAGTAAATGAAATCCTCCATGAAGTTGGAGAGCTCACCTACCAAACAGTTCTTAGGAATGGTTAGCCCATGGAAAACATGGTCGGACACATTTCTGTTCACCGGCTGGTTTACTTCCCGCAAAACACCCTCTTTCACTTGGGCATAACTCAGGTTCCTACGGATCACCCTCTTGTCGATCGGGTCCGCAACGTCTTTCAGGATACCTCCCAAAAGCGTTTTGATAAGCTTTCCTTCGCGGAGCGCCACCCCCACGTCTCGCTCCCACCTGGCATACGACAGAACCCAGTCCTATGCCCTCAGCCCGTCGCCGTCCCAAGTGGGAACGACGTCTCGGACTTGTACATCCTTCAGGGCACGGGGGTCCAGTAGGGGCGTGGCCATGGTATTGTACACTCCCGGGCCATACCAGGTGATTCCACCTCGGCCTGGATACACATCCACGGGAGTGGGGTTTAGTGGTGGCCCTCAGGGCGTAGGCGCCTCTGAAAATGCAAAGCCTCTTAAGGCACCCACAATGGGTTTGATCTTGGGCAGTTTTTCGCCCTGGGGGAAATGTTTGATAGCCCCGGGTTCAAACTTACCCTCGTCACCAAAAAACATGAGATCAATTCCCCGACAGTGCCTGCAATCGGCATTGGGGTCTCAGTTTCCCCTCGGTGGCATGCCATCATGGGTTGGTACCCGATGGTCTGAGACTCCTTCGTATCGAGGCGTCTCATAGTGGAGACCATCAGGGCTGTCCCGTTGTGGATGCATGAGCGGGTTGCTTGGCCCTGCCTCCGACACCCGTGAGGGTTCGGGGAAATACCCTCCGAAAGGTCCTCGCGGTGCCGGTTCCGATCTGTCAGGGTAACAACCTCGGTCCATAGGGTTAACTCCCTTGGGCTTGAGGTTTTCCTCCTGCTGTTGAGCCATCAGGGCGTCCATATTGTGCCCAAGTGTCCTTATTTGCTCATCGAAATACGACTTGACCTGCCCTAGCTCCCATGGCAGATGAGCTATGGCATGTGGGTCAACGTCTTCGGGCGGCCCTGGGGCTGGGGATGTCTCCGGGCCTTCAGTTTTCTTCGCCAGGTCCTGCAACGCTTGTACCCGCGCTTCTCTTTGGCCAACTTGGTCTCGAGTCTTCAGTCCTTCGGAGTCTTCTTCCGTTTTCAGCATCCTCAATCCCAGTTGGACAACCTGGTCTTGAGTTTCTCTGAGGACTTCTTCATGACGTTGCTGTGTGTTGGTGGTGGCCCCCTTGTACTGAGCTTGTTCCTGCTCAAGTCTGGCCAGGGACTCCAGCAACACATTGACCTGTTTGGGATCAGCGTCCTCCACTGTTTCGTTGGTGTCACCCAAGGCCTCCAGTCGACTCAACGGAGTCTGTATGGCATTGATCGCTTCCATCTGCAGCTGGAGTTGTTCTCCTTGTGCCACTACGTTTGCGGCGGGTTGGTTCATCTGGTTGCTGATCACTTTCAACTGATCGGAGGCCACTCTGACCGCTTCATCGGCTTGGTCCGCCTTGGCATTGAGGGACTGCACTCCGGCCTGAACTTCTCCTAGGTGATCCCCTTGTGCCTGGGAAAGGCCAGCGATCTCCTGCTCCAGGGCGGCCAGATCAGACTTCAGGACATCCAGGTGATTCTCCAAGAAGTTGATCCGGTTGTCCAGGCCAGCGCGTCCAGGGACTTGGGCTCCAGATAGTGTCTCCACCTGACGCGTCACCTTCTCCATCTGGTCCTTCAGTTCGGCAACTCGCGGATGGAGTCGATGTCCTGCTAACCAATGCAAATCCAAAGATTGCATGTTGGTTTGCCAAACCCCATCCGTCAGCTATCGTAGCTGATTGATGGCCATGATCGTCTGGTTGGTGATCTCCTCCATGGTGGTCCGATACCCGGTGAAAGTCTCCGTCAGGTCCCGTAATTGGGCCATTGCCAGAGAGGCGTCCATCTGGAAGTCCACAACCCGTACTCGGCGCACTCGGCTGCCATCAATCGCCGTCCACTCGACAGCATCCATCATTCGGTTTCGGTTGGGGTCCCCCTGGGCCCAGGATGACCTGCCGAAGCCTTCTTCCATCAGCGGCTCCTTCGCCGGGTACTGTTGCGTAGTCATGGGACGATACAAAGGCCCTACCAACGCACCGGCACCCTGCGGGTTGCTGTAGGTCAACCTCAGCATCGGCCTGGGCATGTGCTCGTCGCAAGATGAGTCCGACGGATGCCCACCCATGGGATGGACGCGTGTTCTCAGTGGTGTCGGTCCCATGTTGCCAATGACGTTCAGGTACTCAACTGTGGGCTCGTTGCAGTCGTCCATGACGATCATCTTGTTGTTGTTCTTTTTGTTGTTCTTCTGCTCTGCAGGTCGCTCTTCAGCTCCTCTTGGAGTCTTGGTGCTTGAGAAGCAAGAAACTGCCTCTGCTACCAATTTTTACCCCTCGACTCCTTTCTTCGTAAAGGAAGAATGACCTTGTCCTAGTCAACCTTGGATCAACACTACGACAGTGCACTGCAAAAAGAGCAAGAAGTCCACACTTGAATCTGCATCCAAGTATCAACCATAATACAAATAAGCAATAGACATCCCCTGAAAGGAAGGGAAGAACAGTGGACAAATATGTACACAAGATCTCATACTTCACCTACGTGCAAATGGGCAGTTTCCGCTGTCCATTGTGTAAGGGAATATGGAGTCGGGAAGTGCCCTCAAAACACACAAATTCAGAAATTCTATTTTACAATAACAATGTCCTAATGGACTGCACACAAGGTCCCACAGCGAAAGCAAGGGAGCAATGGGCACTCAGGACTTAGACCTCAACCATCTACCCATAGTGCATGCGAGGGGGCGTTCATAAGGGTGTAACCGCTGCATAGTGGTTGATCTTTGTTGTGATTGCGAAGCCTGCAGCCTTGATGCCCCAGGGGTCGTAACGCCCGACACTGCCCCTGATATCTCCGAACCCACATAACCCTCTTCGGACCCATATCCAGCCTCTGGGAGCGACATGTGCGAAGCACTTGTAAGTCCAGTGAACTCCATGGTGGAATATGAAGAGTACGAAAACCCGGTCTACAAAAATGGAGCAGACATAGAATCTCAATGCGCATTCATCGCAACTAATGACACGACGTGAAATCATTGGAAATAATTTAAATAAATCCGACTGGGAAATCACAAAAGACAAATGCGACTCGACGCGCGCTCACAGGCGACATCTGGCGGCGAACGGAAAACATGAAACAGAACGGAAAATTTACTGCACTAATGTACATCTGAGAATCATTGGAATTCTGATCACATCAGTGTATAATTGAGGGCTGTCACTGCTGCCGTTACACTCCCCCTCTGAAAACATACGCCAGTATGTCAGGCTGGGTCAAGTGAAGTGAACGAAACGGCGAAAGTGACCAAAAACCGACTAATCTAAGGCAAAATGTGTGAAATTGAGCTCAATTGAGCAAAATTGTGCTGAGATCTGTGCTTCGCGATGGCCATTGACTTGAATGAAACGTATAGGTACCTCAGGGCACACAGAAAAAGCTTCGTTCAAGCTCGAAAATTCGAAAATTGAAAGTCTGAGTGAAGAATGTACATGATGATCCATGATCCATGATTCATGATGAAATCAGGATCTGACATCCCACTGCCAGAAAACAGAAAACGAGCGTCGCCATGTCGTAGAGCGTCAAAAAAATAGGGTATTCCTTCATGGAGTCCAAGATATGTGGAACTGGCTGGTGTCATTTGTAGCCATGAGACCAGATGCCAGATTATGGTACAAAATGTGCCAGAATTGAGACCAAAATCAGCGAATCGCCCACGGATTGAGGGTGGCGAAGTTCACAGCAAGCCAAAATAGGTCCAATTCAATGTCGATAGACACTGTGTGTGGTGTTGAACGGAAATCCAGTTCTCATTCATAGCCAATCCAGGTCAAATCCTCATCATGATGATGATCCCCATGATGAAAATCCAATCATTTAAAGTAATGATAGCCAAGAAAACGCAGTGAGTAATTACCACACTGTCAGTATTGTTCCCAGGGCTTCATGTTTAATCCAGTATGAGCCAGAAGGGGTAATTGACTCGTTATAGTCCCAGAATGTATAAGCATCCAATGCTTGGTACTGGGAATTCGCCAAAATTGAGCTGATTCTGAGGGGGATTCCAACACAATCCACAGATGAACAGCGAGTCGACACAAGTAAGAACACCATCGTCGTCACTTGGTCTATATAAGCCCTTTGACAGTGGTCGTTTGGAAGAGAAACCAACTGTCTCAATGTAAGAGCTGATGGAAATCACATTGTCAGCAGATCCGTCAAACACATGAAATGGATCAGACTCAGTCATGTGCCAGAATCTCTGTAATGAGCACGAACTCGAACGAGTCCTTCCCAAGGCGAGTAGAGGGGTCCTGTCGACAGCAAAAGGCGATAGTGTCGTCGTGGTTGAGAATAATGGCCTTCCGGATCTTCGGATCGGAATCATCTGAGATGAAGCACATGATTCACATGATGACCATGATGGGAATGATGGATGGAATGACCAGGATGACCCCAGAATGTCCCATCATCTGTTCGTCGAACCACATAGACGATGCGTCAGGACTATTGCGCCCCATGCCAAGGGTATATGTCGACCGTAAACCTTTTCGAAAGTTTCGGCGAGTTAAATTCTGATCAGATCTTGTCTCGAATAGATTCTGCCACAATTGGAGCTTCTTCTTGTGCTTGTAAGTATTCCTTGGTGACACAATCTTTGATCAGCGAGAGCTCTTTGTCAATCTCAGGGTGTTTCTTCAGGAACTTGATGAAAGTGTCCGTATACCTATGGATCAAACTTGAAGCTGGCTCCCATTTGTCTTCTTCTGGACCGAATCCTTTCCATCTGCACAGAAAGTACCACTTGTTTCGAGCATTCTTCTTGTAATCAAGAATCTTATCCAGCTCAAAACTGCTTGTGACCATCTTCCTGTCGCTCAGGTATTTCGAAGTCCAGTAGAGAGGCTTGAGATTTTCTTTGGGGCAGGGTACTTCGGCCCTCAAACGATCTCGATGTACTTCTTGATGCCTGCCTGGCTCAATCTCAATGTTGAATGTAGTCTCACTTAGTTGACTCTTGACTTGGAATGGGCCATCCCACAAAGGTAACAATTTGTTGTCGTCCTTCAGGGTCTCGTCTGACTTACGAAGCCAAACTTGCTGGCCTTTCTCGAAGGGTTTTCCTTGCGTTCTGGACTTATTTTTGAAATTCAACCAATCTGCTTGACTTTCGACTTTGGCTTGGATCCACTTGGACTCTAGATCCTTGATCCTCTCAAACCATTGCGAGGCGTCGTAGAACTGCCTTGGATGATGCATCACTGGTCCTGGACCCATCTTCTCGCGACCAAAAACCAGCTCATTCGGACTTAATCCAGTGTAATTCTTGGTGCGATGGTATCTTCTCAAGACACAGTAAATTGTCTCCAAGCAATTGTAGTCTTTTTCAGTCGCCAGGAATTTTCTCAGAATGGAGATAAGAATTCTTCCAGCGCGTTCAGCAAGGAGAGCTCGATGGTCGTAGATTCGGGCACGAAGGTGATGAACTCCCAATAGGGCACACATGTTCTCCCACCAAGTCCCAATGAACTCTTTCCCACTGTCCGTCAGAATTTCACTGGACACATCCCAGTTACTCATCCACTAACTTGCAGTCCACTTGGCAGCCATTTCAGAGGTGAGATGCTTCGTGTTGCAAGGGAGGACTTGGATGTAGCCACTGTGGCGGTCTTGAATTAACAAAACCCCATCGATAGGCTTCCTCGTGTAGAGACATTCCTCTTGGATTTGTCCCAACTCGAAGACATCCGCCGTCACCTTGTCGAACAACCTCTCAGCAATTGGTAATCCCTTCAGTAGTCCTTCTGCCTTTTGATTCTTGGGGATGGTCGCCTGACATTGCTTGCATCCTTTGGCAACTCGTTCACAGGCACCCTTGAGGTCCCTTGTGTACACTCTGTGGCGTAGCTCCTGCTCCAGCACACGAGAATGTGTGTGGGCTGTCTCATTCTGATGCCAATGTTTGACATATTGGTCAATCAGACAATCAGGAACACAAATCCTTCCTTGCCAAAATAACTTGTCGCCTTGGATTTTGAAATCAGACGTCTCTTCAGAGTCGTAAGGCTTGTCCCCTTTCAACTTATGGTATACAGACCGGAAGAACCTGTCCTCCTTGTACATCTCCGTCCAATCCACATAGAGGAAGGAAGTTTCCTTGTCCTTTTGTTGTGGAGGGAGCGTGGATTTCGCTTTGGATCTCGTCAGAGGAAATACATTCAGGAGTGGCAGCGACGACTCAGAGTCAGAGTTAACTCCTGCAGTCTGATCTGCCTTGGTAATCTCCTTGCATCTGACCAAATCCACCTTCATCCGATTTTTAATCGAACATTGGAGACAATGCTTTTTGATCAGTGCTTGTTCCTCCTTGTCGAACTCGATCACTTCAGCTTTATCCGTCGCTGTCCCATGAAAACTCACTTCAGAGTAAGCCTCTGAGGCTGGGTAGGCCCAGCGACTCAGGGCGTCCGCCACTGTGTTGTAGCGACCCGGAATGTAAGTCACATGGAGGTCAAATCTGCTGAGAGTTTCATGCCAACGGCCTCTTCTCCCAGCTGGTCCACAGGGGGTACCAACATGTTCTGTCCTCCAGCTCTCCAGTGACTTGTGGTCAGTCAGTACCTCAACGCGATGGCCCAAGATCCAACCTTCATAACGCCGTAAGGCACAAAGGATTGCGTAGGCTTCTTGTTCCCTTGGACTCCAATTTTGCTGTCTTGTTGTAAGCTTGCGAGACCAGAAAGCCAGGGGATGATGGTGACCTTCGTCATCGACTTGTTCGATCGTAGCACCAATGGCGTAACGACTGGCGTTTGTACGGATATCAAAAGGTCTTCCATCCAACCACGGAGTCTTTAATGTAACCACATTTGCCAGTGCTTCCTTGAGACCAGTAAAGGCCTCTTCACATTCTGGCGTCCACTTGAGCTTGACTTGAGATCCCTTCTTTCCTTCTATTTTGCCAACCTTCAGTAACTCTGTCAATGGACCAGAGAACTTGGCGTAGAGAGGAAGGAACTCGTGGTAGTAATTGCAGCAGCCTAAAAAGGCACGAAGCTGCGTGATGGTTTTAGGCCTTTCCCAGAGCTGCAGGGCAACCACTTTTCCTGGGGCTGGTCTTCTTGTCCCATCTTCCAAGACAGAGCCACAAAATTCCACACTTTGGAGGAACATCTTGCCCTTCTTGTGTCCACACACGAGCTTCTCTTGTCGAAGGACTTCGAGAACTTTTCGAACTTGTTCTTCGTGCAACTTCAGGCACTCATCAAAGTTTTTTCCCAACGGCGTGGCAATCAGAAGGTCGTCAATGTAGATGCTGCAGAATTCTTGTAAATCCAGAGACTTGTGCTTCTGAAATAAAATAGTCTCCATCATCTTCTGGAACATCGACGGCGCATTCTTCAGACCCATCGGCAGTACAGTCCACTGGACAGTGCCACAGGGTGTGCACATTGCCGTCAAATGCCTATCCTCCTTTCGAAGGGGCATCTGATGAAAGCCATGGCGCAAATCCAACACGGTAAAGAGCTTGCCTTTGGCTCTCGCGGCGATCTCCTTCTCGATTAGAGGAAGAGGATGCGCAACTGGTACTGTGGCGGCGTTCAGGGCTCTGTAATCCACCACTAGACGCCAAGCATCTATGCTGGATTGGTCAGCAGGTGGGGGTTTTCGCACAGTAAATGGTGCTGAACACCACTCAGAACTCATGCAGCCCTCCAACCAACCGAAATCATAGAGATTGCGCTCAATAATCTTTCGCAGGGCATCTGCTTTGGTGCCGTGTAGATAGAATGGACGTTGTTTGTGCACTTTTGAGCCTTCGATTATGTCAATCTTGGCTTCCCCATTTTCACATCGAATTGGGGGGTTTTTCCACAACTTCCCACTCAGCACGTCATCTTGATAATCTTCGAACACTGCGTCCCTTCTTGCAGATATCTTGTCTCCGTCGACCTGATTCCCACATTTAATCACCGACATTATGTCCACCAATTTGCCAATTGTTGGTCGTGGTCTCATGTTCTTGGCCACTTCATTCCAAACTTCTTCGTCGCATTGTTGGCGGATGAAGCTCACCTGAGCTCGCTCCTCCGTGGGATTTCACCAATGAAAGGGGTCCACGAATGTCTTGAAGGGATGGTCGGACGAATTCAGCTTCATTCCTGTCAATTCAGGCGAGATTCTTGGAGATTTGTCTTCATTCTTGCTTGAAATCTTGACTTTTTTGGCTTGATTCTTGTCTGATGGGGACGAATTGTAATGGATGGAGGCGTTCTCTCCAGGGACGCCGATTGTCCTTCCCTCCTTCCGCGACGATACGTCGGGATTCTGCTCTCGATCGTCTTCATCCACCTCAATTTCGTCGATTCTTGAGGAATTTGATATGACCTCTTCTGTTCCCATTTCACTGCCATCTTGCCAATAATCTCCCAGATTCCCGTCAACTAAGCACGCCAACGTGCTCCACGAACGCTGTGGCGAAGGCTTGCCATTGTTATCACAATACAGCTTCACTCCCTTGTGAGGTAGCTCGACCATGTCGATTGAAATGTCCATAATGTCCTTGAACCACTCTTGTCTTGGCCAGTTGGGGACAATTAAAATCGCCTTTGCGCCGGATTGCTTCAGCTTCTGCACCACACGAGGAAAAACGTCGAAGGGCGGATTGATCCAGAGAGGTTCAGACCAGTCCTCACTCCAGGCATCGTCGTAGAACTTCGGAAATCTTTTATTCTTTTTGTTTGCAAAGGCATCAACTTCAGGACGAAAATTGTGGTTCTTTTCGAAATAATCCACCAGAATGTCCCGCCATTTGTCGACTACACGATAGCAAACTGACTTCCACTTCTTGCTGTTCAACGAATCCACCTTTCCTTCGTCAAAATCTTCTTGATTCCTTGTCCATTCCTGCCCATCTTGCTGAAAATGCAGCTTATTTCTCTCCTTGAATTGGTGGATACTCTTGGTATATGGGTGCAGATAATACAGTTCGGACGGGTCGTTGGTCGACGGATCTTGGAGGAAGCATGCCCTGTGTCCCATGGGCGACACACGGTGAGCGTGAAGCCATGGTTGACCCAAGAATTAATCATACTTTATGCTGGCTTCATAGAATTTTCCAGGAAACCACTCCTCAGTGACCGTCTCTTCCACACTCCAGACTGATTGTTTCACCAATCTGACCGCCAATTCTGCTTCTCTGTCGCCACCGTCAAGGCGATGTCCGCTGACTCCCTCCAGCTGCACAGGGGTGGAGGACATCTTCGTCTCATCCTCCTGCAGAAAGCCTTTCCTCACCAGATTGACCTCTGAACCATTGTCAATCAGACATCTGGCAAGTTTAACCTTACCATCCGTCGATCTGACCTGGATCCAGCAGACAAACTGGCTCTGCTTGCCTCGCCGGACAGCGCTGAGGACCCAGGCAGGGTACAGGAGGCCGGAGGACCGCGCCAGTCGATCCCAGCAGCGTCCATCCACCGCCCCAACTACCCTGATGGGTTTTTCCTCCTGCCACTCAACCCCAGTGTTGGGATTCGGGTCAAGTTGGCTTCCCTATTGCCATTCTTCTTCTTCGTTCGGCTGTACGTCCTGTACTTGTCCTTCGTCAACCCATTCTTCTCCTGCTTCGACAGCATTCACTCCTTTTCCACGTCCACGACCACCAAATGACTTTCCACCACCACCTTTCTTACCTCCTTGACCTTTGTTGTTGGAGGTGTTGGAATTGGGGTTGGATTCGTTGGATCTGCCCTTGCCTCGACCTCCAGTATCCTTGTTGTTGCCGAAGGTCTTGTTCGCTGGCGTCTCCGCGTACAGGGGGTTGCCATTCACCTTGGAATCATCTTGATTCCCGGACTTTCCTTTGCCATTTCCACCCTTTTGGCCAGATTTTCCACCAGCATCGGTCCATCTTGAGTCGCTTGGATCTCCGCCTTGCTGCGAGTAATCTTTTGGTGTCCAGTCTCTGTTCTTTCCTTTGGACTGCCCTTTACCCTTTCCCCTTCCATGCTGGTCAGCATCTCGTGGTCCATCCTGCTGGGGATTTTCTGGGAGAATTTCCCTTTCCATCCATTTTGGACTGAATTGTCTTGAGTTCTGAGGGCGTCCATCTGTGATCTGCGGTCGTGTGAATCGCCGCTCGACCTTCTTTTCCAAGGGCAATGCACACAGAGCATCCCTTCTCACCAACGGCGTTGACCTTGCCCCAGAAGCCATGTGCATCCTGGGACTTCTGGCGTTCCAAGTTTGCATACTTTTCAAGTTGGTCCCAGATCTGCTCGACTCCATATGAGAAGATCCACGGTCGTACCTTCAAAACTGTTCCCTTATACTTCACTTTTCCATCCACCATGCTGCAGAAAAACTCCGACTGTTCAGAATCGTGGAAACCAACTCTCCATCTGCCCTCATGAATGGTGATATCGTTCAATCTAGTAGCACTGATAGAGTGTAGCAACTCACGAACAGCCGTTTTTCCCATAGTTTCTGGCAATCCTCGGACTTCAACCCAGTTGCCCAGGACTTTTTGGTCCGCCTGAGAGTCCCTGATCTTCTGCTTGGTCTCTGGCGTGAGCTTGCTCAGGAGGATCTTCTTCATTTCGCCTTCAGAAAGTCCTTCTCCAGAGTTCTCCGCCTCTTGCACCAAAAACTCCCAATCTTGCCTTGCAATTTGGATCTCTTCCAGAAATAATTTCTTGATCGCCCTGAAGTTCTCCAGACGGTTCCTGTAATGATCTTCAGGAAGTCGAGAGCCTTTCCTCTTGAGACTTCTGTACAGCTCTTCATACGTCAGGGGATTCCCTTGATTTTGTCTTTCGACATAAAGATTGTAGGTACTTTCCCTGAGTTTGCCCGTCAAGCAGTCCATCAACCCAAGGATCCAGAGTTCCTTGTCCAGTCTCTCCGTCTGCAGCCACACCATGAACTGCCTCTCGAAGGACGCCCAGTAATTTGGGTGCCCTGAGAACTTTGGCTGCTTCATTACTGACCCTCTCAGCCTCATGTGCAAAGGGTTCAGCAAGTGGTTCAGGTTGAAATTTGTGGCTGTGCCCACCGGATTGACGAATACTGGGTTGACTGCGGCGCCTCCCATGGCCTGTGCCTGCGCAATTGCGGCTGCCAGCAACGCCTGGTCCACAGTAGGCTGCACGAACGGCGTTGGTTGAGCTTGATGCAGCCTCATCTCCTTCAATTTCTTCTGCTTTTCTTTGATCTTGGCCTCGTTTTCTTTCTGCTGCCGGTCCTTCTTCTTCAAGGCCATGGATCGCTCCTTCACGGTGGTCCTTGCTTCTCCATCAATATCTCCGACAGTACCAACAGACAGTACAGACCTCTTCGACGAAGATTCTCCTCCTTCAGTACCCAGATTGAACCCAATAGGACTTCCAAATCCAGTAGGGGGGATACCAGAAATTCCAGTAAAAGCTGGATGGTGGCCAGTAAAAGCTGGGGGGTGCTGCAGAATGTGGAACGCCGTAAGGCGTGGATGTGGGTGCAGCTGAGGAGGTAGGTGCTGGGTGGCTTGCCATCGTAGGCGCTGGTCCAGAGAGCCCAGTAGTGCTCAGATTTTGTACCAGATCTGTAAGCTTCTCCAGCTTCTGTTCCATCTCCTTCCACTTGCTGTCGTCATCCCTCTTTTTCTCCTTGGCGGCCTTCTTCAGCTCCTTCACCCTGTTCTCCAGCGACGAAATCTGTCTTCGACAGGAGCAGTCCTTGGCGCACTCGCCACAGGAAGGGCATCTCGTACCTTTTCCTTTGCTTCTGACTTCATCAACCCAGCTGTCAACACTGGAGTTGGAGTCAGGAAGGTAGGTAGGTAGGTATCTTCGGGAGCTCGGGATGCCTCCTTTGACATTGCAGGAAGAAGGTCTTACCAAGGGGACGTCCTGTCCCTCCCACTGCCCTATGTCAGGTGCCTCTTGAGCCGCTCCCGCATGTGCTTGGGAAGGCATTGTCGCGGCCACCCGGTCCATGTGTCCCAGGTGGGAGGGTGTCCCCACATGTGTCCATGGGTAGGGCCACATGCCCCCTCCTTTGGGCGGCAGCTCTGGGGGGCTGCCCAGCCGTGTGGAGTATCTCTCACCACAAGGGGTATTGCTCCCGCTTGTCTACGGTACGACCGCCTCACCCTTGTGGTTTGAGTTGCGGGGCCACTCTGCTTGGCAGGTGACCCCCTCCTGGACTGTGTACCGGCTCGCCTGTCACTGGTTGCTTCCATGGCTCCGGGTGACGTTTGCCATGGTCCTCGATGCAGCCTGGCCGGGCTCGGACCAGTGGCTTTGGAGTACCGCTCCTGCCACTGGCCCGGTGGGTCGGCTGGGTCGCCCCAGTGCGTCCGACCCATGGGGTATTGGTTCTTTCCTGTCCCTCGGCTGCCCTACGTGTGTGCAGCGTCCTGGGCCGTTGGGCTCCTGTTCACCGGTGTGCCCGCGCGGTTTGCTGTGGTGCGTCTGCGGTGTCCTGGGCCAGCTGGCTCCTGTTCACCGGTGTGCCCGCTCGGTGTGTTGTGTCGCATGTGCGGTGTCCTGGGCCCCTGGGCTCCTGTTTACCGGTGTGCGTGCTGTGTGCGGTGCGCGTGTGCCATGGGTGGTTGTGTCCCTCTTCCTCCCCCCCTAATTTTCGTTTTTTTTTTTTTTTGTTTTTTTTTTTTTCCTGTTGTTTTTTTTTTTTGAAAAAAGAAAAAGAAAAAACAAAAAAGAGGAAAACAGAGGCGCGCGTACACTGCAGGCACAGGCATGGGCAGCTGGTGCGGCGGTGCTATAGCGTTGTGTCCTCTGGCGTGTGTCGCCGGTGCTGTGGCGGCGGTCGCGCCCCAGGGGTGCGGCTCGCGTGTCCTGATGTACATGGGTATGGGTCAGGGTGGGTTTGGTTAGGTGTCTCTTTGCTTCTGGTGCTGGCTGGTTAGGCGGCTGTGTGGGCTGTGGCTGTGGGCTGTGTCTACGCATTTCCCTCAGCGGGCCTGGTTTGGAGTCAAGGGTTGACGGTTTCGGGATGTGGCTCGGGTTTGATTTGTGTTGGGGCTTCGGCCCGGTTAGGCTCCGGTCAGGGTGGGTTTGGTGAGGTGTCTCTTTGCTTCTGGAGCTGGCTGGTTAGGCGGCTGTGTGGGCTGTGGGTGTGGGCTGTGGCTGCGTTGTTCCCTCGGCGGGTTTGGTTAGGAGTCAAGGGTTAGCGGTTTCGGGGTGTGGCTCGGGTTTGATTTGTGCTTGAGTTCTGGCTCGGTTAGGCGGTTGCGCGGGGCCGGGCGTGTGGGTAGCGGCGTCCACGGAGTCGTGCGCCCGAGGCGGGTGCGGGGTGGTGCGTGCGGGCCGGCCGTTGGCTGGTGGCCTCACTGGGAGTCCAACACGGAGGGGTCGACGGGCGTGCCAGGGGCGTATGCAGCGTGCAGGTTGGGCAGCTGCGGGCGCACGTGCAGGGCGTCGGCGTGCCCGATGGGGACCTCACTGAGGACCGAGGGGTTGGCGGCAAGTAGTATGCGATGCCCGGGAGGGGTGGTGGCGAGGAGCGGGAGGATGTCCGCGGCCCGCGACGTGGGGGCGAACACGGCGTGGGTCGGGTGCGGCCCCGGGAGTGGTGCTGGGGGGAGCGGGACCACAGGACGGCGGTCTACTGTGAGGTGCCAAGTGCCGCGATGGTGGAGGAGCCGGACTAGGGCGATGCTGTGGCGCAGTGTGTGGGGCTGGGTGCTGGGCGGCGTGGGGACGTGCGGCGGGAGGGGGGGGGGGCGGGGTGGTGGCGTGGGAGGGGGCACGGCGGAGGAGTGACGTCAGTGACGTGTGTGTCGTGCTGAGGGTGGAGGAGCCCACGGTATCGGGCCCGGGTTCGGCGCCTTTGGGCGTAGTGGTGCTCGTTGTCGTGTGCGTTGGCTTTCTTTCGGCGTCCGGTTTGTTTGGTGACTTCTGGGCGGGGCCTGGCGTGGCGCCCCGTGGTGGTGCTGTGCTGGATAACGGGGTTAGATGGCGGCGCCGCTGGCCGGGGGGTCAGGCGCGTCGTGTTGTGTGGCGCGCAGGGCTCCTGGGGTGTTGTGGGTGTCGCCGGTGTCGGTGCGCCGACGCTTGTGGGGTGGTGAGGGGGTGTGTGCGTGCGGGGCTGGGCTTTGGGTGATGTCCCACAGGCGGATGCCGTCTCGCCGCGCTTCCTGGAGGGTCTCCCGCAGGCGCCTGAGGACGTACGGGTGGTCCTGGGGCGCGGGGAGGTTGCGGGGGTGGACTCCCAGGGGGTGGAGCGCATCGGCCAGCATGGCTTCCCATGCGGCCTGCGGCATCCACCCCCCCGCCGGCCGGAGGCGGCAGTTCTCCACCGACCCCTTGCGGGGCCGATGGACCAGGCCCTCGAGGGAGGGCTCTCCCCGGGCCCACTTCCGCAGCTCCCAGAGCTGCGTGTGGGTCCAGTGCTGCAACCACTGTTCCTGGGCGGGCCTGCGGTCTTGGGCGGAGGAGTGGGCGTGGGTGGGTGTGACGGGGTCGTGGGGGCCGGCGGCGGTGGCGGGCCTGGGGGATTCCTCGTAGTCCTGTTCCGTGGGGGTGCGTGGGGAGTGGGGGTGCACGCGGATGTGGACCCGCGGGTGTGCGCGTACGGTCTCCGCCTCGGGGTTGGGCGGGGATTCGCGGCGGCGGCGGTAGTGGGGCATGCGTTGCATGTGGGCTGTCATCGGGGGCCGGTAGGGGGGCGGGGGCGCTGCTGGTGGACCCTGGAGCGGTCCGTGGGCCTGGGGTGCGGGCTTTGGGAGGTGGTGGGACGAGGCGCGTCGCGCTTCGGCCGCCGCGCGCTCCGCCATGAAGGTGGTGGCGGTGGCGTCGGTGACGGTGGGGGGGCGCCTCGCTGGGCGCTGCTGCCTTCGGGCCTGGGACGGCTGGGGCTGGATGTCGTAGAGGACATCCTGGGGGGGCCGGGCCCGAGCTGCCGTCGTGGCGCCGGGTTTGGGCTTGGGCTTGGGCTTGGCTGCGGGCCGCCGTTTGGCGGCGGCCTTGGGCTTCGGCTGGGTCGTGGGCGTGGGCTTCGCCGGGGCGTGGGCTTTGGCGGCGGCGGGGCTGCTCGCGGTGGGGGCGGGTTTGGAGGCCCGTTTGAGAGGTGTCCCCCGCGGCCTGGGGGGTGGAGTGCTGGATGAGGACGTGGTGGTGGTGGTGGTTGATGAGGTGGTCGTGGTGGTGGAGGTTGTGGAGTCGGAGGCGGAGGAGAGGGCCGCATGAGACGGCGGTGGGTCCCGGGCCTCGGGGGCGGGCGTATGATGCTGGGTCCTGTAAGTAGCGAGAACGCGGGTGCAGGTTCGGGCATCGGGCGTGTGCGCGCGTTTTCCCTGGTGATCCGTGCGTGCTGGTGCTCGCGTGGCGGTGTTGTCTCGGCTGTGCGGGCACGTGGGTTACCCGGGGGGTGGCCATATCTGCTCCAGGACGCGGGGGTGTGTTCGCTGGAGGTAGTCGAGGGTGCGGAAGAAGCATCGCTGGATGCCGGGCATGTTCTCCTCTGTGAGGTGGGGGTAGTTTTTGGTGGGGGTGTGGGGGCCCGGCCATAGCAGCGCCATGAGGCGGGCTGCCACCATGTACGGGCATAGTTGTGGGGTGGTGGGGCGTGGGGGGGTGGGTCCCCCGCGGTTTGGGGGGGCTTCCATCTGCTGGGGGCGCAGCGTGACCATCCACACCCATCGGTCCGTGGGGATCCCCCAGGTCCGTTGGGTCCACTTGGCGAGGCAATACATCGCCCTACCAAGGCCCTGGTAGCCGCTGCGGATGGAGAGCAGCGCGTCCAGGGATTCGGGTTCCCACGTGCCCCAGATGTGGGGGTCGTCCGGGTCGTCCCCCCTGGCGTACGTGTCGGGGCCTGGGTTGTGTGTGGGGGGGGTGGAGTCGGCGGGGAGGAGGGAGTCGGTGCCGTGTACCACCCAGTGGTCTGTGGGTGCGTCGTAGGTGGTGGTGGAGAGGGTGTAGTGCAGATTGTACATGAGGGTCATGTACGTGGAGGGGGCTGGCTGCTGCTCGTCGGGGGTGGGGATGTCCCCCGGGACGTGGTGCCGGAAGTTGCTTAGGGAGGACATCCGGGCCACCCATATTTCCCGCTCCCACTTTTTGGTGCTGTCGGGGGTGGCGTCGGGTGGGGGGTGGGCCATGTTGGGCTCGCGGTAGCGGGTGCGGCCCTGGGTGCTGTCCCGCTCCGGCACGGGGTGTCCGACCAGGTGTCGCCCCCAGTCGATGGGGGGTACCCAGATCCGGCTCCCCGTGGGGGGCGGGCTCTCGCCGTCTGGGGTGGCGCGTGGGGGGCGCTCGTGTCGGGCGACGTGGAGGAAGGCGTCGAAGAGGAAGTCTCTGACGCCTTCCCCCAGGGTGGCCGCCTGGACCAGGGTGGCCGCCCAGATGGGGGTGCTGGTGCCGGAGGTGCGGAGGTACAGCACGACGTCCTGTTCCCCGACCCCCCGGAGGTGCTGCCGTACCGCTGCGGGGTTGTGCAGGGCGTAGGGTTCGGCCGGTGCGGCGACTGGTGGTGCGGGGTGTGATGGGGGGGGTGGTGTGGGTTGGGGGGGGTGGTCATCGTTGTCGCGCGTGGGGTCCGGTGATGGGGTCTCTTGTGGCGGTCGCGGGAGGGGGGATTCGCGGTGGCATGTGTCGGCGGGGGTATCGACATCGATTGGCTGGTGCTGGCTGCCGCGTGTTGTGTCCGTGGCCTGGTCTCGGGGGGGGGGGCGGGGGGGGGTGGTGTGGGGGTGGCGCTGTTGGTGTTGGGGGGGGCGGGGGTGGGTGTTGTGCTGGCTGGGGGTCTGGGCGTCCCTGTGGGTCGTGTGGGTGTTGCGTGTGTGCGCCGTGTGGCCCTTGCGGTTCTTGACTGGTTGTGGTGCCGGGGTGTGGGTGGGAGGCGGCTGCATGAGCGTCCGGGTGGGGCTGTGGTCCGTGTGTAATGGGTGGCTGCTGGTGGATGGTGCTCGCTGGTATGGGGTGTGGGTGGGGGGGCTGCTGGTGGTGGTGGGGTGGGGGGGGCGGGGGTGGGTGTTGTGCCGGCTGGGGGTCCGGGCGTCCCTCTGGGTCGTGTGGGTGTTGCGTGTGTGCGCCGTGTGGCCCTTGCGGTTCTTGACTGGTTGCGGTGCCGGGGTGCGGGTGGGAGGCGACCGCATGAGCCCCCGGGTGGGGCTGTGGTCCGTATAAGATGGGTGGCTGCTGGTGGATGCTGCTCGCTGGTATGGGGTGTGGGTGGGGGGGCTGTTGGTGGTGGTGGGGCGCTCCTACTCGGTCCTGGTGTTGCCGGTGTGCGTGCGCGGCTCCTCGCGGGTCCATGGGGGTGTACCGTGGCTCGTATGTCGTGGGCCCGTGTAGCGGGGGCGGCGGGTGGTGCTGGACCGCGTGGTGGTGGTGTGGAGGGTGTGTCGGTTGTGTATGGTACCCCGGCGTTGGTGGGTGTGGTGGCGGGGGCTGGTGGTGGTTGTACACGTGATGGTGTGGTGCGGTGATGTGCGCTATGTGGGGTGGGTGGTTCGCGGGGCCTGGTTGTGCTGGGGCGTGGTGGGGATGTAGTTGGTGGGGGCCGCTGTAGCTTGGGGGCATTAGGGGGTAGGGGTTGGGAGGGACGGGGGCGCGGTGGTGGTGTTGGTGGTGCCATGTCCCCTGGCCCTGCGCGTACAGTGGTCCTGGCATGGTGTGGACGTGTGTTGGCGGTGGTGGCTGACTGGGCTGCAGGGTTTGGCCGCTGCGGTACGGTGGTGGTGGTGGGCGTTGGTGGTGGTGGTGTTGTTGGTGTGCCCCGGGGGTCTGGGCGTGGGGCGGTGCGGTGTGGCTGGACCCGGGCCTTGGTCGGGGCGTCGCGCCCTGCTGGCGGGCGCGTTGGCGGGCCCCCTGGTGCCGGTGCCCCTTGGTCTTCTTGGCCTGGTGGGTGTCGGGGGCGGGTGAACCCCCCTGTCCCCGTGGGGGCGACGGGGAGCGGGCGCGCCAGCGGTGTGCCTCTTGGAGGCTCGTCTTGAGGCCTCTGACGTAGGCCTCCTGGTCCGTGAGGCTCATCCGCGTGGCGGTGGCCTCGTCGGGGGCGGCCAGGTGGGCGTCCCGAAAAGACGCCCAGCCCTCCGGGGGCGTCTGTTGTGCGGGTTGGGGGTGGTGTGCCGGGTAGAGGAGTGCGCTGAGGGGGTAAGGTGTTCCCTTCCGTCGGCCGAGGGCGTTTGCGAACCGGCAGCACGTGGCTCGGAGGTAGGCTGCTATCTCCTCTGGTGCCGTGTCGGCCCACGCTTCCGGCGTCAGGGCTGCTGCTTGGGGGGCCCGGAGTTGTGGGTCTGGGAGGTGTAGGTCTCGGTGGCGGAGGTATAGGGCGAGGAGGATGTGGCGGGCCGCCACGTTCAAGCCGCCTCCGCTGTGGCGTAGGGGTGGGCTGTGGGGGGGCAGGGGTGTGTTGCCCGCGGCCACGGCTATGGCCCATGCGTGGTCCGCCGCGTCTGCCACGTAGTACCCTCCCAGTTGGTCCCGGAGAGTGTCGGTGAGGTACCCGAAGAAGCTGGGGTGGCTGGCGGGGGGGGCTGCGGCTGGGGCCGCGGGCCGTTCGCGGTGGCGGGGGTTGAGGTCCCCGCAGTGGGGGCAGTGGGTGAGGCGGTGCGCGGCTCCCAGGCAGACCCAGTGGTCTGGGTTGCAGGGCAGGGCTGTCTGTGGTAGCCGCTGGCGAACGCAGAGGGGACATGCGGTGGCTGGTGGTTGGTGGTACCTGTGGACGGACGGCGGCGTGGGGGGATGGGGGCTGGTGGCGCGCGCATGCTGGTGGGAGCGTGTGCGGTGCCTGTGGCGCCCGTGTGTGCTGTGCCAGTGCTGTGCTCGGTGGACGGTGTGTAGACGTGGTGGGGGTTCGGTGTTGGTATGTCACGGGGTAGGTTCTCATTGTTGGTAGAACAGGAGTTTGGGGAGGTGGGCTTGGTCTGTTGGGGGCAGGGTTGCCGCATGCTGCAGGTATTTGTGGGTGCGGTATGTGAGCTGCTCCGCCGTCTTGGCAACGGCCGTCCGCTGCATGTGTGCCGCCGTGGCCTGGGGGTCCTCCGCGTGGGTGCGTAGTAAGGTGTAGACGGCAGTGGGGACGAGTCCCCTGCGGACTGCCTCGAGCACCTCCGTCTGCTTGAGGACGGTGGTGAGTTGCTGGGTCGCCGGGGACTGCGCCAGCCATCCGGCGTGCTGTGCGATGGTGTGGGTTGGGTTCCAGTCTGTGAGGGTGTCCAGTCCCCTGTACGGGGGGCACGCCTTGAAGTGGTCCCATGTTTCTTCTTCCGCGTGGCTGCAGATGCATTTGGTGTGTCCTGCGGGGACGTGGATCGAGCGGCGCGTATACCATCGGTGGTATCGGGTGAGGAGGGGAAGTTGTTTGAGGGCGAGTTGGAGTCGGGGCTTTTGTAGGTGTGCTGGGAGGCTATCCGGGCGCAGGGCGGAGTAGTAGAGGGGGGTGTGGACGGAGTTTTCGAGGCGTCGGAGGAGTTCGGTGTTTGCTGGGTCGCCCAGTGTGGTGGCGAGTTGCTGGATGGGTGTGGGGTAGTGGTACTGCTTGTCTCGATCTGTGTACGGCTTGTCCTCGGGCATCCATTGGGGGGGCTGTGCGGCCAGGGGTATCGGGGGCAGGTGCTGCAGGTGGCTGTGGTGTGGGGTGTCCAGTCGCACGCGTTCGAGCCCTGGGGTGTGGTTGGTGTTCTGGTGTTTGGCCTGCGTGTCTGCGCGTCCATTGCCGTATGCGTAGCGGTGCGACTCCTGCTTGACGATGTGTAGGGCGTCCTGGGGGTGCATGCCCTTGAAGGCCATCCATAGTCCCAACGCTTGTGTGGTGAGGCCGGAATCGAGTGCTTTGTGGAGGGGCAGGTCCGCAAGGCGCCTGGTGAGGTGGATGTCGACCGTGGCGTCCACGACTACCCAGATGTTGCGGGGCCGGACCGTCGTGGGTGGCGGTGTGGCGGTGACGGCGTCTGCCATGGTGCGCAGTTCGCCGTGGGAGGACGCCCCAAAGATGGTGGTCCCGGTGTGGTGTTCCACGTGGAGGCCGTCCGCGTGCCGGGTGATGCGCACGGAGGCGCAACCGACCGTGGGGGTGCGTTGCTGGGTGCCGGATGCGTCAGTGAAGTAGATGATGTCGGTGTCGCTGGGTATGGGTAGGCGGGCGATTGCTGTGGGGTGATAGACGTAGATGGGGTTCCCCTGGGTGGTTCTGGCGGTGATTTGCGTGGGTTGCAGTAGTGGCGCTGCATAGACGCCTATTCCCTGGGTGATGATGGCCTGGGCTCGTGGGGTGAGGCGGAGGAGGCCCCTGTCTGGGCGTCCCTGGGTGATATACGCGTACATCAGGTGGAAGAGGTATCCCGTATTGGGGTGGAACTTCTGGCACGTGATGGTCTGTCGCCGCTCCTTGTCGTCTTTGTCGCCGCGGAGGGTGGGGCATTTGTGCTGTAGGGGGCGCATGGGTGCCTCCTGAGGTCCTGCGCGGTGTGGGTCGCAGCGGTCGTACTCCATGGCTACGCTGTCCGGGTCTGCCCGCTCGTTGGTGAAGGTCCATGTCGCCGTGGGTGTTCGGGTCCAGGCTACGTGCGCCGGGTGGTCTGGGGGTACCGTGTGAAACCAGGGGGAGAGCCATGCCTGCTGGTCGGCGGTGGCGGCGGCGGTGGGGGTGTGGTAGTGGGTGGAGATGAGGTGCAGCAGGGGCCACGGAGTGTCGAGGGCTGCCGGGCCGCAGTGCCAGCACGTGCGTGGTATGCCCTGGTCACTGTGTCTGACTGGTGGTACATCGGTCTCCGGTGCATTGTGTTTGGGGATGGACCAGGGGGCATGGTGTCGCTGGACGGTGCGGGTAACATGTTTGTGGCCGTTTGGTGCTAGTAGCAGGATGGTGGGTGGTGTCCAGCCTTCGGCTGACGGGGTGGGCTCCCCCTGCGTCGTGCCGCCGTCGTTGGGGGTCTCGTGTTCGCTCAGGCGGGGCCGGGGGTGCTGGCGCTGGAAGGCTGTGTACGCCGTGTCGATGTCCTTGGGCCCCGGCATGTCGCGCCCTGCCTTCGTAGCACATGCGCGGAGGTACGCTTGGAAGACGTGGCGTGCTGGCCATTGTGGGTCGGAAAGGAACGGGGCGTGGTGGGCGTCGCATTGGGCCATGATCTGCATCTGTGTTGGGGTGATATACACTATGGTGATGGTGGCCCCTACGAGGCGCAGGGTGTCCACCTCGCCTGCCGGGCGTCGGTGGATGTCGGTGTGTGTGGCCACGAGTGGCCCCTGTTGATCGCAGTGGTGGTTTGTCAGGATGGCGTGTGTGTGGTGCGGTAGGAGGAGTTGTAGCTGGGCCCAGATGCCAGTGCCCACGGGGGTTGAGACGCCGTGTTGTGCCAGTATCCACCGGGGGCAGGTGTTGCGGGCCATTTGCGCTTCTTTTATGCGTATGGCCGCCGCCTCGGGAACTTCTGGTTGGTGGTTGTGTGTTACCCTGTGTAGGAGGTGTGCTGCGTGTTTGGCATAGGCCATGTCGACCAGGGCGCCCGTATTGTCTCCGTAGTAGCGCCAGTGGGCCATCATGGCCTCCTTGGGGAAAGACGTGGGCCAGCCTCCGTGTTGCGCCCATGCCTTCGTCACTTGCTGTCGAGCGTGGCGTCGTGCGTCTTGGGGGCGCGGGAGGTGCAGGGCTTGGTACCCGATGGCCGCGTTGAGCACTGCTTCCATGAAGTACGCCAGGCCCTGCGTAGACAGGAGGTCCCCCCTGGCAATTTGGGTTAGCCGGGCGAGGCGCTCTTCTAGCTTGCTTGGGAGTGTGATGTGGTGGTGCTGCGTGGCCTGTGTGACTCCCAGGTGGACTGTGGTGTCTTCCAGGTGTAGGGGTTCGCCTTTCCGGATGTGGGGGTCGGGGGTCTTGGCGTCGGCCAGCCCGACCGATTTGCGGGGGTGCACTAGGAGCTGGTGGGCGTCCAGGTAGGTTGTGGTGAGTTGGAGAATGGCGGACGCTTGTTCGGTGGTCGTTGGTAGCCCTGCGTTCTCAGGGTCGCGGTGGCGGGTGGCCGTAGTGAGGAGGTTGTCATCTGCGAAGTTGATGAGGGGGGACCGTAGCGGGTATGGGGCGTACCCCGGGTATACCCGTGCTAGCTCGAATGCCAGTGGCAGGATGACGAGGAGGTAGAGGAAGGGGCCTTCGGCGCCTCCCTGGGGGACCCCGCTGTCTGTGCCGGTCCAGGGGGTGAGGCCCGCGGCCGTGATGACGGCGTAGAGTCGGGTCTGGATGTACCCGGTCATGAAGGATAGGAATGGGAGGCCCATGGCATCCCATACCTCCGTGAGGAGCCGGTGTGGGGCGTGGGGGAACGCGCCTTGGACATCTTGGGAGGCGATGATCATCTCGTAGGGGTTCATGTCCAGTGCGGTGTCCTGGAGGAAGATGGCCTCGTGGGGGGACCTGCCGGCCATGGCCCCCCACATGCTGGCGGGCACGTGGGCGAAGACCGCTGGCGCGATGCGGCCTAGGATGAGCGTCCACACCAGCTTGACCTCGGTGGTGGCGCATACTATGGGCCGCCAGTTCCCCGGCTGCGCCCAGTCCCCCTTTTTGTAGAGGGGGTGGACCAGGTTGGCCCACTCAGGGGGGATGGGCGTGGCGCCCGTGACGATGTCCCACAGGCGGGCTGCCGGGCGGCGTTTGATGGGCAGGGTGAGACGTTGGTACGCTTCGGCCGGCAAACCGTCGACGCCGGGCACGACCCCCTTCTTCAGGCGGTCTAGGGCGCGTTGCAGTTCTGAGATGCTGAAGGGGTCTTGTTCGATGGCGCGCCGCTGTTCCCGGTTGAAGACCCTGGGCACATGCTCGCGGATGGTGTTTCTGGTGTGGGGGTCGAGCTCGGGGAGGGCGTCCCCGTGTTGTGCCTGGAAGCTGTCCAGGACTGCCTGGAGGACGGCGTTGGGGTCATTGGTGAGGCCCCCTTCGGGGGTGCGGACCGCGTGGATGGTACGGCGCCCCGTGTCCTCCAGGATGCGGCTGACGTACCGTAGGGACTTGTACGGCGTGTCGTTTCTGCCGTATCTTTCGCGTTCCTGGGCTGCTGCCGCTATGCGGTGGGCGTGCTATTCCTGGAGTTGGTGGCGGCGGGTGGTGAGGAGCGCACGGAGGTGGGCGTCCCGGTCTCGTGCCTCCGGTGTGCTGGGGCGTAGCAGGGTGGCGAGTTCCCCTTTCGTGGTCCAGATGTCATGGACGAGTTGCTGGAGGGTGAGGTCTGGTGGTGCTCCCGTGTGGTTGGTGTCACGCTCCCTGCCGCATGCTTGTGCCGCCCGGCGCATGGCGGTGGTGAGTGTCGGTGCACCCGGGCGGCGTAGGATGGCGTGTAGGGCCCTGTTATACCTGTGCCAGGCGCCGTGGTCGTCCTCGGCCGGGAACTGCAGTGTGGGTGGGAGGGTGTCGTCTGGCAGGGTGGCCGCGGGTGGGGGTAGGTTGGGGATGATGAGGTCGATGTAGAGGGGCCGGTGGCCCGTGCCTGTGGGCGGGAGGTCCCCGTAGGCTGCTTCGTGGACGCGCACCGTGGTTGGGTCCCCGTAGCACGTGTCGATGCGGGATGGGTGGGTGCCGGCTTGGTGGGGGTAATGGGAGGGTGTGCCGGTGAGCCCTGCCGTGAGGTCGGTGAGGCCCAGTTGGTGCATGGCGTCCCTGACAGCTATGTCGGTGGCTGTGGGTGGGCCGGTGCGGTCGTCGTCGGTGGGAGCGGCGTTTAGGTCGCCTATGATGATGGTGGGTGCCAGGAGGGAGAGTCGGCGGTACGCCAGGCTCAGGGTGTCCAGGAAGTCCTTGGTCTCCTACCCGAACGGGACGTGCGTGAGCAGCACGTTTAGCTGCCATCCGGGCCCCACGCACTCGTACGCCCCGAGGCGACCATCCACTCCGAGGTCGGGGTGGGCATGTACCGTGACCGATGTCTTGTGGTAGAGGGGTACCCCCCGTTCCCAGTGGGCGTGATATTTGTTCCCCTCTGGGTCCAGGATCGGTGCTGGTTCGGGTTGGTCCGTTTTGCGGAGGGCTTGCTCCAGGAACCCCAGGAGGTCTGCGCCTTGGGGGTGCGGCCCGGGCATGGCTTGCAGTGTGGCGGCCTTGGTGGGGTCGTAGGTGACCGCGGGCTCGCTGAGGATGTTGATGCGGGCGTGGGCTTCTGCAGGCGCCGGTTTCTGGGGACCGGTAGTTGAGGGGGCGGGCCGTGTCCGGCCCTGGCCCCGTCAGGCGTTGAGGAGGTCGATGACGCCCTGAGCTGCGGGTGCCCTGCGGTTCCGCTTCTGGGGCTGGGGTAGGGCCCATGCATTGTGGACTTCGCCCGTGTACTCGCTGCCGGTGAGGTGCTCCGTGTCGGGGGTGCACAGCTGCATGGGGACCATCTCACGACCGGCTTGGTCTCGCCAGAGTTCGATGGTGCGCCCCAGCTTCTTGTCGTTGGGGGTGGCCGGGTCCCACTTGACGTGGATCTTGAACCCCTGGTGGTCCCCGGTGACGCGGTACCGGTGCTTGACCTCCCCTGCGGCCCATATCCACTTGGAGGGGCCCGCGGCCGTGGGGTACTCGAAGGGCAGCTGCACCCGGCTGTTGATGGCGTATTCGGGATACAGGGCAGCGGCTTCCTCTTTGGTCCAGCTCTTCGGCTTGGCCCTTGGCTTTGGCGCGGGTTTGGCCTGTGTGGGGGCCTTGCGCTTCTGCGCACCTTGGCGGCGCCGGGCAGCGGGTTGTCCCCGTTGGGGAGGTGCGCCCTGGGGCCGCTGTACGGGTGCGTGGCCCGGTGCAAACACGGGGTGTTCGCGGGCGGCTGGGACGTCGGGCTTGGACGTGGGGACGGGGTCCGTCAGCTGGAACATTTGCTTGGTCATGAGGCCAAGCACTTCCTCGGCCTCCTGCAGGGCGTCGGGCGGGTCCGTGGGCCAGGTGAGGAGCCGGTGCCCGGTGCCTGCCCCGTGGCGGCGCATGTGGGCCGTGTAGCGGGTGGCGTGGCGTGTCCACGCTGGGGTGCGTTCCGGGGGGAGGGGGCCTTCTGGCGCCCCCTGCGCCCAGTAGAGGGCGTAGTGCAGCGCCTCCCAGGCTGCCTCTGGGGCGTGGGGGATGCGTGCGGCGAGTCGCAAGCGGTCTCCTCCGCGTGGTGGGGGCGGGACTTCGCCGTCGGGGGCGTGTGCCGTTGCCCGTCTGACCTTGCCGTGGTCGTCCCATTCCACCGTCCACCAGGTGTCCCGGTGTTTGAGGATGTGGACCTCCGTGGTGGCCGGGGGGGCGTCCATGGCGTCCCAGCTGATGAGCTGGATGGGGCGGACCGCAGGCTGGGTCTTCGGGGGTGCTCGCTTGTTGAGGATTTGGTGGATGTCCTCGGCGGTGGGGCCCGTGTCGGGGGCGTCCTGCCCTGCTTAGGCTAGAGGTGGGGAGGGGCGGTCCTCCCAGAGGCGGGATGCGGACGCCGTGGCATACATGGCTGCGATCAGGACGTGTTCCGTCAGCCCTTCCACCATGAGGTGGTTTTCCCCCTCCAGGTCTCGGGGGATGGCGGCTTCCGCCTTTAGGGTGAGGAGTGCGATGGCGCGTTTGGGTCCAGGTGTGGCGTGTGTCGGCTCATCTGGCGGGCGTCCGTCGGATGGGGTGTTGGGGGGGGCGCTTCTGGAAGGGGGATGGTCCCACCGCCAGGTGCTCGACAAGGTGTAGTGGTATGGCGTGGTGGCGGTCTGCTGCGGGCAGGAGGTAGGGGTGTGGGTCTCCGGGCACCGTGCCGAGGAATATGCCCCCCCTGTAGGTAGGGGTGGGCAGGGGTTGCTGCAGAGCGCCTGCGCATGGTAGCGCGCACCGAGGGTTGCAGTGGGTGCATGGGGCTGTTATGGGGTGTGGTACCGCGTACACGGTGAAGGGCCCTACCGCTCGCTGGATGTGGCGGGGGATGATGTTGCGGAGGTCCGCCACCCGTGCCGTGCGGCCTTCGCCATAGTATATCCAGAGCGTGTCCTCCAGTGCCATTTTGGGGCGTAGCTTGCGAGCCAGTAGGTTCAAGGTGCTTTTGTGGGTGGCCTCGGTGATGGTGCCGGGCCCAGCGTTAATGCGTGGGAGCAGGTGGCTTTGGTGTTGTGCTGCGGCCCGTCTGCGGGCGGTGTGGAGGGCGGTGCTGTCGGCGGGAGGGGGCGCGTGGTGGGTGAGCCTTTTGCGTGGGGTCGGGGCGACGTGTAGGGGGTGCTTCCATGCCGGGCGTGGGTGGTGTTGCGGTGGCTGGAGGCCAGGGTAGGTGGTGAAGGTGTATACGGTGATGGGGGAGCGCTCATGCGTGGCCTGGAGGTAGTAGTGGTCGCGACCCGTGTTGTGGGTGACGATGACGTTGGGCGTTGGTATGTCGTAGTGGGGTGCGGTATTGGGGAGTTGTTTGGTGATGCGTGCCGTCGCGTCCCCTGTTTTGGGGGCGGTGTCGTGGGGCACGAGGATGTGGACTGCCCACGCATCGTGGGCGGGGAGGTCGAGGTCCGGTAGGGTGGGATGAATGGGGCGTCCCCGGAAGTGTGCGAAAGCTGGGTTGTGGCGTGCCGCCGTTTCCTTGATGATGGACGGTGCCCATTGGGGTGGCGCCCCAACATGCTGGGCCATGGCGGCGACGGCGCGGGCGATCGCCGTGAGGTCTGGGCCGATGCCAGGCTGGTCTGCCGGTGGTTGCAGGCCCCCTTCTGGTGCGGGGTGGTGCCACCATAGGGTGTAGCCCTTTTGTGTGTTATCGTGGGGGGTGTGCACGAGGCCCTGGTGGTTGGAGATGGCGGTCTTGAGGGCTTCCGCTGCCTCGCGGTGGAGGGTGCGCGTGTAGGCCCAGACTCCGGTGGGGGGGGCGGCCCCGGTGTGGGATTCGGCCGTGGTGGGGGCCGGTTCGAGGGTGTGACTGGTGAGGGAGGGTCTGTGCAGCCCTTCGTGCAGGGAGGCGCACACGTGTGCCCACCTGTCCGCCCATCCCTGTTGGGCGCTTCCTGTGTCTGCTCCTGTGGGTAGTCGCACGATGACCACGTGCCAGGGGTGTTACCCCGGTACTACGGTGGGGGGTGTGGTGTGCTCGTGAGCGTGTAGCCATACTGCGGTGTCCGCGTTCGCCGTCACGTAGTCCTCTCATTCCGCTGTGTGGACGTTTTCGACGGCGGCCTCTCCTTCCAGGGTGAGGAGGAGGTGTGTGCTGGGGGGCTGCGCGTGCGTCTCCGCGTCCCGGAGCCACAGGTACGTGAGCGCCACGGCGCCGGGGAGGATTTCTCCCCACGTGAAGGTGCCTTCGGGTGATGCCCACTGCAGGGGCAGTGTGCGGCGTCCCCGCGAGTCGTTGGTGGCATGGTAGTCGTGGGGGAGGTGACGTTTGGTGAGCCGGTGCGGCATGCGTTCGGTGGTGGCCGTGGGGGGGTCCGAATTACATTCCTCCGGTGGGGGTGCGTCTGCGTCGTCCTCCTGGGGCTGGGCCAGCGGCAGCGCCTGTGCATTGGGTGCGGCGTCGGGTAATCCGCTGTGCGTGAGGGTGTAGAAGCCCTCGGGGGTGAGTTGGAGGACGATGTCCCACTTCGCCGTTTGCTCTGGGGACCAGTGGTGGGGCCCGTCCTGCGGTCGGTGGAGGGTTACCTGGTGGCCCCATCTCCAGCTGTGGTAGGCGAGGAGGCTGAGGACGGTGTCTTGCTCCGGGTCCTCCACGCTTTCCATGTATGCCGTCATGTCGGTGACGTCGACGGCGTACTCGTCCTCCCATTCTTGTGTGGGGGTGCCTGGAGGGGGGGGGGCGGTGGTGTACCCGTGGAGTCCCGGCCCCGTGACGTCGGGCAGGTCGCGCTCGAGTGACGCCCGGTACTCGGCGGGCCCGTTGCTGGCTTCGTGGGTGGGGTGGTGGCGCCGCAGGGCGTTGGACAGGTGCGTCCAGGGCGCCCTCTCGCGGGGGGGGGGCCGCGGGGGGGCATTTTGCGGGTTGGGGTCTGCGGGGCTGCTTGCTGTGTGCTCGAGCTCCGGCGGGGTGAGGTCCATATGATGCTCCGTGTCCTCCGTGTGTTGGAGTTCCAGTTCCACAAACGG
Source organism: Eutreptiella sp. 'Long Island Sound 2002' (assembly GCA_964036045.1). NCBI lineage: Eukaryota > Euglenozoa > Euglenophyceae > Eutreptiales > Eutreptiaceae > Eutreptiella > Eutreptiella sp. 'Long Island Sound 2002'. The sequence continues at coordinate 110,670,223 of OZ038381.1, forward strand.
CGTTGGTTGAGCTTGATGCAGCCTCATCTCCTTCAATTTCTTCTGCTTTTCTTTGATCTTGGCCTCGTTTTCTTTCTGCTGCCGGTCCTTCTTCTTCAAGGCCATGGATCGCTCCTTCACGGTGGTCCTTGCTTCTCCATCAATATCTCCGACAGTACCAACAGACAGTACAGACCTCTTCGACGAAGATTCTCCTCCTTCAGTACCCAGATTGAACCCAATAGGACTTCCAAATCCAGTAGGGGGGATACCGGAAATTCCAGTAAAAGCTGGATGGTGGCCAGTAAAAGCTGGGGGTGCTGGAGAATGTGGAACGCCGTAAGGCGTGGATGTGGGTGCAGCTGAGGAGGTAGGTGCTGGGTGGCTTGCCATCGTAGGCGCTGGTCCAGAGAGCCCAGTAGTGCTCAGGTTTTGTACCAGATCTGTAAGCTTCTCCAGCTTCTGTTCCATCTCCTTCCACTTGCTGTCATCATCCCTCTTTTTCTCCTTGGTGGCCTTCTTCAGCTCCTTCACCCTGTTCTCCAGCGACGAAATCTGTCTTCGACAGGAGCCGTCCTTGGCGCACTCGCCACAGGAAGGGCATCTCGTACCTTTTCCTTTGCTTCTGACTTCATCAACCCAGCTGTCAACACTGGAGGTGGAGTCAGGAAGCTTGGACAGTTGCTCCCTGGAGAGGTGAGAATGTGTCGAATCACACCTCATCTCGTCAACCTCGTCGTCGTTCCGACCCCAGACGCCTGACGGACCAGCGTGCGGATGCACATTCTGCCGTCTCTCCTCGGCGATGATGGCCATCTGCACCATCACGGCGGCCTGGTGGTCGAACTGGTCCATCAGCTCCTCCCAGTCCTCTTGCTCCTGCAATTGGGCGTCAAATCTCGACCGGCCGCTGTCCCTGAGGAACTGGCACGACGCCCGGAACCAGTCCCTCAGGCGGCCACGATAGCCCGCCTCTGCCAGCAGCCAATTCTGCCTGTGCAGGAATTCCTCATTCCAGATCTGCTGGAAGTGGTTTTCCCAGTAATCACCACTAATTCCAGTGTCAGACTGCTCTCCTTCGCTGCTGCTGTCTTCAAGATCAGGCAAAGCGTGAGAGGAGGAACCAGATTCACTCGAGGAGGGAGATTCTTGACCGGGTTTAAGGTTGGGTGGGGCGTTCACACAACAATCAGCACAAGTATGAACTCCAGGCCAATGCCTATGGCGACAGTAAGGGCACTCTGACGGATGATCCTCGGTTTGCTGGGGAGATGCTACGAAGGTAACCTCAGTGGGAACATGCAGTGACTCTCTACGAGTGATAGCCCCGCTAAAGTTCGAACATCTCAGAGTATCCGCGGAGATTCCAGAAGCAGAGTCATGATTTCCTCTGCTATCATGTAACCGCTGCATAGTGGTTGATCTTTGTTGTGATTGCGAAGCCTGCAGCCTTGATGCCCCAGGGGTCGTCACGCCCGACACTGCCCCTGATATCTCCGAACCCACATAACCCTCTTCGGACCCATATCGGGCCTCTGGGAGCGACATGTGCGAAGCACTTGTAGGTCCAGTGAACTCCATGGTGGAATATGAAGAGTACGAAAACCCGGTCTACAAAAATGGAGCAGACATAGAATCTCAATGCGCATTCATCGCAACTAATGACACGACGTGAAATCATTCGAAATAATTTGAATAAATCCGATTGGGAAATCACGAAAGACAAATGCGACTCGACGCGCACTCACAGGCGACATCTGGCGGCGAACGGAAAACATGAAACAGAACGGAAAATTTACTGCACTAATGTACATCTGAGAATCATTGGAATTCTGATCACATCAGTGTATAAATGAGTGCTGTCACTGCTGCTGTTACAAAGGGTGCACTAAGGGCCTCACAAAATGGCAAAAATAGGCAAAATTGAGGTAATTCCAATGGGTGCCCCGAGCAGCCGAGGCGAGCCCCATGGTTCATGGGATAGGAGGCAGGACCTGAGACTCCCATCTGAGTTCAAGACTTAGAATTAGATCCGGGCTTCCCATGGATATAAAGATTAGGGGCCGCCATTTGACCACAGGTTGAAGCAGGTCACAACACTACCCTAGCATATTACCCTTGAGGGATCATTATTTGCCCCTATATATGGGATATATATGGGATATTGTGTATTATATTCCATTTCCTTGTTAGAAACATAGGATATGGGATAGATAAGGCAATCTTGGATCTTTGGGAGTTATATGCTTTATTGGATGATAGGGTGGATTTCTCATATGTGCATATCAGGTATTTCATTGGCTGTGTGTATCATATCTGTTTGCAGGATACTATTCAGTCAACAGTATCGTCATGTCTTCTGTGCCAAGCAATGTTGCTGCCAATGCCACTGCGACCTCTGCTCCCGACCACCCGGTCTGGTTTTATGGTAGCAGAGGCGAACGTTTTTCTTCTCTGTTGGGCGTTTGGCATCGCGGAAAGCGATCGGTCTGCGACATCGTGGACCAAAACCAAGTTCAAATCTCTTCCCCAGGAGGGAAAGCTGAGGGTGTCCAGGTCCCCACTCTCAGTACCTCCTCAGCCCTGACCCCATGGACCGGGCAGGGGCCGCAAAAGCTGGCCAAGCCCCAAGTGGCTATAAATTCTAAGTCTCCGAAATCCCCGAACGTTCCCATCGGGGCCCCCCATCCTCGAGATCCGGCTGGTGTACCTGGGATGGTTGGGGGGGAAATGGACCGCCACCCTCAGAGAGAGCTAAGAGGACGACAATTGCCTATTACAGGCTCGGGAACCGTTATTAGCGCCGAGAATCGGGCAACAACCGAATCATCTGCTAAGATGATGGAGCGTACGAACACTGCACCCTCGCGTGCTGCCGACTAGGGTACGATGGCTTCGCCAATCGGGCCCATCGTGGTCGACTCTGGCACTCTTCAGTCGCTAGGGGAGTTGCCAGAGCCTCAGGTCAGAAAGAACCTGTTTGCGGCAGGGCCCATCAGCCCTGTTGTTGACCCAATCGACGCCGAAAACTGTCGAGTCAACTCGCTCGCACCTGTTCCCAATGGCCATCTGGGCCCAGCCCGTGAGGCTGTGGCCCTAATCCAGGAGGCCCTGTCGGGGACTAGGCCGAACCCCACTATGGTGGAGTTGTCCCCCAGTCCAATGAGTGGATCGCGCCAGTTTCCCTCTCTGGTGGAGGAATCTCCTTCCTTGGGAGCGAATCCAAATCCCCCAAGCGGATCCAGGCTAGATCCTACGATCATTGAGGAATCCCCCACGCAAATCGAGGAGGATGAGTGTGACCAGTGGTTCTGCCTGGCGTTCAGACAGGGAAACGACGACGAGGAGGAGGAGATTGGAGTGCTGGAACGTCATGAACTCCATCATTCCCCTATTTCTGTTGCCTCCTCGCCTGCACCGCCCGAACCTATGTCAGGGACCAGAGAATGTTCCATGCTTGTGGAGGAATTCCCGACGCCCCACTACATCATGGTAGAGGACTCTCCGCCCCGTCAGTGCATTGCTGTGGAGGAATCCCCGGTGCGTATGAGCGGCGTCAGAAACGGCCCGTGTCATGTCGTGGAATCTCTGGGGCCTCCGGAGGACTGGGCCGGTCCTACGTCTCCAGTGCCTATGAGTGGCACGAAAGATCGTCTATCCCTAGTGGTGATTCTCCGGCGATGCCGAAGGTTAACAATCTGTGCCTGGGGGGGAGGAAATCCGGTGGAGGGAGGTTCAGCAACCCTCCCAATAAACTTGGTCCCTACCCCCTCTACTACATCTCCTATCGAGGACCCCCAACTGCGGGTACTGCCCATTCGGGGGAGGGATTAAGAGCTTGCAACGGGCTCGGAGCGTGTTTTTGCTTTTGATCCGCGAATCAAATCTCTTATGGTGGTTCATGAGTCACCGCAAAATATTGTGGTGGACGAATCCCCACCACCACCCCCGCAGCCTGATACTGTTGGTCCTGTTTCCCCTCCGCCGTCACCCCGCCCCCGCCAGGCGGCTTAAATCGAGCGAGTGCACGGAATCCCGCACCTGATTCTGCCATCTCGTGGTGGGGGTTCGGGGGGGGGGGCATGCCTCTAGTGGGGGGGCGCCTGCACATGTTGCTGCGCGCTCAACACCCCCGTCTCGCCCTGCGGGGGGGCCCTCTGGTCCCTCCGTGGCAGGGGGGATTGCTGGCGGAGATGGTGGCGGGTCATCTGCTCCTCGTGGGAGGGGGCTCCCTCGTTTTGACATTCTGGGGGCCTAGCCAATACACGGGGGGGGGCTGAACTCAAGCACACCTGTGGGTGTCCCCGGTGTGTGCTGCACTATGAAACGTGCATCCAATCTCTGATGGCTCAGGTGCAGGACTTGCGAGCTCAAAATGTAGAGTTACAGCGATCCCAGCAGGAGCTCTCTCAGGCAGTAGCCTGTACCGCTGGCATCAGTCAGTCCTACGGGGACCAGATGACCCAAATCTTGTCTACACTTGACCGAGTTTGACGCGGTGGTCCAGGGCTACCAACGGGATTCTAAAGCCATGGAGGCTAGCGTGTTGGATCATCCTATAATGTCCAACAGCAACACGGCTAAATGCTTTAGCGCAGTGGAAACGCTCGCAACGCGTTACACGGCCGTTGCATCTAGGATCGATGCCTGGGACCACTGGTACCCCACGCCTGCAGAACCCGATACGGTGATCCCGCCCCCGCCATCGGCGCCTCCACGTGTTCCTGATCCTGAGCCGGCGGCGCCTACGGCGCCCATGGGCGCGCCTTCCAGTCCATCCGGGGGTGGTTGTGTCCTTCCTTTCTCCGTCCACCCATCCCGCGACTGCATCTACCATCCAAACGCTTGTCCGGATTCGGGGTGGCCGAGGGGGGGGGAGGAACACCACGAACACCGCCATCACCAAGAACCTACTTCGTGGAGGGGAGCCGCCGAAAAGCAGAAGGAACCTGGTATCCCCGAGTGGAGAGCGGCGCCTAAGGGCAAAGAACACCCCACGGTGCCTACGGCCCCGTGGACCAGTGCAGAGAACAACACCTCTTCATTGGGTAACATCAATCCCGTCACCAAAAATGCTTTCACTCCCCCCCTCGAAACCCTTTGTACACGCCCTCTCATCCTACGGACAGGTGTACAGTTTCTCCAGTGAAGGTTGCACCAAGTGCAGGTGGAGGTGCACCCCAAACCATGGCTCCCCCCGCTTACCACCCGTACCAAATGCCTATGGTGCAAAATAGTTACACCAAAGCGGTGGAGGAGAGCGACATGCCTAAACCGCAATTTAATGGGCAGTTAGAGGGCTACGAAGAGTGCGTCAAGAAACCTCAACAATGGTTGGCGAGGTGTGATCCCATATACCGAAAGGCCAACGAGGCAAAAATGATTTTGAGTACCTTGCCTGCATGGCTAAAAGGGATCATCAACACACGAGTTGCCGAGGCCACCCAACACACACGAACAGCCCCGGCCCTCAAAGAATTGTGAGACTTTTTGGAACAACGCTTCCACCAGTATGACCCCTCAAGGGCCGATGAAAGGTGGTGAGCCCTTACCCCCAGGGTGGTTAAAGGGCAAGTGACCCTCATCGACCTGGAAGATTTCTATGCTCGTTGGCAACGGTTGTTGCCGTTGAGCAACGGGACACGCCCCCACGTGATCCAGGAGCACCTCCTAAGCAAGCTTCTGTGGATCAAAGAGAAGGTGGTCAAACAAGAGGCCAAGAATAGCCCGGACAGTTTTGTGGTGGAATCTAGTGGCCTTGACCCTTCGCCAGGTCGCACCCCATTCGAAAATGAACTCAGGAGATATAGCGCTCAACGTTGCACTACGGTTCCTGAGATTGTTTCCTATTCTGGGCCGGGGGTGATATTTGATTGCAAAGACCCGTATCTACAGGAGTGGATCTTGCAACTCAACAACACCCCTCACACACGCGGCTACACTATGAAAGTGGAGCAATGTAGGCCTCGTTTCAAGCCTGAGGATATCTACGCCCTTAAAAACGTCTCGGAGAGGGAAGCTCTTGAACGCCTTAATAAAGGAGACAAGACGACGGTGACCTGCACTCATCCCCCTTCTCACAAAAAAACCGCGGTGAATGCGGTTAATGCGAATACTACGGCGGAACCTAACACCGCCGATCCCGCTGACGCCTCTGTCAACACCGTGGGTCAGCCTAAACCTCCGGCGAAGAAAACCGTCGACCCCGGGCCTAAACCGCCACCTTCTTTTTGGTTTCCGTGTTCCAAACATTGGAAAACACTTAAACAAACGAATATGGAGTACCATATTGATCGGGGTGTCACCAATAACACCCTTTGGACGTGTAAGCCTAATTCTCCATGCAATGACACTCATTGGAGCATTGCGGGTAAGTCTAAAGGTGGTAAGCCTAAAGGTGGTGGTGGCGATAAGGGTGGCGGTGGTGGTAAGGGTGGCGGCGGCAAGGGTGATAAGGGAGAAAAAGGAGCGCCGTACCGGCGCGGACGTCGGTAGGAGTGCCCAGAGGCGCCTCCTTCGAAGAAAGAAATCCTCAGGCACCCCTTTCACACTACGAGAGTCATAAAGGGGCATATGATGACTAATGAGGTTCAAACCGAACTTTCCGTTCAGGTTGTTTTGCCCAATGAAGAATATAAGGCTCTCTGTGTTTTGGTGGATTTTGGGTGCCAAGCGGTCGCTTTGGCCAACCCCAATGTTTTTGGAGACCAAATCTCTGGAAAATATGAATTCCTCCAACGGAGGCGCCTAATCCAAGCCGATACCGAGACTCCTTTGCTAGGGGGGGACGAGCAAATAGATGTCAAAATTCCATTTTCAGGGGTTGTGGATGGTAGTGTTTCACTTCCTCGTGTTGCCCAATATGGCGTGTCCCCGTACCTTGTCCCGAATGTACCTTGGGACATGGTGTTGGGGCACCCATGGGGTCATGGGGTCAGGGGGTCCAAAGAAAATTTTTTTAACAAATTTTGCAGCCGTTCTTCAAGTAGGAGAAACCAAACAAACACAGAAAGCGAACCAAAAAAGGCAGCAGGACACGACACCACAGCACCACACGGCACCACAGCACCACGGGGCACAGCACAGGGGAGCAGGGCACCAAGGGGGAGCAGGTCCCCACAGCAGCACCGCACAGGGCGGAGTGGACAGGGAACACACAGCAGGACACCCCAGGACGCACAAGGCACAAAGCACAACGGCAAACAGCACCACGCCGCAACACACCACAGCAAAACACAAACAGCGCGGGGAGACAAGACAAAACACAGCGCCGGAGGGCACAGGACCCTAAGACCACAGACAGCGCCCCAGGACACGACACAGCGCGCGACAGCACCAAACAGAGCAAAACGAAACAACACAGCCCACAACAACACCCAGCCAGGCGGCACAACGCGCAGCACCACGGCGCAGCACAGCCCCCAGGGACACAACACAGCACACAGCACAGCACGACATCAGGAGCCACCAGGACCCACCAGGAGACAACAAAGGACAGCTAGGCCCAACAGCAAACACGCAAACACAACAGGCCACAACACACCAGCCAGCGCAGCAGGGGCAAGAGAGCACCGCGAAGAGGGCAACGACGCAGGCACACCAGCACAGCACCGCACAAACAGAGCGTAGAAACAGGAATAGCCCGGAGCACCAGAGAGAGGCAAGGAAGAACGTAAAAAAAAAACCAGCAGAGAACGCAGCAGCGCACGACAGCAAAGCACAACAAGAACAGGACACAGCACAACACCGCGCCGACCAACATGGCGCAAGAACCCAACCCGACACAAGCACGCCAGAAAAAACCGGGCACAACACAGAACACACCACAGACCGCAGCACCACACGACAGGACGCACGACAAAGCACAACAGAGGACACCAAAACCAGCCGGGGGGGGGGGCACAACCAGCAAACACCCGACAAGCGGAAAAGAAAAGCCCAAAACACCCGAGGGTGGGGAGGTGGGCAACACCACACAGCACCCACCAGAGGCAGCACGGGGAAGAGCAACGCCGCCAGCACAGCGGCACCGGGCACGCGCAACACAACAAGCAACAACACAAGGGGAGGAGGCAAAGGCAGGGAGCACGGAACAACAGGGCGCAAGCGCACAGCAGCCCCCGCCAGAGCACGAGGCCCACGACAACACACACCAACACGCCCCACAGCCCAGGACACACCAGCACAGAGCACCGCACAACCAGCACACCATGGCACAGGAAAAAAAAAAGAGAAGAAAGAGGAAACAAAAACAACAAAAACCGGGAGGAAAAGAAAAAAAAACACACACGGGGGGGAGAAAGAAAAAGGAGGGAAAAAAAAACAAGAGAGGGGGGGGGGGCGCAAGACGCCCAGGCCCAAGGCACCCAGGGCCGGAAAGAATGAAACACAAGGGACAAGGGGGGCGCAACAAAAAAAAAGGAAAAAAAAACAAAAAACACAAGAACAACCGCAAGCAGGGCAACCTCAGCCCAGAGGGGGCCGAGCAGACAAAGAGAACATCACCAACGGCCACAGAAAAAGCCGAGGCGCACCAAAACGTGCCCGCGAGGCTGGCCCGCTCGACATGGCCAAGAAAGCACGCACACGCACACACGCACGGGACCCAGGCGTGGCGTCCTCCGACCCGCAAGGGGAGGTGTCAGCGTCCACACAAAACAGCCCCGGTGCACCTACCGAGTCCCCCTGTCGAAAGACAGACCGTACGGGAAACCGGACGCGTCAGTGACCGGGTCCCCACATGACACCACCGCAGCGCACACAGCCCAAGAACGACGCCGGAGAGACCCGCCAGGGACAACCCCATCGCGGAGCCCCGAACAGGTACGACGCGGAGCGAGCCCAGCTCCCCTGCCTTGGCGGGGGCCAGCGGCAGGCACAATGAGCCCGGTTCTTGGCCGGCCTCCGCGTGCCCCGCGCAGCCACCCAGTAAAGCCCGGGGCGCAAGCCCCCGGGACGGGGAAAGGCACCATGGCGTCGGGAAAGCCGACCGGAGCACGGAGAGCGACCGGACCGGACGAGGCGCGGCGCACCCAGTGGGGCCACCGGGCACGCCAGAGAGGCACGCCGCCTGCCACAATCAAAGCACACGGACAGGTGCCAAGCAACAATGGCCACCAGGTGCCGCAAACCCGGGCAGCGCGCACAACACGCACAGAACCACGGCACAGGAACAGGTGCCAGGCAACACCGAACCCACACACCACAAACCCGAGCAAGGGTTTGGCGGGGTACAAGCGGAGCGTGGACGGGCAGACACACCCCCCTACACTCCAGCCAGAAGTGGCGGGGCGCAGGCGAAACCCGACCCCAAGCACACACACCCACACCACGCACCCCAGCCAGGAGTGGCGGGGTACAAGAGGAGCGCGCACGCAAACGCACACACACCCCAACACGCTAGCCCGGAGTGGAGGGGCACAGCCGAAACCCGAGCCCAAGCACACACACCCACACAGCACACTCCAGCCAGGAGTGGCGGGGTACAAGCGGAGCGCGCACACAAGCACACACACACCCCGAGACCCCAACCAGGAGTGGTGGGGTGCAGCCAAAACCCGAGCCCAAGCACACACACCCGCACCGCACACCCCAGCCAAGAGAGGCAGGGTACAGGAGGAGCGCGCACGCAAACGCAGACAAATCCCAGCAGCCCAGCCAGGAGTGGCGGGGCACAGCCGAAACCTGAGCCCACGCACACACACCGGCACCGTACAACCCTGCCAGGAGTGGCGGGGTACAAGCAGAGCGCGCACCCGAGCGCACACGCACCCCAAAACCCCAGCCAGGAGTGGCGGAGGGCAGCTGAAACCCAAGCCCAAGCACGCCCACCCACACCGCACACCCAAGCCAGGAGTGGCGGGGGAAAAGCGAAGCGCGCACATGCAGACCCCGACACGACAGCCAGGAGTGGCAGGGCGCAGCCGAAGCCGAAGCCCAAGCACACCCACCCACACCGCGCACCCCAGCCAGGAGTGGCGGGGCACCAGCGAAGCGCGCACACGAACACACACACATCCCAACAACCCAGCCGGGAGTGGCAGGGTGCAGCCGAAACCCGAGCCCAAGCACACACACCCACGCCGCACACCCCAGCCAGGAGTGGCCGGGCACAAGCGGAGCGAGCACACAAACACACACACCCCAGCAACCCAGCCACAAGAGGCTGGGCACAGCCGAAACCTGAGCTGAAGCACACACACCCACATTCAAGCCATCCTCAGCCGAAACCCGAGCCGAAGCACACCCAGGCACACCCAAGCCAGGAGTGGCGGGGTACAGGAGGAGCGTGCACACAAACAGGCACACCCCAACACCCCAGCCAGGAGTGGCGGGGCGCAGCCGAAACCCGACCCCAAGCACACACACCCACACAGCACACCCCAGCCAGGAGTGGCGGGTTACAAGCGGAGCGCGCACACGCACAGCCCAACACCCCAGCCAGGAGTGGGGGGGCGCAGCCGAAGCCGGAGCCCAAGCGCACCCACCCACACCGCACATCCCAGCCAGGAGTGGCGGGGCACCAGCGGAGCGCGCACACGAACAGACACACACCCCGACACCCCAGCCAGGAGTGGCGGGGCGCAGCCGAAACCCGAGCCCAGGCACACACCCCCACGCCGCACACACCAGCGAGGAGTTGCGGGGTACAAGCAGAGCGCGCACACGCACACCCAGAAACCCCAGCCAGGAGTCGCGGGGCGCAGCCGAAACCCGAGCCCAGGCACACACACCCACGCCGCACATCCCAGCCAGGAGTGGCGGGGTACAAGCGGAGCGAGCAAACAAACACGCACACCCCAACACCCCAGCCAGGACAGGGGAGGCGCAGCCAAAACCCGAGCCCACTCACAAACACCCACACAGCACACCTCAGCCAGCAGTGGCGGGGTACAAGCAGAGCAGGGACACAAGCAGACACACACCCCGGCAACCAAGCCAGTAGTGGCGTGGCGGAGCCGAAACCCGAGCCAAAGCACACACACCCACACCACACAGCCCAGCCAGGAGTGGCGATATAAGCAGAGCGCGCACACGCACACCCCAACACTCCAGCCAGGAGTGGCGGGGCGCAGCCGAGACCCAACCCTAAGCACACACACCCACGCCGCACACCCCAGCCAGGAGTGGCGGGGTACAATCGGAGCGCGTGCACAAAGAAGCACACCCCAACACCCCAGCCAAAAGTGGCGTGGCGCAGCTGAAACCCCAGCCCAAGCACACGCACCCACGCCGCACACCCCAGCCAGGAGTGGCGGGGTACAGGCGAAGCGCGCACACAAGCACACACACGGCCCAACATCCCAGCCAGGATTGGCAGGGCACAGCCGAAACCTGAGCAGAAGCACACAGACCCACACCGCACACCCCAGCCAGGAGTGGCGGGGTTCAAGCGGAGCGCGCACACAAGCAGACACAAACCCCGACACCCCAGCCAGGAGTGGCGGAGCGCAGCAGAAACCAGAACCCGACCAGACACACTCAACACCGCACACCCCAGCCAGGAGAGGTAGGTAGGTAGGTCGACCCGGGACTGGGGTTGCCCAGCTGGGAGGTTGTACCAAGGGGTTTTTGCTCACCCACCCACAGCCCCACTGCACGTGCCCCCACAAAGCGGCTCCCCCACATGGGGGAAGGGCGCGGTTGCAGCGAGCAGTACCCTACAGCGGATTCTGCCCAGAGAGGTAACCCATGTTCGACCGAAGTCTTACATTCCTCTCCTTCGGGCGGATGACACGTGGGGGAGGGTCCCATCGCACATCCTCATGAACCTCCGGATTCTGGGGCCCAGGGGCCGGGAGCCAGGCCAAAGGCCCTGTCCTGCAGGCACCCCCACCTGGGTTGGTTTTCAGTAGGCGTGAGGCGACTTGAAGAAGCACGTGCTACGGGACTCGCATGCCGTGGCACACACTAACGCCTCCTGACTCGGTCGAGCTTGCGCTCTCCCGGGGGGCCGCGGGTTCGAAGTAGGTCGTCGTGGTTGGTTGGTCGGTCGTCTAACGGTTCAGTGTAGTCTTAGGACGTTGGTCGGTCGGTTGCGTGGCGGCAGAGTCATGGTTTTGTTCGCGGCCATGGTCGTCGGCGGGCATGGCGCACCACGGTGTTGCCAACCTGATGGACGCCGTTCCCGTTTTGACCCGTTCACGCCTGGCCCGTTTGGTGTTGGCCCGCTTGCGTGTGGTCTGTCTACGGTCAAGTGGCGGCGGCAGCTGCGATGTGGTTGGTGCGCAGTTGTCTTGGCCGCCTCATGGTCGGCTTGGTCTCCGTGCATTTTGTCGCGCTGCTGCCGGTGGTCGTATCGCCGAATGTTGTTTGTGCAGCCGGCACGTCCGTGTCGGCGCTGGTTAGTTGCGTCTTGGTCGGTCCAAGTGCAGTGTAGTGCGGTTTCCCAACGTTGGTTGGCCGCGTTCGTAATGGTAGAGTTGCGCTGTTCTGTTGTGTTTGTGGGCATGGTCGTCAGCGGGCGTGGCGCATGATGGTGCCGCCATCCCGTTGGACGCCGTTCCCGTTTCGACCCGTGCACGCCTGGCTGGTTTGGTGTTGGCCGGCTTGCGTGTGGTCTGTTTACCGTCATGTGGCGGCTGCAGCTGCGGTGTGGTTGGTGCGCGGTTGTCGCGGCCGCCTCATGGTCGGCTGGGTTCGTGTGGGTTCCGTCGCGCTGCTGCCGGTGGTCTTATCGTCAAATCCTGCCTGTGTAGCTGGCACATCCGTGTCGGTGCTGGTTAGTTGCGTCTTGGTTTGTCCAAGTGTAGTGTAGTCTAGCTTGTTAACGTTGGTTGGTCGCGTCCGTAGTGGTAGAGTTACGGTGTTCCGCTGTGTTTGTGGGCATGGTGGTCGGCGGGCGTGGCTCACCACGGTGTCGCCAGCCCGTTGGCCACCGTTCTCGTCCCTGCCCATGCATGTCCGGCCAGTTTGGTGTGCGCCGGCGTGCGTGCGGTCTGTTTATGGTCACGTCTTGTTCGCTGTAGTGGTTTTGTTGGTGCGCGGTGGTGTTAGTCACCTCTTGGTTGATTTGTTCGGGGGTGGTTCCTTGTCGTTGCAGCGGGCGCTTGCGCAGTCGGATTTGTTGTGTGCAGGTGTTTCGCTTGTTGCGGTGTTGGTTGGTGCCAGTTGCGTGGGGCCGGCACGGTACGTTTTTACTGTGCGCTGTCTCCCCACCGTGGGGGAGAAAAGTGATGATAAGTGACTGGACCGCTGTAAAAACCTTTTCCAAATTCGGTGCCCTTTTCCCTGCCCCGCCCTGGCAGTGTTGCATGCACAACCCATCATCCGGTACTTCGCGGTGCTCTGTGGCTGTCCTGCCAGTTTCGCCTGTGCAATTCATATGTACACCCCCCGCCGGTGGCAAGGCCCCGTCGGTCCCCCTTGGTGCGTCCCTGTGCTCCCCATGGGAGCCCCAGGGTGCTGTTCCGGCTTGGTGGTGCGGTGCTCGTGTTCGTGTCCGCCTGCCTGCCGTGCGCCATATCGTGCCGTGTTTTGCGGGTCATGTGGCTGGTGTGCCTGTGTCGCAGTGCTGAGTTTGGTGGTTAGGATGGTTAAGGCGTTCGGCTCGTGCTGTGTTGCCGGGACGTTCCGTCCGGCGTGGCGGGCTGGGCTCGGCGTAACACATCCGTGCTTGCTGGCAGGGGGTCGGCGTGGCCCCGTGTGGCGAGCCTGTGGTCCCCCGCGTGCCCCGGGTTGGTCTTCGGAGGATAGGAATACCGGGCAGTGTTGCAGCCCCCCTCCCGCTGATTGACGCTGTTAGCTTTCTGCGGGGAGTGTGTCCCTCGTACCATTCGCGTAGGTTATGTGTGCCGAAACCCCCCCGACGTCCAAGGCGTTTAACTTTCCCGGAGGAGGTGTGCGCCGGTCTCCGCGGTGCACGTATCCCTTGATGCTCGCCTTGGAAGGTAATACTCTGGACAATTGTTCGATAACATTCTCGTGGTCATCGGCCCGGCTTTGGGTCCCGCGTGTTTGGCCGGGCCCTTTGCCCGGCCCCTTGTGGATCCGTCTCGGAGGAGAGGAGGGTTAGGTGGGAGGACGGGTCCAGGTGTTGCGCCGCCCCTTTCTCTGTTGCAGGCGGGTTGCGGGGGTCCGGAAGCGTGGCCCCCGCCTGGGGGATGTAGGAGGAAGTCGTTTGGCTTTCGTTCCTGTTTGACACCACGGGCTGCTAAGGCTAGCCTCCACTCTTCGGGTATCTGTTGCATGTGTCGGGCAGGTTGACGTCTTTCCCGTCGGTGTGTCCGACCGACAGGCGTTGCTGGACTGTGTTGCGCGGCCGCGGGTCGTTGGTTTGTACGAGGGGTCCTTTTGGGCGAGGTTGGCTCGCCTGGGGTCGTTGTGGTTTATGGCCGAGTGCGCAGCCGTTGGTGTGACGTCCATCGCCCGGCCCTCTGGTGGGAGGAGCTGATCTGGCAGCCCTCGTGTTGTCTCCTCCCTTGCGCATGGCCGGTGCGGGACTCGCGTCGCGCGTGAGCGGCTGTGCGTCATCGCTGCAGGTCCTGTGGTCGGGTGCGGCTCAGGGCCCTGGGGGGCTTCCCACGCGTCGCACAAGGGCGCTGCGGAGGGCACAGAAGATTTCGTGCACAAGGGCCGCGTGTGCCGCCCAGGCCTCAGTCTCAGTGCGGATGGCGGGCTGCGGTCGTTCGCCCAGCGCCGGCGCCCGGATCTGGCGGATCGCGGTGTTTGTTAACATTTTCGTGGTCATCGGCCCTGCCGTGGGCCCCGCCTGTTTGGCTAGCCCCTTTGCCCGGCCCCTCGCGGATCCGTTACACGGGAGAGGAGGATCAGGTGGGATGACGGGTCCGGCTGTGGTGCTGCCCCTTTCTCTGTTGCAGGCGGGTCGTGGGGGTCCGGGAAGTGCGGCCCCCGCCCAGGGGATGTGGGAGGAGGTCGTTGGGGTTTTATTCGTGTCCGACACCATGGGCTGCTAAGGTTAGCCTCTACTCCTTGGGTGTCCGTTGCACGTGCCGGGTAGGTTGACGCCTTCCCCGCTGGTGTGCCCGGTCGACAGGCGTTGCTGGAGTGCGTTGCGCGGCCGCGCGTTGTTGGGTTGTACGAGGGGGTCTTTTTGGGTGAGGTGGGCTCGCCCGGGGTCGTCGTGGTTCGTGGACGACTCCGCAGCTGTTGGTGTGACGTCCATCGCCCGGTCCTCCGGCGGGAGGAGGCAATCCCGTGGCCGCTGTGTCGTCTCTTCCCTTGCGCACGGCCGGTGCGGGACTCGTGTCGTGCGTGTGCGGCTGCGCGTCGTCGCTGGAAGTCCTGTGGCCGGCTGCGGCTCAGGGCCCTGGGGGGTTACCCACACGTCGCACAAGGGCGCTGCGGAGGGCACTGAGGATTTCGTGCACAAGGGCCGCGTGTGCCGCCTGGGCCTCCGTCTCAGTGCGGATGGCGGGCTGCAGTTGCTCGCCCAGTGCCAGCGCCCGGATCTGGTGGATCGCGAAGACGGGGCACAGTTTGGGCGCAGTGGGGGTCTCTGCCGTCTGTTCCGGGATGGCTTCCAACTGGTGCCGGCCGTCGAGGTAGAACCTCCACGTCGCTGACCACGCCCTGGTGTGTGGCCAGCGGCGTTGCGCCCACGGCCAGAGGCAGTAGAGGGCATGGCCTGGGTGCCAAGTGCCGGCCGTCCCTGACACGATGGCCGTCAGGGGGTCCGGGCCCCCCCCTGGGAGCAGGGGGGTGGGGCTGTCCGGCAGGTCTGTGGTCGCCGGGAGCATGGAGTCGACGGCCTCCAAGCTCCGGTGGCTGTCCTGCGGGTGAGGGATGATCCGCACTTGGTAGTAGTGGCCATTCCCCAACACGATCATGGCGATGGTGCCGAGGTCACGTTCGCGCGGTGGGGGCGCCGCGCGTGCCGTCACCGGGTAGCGTGCCGCCAGGCTCGTGAGGTTGTGCCCCCTGCTACGGGCGGTCCCGCTTTCCCATGCCGCCAGGCCTTCGTACGGCGGGATACGGAGGGTTTCGGGCCTCGGTGGCGGGGCGGCCCGCTCCCGGCCCCCGGTGCTGGGCGCGGGTCTGGGGTCCGTCGGCGGCGCTATGAGCGTGTGTACCCAGCCCAGGTGTGGGACCCACACGCCCCCCTTGGCCGGTTCGTGGGTGTTGAACCACCAGATCCACGCTTCAACAAGGTCGTCGGAGACCTGTGCCCCGAGGGTGACGAGCGCCTGGAGCTGCCGCACAAAGATTTCAGTTGTTGCGGCGTGTGGCAGGGGCACCACGGCGAAGAGCCTGTTCGGGTCGACGTCACGGAGGTGTTCCCGGAGGGTTGCCACCATCTCGCTCGAGGGTGTGGAAGCGTGGATGCCGTAGAGCGCTCTCATTTCCGCGTTGTCGAAGGGACCCGTACCCCTTTGCTGCGTTGTTCGGGGGGGTGGGGGGGGCATGGCCACCCGGTCCTGGTCCAGCGCCGCGCTAGCCGGGGAGGGGTGCCGTGAAGTGGTGCCAGGGTGTCCCCCCGGCACGTACTCCGTGGAGGGTTCCTGTTGCTGGGGCACCCAGCACGGCGTGGCGGCGGGCGGTGGGCCAGCGGACTTCTGAGGGCCGGAGGTCCGTGTCATTTCTGCGTCCATCCTTGGGCCGCTCGCGTCGTGCCTTGGTTGCTGCGATGTGCCCTCTGTGGCTTGGCGGTTTTAGGGGCTGCGGCTGGGGCTGTCCCCCTGCTCCTTGCGCAGGCTCCCTTGGTCGTGTGTCCGTGGCGTGTGGTCCCCGTGACGGTGAGTTGGCCGCTGACCCTGGGAGGGAGGTGGCGGACGAGCTGGATGCTCTGCTCGCCGCCCCGCGGGGGTTGGCGTGAAGCGCTGCCTGCCGCTCGCGCTCCACTGGCCTGGAAATGGTGGGGATGTGCGTCCGTTCGGTGCGGGGCCTCTTGGACCGGCGTAGGGGATCGGTGGCAGGGGGCTTCTGTATGTGCCAGAGGGGGAACCCATCCCGGGTGGTGGCCCCCGTGGACGTTCCGGGGAGTTTCGGCGCGCCGCCTGCCTGAGAGGCTCCGGGACGTCTCGGGACAGCGGCCGCCAGTGGCCTGAGGCGTGCACTTGGTAGCCCGGTGACCCAGGGACTTCCCAGATATCATGGTCCTGCATGGTCGCACTGATGCGCAGGGCGGCGCGCTGGTGCCACTGCCAGTGGAGTCCATTCATTTCATCCAAGCTGTAGGCCCCCATATGCGCCATGAGCCGGCCGGCCACATAGTGCCATTGGCCGGGCCGGTCCATGGTGGCAGGGGGCGTGTGCCCCGTCCGATGGCCAAATCTGACGTCTGCCATGGTGCGCGTTCCCTCAGCGAGGTGGCGGGAGCGCGAAGTAAGCAGCCATCGTATGCGGACTGCCAGGGCGAGCTGTTCCCCTGCGGTAAGCCTGGGAACCCAGAGGCCCAGGTCTTGGGTCGCCGCTTGTTCCGCTTGTTCGCCGGGGTGGGTGGCGTTGCCCTCCAAGCATGCGTAATCCAGGTGCCCCTGCCCCCAGGGCGGGGCGGTCCCCGGCAGCGGGCCGATAGGCTCGTTAGCGGTGTTGGTGGCCGCTTCCACGCGCGCACCCTCTCCTGGGGCGCCGCGCTCGTCCGCGGTCTAGTCCGCCGCGCCGCTCGCGGTCGCCTGCCCCTCACCCGCAGCGGTAACCTGCCCCAAGGCGGTGTAATCGCGCTGGAGGCGTGCCTGTCGTGATGCGGAGAGAGCTCTGTCTTCCGCCTGGTCGCGTCGTGGCTCCGGGTGGACGCGTGGCGCCGCCAGTGCTGGGACCTTGTGGAGGTCACCCCTGCAGGACTCCATGAAGGCATCGAAAGAGTCGTCGTCGCAGGTGTGTCCGCTGGGTGACGTTCCCCCGTTCGCCGCGCGCTGGGGCGTGTCGGACGTGGCTTCCCGGGTCTCTGACCCCGCGCGGGTTTCCGGTGGATCTCGCTGCGGCGCCCCCCCTGGCGTGCTTGCGTCTGCACGAAGTGCTAAGTTCGCCAGGTGGGCAGCGCCCGCGCGAATCTGTGGCTGAGGGTCGGTGGAGGCCGTCCTCACACTCGGTGTCCGGAGTTGGTCCCTCAGGTTCCGTGTCAGGCTGGTCAGCGGCCAATGCCTCGCCGCCTCCGTTTGCCGCTATGTTTGGTGGGTCTGCACTCAGCATTGACGGCCGGTCCGCTCCCCCGCCAGGCTCCCCCATTGGTGTTGGCGTTGGTGTCCGTTGTGGGGGCCCCCGCATTTCTTCCGCGCCCACCGTGGGCTCCCCGCGCTGCGATTAGGTCGGCAGTGCAGGCGGTTCGGCTTCATTGTTTGTCGGTTGCGTTGCCCCTCGGGCGTGGCCTTCCGCCACAGGGGGCGGCTCGGGTCGGCTTCCCGGGCCCGCGGGCTGTGGGGCGCCCGGCAGGGCGGCAGTGCGTGCCGGGCCCGGGCCGGGGCCCGGGCCGGGGGCTGGCCAACCGGGAGATGACGGCTCTGCAGGTCGCGCCGTCGGCCCGGTTGGTGGGGCGTGGTGCCGCTGGGGCGCCGGTCCGTCGTGCGTCCTGGCCGATAGGTCCTCTGCGCCGGACGTTGCCGGAGCCTGGGGGATTAGGCCCTGGGTGGGGCCGGGGGTGCGGGGGTGCACGGTGTCGGAGGGCCGGACGGCGGTGGTGTCGGTCGGGGTAGCGGTTTGTGCCTGCGTGGGGGGGCCGTCGAGCGTCGCGTATGCTGGGCCCGCTGCTGGCCGGTCAGGTGTGCCGTGGTGGGGGCGGGGCTCCAGGTGGGCCTGTGTTGCTGCCGCTTGGCTGGCTGCCGGCCGTGGACCGTGCGCGGGCGCGACGGGTGGTGCTAGGGGTTGCGGGCTTCCTGTGGGGCTAGGGGCCGGTTCCCTGTGCGGGTTTGCGGTGCCGGGGGGTTGTTCGGGCTGGGTGCCCACCGCCCTTGTATTCGTGGGGTTGGGTATGGCTCCGCTCCCGGCAGGTGATGCCCGGTGTCCCTGGATCCCTGTGGCTGTGTGGTGTTGTGTTGCTTGTCGTTGCGCCGCCCGTTTGGACGCACGCTCTATGGGGGCTCTGTGGCGTGCCGGCCCTCGATGGTGCTGGATCGTCCGTAGTCTGCGTGGCGTCGGTGGCGCACTATTGGTGTGGTGCGGCGACGGGTGTGGGGGGGGCGGTGGTGGACGGGCTGGGGGACGTGGATGACATTGCGGCCGATGTTTTAGCCCGTACATTCGTGGCCCTAGTTGCTGTCGTGGCGCGGGACCGGGGCGGGAGGGTGGTGATGGTCGCGGTGGTTTCCTGGGTGGAGTAGGATGAGCTGTCGATCCGGGTACCTCTGGCCATCATCCTGGTCACCGCCGCATTGCCGTAGTGCCCAGTTGCGGCGGCGGGACGTGCGGCTGCTGGGCACGCTGTACCAGTGGCCCGGGGCTGCGTTGAGGGGGGATGCCCCTCGGCGTGAGGTAGCCCGCCATCAGCCTCTCGGTCGCCCCCGGGGTCATGGCCCCGCCGCGGTGGAAGAAATCCCCCCACTCGGCGCCATGGGCGCCGCGGACGATGCGCATCGCCCATTCCGCGTCCCCCACCAGCCAGCCAAAGGCGATCGGCAGGCGGGTGGTGAGGGTGACGATGATGGTGCGGTAGTTGTTGTGGTTCATGGTGGTGACGGGGCATCAACTGTGTGGCAGATTGCCAATGGGTGGTAGACTGCCCCGTGGCGCGTCGTCGTAATGTTCGTGGTCGGGGACGTAAATCGTGGGGTCCGCCCCCGGGTCTGGCAGCGCCCAGGTTGGTGCGCGCCAGGGGGGGCGGGGGGCTGGTGTTGCCGGGTCTTTGTCGGTGAGGACGTTCAACCACTTGACGTCGGGGCTGTCCTCCCTCGCGCCGTCTTTCCAGACGTTTTGCCGGATCAGAGTGCGCAGTGTCTGGAGTGTGAGGTCTTTGTCTTGCGTTTCGCGCGGCGGCGGAGCTGTGCAGAGTCGATGCGGTCGCCGGCAGAGTGGGCACGACCACAAGTTTGCGATGCACGGGCTGCAGAACCAGTGCAGCTGCTCAGTGCCGCCGCAGCCAAGGTCAGGCCCACGGAGCGGGTTGCCGTCTTCGTCGATCACCTCCATGCAGACCCCGCATGGGTTCCCCGGCCGCGGATGTGGAGCTTCACCTTCGGGCATCCTGAGGAGAGGTATTGTTTGTGGGACGATCGGGCCTCCACACGGGAGGGGGCGCGCGCGCTCCGGGCGGCGCGATGGCAGGTGCCCGGTGGTCGCCGCGGGCCCGTGCGTGCGGCTAGTTGCTAGGCTGTGCATGTTGGTAGTGGATGAGGAGGTTATAATACGTGCGGCGGTCGTGGGATGTTTGTTGTGCTTCCTGTGCGTATACCTGGATGCGGTGCTGTAACTGTGCGTCCGCCCTCTTGATGGCGGTGAGCTGCATGTGACGTATTGTGGCCCTAGGTTCTGGGGCATGGTCGGCGACGACCCTGTAGAGTTGGAGTGGCACCGCTCCCCTGAGTACCGCCTCCTTGATCTCCGGTTGCCGCATCAGGCGCTGAACCTCATTTGCCGGTGGCGTGGCCGGGCCCCATCCGGCGTGTTGCGCTATGGTGTTCTTCGGTGTCCACGTGGCCAGGTAGTTTTCCCCTTGGGCTAATGGGCAGTGTTTGAAGTGCTCCCATGTTTCTGGCTGTTGGAGATGGCAGGGGCATATGGTGTATTCCGGGGGTATGTGTACACCTTGCCGGGCATACCAGTGCGCCACCCTGTCTAGGAGGGGCAGTTGTTCGAGCAAGAGTTGGGCACGTCGCGTCTGCAGGTGTACCGGTATTAGGGATGGGTCAAGAGCCGAGAAGTATAATGCGGTGCGCATTGTATATTGCAGATGGCTCAGAAGGGCGCTGTCGGCTTGACTGCCCCGACTGTGCGCCATGGTGCGGACGGGTTGTGGGTAGTGGTATGCCCGTCCCGTGTCGTTATAGATGCGATCGTCTGGCGCCCAGGCTGGTGGTTCCCCGGGGCGTGGGACTGGCGGCAGGTGTTCGAGGTGTGTGTGCATGTGGTCTCGTAGCGGCGGGTCCTCGCCGTCCGGCATATGCTCGGCAAGCTGGTTGTGGGCGTGCAAGTCTATGTGTCCGTTGCCCAGGCTATACCGATGAGAGTCTTGTTTGACAAGATGCAGGAAGACGTGTTTGGGGAGGCGCCGCAAGGCTGTCCAGAGGTGTAGGGCCTGGGTGCCCAGGCTTGAGTCAGTAGCTTTGTGCAGGGGCTGTCGTGCCAACCTGCCGACGATTTGGAAGTCCACCGCTGCGTCTACAACTACCCATACATGGTGCGTGTGGTCACGCGGTTCTTGGTGGGTGTCATTGACGGTGTCAAGGACATTCGCCAGTGTCTTCAGTTCCCCGTGAGAGGAGGCCCCGAAGATGGTAGCCCGTGTGAGGTGGTGTTGGTGCAGTCGGCCTGTTGTGTCTACTTTCAACTCCAAAGCTGCCCCCCCGGCCGCTGCGGTGAGGCTTGTAGTGCCGGAGGCATCCGCAAAAATGACTGTGTTGTGGTTGTCCGGGTGCAGCAGGCGGCATGGTACCATTGGTTGGTAAGCATTGATGTGTGCTCCCTATTCCGTGGTGGCCCGGGGCGTGTTGGTGTCCGGTTGGAGTCTCCGGGTAGCATACACGATCACCCCCTGGCAGATGATCTCGGTTGCCGCCGGGTTCATCTGGACATAGTGGTTGTTCCTCTAGTGGCCCTGTGTCAGATAGCCGTACACATACTGGAGCAGGTACGCTGTCTGCGGGTGGAATGTGGTCCACTCGACCGTCTGCCAGTCCTGTACTTGGGAGCATTGGTGTATGACCGGGTAGGCGGGGGCCTCCGGCGTGGCGCTGCGGTTTTTGGCTAGCACCGGGAAGGTGATGGCCGGGTGTTGGGTGTCCCACGTTCCCCGGTGGAATCTCAATTCCGCCTCGTCGCTGGGGCCCCACGCCACTGTGGCCGTGTCCCTCTCCGCGGCCTGTTTGAGGTGCGCGTGTAGCCACTGGTGTTGTTCCGGGGTAGCGTGGGCCGTTGGAATGGGGTGGTAGCGCGCCAGCAACTGGAGGAGGGGCCACGGGGTGGCCAGCGCGTGGGGCCCACATCTCCAGCAAGTGGGGGGGTTGCCCGTCAGCTTGTCTTGCGACATTGGTGGCGGACAGAAGGGGCGCGCCGTGGGTGGCGGTAGCATCCACAAGTTGCCCCCTGCTCGGCCCGGCCGCAATGTGGCTTTGAGCCCGTTGGGCGCTAGGAGGAGTACCGCTGGCACCGTGGCTCCGGGTACATATTCCACTTGCTCCGGTGGCCGCTGGTGGGCCTGGTTCCCTGGCAGTGGGCTCGATGGCAGTGGCCGTTTGTGCGTGTTCCAAAACAGGTTGTACGCCTCACGTACTTCCCCATCTGTTCATTGGGGGTGCCCGGTTTGGGTGGCAGCACTGAGTAAGAAAAAGTCACTGCCTTGTTTTTCTTGGAGGGCTTGATCCAGGCCAAGCCCCCCTTAAAACCCTTTTGTTGATGCTAAGACAAACTTAAGTGTTTTTATCTCTCTTTTGTTGCCTAAAGTACACTTTCTCAAAGTAACTAGGGTTGTGACCCTAGCCCCCCATGAAGTTCACCCCTACCACTCAACTGAGCGGAGGTACCTTCCTTCATGGAGGATATACCGAAATAAAATAGGCATTTCATGCTTTAGGCCTTGGAGGTTAAGCCTAGTGGTCTCCCACCCCAAGACCCCTATACTCAATTGTTTCTACCACTTATTGTGGTCCTACTTTGTAACTGTTTCTGAATTCAGTTGCTTGGCCAAGTCATTTTCTGTGTGGTCCTGACATCCATGCCCCACATTCCTAACCAGCACCATTTTACCCAAAAGAGTGCACATGAAGTGCCTAATGCTATCTCTGAGGCAGGAGTCAGACCAATTTTCATATACAATCTTTTGTATTATCCATTTGTGATTGAGCCTTTGTGTATAAACCCGCTTTGTCTATCTGCAGCCCTTCTGTGTTACACTGGATTCCAGAACCAATCATTGATTCGATCCACATCCTGTTCTTGCTCTACTTGCTGCTTTGGTTTGGGTTTTCAACTACAAAACCTGCAGGATTTCATCAAAATATCTAGGGCATAAATCAGGGACATCTTTCCGGTAGCAGAGACAGTCCCTTGTGACCTTTTGAACCGACCCTGAGAAGAAGTGCAGCACACAAAGCTCAACAACAAGTTCATCATGTCCACGCCAAGCGTCAGGACCTGGCCCATCAGAACTGTCCAAGTGCAAATGGGCAGCATGGCCCACCCTATGAGTGAACCACCTTACCGAGCTCCACAACATCTCAGTGGCGCATCTGGGTCCCAAGACGATCCAGAACGCAGAAGGGCGGAAGTAAATAAAGGCCTTACCACCGAGGCCTTAGCGGCCCACGGTGGAGACAGCTTCAGTCATCTCCACAGACGTGTAGCAGCCTCAGTATCCAGATCCAACTGTCCGGCTTCATCTTCAACAGCGATTGAAGGCCCTGGGGAGTATGAGGAACTGAGGAAGAAAATCGATGAATACATCCTCCATGAGGAGTACTACAAATCCATTCGTGGAGAAGATGGAGAGGAGCCATTGGCAGTACATTGATCCAGACCACGTACAGACCTAGGGTGCTACACGCACTCTGGCCCGCCGTCCGACAGGGCCGAGACTGTATCCCTGCCAAGACGACCAAGACCTGAGTATCCAAGAGCATGTTGTCCAACCCCAAGGGCTCCTGAAGTGGGCCCGACTCGAGTTGAGGAACAACATCATCCAAGGCCAACCTACGGTGCCCTGGATCATACGGCCGAACTGTTGGCCAAACTCCTGTCTGAATCAGAAGATCCAGATGTGACGGCCCTATCGGAGGCCATTCAGGCTAAACTGGGTATTGCAGAACCCTTACCCAAGCCAGAGTTACCCTCTCTCTCTCCAGGACTGCGTACCCTGGCCGAAGATCTTAAGAGATCAAGGGTCTCAAGGCTGTGGCCTAAGGTAACCTGCCCCAGCCCCTTTCACCCCCGTGCCAGGACTGTGCCCATGGCTGAACTACAGGACGTGCCTGTCACAGAGATTGAGAAAAGAGGGCTGTCAGCCCTGGCACCTCTTGCCGGCGTGTCGCCTTCAGGCCTCACTCAGGGGGGTGGGAAGACGGGCAGACCTATTGCCCAGGCCAACATCCAGCTGGAACTGCCGGAGTTCGACCCCAAAAATCTGCCTGAATGGGCAGAAGAATTTGCAGAGTTCCTTTTGCTGACTGGCCAATCCCATGTGGATGTGGCCACCAAATGCTCACTGCTGAAACCCTCATGCGAAAATGTTTTTTTGCAAAAACAGGTGAAACAGATTGTGAAAACCTGTTCTACCTGGGCAGAGGTACTCCTGAGGTTGGAGAATACATTCCCAGTCTATGAGACTGACCTCAGCGTACGCACACAGATCGAGGAGCTACCTATGCTCCCTGAGTTTCCATCCGCTGCGCGAATTTCTGAATATGTGTGCGACTTGGAGTACTTGTTTTCGAGGATGAACGTGGGCTCCTACGGAGCCACTGAGCCCCACCTGTGGCTCATGAGTAAGATCCCCCAACGTACGTGGGATGATTGCCGCTCCACCTCTGAGAGGAAGAGCAGGACCCACTCGTACGATGAACTGGTGGACATCTTGATTGAGCTAGCTCTTGAGAGAGAGAATGACTCCCACATGGAGAATTTCCTGAAGAAGCATTTGGGTCGAGGTGGTACCCCTACCCCCGAACGTGGCGAAGGGAAAGGGCCTAAAAATCCCACTAACACCAACCAGGGAGGTGGTAAAGGGAGGGGTAACCTAAGTGCCATGAATGAGGTTAAACCTGATGCAGCTACACCCCCCCTGTTCTACTGCAAATTTGTCAATGACAAGGGGGGACCTTGTCATGCCTCTGACTGCGATCTCCGCAGTGGCTGTATGCTGCAGATGAAACGTCAGCAGCATACCAAAGATGGGAAACCTGTGACCCATCAGGACCATTTCAGGTGTACCATCACCTGTGGTTACTGTGGCAAACGTCGTCACTACGAGGACGAATGCCACATCAAGAAACGCGAGAGTGACAAACTCAAGCGTCAGGAGGCGGAACGCCAGAAGACCCAAACGCCCGCCAGAAATCCCCCGAATGGGGATAAAGGTGGTAAAGGAGGTGGCAAGGGGGTTGGCAAAAATGGTCCCCGTAACCCCCAGAGGCGCTCATCAGCGCCCGTTGCTACACCCACTCCTGCTGCTACACCCGCTCCTGCCGCAGGTGACCCCAAGAAGCGCCCCCAAGGGGATATCGCTACCCCTGAGGGGAATAATTCCAAGAAGAGGCGCTTGGCCTGGATGGCCAAGTCCCTCATCGCTGCAGGGGTGGATGTCAAGATCCCTGATGAGGAGTAGGGGGGCGGCTCCGAAGAGGAGGACTTGGTTTTCTGGATCCTCGTGAAAATCGGGGATCAGGTTTTTCGAGCGGTGCTTGACACCGGTGCAACACTTTCCATAGTGGCCCGGCGCCTGCTAAAGACTTTCAAGAAAACTAAGACCGTGGCCATAAGAGTAGGGGATGGGCGTACCATCCATTCCTTGGGGGGGGTCGATGTGACTATATGTCTGGGCGACGAAACCGTGACCCAACACTGCAGAGTGCTGGACACCGACGCCTTTGACATCGTCATTGGCACCGACCTCCTACGAAGAAACCCCCAGGTAAAAATGCTGTCCCTCCAGCGCCCCTATTCTTTGCACTGCAACTTTGGCAGTGGGCTATTCTCCGTACCTTTGGAGCTGTCAGGACGAAAAGAGTCTGGGCTGCGCTACGCATCCAAGACTAACTATCGTACTGAAAACTACCAATTGGCCCGTCATGTTCTTGAAAATGGACTCGCGGCCCTTCAGGTAAACCTGGATGAGATTCAGGTGGAATTGTTTGCGAGCCAACAACAGCACATCATGCAGCTGTACTGCTCAAGACAACTGAACAATGCTTTCCGTTTCTTCTGGAAAGCAATGGGCCTAGCGTATGCTAACCCTCCCTTCTCCCTGCTCGCGAAGGTTCTAACCAAAATCGGTTATGAGGGAGGAAGGGTTGTTATGTGCACCCCTGACTGGGGCTGCTCTGGTGAACATGCTTACTGGCGCCTTATGCTAGATCGAATGACCGTGGGAAGAGTGCAGCTCCCCGACGGCCCCATCTATGTGCCTGAGGACTCAGACACAGCTATGCAGGCCCCTGAGTGGGCCAGTTTCCTGTCCATCGTCGATGGATCTCTCAATCCTGTACCCCTGTGTGACCTAGACCAGGTGCTACTGAAAGAGGTCATGGCCAAAAATCGTGGCCTGACCCTTTGTGATCTCAAAAATTTATCTCCTGAGCACCTATCTGCCACACTTACAGGGTGTGAGTCTCCCGATGACTATCTGGAACCTGCAGCTGTAAAAGAGGATGCTGACGACCAACTGTCTGAGATCGCCAGCAATATTTCTTCTGTTGATCCCAGCTGTGTTGACCTAGAACATAGTGCCTTCCTAGCCCAGCTGTTGCTAGAGGAAGTAGATCTAGAGTCAACCTCTGAACCAGCTTCCCCTGTTGGCAAGCCAGTGCTACACATGCAGCCTATGCACACAGGTGAACCCGTGGCCCGGAGTGCTGATGCTCTGGCGCGGCCTGCTGCTAATAACATGCCATTGTCTGAGCATGACACTCAGGAACTCAAGCGGCTGTTGTACCTGAAGACCGAAGGTATTGAGCGCCAAGAGCGGCTGCAATACCTCAGACAGACCTGGAAATCCTCCATCTGGTCTGAGGAGGACGATGAGTCCTATACGCTGCCTGATCCTGAGATACCTCTAGTGTATTCTCTGCACTATGGGCAGCAATGTCCCCCTGAGTGGGACGATGGTTCTGTGCCTGCGGAAACTGCTGATCGGCAGAAAAAGAAAGAACATGGAAAAAGCAACCTCCATGCTGAGGAGGATTTCCTTCAGAAACTCGAGAGTCTTAACCTTGACCCCCGCCTGAAGAAACTGCTGATAACCTGTGAGGAGGTGTTCGGCGCCTTGCCGCCTCCCCTTTCTTGTAAAAAACTGGTCCAGATGGACCTGAAATTGAAACCAGAATTTGAAAAGACGCGAGTGAGGCGTCGTCCCTATCCCGCTCCACAGGAACAGGTTGAAGAAGTCGAGCGCCAGATCCAGGAATGCATTGATGCTGGCCTCGTTGAAGAGTATAAGCACAGGGACTATCCCCATCACTGCAGTCCCTGTTTCCTTGTTGCCAAACCAGGGTCGACTGCCCTACCTCTAGTTGTAGACTATGGTGAGGTCAACAAGAAAACCCAGAACCACTCAGGGAGTATTCCTAACATGGAAAACACCCTGGAGCATATTGCCAAATGCAGGTATAAGACCAAAATGGACAAACACTCTGGTTTCTGGCAGGTGGACCTAACCGCCGCAGCTCAGGAGCTGTTGGCCTTTATAACCCCTAAGGGTCGTGTCTTGAAGTGGAAGGTTATGCCTTTCGGGGTGGCTAATGCCCCAGCGCTCTTCCAGGAGCTTATGAACAAAATTTTGTACATACTGAGGCGCAGGCCTCTAGTACAAGAGTTGATTTCTCGGGGTGCAGAAATGGAGGCTCACATCGACGACGTGAGTTTGGTCACTAATACCAAAGAGGACCATGTCCTTCTCCTCCGTGAATTTTTCATTGTCTGTCAAGAAAACCATCTCCGAATCAAACTCGAAAAATGTGAGTTTATGAAAGAGGAGATGGAGTATTTGGGTTTCGACGTGGGGTATGGCTGGTGGAAACCAGGCGCGTCTAAGATGCAGCCCCTACAGGACATGCAGATTCGCGATGACCCTAAGAAGGGCCTACACGATGTGAGGAGTTTTGTGGGCGCCTGTAATTTCTATCGGCGTCACATCCACAATTTTACTTACTCCTCTGCACCCCTCACTGACCTAATCAAGAAGACTACTCCCTGGAGGTGGACCCCCAGAGAGGAAGAGTGTCTCCAGGAGTTGAAGAAGAAGATTGCCTCCTCCAACCGCCTTGGAGTGCCCCGCCCTGAGGGCGAGATAGTCCTGATCACTGATGCCAGTGATGTAGGGGGGGGGGGGTACGATCTACCAATAGCAGGAGCTTAACCCCGCTGAACTAACCCACTGCCATTATCGTACTACTGGACTGAACCGTGATGGTTCGTTGAAACATGACTATCCTACCAGTGAGTGGCGACTAGTGCCACTGGGACACTGGAATTGGAAATGGAACCAAGCGCGTTCCAATTACAGCACCTATGACCAGGAACTCCTGGCCGGTATGTTGGTGCTATCGTCACAATACCGACTCCTGGGATCTAACCCTATTGTCTGGCTGTGTGACCAGGAGCCTGTGAAGTCTTTTCAGAAGGGCCCACCACCAGAGAAAGCAAAGCTAAAACGGTGGTGGACTTACCTGAGCCAGTTCAGGCTGACAGTGCATCATATCCCCGGTATAAAAAATGAACTGTCTGACTATATATCGCGCAACAACTTCAATGCGCTTATTGGTGAGAGCTCTGAGGCGCTCGCCAGAGAGGCTTTCCAGCGTATGGATGTCCAGCTTGACCTGTCCATGCGCACTGCTGGAATCCTGGAGGGTTGGAGTCTAACCGACTATCAGTCAGAGTATGAAGAAATTCTCCAAACCCTCAGCACTGGTCTCCAACCCCGTGTCATTGACGGGCACCAGTGGTATAAAAACAACCAGTACCTCTTCTACAAGGACCGAATTGTGGTGCCTGAGGCACAACTGGATGGGTGCCTACAGTGGTTCCATCTCAGTTCTGGTCACACTGCCGCTAATTGCTCAGTGGACTTCTTCCGTGAGTGTTTCTACTCTGGTCTAACCCTGACTGAACTGAGGTCGCGTATGCAGACCATTGTGGATGCTTGTGGCTGTCATGCCAGCAAGCAGAGCGACAGTAGGGATAGGGGCCTGATCTCCAGCTTATCCATACCCTATTGTGCTAACTCTCTTCTCTACGTGGATGTAATCCACCGCTTACCACGCTTTGGCGGCTATGATAGTTGCCACGCGGTCACCTGTGGTCCATCTCGTTTCACCCGTGTGTTCCCTTGCAATAAGAAAATCACAGGTGAGCAGACTGTGAAAATGTTGTTCGAACAATGGTTCGAACCCTATGGAGCACCTAAGCAGGTGCACTCTGATGAGGATGTACGCATCCGCAGTGACACTGGGTGGTACAAACGAGTGCTAAATGCCCTCAACGTGGAGGTAACCACAGATGTGCCACATACCCACACGTCTAACCCTCTCTGTGAGAGACAGAACCGTGTGGTGGAGCAAAACTTAAGGATCCTGATGAAACCGGAGCGTACCAAGGACTGGGTACGCCTAGTGCCCTGGGCAGTGCTGACCATGAACTCACAGCAGAGCTCTTCTACGGGTTTCACCCCCCACGAACTGTTCCATGGAGGACGACCTGCTTGGTTCTTCAAAACCCCCTTTCCTGAGGACTTCAAGAGCCCTCCGGGAGATTGGCTGGAACACAAGCAGTCTCTGGCTAACCAGGCTGGTACTAACCTGAGACACATTCGTGATCGTGAACAGAGCCGACGGAACCGCCTACGGCGACCTGCCAGCTTCAAGGTTGGTGACCTTGTTTTGGTACAGCATTCACGCCTACCCTCCTGGCCACGTAACTGCCTACAGGACCCTTACTTTGGACCCTATCGTATCATCAGGATAGATGGATCCAGGATCCATGTCAGGTGCAGTCCACGTCTAGGTGGTGAACTGCTGTGTGCTCCTAAGCGGTTGAGGCACTATCACTCCCCTGACGACTTGTCTTGGGATGAATGGCGCCTCAGCGACAGTGAGGTTGAGCGTATAGACCTAGAAAACGCTGCCAGTCCAGAGGAGGCAGACGAACTCGAAGAGATGACTGCCGTTGAGATGGCAGTCGATGGTTACTACGTGGTTGCAGGTATTGTTCGCCAGGAGTATACAGGGCTGGAAATTCCTAACCCTGTGCAATGGCTATGGGTTATCTGAGGCGACCTAGGAACCTTTGTCAGCCTTCATACAACCAGATGGGAGTATCAACCCCATCTTCCGCACTTACCTCGTTGAGAACAACGAGGGGCAGCTCCTAATCCGTGCTGAGACTATGTCCCAGCGTAAGAAGCGAAACTAATGGCCCTGTGTCAGTCTACCGACAGGTGCAGTGAGCACTCTTCTGCAGACGTGCCTGTGTATGGGTGTAAGAGCAGTTGTCACAGTTGCCCCGCATTGCATCGCAGGACAGGACCGTTAGCCCCCCGTGACAACCACTCCCTGGCCGAAGGCCATTGGTTTTTTCACAGACTACTGCTTACTGAGCACTTCACTGACCCTGTCTTTGCCCTGCAGACCCATGCCTATGGTTTCCAGCGTGGGCCAGGTGGCCGCTTATCAGGATTGCAGCCACCCAGCGAGTGTATGCCTTGTTGACCATGTGTTGCATGGGGACTGCCCTGATGTAATGACCTTGGGGAGCCAACGAAGAACGGTGGCTTACTACACCAGGGGGGGATGACAAGCAAGGTGTTATGAGGCAAGGTGTGTCTTCCCTCCTTGGGGACAAGCGAGCCCACAGTTAGGACCTCTGACTGGTCCAGACCCATGGGGTTCTACCCTTCCTTACAGGGTTTACCATACCCCCATGTGTGCTACGTATGTCTGTGTGTGTCTCACTTCACTCCCCAGCGTGGCTCCCGGAGACCGGGCTTCGCTGACGTCGGACCGAAGGTCCTAATCAGGTACTATTACCACTCCTATGGCGCCCGATTTCTGTGCTGGCGCCTATCCTTGGGGGAAGACGGCAAAAGCCCTACCTACTAGAGGGGAGGGGTGGCCAAGTGTGCTAAGGGCATACAAAACGCCCATTTTTGCTAGAGGCCCAAAGCTAACGCACTCCCCTGCCCACAAGGAAAAGCACGCGGGACAGGACACACCACTACACTACACTCACTAACGCCAGCACCGGCCTTCGAACGCACGGTGAGCAGTCATCACTTGCACTCAACTTCTGCCAGGCCTGCTGACCCTAACCCCTACACACGCTACTGGGTGCTGCTGTCAAAGATGTCTCGGGCCCTAATGACCCTCCTGTGAAGGAGACAAGAGAACACAGCGCTGCTAAGCAACTGTGGCCTAACAGGGGACGCCACAACGCGTTTCCCCTGCTAGGGCTTGGAGGGAAGGGGTGCTCTTGTTGTGTGCACAGCGCGGATGTCGATGAAGTCGAACTGCCCTCGCCACTCCTGGCTGAGGCACAGTCAATTGATTTGTGATCAGCGCCCCTGTTTTGCTGGGGCAGAAAAATGGGATAGCCGCCGAAGGCAGCTGCTGCGTGCACCAATCACCCTAAACCTCTCCCACCTGTACAACAGAGGCAAATGAACGGGGTGTTTGCGGCGGAGGAACCAAGCCACACTCCACGTATTATACGCTTCTCAGTGTGACCTATGATACACTGTCCGCAAACATGCTGATTTGTGATCAGCTCCCCTGTCAAGCAAGCAAGCGTTAAGAGACTCCTCAGGTTCTCTTAAAGAACGTACCGAGGAGCCCGTGGGTAACCTAAACAAGGTTTACCGTGCGCGATTCGCGTGGCCTACCCTTTAATGCATCATGTGCACGCAGGGAAGGGAGGCAGACCAATTCCACACTGACTCAACCAGGAGGTGAGCTCCTCCTGGGCTAACCCACCTTACTCACCATGCATCGTGTGAATGTCAAAGTGAAGCGAACACAAAACAAGCGTAAGCGTTTTAAGCAACCCTACTTTAACGCTACGGCCACACACGAACAAACACTTTCTTTACTACCTGTGAACGGAAAACAAGGGTGAATTGGGGTACAAGGAAAGCGTCACAGCGTGTGAATGCCTCGATTAGGCACATGCATCGCGAGCACAGCGCATATTCTAACCCTACGTGCGCGCTGCGCGCTCCATTCGCATCGCATACCTTTCATTCCTGTTTTGACCTGTGCAGAGCACGAGAGAGGAACACCCGACCCCCCAACGAACACAGCGTTGACAACCCTAACGTTTTGACGAAAAAACCAACACGAACGCAATGCGTGCGTGTGAGATGACACTGACATACCTGAGAGGTGGGTTGTTGACCTGCTCTGTTGTGTGGGTTGAATTTGAATACTTTTCTCTGAAGTTTATAAAACTTTTCATGCAACTGTGCAAAAATTTCCTTTAGAACTTTAAAAACTACGGCTCATACCTTCTTCTTCAAAGGCCATTTACGCTTGCGCAACCCTGTTTTTCAAGGCCGCTTCCTTTGAGCTTGTCTGCGACTTTGAGTTATTTGTAAAAATGACCATTTCCCGCGTGGTTTCGTCGATTTTTAACGATTTCACTTGCTGAATCGCAACCCCTTCCGCTAAACCGCAGGAATCACTCCCTGTCTGTTACATTTCCTATTTTTTCCAGCGCCTGGAGATTTGTGTCCTCCATTGGGGGTATTGCTCCGCCCTGGCCCTTGGTCAGGACGTTTATTAAAACGCTGTTTATACAGCGATAGCCGTCCGCATTAGAGCGTTCGACTGTACCCTGGTGGGCAAGCATATGTGCTCTAGGGAGGGAGTCCTGGGTTCAAACCCCACTACCCCCAAATGTTTTCCAAACTTTTTTGTCGCACGCCGGCGACTTTTGAGGAATGCCCCATCGAAGGGACATCATTCACGGTACATTACACTGTTTTTCAAGGGTACCTACAGTGTGATAGGCTTCTATGAAGTGATGAGGATGTTTTTGGTAAGTTTAATGCATTTTCTGAGGTAATTTTGGGAATATTTGAGCCTTTTTCCTTGGTCCTACTAGCTTAGCTAACTAGTACTCCAGGGGGGAGTAAGAAAAAGTCACTGCCTTGTCTTTATTGAAGGGCTTGATCGGGGCCAAGCCCCCTTTAAAACCCTCGTGTTGATGCTAAGACAAACTTAAGTGTTTTTATCTCTCTTTTGTTGCCTAAAGTACACTTTCTCAAAGTAACTAGGGTTGTGACCCTAGCCCCCCATGAAGTTCACCCCTACCACTCAACTGAGCGGAGGTACCTTCCTTCATGGAGGATATACCGAAATAAAATAGGCATTTCATGCTTTAGGCCTTGGAGGTTAAGCCTAGTGGTCTCCCACCCGAGGACCCCTATACTCAATTATTTCTACCACTTATTGTGGTCCTACTTTGTAACTGTTTCTGAATTCAGTTGCTTGGCCAAGTCATTTTCTGTGTGGTCCTGACATCTATGCCCCACATTCCTAACCAGCACCATTTCACCCAAAAGAGTGTACATGAAGTGCCTAATGCTATCTCTGAGGCAGTAGTCAGACCAATTTTCATATAAAATCTTTTGTATTATCCATTTGTGATTGAATCTTTGTGTATAAACCTGCTTTGTCTATCTGCAGCCCTTCTGTGTTACACTGGATTCCAAAACCAATCATTGATTCGATCCACATTTTGTTCTTGCTCTACTTGCTGCTTTGGTTTGGGTTTTCAACTACAAAACCTGCAGGATTTCATCAAAATATCTGGGCATAAATCAAGGACATCTTTCTCACTGCGCATGTGGTTCTCCAGGAGTGAATTGTTGGGCCACTCCGGGTGTTGTACGAATGGGACGTTGTGTGCCCCCACTCGTTGGAGGGCTCGCATCTGGTTTGGGGTGACCCACACGAGGTGGAGGGTGGTGCCCACCAGGTCCAGAGTGGTGGTGCTTCCTGTTGGTCCACCCCCCACATCGGTGTGAAGGACCGCCAGAGGGCCGGTTTCCCTGTACCGATGGTTCGTTTGGATGACGTGCTGGTGTTGGGGTAGCAGGAGTTGTAGGTGGTTCCATATGCGGGTCCCCACCTTGGTGGGGAGGCCCCGCTGGTGAGGTATGTATTGGGGGCAGGTGTTGCGATGGTATTGGGCCTCCCGCAGCGTCAGCGTGAAGACCTCTCGTACCTCTGGCTCATGATTCTGCATGAGACGATGCAGGTGGGCCGCAGTGTGAGCTATGTACGCGTTGTTGACGAGGTGATCGGTGTTGTCCCCGTAGTACGGTGGCGATGCCGCGCGTACCGTTGCAGGTAGCGATGTGGGCCGGTGGCCGTGGATGGTGCACGCTCGTCGCAGTGTGGTAGCGGCCGCTTGCAGCATGTGTTGGGGGTGCGTTAGGTACAAGGCCTGGAATCCTATAGCTGCGTTGAGCACGCCCTGGGGGGAGTATGTAGGGAGTGGCGGAGCGCGGCCGAAACCCGAGCCCAAGCACACACACCCACGCCGCACACCCCAGCCAGGAGTGGCCGGGCACAAGCAGAGCGAGCACACAAACACACACACCCCAGCACCCCAGCTACAAGAGGCTGGGCGCAGCCGAAACCTGAGCCAAAGCACACACAGCCACACCCAAGCCATCCGCAGCCAAAACCCGAGCCGAAGCACACCCACGCACACCAAGCCAGGAGTGGCGGGGTACAGGAGGAGCGCGCACACAAACAGGCACAGCCGAACACCCCAGCCAGGAGTGGCAGGGCGCAGCCGAAACCCGAGCCCAAGCACACACACCCAGACAGCACACCCCAGCCAGGAGTGGCGGGGTACAAGCGGAGCGCGCACACGCACACCTGAACACTCCAGCCAGGAGTGGCGGGGCGCAGCCGAAGCCGGATCCCAAGCGCACCCAACCACAACGCACATCCCAGCCAGGAGTGGCTGGGCACAAGCAGAGCGTGCACACGAACACACACACATCCCGACACCCCAGCGAGGAGTGGCGGGGCGCAGCCGAAACCCGAGCCCAGGCACACACACCCACGCCGCACACCCCAGCCAGGAGTTGCGGGGTACAAGCAGAGCGCGCACACGCACACCCCAACACCTCAGCCAGGAGTCGCGGGGCGCAGCAAAAACCCGAGCCCAGGTACAAACACCCACGCCGCACACCCCAGCCAGGAGTGGCGGGGTACAAACGGAGCGAGCACACAAACACGCACACCCCAACACCCCAGCCAGGAGAGAGGAGGCGCAGCCGAAACCCGAGCCCACGCACACACACCCACACAGCACAGCGCAGCCAGGAGTGGCGGGGTACAAGCAGAGCACGCAAACAAGCACACACACACCCCGACAACCAAGCCAGGAGTGGCGGAGCGGAGCCGAAACCCGAGCCCAAGCACACACACCCACACCACACAGCCCAGCCAGGAGTGGCGGGGTACGAGCAGAGCACGCACACGCACACCCCAACACCCCAGCCAGGAGTGGCGGGGCGCAGCTGAAACCCAACCACAAGCACACACACCTACGCGGCACACCCCAGCCAGCAGTGGCGGGGTACAAGCGGAGCGCGTACACAAAGACGCACACCCCAACACCCCAGCAAAGAGTGGCGTGGCGCAGCCGAAACCCCGGCCCAAGCACACGCACCCACACAGCACACCCCAGCCAGGAGTGGCGGGGTACAAGCGGAGCACGCACACAAGCACACATACGGCCCAACACCCCAGCCAGGAGTGGCGGGGCGCAGCCAAAACCCGAGCTGAAGCACACACACCCACACCGCACACCGCAGCCAGGAGTGGCGGGGTTCAAGCGGAGCGCGCACACAAGCAGACACAAACCCCGACACCCCAGCCAGGAGTGGCGGGGCGCAGCTGAAACCAGAACCCGACCACACGCATCCACACCGCACACCCCAGCCAGGAGAGGCGGGGTACAAGCGGAGCACGCACACAAGTGCAAACACACCCCAACATCCCAGCCAGGAGTGGCGAAGCGCAGCCGAAACTCGAGCCCAAGCACAACCCGCACCCAAACACAAGCGCCACGCAACGATAGGAAACCCAGTGTCCATAGCCCGGGCACTGAGGCAGCCCGTGCCATGCAGGTGCCGGCCAAACGAGATCCGAAGACTGGGGGTAAGGCTGCATCCTAAGGCCTGCGCTGCTTTGGGACTCGAGGCAGACCGTTCGACACCCAAGCACCTCGGAACCCCAGTACCAGGAACATGCATGCATGCCTTGGGAACGGGATACGCCAGGAAGTCCAGTGAACCCCTAGAGTTCCGCCCAAAGGAGGGGACGTGCGCAAGCACGGAGCCCACCCTCCCGGCATGACAAGCAGTCACGCTGGCGGCGATCAGCCCTCCCGGTGTTGCCCAGGGCCGCTTTGTTCGGGGCCACCAGTCAGGTCTATGTATTTTGCCTCCCCTCTTCAAGCGCGGAGCCTCTTCCTGTTCGTCACAGCGGCAACGCCAGCGGGAACCCTGGGGCGCCTCCCCACGACCGAGTGCACCTACCTACCTGCCTACCTACCTACTTTGAGACTTTTTGGAACAGCGTTTCCACGAGTATGACCCCTCAAGTGCCGATGAAAGGTGGTGAGCCCTCACCCCCTGGGTGGTTAAAGGGCAAGTGACCCTCATCGACCTGGAAGATTTCTATGCTCGTTGGCAACGGTTGTTGCCGTTGAGCAACGAGACACACCCCCAGGTGATCCGGGAGCGGCTCCTAAGCAAGCTCCCGTGGATCAAAAAGAAGGTGGTCAAACGAGAGGCCAAGAATAGCCCGGACAGTTATGTGGTGGATTTTAGTGGCCTTGACCCTTCGCCGGGTCGCACCCCGTTCGAAAATTGAACTCAGGAGATATAGCGCTCAACGTTGCACTACGGTTCCTGAGATTGTTTCCTATTCTCGGCCGGGGGTGATAGTTGATTGCAAAGACCCATATCTACAGGAGTGGATCTTGTAACTCAACAACACACCTCACACATGGGGCTAAACTATGAAAGTGGAGCAACGTAGGCCTCGTTTAAAGCCTGGGGATATCTACGCCCTTGCCCATAAAAACGTCCCTGAGAGGGAAGCTCTCGAACGCCTTAATAAAGGAGACAAGACGACGGTGACCTACACTCATCGCCCTTCTCACAATAAAACCGCGGTGAATGCGGTTAATGTGAATGCTACGGCAGAACCTAACACCGCAGATCCCGCTGACACCTCCGTCAACGCCGTGGGTCACTCTAAACCTCCGGCGAACAAAACCGTCGACCCCGGGCTTAAACCGCCACCTTCCTTTTGGTTTCCGTGTTCCAACCATTGGAAACCACGTAAACAAACGGATATGGAGTATCATATTGATTGGGGTGTCACGAATAACACCCTTTGGACGTGTAAGCCTAATTCTCCATGCACTGACACTCATGGCAGCATTGCGGGTAAGTCTAAAGGTGGTAAACATATGGGTGGTGGTGGCGATAAGGGTGGCGGTGGTGGTAAGGGTGGCGGCGGCAAGGGCGATAAGGGAGGAAAAGGAGCGCCGTACCGGCGCGGACGTTTGTAGGAGTGCCCAGAGGCGCCTCCTCCGAAATAAGAAATCCTCAGGCACCCCTTTGATACTATTGTGGCTCTCGTTTCGTCGAGAGTCATGAGAGGGCATATAGTGACTAATGAGGTTCAAACCGAACTTTCTGTTCAGGTTGTTTTGCCCAATGGAGAATATAAGGCTCTCTATGTTTTGGTGGATTTTGGGTGCCAAGCGGTCGCTTTGGCCAATCCCAATGTTTTTGGAGACCAAATCTCTGGAGAAATGGGAATACCCCCAGCGGAGGCGCCTAATCCAAGCCGATACCGAGACTCCTTTGCCGGGGGGGACGAGCAAATAGACATCAAAATTCAACATACAGGGGTTTTGGATGGTAGTGTTTCACTTTCTCGTGTTGCCCAATATGGCGTGTCCCCGTACCCTGTCCCGAATCTACCTTGGGATATGGTTTTGGGGCACCCATGGGGTTATGAGCATTGTGTGAGCCATTTTCCCCGTTTCAATTCTTTGTACTCTCACCATCCAGTCTACCCTCCTTTTTGGATTGAGGACTTCCGTGAAGCTCCACAAACCGGGAAACCATTTTTGGTTAAACCCAGTCATGGTAAAGTGTCACGTCAGTCCATGTGGGGCATAACCGTTCCCATCATTGGGGCGGTCACTCCTATACACCCGGCCCCAGCAATTGTGGTTACGCCCCCCGGTGGCGAACCGCCTAACCGTGTTGAGGCCGAGAAACACATATCCTATGCCTTGACCACTTTCTCCGTGGCCCCCATACAGGATCGGGCTTGTGCGTTGGAGGTCGTTGAATTCGCTCCCGAAACCCTTGCGCGTAATGTTCTACCTGCACGGCGTGATGGGTCCGTGTGGAAGCAGTCTGACTATGGGCTCACGCCATATTCAGCCGCACGTGTCAAAAAACAATTTGGCAAAAGCCCGGACGTGGATGCCTTCAATAGGGTCCCGGGTATGGCCCAGGCTACCCATTGGGTTTCGCCGCTTGATGTTTTCTTTTCCACTCCCGCGGACTCCTCCATTTTGTATTGGATGTGCCCTCCCTATCATCGGTTTTCCCAGTGTGTCCGGAAGAAAAACTACGAGCAATCGTTGTAGGGCCGAAGTGGACACATAGGGAGTGGTGGAAGCCCCTCATGGAAATTACTTCACAAGGGTACCATCTTCCTGGGCCGGAGACTAAGGCCCGTCTCTATCAAAATGACCACCTCACACCCCTTCCTCAACGGTGTTGGTCCACAGTGGCGCTATACGTGGACGGTGTTGTTGCGGAGGAAAATTTGGCGGCCACTAAATGTCAAGTGACCTCCGTTTTGGCACCGGCCGTCCCTAACCCTGATACTGACGGCGAGCCGGGCATGACCTCGGAGGAGTCGGAGGATGTAAGGGCGCCGAACCATTTGGCTTCAGTGCGCACCCTCATATATCAAGCGACCCATAAAAAGCTCCTCGCTCCCGTTACTCCTGACCCTACCCCCGAAGATTTGGAAGCGCAAGAATGCGTGCGTTCACGCATTGCAAAAATTGAGAAAGATTTTTTGGGTGGGAGGGCCACTACCGTTGAGCACTACCGAAAAATTAACGGCGCCAAACGATTGTTGGCGGCTTCTCGTGTCGGTGGCGTTGTCATTACCCAAGAACCTATTGTGTCTCCGGAGGTGGAGCTCATGAGGAAACGCATCCTCGCGGACTATGAGCGGGATATTTTCAGTGGGGAGGTTTGTCTCCGTCCGGGCCACGAACATCCTAAGTTCCGCGGCACGGAGCGGTTGGGGTTTGCTAAGCTTGACCTATACCCGAACGCTAAACCAAAGTTCGTGAAGCCTATACGGTTGGTGGGGAAGCGTGCCGCGGCGGAGCAAGAGATAGTGGAAGATTTTTTGGCTCGTGGCTGGATTGAGCCGTGTCCTGCCTCTGAATGGGCCTCCAACGGTTTCGTTGTGCCCAAGAAAGAGAAAGGAAAATGGCGCCTCGTTGTCGACTACCGCCAACTTAATGAGGCTACCTTGCCCGATGTACACCCCCTTCCCCTCATTGAAAATATGTTGGAAATCAATCCAAAAACAAGATTTTCACTATTGTTGACTTGAGTAAGGGGTTCCATCAAATTCCCCTTCACCCCGAGTCCCGGGCTAAGACCGCCATGATTTTGGCGGGTAAGCGATACCAATGGCGTGTTATGCCTATGGCTATCAAGAACGGGCCCGTTATTTTTCAACGGGTCATGGACCACGTCTTGCAAGGTTTGTATTCTGCGGACGTATATATTGATGATATTATTATCTGTTCCTCCGGTGATAGGGAGGAGGAGCTATTCGCTAACCACGAACGCGATGTGCGTGCCGTGTTGGATAGGCTAAGGAGGGAGGAGTTGGTTGGTTCGGTTAGCGAAACCGATTTCTTTGTGAGTTTGGTTGAGTTTTGTGGCCATGTGTTGGAAAATGGTACACGCCGGCCAGCGCCAGGGGAAATGTTGGCGCTTGAACGTTGGAAAAAACCGGATATTGTTCGGGAGCTCCGAGGGTTCTTGGGGCTCGCCAACTATTATTCGGGTTATGTCCAAAAGTACGCCTCCATAGCTACAGGTAGGTAGGTAGATGCACTCGGTCGTGGAGAGGCGCCCCATGGTTCTCGCTGGCGTTGCCGCTGTGACGAACAGGAAGAGGCTCCGCGCTTGAAGAGGGGAGGCGGCTTACATCCCGCTAGAACTGACTGGTGGCCCCCAACAAAGCGGCCCCGGGCAACACCAGGAGGGCTGATCGCCGCCAGCGTGACGTGCTTGTCTCACCGGGAGGGTGTGCCCCCGTGCTTGCGCACGTCCCCTCCTTTGGGCGGAACTCTAGAGGTTCACTGGACTTCCTGGCGTATCCCGTTCCCAAAGCTTGCATGCATGTTCTTGGTACCGGGGTTCCGAGGTGCTTGGGTGTCGCACGCTCCGCCTCCAGTCCCAAAGCAGCGCAGGCCTTAGGATGCAGCCTCACCCCCGGGCTCCGTATCTCGTTTGGCCGGGTCACCTGCATGGCACGGGCTGCCTCAGTGCCCGGGCTATGGACACTGGGTTTCCTACTGTTGTGTGGCGTTTGTGCTTCGGTCCGGGTTGTGCTTGGGTTTCGGTTTCAGTAACCCCGCCAGCCCTGGCTGGGGTCTTGGGTGGGTGTGTTTGGGTACGGTTTGTGGTTTCGCCCCTCTTTTCCCCCCTGGGGTTCGTGGTGTTTGTGGTTTGACTTGGGTTTCGGCCTGCACCCCTCCTGTCCCCGGTAGGGTTTTGGGACGTGCGTGGCTGTGTGCGCGCTCCTCCTGATCCCCGCTGTTCCCGGTTCTGGTGTGCGGTGTGGGCGTGTGTGTTGGGGTCTGGGTTTCGGCTGTGCCCCGCCTCTCCTTGGGAAGGTGTTGTTGGGGTGTGCGTGCGGTCGTGCGTGTGCCCCGCTTGCCCCCGCCCTTCTTGGGGGGCCGCCTGTGGCGCGGGGGTGTGCGGGTGTTGCCGTTGGTGGGGTGCCCCCCCCCCCCCCCTCCCCTTTGATTTTTTTGGGGGGGCTTTGTGGTGTCGGTCGCTGGTTGTCCCGGTCTTGGGTCTTGTGGTCTCTGTCCCCCATCCCTGCTCTTCCGGGCCGCGTTGTTTGCTGGTTGTGTTTCTTTTTTCCGCGTGGTGTGTGTCCGCCTGTTTTGAGTGTCCCTTCTCCTGGTGGGCCGCTGCCCTCGGCTTGGTGTTGCTGGTTTTGGCTGGGTGGTCCCCCGGCGCCCCTTTGGGGGGTCCTGTCTTCCGTGCCGTCTGGGTGGGGGGTTTGGCCGCCTCTTGTGGTGTTGGTGGGCGGCGTGGTGGCTGTGGGTCGTTCTCGCCCCCCCCCCCTTTTGTTTTTTTCTCCGGGGGGGGTCTGCCTAGTCCTCCCTCTGCCTTCCCTGGGCTGGCGCACGCACTGCTCGGCATTCTGTGTGGTTTTCCGGTTTGCTGTTGGTGGTTGCGTTTTGCCAGGCCGTGCCCCGGCCCCATGGGTCGGGTCGGTTATGTACACGTTGGGCTCGGCGCCCCTTCCTGCCGGGTTAGGTTCTGGCTCTGTCGGGTGGGCGGTTGTGCCAGGCGGCTTCGTGTGGCCCTGGGTTAGCCGTGTCCCTTCGTCTCCGCGGTGCCGGTTTCAACTTTCTGGCGGCGGCTTGTGTGGGTGGACCGCCACCGTTGCTGCCGGGCGTGCGGTGGCCCTTTGCAGGTTTGTGGCGGGCTGGTGCGGTTCCTTGCGGGGTGTGCGGTGGCTTGATTTGGTTAGACCCTCGGTTAGCGTCCCTTGCTTGGTGTTGTGGTGTGTTGTGGTACGCCGTGCTGCGTCGTGTCGTGTTTTGACGTGCTGCGTCGTGTTGGCCTGTGCCGTGTTGCAATGCGCCCTGCTGGGCCGCGCTGTGTTGCGCCGTGTCGCGCCGTGGTGTGCCGCTCTGTGCCGCGTCGCGCCGCGTCGCGCTGTGGCGTGTTGTGCTTCGGGGTGCCTTGTCGTGTTGCGTTGCACTGTGGTGCGCTGCGGTGCAGTGTGCCGTGCTGCCTCGTGTTGTGCTCTGGTGGGTCGGTGGAGGTTAGTCTGGCCCGTGTCGTGGTGCGGAGTGCGGGTCGGAGCGTGGCTGGTTGGTGGCTTGGGGGTGCGGTCAGGTGTGGGCGGCTCGCTGGGTCCGTGCTGTGGGGGTCTGGGTGTGCCGCTCGGGCCGGTGGGTCGGGTAGGTGTCTGTGGGATTACCCTCCCTGGGGGCCCCTGCCGTGGTCCAGTGTCCTCTGGGGGTCCCGGTCCCTAGTTCTGGCCGCTGTTGCGGTGCCTTTGTCCTCTTCCGGTGCCTGTGTGGTGGCCCTTGTGGTGGCCGGGGTCGTCGCCTGGCGGTGAGGGCGTCGTTGTGGTCTGCGCGGCGGTGTTCCCAGTGGCTTCCTCTGTGGGTGTAGCTTGTTCTCCCCGTGCAGGTGTGCCCTCCCTCCCCTTTGTGGTTTCCGGTGCCTGGTGGGCGTGTGCCGGTGTGATCCATATGGCGTCCATTTCGCGCTTCGGCGGCGTGTGTTGGGGGCGTGCGTCCCCGGGGGTCGTGCGGTGTCTGCTGGAGGTGGGGGACGCTGCTCCCTCCGTCCTGGTATGCCCTTCCTGCGTGTGGGTCCTGGTGCCCGCCGTGATGTCCTCTTTTCCTGCGCCCCGGTCCCTGTTCCCTCCCCTTCCTGGCCCTTGAGTGGTTTCCTGCTCCCACGTTGTGTCGCTCCCGGTGCCCCGTCCCTATGGGCGCCTGCCTGTCACTTTGGGCGCTTCCGTGCCCCCCTGCCGGAGTCCCCCTCTCTGCCCCTAGCCCTCCCCTTGCCCGTGCCTCTTCCCTTCCCTGTGTGGTGGTGGTGGGTCGGGTGGGGGGGCACCGCTGGCCAAGGCCTGGGGGTGGGTGGCCTGGAGCTATTGGCGGAGAGTTCGGGGGCTGTAGGGGGGGCGGAGGCCCTGGACCGCGTCCCGGAGGAGGGCCTCCCATGCCGCCTGCGGCATAATGGCCTCCGGGCGGCCTCGTTGGGGTCAGCGGGGGTGCGGGTGCGGACCTCCTCGAAGGTGTTCACCATGTGCACCCCTTCTCGCCTTCCCGCTCCCCCGGCCCACTTCACCCAGCGGCGGAGCTCCTGCCAAGCGGGGGCAGACCACCAGGTGAGGTGGGCGGGAGCCTGGGGGAAGAAGGGGTCCGAGCTCGAGATCCTTGAGTGGCGGGAGGAGGACGGGGACCTGCGGCCGTGGCGGGCGTGGAGGCGCCTGGGGGAGCGGGAGCGGCGGTGGCGGGGGCCGGGGGTGGAGGACGGGTACAGGCGACGGGGGGAGCGGGAGGCCCGGTGCGGCCTGTGGGGGGAGGGGGTGGTGGACATGGGGCAGCGGTGGTGTGCTTGGCGGCGCCTGGGGGAGCAGGAGCGGCGGTGGCGGGGACTCGGGGTTAAGGTCGCGTACGGGCGGACGGGGGAACGGGAAGCCCGGTGGGGCTCGTGAGGGGAGGGGGTGGTGGACATGGGGCGGTCAGGTGGCGCGGGTGGTGGCGCCTGGGGACCGGAAGTGGCGGGAACGGGGCCCCGGGGGGTCGTGGTGGCGCCTTGGGGAGCGGGAGCGGCGCGAGTGAGTGGTTGAGGGGCGGTGGCGGTGTGGAGAGCGTGAGCGCCGGGGGCGGCTGCGCCGTGCGGGGGGGGTGCGGGAGCGCCGTTGTTTGCGGGACCGGGCCTCTTCGCTTGGATCCGGCCAGTCAGGAGGTGTCGGCGGGTCCTGAGGGGCCTTGCGCGGCGCCACCTGGTACTGGGGGGGGGAGGGGAAGTTCCCCGCTCTCCCTGGATCCGCCACGTAGGGGTGGGGCGGCGGCAGCGGCTGGTGGTGCGGGTCGAGTGACTGTCCCTGGTGGGGTT
Organism: Eutreptiella sp. 'Long Island Sound 2002'; assembly: GCA_964036045.1. Classification (NCBI taxonomy): domain Eukaryota; phylum Euglenozoa; class Euglenophyceae; order Eutreptiales; family Eutreptiaceae; genus Eutreptiella; species Eutreptiella sp. 'Long Island Sound 2002'. The sequence continues at coordinate 110,713,928 of OZ038381.1, forward strand.
GGGCCCGGGGGGGCCCTTCGGCGTGGACCTGGTGGTTGGGGGGATACAGTGCCTGGTACGGCGGGGTGGCCCTTGGTGGTAGGTGGGGTATTGGGGTGCAGCGCCCGGTGGCTGCCATCCCATACGCTGGTGCTCCTCGTGCACGGGGGGTTGTGGCCCGGTGGGGTAGGGTGGTGGGCAGTGGTAGTGGTGGGGGTGGTGTTGGTGGTGGTGGTGGTGGGGCCGCTGGTGGTGGTGGCGCTGGTAGTGGTGGGGATGGTGCTGCGGGTATGGCCCTAGGACCCGTTGTGGATATTCCGGTCCCCCTGTTGGGGGTGGGGGGTCGGGCATCGTGTGTAGTGCCTGGGGCCGTACTGTTTGGTGGGCGGCGGGGGCGGGTCGGGGACCAGCTTGACGGTGATTGTGGTCGAGGGGTCCCACGTCCCTGGGTCGGTTTGGCTGGCGGCGGTGGTGGTTTGTGGAGGATGGATGACGGGGCGCTTGGAGATGGGGATGTTGACGAGGGTTTGGACGGGGTCGTGTTGGGTGGCCGCCTCTGTGGTGGCGGCGGCCGCTGGTGGGAGGGGGGCATGGGTTGTGGTGGGTGAGGGGTCCTGGCTTGTGTTAGGGTTTGGGTTAGGGCGGTGTCCGGAGGTGTGTGGGCGTCGGGGCCGGGTGGGGGGGTTTCCTGGTGTGCTGCCGGCGTGCCTGGGTCGCCTGTGTGGGGGTCAGGGGGTCCCCGGTAGTCTGGCGTGCGGCCGCAGCTTTGGCTTTTGCCGTGGCCTTGTGGATGAGGTCCGCGGGGAGGGGGGGGTCGGAGGATGAGGTGGAGGACGTCGATGAGGCTGAGGACGAGGAGGAAGTGGTGGTTTTGGGGGACACGGGTTGCGCTGTGATGCGGGCGGTCGAGGGTTTGTGGGCGACGGCTTCTGCTGCTGCCACGGCGGGGAAGATGGAGCGCATGTCCTCAGGCTGTAGGTTGGGGGTGGGTGGCTGGGGGGGCCCGGCCGTGACCTGGCGGCTCGGCGGGCCGATCTAGTCGGCAGCGGTGGGGGAGAGAGGCGCGGGGCTGTGGCCTTCTCCTTCTGAGCTTCGCTGGACCGGGGTCCTGCAATGTGTGAGGCTGTGTTGGTTGGCGTCCGCGGGGGGGAACAGTTCGCGCGGGCTGCATTCGGGGGCCGGGGGGGGGTGGGCCTGGGTTTTCTGGGGTGTGCGCGGGGGGCGTGTGCGGGCCACTGGGCGGGCAGGACGTGCCGCGGGGCGTGGGGCTCCGCTCGGTGGGTGTGTGCGGGTTGTCGAGTGTGGGGGGTGGTGAGGGGTGTCCGGCGGGTGGGTCCGTGGCGGGCGTGTGCTGTTGTTTGGGCGGGTGGGGGAGGCCCGTGTCGCGGGGCCCGGGGCTGCGCGCGATGGTGGGCGTGTGTGGGTCTCCGGTTGGGCAGCGAGAGGGGAGGTGCATGGGCGGGGATTGCGCGGTGTGGTGTGTTGTGTCGGTGTATGTGTCCGCTCGCAGCAGCGCGCTTGCGTGGTCAGTTGTAGGCCGGGCGGTTTGGAGGAGAAGCTTGCCGTCTTCTGCTGCTGCGGCAAGGATTTCGCAGACGAGCTTGCGTATTTGTTGGACCTCTTAAACAGTGGTGGGAAGGCAGTATGCTAGCTCTGGGCTAAGACCCACGCGGCTGAGGACCCTGTGGATGGCGGGGTACCCGCAGGTGAGGCAGTGCTGTGGTCTGGGGGGGGGGTTTGCCGTGTGTCCGGGCCTGCCTCGATTTGTGTGTGGGCGGTGGGGATGGCCCAAATCCAGGGGACGGTCGCTGTGGATGGCCAGCGGCGCTAGATCCATTGGGTCAGGCAGAGCATGGCCAGTCCCAGGTGATAGCCCGCTTGCCCTGAGGTGATTTGGGCCAGGGCGCGGGATGGGGGCTTGTCCCCCGGCTGCAGGACACCCCTGAGGACCGTGTGCGGGGTGGTGGGGTCCCCTACTGCCCCTGGCCGAGCGGTCCCTGGGGCGAGCATGGTGTCTGTCCCTTTGACGAGCCATTGCGGGCGGGGGGACGTAACTCTAGCGGCCACTACGTAGTAGTGCCCGCGCTCGAGGACTGTACACCAAACCTCCGGCGGGGGGTGGTCACTGTCTGTAGGTGGGGGAGGGAGGTCGTAGTCTGGGGTGGTGTCGCGGGTTGGTGCCGTGGCCTGTTCCAATTGCTCCGGGTGGTTCGGGTCCGCTGGGTGGTGCTTCTCGGTTGGGCTCGACGTAGGTGTATGGTCCCTCGACGTGTGACATTGGTGCCGGTGTCCTGTGTCAGGGACTGGCCCCACTCAATTGGGGGGATCCAGACGTGCTGGCCCTGGGTGTGCTGGCGGGCTCGCCAGAGTACGAGGTCTACGATGGCCTCGTGGGGGCCGTTGCCTGGGGTGGTCAGGTCCCCGAGGGCTTTGACGGTGAGCTTGGTCCAGTCCTCTTGTAGGCGGTACCAGTCCAGGGGAGTGCTCAGGGCCCTGCCCTGGAGGGTTGCTCGCAGGAGGTCGGGGTCGCGGATGATGGTCGGTGTGAGGGGTGGGTGCCCCGGGTCCGGGGTGGGCGGGCTGGGTGGGTTGCCGGGGTCCTGCGCGTCCACGTTGACGTATGGTTTGCCCTGGTTGGGCTCGGCCGGGCTGGGTGGTGCCGGGTGGCTTCGTGGGTGGAGGGTGGGCTTTGGGGTGCTTTGGTGGTGTCTTGGAGGTCTCTGGATGGAGATGGGGGGCGTGTGCGGGGCGCGGAGTGAGTTAGTGGACGTCTGGGTCATGCACGGCATGGTAATGGATGAGACGCTGCATGTGTTCCCTGGTGGTTGGGTCGGTGAGTTGTTCCGCGGGTGTTAACAGGAGGTGTTTGCCGTGTACCATTTGGGCCGCTGCTCTGCGGACTGCTTCTAGCTGGAGGTGCGCTGCTGCCTCCATGGGGCTTTCCGTGTGTTTGGCGAGGTGTCGGTGTAGGCCTCGTGTCACCGCCCCTCTCATGGTTGCTTCCTTGACCAGGGGATCCCTGAAGAGGTGTTCGGTGGCCTGGTGTGCGTGGCTGTGGGTTGGCCAGCCTTCGTGTTGTTGTAGGGTTTCTGCCGGGGACCAGCCCACTAGCGTGTCCCTGCCTGTAGGGAGGGGGCATTTTTTGAAGTGTTCCCAGTCACCCGGGGTGGTGTGGTCGCACGGGCAACGGCTGTGTTCTTCCGGGAAGTGGATGTGCTTGGGGGCGAGCCATCTGGCGACCCTGGTGAGGAATGGTAGTTGCTCCCTGAGGAGCTGGAAGCGTCATTTTTGAAGGTGGGCTGGGAAGTTTGCTGGGCGCAGTGCTGAGTGGTAGAGGGGGATTTGCAGTTTCTCCTGGAGCTCCTGGATGTGTGCCCGGCTGTCCGTGTCGCCGAGCACGCGGGCGAGATGTTGGATGGGGTTGGGGTAGTGGTATGCTCTGTCGTGGGAGGAATAGGGGGCGTCCTCTGGTACCCAGTCCGGGGTCTGATGGGGCTCCGGTTTGGGGGGTATGTGTTGGAGATGTATGTGGTTTCGGCCGAGGTCGGGGATCTGGAGGGTTGGCAGGTGCGTTGTGCGCTGGTGTACTGCCTGGTTGTCGACCTTACCATTTCCGTATTGGTGCCTGTGGGACTCTTGTTTCACGATTTCGAGTTGGACGTAGGGGGGAAGGCCTCGAAGGGCTTTCCAGAGCAGTAGTGCCTGGGTGCCGAGGCTGGTCGCGTTGGCTTTGTGGAGTGGTTGCCTTGCTATGCGGAGGAGCAGGTCTGTGTCGACAGTGGTGTCTACCACGAACCAGACCCGGACGATGTGCGGGAGGTGGAAGGGTAGGTGGGCCGCGATTTCGGCGATGGCGTCGGCCATGGCCCCCAGCTCCCCGTGGGAGGAAGCCACGTAGGTGGTGTGGCCCGTGTGGTGGTCCATGTGGTAGTGTCCGCCGGTGTTGGTTAGCTGCAGGGTCGCACCCCCGGTGATGGGCGTGAGGGCGGATTCGCCTGAGGCGTCGGTGAAGAAGACCCGGTCCGCCGGTGATGGCTGTGGCAGGCGGCATGGGTTCATGGGCAGGAAGGCGTATATGGCGAGGCCCGTGGTGAGGTGGGCCACCGGGGTTGTGGGCTGCAGGATGGGGGTGGCGTACACCCCAATTCTTTTGGAGATGATGTGTTTCGCTTGGGGGGACATGGCTATGAGTCCCTGTTCCGGCTGTCCTTGTGTGAGGTAGGAGTAGATGTAGTGGATGATGTGGGCTGTGTCTCGGTTTAGGTAGTGGCATGTGAGGGTTTGTGTTCGGTGCTCCGGTGTGTGGCAGGAGTGGTGGAGCGGATAGTAGGGGTGCTCGTGCTTGCCTATTCTGCCTGGTTCGTACATGGTGTAACAGATGGCGACCCCTGCCGGGTCGTGGCGGGGCCAGGTGGGCTTAGTGGTGAAGAGCCATAGGGGTGTGTGGTCGGGGTTCCACGCTACCGTGGGGTTCGCGTCGGTGCGGTGGAACCATGGGGCTACCCATGCGTAGGCTTGTGGTGGTAGGTGGGTTGTGGGGTGGTGTGGTGGTGTGCTATGAGGTGCAATACAGGCCATGACGTGGTGGGTGCCTCGGGGTCCGAGGCCCAACATGTGCGTGGCATGCTCTGGGAGTCATGGGGGAACTTTGGTAGGTCTCGGGCGGTCATGTGGTGCTTCGGTATTCGCCCTTTTGCCCCGTGGTGGATGACGGTGGTCTGCGTGGGTTTGGCTTCATTCGGGGCCAGTAGTAGGGTTACTGGTGGGACTGGGCCCGTCACGGGGGGGACTGGTTCGTGTTTCAAGCCGGTGGGTGCGTAGGGCGGCGTTGCTGGGATGGGTCGGGGGTGTTGCTTTTTAAAGTCTCGGTAGGCTGCTCGCATGGCTGTGCTTCCTGGCAGAGTGTGGCCCACTGCTCGTGCCGTCTGCGTGAGGTACTGGTGGAAGAGGCGGTATTTCGGCCATTCGGGAAGTTGTAGGAAAGGGATGTGGTGTGCTCCGCTGTGGTGAAGCACCCGCATTTGTCAGAGGGTGATGTATACTACGGTGATGGAGGCCCCGACGAGGTCTCTGGTGTTGATGGTGCCCTTGGGGTGATGGTGGAGGTCCTCGCAGAGGACCGCCAGAGGCCCTTCCTCCGGGCACGTGTGCTTGGTGAGTATGGCGTGGTGTGGGGATGGGGAGAGAAGCTGCAGGTGGTTTCACAGGCGCGTGTTCGTGTTGGTGGGTATGCCCGTCTGGTGGAGTATCCAGCGTGGGCATGTGTTGCGGGCCCGTTGTGCGGCTTGGAGGCGGATTGTGGCGAACTCGCGGACCTCTGGCGAGTGGTTGTGGGTCATGCAGTGAAGGAGGAGGGCGTTGTGTCTGGTGTAGGCCACTTTCAACTCGTCCCCTATGGCGTCCCCATAGTGGGGCCATGCCGCCCGGATGGCGCGGGTGGGTATGGAGGTGGGCCGGCCCCCGTGTGCTGCCCATGCCTTGGTCATGGCGCGTGTGGCCGGTTGGAGGGCGGTAGTGGGGTGTGTCAGGTGGAGTGCCTGGAAGCCTATGGAGGCGTTCAAGACCCCGGTGAGGTAGTACGCCAGGCTCTGGTGGAACAGAGACAGGGCCTTGGTGGTCGGGGACGCATATCTGGGGAGATGGGCAGGGTGTGACTGCAACTTGGGAGGAAGGGTGGCGTCCTCAGGGTTGGTGGCCTGGATTACCCCCAGGGGGTGGTGGTTGTTACGACTTGCATGGGGGGTCCTTGTGGCCCTAGGGTGGGGGGTGTGGCAGACCCCTTGATCATGGCCACCGACTTTGTGGGGTGGACAATGAGGTCGTTGCGGGAGAGGTAGGAGTCGGTCACGTCCAGTAAGTCGTTGGCTTGCTGGGTGACCGTTGGTCCGGGGTCTGGGGTGTGGGGTTCTTGTGGGGTGTGTGCGACCGGTGGGTGCGTAGGCCGGGTAATGCTGCTCGATTGTGAGGGCAAGGGGGAGCGTCACCAGGAGGTACAGGAAGGGGCCTTCTGCTCCTCCTTGGGGGACCCCGCTGCCTGGCTCCAGGAAGGGGGTGCGGCCTGCTCCAGTGCGGACCGTAGCCGGAGGCGAAGTTGTAGAAGGGGAGGCCCAGGCGCTTCCACACCGCCTCCAGAAGGAGCTAGGGTGTGTTCGCGAAGGCTCCTTTGACGTCGAGGGAGGCGATGATGAGGTCTACCGGGTCCATGTCGGCGATGGTGTCCTGGAGGAAGATGGCCTCGTTGGGGACCTGCCTGGGATGGCCCCCCAGAGGCTGGCGGGTATGTGAGGGTCCAGGTGGGGGCGCATGCGCTGTAGGAGGACGGTCAAGACGATTTTGACCTCCGTGACTGCACAGACTATGGGGCGCCAGTTGTCCGGGTTGGCCCAGTCCCCGTTTTTGTAGAGGGGGCGGACAACGTTTGCCCAGTCTGGTGGTAGGGGGGTATGCCCCGTGACGATGTCCCAGAGGCGGTTGGCGAGGATGCCGAAGAGGTGGGCGGGGAGGTGGTAGTATGCCTCTGCAGGGAGGCCGTCGTAGCCTGGGGTTTTGTGTTGCCGGAGACTGTGGATGGCCTTCCGGACTTCATGGATGGTGAAGGGGCGCTTTTCCAGTTGCCTCCTCTGGGCGTGGTTGACTACCTGAGGGAGGCGGTCGCTTTTGGCCTGGGTGTCGGTGTCCAGTGTGTCTTGGGTCGGCGTGTGTTGTTGGAGGAAGCTGTCTTCGATGGCTTGGAGCAGAGTGGCTGGGTTGTTGATCAGGGAGCCGTCCTCATGTCTGACCGTGGTGATGGTGCGGTGGCCGGTGTCGGTCATGGCGTCGTTGAGGTGGCGGATGGCCTTGTAGGGGAGTTCATGTTGCGCGTACCATTCGTGTTGTTGGGCGATGCGCTGTTGCCTGTGGATGTGCCACTGCTGCAGGTCTGCCCTGATGTTGGCTATCTGCGTCCTGCGGTGGTGTATCTGGCGGCGGGCTTGGGGGGTGTCGGTGTGGAGGAGGGTCGCCAGTTGTTGCTTCGCATGCCAGAGGTCATGGAGCATGTCCCCTAGGGCCGTAGGTGGTCGGTCGTCGTCAGTGTGGGGGTGTTGCTGGAAACCGCAGGCGACGGCGGCCGTGCGCATGGCTGTGAGTAGGTCGGTGGGGTCTGGTTGGATGTGCCGGGCGCGGTCTATGGCCCTGTGATATTGGGACCAGGCCTGTTTGTCGCGCAATTGATTCGGGCCCTGCGACGTAAAGACGTCAGGATGGCGTCAGGATGGCATCAGGATAGCGTCAGGATGGCATCAGGATGGTGTCAGGATGGCGTCAGGATGGCGTCAGGATGGCGTCAGGATGCGTCAGGATGGCCGTCAGGATGCCGTCAGGATGATGGGCAGTTTGGCGTCAGGATGGCGTCAGGTTGCGTCAGGATGCGTCAGGATGGCGTCAGGAAAACCCCAAAATAGCGTCAGGATGGCGTCAGGGAGCGTCAGGGTGGCGTCAGGATGGCGTCAGGGTGGCGTCAGGATATTATGGTGGCGTCAGAGAGGCGCCAGGATAGTATCAGGATGGCGTCAGGATAGCGTCAGGATGGCGCAACCAGGACCTGATGGCATCTCAGGGTGTCAATCAGGCCTCCGGGGTTGATACTTACCAGAAATAGATTACACATAAAAGACAAAATGTTGTACAGGGTACAAACCTAATGAGATATTTTGAACATCTTTTAGAAGGGTTTATGGCAGCAAATGCCGAAAATTGTTTTTAGAACAGAAAAATATCTTTCCTTTGTGAGATAAAGGTGGTTGAAGTGAATAGCGGGCAGCGGGTATGACGGCAGCGAATCCTGAAAAGAAGAAAATGGTTTACAAGAAAATTGTTCACAGGTATGCAATTTACAACTTTTCACAGATTATGTCCCTGCCATTTATACACAACGCCCATCATTGCTACAGTCAGGAACTTCATGAAGGAGGAAGGCTGTGCATTAGTGCTTGAGGAGGACACTCAAACATTGCAATTTTCTTTTTGTTTACAGCCATGGTGAATCATACTTTCACTGGGTATTGCATCTATTTTCTGATCTTTTACATGGACTCATTGCCGTTTACATGGGCCGAGTTGGTTATTGTGATCACCCTTTGACGTGATGGAGAATCGCAAGGAATGTATGTACCTGCTTCACGAACTATGCTTGTTGAAGCGGTTTACCAAAAAAAAAGGATGTCAATTATTTTTGTATGTGCTGTCTTTCAGGGTGTCGAAAAAGCTGGGAATCACACGCAAAGTTGTCCGCAAAGCCCTAGATTCGGTGTGCGCAAAAATCATGGAGTGGAACCCATTCGCCATACCTTTTGCATGGCGCTCCGATTATGTAGAATTTGAGCAGCCGATTATGCGCTACATCTCTGCCATCGTGGACTCGACGCATGTGTACATTGCGAAGCCACAAGATCCTGCTCTCCGCCGCGTGCTATGGTTTAACAAGGGTGATAAGAAGAAGCATGTCATTGTTTTCAATGTGTTCATCAATTGGGCGGCGGAGGTTATTGCTTGTTCTTGGTGTTACTCACCAAAAGCTTATGAGGCTGACATGACACGAGACATGGACGTTGCATTGCCATGGGTATGGAACGGACCTAGGCCGGATATGCGGCTTGGCGTTTGCATTATCGTACTTGTCTAAACATCATAACGCGACTAGCACGACCTGCAGCAGAACCGCGTCCAAGGTTGCTTGGTGGTGCGGGGAGAGGGCAACGGTGGCTTGGCCGTGGTGCAGCTGCCGCTGCTATGGGGCGTGGAAGGGGCCGTATGGTTCCGCAACCAGGTTGGCATGGACAACAAGTTGCAATGAAAGCCTACAACCGGTTCTACAACAGAACAATTTCCCTGGTATTCGTTTCATTCGTCATGTTGTTAGCCTGGCCGAGGAGGAGTTTGAGGTTTGAGGTTTGATTTTGCGGGTACTAAACGCCTTTCGGCCCCGGGGGGCCACCTGGTCGGGCCAGGTGATATCCTCCTCACCGGGTCCTAGTGGGGGGCCCTCCAAGACGCAGCTCCTGCCTGGTGGCGGAGTCCCCCGGGTTCACAGGGCTCAGAGCCCCGTCCCTCCCCGGCTTCCCCGTTTCGCCACTCCCTGGTCAGTGCATCAATTCGCAGCCGTGGCTGCGGGCGCTTACCCACCGCGTCGCCCCCCTAATGCGTGGTCGCCCCAGGCGCCGGCGCCGCCGGGCCCGTGCTACTGGCTTGTAGCCAGTGGGACTTCCTTGGGCTGGCGCGGAGGCTGCCTAGCCTAGGGGTTGGGGTGTGGCGCAGTGCGCCACTACTGCCTTGGCGGGTGCAGTGCCCCGTCCGTGTGTGCGCGGCGCTCGCGGCCGGTTCGGGGGGCTCGGGCTGGGCCCTGGTGTTGTGTGTCTCCCGTTCCACCCTTCCCGCCCCGCGTGTCCCACGCTGCGTGTGGCGGGCTGTCCCGTCCGGGTGTCCCTTACCCTCGCTCGCTGGTACGCCATTCAACGCAGTCTGTGCGTTCCGCGAGCTCGGTCCGGTTGCCCTTCTTGTAGTCCCCGCGTGCCCTTTGCATGTGTGTGCGCTCGCGCTCCTGCGGCGTCCGCTCCCCCCCCCTCCTGGGTGGTGTGGCGTGCGCACCTCGCGCGCTTCCGGCGCTGGGCGCTGGTAGGGCCGTTCCACGTGGTTCGTGCCCCTCCGCGTGTCCTGCCCCGGTCCCTTGCTCCGTCTGGCGTGCTTTGGGGGGGGCGGTCCGGTCCTGGGTCCCCCCTACCTGGCTTGGGGCTGTGCGCCCCGCGTGGGGCGGGTCCGTGGCGTTTGTGTGCCGGGGGGCGGGTTTGGGAAGGGGGGGCGGCCCGTGCGCCGTGCCCCCCGTTTGTGCGGCCGGGGGGGCCAGTAGGGCGGGGGGTTGCTCTGCCTCGTTCCGTCCCTCTGCCTTCCCTGGGCAGGCAACAAAGCGGGTGTCACTGGCGTCGTTCTGGTAATGGGGGGCGTGGACCCCATACCGCTCTGGTTCGTGCTCGCCCGCCACCTCTGGGTGCGATCTGTGCGGCGTCGTGGCGCGTTGGCGCGGGCTCGCTTCTTCCCCGCGGTTCCTGTGGGAGCCGGGGGCTGGGGCAGGGGGGCGGGCCGTGCTCAGGCTCCTCTCTCGGGCGGGGGGAGGGGGGACCATCCCCCCTGCCTCGGGGGGGTGGGGGCCGGCGCACCCACGGTTTGCGGGCCGGTGGGGGGGGGTGGGGGGGGGGGGTCACGCGGCAGCCTCCCTGCTCCCCCTCTGGGGGGCGGCCCGCCGTTCCCTACCCTGGCCCCTCTCTTGTCGTTGGCGCACTCCCCTCCGGCGTGCGCGTTCCGATGAGGGGCGGTCCGTGAACCGCTCCGCCGGGGGCCCCTTCAGACCTGAACCCTTCTCTGCCCTACCCGAGTGGGAAATGGTCATGGGGGGGGTCATGGGCGGCGCTGCCCCCATACTGTTCTGGTGCGCCGCCGTGTGCCGCCCCCAGGCTTTGTCCCCGCGCCGCTCCGGCGTGCTGGTGTGAACTCGCCCGTCGGCCGCGACCCCCGCGGGGGCAGGCGGCTGGGGGCGCTGGGGCGCCCGGTGTGCAGATCCAGCAGCCCCCCCCCCCCCCCCGCGTCGCGGTCCCTTCTGGGGGAGGGGGGGCGTCCCGTCGGCTCCGGGGGGGCGGAGGGTCGCTCCTGTGGCCCTCAAGCTGGGGGGGGGAGCGGGAAGGGGGTTGGGGGGCCGCTCCGCCGCCCCCCGCCCTGTCGGGCGTCGGCCTGCCATCCGTTGTCTCCGGCGCGCCCCCCCTGGGGTATACTCGTGCCGTGGGGGTTGCCGGGCGGCCGTGGGCGTCAGGCGCGGCCCAGTCGGCCGCCAACGGGTCAGTGCGGCGGTGGGGGGAGGGAGGGGGGGGGAACCCCCCCACCCTGGTTCGCGCCCCCGCCTTCCCCGGGCCGGCCTCTGAAGGGGCCGCTCCGTTTGCGCGGTGCGCCGTCGGCCGGCAGCGGGCAGGGCTGGAGCGTTTGGGCGGTTCACCGGGGGCGCTTGCCGCGGCCGCGGTGCCCCCTCAGCCCGGGTGCAGCAGCCTCTTTGGGGGGAGTGCGGGGCCGCCGTCTCTTCGGTCTGCCTTCGTCTGCTGTTGGGCCTGAGGGGGAGGGGAGGGGGAGTGGGCGGGGCCCTCTGGTCCCCCGGCGCCGCCCCCTGACGGCCGAGGGGGGGCGGCCTGGCGGTCCCGGCCCCGGGGGCCAGCCGTCGGCTGGGGGGTCGCACCCTTCCCCCGCCCCCCTCTACCTAGAGCCGGACCCTCGTGCAGGCCCTCGCTGGGGTTCTTGTCCCCCCCGCGGTCGCCGCGCGGCGCTGGCCGGCCGGTGGCGGCCGTGAGGGTTAGCGGTCAGCAGTTAGCGGGCTGCGGGGCAGTAGGTTCCCCCCCGCGCTGGTTGTCTCCGCCCTCCCTCCCGCGGTAGGTGGCGCGCGCTCCTCCGTCACGCCGTATCGTTCGGGGGGGCGTGGGTCGGGGGGCCCAGCTCCCCCCCCCCACTCTCTCGCGTCCGCCGTCTGGGCTGTCACCTGCGCCGCCGCTTGTGTGGGGGCTGCGGCTGTGGCGTTGGCGGGTTGCGCCGGCGGTAGCGCCAGGGGGTGAGGGCGCTGTGCAGGGCCCGGGGGAGCCAGTTGTTGGTGTCCGCATCCGTGATGCGGAGCACCGCCCCCCCTTCCAGGAAGGCCGGCCACGTCGGCCCCCTGTCGGGCCACGCTGCCCGGATCACTGACCTGAGGAATCTCTCGTGGTCCTCAGGGGCTGCCCACCCCCCCGGGGGTACCTCTCGGTTTCCTCCATCCCTCCGGAGGAGCATGGCATCGAAAGGCCGGTTCCTCATCCGCCTCGTGGTCCCCTGGTTGGCCCAGCTCAACCACCCGTACACCTCCCCCACCAGGGCGAGGGCCTCATCCCCGAAAGGGTCCGAACCGTGCCCCAGTCCCGGTCCCAGGGGCGGGCCCCCCCTGCCCCTCGCGCCAGCTCCCCCTGCAGCCCCTGTGCCTGCGGCGCCGGCGCCGCGCCCCGCCCCCCCCCTCGCCGAGGCCATCCGCACCAGCTCCGCTCGGGGGAGGCTGGTGGCTGCGGGGGGGGCTGGCTGGTGCTGGGGTCGTGGGGGTTGGGGGGGGATGAGTTCTCCAGCGCCGGGGTTGATGTTGTAGAGATGGGCCTGGTGGGGGTGGTGGTGGTGGGTGTGGTGCGCCGGCATCTTTTGGATGCCGGGGGGGATACACCTCACCGGCTGCACGTCCAGCTGCAGGGGCGCGCCGCCCCCCGCCCCCCTCCCTTCGACCCGCCCTCCCCCCCGGGATCCCATGCCCCGTCCTGCCTGTCCCACGGGGCCCCTGGCGCCCTTGCCCTTGCCCTTGGGCCCCCTTCCGGCCCCCACGCCTCTGTCCCCCTGCCCGTGCCGTGGGTCCCGCCCCCTGTCACCCACGCCCTGGCCTGTACTGCCGGCGCCCGTGCCCGTCCCATGCCCGTGTCCTTGCCCTTGGCTGCGCCCGCGCTCCCCCGCGGTCCCTCGCTCCGCTCCATGCACCTGGGCGCCCTGCCCGCGCCCCTGCGCGCCCTTCCCGTGACCTGGGCCCTTCCCGGCTCCCTGCCCTGTGTCGTGCCGTCCGCTTCCCGCGCTCTGTCCCCCTCCGCTGCTGCTGGCCTCGGTGCCCCGTCCGTGTTTGCGCCCTTGCTCCTTGCCGCGTGTGCCCTGGCCCGCTCCCTGCGCGTGCCCCTGGGCACTTCCCCTGTCGCCTCCTGTCCCCCGCTCCGCGCTCCCGTGGCCGGCACGCAGCTCTGCCTGCGCGCCGTCCCCTCCTTCCTGGATCACGTGCCGGGCGTCCCGCTGCCTTTGCAGCTGCGGCAGCGTGACGCCCGGCGGCGAGCACTCGGGCGCCAGGTGGCGGACGTGCCGCGTCCACCCCGGGGGGAAGGGCTTGGGGGGGAACGGCTTGGGGGGGCTGGTGTGGGTTTGGGTGGGTTTGGCGTGGGCGCGGTACTTCGCGCCCTCCCTGCCCACTGCTGCTGCTGCAGCGGCCGCCGGCCAGGCGCCCGTGGCCCGTGCGGGGTCCGTCCCCCGCTTTCCTTGCGTGCTGGGGGCCGCGGCGTGACCGGCCGAGGCGGTGGCGCAGCTCGCCGGGGCCGCGGTCGCGACCCCTCGCGCATCCTCCCCGCTCCCCTCTGCGGCTGCGGCAGCCCTTGGCGATGCGCCCGGTTCCTGCGCCGGGGCAACCCCCCGTGTCGGCGGCGTGCCGGGGGCCGCGGTTGGGGCCGCAGCGTGGCTCGGTGGGGCTGCGGTCTCCGCTTTCCGCGCGTCTGGGGCCCCCTCCCGGGGCGGGGCGGCAGGGCTTGCTGTTTGGACGGCGGGGGCGGTCACCTCGGCGAGCTCAGGCTCCTGGGTCGACGGCCCGGTGTCAGCGAAGGCCGCCCGGGGCTGTCCAGCCGGCGGCCCAACCGGCACCGCCGCCTCCGCCAGTTTCCGCTCCTCGCGCTCCGCGGGGGTCTCCCCCGCCCATTCTGGGGAGACGGGGAGGCGGGAGCGGGACCGGCGGTGGTGGCGGTCGTCCCGCTGGGGGGAGCCGTCGGAGTCTGACATCACTGTTATCCTGGTAGGCATGCGTGGTGGCAGGTGCGCCCTTCCCACTACCTCCCAGTGCATCAGTGTCGTGCCGTGCGCAGTGCTGTGCAGTGCTCTGCGGTGGGGGGGAGGGGAGGGGGTGGGGGGCCGGCTGTGGCGTCAGTCCCATACGGGCGGGGGCCGGTGGCCATCCATCGGCATTGGGAGGGGAGGCGGGGGAGCCACGCGGCCCACGCGTCGCGCCACAGCTCCCAGTCTGGGGCGGGGCTCAGGGCCCTGGGCCCCCGGGGGTCGTCGGGTGGTGCAGGGGGGAGCCGCACTAGGTGGACCCCCGTAACGGCGGTGACCTCCTGTGTTCGCAGGAAGGTGTGTACCCTGTCCCGCGCCGCGGGCGCCGGGAGGGGGGGGCGGGGTACGGGTGCTGCCCCATAGAGGTGGGTGGGGGTGATCCCCAGGACCCGTTCCGGGTCCCCGCGGGTCACGACGACGAGGAGGAGTAGGGGGGTGCCAGGGCGCTCTTGCCAGAGGACCTGCCCCCTGTGGTGGGCAGCCCTGGTTCTGGAGAGGGGGGGGGACAGGTCTGGGTTGGCCCAGCCGCGGGGCGCGTGCGTCGCCGGCGGGAGGCCGGGGTGGCAGGTGCCTCTCCCTGGGGAACGCCTCACACACACCGGCGTACAGGGGGGGTCGGTCTGGTGCCGTCCTATACCGGGTGGGTCGGCCAGGGGCGGGCGGGCACCTGGTCCGCGCCTTCCACGAACACCGTGATTTCGCCCACCTCTGGGTCCTCGTCCGGTGGGTGTAGAAACTGGAGCGCAGCATCCAGCTCGGACACTCCCCCCGGGTATGTGGCCCGCGCCTGGTTCAGGTACGGGGCCGTGTCCCCGGGGTGGCGCGTCCTGGGGGCGTGCAGCAGGGCTGGGGCGCTGCTGCGGAGGGACATGGCAGACCCCGCTCCCGTCAGCCGCAGGGTGTCCCCCATGGACAGGGGCCGCCCCGACCGGTTGGACTCACGTCACTCCATCCAGTGCCCATAGAGGGCCGCCTCCGGGCGGATGAGCCCCGGCCGGACGGCGTTCACGATCTGGTGAATCGCCGGGAGTAGCGTAGGGGCCCCTGCTGCGTTCAGGGCGCGGACGGCCGGGAGGGTGGTCTCGTTGAGGAAAGCCCTCGCACTGCCCGTCGGGTCACATCGTGCGGCAGCGTGCGCCTCATGTGCCTCCGCCACCGCGTCCGCTACCAGGCCTCGGACGGTCGCCTCCTGCGCTTGGCGGCGGGCCCTCGCGTGTCCCGGATCATCTCCCGATCGGCGTGGCATGGTACTGCGGGCTCTGCAAAGGGTGGCGGCGGGTCGGGGTCAGGGCGCGAACACGTGCGACAGGTGCGCAACGGATGTGGGGTCCCGCAGGTGCACATGGATCCACAGAAGGGCAGCGCCCGCGGGGACCGCGCGTTCGTGTGAGGGGGCGTGTGCCCCCTTGATGCGTCGGTGCAAGGCCTCCTCCTCCGTGCGCCTGCGCGGGCCCGCGGGAGGTTCGAGCCAGGGGCACGCGGCCACCTGGGCGCACCGCGCGCACCTGTTGGCGCCTGTCGATGCTGCGGAGAACACCGTGTCGCATTCCCCGCAGAGTCGGCAGGTGTGTTGGAGGTGGTAGGGCGGCGACCAAGGGTTGAGATGGCGGAGCCAGAGGTCGTCCCACCTCTGTCGGAGGGGGTCCCGGATCCTCAGCAGGCTGGCGCGGACGCGGCGCCGGTAGTCCCTGCTGAGCTTCTTCCGCTGGACCTCCCGCCACGTGTCGTCAGGGAGAATCCCTTGGTGGTGGAAGAGGGCAATGAGGTCGTCCCACGCCGCGCGGGGGTGCCCCTGGGGGAGGGTTGCCATATACACGTGGCGCCTGGTGAGGTGGGGCGCCAGCGTATCCCATTGGCACCCGTCTGCGGCGTCCCGGTGGAGGAGGGCCAGTAGGGTGCCGTCCGCGACTGCCTCCCACCCCACTCGCAGGCGGTCGCAGCTGTCCAGCTCCTGGCGCAGCGCGCCTGCAAGGTCGGTGGGGAGCATGAGGAGCAAGGGCCCCTGGGTGTCGCCCAGCCGGGACAGGGCGTCATCGTATACCGGCCCCCCAGTTTTGAAGTGCGCCACGGCGAGCCGGGCGGCCCCGTCCTCCGGGGGGTGCCATCGGACGGTGGCCGTGTTGTGTCCCCATTTGCGTATCTCCGTAGCCCGGAGTACGTTGCCGGCGTGAAGGACGATGCGGGGGGGGACGTGCGTCCTGACGAGTAAGGACACGTCGCCCGTCCATCCTGTTTGCGGCCCCGGGGCCGCTTGCAGCCATTCCCCCATCGCCGCGTCCCACGGGTGGTCAGGTCCCGCCCTGCGGATCACGGTGGGTCTCGGCCAGGTGTCCGGCCCCCACCCCTCAAGCGGGATGGCGGCGTATCGTTGCGCAGGGGTCTCCGGGGCGCGCGTGGCAGCGCACCACCGGCCCCACTCGCACGCCCACTCCTCACCCACTATGCGTGCCTCCCACGCGGTCATGGAGCCGCACCAGATGATCCACGGTGGGAAGAGAGCGTCTTCCAGGTGCCTCGAGAAACCCCCCGGCAGGTCCCGGTACGGGTTGGGGCCCTCTTGTGGCGGGCACTCCAGAGTGCCATTCACGACACGGAGGGAGGCTACAAAGTCCTTGTCAGGGCGCGGGGGAGGGGGGGGGGGGGTAGTCGCCCTCTGCCGCGGCGAGCCATCTGTGCACCCGGGCCGCCGTGCTTAGGGGCTCGCGGAGGAGTTGCTCCAGCCGGTGGTTGCGAAGCTTCCATGCGAAGTCCCCTAGCCGGAGCATGTGGTGGAGGAAATTGTCCACAGAGGTCCCTTCCGGCGGGTCGTCGCGGGCTGTTGCGCGGAGCTGCACCTCTGCTTCCTCGCGCACCAGCCGAGAACAGAAGCCTTCCGTCCATGTGGCGCCTGCGGAGCGCCACGAGGCCACCCACAGGGCTTTGTCCCCGGTCGGGCGGTGGCGGGCCGCCTCGTGCACCGCCTGGCGGTAGTGGGGCCAGAGGAGCAGTGAGTGGGCGCACCCCACGTGCATGTGCACCAGGGTCTCCTCCGGGCCGCCGCATAGGAGGCACGGTTGTGGGAGGACGGCGACGTTGGAGAGCCGCTCCTTACGGACGCGGAGCCTGCGCTGCACCGGCGTGTGGCCGTCTCAGTAAGAAAAAGTGCTTTTCCATTGCTTTGAGGCATACTCTAGTTGTATTAGAGATGCACTGAGCATCCATGCATTTTTATCTTAGTATTGGTCCAACCAAAAATGGTGATAACACATTTTGACCTATGGAACCAAACACCCAATCAGGATATGGAGTGGACCCCTTAATCCCCTTTCAATCAGAAGTAAAACATCTTTTCCTGAGTTGACTGAGCACTGACATACCTAAAGTAGAGCCTTTGAATTTATCTATGTTTTTCCATGAATTCTTAGCTATCCTAGTGGTATGCACCCTAGGGGGCTGGGCACCTCTTTTTGAGAGGTCCTGGGTTCAATTCCTGGTCAGCCTAGCTAAGTAGGAAGATCCCATGTGACATGGCAGTGACCTCATCGCCACATACCATGCCACCTCAGCACATATGGGACCCAAAACAAAGAGTGCACATCTCCTAAGATGGCACTATGGAGAGAGAGTGATCCTGAGGCAGTTTTCTAACTCTTTTCCTAAAACATTTCAGCTATCTTTGTGAATATGCATTCATTTGTGACCTGAGCTGTAGTTTCTGTGAATATCCAATCATCTTTCACTGTGTACACTGCAGCCCTTCATGCTTTGATCCTGAATTACCTTCTCCTTGCACACTATTGGCTTGGGCTATCCTGGATTGACTTGGCTTTACTGTATTTCAACAAACAAAAGCTTTTTATCATCCAAAACAAGCAGCAGGACACCCTACAGCAACAACAAGCAGCAGGAGAAGCAAAAACACAGTGCTGAAAACACTATAAACTTTTCTGGTAGCAGAGGCAGCCTGTCTCTGTGCACCGGCAGCGACCCCGCGCCGTACAACCAGTGCTCCGAGCAGGCAAATATAAGCAGAAGGGCGGATTAAGATGGACCCAGGAAGAGTGGACGCCGATGTGAACACATCGCCAGCGCCTGAGGCACCGGCAAGGCCGGCGCCTGACGCTGTACCTTCGGTGGAGCCCTTACATGGGCCAGTGGATACGGCGGAGGATTCCCTGGATGGCCTCCAGACGGCCTTCGGGGCCCTGACGGTCGAGGAAGTGGTCTCTCAGCCTCAGCCTGCGAAGAGGAAGAGAGAGAACGAGAGCGAGAAGGATGCTGGAGAAGGAGCAGACGAAGGAGAGGAGCAAGGGCAAGACCCGACGGATGTCCCTACCTTCGAAGGCGCACCAAGCGCTTCTGGCCTCCAAGCATCACCCTCTCCCATAACCACCACACTCCCAGCCGCCGCAACATCCACCTCCACAACCAACCCGCCTATGGCAGAGGGCACAGGCTTTACTGGCATGCCTCACTACCCCGCCTATGGCATGGGCCCACCTACCACTGCGCTCCTTGAGGCAACTACTGCCAGTGAGCCGGTGGCTTCCAGCTCTGCGCCGCGATGGTATGCGGCAGACCATCCCCATCCACTCCACGCCACTGGAACCTACATGGAAGTTCCTGGGTATGCTCCTGGGTGTGCACCTGGGTATGCACCCCTGAGTGGGTTGAGGAGAGGACCAGAGTCTCTGGGAGGCAGGAGTAGAGGATCGGGAAGATCCTCCAACAGGTCCCTGACGCGGTCGGAGATCAACGAGGTGCTCCGAGGAGCCACTTCGCAAATCGTGAGCGACCTCACGCAAGAGATCAGGGAGAAACTGGAGCCCCTGATGATCCCGTCCCATGCGTCACCTACGACGGTGGGAATGTCACCCCACCGAGTACAGGCTAACCGGCTGGCGGCAGGGTTGACAAATACCCTGGGGAGCCTGAGGAGCCGACCGATGCCGACTCCTGCAGCATTACCGAGAAGTCCATTCGTCCCGAGAACGGCCCAGCCGCCCTACAGCCACGTGACGAACTCGACGAGGGCCGAGCTGGACCAGCTGGGGCTGACAGCCCTAAGGGCAATGGTGGACGTGGAGCCTTATGGCTCCAGTGACCTTGGCGGAGACCCCTCCGACGACGAGCCGCCGTCGATGGACTCTTCTTCTCCCTCAGACGACGAGGACCCTGAGGACCCCGAGGACCCCAAGGGTAAGAAGAAGAAGAAGAAGAAGAAGAAGACCCGACGCCCTGAAGGACGCCGAGCTCAGGAGGCGAAGGCGATTGCCACCTCCAAGATAGTGGTGAACCTGCCTGAGTTCACAGGCAAGGACCTCAGCGAGTTCGCTGAGAACTTTGGTCGGTTCCTACGACTGACCGGCCAAACCCATGCGAGTGGGCGAGTGAAGTGCGACCTGCTCCTGCAGTGCTGCAAGACCAAATACCTGGAGAAGCAGGTCAGGCAGATCGTCACTAACTCCGCCACCTTTGCCGATGTGTTGGTTGCCCTGGAGAGGCAGTACCCAACCTACGAGACCGACCTCTCCATCAGGGCCGAGATCCAGAACCTGCCCGTGCTGCCCAACAACCCCAAACCTGGCAGGGTCTCCGAGCTGTTGGCGGACTTGGATCACTGGGCTGGACGACTGACGCCCGGTTCCTACAGCAGTGACGACCTGCTGTTCTGGTTGTGCGCCAAGCTCCCCCGAGAGCTATGGGACGAGTGCCGTCTGACGGCTGAGCGCAAGGCTAGATCCCTCCGCTACGAGGATCTATGCGTGCTGCTCCTGGAGATGGCGCTGGAGAAGGAGAGCGACCAGCACCTGAACAACTACCGTCCTGGTGGAGGTTCTGGAGGCAAAGGGTACCAAGGGTCCCGACCTGGGCAGGGGACTACCCCCAAACACGCCCACGCCCGCCTAATGGAGAACGTGAAGGAGCTATTCTGGTGTGATGCCAGAGATGAGCAGGGCCACCTGCAGCACGCCTCCGACTGCGAGCAGCGAGACTGCTTTGTAGTCCAGGGGAAGCAGCAGGAAAAGATCACCGGCGCCAAAGTGAAGCTGCCGGATCATTACCGCTGCACCATCACGTTTGCATTCTGCGGTAAGCGGAAGCACTACGAGGATGAGTGCTACCATAAGCAACCCCTATCGGCGAAGCTTAAGGGGGAAGATCCTGGCAAAAGCTCAGGCAAAGGTGGAGGCAAGGCCAAAGGCAAGGACTCCGGCAAGGGCAAGTCCAAAGGACGTGGTCAAGGTGGTCAAGACAAGGGTCAAGGTGGACGAGGAGGAGGCGCTAACCGCCAGAACGACAACAAGAACAAGGACAAGAACGGAGGTAACCCCAACCCTAATCCAGGGGGGACCTCCGAGCCCTCTGGAGGGCAGTCTGGACCTACCACACGCTCACAGACGCAGGCCCAGCAAGGACAAGGAGCCAAGCGTGAGCATGAAGGTGGTGATGACGGCACCGCCAAGAAGAGAAGCCGTTTCATGAGGATGGCCCGCAAATTGCGGAACAAGGGGTTCGAGGTGACCTGTCCCGCGGAGTTCTGACGGGGACGCTCTGGTGGCACCCAAGACCTGGTGTTTTGGGTACGTATCCGACTAGGGGGACGTGAATACCTGGGGGTACTGGATACTGGCGCCACAATATCTATAGTGGCCAAGAAAATTTTACCTTGTGGGAGCCTGAAGAACACCATGACCACCGCCGCTATACGCATGCGGGATGGACATGTGGTGCACAGCTGCGGGGACTGTGAAGTGGAGGTACCTATGGGCTCTCGAACTATCACCCATCGGTTCTATGTGATGGAAACTGAGGCCTTCGACTTTGTACTGGGTACTGACTTCTTCGTGCAGCACTCCCAGAGACAATCCCTGACGCTGCAAGCGCCCTACCTCCTGTACGTGGACCACGGCAGTGGCAGAGAGTCTGTGCCACTGGAGCAGTCGGAACATACCTCGAGTTACCTGAGACTATCGAAGGAGGAGCCCTCAAACATGATGGCGGCCTCCAAAACTGAGGACTATCAACTATTGCGGGAAGTCCTAGACCAAGGTCTGAAGGAGTTGGGTTACTCTCGAGAAGACTTAAGTGCGGAGCTGTTCGCCAGCGACAAGCAGCATGTACTGGACCTATACTGCAGCAAGGGGAAAAACTGCAGCTACAAATTTTACTGGCCCTCTTTCGGGATGGCCTACGGGAATCCCAGATTTAGTGAACTGGGGAGTGTCCTGACCAAGGTGGCCTTGGAACGTTCCCGTATGGTCCTGTGTTCCCCCGATTGGGGAGCCCATGGGGGCAACGAGTACTGGCGAACCCTCCTTGACAAGCTGACTATCAGCTCGGTGCGATTACCTGATGAGGCCATCTACGTGCCTCTGGGACGCAAGACGCCCATTGGGAAGCCCGGATGGGGGAGTATGCTCAGCGTGGTGGACGGAAGTCTTACCACCATTCCCTGGGAGGACCTGGACCCGACTCTGGTCCAGGCTATACAACGTGAAAGCGATGGACTCGCCTTGGGTGACTTGAAGGATCGTCTACGACCTCAAGATGCTGTTGAAACTACACCCGGAGGAGATGAGTACGTCGTGACTGACACCAACGCCCCAAACTCTCCCTGTCATGTACCTGTACCTGATGGAGTCTCTGAGTGTGGACTATCCGAGCTACCTAGCTCTATCCACTCAGACGACGAAACTGAGCAAGACGCCTTCTTCGTGCAGACCGCGGTGGAGGAAGTGGAGAACGCCGAGTACGTCGCCCCACTAAAACCCCTACTCTCCATGAGGGTGGAAGACCCCGTGGATGAGGAGCTGGACCCTCGATCCAGGCTCAGGGAGTATGTGGATTCCAAGAGGAAGTTGGTGGCAAAAAAGCTATGCTACGCGAAGCCTACCCGCAGCTCATGGCCACTGAAGCAAGGACGTATGGGAGACCTATCCCAACTGAAGGAGGACCTCGAACAGAAGATCACCACCTGGCAAAGGGAGGTAGATCTCAAGCTCATGAAGAGCGTATGGGGTGCCCATGTGAGGACCCCAGAGGAGGACGACCTCTCGGAGGAATGTGTATGTGAACCCCCTCGAGCGTGCCTATGTTGCCATCGTCAACCGGAGATGGTTGAGCAAGACCTTCTGTATGCCTACCAAGGGCTGAAGGATGCTACCGCGGGCGAAGAGTCGGTGGAGGACCACCTCCCGACGTCTATTCAAGGGGCAAGCAACTTACACTCCGACGAGGACATGGAGGACAAGATCAAGGTACTGGACCCGCGGGTACAAAAGCTGATAAGGACCTATCTGGAGGTGTTCGGAGAACTACCCCCTCCAGCCTCATGTGACAAGCTGGTACAGATGGACCTCAAGCTAAAACCCGAGTTCGTGGGTCACAAGATCCGGAGGAGACCCTATCCAGCTCCTAAAGAGCAGGCCGACGAGATTGAGCGCCAGATACAAGAATGTATCGACGCTGGCCTAGTCCTGGAGTACAAGGACGGGGACTACCCCCTACACTGCAGCCCCTGTTTCCTGGTGGCTAAACCTGGGTCTACAGCCAAACGGCTGGTAGTGGACTATGGAGAGCTGAACAAGAAGACGCTGAACCACTCAGGGTCCATTCCCAATATGGAGTCTACCCTGGAGAAAATAGCCTCCTGTCGCTACAAGACCAAGATGGACAAGCGAAGTGGATTCTGGCAAGTGGACCTGACGCCCAACGCGCAGGAACTATTGGCCTTCATCACCCCTCAGGGGAGGGTATTCAAGTGGAAGGTCATGCCATTCGGCGTGGCTAACGCACCCGCTCTGTTCGAAGAGCTGATGAACAAGATCTTGTCCATCCTACGAAGGAGACCTAAGGTGCAGGAGCTCATATCCCGTGGGGCCCAGATGGAGGCTCACATCGACGATGTATGCCTCGGGACCAATACCCAGGAGGATCACCTAATCCTCTTGGGTGAGTTCTTTGCGGTCTGCCAGGAGAACCACACACGACTGAAGCTGGAGAAGTGTGAGTTCATGCAGGAGACCATGCAGTACCTGGGGTTTGACGTTGGCTATGGGTGGTGGACCCCAGCGGCCTCTAAGGCCAAACCCCTGATGGATGCCAAGGTACGACACGAAGACCCCAAGAAAGGACTTCATGATGTACGCAGTTTCATTGGGGCGTGCAACTTCTATCGCCGCCACATCAAAAACTTCACCTACACCAGCGCTGTACTGACTGACTTGATCAAGAAGAGTACTACTTGGCGCTGGGGCCCACAAGAGCAACAAGCGTTTGACGAGCTAAAAGACAAGGTAGCCAACGCTAAGTGCTTGGGCGTGCCTAGGGCACAAGGGGAGCTTATCCTGGTGACCGACGCCAGCAATGTGGGCGGTGGTGGAACGTTGTTCCAATGGCAAGCACTAGAGAAGGAGGAGTTCGACTCGGCCATTTCCCAATTGGGGACGGAAGGTCTCAACCGAGATGGAACCCTCAAGCACAGCTACCCTGACGACAAGTGGGTCCTAGTACCTCTGGGCCACTGGAACTGGAAGTGGAACCAGGCCAGGGGGAACTACTCCACCTATGAGCAGGAATTGCTCGCGGGTATGCTGGTGCTATCCTCACAAGCACGACTGTTGGGGAGTAACCCTGTGGTCTGGCTATGCGACCAAGAACCGGTCCGCAGTTTCCAGAAGGGTCCCCCACCTGAGAAGGCCAAGCTACGGCGCTGGTGGACCTACCTCAGTCAACTACGGCTGACGGTACACCATATCCAGGGAGTGAAGAACGAGTGTGCCGACTACATCAGCCGCAACAACTTCGACGCCCTGTTTGGTGCCCGGTCTGAAGCGCTGGCTAAAGAGGCGTTCAGCCGTATGGACGTACATCTGGACCTGAAAATGACCATGATACGCCCCCATGGATGGACTCCAACAATCGGAGTACCTACAGGAGTTTGGGGATATCTACCGGCGCCTGGAGAAACGCCTTGAACCCCTCCTGGTCAACCAAGACCAGTGGAAGCGGGAGAAGAGCTACCTCTGGCACGAGGACCGCATCGTGGTGCCGAGTGACCGAGTCCCAGCGCTGCTGAAGTGGACCCATGAGTCCAGTGGTCATGTGGGTGCTGACCGTACCCTGAGACTGTTCAAGCAGTGGTTCCACACTACGTGGACTGACGACCAACTGCGGAAGACGCTCCAGCCTATTGTGGACAAGTGCCCGTGCAGGTCCTGTAAACCAGGGGATATCAGGGACAGAGGTCTCTACTCGACCCTGCCCATCCCTCACTGTGCTAACAGTGTTCTATACGTGGACTACACGGAGATGCCGAAGTTCGGGGGCTATGACTTCGCCCTCGTAGTAACCTGTGGGTTGACGGGGTTTACCAGGGTGTTCCCATGTACCAAGCACATTACCGGAGAGGAGACTATCAAGATACTCCTGGAGGAGTGGTTTTGTGTCTATGGGGCGCCCAAGGAGATCAACTCCGATGAGGACGTACGAGTACGCTCAGATACTGGCTGGTACAAGAGGGTCCTGAGATCCCTCAATGTCCAGGTGTCTACGGGGATTCCCTACTCTCACACGAGCAACCCCCTATGTGAGCGACAGATTCGTGTCCTGAAGGAGAACGTCAGGATATGGTGCAAAACTGAACGCACCAGAGACCCGGTGAGACTACTCCCCGTCATATCCTTGATGATGAACTCCCAAGAGAGTTCAGCTACTGGCTACTCGCCACATGAGCTATTCATGGGGCGCCCGGCGTGGTTCCTACATGCCCCCTATCCAGAGGACACCCATTCTTCTGTGGGTGAATGGGTCCAAGAGCAACAAGCGAAGGTGGACAAGGCCAAGGCTATGCTCCAGAGACTGAGGGAGCGTCAGTGGAACAAGAAGAACAAGCACCGTGTACCGGCCACCTACCAAGAGGGGGACTGGGTGCTGGTGCACCACAGTCGACTACCCGCCTGGCCACGCTCTACCAGCGATGACCCCTACTTCAGGCCGTACAAGATCCTATCTGTGGATGGACACCGTATCACCGTGCGGTGTTCTCCCCGTCTAGGGGGGACCCTGGTGTGCGCTGCTCAACACCTGAAGCGCTACCATGATCCTGAAGACCTCTGTGGGGAGGAGTGGGAGCTGAACGACGAGGAAATCGCCGCTCTGGACCTACAAGGGGCTGCCAGCCCTATGGAAGTTGAAGGTGAACTCCCCGACATGAACGCCGAGGAGATGGCTAAGGAGGGCTTCTACCTGGTGAAGTCTGTCCTAAGCCACCGCTATCGCCAGGGTTGGCGCTTCCTCACCCTCTGGGAAGGGTTTGGAGTCGAAGAGGCCACCTGGGAGCCCTTCTCTGCATTTGTTCTACCTGAGGGACGCCTAAACTCAGTTCTGGTTGACTACTTGTCCCAGAACAACCTTGGTGAGTTGCTGAGGCTCGCTGAGACGCTTGCCTCCAAGACTAAAGCTAGGGACTGAACCTTACCCTTACCTGCCAAAGCGTATGTGTGAGTGTGCTAGTCCTAAGGTCCTGAGAGCAAGCCGCAGAAGTGGTGTCCTAATTATACCCAAGTCTGCGCCCTTGCTGAACCTGGAGGGTTGGCTTATTGATGCCACGGGGTACGCCCCGGGTCTCCCCTCCCCTATGCGCCCAATTTCTGTGCTGCCGCAAAACCTTGGGGGAATACCCAGCGTGCTAATCCAGGTATTGTTTTCCCTACCTATCTGTCTACTACAGGGAGGGGTGGCCAAAAGCTATGAAGGCATGCAAAACGCCTGTTTGCTATGTGGCCAAAACACTGACCTAACCACTGCCACAGCCCACCAACTCCGCTAAAATTGCAGGAAAAGGGTGGGACAGTGACACACCCCCTACAGGTCCTACACACCCTACAGTGGCACCATCCTGGTGGGCGAGCACTGGGCAACTGGCTCTGGCCCCCACTCAGGACTACCACTTCTACACGCACACTCTACTGGGCGTTGCGAAGATGAAGGTCTCTTGGGTCCTAGCGACCCTCCTGTGAAATGGCAAGAGAACACAGCGCTACTAAGCAACTGTGGCCTGACAGGGGACGCCACAACGCGTTTCCCCTGTTAGGGCTTGGAGGGAAGGAGTGCTCTCGTGTGCAAGGCGCAGATGTCGATGAAGTCGGACTCCCTGCTCTGCCACAGGCGGAGCGGAGTTACTTGTTTGTGTGATCTGCGCCCCTGTTTAGCAGGGCATAAAAAAAATGCTGCTGCACCACTCACCCTACCTGCCCACCTGTAAAACAAAGGCAAATGGAAGGGCGTTTGCGGCGGAGGAACCAAGGCACACTCCAGGTATTATACCCTTCTCAGTGTGCCTTATAATACACTGTCCGCAAACACGCTGCAGGAGCAGCTACCCTTATCAAGCAAGCAAGCGTTAAGGGACTCCTCAGGTTCTCTTAAAGAACGTACCGAGGAGCCCCTGGGTAGCCTAAACAAGGTTTACCGTGCGCACTTCGCGTGGCCTACCCTTTAATGCGTGTGTGCATGCACGAGTATGCGACAACACCGTGGGCAAACCTGCCCATCTGCGCAACAATCTTGACTCCACCAGGGGGTGGCCCCGCCTGGGCGTACCTACCTTACCTACCGCTGGGAAGTGAAGCAAGGTGAGAGGACAAAAGGGGCGCACGCGAAGAACGTTGCTATGCACTTGTGTGTATGTCTAATCACCCTGATCTGACCGCTAATCATCTGCAATCTTTCTAATCAATCCCTCTACCGCGTCCTATCGTGGTTATCGTTGTTAACGCTGCTACACGACTCGTTCACGGAGACACGAGACGAGCTATGTGTATGCGGCATGCAAGACAAGCATACCTGTAGTTTATACCTGATTCATTGAAGTCTTTTCAATTGATTTTCGAATTCTTGAATTTTCGAATCTTCTATTAGTGTGGGTGGAATCTGTATGTTTGTTTATTAATGTGTGTCTCGTCATTTTCAAGACTACGTGATAAATATGTTTACAATTGCATTATTTTTCCATTTTCCGGCGCTTCGCTAGGAGCCGCTCCTGCGCGCCGCCATTTTATGCGTATGAATTTCTGGATTTAAAAAATCCAGAGATGACTATAATTTCTATAAAAATGTATTTCTAATGCACAATTGGATTCTGCTCAGGTGTGTCGTTTCAGAAAAATTCTACGCCGTCATTTGACGGATTTTGGTGTCGTCGCTTCGTTTTTGCGTGGATTCGTCCATAATCCTCCAATTCCTGCCTCTGCAGATACCCACGCGCAGCCTCGCTGAGTAGGCCGTGTTCGGGCCGAAACGCAGGTGCCTGGAGAGACTGAGCAGAACCAAGACCCCACCAAGGGGCAATTTTAATTTTCTTTCGACTCCCTTCGCCCTAAGACAGGTCACAGGTCGCCAGCAGGTTTACGAGGACCCATGCGAGTGAATATAATGTGTCTTGCGTTTGGGTTGTGTCGACGCTGCATCTTGGAGGGAGGGATGCATATGCACATGTTTGGCATGCTCCCATACTAACCCAACCAAGCCACAGGAGCCCCGGCAGCGCCATGAGCGCTGAGTCTTCTGTAGGAAACTGTACAATCAGAGCAGCAAAAGGACGCCAGCCATGGTGAGCGCCCATTTTACAGTGTGAGGGAGACTGTAGGTATTTTAAAATAGATGTGGAAACCAAGGAAGAGCCAAGAAAAATTCCCTTTTTCCTAAAATGCGACAGTGGTGGCCACCACAGCACAAGGGGGGAGTAAGAAAAAGTGCTTTTCCATTGCTTTGAGGCATACTCTAGTTGTATTAGAGATGCACTGAGCATCCATGCATTTTTATCTTAGTATTGGTCCAACCAAAAATGGTGATAACACATTTTGACCTATGGAACCAAACACCCAATCAGGATATGGAGTGGACCCCTTAATCCCCTTTCAATCAGAAGTAAAACATCTTTTCCTGAGTTGACTGAGCACTGACATACCTAAAGTAGAGCCTATGAATTTATCTATGTTTTTCCATGAATTCTTAGCTATCCTAGTGGTGTGCACCCTAGGGGGCTGGGCACCTCTTTTTGAGAGGTCCTGGGTTCAATTCCTGGTCAGCCTAGCTAAGTAGGAAGATCCCATGTGACATGGCAGTGACCTCATCGCCACATACCATGCCACCTCAGCACATATGGGACCCAAAACAAAGAGTGCACATCTCCTAAGATGGCACTATGGAGAGAGAGTGATCCTGAGGCAGTTTTCTAACTCTTTTCCTAAAACATTTCAGCTATCTTTGTGAATATGCATTCATTTGTGACCTGAGCTGTAGTTTCTGTGAATATCCAATCATCTTTCACTGTGTACACTGCAGCCCTTCATGCTTTGATCCTGAATTACCTTCTCCTTGCACACTATTGGCTTGGGCTATCCTGGATTGACTTGGCTTTACTGTATTTCAACAAACAAAAGCTTTTTCTCATCCAAAACAAGCAGCAGGACACCCTACAGCAACAACAAGCTGCAGGAGAAGCAAAAACACAGTGCTGAAAACACTATAAACTTTTCTGTCTCTGGCCCGCAGCGCCCGGCGGTTGGTGGCCGTCGCGGTGAGGCCCCGGGTGTGGACATGAGCTGTGGCGTGGGCCGCGCCCAGAGGTGCGCATGGCTGTGAGTAGGTCGGTGGGGTCCGGTTGGATGTGCCGGGCGCGGTCGATGGCCCTGTGATATTGGGACCAGGCCTGTTTGTCGTGCAATTGATTCGAACCCTGCGACGTAAAGACGTCAGGATGGCGTCAGGATGGTGTCAGGATAGCGTCAGGATGGCGTCAGGATGGCGTCAGGATGGCGTCAGGATGGTGTCAGGATGGCGTCAGGATGGCGTCAGGATGCTTCAGGATGGCCGTCAGGATGCCGTCAGGATGATGCATAGTTTGGCGTCAGGATGGCGTCAGGTGGCGTCAGGATGCGTCAGGATGGCGTCAAGAAAACGCCAAAATAGCGTCAGGATGGCGTCAGGGAGCGTCAGGGTGGCGTCAGGATGGCGTCAGGGTGGCGTCAGGATATTATGGTGGCGTCAGGATGGCGTCAGGATAGTGTCGGGATAGCGTCAGGATAGCGTCAGAATCGCGCAACCAGGAGCTGATGGCATCTCAGGGTGTCAATCAGGCCTCCGGGGTTGATACTTACCAGAAGAGGATTACACATAAAAGACAAAATGTTGTACAGGGTACAAACCTAATGAGATATTTTGAACATCTTTCAGAAGGCTTTATGGCAGGAAATGCCGAAAATTATTTTTTGAACGGATAAATATCCTTCCTTTGTGAGATAAAGGTGGTTGAAGTGAATAGCGGGCAGCGGGTATGACGGCAGCGAATCCTGAAAAGAAGAAAATGGTTTACAAGAAAATTGTTCACAGGTATGCAATTTACAACGTTTCACAGATTATGTCCCTGCCATTTATACACAACGCCCATCATTGCTACAGTCAGGAACTTCATGAAGGAAGAAGGCTGTGCATTAGTGCTTGAGGAGGACACTCAAACATTGCGATTTTCTTTTTGTTTACAGCCATGGTGAATCATACTTTCACTGGGTATTGCATCTATTTTCTGACTTTTTTCATGGACTCATCGCCGTTTACATGGGCCGAGTTGG
The DNA here is from genome assembly GCA_964036045.1 of Eutreptiella sp. 'Long Island Sound 2002'. Taxonomy (NCBI): domain Eukaryota; phylum Euglenozoa; class Euglenophyceae; order Eutreptiales; family Eutreptiaceae; genus Eutreptiella; species Eutreptiella sp. 'Long Island Sound 2002'. The sequence continues at coordinate 110,743,174 of OZ038381.1, forward strand.
TTATTGTGATCACCCTTTTACGTGATGGAGAATCGCAAGGAATGTATGTACCTGCTTCACGAACTATGCTTGTTGAAGCGGTCTGCCAAAAAAAAAGGATGTCAATTATTTTTGTATGTGCTGTCTTTCAGGGTGTTGAAAAAGTTGGGAATCACACGCAAAGTTGTCCGCAAAGCCCTAGATTCGGTGCGCGCAAAAGTCATGGAGTGGAACCCATTCGCCATACCTTTTGCACGGCGCTGGGATTATGTAGAATTCAAGCAGCCGATTATGCGCTACATCTCTGCCATCGTGGACTCGACGCATGTGTACATTGCCAAGCCACAAGTGAAGCCGGTTCGGACCCCCGTGGCCATCTTGGGGTCACTTGGGGTGTGTATTTATGTGCCGGCAAGCCGCCATTGGCTGATATCATACTCTCCCATCCACCTGACCTAACCCGATGTGATAGCGTGATAGGTCTGGCCATTTCGGCTATGAGCGGCCACATTCAGTACCGAGGCGCCGCCAGCGGAGATTTATATATCGGAATATCAGGAATCAACAAGGTTTTAATATCATGATGTTTCCGTAATTTTTCAGCCTTTCGTTCTGATGGTCAATGTATCGGCGACCGTCAGTTGGCTCGCGATTTTGCGTTAACCGATTGGTTAACTGTTATTTCCAGATATTTTGGCGGATACTCCGTTGATGGGTCAGGTTTCATCAGCAAAGGGTTCGTTGCTTCCGCAATTCTCTAAATAAGCACTCGAAATTTTATTCTGAATTTTTCGCGATGTCGAAATCGGATTTTCGACTTCGACATCGCCGCACTTGATTTGGACTTCTTCGAGTGGTCATACTCCTTTCCCTATGCCCGAATCAGGTTTCCCTTATACTTGCCACCCATTTGACTTGGAGATATAAGGGAAACAAAAGTGAATCGTGGGACCACTTTGAAGGACCATATCTACGCGCGAGTGTGAGGAAAGAGAATAAGGGAGGTTGGGTTGCAAACGCCTTGGTCTCAACTGAATTTAGGAAGCATCAAACGCCTTTGGTGTGTACACATGCCCGATATAGCAAGGGATAATGGTCAAGAGGGTATAAAGCGATATATAACTCTTGGACCGTGCAACCGAACATTTTATTGTGACTTTCGAGTGTACTGCATGAGTGTTGGGGTTGCATAGCAACTTTCCTTGGGTTCCTACGTATTTTTAACGTGAAGTTATGTCAATGGAGGGACATGGCATATCATGGTGGGAGCCATATTTTGAGGGTATGTGTTGTATGCATGGTATATGTTTGATATGCTCACGCCCATGTTATATATCTTCGTGTGGCCGAAGAGATGGGGAGCCATACGTGACAAGGGCTTTGCCCATGTCCCAATTGTGGAATTCAAAGCGCTAGACCAAGTCTACCGCGTATGTATTGCTCATGGTATGTTTGACAAAGAGATCCATGGGTGCACTCCCATTTTCATGGGGCATGTAGATATTGGTGGCGAAGGTATCTCCATGCGCCTGATTGGGGATCCAAGTGGGGGAATTGTTCGCAAATGGTTCCAATCATTTGTGTATTGAATCATGAGCGGATATCATGGGTGAGCATAGAGATATACTATCATGACAACTTTGTATTTGGTCATATTTTCATGTTTTTGACCTCAATTTTTGCTCATTTTTGCGTTTTGTGTACTTACCTGGTCAGCAAACAGCGCGAAGCCTATGGAGAGTCAAAACATGGTATGTTGCTCATATGTTGGCATATACTTTGGAGTTGAACACCACCATATGCCGGATTGCGTACTCCATTTGGCTTGGCGCACGAGAGATTACAAGAATTGGTCTCAAAATCATGGGCTGACTTGGGCAGTGCGTGGCGCCCATATCTGAAGGGGTTTCGAGGGTAAAGTGGGGATATACATGGGCATTGGCCTTTGGTCTCTATCCTCCATGAATACTAGACTTCGATTCCATGCATGCTTTGAGCCTTCGGATAAGTAGTAACTTCAATTTTGAGCATATATTTGATATATGGCCAATATGGTGTGAATTGGCAGTTTTTTGACATGTTATGAGTTCAAACTCATAGGTCATTTCTCTAAGCCCATTCGACTCCAAGTCCAACCAAGGTTATGTCAGGGTAGGGCATGGTCCTGAGTGCCACTCTAGGCCATGACACGCCACCTCCCCTTATTGGGCTAGGATTTAGAGGCTTGGGAGTGAACACATTTTTGGGGTTTATGTAATGACTTTTGACATGTGGCATTTAACCATCTTATTGGACTGGGTTCAGGGCATCATGTTGGTGAGTCAAGGGAAGGTCTTGAGTCCAGGGAATGAGGGGTCTATGGCTGTGATTGTATAATTTTCCATCTTTCCCCAACTTTGCTTTATTTGTGTTCATATGCCAATTTCAGGGCTTTCTTCCTTGGTGCAATTCTTGTACATGCCCGCCATCGTGAGACCATCGATGTGCTGAACGAAAGCCCGCAGCCTGATTTGGATTGTGAATTGGGTTATTGCTGTACTTGTGGGATCTGCTTGCTGTTTCAGGGTTGAAGGAGGATTTTATTTCTATTTTTTTGGATTTTGGACCTTCGAAACTGAGGAATGCAATCGTTGATCCGGAGTAAATCAGCAGGGGTTACAGGCGGAAGGGGCACAGCGGGGGCCGGTCCTGGTAGGGACCTTCTTTATAGTAGCAGAGGCTTACCTGCTGCCCCTACCAACCGCCGACCCGGGGACTTGGGCCCTTATGAGCCCTGCCCAAGTACGCCCCGGGTGCGTATTGTGGACTCCGTGGAGACCACGCCGGAGATTGGAGCCATAGAAGGACCGAGACGTTCAAAAGCATGGCGAACTCCGGAAGTTGAAGCCCGAAGAGAAGAACGACATTCGGGAAGAGGAGGACGTGACATGGAGGACCTGGTCTCCATGTGTGAGCGTCGCTGCCGAAAGGCATGCAACCTCCGCTCCGCCGCGGAGGACTCTGATGAGGCCTGCCATTCAGGCAGCAGTGGAGGACGGGCCCGGCGCTACCGGAAGCGCGGGTCACCCAAGTCCGCGGCAAGGGACGCCGGGGCTATGGACACGGACCCCAGCCCGGTCAGGCTGTGGGAATCCGAGGGGCACTCCGAGGGCTATCGGACAGCCTACGAGCCACCTTTGGAGTCAGAGATGTCCGCGCCGATCGCCAGGGCGCATACAGCCCCCGAGCCCGCCCTGAAGCACGATGCCGAGGGCTTGGAGAGGCCAGCCAGGGCCCGGACGGCACCTGTGCCCCGGCACACGGGACCAGAGACGGACGCCATAGGCGATACGCCTATGGGTGATGAGTCTGAGGTGCCGGGAACCGCGGGATGCGCTGAATCCGGCGGAAAGCACTCTGCGTGCCACTGTGAGCACGTGTCCTTCCTCATGGGCAAGTACCCGAGGATGGGGATGGACGCCATCGTGCATCACCTTGACCGCCTGGACAACGCCAAGGACGCTCTAGAGGAGGACGTCGCGGGGATCCTGGACGACCAGTCGGCCGCGGAGAACCACATGGAGGAGCTGCGAGCAGATCAGGCCCGGTACCGGGAGAATCTGGAGCTGGCCCTGCAGAAGCAGCAGCAAGTGGTGGACAGCCTCCTCCACTTAGTGGAGGACATGTCGGGACGCCTGAAAAGGCTAGAGGAGCGACAGCCCCTCGCCTCGGGTCCGGAGCTCCCGGCAAAGCCGGCCGCGGTAGAGCTGGTGGAGCGGGTTAAGACCCTCAGGAGCGCCATGGAGAAACCCATGGGCGGCCCTGCAGAGGCACCCTACGCGCCTCCGCGTGTTGACCCGGGTGCGCTGCCGTTTGTTCCCATGTTCAGCGAATCCACAATGCTCGGGGAACACACGGCACCGGCTGGGTCCATGCGGGAAGGGCACGTAACCACGGACCCGAGGAGCCTGACGGTACAGATGTCCCATGCCGCCCAGGATGTACCGATCACGACGAACATGGTGGTTTATGCGGAAGAGAAGATCGAGAACCACACCATGCAGGGGCGAACCATGGGAAGCGCCGACGGACATGGTCGAGGTCATCCAGGCGGAAACCTGTGGGCGAAGGACCCCAATACGGAGATATGGACGGCCGATGGAGCAAATCCTTCCCGCATTCCAAACCCCATGGGTTCGGGCCCAACTGGACCGCACTCCATGGAGGAGAGGGATGTACGGGGAGTGTACTCACACCCCCCGGCCACAGGTGGTATCCGTCTCGGTGGAGTGGTGGCTGGAGACGTCGGAGACGCCATCAGGATTGACGACCTCAGGGGAATCAAAATCCCCTACTACGATGGCAACCCCTCCAACCTGGATGACTTCATCCTGGATTGGGAGGACTTCGCCGAGGAGGTCGTCGGCGAGATGCGGGGAGCGCCGCGGGACAAGTGGGTGTGCCGGACATTCCCACACCGGCTGGCGCAGGACCTGAAGGAGGAGCTGCGGGATCAGATCCGAGAAGGATTGATCCGTACGGAGCAGGCCTGCTTTCAGTGGCTGGAGGATGAGGAGCGGGTGGACGCTCCGAATCAGAAGCTGGAGGACCTGTGGTCCATTCCGCTGCCGCTGGACCGCGGTGAGTTGCGGGTCCGGGAGTGGAACCGGTATCTGCGGAAGTACCGCAGATGCCTCAAGCTGGTGGAGGACTGGAACGAGGCCAGCGAGATCCGCCACCTCCTGAAGGACGTCCCCCCCGGCAACTGGAAGAGGAGAGTGGAGGACGAGGAGAAGAAGAGGGCGAAGAAGCGCGTGGCGGTGAGGATCATGGCGGCGGAGGATACCCATGCGGGTATCATGGAGTTCTTCAGGAGGAACCTGGGCGAGCCCAACCGGATGTTGGGACTGAAGAACGCCGTGTATGTGGAGGTCTTTGGAGACTCCATGGGGCAAAGGTTGCTGCGCCTCAACAACGTGGAGTGGAGGCGCGGGGAGCCACTGAGGATGCAGGTCATCTTCGCCCGCATGAGCCTGGACGAGATCGTGAAGTACATCACGGTGGAGTTGAAGCTCAATGCGAAGAACAAGGCTCACGTGCAGGATCGACATGGTCATGGACAACGAGGACACCGAGAAGACCGCCATCATCGGGAGATCCAGGAGGACACGGCCAACTCTGCGGAGGATGGTAATGGAAGTGGCCAAGACCACTGGTCCCGGGAGGATCACGAGGAGGCCCATTTCTTCGCGTTTGTGGCGCACAACGTGAGGAACCATGGGCAGGATCGGTCGGGATGGAGCCAGGTGGGGCCCAGGAAGAACAGAGAAGGACCAAGGAGGATCGGGAACCCACCGCTCTCGTTCCGGGAGTACAGGTCTCAGCACGACGGGTGTTGGGTCTGTTATGGCAAGGGAAACAGCCATGCACATGACCACCGTCAGTGCAAGGTGTATGAGGCGGACAAGAAGGCCTACTTCGCCGCTCACCCCGAGAAGAAGCCCAAGGAGCAGCGGAATTCTGATTGGAAGGCGAAGGGCGGAGACGGGGGAAAAGGCCAAGGCAAAGGCCAAGGAAAAGGCGGAGGAAGAGGCTATGGTGGTGGACCTGGCCAAGACCGACAAGTGAGGTCGATCAAGGAAGTTGCTGAGGACATGTTGAGGACGTTGGAGGAACTCAAAGCCCAGCAACGTGGAGGACAAAGTCCTGGCGGATCGCAGCCGGAAGGGGCTCCGGGAAGCCAAGTCTAGAGGGGCCCCCACGGGAGTGGGACCTCGGAGGTCTCTCCTCCGAAAATCAGGGGAATCCCAGAGAAAGCGAAGGCACATCGGGTGCCGAAGAAGGCTCCAGAAGAGCCAAAACCACTGAGTTTCGCCACTCCCAACCCCTGGAGCGCCCTGCCAAGGGAAGTACATGTGGGTACGGGACATGGCAAGAAGGAAGGAGCGACCACGGAGAGCCCCGTGGACGGGCAGGACCAACCCAAGATCTACACCATCCGTGATCATACCCTTGAAGTCCTGATGCACCCGGACGTGCTAGAGTTGCATGCCGTGAGAGTCGTCCATACACCTCATGGCGACGAGCGGCAGTTGCACTTGAAAGTGCGAGTACGGTACGGACGAGAGGAGAAGGTGGTGGATGTGTTAGTGGATACGGGTGCCCAGGTGAGCCTGGTCCGGAGAGGGTTGTTCAAGGAGGAACTCATGCAGCCCAGCCGGAGACCGGTCCGCCTGAAGGTCGCCAACGGTGAGATTATGGGTGGTGGTACCCATGAAGCCACTATCAGTATGGAATTCTGGGAGCATGAGCGCTTGAACCGCCCTGATCAGGCGAAGAGAAGCACTCTATCCGGGAACTTCTATGTGGCCGACATTACAGATTAGGATATGATCATGGGTTATGACTTTATGGTGGCAAACGCCATTGGAGCCCTTCCCCATCGTGCAACGCTGGTCCGGGAGGATGATGAATGCCTCACATGGCTGTCCACGGACTATGCATGCGGATCATCCCAATGGAATGCTGAGGAGGAGGATCCGATCGTCCAAGCGGTGCAAGCTGTGGGTGCCAAGTCCAGAGGAGACCGTGGAGTTCAGCTCACGGAGTATGGAATGGCGCCGCAGGTGTACGCCAGGATGATCCAGACGCTGGGAGCCGAAGCGCCTGAGACGGACGTCTTCGCTTCCCGGGATGCCCCACTTTTGCGGAAGTGTAGGAGGCATTGGCATCGAGGAGACTCAGCCTGGCACAGGCATTGGGGTATGAAGGAGTGGGGGCCTATGTATTGGCATGGCTCCCTGGATAACACCAGACGTACGGTGGAGAAGATCATCCCGGATAGGGCGATGGGGATCCTGGTCATAACCGGCATAGGATCCACCCCATGTCCGCTGGAGGGTCTCAAGTCGACGCTGGACTCCATCACCCTGAACGAGATGTCATTCGGGCCAGAGGAGGAGTTGTTCATCGACGCCAAGGGTGTACCAATGCCCTCCCCGGGTCAAGCGTGGGGTACCAAGGCTTTCCTGGTGGATGGGGCGCAAGCCCAGCCCACGGGTGATGAAGCATTCATCCGTAGGGTGGAGGCGGTGCCCATGAAGGTCATGTTTGAGCCCAAGGAGGGGACGGATCAGCCTATTGATGGCATTGACCTCCTGTCCCACGCCGAGATCGACGACGTCGTCAACTACATGCGGATGGGGATGCACGACCGTGTGGCAGCCAAGAAGAGGCGGGCCATGGTCACATCTCCGCATTGGTGGGATGACAAGATGTTGGTCACCGGCAAGTACGAGAAGGACGAGTTCGTGGCGAGGGTCATGGATCACATCGCGGACCAATACGATGGTCCGGTTGGGTCGGACCCACCAACATGGGATTTTCCAAGAATGGGTGCCGATAGCGATAGTCACCAGCCCGATGCCGCAAATTTCCGAAGATTATCGGTGGGAAGAGCTCCCCACGACGATGAAGACGGCATATCGGACGAGGAGAAGTCGGAATCGGACCCAGAAGAGGTCTATACCGCAGTGCGGTCGGTTGTATCCATACCGAAGCAAGCGGCTGAAGAGGCCCAGGAGAACCCGAAGGTCGCCGAGCTGAAGGAGAGGCTGATCAAGGCCTATCCGCGGCTATTCAGTGGCGTTGCCAACAAGAACCCTCCAGATTGTGGGAGGTTTGGTACAGCGAAGATCAAGCTGAAGCCGAACCCGAAGATCTATCGTCATCGGGAGTACCAACTTCAGGGCGATCGGGCCGAGGCCATGAAGAAGCTGTTGGCCGAGTTCATTGAGGGGGGATGGATCGAACCCTCCGACAGTGAATGGGCCAGCCCAGCCTTCATAGTGCCCAAGAAGGAGAAGGGCGAGTGGAGGTTGGTGGTTGATTACAGAGGTTTGAACGAGCAGACCGAGCACGACTCGTACTCGCTTCCCCTGATCGACTCCATCCTCCAAAAGCAACAGAAAAAGCGGATTTTCACGGTGTTGGACCTGAAACACGGTTACCACCAGATGCCGCTACACCCGGACTCCAGGCCCTGCACAGCGATGTCGTGAAAGTGCTGCCCTGGGTCGTTGTGGGTGCCGGAGGGCTCGGGGCTGGCAAGACCAGTGGGGCAGGCACGCGAGGAGTCTCCCTGGATGTTGTTATTGGGGTTGGAACCGGATACACGAACACCAACGGAGGCGAGAGCAGCGACAACAGAGGCAAGGTCCATGCTGATTGTGGTCCGGCAGAAAATCCCAGTCTATGAAGAAAATTGAGGGGAATTATTCTAAATACATCTGAGTGTCCAAAACTGTCCGAATGAATTTAAATAATCCATTTATGTAAAATTGTATGGCCGATCTGGGCCGCGAGCGCGCGTCAACGGCAAATGGCGATTCCAGCTAAAATAGCGGAATGCGGCGGATCTACGGGAAATGGACCGCGGAATCAAATCCGGCATATCAGAAATATATAGGAAATATCCTGTGACTGAGCTGCGAGGCGGCAATTCCGCCGAAGCAAAGAAAATGACCAAAATGTAGCCAATCTGGGCAGAATGTCTGAAAATCTGAGCAGATGGGGCTAGCCGCACTTACACTCCCCCTCCAAAAACACACTGGGGTGTGTCGCTACGTCAACGAAGAACGTAGTGCGGGTAAGTCCCAGAAAAACATAGAAATGTAGCCTCGACGGGGCGAAATCTGCTTGATCTGACCTGAATTGGGCTGAATTGGCACTGAATCAGGCTGGATGAACCTGAAATGAGACAGAATGAGAAGTGACGAACAGTCCTCCGTGCAGTAAAACATTAGGTCACGGGCTAAAAAGCATGTAAACGTATCGAGAATCGATACCAAACCATGCATTGGTTGAGAATGAGGTAGATTATTGGTGGATTGAGTGGGGGGATCAAGAATTGGAGTGTCATCTCAGCGCTCTGGCACAGTTTCGCTGTCGCGGGCACGCTACGGTGTCCTCGCCGAACTCTACATCGTGTTATCCCGCTTTTCTCGTTCTGAAAAGTACAGCATGTGGCTCAGATTTGGCGCATCTGGTGGATGATCACAAGATTCAGCAAAAATGAGAATGAATTTGAGCAGAGATTGAGGGGATTAAGCAATCACAGAGAGGTTAAACAAATACACATGTAGTCTACAGACCCTAAGTGCACAGAAGATCATAAGCGTCAACGAAGTTAGGCAAAGCCGTCGACAGATCTTCGAGGAATGAGTGGAGATGACAAGGCAATCAACCTAAATTGTCCTAACATGAGTACATTCCCTGAGATGAAGGTGAAATGAAGCGGAATGTGTACAACTGAAACTACCAACACCTTCCTAGACTAAAGTTAATATATATTGTCGTTTATTCAGCTCAATTGTGCTTTCCGGCACATTGGTTCGCGAGCGTCTAACAGATTCTATCAAAATGTGGATCATGTGATGCTGCATCATGATGGGACATGCTGGCCCTGGATCCTTGGCATGTAACGCGCCGAAGGTTCACTGAAGGCGCTTTACTGACAGTATATAACTGAGTGACACCGAATTTACAGTGGCGGTGGTGTCAATCGACTTGGACAAGGCCAATCCTTCGATGAAGTCCCACAAGACACTTGGATTCACCATTTTCGACAGTTTCAGGTCGGATTGAGCTCACATTGGCGTGTGCCAAAAATACAACGAAGCTTACGGACTTCAGAGGTTGCTGTTAGAAGTCCCTAGACCTCCTAGATGAAGATTGTCTGAACAATTGACGTCTGGGTTTCGTACAACAGTGGCAGAATGATGGACAAACCTGAGAAATTCAAGGCAATTTTGAGGATCCTGGATCTGAATCTGGACTTTGGCGTCAGCATCACAGCAAATGAAGGTGAGATCTGAGTTCCTGGCGTCGCATCTGGTGCAGCCAGTACTACAGGGGGTGCCTGTAGGGGTGAATGTCACCGGTCGGTGTTTTGATTATGTACATTTGCTTCCATCTGCACGAGTAGCCAAATTCCAAAGATGCACAGACCAACAGAGACAAGATTACCCCGAATCTGCCTGAATTAAGCCTGAGTTTGGTTTTTTCTGAACACGGCAGCACACTCCGTCAGCGTATCTACGCCTTGTCTGCCGAACGGAGACCAAAGAAAAGTTGATTGACGTCAAATTATCAAACATTCGCAGTTCTCCACATCATGACATAAACAGAAAGAATGAACAGTGGATTGAGCAGAATGTGGTAGGATGGCTTCCTCAATTCGGCCAAGCACGAATACAGGTGACCACCAACCTGTCTGGTCGGGCCCTGGTACGACTTGGGCGCTGCAAATCAGCTGCCGAACTCGAAGCTTGGTCCTCATTGGGTTCCTGGGCTGGCCTAACCGCAGGAGGGGGGATCGACGGATCAGCCCTGGAATGTGGCTGCTGAGGGCCGTAAAAGGCTGGATCTCGATTCACCACAGGTCGTTTTCCGTCGCTCTCCACTTGTCTGTCTGGTTTCGACAAACAATCTGTCAGGAGTACACCAATTTCGGGGTGCTTCTTGAGGAAGTCGATGAACCCCTTGGTGTATCCATGGACAAAAGATTGGGCTGGTTCCCAGTTGTTGTGACTGGAATCAAAGCCCCTCCACTCACACAGAAATTCCCATTCGCCCTTGGCGTCACGTCTTGCTTCAACAATCCTCTTGAGTTCGTACTTTCCCCCTTCGATTACCCGATCGGACAAGTGTTTTGCAGTCCAAAAAAGGGGTTTAACTCGATCCTTGGGGGAGGGGATCTCTCTCTTGAGGCGATCGCCCGAAACGTCAATTTCCCTGCTGACATCCACACGAATCCTCCACCTGTTCTCCCCAAGACGCGCTGTAACAGCGAATGGCCCCTCCCACAAGGGAAGAAGCTTGTCATCTCCGTCCAGGGTGGTTTCGGATTTTCGAAGCCAAACTCGATCATCGACTTCAAAATTGTGGGGGTTTTTTCGACCTTGATTTTGAACCCAAAGCCAGTCAGCTTGATGCTTCTCGATTAATTTCGACACAGATTTATCTGCTCGTTGGACTTCGTCCAAAAACAGCGAAGCATCCTTACAGGGGCGAGGATTATTCAACGGCATGTTCCACCAACACTTCTTTCGTCCAAAGACAATTTCATTTGGAGAAAGGCCATGATACAAAGGCGTGTTGTGGTAACGGCGAAGCAATGCGAAGAGAACTTCAAGCCAGTGGAAATCCTTCTCACTCGCGAGCTCCTTATGAAGCATATTTATAACAGAGCGGCCGGCTCTTTCGCCAGGCAACGCTCGATGCGAGTGGATTTCACACCTGAGGTGGTGGATTCCAAGGCGAGCACACAATTCTCTCCACCATTCGGAGGTGTACTCTTTGCCTGTGTCCGTGACCACCTCGGATGGGACGTCCCAGCCTCCCATCCAGGTCTGCGCGCACCATTTGGCGGCAGCCTTGCCAGTCATCGACTCAATGTTGCAAGGCAACACTTGAATGTAGCCGGAATGACGGCACTGAATAAGGAGCACACCATTGACTTTTTTGTTAGTCCAATGGCACTCTTCGTCATCGAGCTCACCGAGATAGAAGAAATCACTGGTGACTCTGTTAAAGAGACGCTCCGGAATAGGATGAGGCCTCAGATGGCCGTGCTTCTTCGCGCTGGGAGGCGTCGAGACAGCACATTGGGCACATCCGGCAGCTACTTTCATGCAATGAGTGTAGAGCCTCGATCCAAACAGCCTATGCTTAATCATCGACCACAGTCGACGGCCATGTGCGTGGGGGGACTCCCATTTGTGCCACCAGTTTAACACTCGGGGGGCTAGGGCGTCTGGCACACACAATTTACCCTCCATCCACAGCTTCCCCCCATCCAACGAGTACTCTGCAAAAATCCCATCCCTGTGAGCATCTTTGGATTTGAGATTTCCAAAAACCTCTTTAAACATGGGATCCTGCAGGTAATCGGACGTCCAGTCACGGATGATCAGGGAATCCTTAGGCAGGGGTGGAGTTTTGGCCGGTTCTCGACGCTTAATGCCTTGGATCAACCGAAATCGATTTACTCGTCGGGTGTAGTCAAACCGTTTCACACTCCCTGTGGAGGGATCGGTGACATTTTCCACGACTTTCAGCGTTTTGGTGCAGATCTCGTGAGCATGCGCCGGATCTGTGATGGCCGTGATGTCGTGACACGGCAATGCGTGCTGCTTGACAGCGCACTGCATGCATGCACGTCGAATGAGTTTCTTTTCTTCCTGATCCCATTCGATGATTACATGGCGGTCCTGCTCCGTACCATGGATGTTGGTACTTTGCAGCCCCTCTGAGGCGGGGTAAGCCCATCGTCTCAGAGCATCCGCTACCGTGTTATGTTTACCAGGCAAATACGACACATGGAGGTCAAACAGAGAGAGAAATTCGTGCCATCTGGCCCGTCGACCAGCTGGGCTCGCGACAGTATCAATGTGTTCAGTGGCCCAATACTCCAGAGATCGATGATCCGTCAGGACCTCGACTCGATTGGTGCCAACCCACGATTGGTACTTTTTTAAAGCACAGATGATGGCATACGTTTCTTGCTCACGCGGCGACCATTGCATTTGGCGTGGAGCTAGCTTCCGAGACCAAAATGCAAGAGGGTAATGATCGCCGGTGGCTTCATCAACCTGTTCAAGGACAGCTCCGATCGCGTACCTAGATGCGTCGGTTCTAATGTAGAAGGGTCGGTCAAATTGGGGCACATGCAACGTGGCGACTTCGCAGAGGGCTGCCTTCAAGTGATGGAAGGCCTCCTCGCACTCGTCAGTCCACTTGACACGAACCTTTGAACCTGCCTTGCCTGCATCTCTCCCTACCTTCAATAATTCAGTGAGGGGGGCAGCAAATTTGGCATAATTCGGCACAAAAGTGTGGTAAAAATTGCAACAACCCAGGAATCCTCTCAACTCCGTGATCGTCTCAGGGCGCTTCCACTTCTGAATAGCGACGAGCTTCCCTGGACTGGGTCGTCGAGTGCCATTCTCTAGGAGAGAACCACAAAATTCGACTGATTTTAAAAAAAATTTTCCCTTCTTTGGCCCACAAATCAGCTGATTGGCGTCAAGAATATCCAAAACTTGGTTCAGCTGCTTCTCATGTAGGGCCACCAGCTCGGCTTCGGTCAGTCCCTCCCCCTCCGTCGCGATGATTATGTCATCTATGTACACACTCACGAAGGCACGAAGCTCAGGATGGGTTGTGAACAGCACATCCTCCATCATTCTTTGAAAAAATGAGGGTGCGTTCTTCAATCCCATGGGCATGACGGTCCATTGGACTGGGCCACATGGCGTGCACATACAAGTGGGAGGTCTGCTGTCCTTCCTCAACGGCATTTGGTGAAAGCCGTGACGGAGATCCAGCACAGAGAATAAACGACCTCTTGCCCTCTTGGCGATTTCCTCCTCAATGAGGGGCAGGGGGTGTGAATCCGCCTTTGTTTCGGCGTTGAGATTGCGAAAATCAACCACCATTCGCCAACCATCAATGGTGTTCTGGTCTGCAGGCGGTGGCTTCGGGACTGTGAAGGGCGAACAGCACCATTCGCTGGTCATACAACCCTCAAGCCAACCAAATTCCCTGAGATTTCTCTCGATGATTTTTCTGAGAATCTCATGTTTGTGTCCATGATTTTCATAAGGGCGCTGTTTTTTTGCCTTATACCCTTCACGAAGCTCGATGAAGGCTTCACCGAACTGTCCACGGACAGGGGGGTCCTTGATCAACTTTCCTGAAAGGGTTGTGTCCTTCCGTTCCTCAAAAATCTTTTCTCTTGACTTGGAACACAATTCAGTGTCCACCTGGTCGCCAGGAATTACTGTCGAAAAAACTTTGGCGACTTCTTCGGCTTTGGCAGGCAGAATCTTCTTACGGATGTCCCTAAACAGGTCCGTATCAACTGCCTCCTGAAGATAGGTGGGTCTTGTGTCGAAATCCCAGAGATTTTCCTCGTGATCCAGCTCCTCGAAAGGATCCATGAAAGCTTCCACAGGGGGTTTTTCATAAAAAACTCTGAATTTGCGGCGCGATTGGGGATTTTTCCTCGCCCGTGCACTGAAGATTCTTTTGGATGTCGACCGTATTGGGGAAGAGGGAGACGAGGCGGATCCATTGGTCGTTGAATCACCTTGGGTATCTGACGAACAAAAATCAGAAAAAATAGATTCATCATCAGTACCACGCTCAACCTCAGATTCAGACCCAACACAGGAATCTGTACTAGAATCAGCAGAATTAGAGTCAGAAAGCTTTCCATCCACCAGGAATGCAAGCGAACTCCAGGAGCGCTGTGGCAGGGGACCTGTGTCGTCCCTGGCATACAGCTTAATCTTCCTGGGAAGTTCGATGTAATCAACACAAATGTCCTGTAATTCCTGAAACCAAGGCTTATCGTCCCACAAGGGCACAACCAAAATTGCCTGGGTCTTATCTTGCTTGATTTTGTGGATGACCTGCTGGATTAAGTGAAACGGAGGATTAATCCACAACTTCTTGTCCCATTTGTGGGTCCAAGCGTCGCTGAAGTGCTTGTCAAAGCGCTTGTTCGTGCGGTTAGCAAATGCATCATACTGAGGCCAAAAGGAATGATGTTCATGGAAGTATTCACAAATTGCATCGCGCCATTTGTCGACAACTCTGTAGGATGAAGAGTGCCAGCGCGAAGGGCGTCGTGGCTGGGAGTCCCTACGAAGACATTCTAACTCTTGGGAGTAATCGGCACTCCCATTCACCTCTGCAATGGTGACATCTTCACCAAATTTTGGTGTCACTTTTTGCTTCAAAAATTCTTCTGCACTTTTAAACCCTGCGTGCAAAAAACGAAATTCAGGACGCTCCAAAGGACCTGACTCCAGCAAAAAACAACGACGATGACCTACGGGCGCTACCCTGTTCTTGCGAAGCCAAGGATGCCCCAAATAAAGGTCATATTTTATGTCAGCACGGTAGAAGTAGTCATCCTTAAGGACAACTTCTTCTACATTTTGCTCTTCCCAAAGGTCTTGAGCGACCAAATGGGTGGATATATAACAACCGCGTTGCCCACCTGCGAGAGAATGTCCAGAAACTCCCTCGAGGGTAACAGGATGAGGCGATTCAAACACGCAGTCGTCGGGTAAGAATGCATTGGATTGGAGATTTACCTCTGATCCATTATCACACAAACAAGTGGCGAGGTGGAAATTTCCCTTGCAATCAGAGACCCACAGCTTTGTGACAAACTGTCGAGCCCTGTGCTTGGACTGTACACCAACCTCGTCCACTACAACAGAAGGATCCGCTGCCGGATCCAGGGGAGAGGAGACAAGCGACCCTACATCAAGTAATGGTCGATCAGGAATTTGGGGATCATGCCTGAAATCGCCTGGGGAGGGGCGATTTTCGTGGCTCCCCTAGGCGTTCTGCCCTCCAGCGGCTGCGTTAACATTGTGAACGCAGCCTGTTTCATCGATCCATTCATCCTGGAACGGATCATCCGCTGGATTCAGAGCATTTTCGGCGTAATCTCGATCCGCATCAGACACCTGGTCTGCACCTGAGACCTGATCCACACGATGGTTGCCCTTTCCTCGTCCACGGCCACGGCCGCCGGATGATGGACCACCACCGTCGCCACGCCCTCTGCCCTTACCAGAGAAGGGGGTTCCCGAAGGATTTCCCTTACCTTTACCCTGTGATCCTGGAGCATTTCCTTTATTTGTACCGGATTGAGGGGTTTGGCCTGGATTTCGATTTCCGCCTCCGGCGTTGACATTTGGACTTGTCTGGCCGTTTGGCTGTCCACCGAAGCCGGATGGCGTCCGATTCCCTTTGCCTTGGGACACGCCAGGGCCTCCGGTAGTTTTGTTCCCACCGGAGGGAGTCGAATTACCCTTTCCCCCCTTGGCACCATGCACCTGTCTGTCATTCCTGTCTGAATTCTGCGAATTATTGACATTTTCACCAATCACCTTGTGATCGTAAGCAGACCATCGGTGATTAGCAGTGGAATGCGTCTTAGCTCGGTTCGTAGAACCTAGAAGAAGACAGATGCTACAATGATCCTGAACATTCCGGGTGTCATTCACCTTTTTGTTGCCCTTTTGGGCCCCATTTTGGGTGTTTTGCTGGGTATTCCTGTTTCCCCCAAGACCCTCATGGAAATTTTGATTGGCGGCGTCAGCGAGCCTCTCAACCTCTTCCCACAGTTCCTGCGGAGTAAACGAAAACACCCAGTTCCTGGCCTTCAGGCGAGTGCCATGGAAACTTACTCCCCTGTTGAGGACTTGGACAAACAGGTCCCGATCCTCGTGTTCATTGAACTTGATTTTCCACGTGTTTTCAGTGAATTTCACCTTGGTAAACGACGTGGGGGAGCACTTTTGAAGTGCCTCCCTGACGGTAAACCGGTTCGCCGAGGCGTCAAAGCCATCGATCTCCGCCCACCATGTCTTGACCTTTTCTTCGGACTGTCGATTCCGAAGGGTGGCGGCGGTTTCAGAGGGGATCTTGTCAAAAATCAGATTTTTCAGCTCAGCACTGGAAAA
Source organism: Eutreptiella sp. 'Long Island Sound 2002' (assembly GCA_964036045.1). Taxonomy (NCBI): domain Eukaryota; phylum Euglenozoa; class Euglenophyceae; order Eutreptiales; family Eutreptiaceae; genus Eutreptiella; species Eutreptiella sp. 'Long Island Sound 2002'. The sequence goes on from OZ038381.1 coordinate 110,759,682, forward strand.
TTTTTCGCCTGAATGTTCGGATTCTTCTACGAGATTCCAGAAGCGCTGTCTCTTGTCTTGCACTTCGTGCAAGATTAATCGAGAAAATGAAGGAAAATTCTTCAACATCTGGTGGTAATGGTCCTCAGGCAGCCGGGATCCACGTACCTCCAACTGTTCCCACACCTCATCAAAGGTAAGGGGGGAACTTGAATCTTCACGATCACTCCAGGTTCTGAGCCAAGTGTTGGCCGGCGCTCCCTCAAGACAGTCCAGAAGGGCCATCAGGAACTGATCATCCTGGAGTTTTTGAGTCTTAACCCACAGTTTAAATTCCCGTTGGAACTGAGGCCAACGTCTGGGGTTCCCATTATACTTTGGTTGCTTGGCAACCTGACGAAGTCGCAATGAAGTGGGATTTAGGAGTGAATCCAGCCCAACACCGGCCGTAATGGCAGACACCTTGGCGGCATCATTAGCCACACCAGCTCCGGCGAGGGTCTGGGCGAGCAACATCTGGGCAATTGCATTGGAATCAACAGCAGGAAGGGTAGTTCGGGAGGCAGTTCTTTTGGCATTCTGTACCTCAGTCCTAGCCTTCGCCGATCTACTCTGAGATCGAGAGATTGTAACCCTTTCCTTGAGCTTAGTCCTGCTGATTCGTGCATCGGTGGTCTTAGAGTCCACCGAAGGAGCAATCGAAAAAATTTCTGTCGCCTCCTCCGACGGTTCTGTAGTCTGATCCACCGATGATGCACCCTCAGATCGCATGTGGGTCTTGAAAAGATCTTTAATTCCCAGCGTCTGAATGATGAGTTGCATTTGATCTTTGAGCAATTGGAGCTCAGAGTCTCGCTGAGATCTGCAAGAGCAGTCGGCAGGACAGTACATACCGTGTCCTGAAGGGCCTGAGCAGGCTGTCGGACCGCTAATCTCAGTGGTTCGCAGCCAGGAGTCCACTTGGGGAGCTCCTTCAGTCCTAATTTCCAGGCTTGCCTGCCTAGCTGCCTCTAAGATTCCTTCCTCAACCGCGGCTAGATCGTCGCGGATGGAAACAGAGGGATGGGGGACGGAGGGCCCGGCAACCGGTGCCTTGGTCTTCTCCTTCGGGAAGGGGCTTGCCTCCCAGATCTGCAAGAAAATGGAAAAAGATTCATCCTCTTGTGAACACCACCACATCCTGGTATTAATTTCTTCTTGAAGGAGGAAAAAATATTCAAATAAAAAATCAGAGGCGATTCTTTCTTGTCCTATCAGCTTAGACGTGGCTAATAGACACAGGGCCTCAAGCGCCTCAAGGTTACGGGTCACTTCCGGCGACAAATGGTTGTCCCATTGTGCCCATGAGGCTGGTCGATTAAAGGTAGGTACCTCACCTGGACCACCCATCTCAATGTCGTCAATGTCGGCATCGATGGTCTCGAAATGTGGACATTGGTAAGGAGGATTGGTACCCGCCAGGTCCGTAAGCTCCACCGGAGCGTTGCCATTAGCGTAGGCTGGGAGATTCCAGCTACTTGATGGCCAATTTCGACTGGGATTTTGATTGTAATCTGGGCCTCCACAGCTGCTGATTTGTGCCCTTCTTGGGCAATTTGGGCTTGCGCAAGGCATTCCTCTCAAGGCTTCCTTCGCACAGCACCACGGGAGCGTGATGGTTACGTCTCCGGAGGTTGCGGAGTCTACGGGGCCGTACTGAGGGGCTAGCTGTGGTTGGGACACCATAGGAACAACATTCAGGTAGCCTCTGCTACCATGAAAGTGCTGCCCTGGGTCGTTGTGGGTGCCGGAGGGCTCGGGGCTGGCAAGACCAGTGGGGCAGGCACGCGAGGAGTCTCCCTGGATGTTGTTATTGGGGTTGGAACCGGATACACGAACACCAACGGAGGCGAGAGCAGCGACAACAGAGGCAAGGTCCATGCTGATTGTGGTCCGGCAGAAAATCCCAGTCTATGAAGAAAATTGAGGGGAATTATTCTAAATACATCTGAGTGTCCAAAACTGTCCGAATGAATTTAAATAATCCATTTATGTAAAATTGTATGGCCGATCTGGGCCGCGAGCGCGCGTCAACGGCAAATGGCGATTCCAGCTAAAATAGCGGAATGCGGCGGATCTACGGGAAATGGACCGCGGAATCAAATCCGGCATATCAGAAATATATAGGAAATATCCTGTGACTGAGCTGCGAGGCGGCAATTCCGCCGAAGCAAAGAAAATGACCAAAATGTAGCCAATCTGGGCAGAATGTCTGAAAATCTGAGCAGATGGGGCTAGCCGCACTTACATGTCGACGCCGCTGGGGCTCATGCAGTGGAAAGTGGTGCCTATGGGCGCCAAGAATGGCAACGCCGCTTTCCAGCGCATGATGGAGGACCTACTCGGTCCCGTCCGGGACTGTGCCGATCCCTTCGTGGATGACATCATCATCGAGTCCGGCACGGAGTGCATGACTGAGGACGAGCTCATCGACGCGCATGAGAAGGATCTGCGCCGAGTGCTCAGCGAGTTGGACAAGCACAACATGGTGTGCAAGCCGACCAAAGCCTCACTCCTCGTGAAGGAAGTGGAGTTCGCGGGTCACGTGGTCGGTCACGGGCAACGCCGTCCCATGCCTGGGAAGCTGGCGTCCCTGCACCACTGGGAGAAGCCCCAGACCATCAGCGAACTCCGATCCTTCATGGGGTTCTGCAACTACTATTCGGGCTATGTCCGGATGTATGCAGAACTGTCGGGGCCGCTGCACAAGATGCTGCAAGTGGGCAAGTTCGATGACCGGAAGGGGAGCAAGAAGAAGCTTGCCTGGACCCCTGAGGCTGAGGATGCGTTCAACAGCCTGAAGGAGCGACTCCTGGGGCAGTTGGGGCTGTTCCTGGTGGACCCGGACAAGGGATTCGTGCTACGGACAGACGCCTCGGACTATGCCGTGGGGGCAGTCCTCGAGCAAGTCCGGGACGACGGGACTCATGTTCCCGTGGCGTTTTGGAGCAGGATCCTGGCCGAGGGCCAACGCCGAACATGGACCGCGGGGGAGAAGGAGACATACGCCATTGTATGTGCGCTCAGGAAGTGGTCTGGCCACATCGGACTGCAGCCGGTGGTGGTTTGCACGGACCACCAGTCCCTACAGAGCTGGCACAAGGAGCATGTCGACACCCCCTCAGGACCAGCGGCTAGGAGGGCCCGATGGCACGAGACGTTCGCCAAGTTCGACCTCAGCGTCGTGTACGTCCTGGGGAAGGACAACACTGTGGCAGATTGCCTCAGTCGCTGGGCCTACCCCGCGGGCAAGGCGTGGATGGACATATCCAGCCATGGAGACGCCGAGGAGACCGAGGAGGCCAAGCGCATCATCGAGATGGAGAAGGTCATGGAGCAAGAGGGGGTCAAGTGCTTTGTGGTGATGGCAAACCGTACGGACCTGGCCAAGTTCCGGGGTGCCCGCGTCCAAGCTATTCGAGAGGAAACCCTCGAGCGATGGATGGTGGCCCCTGTAGAGCTAGTCAGGTCGGTGCTCACAGAGGACTGGTCGGATGACTACGCGGCATCCGAGCACTGGAGCAAGTATTGGAATGCCGTGAGCGCCCCGTCGGACGACGAGTGGCCCGAGGGCTTGACCGAGGATGGCGACAAGCTGTTCCTCAAGGACAAGCTGCTGGTGCCCGAGAACCGGGTGGAGGAGCTCATTGATCATTGGCACAACGCCCAGCTCATGCACCCTGGCGGAGACAAGATGCAGCAGGACCTGGAGTGGCGTTTCAGGTTCCCTCCGGGGTACTACGCCATCCTGGATAGGTACTGCAGCGACTGTGCCGTGTGTCGGGCCACGAAGAGCCCCAACCACTCCACAGCGGGCAACCCAGTGTATACGGCTATACCGGAGGCCCCTATGCGGTCCGTGGCCTTGGATGTATTCGCCATGCCTGAGGTCACCGTGGAAGGAGAGACCTACGACTGTGTCATCCTGGCGGTGGATAGGCACAGTGGGTATATCGTGGCGGTCCCTGGCAAGAAGTCCAAGAAGAAGGACAAGAAGGACAAGCATGGAGTGGGGCTGCAGGCCAAGACCTTCGCTAATGCAATGATCAGGCATCGGCTGACGATTTTTGATGTCCCAGCTGTCATCTGCAGCGATCGGGGCAGTCAATTCGTGGGGACGTGGTTCAAGACGATGTGCAAGCACATGGGGATTCGGCACGCCAAGACCGTGGCATACCACAGCCGGTCGAATGGGCGTGCTGAGGTGGCCGGGCGGCAGATGTTCGAGAAGTTCCGCCAGCTGCACATTGACGAACCGGGATGGAACTGGTATAACCTGCTGTGGAGAGTGCTCCAAGCGTATCACGACCTTCAGGGACCCACTGGACTGTCGCCCCATCGCATCCTGTTCCTACGGGATCGAGTGTCACGCACTCTCCCGTGGATGAACCATGGCAAAGTGGCCCGGGATGCGAATGCCATGATGGCTGAGGCGGACGACACGGCGGCCAAGGTGTGCAAGGCACTTTAGGACGAGCATGACAAGAGGGCCAAGTACTTCAAGCAGGGAAAGGTCCAGAAGTATGCTCTTCAAGACACCGTGTGGGTGGAGCGGCACCACAAGGATGTCCCGTCCAGGCATTGGCAGGCATCTTGGTATGTGCCGGGGGTAATCGTGCGGAAGGTCGGGCAGGATGTGTATGCGGTTCGTGTGGGGGATAACAAGATCCTGGACCGGGACCATACCCAGCTTCGTCCCCGAGCACCAGACCCCAGCGGACGTCCCGTCACCTTCGAGTTCACGGCCGGCGATGTGGACTCGGACGACGAGGGTGAGGACGACGACTTCACCGCTGAGAAGATCCTGGCGGACAAGCCGGACCCGGGGACGCCTGGGGGTAGGCTTTATAAAGTCCGCTGGAAGGGATTCGCCGCATTCAGGGATTCGTGGGAACCTCCGAGCAGTTTCGTGCCGAGGTATACCACGGTCTGGATGGACTACCTAAAGAAAAAGAGTATTTCTTTGGATGTCAAGGATGTGTTGGTCCATTTGGTTGCTGCTGTAGCACCGTAATGGATCCCCCCTTGGCATTTTGTTTGTTTCTGTGCTTGGGGACACGGGTGAGGGCGTTCATCCGGGGATTGTTCGGCCTTGATTGGCCATATACCCCCTTCACTCGATCTCCACGTATATATTTCACTGTGGTATACTTATTTAGGTCGACCGACGACGTTTTTCTATCTTTGATCCCCTTGGTCCATGTTGTAGATCAAGTGGAGACCGGATATGGCGTAGGGCGCTGAGTATCAGTGTCCTCACCCCTCTCTTGGGGCATGGGGGACGCCTACGACGTGTGTGGGGCCTCCATGTGTCCTTGGGACATGGAAGGGGGGGTTGGAGCCCATTGGGGTCCTCCCGTCCTCTCTTCAATGACTTCCGAGCGGTAACAACGCTCTGAGAAGGGGGGTGAAGCCGGTTCGGACCCCCGTGGCCATCTTGGGGTCACTTGGGGTGTGTATTTATGGGCCGGCAAGCCGCCATTGGCTGATATCATACTCTCCCATCCACCTGACCTAACCCGATGTGATAGTGTGATAGGTTTGGCCATTTCGGCTATGAGCGGCCACATACAGTACCGAGGCGCCGCCAGCGGAGATTTATATATCGGAATATCAGGAATCAACAGGGTTTTATTATCATGATGTTTCCGTAATTTTTCAGCCTTTCGTTCTGATGGTCAATGTATCGGCGACCGTCAGTTGGCTCGCGATTTTGCGTTAACCGATTGGTTAACTGTTATTTCCAGATATTTTGGCGGATACTCCGTTGAAGGGTCAGGTTTCATCAGCAAAGGGTTCGTTGCTTCCGCAATTCTCTAAATAAGCACTCGAAATTTTATTCTGAATTTTTCGCGATGTCGAAATCGGATTTTCGACTTCGACATCGCCGCACTTGATTTGGACTTCTTCGAGTGGTCATACTCCTTTCCCTATGCCCGAATCAGGTTTCCCTTATACTTGCCACCCATTTGACTTGGAGATATAAGGGAAACAAAAGTGAATCGTGGGACCACTTTGAAGGACCATATCTACGCGCGAGTGTGAGGAAAGAGAATAAGGGAGGTTGGGTTGCAAACGCCTTGGTCTCAACTGAATTTAGGAAGCATCAAACGCCTTTGGTGTGTACACATGCCCGATATAGCAAGGGATAATGGTCAAGAGGGTATAAAGCGATATATAACTCTTGGACCGTGCAACCGAACATTTTATTGTGACTTTCGAGTGTACCGCATGAGTGTTGGGGTTGCATAGCAACTTTCCTTGGGTTCCTACGTATTTTTAACGTGAAGTTATGTCAATGGAGGGACATGGCATATCATGGTGGGAGCCATATTTTGAGGGTATGTGTTGTATGCATGGTATATGTTTGATATGCTCACGCCCATGTTATATATCTTCGTGTGGCCGAGGAGATGGGGAGCCATACGTGACAAGGGCTTTGCCCATGTCCCAATTGTGGAATTCAAAGCGCTAGACCAAGTCTACCGCGTATGTATTGCTCATGGTATGTTTGACAAAAAGATCCGTGGGTGCACTCCCATTTTCATGGGGCATGTGGATATTGGTGGCGAAGGTATCTCCATGCGCCCGATTGGGGATCCAAGTGGGGGAATTGTTCGCAAATGGTTCCAATCATTTGTGTATTGAATCATGAGCGGATATCATGGGTGAGCATAGAGATATACTATCATGACAACTTTGTATTTGGTCATATTTTCATGTTTTTGACCTCAATTTTTGCTCATTTTTGCGTTTTGTGTACTTACCTGGTCAGCAAACAGCACGAAGCCTATGGAGAGTCAAAACATGGTATGTTGCTCATATGTTGGCATATGCTCCGGAGTTGAACACCACCATATGCCGGATTGCGTACTCCATTTGGCTTGGCGCACGAGAGATTACAAGAATTGGTCTCAAAATCATGGGCTGACTTGGGCAGTGCGTGGCGCCCATATCTGAAGGGGTTTCGGGGGTAAAGGGGGATATACATGGGCATTGGCCTTTGGTCTCTATCCTCCATGAATACTAGACTTCGATTCCATGCATGCTTTGAGCCTTCGGATAAGTAGTAACTTCAATTTTGAGCATATATTTGATATATGGCCAATATGGTGTGAATTGGCAGTTTTTTGACATGTTATGAGTTCAAACTCATAGGTCATTTCTCTAAGCCCATTCGACTCCAAGTCCAACCAAGGTTATGTCAGGGTAGGGCATGGTCCTGAGTGCCACTCTAGGCCATGACACGCCACCTCCCCTTATTGGGCTAGCATTTAGAGGCTTGGGAGTGAACACATTTTTGGGGTTTATGTAATGACTTTTGACATGTGGCATTTAACCATCTTATTGGACTGGGTTCAGGGCATCATGTTGGTGAGTCAAGGGAAGGTCTTGAGTCCAGGGAATGAGGGGTCTATGGCTGTGATTGTATAATTTTCCATCTTTCCCCAACTTTGCTTTATTTGTGTTCATATGCCAATTTCAGGGCTTTCTTCCTTGGTGCAATTCTTGTACATGCCCGCCATCGTGAGACCATCGATGTGCTGAACGAAAGCCCGCAGCCTGATTTGGATTGTGAATTGGGTTATTGCTGTACTTGTGGGATCTGCTTGCTGTTTCAGGGTTGAAGGAGGATTTTATTTCTATTTTTTTGGATTTTGGACCTTGGAAACTGAGGAATGCAATCGTTGATCCGGAGTAAATCAGCAGGGGTTACAGGCGGAAGGGGCACAGCGGGGGCCGGTCCTGGTAGGGACCTTCTTTACAAGATTCCGCTCTCCGCCGCGTGCTATGGTTTAACAAGGGTGATAAGAAGGGGCATCCCATTGTTTTCAATGTGTTCATCAATTGGGCGTCGGAGGTTATTGCTTGTTCTTGGTGTTACTCACCAAAAGCTTATGACGCTGAGATGACACGAGACATGGACGTTGCATTGCCATGGGTATGGAACGGACCTAGGCCGGATATGCGGCTTGGCGTTTGTATTATCCTACTTGTCTAAACATCATAACGCGACTAGCACGACCTGCAGCAGAACCGCGTCCAAGGTTGCTTGGTGGTGCGGGGAGAGGGCAACTTGGGCTTGGCCGTGGTGCAGCTGCCGCTGCTATGGGGCGTGGAAGGAGCCATATGGTTCCGCAAACAAGTCGGCACGGACAGCAAGTTGCAATGAATGCCTACAACCGGTTCTACAACAGAACAATTTCCCAGGTATTCGTTTCATTCGTCATGTTGTTAGCCGGGCCGGGGAGGAGTGTATTTATCTTGTTCGTGGATATTCATTCTTGTTTCCCAGAAATGTATCATCGTTGAGAATTGCTTCTCCAACATCAGGAAATTCGGGTTTTTTCAGCGGCGCAAGCGCGGTGGAGGCCTGTATGACAACGACACGGTGGCGAAGCTCTTCATATTATCATGTGCACTTCACAATGCCGAGCAGCAAATCGACATGATCGCCCGGTGCCGGCTGTTCGGAGAGAAAACATGTTTTTGCGGAATGGCACCGTAGGGAAAGTGCAAATATAAGAAATGTCCCTTTTTGCTAACAATGATCGTTTGCAATTTACTCTAAAGATTCTGTTTGATGATTTGAAGGGTTTTGGTTGCATGCTACATTGCCATATTCGGTAAGGGTAGGTGCAATGGTGCGCAAAATCGTTTTTTTTCGTTGAAATGGATATTTTTTGCAAACATTGTAGGTAGGGTTAGGGTCAGGGTGGCACCCAGGTACTCCAACTGGGCTTGGAGCTTCAAGGGCGGCACGGTGCGTCAAGAGCGCGTCAGGATGCGTCAGGATGCGTCAGGATGATGTCAGAATTGCGTCAGGATGGCGTCAGGATGGCGTCAGGATGACATCAGGAATGTATCACGGATGGCGTCAGGATGCGTCAGGATGCGTCAGGATGGCGTGAGGATGACGTCAGGAAAATGTCAAGACAGTGTCAGGATGGCGTCAGGATGGCGTCAGGATGGCGCCAGGGAACGTCAGGGTAGTCCGATGGCGTCAGGAACGCGTCAGAATGCGTCAGGATGGCGTCGGGATGGTGTCAGCATGGCGTCAGGATGCGTCAGGATGGCGTCTGGCAAGCGTCACATGTGTGTCAGGGTAGAGGTGTTGGCGTCAGGGGCGTCAGGACGCGTCAGGATGCGTCAGGAAGCCGTCAGGGTGGCGTCAGGAAGGCGTCAGGATAATTTCGCGTCAGGTTGGCGTCAGGATGACGTCAAACGACGCGGGGCCCGAATCAAATCGGGGCATCCTCAGGGGGGGTGGTAGGCCTTGGTCCGCATCCTCTGGGGGGCTGGGGGGAGGGTTGGGGATGGTGAGGCGGATGTGCAGGGGGCTATGGCCTGCGGGTCCCAGCGGGAGGGGCCCATATCGGGCCTCCGCCCGGATGATGGTGATTGGGTCGCCATAGCATACGTCGATGCGGGAGAGGGCGGCATCTGCTTGGTGGGGGAAGTGGGATGGTTGGCCTTCGAGGTTGGCCGTCAGGTCCACGAGCACCAGCATTTCGATGGTGTCGCGGACTGCATGGTCCTCGGGTGTGGCCTGTCCCCCTCGGTCCGCCGGTTTGGGGGCGGCGTTCATGTTGCCGATGATGATTGTGGGGGCGAGTATGGCCATCTGGCGCTATGCCTCGGCCAGGGCTTGGAGGAAGGGTTCCGTGGCATCGCCGAAGGGGACGTGGGCGTTGATGACGTTGAGTTGCCATCCGTCCCCGACGACCTCGTAGACGCTTAGCCTCTCTGGGATGCTGAGGTGGTGGACACGGTGGACGTGGATGCCGGTTCGGGCGTACAGGGGGGTCCCCTTGTGCCAGTAGCATTTGTACGCTTTCTGGTCCGGGGTATATATGGGGGTGGTTTCTGGCGGGTCGTCGCGTTGTAGGCCTTGTTCCTGGAAGGCGAGGAGGTGGGGAACCCACTCCAGCCCCTGTGCCATCGGGAGCTCCTGGAGGGCGGTTGTGGCGTCCTTGGAGTATGTGACGGCCGGCTGGTTGAGGTCGAGGAGGTTGACGGTGGCCTCGGTGGGGGCGGGCCGGGGCTGTGGAGGCTTGTGCCCTCGGCCCTTGCCCCGTCAGGGAGGCGGACTGGGGGCCGGGGACTTTTTGCCTGGTGGCCGGTGCTTGGGTAGGCGCGGTGGGGGGAGGCCTTGGCTCCACTCAGGGCGGAGCTCCCCAGTGTATTTGGTGCCTCTGTGGGCCTTGTTCTCGTCGGTGCGGAGCCGGATGGGGTGGGCGCTGTTGAGCTCCAGGGTCTGGCCTTCTGGCTTGTCTGGGGCGCTGCTGCCTTGGTCTAGCTTTTTTTGGCAGTGCCGGATCACCCGGATCTGTGGCCCCCCGTTGTCCCCCAGGTCGCGGAGGCGGTACTGGATTGTGCCCTCACACCAGATCCAGTCGCCCGTGTGGTCGTTGCGGAGGGGCTGCTGGACCTTCGCGCCTTTTTCGAATCCTGGGTACGCCTCGGGTGGGGGCGGTGCTGGTGGTGGGAGGGAGGATGATGAGGATGCCTGGTCCGGGTGGGGTGGTGGTAATGATGGGAGGGAGGATGACGAGGATGCTTGGTCCGGGTTTGCCGGGTGGGTCGGGGGGGGTGCGGGGGGTTGGGACGTTGCTGCTTTCCTGGCCTGGTTGGGGGCGGGTGTGCCCCTTTTCCGTCTCGCTCGCTTGGGTGGGACGGAGGTGGTGGGGCTGGGGGGGCATCGGGTTGGAAGAAGGGGTGCGTAGGCTGCTGGCCCAGATCCCTTAGCGGGGGTTCTGCCGGCGTTTGCAGGGTCGGTTTCGCGTGGCTGCGCGTGAGGTCGGCGAGCCTGCGCACGGTCTCCAGAGGGTCGGTTGGCCATGGCAGTGCGGCCAGGCTGTTGTCAAAAGGGTGGTGGAGGTGGTAGTTCCTCATGGCCTTGGCCTGTTTGACCCAGGCCTCCGTGGATTCCGGTCTGTCTGGGCCGTTGGGGGACCCTTGAGCCCAGTAGAATGCTGTGTGGAGGGCTTCCCACGGGGCGCCTTCGCGGCCTGTGAGTGTGGTGGCCTGGAGGAGTCGCTTCCGGCCTCCTGGGGGGTCTTCCGGGTCTATCTCCGGGGTGTCCGCCTGGGCCGCCATGAGGACTCCGTGTGCCCAGTGGAGGACCCACCACTGGGCGTCCGCTTTGAGGATGTTGATGGCGGGTTGTTGGGGGGGGCTGTCCAGGGTGTCCCACGATGCGATGGCTAGTTCTATCCTGGAGGGGTGGAGGTGTGGGCTGGCCCTGCGGCTTAGGAGTTGATCGATGTGGAGGGGCATGACGGGATCGTTGGGCCCTTGCGGTGGTGGGGGCATTGCTAGGACGGCTGTGGGGTCCAAGTGGTGTCCGTTGGCGGCGAGGGTGTATAGGGCGGCGGTAGTGATGTGGTGGGCTTTCCCCTCCAGGACGATGTGGCGCTCCGCGCCGAAGTCCTTTGGTAGGTCGGCTGTTGGGTGGAGGGTAATGTGGGCCAGGGCGCGTTGGTGGGCCTTTTTTCCCTCGTCTGTTGCCTGCGTCCGTTTATCCCCCGGGATGTGCTGGTGTTGGTGTTTTGGTGGGGGCGGTCCCAGGGCGAGGGACTCTACTCCGTGGAGGGGGATGGCGTGTTCCCTTGACCTGTTGGGCAGGATGTATATGCCGGGGTCCCCCGGTACGGTGCCCAGGTACATGTTGCCCGTGATGGTCGGGGCCGGGAGCGGTTGGCGCAGGGGTGAGGTGCATGGGGTGGAGCAGGGCGGATCATGGTGCGCACACCGGGGGTGGTTGATGCGGTAAGGGGTGATGTGCACGGCGAAGGGTCCGATGGCGCGCTGGAGTTTGTGGGGTTGGATGTTGTTGAGGCGCGCCACCGCCCGTGTGTGGGAGCGCCCTTCCCTGATCCACACGGCGTCTGCCCGTGACGCCGCTGGGTTCAGGCAGTCCGTGATGATGCCTGTGATGGTGCGGTTGTGGGTGGCATCAGACACTCTGGCGGGGGGGGCGCTGATGCGGGGGATGGTGTGGTCGTCGTGGAGGGTGCGGGCCCTGCGCCTTGCATCGTGTCGGTGCCGGGCCTCCTGGGCGGGGGTGTGTACGTCTGGGAATTTGGGCTTCTTATTGGGGCGGTCTGCCGTGTGGAAGGAGCTGGGCCAGGAGGGGGCGTGATGGAGGGTGGGGTGTGGGAGGTCCGCCCGTGTTGTCCACGTGTACAGGATGGTCGCGGCGGCCCCCTCCGCCTGTATGGTGTATTGCTCGTCGTGTCGGCGATGGGTGACGGGGACGTTGGGGGCCGTCAGCTCATATACCTGTGTGGTGTGGGGGAGGTGGCGGGTGATGGTGATCTTGGCGGCGTCGTTCTTGCGGGTGGTGGTGTGGGGGATGATGTAGTGGGTCGCCCATTCGTCGTGGAGGGTGTGCTCCATCGTGTCCAGCTTGAGTGGGGGGTGGAGTGGTTTCGGCGATGGGGGCTTTTCTTGGGCTTTCGCGTGGGGCGGCACTTTGGTTTCCACCAGGTATTGCGGGCTCCAGGTTTCCGGGGCCCCTACTTGGGTGGCTGCCGCTGCTGCGACCTGGAGGAGGGAGGTTGTGTTGGTGTCTAGGGGGGGGGGGGGCTGGTTGGGGGGTGAGTGTGTCGTGGTCTTGGTATGCCCACCGAATGGTGTAGCCTCGTTGGGTGTTGCGGTGCGGGGTCTGGGTCTGGGCTTGCTGGTTGGATAGCGCGGTCTTGATGTCCTCCGCTGCTTGTGGGTTTATGGGTGTGGCGTACGCCCATAACCCCTGGGTGTGTATGCCGTGTGGTGCTTGGCCTACTCGTCGTACCGGGTACAGGGTGCGCGTGAGCCCTAGGTGTTCCTGGAGGAGGTCCCCCCGGATGTCCTCCCACCGTTGCTGCCAGTTGTGTGTGTGGTCGTTGGGGCTGGGGTAGCTGATGAGGATGGCTTGCCATGGGGTGGGGCCCGGATGTACCGTCATAGGTGCCGACGATGGTTGCGCTCCATAGGTACACCTTTGATTGAAATGTTGAAGAATTTGCGTAAGCATAAAAATGGGAAAAAGATAGGCCTAACGTGGAATGCTTCGGCTAACGAGGCCTTTTTGAAGCTCAAGCATGCTATCACGGATATTGTCCCCCTCCAACTAGCCGATTGGGATGAGGACTTTGTCCTCAACCCGGACGCTGGTAATTGGGCGGTGGGGGTGGCCCTACAACAGGAAGGTCCCGATGGTGCTCTTCGCCCCCTTGCCTTTTCTCTCCCGTAAATTGTCGGGCAGCCAATTGAATTGGAGCCCGCGCAGAAAAGAGTGCTACGCTGTAGTGGCGGCACTTCTCAAGTGGCATGGTTGGGTGGGGAACAAGCGAGTGGAGGTCCGTACGGACCACCATAGCCTTGAAGAATGGGCTACGGAGGACCTTAAAACAGTGGGGGTCCCTCTCCACGCCAAGCGCGATGGCATGAATGGTTCTCTAAGTTTGACCTCCATGTGGTTTACATCCCGGGGCCCGTAAACCCCGTGGGTGATTTCTTGTCCCGTTGGGCTTACCCTGCTAACCCGGCGTTGGGCGATGTGTCCATATATGGGACGGCCAAAGCGGCCGGGGATATGCCGGATATGATGGCGGCCGAGAATGAGGAAATTCTCGCCCGACCCCTTGTATTTCGGGCGGTCGTGGCACCCGTTGTTACTAGGTCTAAGGCGGCGCCTCGCCCTATTGAGGCGCCCGCGTGTGATGCATCCCCAGGGGCTTCGGCTCCAGTGGGGGGGGGGGGGGGGCGAAGCTAAAGCAAAAACTCCGAAGCCTGCAGCGAACTGCCAAGATAAAAAAATCTTGCAAGTCCCACAAGAAGGCATCACCTATACATGGGGAGGATGCCCCCGATGTTTTTGAGAAAAATTGGGCTGAAAACTACCCAAATTGTGAATGCTACAAAAACATTTGCCAAGATGCCTTGAATGGGAGCTTTCAAGACGGAGTGAGGTTGATGGATAACAAGCTCGTCCATAATTAACGGTGGTGTGTTCCTACATTGCTAGTGCATCGTTTGGTGGCCGAATACCACGATGCACTTCACTTAACTACCTCCAGTGTGAAAAAACACTCGAAGGAAATAAACCATGGCGTGGAAGGTGAGCGATTGTACAAAGCAGTGGAACTGCAATGCCAAACGTGTCCCTAATGAGCCATTCACACACATGACACCAAGCGCAAGCAAGGGTACATGACCCCTATGCCTATACCTATGGAGCCCAGGGACTCCATAGCGCTTGATGCGTTTCACTACCCTTCCACCTCCCATGATGGAGAGGTGTATGACCGAATGCTCCTATGTGTTTGCCGGCTTTCCGGGTTCCTCATCGCAATCCCTATTCCTAAACCTCGTCATGAAGACAAGGATGAAGGGCTAACGGGGAAAAGAGGGGCCCATTTGGTAATGGAACGCTGGGTGGATAGGTTCGGAGCCCCTCGTGAAATATGCTCCGACAGTGGGCCACAATTTGGGAGCCAATATTTCCAAACCCTTTGTTCCGAGATTGGTGCCCGCTCAACTATGTGTCTCGCGGGTAGACACCAAGGTAATGGCAAAGCCGAAAATACTGGCAAGCAGCTAAGGCGTGCCGTTGCTAAAGCCTTTACCTTGAAGAAGGGCACTAATTGGCTACAGGTTTTGCCCGCCGTTGTACGAGCCTGGCATGAGACTACAGGTCCCTCAGGTTATACACCTAACGAGATTGTGTTGGGTAAACACAACCGTACTAAGAAGCCCCCTCTTGCTGAGCCTAAGGGGATTGCCCAAGACGCCGTTCACTACTTCCAGCGGCATGAGGAGCTTATTGCTCTTGCACGTAGGGCTAGACTTCACGTGCAAGAGACAATGGCTCATAAATATAATGAGAGGAGGAGCATGTCCCCCAATTTCCCAAAAGGGGACCGCGTATGGGTCCGTCGCCAACGTAAAAATCTTGGCGACAAGACTTGCCCCTATTGGGATGGGCCCTATGAGGTTGTGGCCAAGAAGGGTCACGACCTCTATGTTATTCAAGTGGACCAACGAAGGCTAGTTGACGTCCACGTGGGTTGTTTAATGAACACGGTCAACTCTCCTCGCTCCCCTGTGCCTCTAAACTACACGGAGGAGGTTGCTAGAGTGTCCTCCCAATTTGAGGAGGACACTTATAACGTGAAGAAAATATTGGGTCACCGTACTCACCGCAAGAGACTTCCCTTCAAGGTGCGTTGGGAGGGTTATACCAAAGACTGGGATACCGAGGAGCCCGTTGAAACCTTCTTACCGTCCTACAATAAGGTTTGGCGAGATTACTTGCAGAAACAGAATCGCACCCAAACCATTGACCTCCTCGCCCACCCTGGTGGACCGCTCTCATGAGCGTGCCACGAAACGAAAACCCTAACCAGTATGGGGATATATTGTTGGTTGCGGAAGGGAGGAGAGAGCAAGATACGGTGGGAGACAAGAAGAAGACAATGTGCATGCACGGTGCGCCCCTTGGTTACAAAACTCCCCACCGCAGCAGGACGGTGGGTACCGCATGTTTACCCCACCGTCTACCTCTCTCACCGCTAAGGCTGGAGAGTCGTTGGGGTGCAGTGGCGTGGCATCTAGCCTGGGGCAGAGGTGGGACGTGTACTTTCGGGGATCTTAATGCCATTCAAACCCCTATTCGTGCGTCTTACTGGAGCATTCCTTCCACCACCAGGACAGAGTCCCGCCCACGATGACGCCCCCCGTCAAGGGTGCTAAGAACGTGGCAACCACTTCCGAAAGACTCTACCGGGTTGTGCGCATGGTGGTGCTTGCAAGGTTTCGGAGTACCGCTCCGTAGTGAAACCACGACCCCACAGCCGTCCTTGACCCGTGACCCAAGCCAACGAGCTAAAACATTTGCTCAAAAGTGGCGAAGGCTTGAAAACTTTGTTGGGTTGGCGGGTACAACCCATTTTCCCTTTTTGTATTGCGCGTGATGGTTTTCCACCGATTTCCCCTTGTCCAAAAAGGGGGTAGGTATACAAGGTACGAAATACTCGTGTGGCTCACATTACATGGGGAAAAAATTTCGTGGCGTGCAAAATTGCCGCTACATACGGCGAGGACTTAAGCCTAGGGGGAGGGGTCGTCCGCTACGTACAAGTATTCTAATATGAATTGCAATGGGTGCCTTTGCCAGGTCACTCCTTGAGTGCGTGCGGTCTACAAAGGCGATGGCGTTGCGGATTTTGCAATCCCTGCCGCCTGGGTATGTATCCCAGGTCGCCATACGTGCCCGGGTCGGGAGTGGGCACCCTTCATTGCCTTTGCATGGGGTCACATGGTGGCTGGGTATTTTTTTTCATGTCCTTGGCGAATGTCACGGGGGATATTCCTGCCTGCAACGAGAAGGCAACAAACAACATGAAGAAAAGCGCGAGTGTGCACATGCATATATTTATGAGAGATTATATATGTTGATGTTTTCTCTAGAGTTCCCCAGGAGTGGACTTGGACTTCCACAACACCCGAGGGGTCCTCTCTCTCAACAGCCAACCAAACGGATGGGGATATGGGCGTGGCATATTTTTTTTAGAGGCCGGTGCGTGTACTTGGGCTTCTACAACACACACAGACCTCTCTCTCCTGGACACACCAAAACCGGGTGTGCTCCTTGCCCTGTTTGCCTGCGTGTGTGTGCATGTGCTGATTTTAATTACGGGAATATATGGTTGCCTATTACATGGGTTATCACCCGCCCCCCGGTCAAGCAAGACCTAGGATGACCTACCATGGGTTTTGTAACCGTGTACACTGTAGCAAGTTTACACACGGAGGTGTAAACATGCACCGTCATACACGGTGGAGGGGGGTAGGGTGAGTAATGCTCCTTCGGGGCATGTCATCGTGCCCCCGGGGAGCTGGATGGGCTGATACACAAGCGGGACAGTATGGGCGACCTCCCCAGATTGGCGCATGGAGGTGACCCCCTGCCTTACTGCCCGCCGGTGACACACCCACCGACAAAGGTAACACTCAAGCTAACCTAATGTCGATACACATGCCCCCAAGACACACACGAACACCAAGCAACAAGGTGCCACATCTATACACGTGTTCTTTTGTGGGTATGTTTACCGTTTGTTGTATGCACGTGAGTGGTTTGTGAGACATTTTGTTTGTGTAGGCGTGTAGCACCACGTGCTCCAAAGCCGCCAACGCGAGGCCCACACCCTGTGACGCCCTCCTGACGAGTGTGTACCCCCGGGCCCTGCCAATGGATGTGCGCGCACAAGCATGTCTTGTGTTTGTTGGCGTGCATCGGTCCATTATGTGTATATATGATATGTATGCGTAATATGGCTCCTAAGTGGTGCGTTAGTAGTGAGGTCAGGTTATATGGCTCATATGGTTAAGAGGTTTGTCTATCAAAGTGTGTCTATCCACACCCTCAACCCATCTCCGTACCTCCTCCTTTACCATCTAAGTGGTGCATCACGTGTGACACACATGCTAACATCAAACGAGATCGAGGACGCGACCCTTGGCTGAGTCGTGCCCATGGGTTAAATCGTCATCAGAGCCACCGCCGTGGCTTTCCCACATTCAGACAGGCACACCTGCCTTGGTTCCGTTTTCCTGTGTGGCGGTTCTGTTTACAAGTGGGCGTTTGGCTAGGCCTTGTCTGGTCATTTTCAAGCAAGTGGTCAAGCAAGCTTACATTTTACAAGCAAGAGCTCACTCCTTACTACAAGCTTTAGGCAAGCACATCAAGAACATCAAGCAGACACAACCCCTCGTAAACTGTCGGAAGCACAAGGGTGACAGGTGTGGGTATCGTGTTGTGGTTTGTTTCTTGGGAACTCGACTGCACTCCTGTGCCTCTTTGTTTCTCAAAATCCGAAATCCAAAATCCCAATCGACAAACCTCGCAGGATCTTTAGACGGGGCACCAATAATAGCACAATCTCGAAGACATAAACCCTGTTCAAAGATCGAAGTATCTTACAGCGCTCATTCACAGGTGGCATTCGATGCTTTTTTATTATTCACAGACTGTCAGCGCGATTGCGACTGCGATTTGCGATTTGCGCGCTGTTGCACTGCGCTGTTGCGCTGCTGCTGTTCGAAGCCATAACACTACCCCCCCGTTGAGACCTCGAAGGGGTCTCACTCACCTGGGCGGGCGTCACAATGTCGAATGAGAGCAGGCCCAGACAGAAAAAAAATTTTTGGGCCTCGACATGTGCTGGCTACAGAAGCATAACAGTGGACCAATCCTCGTCGAAACAGTGGACCAATTCTGGTCGAGATCACACACCGAGGTGCAGTCATGGGACACCCGTCGTCAGCGCCTCATTCACACGCCGTGTTCGACTTTGCCACGGCTGCGGCTTTCGGCGGAAGCTGCAGAAGACAACCTCGCCAGGCACACTGCACGGGCGCCGTACCCGCAGCAAGGCTGTGGGCACGTCGAACCATAACATACCATAACATCGAAGCTGGATGCCCAGCAGACCAACAGGCCTGTACATCTGTCAGCTCGACAGGACATATGGAGGCATTCGATACCATTAATGGCATCCAGACTGTTGAATAAGCCATTACTTGGCATCCAGACTGTCAAATCAGCCATTACTTGGCATCCAGACATGTCGAATCAGCAGTCCCTGCCCCACGTGAACGTGTACGAACGATCCACGGGAAGTCGACATAGTTCATGCACTTCCTTCAGCGTCTCGACGCCAGCCATGAACTTGAAGTTGTCATGACCCGTATAGTGTCGACGGATATCACTGTCGAGGGCACGCTTCTGAATCAGGATACCAGATCGATGGTTCAGCAATCGAAGGTTGGGATCACCAGGTCGGTCATCGACGGGGCATTTGTACTGGAATACGAAGACATGTTCACGGGCAAGCGCTCGAAATTGTCCAGGTCCCAGTGTTTGTGCCCTGGTCGAATAGAAGTCCCAGAGGCTCGACAGTTTCCAAACGTCCTCACTCCACAGATCGGCCCGATTGGTGACCTCGAAGGAGTATCCGTCATGTCGACCAGTAGACCACCGATAGGTTTCCTTCGAACCAGTACCAGCGGCCATGCTGTGGTAGAACTGACCAGTTCGCGTATCGACTCGCCACCACGGCGTGTCGGCAATCGAAAGTCGTCGTACGACAATGACGGCGCTGATGTCGTCCTTCTCAGGGCCGAGGGCATATCGGTCGACGATCTCAAGCGTGTCGGTTCGAGAACCTTCTTCTTGGAGTCGACCGAGGTGTTGATGGACATAGTGGCCGTCAGCGAGGGAACTCTGCAGAGCGAATCGAACCGCTTCTGCAGTCACAAGGCTCGAAGCCGTGTCGACAATGACCGCTTCGAGGACTTGGTCTCGGCAGCTGACCTTGCGTCGATGGGCAGCCTTAAAGTCTTTGTGGATCGGCGTGAGGTACTTGAAGAACGGAATGTCGAAGTGGTGCTGATAGGCATTCAACTCCATCGACAAGAACCGGTGATCGAGGGGGTCCGGGTGGAACGGGTCGCTCGCAGGCGAGTCGGTCTTCTCGATCTCCTCCCGTTCGTCAGCATAGACGTCCCTTCGAAACTTGACCGTCCGACGCCAACGTTGTCCATCTTGGTATCCGGCCTCGAAGGGGGACATGAGGTATGTCGAGGTACCCAGGCGTCGAACCAAATCGGGGGCATCCACGAAAGAAAAAAGATTGACATACTCTTCATTCGATGAGTGAAGGGCAGCAACTCGTCGGATTGCCCTATCGAAGTCGTGGTACCCGAGTCGTCCGGGTCCAGTCTGGTAGATCGTCGCCAACTGGACGAGGTCGATGGGGGCGCCTGGTGCGACGGCGTTGTACGCGTAGGGTTCGATCTGTTCTCCGAGTCGAAAGTATTCCTGGAGCTGGACCGCAAGGTCCTGTGTTCGATGTGGAGCGCACCCATATCGTTTATACCCAAGTCGAGAGGTGCCTCGAAGGCCGCGCAGTTGGTGTCGGCGAAGAAGCAAATCGACTTTGTACGCAAGGAAGGGGGCTCGATCTTCAAAGAGCCAGTCGTTCGCCTGGCAAACCTTTTGGAGATCACAGATAACTCCCATAATCGAAACGGCAACGGGAGCTTCTCGTCTCATCCTTTCGTGGGTCCAGAAGTGTCGATACTTGAAGATCAGGTCGATCCCATCCGCAACGTTTATCAGGTCGTCGATACCCGAGATCTCTCGATGCATGCGGTTGAGTCGAGCAATTTGACTCGACAGGGTATGTTCGGTGAGGTCTTGTCAGAATCCATATTCGAGCTGTTCATCATAATGTTGCCATTTCATGAGGGCCGTTCGAAAGTTTTGACAAGCCACTTCGATTTTCGTATACCATTGGTATCCTGGCTTACCACCAAGGTTTCCCTGCTCATCGAAAGACGTGTCAGGGGCACTTCGAGCCATTTCGTACGGGAATGGTGCGGTTCGACCCCAACTGTCAATGCAGATGGTCTTACCCAACTCGACAATGGCGGCATTTGCGTTCGACACGACTTCATAGTGTTTCTCGCTCAGGAACGTGTGCGGCTTTCGAAGACCAGCCATGGTACTCGACACAATAGTGAGTACCGATGGTTCGAGCTTAGTGTACTCCGTCTTCATCGGATCATCTTCATGTGTCCCAAATCGATAGGGTGGCTTCAATCCGAACGTTCCCAAGTGTCGAAGTTCGTCGATGGTCTCGATTTCATGATTGTACTGCGGCATGTTGTAGGGCTGCCATTTCGACTCCGGCACCGGCACAGAATCGTAGCTGGGTGGTGCTGTCGACCGCACGGGTTCGTAAGGATATTCTGCTTCGTCGTCGGACTCGAGTGGCCAGGGTTCAGCGTCGTAGTTGTAGTCATCGTCGTGGTAATAGGAGTCGGCGTCGGGGTAGTAGGAGTCGGATTGGTTCGTTCGAGTAGAAGCTTGTGTTTTCGGGGCATTCGAATGCCAGGATTGGTCGACCCAGTCGTCTTCGACTTTCGGCTCTCCGGTACTCGGATCCTCTCTGGATGACCTCGATGTCCAGGTGTTCGGCCTCGATGTCCAAGAACTGTCGACCCATCCAGGCGCTGAACAGAAGAAGGAAGATCAGTCGCCGTACCCCGTGTAGCAAGCAAGATCTTCATCATCAGAATCGAACCAGTCGTGGCTTGAGCACCGCTCTCGAAAGTATTCTCCATCGACCGGGGGAGGGGGCCCGTACAGCTTACAGAGTTCCGGCGGCATGTCGGGTGGAGTCCCTCCCTTCGTCGGTTCCAGAACAGGCAAGCTGGCCAGGGCTATCTCGAGCACTTCCAAGCCTTCGGCGCCTCCTGTTATGATGGTCCGTCCACTCGGCGCTATTCCCGCAAATTTCCCGCGAGGGAACACACCTCCCTTGCCTCCTTTCGACGGGCCTCCTTTTCCTTTCGAGCTCCAAGCATATGCCGACTGGCTGTAGTGCGGCGGTTCGAATGGATCGAGAGGTCGATTCGGACGAGTTGGCGCTGATGCTACCGACAAGCAGCGGCCAGTTGAAGTCGTCCTCGCTGGGGGTTCAATCGCGTCAACATCGATGACGTTCGACGATGTTGCTCCAGAAGGCGGAGGTCGAGAGGAAGCTCGGGGCGTCCGGGATGTAGTACCATAGGCGGAGGCTCCGGTGTTCGACCCGGAACCTCGCATGAGTTTTTCGAAAAACCACGCTGCAGAGAAGAGTAAGGGTGTTACTCAGTTACTCAGGGTGGAGTCGAAGGAACTCAAGGTACACAGGATCCTCCTCTAGAGCCTTGCTCGACTCCCAAGACCATGTGTCGTCATCCCATTCACAACGGTACAGGAATGTGCGGCGCTTTTTAGATCCCACTCGACGTCTAGCCACAATTTTGACAAGTCGAGGAGATCCTCCAGTTTTGACAGGGGGCATCGGAAACTCCCACACCGGCTGTCCCTCTCGATGGACGTAGGGTTTTATGCTGTCTCGATTGAAAACTCGCAACCCATCGAAGGGGGCAGGGATGTCCAGTTTGACATTCTCGCCCTTGTTCAGTACCTCGAGTATTTTGTAAGGGCCGCACCAGACAACATCGAGTTTCCCTTTATGTCGATATTCAGGCACCAACATCCACCATCGTTCACCGACTTCAGGCACTCGAACGTGTCGGTCCATTTGCAGGACCACATGCATCTGGCGTCGACGTTCCTCGGCAAGCATTGCACGCACAGAATCGAAGGTACGTTCCGCTCGTTGCATGTAATCATTCACGGTCGATGGTTCATGTGCATGAGAAGTCATTCGGGGAAAATCCAATGGAAAATGGGGTGTTCGTCCTTCATCTATCTCGAACGGGGATAGTCGAAGACTATTGGATGTCAGGTTGTTGAACTGGATTTCGGCGAACAGGAGGTCGACATCCCACTCGTTGTTGCCGAAGATGCCGTGTGTACGCAGGCGCTGGAGGATGGACTGATTGCTGCGCTCCGCCAGGCCATTGCCTCGAGGGCGGTTGGCCACTGTTTGATGCATCTCAATCTTGAAGCGCTGGGCCAACTCCTTCCACGCTTGAGACTCGAACAGCTTGTCTCGGTCAGAAACAATTTGTCGAGGGCATCCTTTCAATCGAATAACCTCACGTAGGAACACATAGATGAGGTCGTAGGCTGTCATATCCTTGCGACAAGGGATGAACATTCCACGCTCGGAGAATCGGTCGACTACAGTCATGATGGCATCATGGCCCCTTGTGGTTGGCGGCAATCCCGAAACCCAATCGACGGACACACTGTGCCATTTGGTGTCGGGCACCGGCAAGGGTCTTAGGACTCTGGCGGGGTCGACTCGTCTTGATTTCGCCGCTTGACAGACATCGCAACTTAGTATGTATCGCTCGACATAGTGTCGTAGGTGTGAACATACGTAGTCGCGCTTAATCAGGGCCATGGTTCGAAGGACTCCTGAGTGGCCATAGAACTCCGACTCGTGATACATAGCCACAATCGACGTAACCAGCGTTCGGGGGACAAGCACACGTTTGCCCATCATCGACAAATGGAAGAATTTGCCATCATCGAAGGACAACTTGGCATCTCAAAGCTGGTGTCGTGCTGCAGGGCTTCGAATTGCGACTTCGTAGATGTGTTTCGTCCGGGGGTCCTCCCGATAGGCTGTCGCCCACACAGCTGTCGAAGTCAAGTCTTTGCACTGATAATGTCGATGTACTCGGCGGTGTGTACCCTTAAGACTCGAAGGGTACGGCGTGTTCGACCCAACTTTCGGCAAGGGAACCGATTGCAACGTGCCGTCACGGTGACGTCGACAGCGAATCAGTTCCGCCATGGTCGGTGCGTATCGAAGTTCATTGCCAAAGGTGACTCGAAGGGGGCGATCCATGCTTACATCGGGGAGGTCGTCGGTGTCAATAGACGTGTCTGGCTCATTGCCAGCCTCATCGAGATGCATGTTTGGTTGGTGTGAATTCTCAGCCATGATCTCGTCCGATGGTGCTGGATCCAGTCTCAGGTCCTCCGGCTCCGCAGTTGTCGCGCTCGACGGTCGCGGCTCCAGGTCCTCCGGCTCGACGGCGGGTTCGGTGTCGAATCGGAGGGCTGGTTCCGCAAGCTCATCTGCGTCAAGTTCCTTCCCCACGGAGCGTCCGCTTCGTAGTGAAACGTACAGATGGTCGTACGGCTGGGGCCACACCTCGTCATGAGAGAATGTGTCTTCGAGTACATGTAGGAACTCATCGACAGATTCTCCTTCCGGTGAAGACCAGTCTTCGACCAGGGGAATTGCGAAAGCCCGTGTACGTGTAGCATTTTCGATCTCCATCAACTGCCGCGAAGTTAAACGAGAGCAGGCATCTGCCGCAGGGTTCTCGAGGCCCGGCACGTACCACAACGTTAGGTTGTATTCCTCGAGGAATTGGGACCATCGTGCTTGCCGTGGTGTCAGCGGTCGAGGACAGGTCTTGAGGTATCGAAGACTTTCGTGGTCAGTGTGCACGTGCACCTGCTGCGGTCCTCGAAGTAGGTGAAACCATTGTTTCAAGGCTAATACGATGGCCAACAACTCCTGTTCTCGAATCGGGTATCGAGTTTCGGCAGGCTGCATTTTCCGCGACATGAAGGCAATAGGTCGAAGATGTCCCTTGTACTTCCCATGCGCACATCGTTGCGCCAGCGTAGCACCCACGCAGTCTTTCAAAGCGTCTGTGTACAGGTGATACGGCTGTCGGGGGTCGATAGCACTGAGATGTGTCGCGCTGATCTTCGCCTGCTTCAGCTTGTCGAAGGAAGCTTGGTGGACGGCTGTCCATTCCCACTTGAAGTCTGCTTTAAACATTGCAGTCAGAGGGGCTGCGACAGCTTGGAACCCTTCGACAAACTGCTGGTAAAATCCACACAATCCAATGAACTGTCGAACTTCATGAACCGTAGTTGGTGGAGGCCAACCTCGAATGACCTTGATCTTTTCGGGGTCCATGTGTACTCCATCTTGGTTGATGATGTATCCGCAGAAGGGCACTCGACTCTGAAAGAATGTGTATTTATCGATGCAGGGGAAGAGCTGGTGCTCACGGAGTAGGTGATGTACCAGGTCGAGGTGTCGTTGGTGTTCGTCCGCATCCTTCGAGAAGACGAGGATGTCGTCAATGTACACCCATACAAAGATCCCCAAGTGGTCTCGAAGGACATCATTCACGACGCGTTGGAACGTCGATGGTGCATTGCAGCGGCCAAAGGGCATAACAACCCACTCGAAGGCGCCAAATTGTGTGTTGAAGGCGGTTTTCTCGATATCTTCGTCTTGAATTCGGATCTGGTGGAACCCACTAACAAGGTCAATCTTTGAGAATACGGTGGAACCCCCCAGTGTACTCAAGATGGATTGGATCGATGGCAAAGGATATCGATCTCGTACAGTTCGTGTATTCAACGCTCGGTAGTCGACGCACATACGCCATTTACCATTCGCTTTCTTCACCAGTAGGCAACCCGCTCCGTATGGACTCGAGGATGGTCTGATGCGACCAGATCAATGCAACTTGTCCAGTTGTCGTCGAAGTTCATCTAGTTGGCTCGGATCCATTTTGTAAGCGTGTACCCACGGTGGATTTTCTTCCGAATCGAGGCGTATTCGATGGTCTCTTCCAGGTCGATGCGGAGGTAGGTCTCCATACTCCGCTTTCTCCCGGTCGTAGAGGTCCGCCCACTTGTGTAATCGACTCGGTAGTTTGCGACGAACAGGGTCAAGCCCGTCATCATTGTCATCACTGGCTTGCATCTTATACATTTCATCGACCGGCACTGCTGGTCGAGGCATGCAACACAGAAATACTTGATCTCCCGTGAGATCAGATCGACGGATCTCTCTTTTGAGTTTCGGCAACGAAATGTACTCAATTTCCATATCGCTGCACTCCTCATCGGTGATACCATCTTCCGTTTCGGACTCATCGTACGTGTCAGTACTGCGCTGAACGTGTGTCGACGAGTGTAGGTCAGGGTGTCCGTTGGCATGTGGGGTAGGATTCCCAACCGGACTCGCTTTCGAGGAACTGGATGAAAGTATCGAAAGAAGGTCCAGCTTTGAAGCTGCTTGAAACTGTAGCTGGGTGGAATGTCGTGATTCGCCAAAAGACAACCGGTACGAAATCGAACCATGTTGGATGTCGGTGTATCGCTCCTTCCAGTTGACAGTTGGATTGTAGCTTCGAAGCCATGGTAGTCCAAGCACTACATCCGGCAAAATCTCCAAGACCTTGAAGTGATGACGAAATGCAAGCTCTCCAACTCGAACATAGGCTCGCGTGTAGTACCGTACTTCGACTTGGACACCTCCTGCTGTCAAGACATGTCCAGGGTTTCTCAGTTTATAGAGGGGAAGTCGCGCCCTCTTTGCTGTTTGCATCAACATAAAGTCACTAGTCGCTCCACAGTCGACCAACAGTTCCACGCTGGAGTCAAAGGAGTCTTCACAACATGCGCAAATGCGCCCTCGAACCGTGAACAGAGAAGCATGCTTAGGTTCGGTTCCTTCAACAGTGACACTTCCAAGCGTCGAATTCTTTTCGGGTTTATTGGTGCTGGTGGTGGTGTTCAGCTCTTCTCGAGGACGTCCGCCACCAGGTCTTCGGAATTGTTTTCTAGGCCGTTGTAGGCCTTTCTCTGCTCTTGCAGCGGGATCGAAACCGTCCCTTGCTGTCTCGACTTTGATCTCGTTTCGGTGTGTTCGACCGTGATTCCCGGCGTTCTCGTCCTCGGGATGGCGGTCGACCTTTTGGACAGTCGCGTGCCAAGTGTCCTTGTTCGCCACAGTTGTAGAAACGTCTGCTTTCTCGACCATCTTGGCGTCCGCCATGTGAACGTCCGAACCGTTCACCAATGTAGGCATGTAACTCTTCTCGAAGCTTGGCAATTGCATCGAGATTCATCGGCTCTGCCACGGTCGAAGCCGTGGGCGCCGCAGCCGGGGTCGGCATCGGTGTGACGTGTGGCGTTGGCATAGGGTTCGATGGAAACGTGGAAGTCGAAGTAGGTGGGACCATCATAGGCAGGGGTCTCGACACTGCAGGACCCAGGGTGTGATCTGATGTCGTTCTCGATGCGTTCTGTACTTCTTCCAGTTGATACCCAGCCGCAATGTAGGCTTCCGCGATGGTCTCTACCAAGGTATCGAATCCAAATGGATTATTAGAACGCCATCTCGAACGGACTTCAACGATGTACTGCCGGCGCACAGCGTCATTCGACAACCCTTCAACAAATCGAGAGTTGACGAGGTAACCCATCTGGAGTTCATTCGTGTTGACCCTCGACTTGATAACGCATGTACGAAATTCTCGAACGTAATCTGCATGTCGGGGAAACTCGCTCTCTTTCAAGCTCAACATTCTCGACAAATACACTGGCTCATGGGATATGCAGTCGAAACGCTGGCCTAACACACGCATGAGCTCGAACCAGTCGTCCTGTACAACTTTCGTCAGGCTATGATAGTACTCAGCGGCATCACCATCGAGGAGGAATGACATCGGTGCTGCCTGATCGACGGGTGAGGTGATGTCCGACAAAGTGAAGGCTCGTAATAGATCTTCTTTCCATGTCCGAAATTCTCCACATCCAGGTTTACCCGTGAACCTCTTGACCAGTTTGTTCAGGCGCTCGACGCGGCGTCCCAAAATCTCCTGCGAAGGAGCACGTTGAACTACGAACTGGGGTAGTGTTTCGAAGGTAGGCCGCTGTGGGAGTGGTTGTTGTGGAGGGTGAGGTTGGTTCGAATTCGAAGAAGACGGTGGTTGCGGAAACTGTTGTTGTTGTGGTTGCGGAAACTGGATGTTGTTCGGAGGTGGTGGACTCGAAGTTCGTACAAATTCGTTAAGAAGAGCGTAACATTGCGACAATTCAAGTTCTACGCGTCGAAGCTCATTTGCAGCAGCTTGAGTTGCATTTTCCGTCGAGGACTGCAAGGTATCGATGCGCTGGCCAGTTGCTGCTGTAGCACTTGCTGCTGTTGCCTGCAATGCATCGACGCGTTGTTCAGTTGCTGCGGTAGCACTTGCTGCTGTTGCCTGCAATACATCGATGCGTTGTTCCAATTCGATAACTTTGGCTTGAGTATCCGCAAGCTTCTGCGAACAGCTGTGAAGATCACCAGAGAGACAAGGAAACCACTCGCTTTCTCGACTAGCGATGCGCTCTGCGATGAACTTCTCTAACGAGGTCGAAAATTCGTGATGCAAGGGTGAATCACTTCGAAACAAACTGTCTCTGATGAAATGCAGCATAGCTGCGTCGTCGAAGGGCCGCTCCATTGTAGATCGAGGTCCAAATCAAGTTGACGGCGTTGCGGCGTCGGAGATTGATCTCGAAGATTGATCCTCCCCGCCACCTAGCTGGCTACCACTTGTCGTGGTTTGTTTCTTGGGAACTCGACTGCACTCCTGTGCCTCTTTGTTTCTCAAAATCCGAAATCCAAAATCCCAATCGACAAACCTCGCAGGATCTTTAGACGGGGCACCAATAATAGCACAATCTCGAAGACATAAACCCTGTTCAAAGATCGAAGTATCTTACAGCGCTCATTCACAGTTGGCATTCGATGCTTCTTTATTATTCACAGACTGTCAGCGCGATTGCGACTGCGACTTGCGATTTGCGCGCTGTTGCGCTGCGCTGTTGCGCTGCTGCTGTTCGAAGCCATAACAATCGTGCCTGTGTTCTGCATTGTGCCTAAGTGTTTTTCTCGATCCCTTTACCCTGAGGCCGTCGTGGCCCCTTTCCTCTATTCAGTGGACAACCGCGCGCACGGTGAGCCATCGTGGCCGTGTTTGTTAGTGGCCTAAGCATGCACAAGACAGAGGCAGGTACAAGGCAGAAGGCAACAACCAAGCATAATTGTTTCCCTGCCCTCTAACTCTACTTTTCCACGTGCTCTCTGTTGCAGGCACAGTCCTAAGTTACTGTCAGGCTCTCCCGTCACTGTTGCTGGCAGTTCTTTCCCAAAAGTAAAGTTTTGGCATTGTCGCGTTGCACCGTTTTGCAGGTACCGTTTCCTTCAGATTTGTTTAAAGGTGTGATTTCACTTTGCCTTTAGTTTTAATTCTGAGGAAAAATAACAATTTTACCTGCTGGACCCCACAATGCCTTATGCGACACGCGGGGACCAGAATCTGCGGGCAACAGCTGGCGACTTCGCCTACTACTTTTTGCGGGATCTGCGGGATCCCGTTATTGGATTTACAGATTTCGGCGGTGGTTCGATTTGCACCGATCGGAGCTATTTCAGCGGCCGTGCGGCCGGCTCCGAGATTGCCTGCGTAGGTGGGTTTCCCTATAGGTGGGATTCTGTGCTGATCGAACATTTGCTGCTGTTTGTGACTGCTACGTTCCTCCTGGGCATGTACTTCCTGCCTGTGGCAGTCGTTTTAAGTGGGGAGGTGAAGCAGGTCACACCCCTACCCTAGCATACTACCCTTAAGGGATCATTATTTGGCCCTATATATGGGATATATATGGAATATTTTATATGATATTCCATTTCCTTGTTAGGAACATAGGCTGTGGGATAGATAAGGCAATATTGGATCTTTGGGTGCTATATGAATTAGTGGATGATAGGGTGGATTTCTCATATGCGCATATCAGGTATTTCATTGGCTATGTGTATCATATCTGTTTGCAGAATATTTTTCAGTCAACACTATCATTGTGTCCTCTGTGCCAAGCAATGTTGCTGCCCATGCCATGCGACCTCTGTTCCTGACCACCCAGTCTGTTTTCACCACACGGTGTGCTGAAATTGGGGTCCCAAAAAGGGGTGCTTTGGCAGACCCAAAAATGAGCCAAAATTGAAAGTATCCATAAGGGTATTCCTCCATGATGGCTCGGAGACGGGACTCAAGGTTTGGTATCGGATACGAGAGGAGTCTAATGGGGGCCCACACATACTTTTGTCCCAAAGATCTTCATGGGCCATGGCATGCTGATAGGCAGAACTAGACCCACAAGTGCCAAAATGGCAAAATTGTCCACACACACCTTGGCGTGACTCCTTATTAGTGGGCGCTTCGGTTCGCCCATGTGGTGTGTAAGTTTTGGGGACCATTATGCATAAGCTACATCACATAGTTGGTCCCTTGGTCCATGCATCCAGCGTGCACGGGGGGGCTGAACATAGTGCGCGTCAGGCCAAAAATATGAAAAATGGCAAAAAAGACAAAAAATGGGCACACTCATGGTGGGGTCAAATTGAGCACATGTCCGACGTGGACCCGAGTGTGCCGCAGAATTGGTATCAATTCCGATGTGTCCAACATATCTTTTGGGTGTCGCCCAAACCCCTCCGGATTGGGGAATGGCAGGGTCGCCAAGTGAGTCCATGATTTGGGATTGACCCAAATTGCCCACATTGTGGCCTTGGTGTGCGAGGCCCAAGACTGTTATTGGCTAGGTTCAAGATATGTTGGGCACCGAAGTATGTACTCTCAGAGTATACTTGGGTCATGATGGGAATTGAGCGCAACGTTGAGATACAAGGTCGCCACTTGACATCATGACGGCCCAAAAAAGGGGAAATTGATGAAACAACAGGCGGAATGCACTGCAAATCCCCACAAATATATTCCGAGACCACAGGCTTGAATTCAGTAGCCGGCAATTCCCATTACATACGGTGTCTTGGTACCATGGACCTTCGATTCCACGCTTGGGGTCCACTTGGGGTGCCATGGAAGGTTGCTTGCGTTGCTCCCCAAATGGGCACGTGGAAAAATGGGAAAATCCAAATAACACACCTTGCTTGTAGCGCATCGCTTCGGGTGTGATCTCCATGGGTCATTTGGTGAAGGTTAGACTTCTGAGTCTTGATTTGGGTTAGGACAGAGGGCTCCGCTGAATATGGGGTCCATTGGCGGGTTTGTCTTGGAATGGTACAGCCGCCAAATGGGCACACGAAATGACCCATATTTGCCCACAACCGTACCCAAGCCTTATATACCCAACCTAGTGGCCTAGGACCAAAGTAAACCTATGTTCTTATGTAACGTTGGTCCTTGAACACACATGCAAGTGCTTGGGCTGAAAATCGACCTCATTTGGGAAAGTTCATTTTTGGCATGCAAGCACAAAATGTAGCCAAGTGGGATACGAAGATCATATATGTACACTCTGGGGAGGGCAAGTGAGATGACCCGGGTGTTAAGGCATGCAAAGAGGGAGATTATACCACGGCAATGTATTTCTACATGTACTTGGGCGCAAAGTACATGAGAATCCCCAAGCTTTGGAAAATCCCAAAAATGTATAACCCTTTGGGCATATTGAGTTGGGACCCAATAGCCTCAATATGAGGGTGATAGGGGCAAACGCTCATCAATAGTGCCGATGAGGCACATTAGGTCGCCCTAGCGAGCTTGAAAGCGCGAATCCCTTGTTATTCGACTTGGGGGTTTAAAGCGCGTTTCGAGATTTTTCTTCGAGGGAAAATTTGGCGACTTATGTCAAAATTTAAAGAAAAAATTTGCGGAACACTCGAAGGGTGTTGCGCCGTTAAGTCCTCAAAAAATCAAATTGTAAATTTGGCTTATCAGAGCCGCGGCACAGGCAACGCCATCATTTGCAACTGCGACAACGGGCACCTGTGGTCAACTATTAGACCCTGATCGAATTTTGATGAAATTCGATTACCAACATAAAATTGTTGGAATTCCTGATCCCCTGATGCCACTTACGGCAATTAACAGCGACGTCGCGATTCGAGAATTCTGCAACAACTGCAGACAAGGAAAACTTGGTATCCCAGCGGAAGAAGGGACATACCTCAGGGACGTCGTACGGGTGCCCATGGGGGGCCAAAGAGGCGGCCCTCACAGGCTGGTCAATCCCAATCATAGGGGGCGACCGTTTCCATGTTCCCCAGGTTCCGCTCACGCGCGAACCAACGCATACTGCGGCAATTCACCCAGGGGCCTCAAGGTGGACCCTCATCCCTATGGGCACCTCATTGCCGTCCCGGAGTCCGGGGCATTTTCTTGACTTCCTGTGGTCAGGCTACCCATTGTTGGCCCATGGACCACCTCTCCATGGTGATCGGTTTCCCGATCCCATGGGGCTGTGGTATGGTGCCCCGTGCTGCTCAGTGCACTCTAAACCCCTTTTGCAACCCCGCGATGCCCCTCTCCGCTGTGCCACCCCCCGGCCCCGCCCCATTCTACTTACCCGGGTCTCCTATCCTCATTGTGTGTTTATACCCCACTGGGCCCCCAGCAACCCTGTGGCGCGGGCCCGAAGGACTGGTTAGTGCCTCTCACACGAGTTGCCCCTTCTACGACATCTTTGCCTTTCGGCACCTACCCGGAGGGCCCGCCCTGGCCTACTGCGTGTGCTTATACCCTACCGGACCGTTGCGTGCGGATGCACTGGTTGCTTCCCCTGCCCCGGCGCGCCGCGTCACGTGCCTCCCCCTCTCTTGGGCTTCTCCGTGTTCCCTGGGCCCGTTCCGGTACTTATGCCCCTGCACTCCTTCTCTCACCACTCTCCGCGTGTCTGAGCTTCTCACTTCTCCGTGTGCATCTCGCTTGCCGCTGGTGTTCTTCCCCCCTCTCCCAACGGCCCCTTTGCGTGTCTCTTCTCTCATTAGGTTTTTTTTGCAGTTTGTTTTTGGTGTTGTTCGCTTGTTTTTTTTTGTGCTTTTTTTTTGGTCTTGCCCCCACCCCCTGTTCTGCTGATCTGTGGGCCCACTTGGTGGGGTCTGCCCCCATCAGATTTTTCTTGGGTGTTGCTTTTTTCCTCCGCTTTGCAAGCCACACAACACAACAGTTCCACTGCTTCAGCTGGTTGTCTTTTGTATCTGTTCTCCGGGCTTCCTGGTCCCCGTGGGGCGGTTTCTGGCGCCGTCCCCAAGCCATGCTTCTGAGGGCGCCTGCTCCCCCTTGCCTTTTGCCTTTTACAAAACAAAATCAAGGGGTCTTGCATTGCAATGCCAAAGATGGTGCAGTTCAAAACATTTTGGCAAGTGACAAGAAACAACAATGCAAAACATTTGGACAAGGAAGAAGAGTTGAAAACAGTTTGGCAAGGAAGAAGGAAACATTGCAAATAGTTGTGAGAAGTAGAGAGTATTTTTTGAAAAAAGAGAAGAATGTTGGAAAGCTTTGGTAACTATTTGGGATTTTTCTTTTCGTCAAAACTGAGCTAGCAGCCTTTTGATGCCGTCTCAAAAAAGACGCCGGGTACAGACCTTAAAGTGGACATTCACCCCCAAAAAAAAGGCCTGTTGTGAAGTTTTAGTGTCAAAACTGGCAGTTTGAGAGCTACCGGGTCTCAACTGTTTGAGCTGAAACGGGCAAAAATGGCAAGGTGCCTAAATTTAAAGTGTATGAAATTGTTGCCCCTCTTGTATGTCAGGTGCTTTGATCTGATGAATGTTCGGGAGCACATTTCCATTTGAATTCGTTTTGTGAATGATTAATGTGCTAGTGTGGACGGCGGGTTGCAATGATGTCCGCCGATGCGTTTCATCAACGCGTCCCAAGAGGAGATCGCTATCTCAAGTCCCCACCCCACTACACCCACCAACACTAACGTTTTTACCCGCTCTCATTCCGTTGTATGGCCGCCATTTTGTTATCCCACTTGAATGGGCATGTCTTTGGATTCAGTAAAGGCCCGTTACATTGATCTATGTCTCTATTGGATGGTTTTATCTAAGCGTGGGACCATAATAGGACTTCGTTAGACGTTCGTTTAGGCGATCATGTTCCGCTTACCACTGGTTGACGGAGAATGTGTCAAATTGGTACAGCCCTAGGCCTTACCAGTATGGGCTTCAAGGAGGTGCCTTGTCGAGGCATTCTATGGAGGAGGTTTGCAGTGCAGTGGGCTCCAAACCTTTTGATTCGTAAGCAAATAGCAAATTACGTGCGGCCGGTTGAAATAGGGCAGGAAGGAATCTTGCTACACCTTCGTTGTCACACCCTCCCCCTTCGGCCCATATCTTAGCCCACGCAAACTGCACCCTGTTTTGCGTGTCAAACGAGCAGAAAAGGACGGGTTCACAACAGGGCAAAATGACTTTTTTTTTGGATGTTTGATGAACGTGATTTTGGGCGTAGTGAAATAAATTGCATTTTCTAGTATTGCGCAACTCCGTGTTCCTAAATGGCACGTCTTTTACATTTTACGGGCTTCTGAGTGCGCGAGGCCTCGCGCACTCAAGATATTCGAAGTAGAGTTTGTTACGAAACAGAAAAACCATAAGGACTGGCGTTTGCTGAAATACACAGCTCCCACACGTTATTGAAACACAGGTTGTGTTGATGAAGGAGCAGTGGAAGCGTATAACGGTTAGACTTCCCATGTTAGGTGAAACACATATACTCTAAAATGAAAATCAAATACCAATTTCGGCATCCGGCCTCGCGCACTCACGTCACGTAATGTATTGATTTTCGGAATTGATATGACGCGTACAATTGCAGGTACGGTACCAGATGGACAAACAGATTTGATTTTTGCGGTGGATGTGTGTGTAGACACAGTGTTGGTCAGATATAACACGGCATAGAACATTGTCCGACGTAAACAATCAGTGCACGAGGCCTCGCACACTCAAACCACACAAGGAAATGAAAAAGCAGGCAGGTCAGGCTACGCCGGTATTTACATTCCTCTTCACGGCTACCACTTGTGACAGTCGATTATACATCGGTAACCTTCGTCATATTTATCAGGGGATCAGGGGAATGATTTGCTTTTTTCCAACAGCCAGTCAATGTCAGACGTGTGCAGTTCTAATAGCGGCCGTAGCCTTTGCTGCCCGAAAGATAGGGTTTTTTTTTCCAACTGGGTTTAAAGACGGAAACAGAACAGGAAATCGTGGCTGGGACAACGTTTTTCGGTTACTGGGAACGGAGCGCACGCGGAAACCAAATACAAATCGAGGCGGCAGCATGCGCACCAGAAATGACAACAAGAAAAGGCCAGATGTTTTCAAAGACACTTTTTTTAAAGAACACGTTGCGAAACGATAATTAAAATATGTGTGCAAAATCAATTTAACACAGAAAGAAGCAAAATGACACTTCGAGCCAGAAAATCCGTAACGCATCGAATGATTGCAGAATTAAGCAAAGGAGCAGCAGCACTAAGAGAGGCATGCGCGGCAGAACTAGCTTACCAAACAGCAGACAACTTGTGGAAAGGACTAAAACGGAACGACCTGGCAGCGCAACTCGTGTTAACATTTGCACAGCGACTCAGCTTCAACAAAAGAACGCGCCACAGTTTACCAGCAGCTAAAAGGCAAGAGGACAAGCGCTGGGGGCGCATTTTGCGACAGGAGGGCTGGAACCTGTACCTGTTGATGCATCAACGGGCAGTACCAAACAGGAAAAAACCGGGAAACACAACGGGGTACCTAACACAAACAGAAAGACGAACAAAAGTACGACTTGGACAAGCAGACGCCGCCGCAGATACAGTGGGGGACCAGGCAGCAGCAGCACTTAAAGCAACGTGGTCACTGGTGCTTGCATTGTGTTGCGTGGTGTGGATGGACAACTGGTACCGGGCACAATACACGACACACCCAGACGAAAGTGACCGGTCGCAAAACTGTACTGTAATGGCAGTACTTCAACTGAAACAGGGGCCCACATACTGGGCAGTACATCCAGCCATTGTGGACCGGGCAGCGAGGATAACGACAGTCGCACGGGCTCTGCAACAGCGTGAAAGGAGAATCCCCAAGACTCTGTGTGACATGGGGTATGCGGATGGTTGTGTACCAGACACCGGAAACGTGAGAGCACCGTTGGATGTGAGGAGGGATACAAGGACTGTGCACGCACCAGTGTGGCGCATGTTTGCCCTGTCAAAAGAAAAGGTAACCGGTGGTATTGGTCTGTTAAATTTGTTGCAGTTTGCAAAGGACACAGCACAACAGACAAACAGAGTTCTACCGCTGTTGGTTGACGGAAACATACACTACAGCATACTAAATTTTTTGTACGGTGCAAAAACCAACGATGGAACATGCGTGCCTACCTGCATTATGTACCTGTAGTTTACGGTGTTTGGCATGCCTACAAGTATGTTGTTACACACACTTTTCGGGTGTTATGGCCTTGCTGTTATACAGCAATGTGCACATGATGGTGCGTTCGTACTTCAGTACGGTGTCACACGGTCCTCGACGCAGCCTCCGCAACAGAAACAAACTCAACTGCAACACCTCCTGAGCTCGTGACCCTGTACCGTTGTTTTCTCCCTACCAGTTGCACTCCCGTACCAGGTGACCCAAGTACAACAACAGTGCGCACCATTCCGACAACAAACGCAACACTGTGTTTGCCACTTCTCCCCTGTTTGCATGCGCCGTGTCACGACCACTGATTGCAGTTGCAGCCTGTGCCTTGCGACGATACCAGCGTAGTATTCTGGGTGTGGCAAGCATCACCGCAGCAATAGTTTTTTCGATAACTATCAGTTGTGGGTATGATAGTATGGTTGAACCAGGGCGTAGCAGACCTTTCCGTAGGTAAGTTAGAACCAGGACCTGCCCAGTCAGACACACTCAGAAGAGTTTGGAGAAGGGATGTTGAGCAAGCTGGTGCGGGACAAGGCGAAAAACACCGGTTGTGTTACTGTTGGGGAGGTGGAAAACCATTACCTGTTGCTAAAAGTTGGTCCTGGTGGCAAACGTGTGGGTGTGCAAAACGTTTGCCAGAACCTGGTACCCAGGATGCGACAACGACTGACAACATTTTCGGCGACAGACCGGATTTGTATGGCCTACGTGGAATGGGAGTCCGACCGCGCCAACACCGTTGCAACTTCGTGGCCGCGGAGGTTACCGAAATTTCCACCCTCACCAACACAACCCCTTGGTTATGACGACTACTGGCTACTTGGTCACAGCGTACTGGATGCCCTCATTGACCAGAAAACAAATCCCGCCAACCAGTGAAACGGAAACTGGATGCTGTTGTTGGGCGGAGAACAGATGTGGATGCCAACAGACAGGAAGCAGCAACACGCAACGTGCGGCAACGCATGCGGTAACTGACACCCGCAGTGCGCGAGGCCTGGAACACTAAACGAGACGAAAAACAGGTCTGTAATGCGATTTGAGAGCGCGAGGCCTCGCGCACTGAGTAGGTCGCTAAGTCCGGTGGAATTGGTCACAGCAAAGACGGTTGGGCAACAGATTTGCGAAAACGACCTGCAAAGTACCGTTTTGACTGATTTCGGACTTCAAATGACTGTGCTTCATGTCATGCCATTTGCCTTTTCAGGTATTTTTTGGCATCATGAGTCAACCAGGGTCGCCAGAACGCCCACCACCAGACGCAGAGGCCAGGGAGTCATCACCAGGGACCGACCAAGGGGACACGCCGAAGAAAGAACGCAAGAAGAAGGGTGACAAGAAGCCGATACTGGAGATGAAGCTCACAGTCGACGTTTAACAGTGGCTGCGGAAGGAGAATGGTAAAGCAGTGAAGGTAAAGATTACTGATTTCAAGATTGACAAAACCAAGGAGCGGGGACAGACCGACAGATCGATCACGACGACATTGTCAAGAAAGTGGTGGGATACCAAGCACTGCCACCACCTGAACCGTTCTGCGTAACGGCATGGGAGGATAGTGGTATGACTCGCTTCGCATTCGATCAACCACATTTCTTCTCGTTGCTGTGCTACATGATTTGCGTTGCAGATGGCTCGCTTTACGTTCTGAATGGTCAACATGGGACAGACACATGCAGAGCGATTCAGCAAATGCGGCTCGCAGAAGGCAAAGAATTGGAGGACTGGCAGGAGTTTTGCTACGTTGACATTCTCAAGTACGAAACGCCTTGGAGGATCCGGGCCAAGGTTGCAGGATTGCAACAAGCTGGCAGGCAGTCTGTGACGTGGATTCCGCTGTCCGAGGCGCTGGACAAGATGTTGTTGTACATTGACGACCAGAAGCGGGAAAAAGAACCACAGCATTTTGAACGGTTCATGACTGCTGTTGTCCAGGCTGCCGTCAACTCTGCCTTTCTTGCACCCGAGTCGTTCAAGGTACCAGGACACACATTATGTGTTCGTGTGTCACACGGTTACAGTGCGCGAGGCCTCGCGCACTCCATGACACTGTTTTCCCTCGTAGGACTCGACATTCAAGAACTGGAGGGACATCTTCTCCCTGGCGTAT
Organism: Eutreptiella sp. 'Long Island Sound 2002'; assembly: GCA_964036045.1. Classification (NCBI taxonomy): domain Eukaryota; phylum Euglenozoa; class Euglenophyceae; order Eutreptiales; family Eutreptiaceae; genus Eutreptiella; species Eutreptiella sp. 'Long Island Sound 2002'. Next base: position 110,797,377 of record OZ038381.1, read on the forward strand.
TACTGCGGCCGTGAGGCGGTTACTGGTATGAAGAAACTCGAGGGTAAGAGCAAGAAAGAGGACATCACAAGGAATGCCTTCAAGAAGCTGGAAGGGCTGCATCTACCAAGTTTGTTGCAGAAGGTCTGTGCACATATGAACCTGAAGGACTCGACCTCATGCACCACCAGGAACTATATTGACGTGCTGCCTACGAAAAAATGGGTGATTTTCCATCTGGACCATCCGGAGAATAAGGATTTCGTCAACCAAACCGCAGGTATGCTTCAGTTTCGCAGCTTCAGTGCGCGAGGGCTCGTGGACTCATCCACCTTTTTCACGCCTGCACAGCTGTTGATGCGAAGATCCGAGCACAAGTCGCAGCTCTGGGCAAGACGCAACTGAAGATCGGCCTGGGAAATTGGGGTTACTGGGAAGACGCCAAAAGTTCCAGGTACCGGTCGCCGTGGCCAAAGTGGAAAACGTTGACTGGTGCACCTCTGTGGCGGACTGCGGACAAGGGAGCACCTCCATTACCGCGGACACTGGCCGTGCGGAAACAACTGCAAAGGAAGGCTGAGGCACCATCATCCGCAGCGACACAGACTCAGATGAGCACTGGCGAAGTGATCAATGTCTCCAAGCAGGACGAACAAGGGAACAAATGCACTTTGACAGCATGCCGTATTGAGGACATCGAAGAGACACCACCAGCCCGTTTTCGGGACTTGCAGTACCCGTTGTCGGTCGTCACCGCTGACCCCTTCGTGAAATATGACTCTGCAGGATTTGTTCCGAAGTGGTTGTTCGATGTGATGATGCTGGGGAAGGACGTAATCTTCTATGGCGATGTTGATGTTGTGCACGTATTGGCCGCGTCATGCAGAGGCTGTGGCTTATGGAGAAGGACAAGGATCCAACTACAGCGCCTTTCTACCATGTCCGGTTGCAGTTATACTCTTGGTTGTCGGGTTCCGTGACCAGCAACATGTATCAGTTTGACAAACACTGTATGTGGATCGGAACAACGAGTCGCTGGGATAAGAAGGTATATCTGCTTCTCTCACAGGTTTCGATGCCGTTGTGTGCGTAAGAAAAAGTGTATTTCCTTGCCAAAAGGTTAGCTTTAGTTGCCATAAAGAGGCCTAAAGGCATAACACATTCTTATCTTAGTATTGGCCTATCCAAAAATGGGTGACAAGACATGTTGACCTATAAAACCAAGCATTAAACGTTGGAGGTTGTGTGGACCCCTGACCCCCCAACTGATTGATCTTTTACACCAATCTCCTGGACTGTCTGAGGCGCTGACATTGATCCAGAGCGTATACATTTTTCTATGTTTTCTCATGAATGCTTAGCTAACCTAGTGGTATGCACCCTAGGGGGCTGTGGCACCTCTCTTTGAGAGGCCCTGTGTTCAAACCCAAGTCAGCCTAGCTAAGAAGGATTATCCCATGTGACATGGCAGTGACCTCAGCGCCACAAGCCATGCCACCTCAGCACCTATGGGACCCAAAGCAAAGAGTGCACATCTCTAGATGGCACTGTAAAAAAGAGGATGCCCATGTGGGCAGTTTTTCCATGCTTGTAGGATATTTTCTAACTATCGTTTCCTAAATCTGTAGTTATTGTGAGTTTCCTCTGTTGTATCATTATCTCCTTTGACTGCGGCCCTTCATGTTGTGGATTTGATCCTGTGGTCCTTTGCCTTGCAAACTGTGGGTACTTATTTGGGTTTTTTTCATCAGAGAGTATTGGTTTGGAAAGCCTGAACTACAACAAGCAGACGCAGGAGCAAGCAGGGGCATCAACAATATTTAACAATCGAAGCATTCAACAGTCAAAGCCTGTTTTAACTTTCTGGTAGCAGAGAATTTCAGTCTTTGCGTACCTGCAACCCCGTGCAGTACAACCAGTACGTCGAGACTGACTCCACTGAAGGGCGAAGGAATACAATATGGACACCAAGGACACTGCCGAGAGGACAGCGCCCTCATTGGCACCAGCCAAGCCGGCGCCAGCGCCCAAACCTGCTGGTGAACCTGAGCCTGGAGTGCGCGTACCTTCGGTGCCCTTAAGTGGACTGAGGGATGATTCTCTGGATGGCTTGGGAGTTGCTTTCAGTGGTCTATCCGTCGAAGGACCTGAAGGCAAACAGAAGGAGAAGGAGAAGCAAGCAGTGGACAGGGGAGTCGAAGCGGCACACGCTGGAGATGGATACGGACCACTTTACGAGGCGCCCTTCGAGGACACACCTGAGGAGAGCGCTCCGAGCGCCTCTGATCTCCCTGCAGTACCCTCTCCAACAACCACTACACTCCCAGCCGCACATCCAGCTACATCCTCACCCACAACCACTCCACCCATGGCTGAGGGTTTAGGCTTTACTGGAATGCCTTACCCCACCTATGGTGTGACTCCAGCCGCGACTGTGCCACCTATGGCAACTGCAGTCAGCGAACCAGTGGCATCCAGCTCCACCTACGCCGGTGCGCCTCAGCCTATGCCGCGCTGCCATGAGGACGTCTATCACAGACCCGCGGCGGGCGTGTACATGACTGGGATACCTGGCTATGCGGTACCCGAACCTGGCTATACTATGCCGGTACCTGGTTTCACTTCCCTGAGTGGCCTACGTGGCCCTTAGTCTATTGGTGGAAGGAGTAGAGGATCTGGAAGATCCTCCAACAGGTCCCTGACGCGGTCGGAGATTAAAGAGGCTCTCCGAGGAGCCACCTCTGAAATTGTTGGTGATCTCACTCAAGAGACTTGAGCTAAACTGGAGCCCCTGATTCCTCACCAAGCGTCACCTACCATTGTGGGAGGTTCACCTCACCGAGTACAAGCCAATAACCTGGTGGCGGGGTTGACAAACACCCTGGGAAGCCTGAGGAGCCGACCGATGCCGACCCCTGCTGTGATACCCAGAAGCCCTTTCATACCAAGAACGGCCCAGCCCCCCTACAGCCACGTGGAGAATTCCACGAGAGCCGAGCTGGACCGGTTGGGGCGGACAGCCCTGAGGGCAATGGTTGACGTGGAGCCCTACGGCTCTAGTGACCTAGGCGGAGACCACTCTGACGATGAGCCGCCGTCCATGACCTCTGCTTCGCCCTCGGAGGACGACGACCCTGAGGACCCTGAGAACCCGAGCAGGCGGAAGAAGAAGAAGAAGAGGAAGACCAAGCGCCCTGAGGGACGCAGGTCTCAGGAGGCTAAGGCAATCGCCACGTCGAAAATTGTGGTAAACTTGCCTGAGTTCACAGGCAAGGATCTCAGCGAGTTCGCTGAGAACTTTGGCCGGTTAATCCGGATGACCGGCCAAACCCGTGCTAGTTGGCGAGTCAAGTGCGATCTGCTCCTGCAGTGCTGCAAGACTAAGTACCTGGAGAAGCAGGTCAAGCAGATCGTGACAAAGTCCGCCACCTTTGCTGACGTGTTGGTTGCCTTGGAGAGGCAATACCCGACCTACGAAACCGACCTCTCCATCAGGGCCCAGATGCAGAACCCGGCCGTGCTGCCCAACAACCCAAAACCCGCCAGGATCTCGGAGCTACTGGCCGACTTGCACCACTGGGTGGGGCGACTGATGCCCGGTTCCTACCGCAGCGAGGAGCTGCTGTCCTGGTTGGTGGCCAAGGTCCCTCGGGAGCTGTGGGACGAGTGGCGGTCAACGGCAGAGCGCAAGGCGAGAGCCCTCAACTACGAGGATTTGTCTGTGCTACTTTTGGAGCTGGCGCTGGAGAAAGAAAGCGACCAGCACCTGAACGCCTACCGTCCTGGCGGAGGAGGCTCTGGGAGCCATGGCCGTGGGTATCAAGGACACCAACCCGGACAGGGGACTACCCCCAAAAATGCTCGTATCATCAGCAATGCACAAGACCTCTTCTGGTCTGATGCCAGAGACGAGCAGGGCTCCCTGCTTCACGCCCCGGACTGCGATCAGCATGATTGCTTCGTGGTCCAGGGTAAGAAGCAGGAGACCAACACCGGCGGCAAGGCACAGCTGCCAGACCACTACAGGTGTACCATCACCAGTGCGTTCTGCGGGAAGAGGAAGCACTACGAGGATGAGTGCTACCATAAGCAACGCCAATCGGCAAAGCTTAAGACCGAGAACGCCAGTGGCAAGGGCGGTGGCAAGGGCAACGCCAACAAGGACAGTGGCCAAGGCAAGTCCAAGGGGAATGGGAAAGGCCAAGGCGGCAAAGGTAAAGGAGGACGAGGAGCCGGCGACCGCAAGCCTGACAAGGACAAGAACGCGAACCCGTCCAGAGGGAACCCCAATCCTACGCCAGGGGGGAACCCTGAGCCCTCTGGTGGGCAACCCAACACGGGACCTACGACCCGTTCCCAGACGCAAGGCCAACAAGAACAAGGGACCAAGCGTGCTAACGAAGATGGGGACAAGTCCAATGCCCGCAAGCGCTCCCGATTTATGCGCATGGCGCCTGAACTCCAGAAGAAGGGGTTCGAAGTTACCTGCCCCGCGGAGTTCTGACAGGGACCCTCCGGGGGGCCTACAGACCTGGTGTTCTGGGTACGTATCCGACTTTGGGGACGTGAATACCTGGGGGTACTGGATACTGGGGCCACTATATCCATTGTGGCCAAGAAAACTTTACCTTGTGGGGACCTGAAGAACATCCCGCCTACCGCAGCCATCCGCATGGGAGATGGACATGTGGTGCACAGTTGTGGGGACCGTGAGGTCCAAGTGCCTATGGGTTCTAGAAGCATTGCCCATCGGTTCTACGTGATGGACACCGAAGCCTTCGACTTGGTACTGGGTACTGACTTCTTCGTTGAGCACTCCCAGATTCTATCCCTCACCCTGCAAGCACCCTACGACCTCCAGGTGGACCATGGTGACGGCTGGGAATCTGTACCTCTGGAGCAGTCTGAGCATACGTCTAGCTACCTGAGGGTATGCAAGAGGGAGCCCTCAACCATGATGGTCGCCTCCAAAACAGAGGACTATCAGCTCCTGGGTGATGTCCTAGACCAAGGTCTGAGGGAGTTCGGATACTCCCGGGAAGACCTGAACGTGGAACTATTCGCCAGCGACAAGCAACACGTCCTGGACCTCTACTGTAGCAAGGGGAAAAATCGCTGCTATAAATTTTACTGGCCCTCTTTCCGGATGGCCTACGGGAATCCAAGATTCAGTGAGCTGGGGAAGGCCCTGACGAAGGTGGCCCTGGAACGTTCCCGTATGGTCCTGTGCTCTCCCGACTGGGGAGCCCATGGGGGAAATGAGTACTGGAGTACTCTATAGGACAAGATAACGCTCACCTCCATCCAGCTGCCGGACGACGCCATCTACGTGCCTCTGGGCCGCAAGACGCCCATCGGGAAACCTTGATGGGGTAGTATGCAAAGCGTGGAGGATGGGAGTCTGGCCCCAGTGCCCTGGGAGGATCCGGACTCTGCTATGGTCCACGAAATTCAACGTGAGAGCAGTGGCTTCACCCTGGACGTCCTGAAAAATCATCTACGACCTCGAGACGCCGTGGAGACTACTCCTGGGGGAGACGAGTATGTCGTGTCTGACACTGTTGCCCCCCGCTTCCCCTGCCGTGTATCTAATCCTGATGTAGTCTCAGAGTGTGGGCTATTCGAGCTACCCAGCTCTATACACTCTGATGAGGAGACTGAGCATGACGCCTTCTTCGTGCAGACGTGTGTTGAGGAAGTGGAGAACGCCGAGTACGCTGCCCCACTGAAACCTCTACTCTCCATGAGGGGAGAGGAGCCCCTGGACGAGGAGTTGGACCCCCATTCCAGGCTAAGAGAGTACGTGGACTCCATGAGGAGATTGGTGGCGAAAAAGCTATGTTATGCCAGGCCTACACGCCGCTCTTGGCCCTTGAAGCAAGGGTCTATGGGAGATATCTCCCAACTAAAGGAGGACCTAGAACAGAAGATTACCACCTGGCAGCGAGAGGTGGACCTGAAGCTCATGAAGAGCGTATGGGGTGCCCACGTGAGGACCTCAGAGGAGGATGAACTCTCAGAGGAATGCGTATGCGAACCCCCTCGGGTGTGCCTATGTTGTCATCGACCACCAGAGACTGTGGAACGAGACCTTCTCTACGCCTATCAAGGAATGAGGGATACGACCAAGGACGCTGAGCCGGTTGAGGATCACCTCCCTGCTTCTATACACCAAGGGGCTAGCAATCTACACTCTGACAAGGACATGGAGGACAAGATCAAACTCTTGGAGCCTAGAATACGGAAGCTGATCAGGACCTACCTGGAGGTATTCGGAGAACTACCCCCTCCAGCATCCTGTGACAAGCTGGTACAGATGGACCTCAAGCTGAAACCCGAGTTCGTGGGTCACAAGATAAGAAGGAGACCCTACCCGGCTCCTAAAGAGCAGGCCGATGAGATAGAGCGACAGATACAAGAGTGTATGGACGCTGGCCTGGTCCTGGAGTACACGGATGGGGACTACCCCCAACACTGCAGCCCCTGTTTCCTGGTGGCTAAGCCTGGGTCAACAGCCAAACGGCTGGTAGTGGACTACGGAGAGCTGAACAAGAAGACGTTGAACCACTCAGGGTCCATTCCTAATATGGAGTCAACCCTTGAGAAGATAGCCTCCTGCCGCTACAAGACGAAGATGGACAAGCGTAGTGGATTCTGGCAAGTAGACCTGACGCCCAACGCCCAGGAACTCCTTGCCTTCATCACCCCTCAGGGGAGGGTGTTCAAGTGGAAGGACATGCCCTTCGGCGTGGCCAACGCACCCGCTCTTTTCCAAGAGCTGATGAACAAGGTCCTATCCATCCTACGTCGAAGACCCGTGGTGCAAGAACTCATATCCTGGGGCACCCAGATGGAAGCACACATCGACGATGTATGCCTGGGAACAAATACCCAAGAGGACCACCCGATCCTCTTGGGCGAATTCTTTGCGGTCTGCCAGGAGAACCACACTAGAATCAAGCCGGAGAAGTGTGAGTTCATGCAGGAGACTATGCAGTACCTGGGGTTCGACTTGGCTATGGCTGGTGGACCCCAGCGGCCTCTAAGGCCAAACCCCTGATGGATGCTAAAGTACGGCATGAAGACCCCAAGAAAGGACCCCATGATGTACGCAGTTTCATTGGGGCTTGCAACTTCTACCGCCGCCACATCAAGAATTTCACCTACACCAGCGCCATCCTGACGGACCTCATCAACAAGACTACTATCTGGCGGTGGGGCCCTCAAGAACAACAAGCGTTTGACGAGCTCAAGGACAAAGTGGCCAACGCTAAGTGCCTGGGTGTGCCTAGACCACATAGGGAGCTTATCCTGGTGACTGACGCCAGCAATGTGGGCGGAGGTGGAACGTAGTTGCAGTGGCAAGCACTACAGAAGGAGGAGTTTGACTCGGCCATTTCCCAATGGGGTACTGATGGACTCAACCCAGACGGTACTCTCAAGCACAGCTACCATGCCGACAAATGGGTCCTGGTTCCCCTGGGTCATTGGAACTGGAAATGGAACCAGGCCAGGGGTAACTACTCTACCTATGAGCAGGAACTGCTCGCGGGTATGCTGGTGCTATCCTCTCAGTCCCGACTGATGGGGAGTAACGCTGTGGTTTGGCTGTGCGACCAAAAACCGGTCCGCACCTTCCAAAAGGGACCCCCACCTGAGAAGGCTAAGCTCCGACGCTGGCGGACCTACCTGAGCCAGCTACGGCTCTCAGTACATCATATCCAGGGCGTCAAGAACGAGTGAGCGGACTACATCAGCCACAACAACTCTGACGACATGATTGGTGCCAGGTGTGAGGAGCTAGCCAAGGAGGCGTTCAGCCGTATGGATGTACACCTGGACTTGAACATGACCATGATCAGACCTCTAGATGGACTCCAACAAGTAGAGTACCTGAAGGAGTTTGGGGAGATCTATAAACGCCTGGAGAAGCGTCCGGAACCCGTCCTGGTCAACCAGAAACAGTGGAAACGGGACAAGACCTACCTCTGGCATGAGGACCAGATAGTCGTGCCTAGCAACAGAATCCCGGCGCTCCTCAAGTGGACCCATGAGTCCAGTGGTCATGTAGGGGCCAGCCGTACCCTGGGGCTTTTCAAGCAGTGGTTCCACTCTACGTGGACTGATGACCAGCTGCGGAAAACCCTCCAGCCTATCGTGGACAAGTGCCCGTGTCGGTCCTGTAAACCTGGGGATATCAGGGACAGAGGTCTCTTTTCGACTCTCCCAATCCCCCACTGTGCCAACAGTGTTCTCTACGTGGACTACACCGAGATGCCTAATTTCGGGGTCTATGACTTTGCCCTAGTGGTGACCTGTGGTCTGACCAGGTTTACCAGGGTGTTCCCATGCACTTAACACATCACCCGCGAGGAGACCATCAAGATACTCCTGGAAGAGTGGTTCCGTGTCTATGGGGCACCCAAAGAGATTAACTCAGACGAAGATGTCCGAGTACGCTCCGACACTGGCTGGTATAAGAGAGTCCTAAGATCCCTCAATGTCCAGGTGTCAACGGGGACTCCCTATACACATACGAGTAACCCCCTATGCGAGCAACAGATTCGTGTTCTCAAGGAGAACGTAAGGATATGGTGCAAGACTGAGCGCACCAAAGACTGGGTGAGACTACTCCCCGTCATATCTTTGATGATGAACTCCCAAGAGAGTTCGGGAACTGGCTATACGCCCCATGAGCTGTTCATGGGACGCCCCGCGTGGTTCCTACACGCTCCCTGTCCTGAGGATTCCTACTCCACTGTGGGTAAGTGGGTGAAGGAGCAACAGGACAAGGTGGACAAGGCCAAGGCTATGCTGCAGAGAGTGAGGGAGCGCCACTGGAAAAAGAAGAACAAGCACAGGGTGCCCGCCTCCTACCAAGAGGGAGACTGGCTGCTGGTGCACCACAGTCGGCTACCCGCCTGGCCACGCTCCACCAGCGATGACCCCTACTTTGGGCCCTACAAGATCCTACTTGTGGATGGTCACCGTATCACCGTGCGGTGTTCTCCCCGACTAGGAGGGACCCTGGTGTGTGCTGCTCAACATATCAAGCGCTACTCCGACCCAGAGGACCTCTTTGGGGAAGAATGGGAACTAAACGACGAGGAGGTCGCCGCTCTGGACCTAGGGGGCTGCCAGCCCAGTGGAAGTAGAAGGAGAACTCCCCAACATGAATGCCGAGGAGATGGCTAAGGAAGGCTTCTACCTGGTGAAGTCGGTCATCCGACACCGCTATCGCCAAGGGTGGCGTTTCCTCACCCTCTGGGAAGGGTGTGGAGTTGAAGAAGCTACCTGGGAACCTTTCTCTGCCTTTGTTCTTCCTGAGGGACGCCTGAATTCTGTTCTGGTAGGCTACTTGTCCCAGAAAAACGTAGGAGAGTTGCTGAGGCTCACTGAGACGCTTGCCTCTCCGAAGAAACCTAGGCACTGAACCCTTCCTATACCTGCCTATGCGTGTGTGTGAGTGTGCTGAACCTGAGGACCTATGAGCAAGCTGCAGAAATGGTGTCCTAATTATACCCAAGTCTGCACCCTTGCTGAACCCGGCGGATGTCTTACCGGTGCCACGGGGTACGCCCCGGGTCTCTCCGCCCCTAGGTGCCCAATTTCTGTGCTTGCACCAAAAGTCCTTGGGGGAATACCCAGCGATAACGCCAAGGTATTGGTTTTTCCTACCTGCCTGCCTACTACAGGGGAGGGGTGGCCAAAAGCTATGAGGCATGAAAACGCCTGTTTGCTACGTGGCCAAAACCTAGACTACCACTGCCACTGCCCACCCAAACCCTGATAAAATTTCAGGAAACAGGCGGGACAGTGACAGACTCACTACAGGTCCTACACTCACTACAGTGGCACCAGCCATCGAAGGATGAGAGTCCCAAGCCCTCACCCTGGCTTGCCAGTCCTACACCCACACGCTACTTGGGGTTGATGATGATCATGTCACAGGCCCTAGTGGCCTACCTGTGAAAGAGACACGAGAACACAGCCCTACTAAGCGACTGTGGCCTAGCAGGGACGCCACTACGCGTTTCCCTGATAGGGCTTGGAGGAAAGGAGTGCTCAGGTTGCGTGCACAGCGTGGATGTCGAAGAGGTTGGACTGCCCTCGCCACTCCTGGTTGAGGGGCAGTTTGTTGATTGTGTGATCAGCGCCCGTTTTAGCTTGGGCGAAAAATTCAAAAGTCGCCGAAGGCAACTGCAGCTGCACCAATTCACCCTGACCTTCCCACCTGTAAAACAGAGGCGGATGACCTGGGTTCAGGACGGAGGAACCAAGAGGTAGGTAGGTAGGTATCTTCGGGAGCTCGGGATGCCTCCTTTGACATTGCAGGAAGAAGGTCTTACCAAGGGGACGTCCTGTCCCTCCCACCGCCCTATGTCAGGTGCCTCCTGAGCCGCTCCCGCATGTGCTTGGGAAGGCATTGTCGCGGCCACCCGGTCCATGTGTCCCAGGTGGGAGGGTGTCCCCACATGTGTCCATGGGTAGGGCCACAAGCCCCCTCCTTGGGGCGGCAGCTCTGGGGGCTGCCCAGGCGTGTGGAGTATCTCTCAGCACAAGGGGTATTGCTCCCGCTAGTCTACGGTACGACCGCCTCACCCTTGTGGTTTGAGTTGCGGGGCCACTCTGCTTGGCAGGTGACCCCCTCCTGGACTGTGTACCGGCTCGCCTGTCACCGGTTGCTTCCATGGCTCCGGGTGACGTTTGCCATGGTCGCTGATGCAGCCTGGCCGGGCTCGGACCAGTGGCCTTGGAGTACCGCTCCTGCCACTGGCCCTGTGGGTCGGCTGGGTCGCCCCAGTGCGTCCGACCCATGCAGTATTGGTTCTTTCCTGTCCCTCGGCCGCCCTACGTGTGTGCAGTGTCCTGGGCTGCTTGGCTCCTGTTCACCGGTGTGCCCGCGCGGTTTGCTGTGTTGCGTCTGCGGTGTCCTGGGCCACTTGGCTCCTGTTCACCGGTGTGCTCGCTCGGTGTGTTGTGTTGCGTGTGCGGTGTCCTGGGGCACTTGGCTCCCGTTCACCGGTGTGCGCGCTGTGTGCGGTGCGCGCGTGCCATGGGTGGTTGTGTCCCTCTTCCTCCCCCCTTAATTTTCGTTTTTTTTGAAAGAAAAGGAAAAATAGGGGCGCGCGTACACTGCAGGCACAGGCACGGGCAGCTGGTGCGGCGGTGCAATAGTGTTGTGTCCTCTGGCGTGTGTCGTCGGTGCTGTGGCGGCGGTCGCGCCCCAGAGGTGCGGCTCGCGCGTCCTGATGTACACGGGCCTGGGTCAGGGTGGGTTTGGTGAGGTGTCTCTTTGCTTCTGGAGCTGGCTGGTTAGGTGGCTGTGTGGGCTGTGGGTGTGGGCTGTGGTTACGTTGTTCCCTCGGCGGGCCTGGTTAGGAGTCAAGGGTTAGCGGTTTCGGGGTGTGGCTCGGGTTTGATTTGTGTTTGGGTTTTGGCTCGGTTAGGCGGTTGCGACGGTAGCGGGCCTGGGTTCGGTGCCTTTGGGCGTAGTGGTGCCCGTTGTCGTGTGCGTTGGCGTCCTTCGGCGTCCGGTTCCTTTGGTGACTTCTGGGCGGGGCCTGGCGTGGCGCCCCGTGGTGGTGGTTTGCTGGGTAACGGGGTTAGGTGGCAGCGCCGTTGGCGGGGGGGTCAGGGGCGTCGTGTTGTGTGGTGCGCAGGGCTCCTGGGGTGCTGTGGGTGCTGCCGGTGTCGGTGCGCCGATGCTTGTGGGGTGGTGAGGGGGTGTGTTTGTGCGGGGCTGGGCTTTGGGTGATGTTCCACAGGCCGATGCCGTCTCGCTGTGTCTCCTGGAGGGTCTCCCGCAGGCGCCTAAGGACATACGGGTGGTCCTGGGGCGCGGGGAGGTTGCGGGGGTGGACTCCCAGGGGTGGGAGCGCATCGGCCAGCATGGCTTCCCATGCGGCCTGCGGCATCCACCCCCCCGCCGGCCGGAGGCGGCAGTTCTCCACCGACCCCTTGCAGGGCCGGTGGACCAGGCCCTCGAGGGAGGGCTCTCCCCAGGCCCACTTTCGCAGCTCCCAGAGCTGCGTGTGGGTCCAGCGCTGCCACCATTGTCCCTGGGCGGGCCTGCGGTCTTGGGCGGAGGAGTGGGCGTGGGTGGGTGTGACGGGGTCGTGGGGACCGATGGCGGTGGCGGGCCTGGGGGATTCCTCGTAGTCCTGTTCCGTGGGGGTGCGCGGGGAGTGGGGGCGCGCGCGGATGTGGACCCGCGGGTGTGCGCGCACGGTCTCCGCCTCGGGGTTAGGCGGGGACTCGCGGCGGCGGCGGTAGTGGGGCATGCGCTGCATGTGGGCTGTCATCTGGGGTTGGTAGGGGGGCGGGGACGCTCCTGGTGGACCCTGGCGTCATTCTGGCCTGGTCGGGGGCGGTCCGTGGGCCTGGGGTGCGGGCTTTGAGAGGTGGCGGGACGAGGTGCGCCGTGCTTCGGCCGCGGCGCGCTCCGCTGTGAAGGTGGTGGCGGAGGCGTCGCTGACGGTGGGGGGGCGCCGTGCTGGGCGCTGCTGCCTCCGGGCCTTGGACGGCTGGGGCCGAATGTCATAGAGGTCGTCCTTGGGGGGCTGGGCTCGCGCTGCCGTCGTGGCGCCGGGTTTGGACTTGGGTTTGGGCTTGGCTGCGGGTTGCGGTCGTGGCGCGCTGACGGGTTTGGGTGGCTGTTTGGCGGCGGTCTTGGGTTTCGGCTGGGTCGCGGGTGTGGGCCTCGTCGGGGCGTGGGCCTTGGCGGCGGTGGAGTTGCTCGCGGTGGGGGCGGGTTTGGGGGCCCGTTTGGGAGGGGTCCCCCGCGGCCTGGGGGGTGGAGTGCTGGATGAGGACGTGGTGGTGGTGGTGGATGAGGTGGTCGTGGTGGTGGAGGTTGTGGAGTCGGAGGCGGAGGAGAGGGCTGTGGGAGACGGCGGAGGGTCCTGGGCTTCGGGGGCGGCCGTATGATGCTGGGTCCTGTAAGTAGCGAGAATGAGGGTGCAGGTTCGGGCAACGGGCGTGTGCGCGCGTTTCCCCTGGTGATCCGGGCGTGCTGGTGCTGGTGTGGCGGCGTTGTCTCGGCTGCACGGGCATGTGGGTTACCCAGGGGGTGGCCATATCTGCTCCAGGACGTGCGGGTGTGTTTGCTGGAGGTAGTCGAGGGTCTGGAAGAAGCATCGCTGGATGCCGGGCATGTCCTCCTCTGTGAGCTGGGGGTAGTTTTGGGTGGGGGTGCCTGGGCCCGGCCACAGCAGCGTCATGAGGCGGGCTGCCACCATGTATGGGCAGAGCTGTAGGGTGGTGGGGCGTGGGGGGGTGGGTCCCCTGCGGTTTTGGGGGGGCTTCCCTCTGCTGGGGGCGCAGCGTGACCACCCACACCCATCGGTCCGTGGGGATCCCCCAGGTCCGTTGGGTCCACTTGGCGAGGCAATACATCGCCCTACCAACGCCCTGGCAGCTGCTGCGGATGGAGAGCAGCGTGTCCAGGGATTTGCGTTCCCACGTGCCCCAGATGTGGGGGTCGCCCGGGTCATCCCCCCTGGCGTACGTGTCGGGGCCTGGGTTGTGTGGGGGGGGGGGGTGTAGTCGGCGGGGAGGAGGGAGTCGGTGCCGTGTACCACCCAGTGGTTAGTGGGTGCGTGGTAGTGGGTGGTGGAGAGGGTGTAGTGCAGATTGTACATGAGGGTCATGTACGTGGAGAGGGCTGGCTACCGCTCGTCGGGGGTGGGGATGTCCCCCGGGACGTGGTGCCGGAAGTTGCTCAGGGAGGCCATCCGGGCTACCCATGTTTCCCGCTCCCACTCTTTGGTGTTGTCATGGGTGGCGCCGGGTGGGGGTCGGGCCATGTCGGGCTCGTGGTAGCGGGTGCTGCCCTTGGTGTCCCCCCGCCCCGGCACGGGGTGTCCGACTAGGTGTCGCCCCCAGTCGATGGGGGGCACCCAGATCCGGCTCCCCGTGGGGGGCGGGCTCTCGCCGTCTGGGGTGGCGCGTGGGGGGCGGTCGAGTCGGGCGACGTGGAGGAAGGCGTCGAAGAGGAAGTCTCTGACGCCTTCCCCCAGGGTGGCCGCCTGGACCAGGGGGCCGCCCGGATGCGGGTGCTGGTGCCGGAGGTGCGGAGGCACAGCAGGACGTCGTGTTCCCCGATTCCCCGGAGGTGCTGCCGTACCGCTGCGGGGTTGTGCAGGGCGTAGGGTTCGGCCAGTGCGGCGGCTGGTGCTGCGGGGTGTGATGGGGGGGTTGGTGTGGGTTGGGGGGGGTGGTCGTCGTTGTCGCGCGTGGGGTCCGGTGATGGGGTCTCTTGTGGCGGTCGCGGGAGGGGGGATTCGCGGTGGCGTGTGTCGGCGGGGGTATGGACGTCAATTGGCTGGTGCTGGCTGCCGCGTGTTGCGTCCGTGGCCTGGTCTCGGGGGGGGGGTGGGGGGGGGGTGATGTGGGGGTGGCGTTGTTGGTGGTGGGGGGGGCGGGGGTGGGTGTTGTGCTGGCTGGGGGTCTGGGCGTCCCTGTGGGTCGTGTGGGTGTTGCGTGTGTGCGCCGTGCGGCCCTTGCGGTTCTTGACATGAGCGTCCGGGTGGGGCTGTGGTCCGTATGTACTGGGTGGCTGCTGGTGGATGGTGCTCCCTGGTATGGGTCGTGGGTGGGGGGGCTGCTGGTGGTGGTGGGGCGCTCCTACTAGGCCCTGGTGTTGCTGGTGTGCGTGCGCGGCTCCTCGCGGGTCCATGGGGGTGTACCGTGGCTCGTGTGTTGTGGGCCCGTGTAGCGGGGGCGGCGGGTGGTGCTGGACCGCGTGGTGGTGGTGTTGAGGGTGTGCTGGTCGTGTGTGGTACCCCGGCGTTGGTGGGTGTGGTGGCAGGGGCTGCTGGTGGTGGAATACGTGATGGTGTGGCGCGGTGATGTGCGCTATGTGGGGTGGGTGGTTCGTGGGGCCTGGTTGTGCTGGGGCGTGGTGGGGATGTAGCTGGTGGGGGTCGCTGTAGCATGGGGGCATTAGGGGGTAGGGGTTGGGAGGGACGGGGGCGTGGTGGTGGTGTTGGTGGTGCCATGTCCCCTGGCTCTGCGCGTATGGTGGTCCTGGCATGGTGTGGACGTGTGTGGGCGGTGGTGGCTGACTTGGCTGCAGGGTTTGGGTGCTGCGGTACGGTGGTGGTGGTGGGCGCTGGCGGTGGCGGTGTTGTTGGTGTGCCCCGGGGGTCTGGGCGTGGGGTGGTGCGGTGTGGCTGGACCCGGGCCCTGGTCGGGGCGTCGCGCCCCGCTGGCGGGCGCGTTGGCGGTCCCCCTGACCTGTCTTGGTCTTCTTGGCCTGGTGGGTGTCGGGGGCGGGTGAACCCCCCTGACCCCGTGGGGGCGACGGGGAGCGGGCGTGCCAGCGGTGTGCATCTTGGAGGCTCGTCTTGAGGCCTCTGACGTAGGTTTCCTGGTCCGTGAGGCCCCTCCGTGTGGCGGTGGCCTCGTCGGGAGCGACCAGGTGGGCGTCCCGAAAAGACGCCCAGGCCTCCGGGGGCTTCTGTTGTGCGGGGTGGGGGTGGTGTGCCGGGTAGAGGAGTGCGCTGAGTGGGTAAGGTTTTCCCTTCCGTCGGCCGAGGGCGTTGTTGAACCGGCGGCAAGTGATTCGGAGGTAGGCTGCTATCTCCTCTGGTGCCGTGTCGGCCCACGCTTCTGGCGTCAGGGCTGCTGCTTGGGGGGCCGGGAGTTGTGGGTCCGGGAGGTGTATGTCATGGTGGTGGAGGTATAGGGCGAGGAGGATGTGGCGGGCTGCCACGTTCAAGCCGCCTCCGCTGTGGCGTAGGGGTGGGCTGCTGGGGGGTAGGGGTGTGCTGCCCGTGGCCACGGCTATGGTCCATGCGTGGTCCGCCGCGTCCGCCACGTAGTACCCTCCCAGGTGGTCCCAGAGGGTGTCGGTGAGGAACCCGAAGAAGCTGGGGTGGCTGGCGGGGGGGGGTGCGGCTGGGGCCGCGGGACGCTCGCGGTGGTGGGGGTTGAGGTCCCCGCAGTCGGGGCAGTGGGTGAGGCAGTGCGCGGCTCCCAGGCAGACCCAGTGGTCTGGGTTGCAGGGCAGGGCTGTCTGTGGTAGCCGCTGGCGAACGCAGAGGGGACATGCGGTGGCTGGCGGTTGGTGGTACCTGTGGACGGACGGCGGCGTGGGGGGATGGGAGCTGGTGGCGCGCGCATGCTGGTGGGAGTGTGTGCGGTGCCTGTGGTGCCCGTGTGTGCTGTGCCAGTGCTGTGCTCGGTGGACGGTGTGTAGACGTGGTGGGGGTTCCGTGTTGGTATGTCACGGGGTAGGTTCTCATGGTTGGTAGAACAGGAGTTTGAGGAGGTGGGCTTGGTCTGTTGGGGGCAGGGTTGCTGCATGCTGCAGGTATTTGTGGGTGCGGTATGTGAGCTGCTCCGCCGTCTTGGCAACGGCCGTCCGGAAGAGTGGTTCCGTGTCTATGGGGCACCCAAAGAGATTAACTCAGACGAAGATGTCTGAGTACGCTCCGACACTGGCTGGTATAAGAGAGTCCTAAGATCCCTCAATGTCCAGGTGTCAACGGGGACTCCCTATACACATACGAGTAACCCCCTATGCGAGCAACAGATTCGTGTTCTCAAGGAGAACGTAAGGATATGGTGCAAGACTGAACGCACCAAAGACTGGGTGAGACTACTCCCCGTCATATCCTTGATGATGAACTCCCAAGAGAGTTCGGCAACTGGCTATACGCCCCATGAGCTGTTCATGGGACACCCCGCGTGGTTCCTACACGCTCCCTGTCCTGAGGATTCCTACTCCACTGTGGGTAAGTGGGTGAAGGAGCAACAGGACAAGGTGGACAAGGCCAAGGCTATGCTCCAGAGAGTGAGGGAGCGCCAGTGGAAAAAGAAGAACAAGCACAGGGTGCCCGCCTCCTACCAAGAGGGAGACTGGCTGCTGGTGCACCACAGTCGGCTACCCGCCTGGCCACGCTCCACCAGCGATGGCCCCTACTTTGGGCCCTACAAGATCCTACTTGTGGATGGTCACCGTATCACCGTGCGGTGTTCTCCTCGACTAGGAGGGACCCTGGTGTGTGCTGCTCAACATATCAAGCGCTACTCCGACCCAGAGGACCTCTTTGGGGAAGAATGGGAACTAAACGACGAGGAGGTCGCCGCTCTGGACCTAGGGGGCTGCCAGCCCAGTGGAAGTAGAAGGAGAACTCCCCAACATGAATGCCGAGGAGATGGCTAAGGAAGGCTTCTACCTGGTGAAGTCGGTCATCCGACACCGGTATCGCCAAGGGTGGCGTTTCCTCACCCTCTGGGAAGGGTGTGGAGTTGAAGAAGCTACCTGGGAACCTTTCTCTGCCTTTGTTTTTCCTGAGGGACGCCTGAATTCTGTTCTGGTAGACTACTTGTCCCAGAACAACCTAGGAGAGTTGCTGAGGCTCACTGAGACGCTTGCCTCTCCGAAGAAGCCTAGGCACTGAACCCTTCCTATACCTTCCTATGCGTGTGTGTGAGTGTGCTGAACCTGAGGACCTATGAGCAAGCTGCAGAAATGGTGTCCTAATTATACCCAAGTCTGCACCCTTGCTGAACCCGGCGGATGTCTTACCGGTGCCACGGGGTACGCCCCGGGTCTCTCCGCCCCTAGGTGCCCAATTTCTGTGCTTGCACCAAAAATCCTTGGGGGAATACCCAGCGATAACGCCAAGGTATTGGTTTTTCCTACCTGCCTGCCTACTACAGGGGAGGGGTGGCCAAAAGCTATGAGGCATGAAAACGCCTGTTTGCTACGTGGCCAAAACCTAGACTACCACTGCCACTGCCCACCCAAACCCTGATAAAATTTCAGGAAACATGCGGGACAGTGAAAGACTCACTACAGGTCCTACACTTACTACAGTGGCACCAGCCATCGAAGGATGAGAGTCCCAAGCCCTCACCCTGGCTTGCCAGTCCTACACCCACACGCTACTTGGGGTTGATGATGATCATGTCACAGGCCCTAGTGGCCTACCTGTGAAAGAGACACGAGAACACAGCCCTACTAAGCGACTGTGGCCTAGCAGGGACGCCACTACGCGGTTCCCTGATAGGGCTTGGAGGAAAGGACTGCTCAGGTTGCGTGCACAGCGTGGATGTTGAAGAGGTTGGATTGCCCTCGCCACTCCTGGTTGAGGGGCAGTTTGTTGATTGTGTGATCAGCGCCCGTTTTAGCTTGGGCGAAAAATTCAAAAGTCGCCGAAGGCAACTGCAGCTGCACCAATTCACCCTGACCTTCCCACCTGTAAAGCAGAGGCGGATGACCTGGGTTCAGGACGGAGGGACCAAGACAGCCTCCACGTGTTATACGCTTCTCAGGCTGCCCTATAATACGCTGTTCCTGAACCCAAGTACAAGCAAGCAAGCTTAAGGAACTCCACCCGTTCTATTAAAGAACGTAGGGTAGAGCCCCTGGGTAACCTAAACAAAGTTTTACCGTGCGCACCACGCGTGGCCTACCCTTTAATGCATCATATGCATGCACAGGTATTCACAAGGACGGCAATCTCCTACTTTAATCTCTCCTCTTTTTCCACAATCCATACCACTATCACGAACTCTACCAGGGGGTGCCCTTCCTGGGCTTACTCATCTTACCTACCGCTGGAGAGCGAAGCAAGTGGAGGAGAAAACGAAACACAAGCGAGGCAAGCGTTTATGCACGTGTGTGTATGTTCTAATCACCCAATCTCACCTCTAATCATCTTGCAATCTTCTAATCAGTCCCTCTATTCTATGTTTGCGTTGCTACACTGCGCGATCACGATGGCACGAGACAAACAATGTGCATGTTGCATACCAAGCAAATAAGACCTGTATGTTTATACCTTGTTCTTTGAATTCATCTTGAGTTTCTTGGATTCATTCTTCTTTATTGCTCCTAGAAGCAAACGTGGAATTCCTACGTTTTTTATTTATTGTGTGACTCGTCATTTTCTTATTATTACGGGACATACTGTTAGAATCTTATTATTTGTGTCTTTTTTTCTTTCCGGCGCTCAATTAGGATGCGCTCCGGCGCGCCGCTTTTCTCTGCGTGTAAATCCGGGAATTTAAAAATTCCTGTGATGAAAATAAATTTCGTAAAAATGTGCATTTTATGCACATGAAGATTCTGGACAGGTGTGTGCCGTCAGAAAAATTCTAGGACGTCATTTGACGGATTTTGGTGTTTGCCTTGACCGTTGCGTGTTTGTCAGTCCCTCCACCCTTCGTCCTTTCTCTGCAGATATCCTGGAGCGCAAACAGTGGAGTAGGCCGTGTTCAGGCCGAAAAACTGACTCCTGAACCACTGTCCTGAATCTCAAACCCCCATGAGGGTAAGTTAATTTTCAACGCACTAAGGACAGATCAGGTCTTACAGCAGGTTCATTGAGACCCCAGACAGCGTGCCCTGATCATATTCAGCGTTGGGTTTTGCGTATTGCACTGCGTTTTGCCAGTTGGAGGGAGAGGGTTGTGCACACATGAATTGGCATGCCCATTCTAACCCCCTACCAAGCCACAGCTGCCCTAGCGATGCCAATGAGCGCAGTGGGAGCTGTAGGTGTTTTTTATGACTCAGCAGAACCTGGCGACTGCCCTGATGCAGCGCCTTCTTTCCAATGTTAGGGATGTTATAGGAAATTTTAAGTAAATGTTGAAGCCATGGGGAGGCCAAGAAAAATTCCTTTTTTCCTGTAGATTGCGACAGTGGTGACCACCATAGCACAAGGGGGGAGTAAGAAAAAGTGTATTCACTTGCCAAAAGGTTAGCTTTAGTTGTTATAAAGAGGCCTAAAGGAATAACACATTTTTATCTTAGTATTGGCCTATCCAAAAAAGGGGTGACAAGACATTTTGACCTATAAAACCAAGCATTAAACTTTGGAGGTTGTGTGGACCCCTGACCCCCCAACTGATTGATCTTTTACACCATTGTCTGGACTGACTGAGGCGCTGACATTGATCCAGAGCCTATACATTTTTCTATGTTTTCTCATGATTGCTTAGCTATCCTAGAGGTATGCACCCTAGGGGGCTGTGGCACCTCTTTTTGAGAGGTTCTGGGTTCAAACCCAAGTCAGCCTAGCTAAGAAGGTTTTTCCCATGTGACATGGCGGTGACCTCAGCGCCACAAGCCATGCCACCTCAGCACCTATGGGACCCAAAGCAAAGAGTGCACATCTCTAGATGGCACTATAAAAGAGAGGATGTCCATGTGGGCAGTTTTTGCATGCTTGTAGGATATTTTCTAACTATCTTTTCCTAAATCTGTAGTTATTGTGAGTTTCCTTTGTTGTATCACTATCTCCTTTGACTGCGGCCCTTCATGTTGTGGATTTGATCCCCTGGTCCTTTGCTTTGCAAACTGTGGGTACTTATTTGGGTTTGTTTCATCAAAACGTGTTGGTTTGGAAAACTTGAACTACAACAAGCAGCAGCATGAGCAAGCAGGGGCATCAACAATACAAAACAATCAAAGCATTCAACGGTGAAAGCCCGTTTTCACTTCGCGCACTGCTGTCCCTGTTATTCGTCTTAATTTATTGCAGTTGCAGAACTATGAGACGTATTCCGCTGGACATTTCGAAGAGATGCAGAGCAAGAACCTCGGCGGTTTCATGCCTCAGATTCACGTGTTGTGGTACCTTTACAAGTATCTGTTGGAGTGTGGGCATGCTGATGCAGTGGTTGTTGTGGATGACACGCCTGCCATGGCCGCAAAGATTGCGATGTCGGACGAGTCGGGGGGGACTAAAGTGGCGTTTCTGGCTGTGTCAGCGATCAAGCAAAAGGACCTTGCGAGTGCCGTTGGAGGTGGTCTGCAGCATGCCATCATCATGCGGTATATGTTGGAAGCCGATCAGACGAAGCAGGGACCAACAGCTGCAACTTGGGATACTCAAGAAGAGAGGCTTCTGCGTGGCATTCTGATGTGGGTTCGGGACAGCAGCCGAGGGTTCGAAGGGCACCACAAACTGCATGCCGCAGAAGCCGTCCAAGAGCAGATCGTGAGTGAGGCCCTCGCTGACAACACTGGGCATGTTGCGCCCGCGCCCACCTTGTCAAGCCAAGCCAAGGTGAAGAAGACTGCCAAAGTTGTACCAACTGAGGGCTCTGCAGCCGGAAAAGGAACCCCCTCGAGTAGCAAGAAGCCGGCCAAAGGAAAGGAGAAGGAATCAGACAAGCCCGGAGCATCAGAGGACGACGATGCCGACGAGGAGACAGAAAAAGAGGATCTGGAGCAAGTACTGCAGACTCAGTTGAAGCGCAAGCTGGCACCCGCCCCTCACTTCGATGCGAGTCCCGGTGACTCGGGTAAGGACCAGCCGAAGAAGAAAGCGAAGACTGCTGCGAGTGCTAGTGCAGAGTTCAAGCCGCCCTCGCGTTCTGGTGCTTAGCCATCTCGTGGTACCGTTGCCTCCCCAAGTGGGACAAGTACGGTGGCAAGAAACTTGGGTTCCAGGTTGTCTAAGGTTGCAGCACCGAAGAAGAAATAAGTCAGGATTAACCCAGAGGTTTTTTCTTTTTTTTTGCAGTCATGTGTGCGCGAGGCCTCGCGCACTCGCCTTCGACGCATATTCAATCATATGCGCTTAAGGGCTTGTACATTTTTGGCGAGCTTTTATTTCAAGGTTTGTACGTTGGGCACTTCGGGTCCTGTTTTTGTTGTCTTCCGTACACAATTGTTTCCACGACATTGAGTGCGCGAGGCCTTGCGCACTGAGGCACATAAAAAAACCAATGTATTTTGCACGGCAAACTTAGGTGCAACTGGAGACCCGCAGAATGTCATTTTAGAAATTGAGCTCCTGAGAAGGCACGCGGTAGTGGGATTTTGAAATACAAAAACCGCAAGATTGGTAAAACACACCCTTCAAATCAGACAAAATAATAGTTTATTAGATTAAACGAAAGCTGGAAAAAAGCAGCAAATTGGGTAAAATCATATTTTTTTGGTGGTGTCTGGGTCATTTGTGTTGCAAATGTCCAAAAAGAATAGTTTTTTGGGCTGTGATTTTTTGGGTCCTCCTCTTCCAAAAGGGGGTGCGGTTTGCGTGGGCTAAGCATATGGCTGCCCTTTGCATCTGCCCTTCGTAGTTGTGCTCTATGCTCTGGGGGAGCAGAAAAAGAGAGCGGTTGCGGATCTCCGGGTTGCCTTCGTGGTTCACCTCATTGTGTAAAGTGTAGTGTCCATTGTCGGGCATGTGAGCCACAGTATGTAACACATCTCGATGCACCTCGTGTTGCGCCATTTTTTTTTCCCGTATTTTGTGTTGGGTTTAGGTCACCAACCGATAAGTATTCATATTGTAGCTGGTGCCCTCTTGTGTTTGTCGTCGGATATGTTGATTTGTTACCAACCGCTTTGGCTTTTTGGCGACGTACATGCGCTGAATTAGTTCTCGGCCTCGGGTATGGTTGCTGTTTTTAATGTTCGTTGCTCCACTTCTTTGATGCTGGTTTCGCTTTTTGTTATGTTGAGTTTTCCTATTTCGTGCATAAGTTTGTTTTCTGTAGGTGCCGTGGGCGGGGGTATGTTTTGGCTGAAGTTTTCTGTACAGTCATGGAAATTGTCGGCCCTTGGGTCCGTTTGTCGGGGGCGGTATCATCACCTGAGCCGTGTACCGGTGCAGGAGCGGGGTCATGTGCCTTGTGAAGGGTGCCGGTGTCATCCGGTTGGGCTACAGGGTCTTCATGGATGTTGCCACACTGTGGTGCTTCGCAGTCCCCGGCCGGGGGGGGGGAGGGTGTGATTCGGGCTCATGTGTGCTGGTACTTGGTGCGAAAGCCGTGCAGGTGGTGTGCTCAGAGTGGGACCTAGATGGCTGTTCAAATAACTCTGTGAAGGTGTGTACTATACCTTCACTACTTGTGATTTCAGGTGCCGGTCCTTAGTTTGACTCAACGTCGCCATCTGCCATGGCATCGGGGATCCACTGACTGGCTCGTGGGGGCTGCGGTGCGTCTATTACCACGCGCACGTAGCGCAGTAGCGGGACAGCAGGTTGGCATGTGCCCCGTTCCTCTGTGCGCCGCTGGTACAAAAGTGTTCTAAGTTCACATTGCATTTACCATTCCCGTGAATTTTCACAACCTTCACCTCAGCTGTAGCCCGGTTGCCATGAGTGTAGACAGGCAAAAATCGCTTTAGCGACTTTTTTTGTGGAACCCAATTTTGCGGAGGGCACTAAGCTGAAATTAATACTTTTGGTGTCTTTGTTTCCCGGAAAACAACACCTTGTGCTGTGAATCAATTGTTTCGCAAAGAAGTACGATTCACACGCAGCAGGTTTACCTCAGTTGCATTTTGTGTGCAATGTGTACAATGTTGATGGGAGCAGGACTTCACTGGGTTACCAAGCTGTCTAAGATGTCCAAAATAACATGGGGTACAAGAGGAGTCACAATTTACCTATTGCACTCAAAGGTCAAGCTGCTACGAAATTGAAGTGGAAAAAACAGTGTTACAGTTTTTTAGAAATGTAAAATTTTAGCAATTGAGTAAACTCATATCAAACCTCAGCTATGTCTTGCGCTCAGAGACAAATTGCAATGATACCATCTTCTCATCAGTGACCAAGGCCTAGGCACTCTGTGCCCTCTCCCACCATAGTGTATTTCAATGAAGAATGCCAATTCGGATGGCAGATGTTGGCAGGATCCCATGCATCTTCATCTCCAGGATAAAGGTTGACGCAAAAAGAGGCAATTAGCAGTGCGAATGTCACTTCATCCCTCTGAAAGGGGAACATTTTGCAAAAGCAAACACCATCTCAAGGCAAATGCTCAAGGCAGGCCTCATCTGTGCCAAATACTGCACAAATGAAGCTGAGCCAACACTACAGCTGGTGAAGCCCCCCTCAGCAAGGCTCAAGGGAGTCAATCACAAGCTCCAGCACGTGCATCAGAACCATAATGGTGTCATGGCCACAACATGGCACAACAGGCATACGGACAGGGTTAGCTTACGTGGCATTGCAGGTCATTAATCTTCAACTTCTGGCCTATGGAGGCAATGCATCACTAATGGCGCTTCGCGTGCGGCCAATGGTCTCTAAATGTTTCAAATGGATTCAAGTCCCCAAAAATGCCATATCTCAATATTACCAACAACAGGGGATGATAGAAATCCTCTCTCACTTACAAATGGCTGGCAACCCTAGGCACGGGGGGTCTGCAGTTCAGTTCTAGACACCAGCCCCCGCGGCGTGGGCGGGGGGTCCAGAGGGGGGGGGATATTTTTCCCATTTTGGGGGCATTTTTGAGTTTCATTCTGAACATTTTGAATATGCACAAGTGGGGTGAATTTTGGTTTTACCACTCACAAAAAATGAAAAATAGTGCCGTATTCCAGCAGGGGTACCTCCCAAGCAGCAAAGGCATCCCGGCTAGCAGAACACGAGCAGCAACATCAAACAACTGCAACTGGGTCCATTCTTTCGAACGTAGCATCTTCATTCCATCCTTACAAACCAGCCAAACATAGAAATGTCCATCTGTGTATGAACAATTTAATTGGGCCGGATGATACAAGGGCCTACAGCCCATGCACAAGTGCACTTGGAGTTCTCAACTCAATGGGCCACACCAAAGCGTGGGAGTCCGTATCCCCAACTCAAGGGGCCACACCAAAGTGTGGGAGTCTGTATCCCCAACCCAAGGGGCCACACCAAGGCGTGGGTAAGAAAGAAATGACCCGTGTGGGCCAAGTGCAAAATTTCCGGGTTGGCAGTTCCAACCAGATTCCCAATAGTATGGGCCGGGGGCTCCAGAAGGGGGGGGATGGGGGGGGTGTCAGGCCTCACAGGTAAGCCCCCCCTCCCGTGACCCTTGGGCTCTGGACATGACACAGTTTTCAACGCAGAATTCGAATGTTGCAGTGCACGCCCACCCCCTGCACAACAAACCATCTGCTGTATATTTGCACAGGCACTGAACAGCTGCCCGTTGTTCTTGAGCTATGCCTCGACTCCCATGCTACGGTGGTTTCGCATGTGGAACTCAGGCTTTCCTTGCCAGCTACCCCACCCCAACCCCCTCCACCCCACACACACTGCTGCTAATATTGACAAGATAGGGCCTGGTCCAACCACAATGGGGCGGCGGACGAGGAAGCCAAGGGGGTCCCACTGAAGCGTTTGGGGAGGGATGGGGGGGGGTCACAGTGGGTTTGGATTTTGGTCCCAAGGAAGAAAGGGAGAGGAAGGGCGGGAGGAACTTGCAAATGGGCTTCTAAACGATTGCACTGTGTCCCAAAGTACCCTAACAACAATGCTGCGCCTGCGATGCAGAAATTGTGTTCGCCCCATGCTGATTTGCAGAGGCTCATCATTGGCACAAGCAGCATCTTCTAGCGCAGGGGCAGACGGTTCCAATGATTAGGTCACAACTTGTGGCTTGGTGCATGCTTCAAAGCAGGGGGGGAATCCTGTGAAATAGTATATGCAACAGAGAAACAGCAACCAAAAGGCGCAGCAGCCTGTGGCTGGTGCTGCAATCAACTGCAAACAACGCCTTTATTCAAGGTGCATCTGCCGCCCCCATCCCCTTTCAGCATCGAAACGAACCATTAATTAACACAGGTACGTGTGTGCGTCGTTGGTCAGATCAGTTTACTGTGTCTCCTCGTTCCAATCCGTCTGTCCATCTGGGTCTAATTGTTGACCCTGAGCATATGGTCTTTCAATTTGCCTGTCTGTCAATCTCTACTGTTCGCCTCTCTCACGACCAACCACAGGTGCTGTCAACAAATGCTCCACGAACGCCGCAACACCCACCCAAGTGCAAAGCTTCCGTTTCCCCCGCCACGCCCAAGCAGATCCACTGAGAGATGGAGGATGATTTGGAGTTGTGCTGACTGAAAGGGTGGGGCACAAATTGCTCTTGGCTCCAGTGCCATGCAGGGATTGAGGGGCAATCCCCATATGCCTCGCGCCTTTTGAATCTGAACTTCATGTTTGGTTGAGTCAAGAGCATTGATCTGGTGCTGATGAGATGCCGCCAGCGAAATGGGCTCACGGTCCGTACGCAACGCCCCCTCGCGTTCTGCCCGCAAAAAGAGAGGGTGGTGAGCAGGAGCCGCTCGAGGGAGGAGGATGGGGACGCATGCGATGCATACATCTCGGATTGGACACTGCCTCGTCCTGTGGCCCCCCCTCTGAGAGCACCTCGTGGGTCTGTAAACTGTTGGGGCTGGGCGCATGGAGACGTACATTCGACTCATGGAGCTCTACAAACACATTAACAATTCGGTGGCGTCGAAGAGATACACAAGCCGCAGTCAGACAATGCTCCAAAGCCGTGGGGCTGTGTGCCCAGCTCCAGGACTGCATGAATGACCTCCGCTGTTGGCTGGCCACGGTCACCGGCCGCCAAACACTTGGGATTGTGGGAGCACAGGGCTGCTGAATGGCTGTGGTGCCATGGCTGGAGGTGGTACAGACTGGGGTGCCATGGGGGATGCCATGGGTTGGGGTGCAAGCTGCGGTGCAAGAAATGATTGCGAGGGGTGCATGGGCTGGGGTGGCATGGACTGCATGGACAGGCCCATCATGCCGCTGACCAAAGCGCTGCTTGCTGAAGAAGTGCTTTGGAAGGAAGGGAACGAAGTGAACGAGCCACCGGCCTCTGTAAAAGGTAGGAGAGCATTCGGTGTTTGGAATATCACCGGAAAGGGAACATGCAGAAAGGGCAGGATGGGGCTTCGGGGGCGCCCAGGTGCAGCACCCAACGTCGCCACCCCCTGAAAATTTTGGCCCCCTGAAATGGGGGAGTCAGGGGGGCAGCTGCGATGGGGTACCTAAATATATCTCAAAACGATGCCCTTGTCGTACTGGTCATCTTGAACACACATATGCAGGGTTCTTGAAGAAATTTTTTTGCCCCCTGGGAGATCCGGTCCCAGCAGCCAAGTTGGGGGTTAGGGGTCAGAAACTTTTTCATGTTTTGCATACATATTTGGATTCCTCATGAAAGTCTGAGCATTGGAATGTACACACTTGGGGTAAAAACGAAAATTCTATTGCCTTCGGCAGTGCACCTCGAAGAGAGGTTGACAGTCAGCCATTCAGTCCCTGCGCCAGGCCAGCAGTGAGTCATACAGAAACACACAGTTTGGGTTTTTTGTCAGTGGCAGATGCGTCCCTAAACAGTGGGGCGGCACTTCACTGCGGACCAAGCAGTGGCCGAATGGTAACGCAGCCGACCGGAGTTTCTTTGGTCGGCGGTTCGAACCCTGGTTGGCTGCATTTGGCGCCGCCGCCGCCGCGAAAAGTCAGCAGACCAGGATTCGAACCACCGACCGGAAACTTTGCGTCGGCTGCATTACCATTCGACCAGCGGTTGTCTGACGGCGATCTGCTTCCCCACTGCTTGGAGCCTTCTGAGCGAACACTTTTGACCCCCCCCCACACCCCCCCTCAAAAAAGTGATATCCAGTTTTAGGGGGTAGAGGCCTCAAAATCAAAAAATCCATTGGGGGATGGTCTTATTGGGCAAAATAATGATTTTACAAGGGGTTGGACATCCAATATCATGCCTTGGGGTATGCTACGCGAATGACCCCAAAAAAGGGGGGTATATGACGCCCGCGCCTGCGCTTGATCTAACAACCTCTCTTCGAGGTGATTTAACCCCACCATATGCTAAAAAAATTTTCTGGCGCCTTTGGCGCCAAATGCAGTCAGGACCGTTTAACCATTTTGGCCATCTTGACCGGGGGGGGGGGGGGGGGCTGTCAAGGGCGGCAGCTGGGCGCCCCCCGTGGGATGGGGCTTCACTGATTCTTCGCATCGCGCATGGTGCAGTTTGTGGCAGCGCACACAACGCCAACAGGTGGTGGCGGGACCACTCCGGTGTGATGACAGTACCACAGGCAATCACCTGTTTGAGTCCCGTGCTGGTGTCGGTCCCCTTGATCACGTCGTTCCACTGCTCGGTCCCCCAGCCCTTCCGGGCGGCAGGGATCCAACCCTTTGTGCTATGTGATGTTGTGCGGAGCAAGTGGGGGGCTGGAGCAGGCCACAATAGCCACAAGGATGTGCCACGCAATCAGCTCTGCAAGGGCCCCCTTACTACATCCCGGTAAGCGGGCCGCGCATCGGACGACAAGGTCTCCCTCTGCCATCGTTGTGCCGCACTGTGGTGCGCCACCTGCTCTATTCAGCTCCATGGGTGGGGTATGGGTACTCAAGCTGCCAGCCCCCCATTTTTTGAAAGTAGCAAAACGGCACCATGGCACGCAGTCCCACGAGCAGAGCGTGTGACATACCCTGTGTTTCAGGCAAGGTGGCCACAAGGGCGCACACTTCTGGGCACCATAAGGAATCCCTGATCCTTCATCCATTGGAACATGTATGTTGGCCCCAAAGCCATCATGGGAAAGGCAAATGGAATGCTGTGGGGTTCCCCAAGCGTCATCATTTTAAGTGCTCACAAGGTAGCCAAGGCGCAACAAGGCCTTCGAAAGCCATAAGTGACAAAGGTGATGAAGGAAGGTGGCTCTTAACAGGGAACTTTTTTATGAAAATTGACCAACGAACGAACAAACAATGCCATCAAACAGCGCCTTTCGCAGACAAAAACTGAAGATTAGTGCCATTATCACCAAAACAGCACGCAAATGAGCCATTTGGTTAGTGTCTCATTTGTGAAAATACGTTAAACAAACTGAAACGAATGAGTGGGACCAGCCAAATGCCAGTGTCAGTGGCATGACATGTCAGTGGCAAAGGCAATTTGGGTTTGCCAAAACAAAAGGCAAGCAGAACCTGTACTTGTATCTGCCTTGCGCTAACCCCATACCCGTACCTGTATCACTCCCAGTACTTGCATCCATCCTGGGGTGTGCTGCAACTTCCACGGTTGCTGATTAGCACCTTTGAAAAGAATCTCTTGGGAAAACTGTGGATTGTAGAGAGGGTTAGATCACCCAGGGACTCTACAGGATGCAAGGGAGGGATGGGAGGGGGGGGTCGGAGCTATTACTCGCTGGATGCCGTCCATGAGCCAGGTTAACCGATGCATTCCTGCATTCAGTCTCTTGCCACCTGTCATCTGCTGATATAAGGTTTTGTGCAGGCCGTCGAGTCAATGCGGTATGGACCAGCTTTAGTTTTGGAAATCCGGCATTTGATGCGTAGAATCATGCACACAATTGCTGCCGTCACCTTAATCAACTGGCAGGCGGCCATGACCTCACTGACCTGAGGCCCAGACTTGCTGCTCATAGGGGCCCATGTACTCGGAGTTTCAGCCAATAAACCTTCTAACCTGCCGTGTGTGAGCTGTGACGCAGCACTGGGCAAGCACATCAAGGTGGCGCTTGGGAACAACTCCAATGGCTTCCAATTTTTTTCTGAGATTCCTCGCACCAGGGGTGGATATAGTGGGGGGGGGGGGTCCCCCCTAGCCCCCTGCCCCCCCCCCCCCCCATGACGATTGCAATTACCATTGACCCGTTTTTTTTGGCTGAACCAGCAGTTTTGCCAGCAGTTTTACGAGAGGGCTGATTGCAAAAAAAAAGCGCCAGAGCAGGTGCTGCCCTGGATTTGAACCAAGGACACTCAGTTCATGAGCCTATGCATATACCACTGCACTACTGAGCCAATCTGGCAACACTGAACACAAGACAATACATTGCACGCGGGTTGGTGAATCCCATGAAGACAGTCCACAAGGTCCAATCATTTCTTGACACATTTTGCCAAAATGGCTTGCAATTCCGAATCATCTGTGCCTGAGGCGCGCAACTCTGCTACTAGCTGCTTGGCCAGCTGGCCACATGCATCTTCTTGGTAGCCATCCAGCACCTTGTGCCACTCTCCACGGATGAGGACCTTGGGATAGGTGTCCTCCTTTGGGAATGGCCATTGAACGTTGCGGCATGGCCTCTGGCCTTTCCATGTTCTGCTCGGCGGAGGCCTCCTTGCCTTCGAGTGGGGTGGAGGTGGCCCTAACACTGTCCTTGATCGCCGAAAATGCACCTTCAACTTGGGTGCGAGCGGGGGGGGGGGGGACTCAGG
Organism: Eutreptiella sp. 'Long Island Sound 2002'; assembly: GCA_964036045.1. Taxonomy (NCBI): domain Eukaryota; phylum Euglenozoa; class Euglenophyceae; order Eutreptiales; family Eutreptiaceae; genus Eutreptiella; species Eutreptiella sp. 'Long Island Sound 2002'. The sequence goes on from OZ038381.1 coordinate 110,827,334, forward strand.
AGGGCAAGGAAGCTCGGTCACGCCCTCCACATCATCACCAGGCGCTTCAACAACCTGCACACCACAATTAGCGGTAACAACACTGCTACGTCACCCCTACATTCTCGGGGATCCCCAAACAAAAGGGGACAAAATCAGAAGTGGCTGCCTCACCCCTGCCTTCTTGGGGGCCCAAACGAGGGCGGAAGTGCTACGTTACCCCTGCACTCTCGGGGGTCCCCAACGCCAAACGCGCGGACAAAGTCAGAAGTGGCCCACAGGTGGGCACATCGCCTACAGGCATTCATTTTCAGTTAAATGGGCAATTTTTCCTTTGCGGTAAGGTCGTGTAATTTTGTTTTTTGCGGTAAACGTGTGTAGGAAAAAATCGTCACATCATGTAATTTTTTTTGCGGTAAACGCGTGTACAAAAAAATCGTCAAGTCGTGTATTTTTTTTGCGGTAAATACGTGTACAAAAAAATTGCCAAGTCATGTAATTTTTTTGGCGGTAATGCGTGTGATGGCCTTACACGACTTACCGTAAAAAAAAAAATTACACAACTAGACAATTTTTTTTGCTACACGCATTTACCACAAAAAAAAAAAGACACCAATTACAACATACACAGTAGTGCAACAGCCAAGTGGTAGCGCAGCTGCAGATTCATCCAAGTCTGCGAATGCATATACCTGTAAAGTGAGAAAGGAGCAATCGTAATCATCATTCCATCATCGCTGCCTCCTGGCTCAACAGCCCCCCACCCACCCCCACCCCCACTTTGGTAATGTGGTCACTATTATCTCCACCCCTGCCCCGCGCTGTGACAAGGTCTCCACTTCAGCCTGTTGACCAACTCAACAAGTACTCACCAACCCAGCAGTGGGTGCAATTTCCAGCATTTTCCCGGATTTTTTCCTTGCATTTCTCCTTCATGAGTTCTAGATACCTGCTGCACACTATCATTGTCGTTGTCTCACACACTGTCCATTGGCAAGCACTCATCATTGTTACCAACCTTCTCTTGTTCGTTTAAACACCATGATTTCTCTCATGACATGGGAGGACAACTTTGCAAAAGCTTTTGGTGGCTCTGTGATGATGATGGCCACAATTTAAAAAGGAACAGGGCAAAAAGTAGGTAGCTGCCACACAGCAACAGGATATCAACTTCACGACAACCAACCCTGATTCATGGTGTGAACATCCATTCTGAAAGGCTTTCTACACAGCACGATTTCCCACTTTGTGATCTCAGTGAAGAATTTAGATCACAAAATGAGAACAAAAAGAATACCGCAAAAAGAATTCAACACATTCACGGCCATTTGGCGAACTGCCATTGCATCCCATGGCTCAAGCAGTGCCGTTTCGCCTTTTTCAGAGTTCTTCAAAATTGCAGTGCCTTGTGGCACTGCTGCAGGTACACAGGGATCAACATCAATGTAGAGAGGAAGGGCGATTGGTACGAGTGCTTTGTGGATCCAGACATACTTCATGAGGTGATGGCATGCAATATTGGTTGACGGAAACTGTTCATCCCAACCCGAACACTTGCATTGTTGAATTGTTTCTGTTGGCTCAGAAATCCATGATGCATGGGTTTAGCAGTATGAGCAAACTTCATATTCCCAAAACATGAAATTTGGAGGGTGCTCTCCACCAAAGGAGACCAACAACTCGTGGTGACCGCCGAAAACCATTCAAACAGTCCGTTCTGATGCGTATTTCATAAAACCACATATGTTTCGCCCCAGCAAACTCTCGGCCCATCCGTGGATATTGATCCACACGCATGGCACGCACACGCACGCACCCCACACATGCAGACACACACACACGCACACACACACACACACACACCTGGCGAGAAACCCTGTCGTGACTGAGGCATCGACTGAGGCGGCAAGGACCCTGGGTCCACTTGTGACTGGGGTATGGACATACCGCCTCCCAGGCTTGTGGTCCCGGGCGGAGCAGACGACGGATGCATTTTCACACGCTCCTGCCCCATGCCTGACCGAGACTGGCCCATTACCACAGCTTGCACTGGTCTCCCCCCAGGGCCAGCCGCCCCCTGTGACTGCCGAGGTTGTCCATCGTTGGGCAACTGGCTGGGAGACTGCTTCTCTGGAGGCGGCGGCATGGGGCTCATGGACAGGGCCATTGCATTGGCCTACGGAAAGAGTTATGAAAGCGGTTGGGGATAGCTGAACCTCCCTCATCAAAACTTGATTTCGGACCTGGAAACCCCGACAATCAGCGAAAATGGGGAGAAGGCTTGTCAAATGGGGGGGAGGGGCCGAAGATGGGTGCAGTTCGGCTCAATTTCGTGCAAGACAGGTAGCAAAATGAAGGAATACCAGTTGTGATAGATCTGCAGACATGTGTTGGACATGTCTGCTTTGGGTTGTGGGTATGGCCCTCTGCCACTGAAACCACACATTGTGTTGCCTGGCCATGGACCATGAGGCAATGTTTGCCCCACGCGCCTCTCGCACAGGGCATTTAACCCTATAACCTACCCCCACAGAATGCTCCCAAATCACGAATGCATGCATAGGCAAAACATGGTGATGAGCCAACAACACCGGTAGTATCAGAAGATCAGTGATACCATGATTCAATTGATCAACATAGCCTAAGAGCCCAAAATGCATATGTCCATATGTCAACACGGCAACACCCTGGGGTAAAAAAAGTGCCTAACAGATGCCCTGCGCGCCTCGCGCAGCAAGTTTCCCTCCATGGGGGAGCTTCAAGGTTTGGCAACAAGCGCCATACGGGCATCGCTACTTTTCAAGCGGTTTGTCGGTTAGTGTTGTGTCGAGGGAGGGGGGGGGGGGGGGGCATGGTGTGGGGAAAAGGTATGTGGCATCTGCCTTGCAACCACCACCACTTGAATATAGATCTAGAAAGCAAGGAACACTAGGTGCCTTGCACAACCAACTTGCAAGGCACATCAACAATGTCAATACAAGCAAGCATGCCTGTTAAATGGTACCTAAGGGGCCACATGCACATGGAGCGGGGGCAGGCATGCATGAGCACATGTGTGATGCCCAATCAAAGGTCTGTACAAGTGTGATGCAATCGAGAATGTAGCAATAAATCATAAATACTAACATATCTCTTTTGGACATGATCTCATTTACGCACATGCGCGAATTCCATTTGTGGTGTTGCACATTGCGACTCGCGCATCTTACCTCTATGGGATTTGAGGTGCATGTAGCTCGGGTCTGCAAAGTGGATGGCTCAGGGTTCGGTCTAGGTAGCAACTTAGCGGTCCCATTGGTTGCTTTGACGGACGGCATAGTAGGGGTAGCTGGGAACTTCATTGGGGTCAGCTTAGGGAAAGGTTTGGGTGACATCTTAGTGGTTCCACGGGGTGTCCTTACCACTTCCAACCAAGAGGCATCCACACACACCAACGTTTGTGCTCATCCGCCTTACCCTAAATGCCTCGGGACAAGTAGCGAAAGGAGAGTGGGGCGCATCCCACTCTAACCCCCCAGCAGAGTGCAAGATTCCGCCACGGCATTCAATTCTCCCTACCTATCTTTGTACAACGGGGTGGGGGATGCTGCCGTTCCGCCATCTTTGTGAGCAAGCAAGATATGGAAGAAAAGACTTCACATAGCAGGAGGGGAGGCGGAGATGCCTCCATTGGTGCCCCCCCCCCCCCCCCCCCTATCCCTCATTGCCGTGGGACGAGCCCTCTGCTCCACTATGAAAGCCTCACGTGGCGGGGCGAGGGGAACCGCTAGATCCCCATCCATGTGAGGCACCCCGGAGCCCATGAGGCTCTCCGCCCGGATCACGCCTCCCTGGCCTTTCCCAGGGGTTGAAGGGGCATTCGGTTACAGGGGGAAAAGGTCTACCCTCCTATGGAACTGTATTGGTTCGCGCACCATCGGGCACGCACCTCACGCCGGTGGGCTCGAGGGGCACATAGGCCTCCTAGCATGACCAAGGGGCTCTGTGCGCAGCGGCAGCTCGCCATTAGGCGACTTGCGTCCCTAGGTCCAACGATCACAGCTGGACTTGCAAAAAGCTCTGTCCCCCCTTGACCATGGGGCTAACCCCGCCATCAATGTGTGCGGCCCGGCGCTCACGGCGTACAAGACTCGGCACCGCGATTGGCTATGCTATGCTCTGTAAGCACAGCCATGCACCCATTGCCTAGGGTGCCGTCTACGCCTAGTGCGCCTACATGCGTTGGCCTTCATGGCCCCTATGGTACAAGAATATTGCGACATATTCTTCCAACACTCCTTGCATGGCGGCGCTTGGGGCAAGCGCCAGAGCGCTCGCTCGTGTTGCACCACCCCTGCCTTCGCATGGCCCGGCATAAAAGACTGACCTTCGAAGCCGCTTGTTTTATGTGTTGCACTTGGTGCCGCGGCACAAACTCAAATGGCCACAAAAGGACCACTCCCGGCGCTGCCAGCGGGAAATAAGAAATACTCCTACCACCCACCAACAAGTGTACTAGCCGTTGCACCCATAGCTCCACGCCTATAGTGTCCCCAACCACCGGATTTGATGCACCATCTCCTCCAGGAGTGAGAAATACAAGCACTTTGTGCGCCCGACGCAACAGATGCCACCCGACAAGGAGAACACAATCAAATACCCCTCCAATCAAACAAAGCCCCGGAGTGGCGGTGTGGTGGGGCAACACGTTGACCTTGAGCCAGTTTGCTAGCAACACCCTTCCCACGTGTGTCTCGAAGATCAAGTGCAAGTCCACAGACATCACCAACCCCAAATCCAGCGCCTTGCACGGGTCCAGCGTCCAACGTACAAAGGAGAGCTCCCACGGCCATGACGTGGCAGCTCCATGTGCCGGAGTAGCAACAGTTGGGGCAAAGGTGCAGCAATACCCCCTCCAACAGCTACCCCCACGTGCGGGGCCAAACACCAACACGCATGCATCCGGCCCCATGCACACCGTGTCCTCCAGCGACATGCATACCGCTAGCACAGCCACGTAAATACCATATGGTCGTATGTCAATTGGAATGCCTAGTTTCCCTCTTGCGGTGCATGACGGTAGTACACACACCACAGAAAGTAAAACTTGCATGGAAAATGGAAAGGAAGTTGGCGTGAATTTTTGAAAAGCCCCCCCCCCCCCCCCCTCATGCCAAGCAAATCTTGCTCATACCATTGGGCACATTTGAGACCTTGGGTCCAACGTTGAATGGAAAAGTTCTTCAGGGTATTACATGGGATGTTGACCGGAAGGGCCCGGGAACATCGCTACCGATATCGGAAGCATTCTGGGAGCCAAACCCGGAACCAAAACTTCCGGCCGGCTTGCTGGCCAATCTCCAAGGCTAGCCAACAACATCGCTACCAATATTGGGAGCGTTTTCGGCGCCGACCCCAAGACCCAAAGTTCCGGGCGATTTCTTGGCCAAAATGCAAGGCTGGCCACGATCATCGGGACTGATATTAGGAGCGTTTTGGGTGCCAATGCCACATCCAATGTTTCCGGGTTTCTTTGCCTGCAATTTCCCATACTTCATGACATCTTTCCAAGCATAGCCCCTCCGTCAAAGCATAGCATGAAAGGTAGCCAAGGGCCCCCAATAGAGAAAAAAGAGACATTTGGGCACACCCTACCCTGCCTGCCTTGCACCCCTGCACCCGTGCCACGTTCATGGGCGCAACTGGTGCAAAAAAAAAAGTGATCATACGATCAACTTTGTATGTTGGTCGGATCGAGGCTGACTCGAACATCAAACGGAGACATTTCAGGTCCAGCGATGGTACACGTTTGTATCTACCGAGGAATGTGTGTGTGCTTCTGCTTTGTGTATTGCTTTGGTGTGTTGCATGGTGCATAGGTGCGTCATAGTTAAAAGAGTTGTTGTATTCTAAAATAACTTGTGTGCAACCAATTATTCCAACATGTGCTTGTGTTTCTAGCCTGGAATGCTTTTGATTGTGATTCCATGAAAACATCATGTTTTGCCCATGAACACCACGTCTTTGCACAACTAGGTGCAAGTGGCCCCCTAGGTACCCTTTTTTTCCTATTACTAGCCACGTTGCCCTATGGTCACATAGAGCCCTGGGGGGAGGGGGGGTAGTGTGGCCTAAGAATGATTGTTAGACACCTGTTTTCTTCCTTTTAACCGCAAGTTTCATTGTCATATTTTGGGTTCGGCCTTGTGATACACATGTTCCCACACTATGCCCCTTGGGCGTGGTAGGTTTTCTTATGGCACCCCGAGTGGTCCACACACGGTGCGCCCCAAGTTTCTATACATTACTCATTACGATGTCTTGAGACAGCTACCTTCGACCCAACACACCATCTTCATCGCGTGATCGCTCCCTTTTGCAGTGCTTGTTCAAATGAACGCACCGTGCGCACCAGGTGAGCAGGGTAGGATGTCCCCAAATGTCCACTAGCGGTTAGTCTGATTGCTGTGCAACAAAAGGATGTCTCTATTTGGGATGCACAGTCCTTCTAGGCAAAATTTCACCTAGAAGTAAAAAAAATTGGCATGAATTTTTGGGGAAAAAACACAAAAGCGGCGCGAAATATCCCCTAGCTCAACCTCAAGCTCAAAATTCAAACCATGTTCAAAAAAGGCACAAACACCTGCAGCAACAGCGCAGCAGGTAGCAAATCGACGTTTGAAAGCAATCCTTGTAACAAATGCAGCCCATGCTATCGCCGCACAACAAAACACAGGTCTCGAATGTTGCTAGGTGCTCTTCGTCGACTGATGTGGGTGTTGCACAAGCACCACAACCCTCAAACGGGAATGGGACAACCAAAGAAGCCAAGCAAATGGGCCGCTAGCTTCCGCAAGAGGCGTTGGGATGCCCATTTGTGTTGGATACTCTTTTTTGGGATTAGCAGACAAGACTTATGGATGACACTTGCGGACAGCATTTGTGGGCAAGACTCTTGGATTGGATATGTGGAGAAGACTCATGGTCAAGATTTGTGAATGGGATTCACGGACAAGATTTGTGGACGGGGTTGGTAGACACGATTTGTGGAAGGGGTTCACGGACACGGCTCGTGGACTACATTCACGGACGGGATTCGGGGAAGGAATTCGCGAAGAAAATTATTGGACGGCGTTTGCGGACCCGACTTGTAGACGGCATTCATGAGCATGCGATTAGGATGAGATTCAGCTGGGTACCCAAGGGTACCCAGCTAACTGGCCCCTCTAGTGTACCCATGCACATTTGCCCAATGCGTTTTGGAGTTTCTTATTGCCCAGACCCCGTCGTTCTTCTCCCTTCAGGCATCGCTAAGGGGGTAGGGGAGGTGGTTGCTTTGCATGGAGGAGCTGCTTTTTGGGTGGAAATTGTCTTCATTGCCTTCATGGTTGGCACTTGGTACCATCGTCTCCATCCCTATGCACCCTACACATTTTGTTTTTCATTATTTAGACGATTTGTCATTCTTGGACCTTTCGCTCCCATGTTTGTGTGTTGTTACTCAAGCGGTGGTGTGCGCAATTCGGGAGGCTAGTTTTTTGGTCTTAGAGAAAACCACGTGCCAGTGCAGCACATATTCCTCTAGGCACGTGGGTGGATTTGAGTGCTGGGACCATTACTTCGTCTGCACGTACTGGTCTACAACTATGGTCGATGTGGTTGCGCTTGGCCACTTGAAATCGCCTATCATCCAACGCTAGGGTTCATGAATTGGCATCACAAACTACGCTTGGGCCCGAATTACATGCTAGAACTACCAAGTTCATTCGAGCCCGGAACATGCTAGAAAGGGTGTTCTAGCGCACAACATCGAACCAAGAACAAAAATGGAACTAGATTTTGGTAAATAACGTTCACATGTGTTTCGCAAGTAATAGACACCAATGTGGAAGGGTGGGGGTTCCATGACACATACACACATAGAAACCAACACGGTTGGTGCATGTCTAGGCATATGTGCTCTCCCAAACACCACGGAAACAGATGCCCGCACACACTTTGACATAGGCACAGGCACTGTGGGGCTGCCCTCCCTTCAATCCGAGGATGAGGGAGTTTCTTTCCTTTCATCACACGGTTTTCAACGGCGTGGGGGGGGCTTGAGAACTGCTTGGGGGGGGGGGGGGTGCACTTGGGGGTGTGGGAGGGGGATATTTTCTTCGTTTCGCAGCTTTCTTTTGTCATGCCATTCACATATGGTGGAAAAGATCCGCGTGCAAATTCTAGGTATGCCATGCTATGTTGTGTGGTGTTCGGGTGTGTTCTGGTCTATGAGGTGTGAAATGGTGTCACGTGGTGTGGTGTTGTGGTTTGCTGTGGTGGTTCATCTTTTGTGGTGTGATGTAGTCTATGGTGTAGTCGTGTGTTGTGGTCTCATCAGGTGCGCCGTGGTGCTTTGTGTTGACATGTGGTGTGGTGTGGTGTCATGTGGTGGGGTGTGTTGTGGTGGTGTTTGCTATTGTATGGTGTCGTGCGTAATTTGTTATGGTGTCATGTAGTGTATTGTGGAGTAATGTGTTAGCGTCGTATTAGGTGCGTTGTGTTGTGCTGTGCTTTGGTTATAATTTCCTTATGGCGGCGTGCTAGTGACCTTGTTGTGACGACGTTCTAGTGACCCCCAATTACAATGGCACCAAAAAGCCGCGAAAAGAAGATAACACATGGTATCACACAAAAAAAACACGGCAAAATACGACAATACAAGACACAAAACGGCCCAACATGACATCACATGACATAAGATAACACAAGACACAACGCCACATAATACAAGACGGCATGAGAAGGCCCGAAATGACAGCACACGACAACACAGAATGCAAGGCGACAACACTTGACACAATACGACACGAAAACACACGACACGACATGGTACGACACAACACAATTGAACACAACGCACCCCAAAATGACAAGACACGACCACACACAACACAACACGACACAACGGAACACAACACCAAACGGCACGACATCTGACGTGACAACACATGACACCACACCACACCCAAGGACAACATACGACACGACAACACATAATGCGAAAGGGCACGGCATGGCACGATACGACACGCCCCCATATGAAACCACACAACAAGACGTGACAAGACACGACAAGACACGATACGGCCTGACATGATAGCACACGACACAACACGATGGCTTGTAGCTATGTTTGGTTCTTTGTAGGGTTGCGTTGGTTGATGGTTGGGTTGGTCATTTAGCCGGCCGTGCCACGGTGTGTGGTGTGTGCACCATGTGGTGTGTGGTGTGGTGTGATGGTGCATGCTCTAAGATGTCGTGTCTCTGGGTATACATGTATTTGTAGCCATTGCAGGGGTGGCATGGGGATTGTAAGGATGTTCTGGTTCAAGCGGCATTCTAGCGAATTGTTCTAGGAATGTCCTAGTGATATTCGACATGCGTTATCGGTGAGGCGCTTGTATCCCCCGCCTGCGTGGCGCGCCATCTGTGGTCCTTCCGGGGTCCCATACCTAGCAAGTCGCCGAGCAGTGGACCACACATGTACCACCGGTGCGCCCCATGGAACATTCCAAGGGGAGCAACATTCTCCCGTCACCGGAGGCAATTTGGGGGAACACCCGGTGAGGTGCGCGATACGCTATAGTTGTGGATACGGCTAGGTAGAACCCCACGAAAAATGTTCCGAAACTCCGGTAGCCAAATAGGACCCCTATTCCTTGCACCTTCCAGCCATGCTTCAATGGAAGGCTTAGAAGAAATTTGAGTGGCATTTCTTGGACCCGAACCCAGCGAACTTTGATTGTATGCTTGGTGCATGCTTTGCCTGCAAGATGTTGCATGAACACAAATCTAGTAAAGGTTGCGCATAAGAAAGGGATAAAAAATATTGCTTGTTTGGCTTGTGTGCTCTTGTGTGACTCGGCACTATCCTCACATGTGCAATAGATTTCTCCAACAACAACCCATGGAATGCATCCCTTTCGCCGCACTCCTTTGCTCGAAGGTGCTGGTACTCTCTAACAGCAGCCAATAGAATGCATCCCCTTCGCTGCATTCCTCTGCTCAAAGCTACTATTGCTATGTCACTGAGCGCACACAAGATGGAGAGAGTGGTCTCTGAAAGCCCCAGTGTACTCTTTCTGAAGGGCGCTTAAAAGAACTTTTGATTGAGGATGCCAATTTGCGCCATTTCGTGCGATATTCGGGCTAGTTTGGTATATTCCCGTGAAAGTCACGTGGTTTTCGCACGAAAATCGCGCCAATTTGGCATATTTGCGCGAATGTGAATGCGCATGAGGATGCGAACGTGAATGTGAATTTTTTTGTGAAGGTAGGCTGAATCATCATATATTTGAATGACCAGTCACGTCTTTTGAATTTTTCTGATTTTTAGAAAAAGCAAGCATAGCAAACGGATACAAAAACAAGGTACCACAGGCAAAACGGGAAAAAACAAACAAAGTAAGTGTACTCATTCAAAAGCTCCATTCACGGGGGGCACATGTCATGGTGTCCTCCTCCCGGGATGGGCCCCTGCCTCCAAAGCTGCTGCAACCCAGCTCGCCATAACCACCACTGTATTCCCAACCACTTCCCCATCCTCTCTTGATCCATGCCCCAAAAGGAACGCCGGCCCCAGGTGGAATCCCCTGAAGTACCCCTAGGTGCCTACCCAAACTCGGGTCCTTGCTGCCCCCAGTAGTGCCCAATTCCGCTGGCCTACCCGGGCCACTCCAACTTGGCGCCGTGCTACCCCGAACAGCGGCCCTTTGTACTAGCCTATTTACCTGCGCTCTTCCCCTTCAACCAACCCTCCCTAGTGCTACATGACCTAGAAAGAAGATGATGGCAAACAGTGCTTTTCAGCACCACCAAAATGGCGGCCCGCAATGCGGTCCCTTGCCTGCATTTAGACCTTGTGGTCTTTGTTCTTCATCTGAAGGTATGGTGGTGCTCTTGTCCTCATGGTATTCTACATCCTTGTCCTCATTACCATATGCTTGTCGTCATCGCCTGAGGTAGCTGCTTGTCTTGTATAGGCTTGCACCAGCTGCGCGTGCCCACAATCCTCTTTGGCGCTTGTGGTAGCATCACCTTTGTCATCGGCCTGCATGGGGTAAACAGTAGGATTCGAACCAAGTGCCAACCATGGGATATTGCAAGGGCATACCTCTTGACCGCCAGCTGCCATTACCATGTACACCTCTCGCTCATCAGCAGTGTTGTGTACCACTTACCAAAAACGGTGCAAAACAATGGATGGCGGTTGCTTCACGAAAACCAAATGGTCGTGGCCACTTTAGCCTGTTACCGGCGCCAGAGTCGTCGCTAGATGATGATAGCACGCCTACAGCACGTGACTCATGGTATTCGGCTTCCTCCATTCGCCCAACCTCGGTTCGCCCACGAGCTTGCGATAGACAGCATAAGGAATAAAAACATGGTCCACACATCCAGAAGTCGTGCAACACACCTCTACATCCCATGACCGCTACTTGGGTGGTATGCCTTTCTCCCAGGGGTGGGGAGTGTTGTTGACTAAAAGCATTGGTGGCTCCAAGGGAGCTTCACCATCCACCCAACACAGACTAGCAAATGTTTCCGATGCAAACAATGATTAGTGCAATGGAAAGCGCCGAGCGATAGCTTTGAAGAAAACTTCTGCTTGGTTGAATTGGTGCTGTCAACAGAGAGTACTAGTGCCCCAAAGTAAGCTCGACTATCCCGACCATTCGCCCCACAGAGAGTAGCCTATGTTTCAGATTGAAACAATCAATGGTGCAATGGAAAGCCCAGAGCATGTCACCATTATATTTCCTTAGTGGAATGGATGTTGTCCACTCAAAGTAGTAGAGCCCCAAACTGAGCTCCACTAGCCGCCCCACAGAGACTAGCCAATGTTTGAGAATCAAACAATGGACAGTTGAATGGAAAGGCCCAAGCCACATTAGGCACCAAAACCTTTCCTTGCTGGAATTGGTGTTGTTGACGGGAAGCAGCAGTGCCCCAATGATAGCTAGCCTATCCGCCCCACCGGGACTAGCAAGTGTTTTCTCAAAGACCAAATCGTGTAACCCTAAAAGAGGGTGAAGCCCCTAATACTAGTTCTCACCATCATCAATTTGCATGGAAGTTTCAGTTGTGCACTCAGAGCAATGGACCTCCAAAGTGCGCTCCACTCTCCACCGCAGAACGGGGCCGAACGACTTCAGCTTCAAACAACTAGGGGATCCATGTGAGTCACAAACAATGGCTCTGTCGCATCCAAATTCGTGTCCGACCACACCACTAGCGCTCCAAAGTGGACACTAGTATCCCCGCCAGAAAAGGCATAGACAAAGCAATAACTACCAATTAGCACAATGTTGGTTGCGAGGCTCATTTTCGGGGCACCATGGGAGTTTGGGGCCTCTAGATGTGGTGGAAAAAAAGTAAAATAACTTCACTTGTGCCACGGCACGTTGCGTCCAAGAAGAAGAATGCCGGCATCTGATTGATTATGCCTTTGCCACTGCCCCAATTATGATGTATAACACTTGTAATTGGCGCTGCTACGCTGGTGCGTTGCTATGCATGCTTGGTAGCTACCCCGATCCATTGAGTATAAGGGCTGGTAGCTTTCGACTGTCTCTTGCCCTTCCTGGTCTCTGTTTCTTGGGAGACACGGGTCCCCATGATCGGAACAACAAAGCGAAAAGCATAGGAGATTTGAGGTAGACACCTTGGAGGCCTGCAGCAACAACGCCTACTGTCTCCGCAACCAGGTATTGGCTGTGAGTTGCCCTAGTTGTAGTGCCACCATCACAAAATGAGTCCTTAAAACAACCACGCGGCAGCACAAGCACATCAGTAGACACATTAACCACATCACGACATAGAGCTGGAAGGCACCGCTTGCAAGGTAAAAGAATGGCAACAAAAGGGAGGGCATGTTCCTTAGGATTTTTGAAAATGCTCAACATTTATCCTCATCAATTGGAACGAATATATTAGGGTACATTCCAAAATGGGCACCAAAGATGCTTCCGAGCTACCCGGGGGTCCACGGAGCAATGCTAGCGATACTGGTAGCGTTTTGGGATCCAATTCGGCGGCCAAAATGTCAGAGGAAACCCCGAGCAAGTTTGCACGGCGATAGATGCACACAACATGTCAAGTGATGGGTGTCATGTGCATATGCGGAACGAATGGGTGTGCACCGTCACAATTCCAATTCAGGAGAAGCACCGTCTTCACTTTTGCATGTTTGTTTGCTGGGTAAGGAATTTGGGTAGACAACATGCCCTTCTTCAATGCACCCAAATTTGTTGGAAAATTGCTTGGAAGGTCCCCTTCCGCGGGACTATGTAAAGCCACACGCTAATACTTCTTGGTGGCGGTTAAGGTTGTTGTCTGTTACCAGATGACGATGCACAAAGGGAACTTCCGAGGCTTAAAGTGGAGACCGCAGAGATGTACACCTCTTCATCATCGCCACTATCGTACGTAATATCACTATTGCTGCCACCGGCACTGTCGTTGTTGTTACTAATGCTACTACTGCTACTCCTCCCCCTAATGCTACTGCTACTGCTATTGCTGCTACTGTTGCTATTGCCTAAGGGTAACAAGGCTTGATGCTCCATTTCCCTATGAACAACGGGTATAGGCAACACTTTTGGTCACCTCATTGGTTGACAGCATTGTTGCTCACCCGACCCCGTTGCGACCTGGAATGAGGCAGCATTGTTTTCATTCTCAAAGGCGGATACAATACCAACTGGAGGTGGGTTAGAAACCGCAATTGGGGCACAGGTCCCACATCACATAGCTCCTTACCCTCTCCCTTGCGCTTCAAATCTTTGTGCCGTGCTGCACATGATTTGAATTTGAACCGGCTCTTCAACCCCATTGTGGGCGACCCAATGAAAGCTTCCACCTCAAGTGGTACCGGTTGACATGCACCACGCCTTGAGCCACATGTGCCATTCACACAAAGCACATAACTTCCCGGTTGTGCACCTTTTTACTGCAATGTTGGTAGGGTACATATATAGACTGCAGCCACCTACATCTTGAGAACTCAGCATGTGCTGCTACAAGCGATGGAAGACTGCCTACCACATTGCATTGGCACAGACCATGCACGTCTAAAAAACAAGGTTGCCATGGATAGGGGCCCAAATGAGGTATGTTTATAAAGTCTGATGTCTGATGTCTGGTATGGGATGTTGTGTGTGCAATCTGTCCAAGAAGATGTCTCGTGTGATTGGAGCTGGGTCTATGGGTCTAATGCCTAGAGGTACTTGGGAGAAACTATGCCTAAATCAAATCTATGCCCCCGCCCCCCCAATGAAAAGGGAGGACACAATTGGAATATCATTGGGGATCCACCCTGGACAATCAAAAACATGGCAGTACAAAAAAAACAAAACTGTAAGCACCATAATGGGAAAATGGGGCAAATTGTGAGCATGAGATGTGGCAAAAAAAAAAGACATGGAAAACCAAAAGGGGAAACTAGGGAAAATGTGGGAGCGGGAAAAGTGGGAAAATTGAATGTGTAAGCATGAAATGTTGGCAAAAAAAAAGACATGGAAAACCAAAAGGGGAAACTAGGGAAAATGTGGGTGGGGGAAAAGTGGGAAATTTGAATGACCACCACACAAAACATACATAATGGACAAAAGGCGAAAATGTGTCAACAGGGATATTGCGAAAAATGGACAACACAGCACAACTCAACAAAAGGGCACATGCAAATATGTGGGAACCATCCTCTCATTCATCGATGAGTCCATTCATGTCATCCACCGGTTGCGAGCAACTGCGTTGGGAGCTGCTTGGTGGTTGTGCGGAACGCGTAACACGGTCCGCGGCTGGCACGAAGGCATCCCACTGTGCCAACAATGGCAACGCCTTCTGCATAGCAAGGTCCCTCATTTGCCGCCGGTTGCTGCTACCTGCCACTTTCACACCAAGGACTTCGAGACACTGAAACAGCGCCCCCCTTGACCAATCACGCAGCTTGCCATTCTGCGCTGCTATTACCAACTTCGCCTGCATCCTGGCAACACCACGCCCCTTATCCGGCTTACGTGGTGTGACCAGTTCGTCTGCACCATTGTTCTCCCCCTCGTCACACACGTCATCTGCAACACTAACCACCACCTCCCCACAGGGACACAGGCTTGCGCAAAAGCATGCATGGGACATCAGACATGTATTGCACCAGATGTGAACCACCTTCTTGCATGTGGCACACTCCGTACCCCTGCGAAAAGTGATGAAGTCATGGTTGCCAGCATGCGAGTCAGGGGTCCCATCTGGTGCAACAATGCTGACCACATCTGCCCGGTGCCGTTATGTACCCTTTCCTGAGGGTGCCGTTGAGCTCAGTGGTGTACCTGGCACTCCAAACAAGGGCAGGATGTCACCATCATCGGCCACTGCTTCATTACCTTGCAGACACTGAAGCATTGCAGCTTCCACAGACTCTCTGTCCCCTACCTTCCTTGAAACCCCCTGTCTTGGGCGCAGATCGAAGCGTGCACGGGCAGCCAGGAAGCTTGCCACTGCAACGCCTTGTCCCTTTGCCCATTGCTATAAAGGGGGCAAGTTGGAATGCAATGCCATGCACATGCTGAGGACATGTGTCTCCACAATGTCATGCATACTACTCACACGCAAAGAGGTGGCACGCTCTAATGCAGCTTCAGCAGGGCAATATGTTCGCAATAATGCGAGAACGCGGCACACATCCCCCCATTGTGCATGTGCCCTTTCGGGTGCCAATGCCGCCCACATCTTGGACGGTTGCACAGTTGCAAAGTCCTGCACCATGTGCTCCTTAAGGCCTTCCCACTCTACCAAGGCATGGTCACAGTTCACATGTGCTGCGTGCAACTCTTCTTGCTGTGAAGCCATGAACTGACGCAACTGCTCTACCCCATATGCAGCACGCTCATTGACCGGGAGGGCAAGGAAACGGCCATGGTCCAACAATACTGCGCACTCCAACACCCCCCTGGGGTCAATGGTTGCCTGCCCCTCCTTGATGCCTGCAAGCAACACATCAGTTACTGCACGCGCCTTAACGCCTGGAAAAGGAGGGGTTGTTGCACACTTCTGCCCACCTGAAACAAACTAGACCAACTGCACACCATGCCACGCACCGGTCACAGTTTGCGCCGTGAACTG
The DNA here is from genome assembly GCA_964036045.1 of Eutreptiella sp. 'Long Island Sound 2002'. Taxonomy (NCBI): domain Eukaryota; phylum Euglenozoa; class Euglenophyceae; order Eutreptiales; family Eutreptiaceae; genus Eutreptiella; species Eutreptiella sp. 'Long Island Sound 2002'. The sequence goes on from OZ038381.1 coordinate 110,843,456, forward strand.
CAACCACCCTGGACCCTCCTCGCAAGCCACCTTCTGCAACCGGGCTTGTAGCATACCTGTGGCAGTGGCTAAGTGTGCACCAGTGGGCGCACGTAGTTGTGCCACACTGTTAAAACAGCGCATGTCATGCACGATGTCCCCATAAATCACTCCCCATGCAAACAAACTGGCATCATGGCAGTCCTCCCACACATCCTCCTCCTTGGTAGAATGCTGCACCTTGGAATCCAAGTGTCGTGCCACCCAAGGGACATTGGCCAAAAAAGCAGTGTTGCGCCGTGCATGTGCTTGTGACCACCTAATGCGATGACTTGTGGGGACGAGTTTGCAAGCTACTACGTTTATCCTGCACATGCTTTTGCACACACTTTTGCAACTCCTTCCACTACCGTGCCCCATTGCACAAGCCTCGTTGGCGATCGACGGCCGCCATGTAGTCAACATGGGTCCGGCCAACAGCCTCCAATGCAAGACCGAAATTGCGCTGCAACACATGGCACGGCTCACCCAAGGGTGTCATCAAGACCAACCACCTCCCAATCAAGGCAAACACATTGCTCTCAATGATAGAGACATCAAGAACGTGCCGCGCACTGGCACCCCGCACACCATGGTTAGAAGCCCCGTCCACTGCAAAGGTCGCTACCCTCTTTGCCCACCAATCAAGGTCAAGAATCCAGGACAGCAGGACGCAGTCTAGCTGCGTTGCAATCTCATGCGCATCACCACAGGCCACATCCGCCACACCAAGGAACACCTCACACATGCCCCAAGGGCCATTCCCCGGGAAAAAAAGCAGAATGGCGTACTCATTGACGCGATGCCTCTGCCTATCCGAGCCGTCAAGCCACACTGCCATGAACCTTGCCAGGAATAAGGTGTGTGTTACCTCATCTTGCATGGCATCATGCATTGCTGCAATAGCCTTCTCAACTATCCACCGCCGTGATGCACGGTGCCCAGGGGCAGATGTCAAAGAGCGGTGCAGAAGAATGCGCTCACTTATAGCACGGATGGAAGTGCACATGCGTAACCCAGTATACACCTCAACCAACCGTGACAAAATGGCTGCCTCAGCATCCAACACTGCCACACCAATGTCCATGGCTTCCCCCCTTGATGAACACAATGTTCCCTCCCACCACGTCAACTGTGGCAGCAGTGGGGCACAATGCGCGATATCGCTCTGCACAATGCAGCTTGAAACTGTCCTCGGCAAGTCGGTGGTGGTGCCCTGGCCTACGCAGATTCTTTCGTGTTGATGTTGTGACACGTGATAACTCCAAGTGGCTTTCCAACACCTCCCTCCGCCACGTTTTTGGGCTAGAGGTCTTCATGCGCATCCCTTCAGCATATATTCCCAATACCGAGGCTTCACTGTTCCGAGGGGGACACGCCACCCCCGGAATGCCACACACATTAGCCCACGCACAACATACACACTCAACACGCCCAGTTGTCGTGAACTGATATTGCCAATGAGCGGCTACAAGCGTTTGTAGTGTCTTCGGGCCACTGTCCAGTTGCATGGGAGTAGGCTGCATCCGGGGGAGGGCAGAAACAAAATTCCCCCGGGAGGTGAATTTTTTTTTCAACCGCGACACTTGTCACCCCCCAACCCCGTATACAAAAATTTCTACCCGCGGGGGACTTTTTCTGCCCTAACCCCCCATTGTCCCCATTGGGCCCACAGACCCCCCCCCTTGAGCCCCCCCCCCCCCCCCCCTCCCCCAGCCGGTTGCCCCCCCCCCCCCCCCCCCCCCCAACCCCACCCCACCCCCCTTGCTCTGCCGCCCCCACAGAAATGTTGTGGAGGCTGCCCCGGCTACCATGGCCAGGCGTGGCCAATCAGATGCCCCCGATCCTGGGGCCGACTCACGGAGCGCCGGGTTCCAAGCACATGGATTGTTCACATGTATATGTACAGGAGCACATTGATCTTTTGACACCATTGCTCTCTCAAAGAGAAGAGACTACGGCCCCGGCTCAATGTGCAAAAGCGTAGAAGGGAATTGCAGCCTTCGGCACTGCGTCGCACGCGGTACTCGCACGCACAACGCTTGCGACTGTCTCCCTCACCATGCGAAGATACATCCGTTCTTTTTCTTGCAGCCTTTGGTGAGTGTCTTAACAGAGTCGTCATCCACAGTGTACTCCACAAACTCTTCATACCTGCACAAAAGTGGGCGGGGCGACAACATTCCTGGTTTTGGAATGCCTGTCTTCAGCGCCATGCGAAGATGCCGTCTGGTGGCCGATCTGCGACTGCAACAACTGCTCGTGCAATTGCGACATCCGTATCTCCTGCTCGGGGTCCATCGCCTGCGAATCCATGACACCCCCTGTAAAGTGGCAAGCAAAACAGACCTGTTTTTTTGCCTGTCTTCGGCGCCCAAAAAAAATTCGCTGGCCATCCTGAAGCAGTCCGTAGCCCGCCACCTCAACGCCGTAAATGTGCATGAGCTGCCGGTTGGTGACCTGCAGAAAAGTGACAAGCAAAACACACCTGTTTTTTTTGCCTGTCTTCGGCGCCAGTCCATTGCGCTTCGATTCACATCATAGGTGGTCTTCTCGGCAGGATAGCACGTGTATCCTCCACAAGGATCACCGAGCTTATCGTGGGATGTCGCCTGAAAGAAAGAGCACACATGCACATGCACAACACACCTGTTTTTTGCCTGTCTTCAGCGCCATTCAGAGATGCGCTGCCCATGATGCGGCCATCCTCCACTTGAGGGTCAGGGTCTTGGTGTTGCTCCACAAACCCTTGATACCTGCAGAAAAGAAGCCGGGGCGCCGACATACATGTCTTTTGGAATGCCTGTCTTCAGCGCCAGTCCATTGCGCTTTGATTCTGTTACTTCCTGATGAATACGAACGACTCAAGGTGGTGTCACCAGGGTCCACATTGGATCCCGCTCTGAACCCTGTCGCCTGAAAGAAAGAGCACACATGCACATACAACACACCTGTTTTTTGCCTATCTTCGGCACCATGCAGAGATCGGTGCAAGTAACGTTGCGTCCAAATCACTTCCTCTAGTGCAAATCCGTAAAAGGGTGCAGAGAAATCGCACACCGATGCGCAACATACCTGTTTTTTGCCTGTCTTTGGCGCCTTTCAGAGATACCTGCAGACAGCTTCCAAAGCGAACATGGACGATACGCACGACAAGCACCCCCCCCCCCCTGCTCCGCCACCTCCACAGGAACTGGAGTGAGTTCCTGTGAGGGCTACCCCGGCTACCATGGCCACGCGTGGCCAATCACATGCCCCCGATCACGGGGCAGACTCACGGAGCGCCGGGTTCCCACCCCCCAGCCCGCCGCCATTCCCCCTGCCCCCTTCCCTCTAGTCACTCTTTCCAACATCTTCTCCACCCTCTGTCATTGGCGGCGGGCCTGCCCTCTCCCTCCACTCTCACCCTCCTCCCTCTCGTCGCTCTGTCCACCCTGTTGTGGGTCATGGTCACGGTCACTTGGCCTGTTTGCCTCCCTGTCTGTACCTTGTCCTGGTGAGCCAGCCCTGTCCTGCGCAATAGTTGGTCAGCCTGCACAGGCGCATTGTTCTCCTTCTCCCTCCTCCCTTTCCACCTCAGGTCAGCTCGTGATCCGTGTGGCTGCCAGGGTAAGGCCCACGGGGTCCTCCGCGCATCGCCGGTGTGGCGCCCTTGCATCGCACTTGCATCGCCCTTGCATCGCCGCTTCTTTTGCTTCTGTGGCTCCCATGCCCCCTGCGGTTCTGATCTGCACCTGTGTCCTCCCCCTCTTGGTCCCGCTGCCACAACACTGGAACCACCCCATGGCGCACGTCGCTTCCCCAACATTGGCCGTGGTCCCACCAACACACCCCGGCGGGCCTGCCACCTCCACTGGAGCTTGCGCGCAGTGTAGGGGGGGTGTCGGTGTAGGGGTCCGCGCGGTCTGGCCCCCCACCACCAGACAATGGCGGGCTGCACAAACCAACGCCAGATCCAGGCCGCACGCCACAAGGCAGTCACCAATGCCGCGGTGCGCTGGCCACTGTCCCTGTCCACCATCTGGGTCCCCTTCAGCACTTCCTTCTTTTCTGCGCAGGCTCCTCCTCTTCTTCCTCCTCCGCTTCTTCTTCCTCCGCTTCTTCCTCCTTTCTCTTCCTTGCCTGCTCGGTCTCTTGCCTCCTTGGTCGCCCGGGCCCCCGCATGCCGACGACCGCGTCACTCTCCGTCTCCGTGACCATCAGCACCAGCCACCGCGCCTTCACCACCGTCTCCGCCTTCCGGGTCTTGCTCCACTGCCAACTCGGGTGCGCCAAGCCCAGCAACTCCTGCGCGCGCGAGGTACTACAGTACCGCAACTCCATGTCCGGGGCACGGGGCATCAGCACCGGTTCAAAGCCGGCCGCCACGCTCTTCATCACGTCGGGGGCCCGTCCACTGCGCCTCGCCACAGCCGCCATCATCGCCTCCTTGCTCAGCGGGGTGTACCCGCTCGGCCGCAGTCCTTCTTGCAGGGTGGTCTCCGCGGTGCTGACGATCTGGGGCCGCTTGGGGACGTGCCTGCGCCGTATCTTGCCCGTCCCCTGCACATTGATCTCGGCCCATCCCTGCAGCCATTCCAACGTGGAACGCTGCTCTTCCCGGTGCTGCTCTGTCATCGACTTGTCCTTGTCGGAGAGGTCGCTGGGTTCGGGGATCCTCCACTCGTCCGTGGGCCCGTACATGAACGCGCTGGCGGTTTTCACCGCCGGGTAGGAGCAGTTGTGCTTCTAGGCCACCTTCTCCGGCCAGGGCGCCTGCACGGCATGCACCGTGAATCCGGATCGCTGGAAGCTGACCCCCAGGTCTTGCGCCGACTGCAAGTGGCGCGGTTACCAAGTGGTTGAAATTTTAGTCCCCAAAAACACCCCACCAAACCGGGAACTTTTTCAACCTTGGGTGTTTTTTTTTTCAACCGCGACACTTGTCCCCCCCCTACTCGGTTGAATTTTCGCGTGCCAGGGTGATTTTTTTCCTGCCCTCCCCCTGGCCTGCATCAGCACGCACAATGCATCCTTCCCTGATGCGGCCAATGCAACGGACCTCAGCTTGTCCTGCTCCACCGACTGTGCCACTGATGTTTGTGACATGCCATGCTCTACATGCCTCGCATCCCACTCTTTTGCATGCCGTGCTCTAAGTTGCATCTGGTGTGCTTCAACACGCAGTTGCAGATGCCTTGCGAGTCGCACCTTGCGCTTCTGGAGCAACTGTGCCACTGCCTAAACAAATTGTGACGACGTCCGCAGCGGCGCAAAGGCAGCCACACACATCTCATGAGGCATGCTCTTGGCATGCATACTCATGTTCCGGTCCCCTACCCTTGATCCACTTTGTGTTGCAGTTGGGGGAGGGGGGGGTGCACCTCGTGCCAGTGCCATGGCTAGCACAGAGGAATCAATAGGCATGCTCTGGGCATGCATAGGCCTGATCTTGTCCCCAACCCTTGATGCACCCTGTGTTGCAGGAGGGGGGGGGGGGGGGCGCACCTGGTGCCAGCGCCATGGCTGGCACCGAGGTGTCAATAGGTATGCTCTGGGCATCCCGTGTTTGGCCAAGGGCTGAAGGCCCTGTCCGTTGGAAGGCAGACTGCGACATGTGTGGTACAACCAAATCTGTTTGTTTGCGCTTGTACAGCAGAAAAGTCGCTTTTCGTGGGTTGGGGGGTGGGGTCATGGCCTTCACCGCACTGTCATCACATAGCCACCACTTGTCGTTGAAAAAGACATACACCACAAAGTGACCCTCCTCCCTCGTCCATCCAATGTGCAACACCATGGCATGCAAGGACCATTGCCATCCCAAGACATCGAGAAACTCATGGGCCACAACCAACTTGTACTCTTGTTGGTTGTGGACATGTAACCCCACGACTTCATTGAACGGCAAAGATGTGTACATTGGTGCCTCTCTCAGATCACCCCCACACGGACAAGAGGGGGGGGGGGGGCACCAAGCACGCCAACCGGTCGCCCCTTCATTCCCTCCTTCATGCGCCGTCGCACACTCTGCCCCAAATTCGTCACATGCAATACTTGTGCTGGCATAACTGTCCCCCCCCTTCCCGCAGAACCTTCACGCTACAGTCACCACACTGTTGCCAGAACTGCTCGTAGGACAAACAACATGACAAATCGACCACCCCAGCGGCCGTGAGCTTGGGCACCATGTACTTCCCACATTCGGCCATCTCTGCCTGCCGCATCGATTGGAATTTTGGTGCAGGGGCTTTGCACTTGGACCGCCCGCTGCATCGGCACACCGTCTCACACATGGCACCCTCCAAGGCCAGCCTCTCAGCAATGTCCTGCGCATTGTACGCACCGCCTCCCTCATGTGCCACAAGATCCTGCCACAATGTCCCCCAGAGACCCTCCTCATCAAGGCATTCTGGGTGTTGTCCTCCGTGTCCACCCGAAGCCACCAACAGGCACTGCAGCGTGGTACCCAACCAACACCAGTGGTAGCCGTATGGATTCTCCATTCCCCATGGTCGCCGCGGTGCTCCAACAAGTGGCCCACTATGCACCTGCATGTAAGCGGAATGCGGTCTCATTGAGGAATGCACGGTCCCATGGCGGGAGTGTTCGCCAGTCACCACGGGAGTATAACACCACCAACCTCCTCTCCCCGTGCCAAGAACAAGTGCCATGCCATGCATCCGTACGTACCAGACTCGGTCGTTGGCATACATCGTACGTGGCGCCATCCTACGTAAGAACCATCCAAGCACTGCATACTGGATCTCCGTCCACCCGGAGCATTACATACACCACCCACCTCCACCCATAAGTGTCCCCGCGTGTGCTGTCCGGTGGAAAACACCGCCAACCAAGGGTATGTGTCATGCACATGCTGATGTGGTTTTGTGAGGACATTGCAAGACAATTGCATGGTAGTCCATGTGAACCGTTCAGGCAACATCTCCCTTGCAATTCTGTTCACCAAGGTCACAAGTGGCTTGTAGTTGCGCGTTTGCTGCACTAGAAGAGTGCAGCGGCAGCCTCTTGCATTGGTGTGGCCCTTCATAGCGCCAACCCCTAGCTGCAAATGCCACGCTCTTACCCCCCCCCATCGGCCCACGCTTCCATGGCAACATGCTCATCATCCCGTGCACCGTGCAAAAGGGGGCTACCTGCAGCGAATGATCAATGACTGCACCCCGGAAAGGACGACCTCCTTTGACAACGAATCGTGCCGCCTCAGCAATAAGCACCACCGTTGCCCGGTGGCAGTACTCCTCCATATCCCCGCAGCCACGGACGTGCAGAGGAACGTCCCGTCCAGGCACCCAAACAGCAGCAGATGTTAATTCGCTGTCCATCCCAAAACCTGACGTCACAATGCTGAACCTGTTTGATCGCCACACACCACTACCATCAACATGCTTCGCGACGCTAGCAAAGTGCTCAGGCATTCCCCCTTGGAGCCGGCCATTCCATGTGTTCTTCTCAAGATGCCGGTTCACACATAGTGCAGACTCTTGAATTGAAAGGCCACACATTTCGCGATACACGGCAATGGGTTTTGCCCGCAGCGATGCGTCGTCCAAGGGGACGTTGCTGATGATAGCATGCAGGCTTTGGGCCACGGCATAGAAGAAACTTGCCCCCGCAACGTACTGGTCCGGTAAAATGCGTGACTTCAAGGATCTCAGGGTTGGCACGTCTATGCCATCCTTGGCCTTGTTGGGCCTTTTATCGACCTTGTCCAATGGAGTAGCATCTGGATCTATCGGAGCTGTCTTTGTGCCTTGCTCTTTCTTGGCACGTTTCAGGGGAGCCCCATTACTTAGGGGAGTAACCCCTGGGCGCTTCCTGCTCCCCGGGCATTGTTCCAATGAACTGGGGAATTCAGCTGGGTTGGAGTAAGAATCCGAACTGGACTAACTGCATGCCTTTACTGTCGCCACATTGCTTGTGCTACAAGGACTACAGTCCACAGCAGTTGGCTCCTTGGGTTTTTGTGAAAGTGGTATAGGGGACTCCTCCAAAGAACTCGCCACCCCTCCATCACTAACCAACGGTGTCAAACATGCAGAGTCCACCACTGCAGGGGGGGCAGGGGACTGTGGCGTGAGAACCCCTGAAGGGTCCACTGTGGATGCAATGCAAGGTGACTCACCGGTGGGGCAGACCTAGGGCATGGGGTCTGGTGTTCCATGTCCCTGCATTGCAGCACATGCCAATGCTATCCACACTTTGTGCACCTCTTGGGGGACCACGCCCCTGTGCCAAGGAGGACGAAGTGGGATTCACAGACTCATTGCTTGAGGGGTGTCTTGCAATGAGGACTGCCGCTCCATACCCCGTGCGCTATGGCAGAGGACGTGGAGTCAGTTGGGTCACCTTGAGGGTGCCCTTCTGGACTTAATTGTTGGGTGTATGCGGGGCGCACACCGGCCTCCTCCATCTCCTCCACTAGTTATTGCAACATCTCAAGACCTCCATCATCCCTCCACGCGTTGTCCACAACCCGTACGGCCGCATGCAGACGGCCGGGGTGACTGTCCGGTACCTCTGGGCTAAAGGGGCTGCAACGCATCAACGGCTCACTGTAGTCTTGCATGGGCACCCGCATGCTATTCGCAAAGTGGCGGCCCAGCGTGTATGCTGCTACTAGGTTGTCCTCGCTCATTGGGTCATTGCGCTGCTCCTCCAGCCCTTGGCATGCAATCGTGAGACAGCGGGCAACCCCATGGGCAACCTGCATCAACGCTTCCTCAAAGCGCTCTTGCCGTGTTTTGGTGACAGTGAAACACGCACCTGGGGCCGCAGCCTCATGCGGCAACGAGTTGTGCCGACGGGCATCAGGCACCTTGGGGCCTGGTAACATGTCGCTCACCAGTGGTTTGGGCCCACTTGTCGCTTGGGGCCACGGAGACGGGCCAAGCGTAACTTTGCGAATAGCCTTGTCATTGAACAAACCCATAGAAGGGGTGGGATAGGGCTCGCCCCCAGTCCAGAACGGCCACTCGTCAACCAGAGGTAGGGCACGCACCAATTCACACCGAATTGCCCATTGCTCTGTCGGCTTCACAGCTGACGGCCACCCGGAAATAGCACCGGCCTGACGACCACCTCGCTAACTAGTGTGTCGTTTTGCAAGCCATTCCCAGAGTTCTCTGGCAACTTGCTGGTAGTGCACATGGCTGCCCCCATCATGCATGGTGGGCATGGCAAACCCATGCTCGGTGTACATGAACCGGCACAATGCCTTGCAACCATGCTCATTCACCACTTCAACGTCACATAATGCCATGCGGGCCCTCAACCGTCTCCATAGCTATCGCGGCACCTCAGGGCTGGATTCCCACCCCAATTGTCCAGTGGCCAGCAATAGGCCATACTTCTTTCTTGCGGGCTCCAGTAAGTGCTCCAGTGGAGAGTCAGGAGGCTCGTCCATTGCTTGGCTCGTGCTCCACGATTTTTAGCGGTTTGCGTGGCCTTCGTGCCTTGAAGGGTCCACGACCGTGACCACTATGGGGCTCCCACAACTCCGGTGGGCAATCAAGCGCAGGTCCTTGGTACTCAAAGTGCCAGCCGGGCTTGTCCTCAGGCTCACCAGCTGGTCCAGGAGACGTTGTTGTGGGTGATATTGTTGTCAAGAGCGCTAGGGCTATGACAACAAACGAAGTGCTGCGGCTCAGTGGCACACAGTGGTTAGGTCAAGGTTTGGTCGCGAAGCGCAAGGGCTCCGACCAAACCCGAATGTTGGGGCTCACAGGCGCACAGTAGGTGAAATGGCAGAACACCAAAGTACACCTGAAAGGGTGTACTGGAGCAAAACCAATTACAGGGAGAAATGGCATAGATAAAACCACAGAAGCGGGACGCACCTGCCACACTTGACCACACAGCGCTAGTCACTACAAAGTAGTTGCGAGGTGTAGACCCCCCAAATAATTGACGCATGTGGATGCGTCAATTCCTAGGGGGGTCAGACCCCAAAAACAATTGACGCATCCCCATGCGTCAATTATTTGGGGGGTCTAGACCCCCAAAATAATTGACGCATACCCATGCGTCAATTCCTAGGGGATCTAGATCCCCCAGATAATTGGCGCATGTGGGTGCGTCAATTCCTAGGGGGGTCTAGACCCCGAAGATAATTGACACATCCTCATGCGTCAATTCGTTGGGGGGTGTAGACCCCCGAAATAATTGACGCTACCCATGCGTCAATTATTTGGGGGGTGTAGATCCCCGAAATAATTGACACATCCACATGCGTTAATTACTTGGGGGATCTAGACCCCCGAAATAATTGACGCATCCGCATGCGTCAACTATTTGGGGGGTCTCGACCCCCCAGATAATTGACCCATGTGGATGCGTCAATTATTTGGGGGGTCTAGACCCCCCTAGGAATTGACGCATGCAGATGCGTCAATTATTTTTGGGGGTCTACACCCCCCAAATGATTGAAACCTGGGTATGCGTCAATTGTTTCGGGGGTCTACACCCGCCAAATAATTGACGCTTTCGGTTGCGTCAATTATTTGGAGGGTATAGACCCCCCAAAAAATTGACGCATGTGGATGCTTCAATTATTTGGGGGGTCTAGACCCACCTAGGATTGACGCATGTGGATGCGTCAATATTTTTGGGGGTCTACATCCCCCAAACAATTGACGCATGGGTATGCGTCAATTATTTCGGGGGTCTAGACCCCCCAAAAAATTGCCGCATAAGGATGCGTCAATTATTTGGGGGGTCTAGAACCCCCTAGGAATGGGCGCATCCACGTGCGTTAATTATTTGGGGGGTCTAGACCCCGCCGGGAATTGACACATGCGGATGCGTGAATTATTTCGGGGGTCTACACCCCCCAAATAATTGACATATGGGTACACATCAATTATTTCGGGGGTCTACAGCCCCCAAATAATTGACGCTTGTGGTTGCGTCAATTATTTGGGGGGTGTGGACCCCCTAAATAATTGACGCATGTGGATGCTTCAATTAATTGGGGGGTCTAGACCCCCCTAGGAATTGACGCATGTGGATGCGTCAATAATTTTGGGGGTCTACACCCCCTAAATAACTGACGCATGGGTATGCGTCAATTGTTTTGGGGGTCTAGACCTCAAAAATAATTGACGCATCCACATGCTTCAATTATTTGGGGGGTCTAGACCCCCCTAGGAATTGACGCATGAGCAAGCGTCAATTCGTTTTGGGGGTCAACACCCCCCAAATAATTGACGCATGTGTATGCGTCAATTATTTCGGGGGTCTAGACCCCCGAAATAATTGACGCATCCCCATGCGTCAGCTATTCGGGGGATGTAAACCCCCAAAATAATTGACGCATCTACATGCGTCAATTCCTAGGGGGGTCTAGACCCCCCATATGATTGGCGCACATGGTGCTGGGACGCACAGCATAGAAGGTAAAAAATGGCAGGAAAATGCTGAGCATATTGCTCAGGATATTCGGGGATGCTCAGCATTCATGCTCAGCAAATGGAACTCATATTGCAGGGTTGATCTCGGAAGTCCCAGCCAAAATTTCTTCCGAGCACCCCCGGCACGGTCGGCTGGGAAGCCCATGGAACATTCCTACCGATATCGGTTGCGTTTTGGGACCCGATCTGGTTGCCAAAACTTCCGAGCATCTTTCCGAGGGATTTCAAAAACTTCCAAGTGTTTTTCCATCGTTTTTCTGTACAATGACCTACACCGTTCTTGGTTCCCAAATCCCACACCTCAGCAAAGAAACACACAAAAAGACAAGCATGACCGTTCACTTACGCTTGAAATATGAATGCTCAGTGCCTTGCCTGTTCATTTCAGCTTGAACTGTGAATGCTGTACTCTCCTTCGCTGAGCATCTGCACAGGACAGCCATCGCTTGACATGGCATCCACATCCACCACCACACGGCGATACTTCTTGGGTTGAGGTTGGGGTTCAGGGTTGTCACTGGATGATGAGGAAGAATCTGAGGCACTTACTCCGGAGGCAACAGATAGGTGCACAGCATCATCATCCGAATCATTATCCTCAGGACTACTACTGCTCCCACTATCACTGCTGTTGCTGCTGCTGCTGCTGCTGTTGCTATTGTTACTGCTGCTACTGCCACTGCCACGAGGGCACACAAGTTGCTGCTCAATGTCGCTATCAACAATGGGTACACGCGCCAACTTCGGACGTCTCATGGGTTGAACACGCTGCTGCTCGTTCAAACCCATAGGACCTTGAAATGAAGCAGCACTGTCCTCGCCCTCCGAAGGGGGTACAATATCAACTGTCGCAGGGTTAGGAACTCGGCTTCGAGGGATGGGCCCCACACGCCCCTTGCCCTTTCCCTTGTCCTTCAGCGCCTTACGGCGTGCAGCAGAGCACTTAAATGTGGCACGGCTCTTCAAACCCAGTTTGGGCCACTTGCAGACAGCTTCCCTGTCCAGTGGTACCCATTGACGGACACCACGCTTTGAGCCACAGGTCCCACACACACATACCACATCACTCTCGGGATTTGCACCTGGAAAGGCGCATTTCACCGAACGGGTGTCCGGGTTCATATATAGGGAGCAACCACCTCCATCCTGGAAATGCAGCAAATGCTCGAAGAGGCGTTGGAAGACCACATGCCACACGGCATTGGCAGCAACCATGCACGCCTCCAGAACAACGTTTCGTTGCACGAGCGCCCAAATTTTGGCACAGGGGATCTTCTTTTTTTTCTGCACGAACTTCTGGTACAGCTCATGCTTCAAACTTTCACTAATACTGGCATCTTGCCTGGTACTAGTGACGGGGGCATGTCTCTTGGCCACCCTCAGATCCCGCTCGCCGACCTCATCGGAATACAGCATGAGTGTCCGTGGATTAAACCACGTGTGGGACCACCCATGCATATATAAGGTTGCAGTGCAACCTTCTTCAGCAAACTCGGGGATGATGTGCACAATATATGTGTACAACATCCCCATAGCTTGCCATGTGACAGTTGCCAGGTTATTACAACCACAGCATAGATGCACCATGTGGCAAAATGCCACCACCAAGGAATGGAAAGGCAAGGGGAGCACCATACCCCCTGCTAGTCTGCCCATGACTGTGCCGGCCTCGCGACCTGTGAGGCTAATGCCTGCCTGGAATCTACCTCGTACGTGACGCATGTGCTGCCTGCTATCAGGTGGCAAAGATCCAGGATCATACCTCCTTGCCACATGTGCTATGACCTGGAGTAGCTCATGGTTGTAGGGCGCTGGTACTGTTCGACCTATGACACCCAGGATCCTGGAGGCTGCTCCTTTGGTGTTGTGCAATTCAGGTTGCAAAATATATACCTCTTCCAGGTTAGAAACCCCCTGAAACTTATGGGACCCACGCACACCATTGAGACATCCCCCTTTGTGCAAAAAGAGTTCTCCCGCCCCATCCTTATTCACCCAGGGACACGCCACACAGCCCTTTTGCCGGCACTCAGACCACAAATGGTGGTGATCGGCAGTGATTGCCCCGAGCCTTATCTGCAGGGTGGTGTTGTACACTGCACCAGCATACTTCATACGTTGCTTAAATCTACAAGAAGGCACGGCTTGTAAGGCCTCTGCACGTTTGGGTAGCCACTGGCAATCACTGACCTTGGGAGTCTCTTGCCACGTCAACATGTCTGTGCACCTAGGCACATTGCCAGACATTGGGAACCAGTGTCCCTGGAAATCAATTATACTGATTTTTGTGTTAATATTTGGACGGCCCCGGGGCTCGTAACCGTCGGCGTAGAGGCCTAAGGTCAGGGTGGCATGGGGTGGTGGGGGTTTCTGCCGGCCTTGGGCAGTCAATGAGCCACACTTCTGTAGAAGTAGGTGGCACAGCTGTGGTAACAACTTCCTGTTGTCCAGGGAGTAGTCCACTGCAGGAAGATGCAGGTCCTCCTGTTGCCTTAAAGCAACCATTGACCAACCAACCCCTGGTTGGAGATGGTCTAAGGTGCGCAAGACAGCGGCTGGCACCACATGCTCATGGCGAAGGCGAAGTGCAGCAGCCTGGCACTCTGGTGCTTGGGTGACTGATGTGGCCTGTGTGGTAAGCAAAGGGCCAAGGGACCTACGCACAACTCTGAAGGTGCCACTTGGGGGGCGCTGTAGCCGGTTTAGGTCCTTGGCCTGCAAGGGGGTGGCCGTGGGGAAGTTCATGGCAAAGGCTGACACCATGAATTGATCAGCTGGAATAGGGCATATGCTGGCAAATGCCTCCAGCTTGGAGATCTCCCCCTTCACCCATATAGCATGGTTGTTCACAACAAATTCATGGTGAAACATGGTGCCTGGGAAACAGAAGATTGCAGTAGGCCACTGTTTTGGTTGGTTTCAAAGGAACCATGTATGGAAAGCCCCAACTAATACCTTTCACGAGAACCTTTTTTTACCAGGATTGCTCCAACCAGTTTCGAGATCCAAGGGTCCAAAGTGTGCTCGACTATCCGCTTCCTCCCTCTGCCCACTGTTTTGGTGGGTTTCAAGGAAACCATGTATGGAAAGCCCCAACCAGTACCTTCCACCAGAACCTTCTTTTGCCAGGATTGCTCCAACCAGTTTCGAGATCCAAGGGTCCAAAGTGTGCTCGACTATCCTCCCCCTCACTCTGCGCCACTGTTTTGGTTGGTTTCAAGGAAACCATGTATGGAAAGCCCCAACCAGTACCTTTCACCAGAACCTTCTTTTGCCAAGATTGCTCCAACCAGTTTCGAGATCCAAGGGTCAAAAGTGTGCTCGACTATCCTCCCCCTCACTCTGCGCCACTGTTTTGGTAGGTTTCAAGGAAACCATGTATGGAAAGCCCCAACCAGTACCTTTCACCAGAACCTTCTTTTGCCAGGATTGCTCCAACCAGTTTCGAGATCCAAGGGTACAAAGTGTGCTCCACTATCCGCCCCCTCACTCTGCGCCACTGTTTTGGTTGGTTTCAAGGAAACCATGTATGGAAAACCCCAACCAGTACCTTTCACCAGAACCTTCTTTTGCCAGGATTGCTCCAACCAGTTTCGAGATCCAAGGGTCCAAAGTGTGTTCGGCTATCCGCCCCCTCACTCTGCGCCACTGTTTTGGTAGGTTTCAAGGAAACCATGTATGGAAAGCCCCAACCAGTACCTTTCACCAGAACCTTCTTTTGCCAGGATTGCTCCAACCAGTTTCGAGATCTAAGGGTCCAAAGTGTGCCCGACTATCCGCCCCCTCACTCTGCGCCACTGTTTTGGTTGGTTTCAAGGAAACCATGTATGGAAAGCCCCAACCAGTACCTTTCACCAGAACCTTCTTTTGCCAGGATTGCTCCAACCAGTTTCGAGATCCAAGGGTCCAAAGTGTGCTCGACTATCCGCCCCCTCACTCTGCGCCACTGTTTTGGTAGGTTTCAAGGAAACCATGTATGGAAAGCCCCAACCAGTACCTTTCACCAGAACCTTTTTTTGCCAGGATTGCTCCAACCAGTTTCGAGATCCAAGGGTCCAAAGTGTGCTCGACTATCCGCCTCCTCACTCAGCGCCACTGTTTTGGTAGGTTTCAAGGAAACCATGTATGGAAAGCCCCAACCAGTACCTTTCACCAGAACCTTCTTTTGCCAGGATTGCCCCAACCAGTTTCGAGATCCAAGGGTCCAAAGTGTGCTCGACGGTCCGCCCCCTCCCTCTGCGCCACTGTTGTGGTAGGTTTCAAGGAAACCATGTATGGAAAGCCCCACCAGTACCTTTCACCAGAACCTTCTTTTGCCAGGATTGCTCCAACCAGTTTCGAGATCCAAGGGTCCAAAGTGTGCTCGACTATCCGCCTCCTCACTCAGCGCCACTGTTTTGGTAGGTTTCAAGGAAACCATGTATGGAAAGCCCCAACCAGTACCTTTCACCAGAACCTTCTTTTGCCAGGATTGCCCCAACCAGTTTCGAGATCCAAGGGTCCAAAGTGTGCTCGACTGTCCGCCCCCTCCCTCTGCGCCACTGTTGTGGTAGGTTTCAAGGAAAACATGTATGGAAAGCCCCACCAGTACCTTTCACCAGAACCTTCTTTTGCCAGGATTGCTCCAACCAGTTTCGAGATCCAAGGGTCCAAAGTGTGCTCGACTATCCGCCCCCTCACTCTGCGCCACTGTTTTGGTTGGTTTCAAGGAAACCATGTATGGAAAGCCCCACCAGTACCTTTCACCAAAACCTTCTTTTGCCAGGATTGCTCCAACCAGTTTCGAGATCCAAGGGTCCAAAGTGTGCTCGACTATCCGCCCCCTCCCTCTGCGCCACTGTTGTGGTTGGTTTCAAGGAAACCATGTATGAAAAGCCCCAACCAGTACCTTTCACCAGAACCTTCTTTTGCCAAGATTGCTCCAACCAGTTTCCAGATCCAAGGGTCCAAAGTGTGCTCGACTATCCGCCCCCTCACTCTGCGCCACTGTTTTGGTAGGTTTCAAGGAAACCATGTATGGAAAGCCCCAACCAGTACCTTTCACCAGAACCTTCTTTTGCCAGGATTGCTCCAACCAGTTTCGAGATCTAAGGGTCCAAAGTGTGCTCGACTATCCGCCCCCTCACTCTGCGCCACTGTTTTGGTTGGTTTCAAGGAAACCATGTATGGAAAGCCCCAACCAGTACCTTTCACCAGAACCTTCTTTTGCCAGAATTGCTCCAACCCGTTTCGAGATCCAAGGGTCCAAAGTGTGCTCGACTATCCGCCCCCTCACTCTGCGCCACTGTTTTGGTAGGTTTCAAGGAAACCATGTATGGAAAGCCCCAACCAGTACCTTTCACCAGAACCTTTTTTTGCCACGATTGCTCCAACCAGTTTCGAGATCCAAGGGTCCAAAGTGTGCTCGACTATCCGCCCCCTCACTCTGCGCCACTATTTTGGTTGGTTTCAAGGAAACCATGTATGGAAAGCCCCAACCAGTACCTTTCACCAAAACCTTCTTTTGCCAGGATTGCTCCAACCAGTTTCGAGATCCAAGGGTCCAAAGTGTGCTCGACTATCCGCCCCCTCCCTCAGCGCCACTATTTTGGTTGGTTTCAAGGAAACCATGTATGGAAAGCCCCAACCAGTACCTTTCACCAGAACCTTCTTTTGCCAGGATTGCTCCAACCAGTTTCGAGATCCAAGGGTCCAAAGTGTGCTCGACTATCCGCCCCCTCACTCTGCGCCACTGTTTTGGTTGGTTTCAAGGAAACCATGTATGGAAAGCCCCAACCAGTACCTTTCACCAGAACCTTCTTTTGCCAGAATTGCTCCAACCCGTTTCGAGATCCAAGGGTCCAAAGTGTGCTCGACTATCCGCCCCCTCACTCTGCGCCACTGTTTTGGTAGGTTTCAAGGAAACCATGTATGGAAAGCCCCAACCAATACCTTTCACCAGAACCTTTTTTTGCCACGATTGCTCCAACCAGTCTCGAGATCCAAGGGTCCAAAGTGTGCTCGACTATCCGCCCCCTCACTCTGCGCCACTATTTTGGTTGGTTTCAAGGAAACCATGTATGGAAAGCCCCAACCAGTACCTTTCACCAAAACCTTCATTTGCCAGGATTGCTCCAACCAGTTTCGAGATCCAAGGGTCCAAAGTGTGCTCGACTATCCGCCCCCTCCCTCAGCGCCACTGTTTTGGTTGGTTTCAAGGAAACCATGTATGGAAAGCCCCAACCAGTACCTTTCACCAGAACCTTCTTTTGCCAGGATTGCTCCAACCAGTTTCGAGATCCAAGGGTCCAAAGTGTGCTCGACTATCCGCCCGCTCCCTCTGCCCCACTGTTTTGGTTGGTTTCAAGGAAACCATGTATGGAAAGCCCCAGCCTATCTCCAGAACCTTCTTTTGCCAGGATTGCTCCAACCAGTTTCGAGATCCAAGGGTCCAAAGTGTGCTCGACTATCCGCCCCCTGCCACAGGCACAACAAGCACAAGCTGGGCTGGAAGCATGAATGGATGCCAACAGGCAGTTCAGGTGCAGCTGCAGTTCATTTCACTGCCTCGAATGGGAATATATACCTCCCTTTAGTCCTCCCCCTCGGACTCAGGCTCAGGCTGAGGCCGTGCCTTGTGAGAGGCCTCGGCCTTGGCCTCAGGGGGCACAATGAGGAGAATAAACTCCCCTGGCCCGGAATCACCCCCATGGATGAGGGGGAAGGACCTCATCCAATTGCGAGGTCGGTGGGCAGACCCCTTCACATAGTCAATGACAGTCCTGACCTGTGTGACTATGCGAAGGGGCAGTGACCCCTGGTCCCCTGGTCCCCCTCCACTCCAGCCTACATATGGGCTGCGGCTGATCTTCTTCCTCCTCTTACCTGAAGGGGCCCCGGAGTCAGGGGCCGCCCGCCCTCTCTTCACGCCTGTGGAGGAAACAGGCACCTTGGAGCCTGAGTCAGATGACTCAGGGGCCACCTGCCCTCTCCTGACCCCTGTCGAGGAAATAGGCACGTCTGAGTCAGATGACTCAGAGTCTGAAACGACCACTTCCTCCTTCCCCTTCCCCTTCCCCCTCCCCTTACCCTTACCCTTCTCCTTCCCCTTCCCCTTACCCACTGCAATCTCTGGGGCAGAGTCTGAAGAGTCTGAATCACCCCCCCCCTTCCCCTTCCCCTTCCCCTTCCCTTTCCCCTTACCCACACCAGGGATAGCAAGGCCAGAGTCACGGTTCGCGATGCAAAAAAGTACCACAATGGGTACCATTTTGCCGGAGAGGGGGGCAAAGGGGACAGGCCCTTTGCCCCCCCCAACCGGGGCCAACTGCCCGGAGACTTCTTTCGTCTCCTTCAGGGCCGCAGGGCCCCAGCCAGTGCGGCGGCACTTCCAGCTCCCTTTCACCTGAGCCCATGCCAGGGTTTTGTCCAGCAACTCCCGGCACTGGCGCCCCCACATGGCAAAATGGCTCAGGGCGGGGGGGGTGTCCCAAACACCCACAGGGTGGCTCATGTGCCACAAAATTATTTTAACCGCCACATACATGCAGTTGTGGCGGTTGCAGGAGTCGGGGGCGGTGTGCATCCTCACCGAAACCCCCCTGTCCCTCAGCTTCTGGGTGCACGACCTTGAAACAGCCGTAGCTGCAAGGGCGTACACCTCCCAACCCCCAGGATGCCTTGCAAAAACCACCCCATGCAGGAGCTCCTCCTGGTGTCCCCCTGTCACCTCCCATTTCCCAAAGGGGGGGAGGGTGCTGGGGGGCATCTTGGGGAGGGGGGCCTTAAGGAGGCGGCGTTTCTTTGCCTCCTCCCAAGCCCCCCGCATCTGCCCCAGCAGATCCTCTGCCCTTCCCTGCTGGGCAGTAGCTGCTGCCCGCAGCTTTCCCTCCCTGCTCTTCACCCCCTGCCCCCCCTGCCTCTTCCCCCCCACCCCCTCCCGGACAGCCAGCTCAGCCTTCTTGAAGGACTGGCAGGCCTGCTCAAACTGCCCTCTCAACTTGGAGTACCGATCGGCTGGTGATCGGTACTCCTTGAGGACCAGTTTCCTCAACTGGTCCGGAACCCCCAACTCCCCACACACTGCCACACTCCGGTCAAAAATGGCCAGGTCCAGAACCACCTTGGCCACGTTTGGCAATTGGAGCACGATGCTCTACTTGCCTGCGGGAGGTCACGGCCCCCCGAGTGACCCACACCACCACCCCCTGCCCCTCTGGCCCGTAGCGTGCCCCGGCCGCGAACCAGGACACTGTCTTCTTACTCAGCTGTGCAAGCACCATCTGGACTTGCACAGCTGCAACAGCCGCCAACAAAGCTGCGCAGTGGGCAGCCTGCGTGCCCTTGGGGTCCTCCGCATCTTCTGCTGCGGCGGCGGGCCCTGCTGCTGCTGCTCCTGCTGCTCCTCCGACTGCTGGCGCCTCCCACAAAGCGGGGGTGGCTGGCGAAGGGTTGCTGGCACCGGCACTGCTACCGGCGCTGGGGTTCCCACTCCCAAGTTCGGCCAGTCGACCCGAGGAGATGGGGACGGCGGCAGGAGCTGGTGGCTGGGCGCGGGCAGCCAGGGCAGCAGAGATGGAAGACATCACAGCGAAAAGGAGGGCTGATGAAGACCCAACACAGTGCATCCCCAGCTTAGGCAGGGGGGGGGGGGCTTCTGCGGTCCCAACCTGGCCCTGGCCCTCACCCTTGGCCTGCAACCATGCACCTAAGATGGTAAGTCGCTGCCGCTTTGGTGCGCCCTCGGAAGAAGGTTTGGGGGCTGGGGCCAAAAGAAACTCAATGCCCCACAAGACACCGTGCGCATGGTACGTGGGTTGCTGGTCTGTTCTGAAAACCTCACCGTCGGGGGGGGTAACCACCTTTTCCCACGTGCCTGAGGGGGCTTGGTCCCACACCCGCCAGCCGTCCTTTTCCCCGAAAACCTCTACCACATGTGCACCTGTGATGGTAGCTCTGAGGGCGCTGTGAATCGTTGCATGTGGGGACTCGCAGAAGGCATCGTTTATGATAACCCTCAAAACCTCGAACGGAATGAATAAATGAGAGGGGGGGGAACTGCACGTTGCAGGTAACTACTTTTTTGGACCGCTTCTTGATCTTGGCCTCTTTGAACCAAGTAACTACATCGCTCTGGGTCCACTTTAACTCGCGAATGGTACTGTCCGGGTGTGTGGACAGCATTGATTTCAAGTACATGTAATGTACACGCAGCCTCTCTTCAGATTCCTCTGCAAGATTCCGGTCCGTGTTGTATTTCGGATCCAGACCAACAATGCAGAGGTTTCTGTATTGTACACCGTACGAGGTCTCATGTTTGCTGGGGCTTGTCTTGCCCACAGCCTCCCGTGTCGTCAAGACAAGGATTGAAAAATGCTTATGCATAAGCATAGCCAGCAAGGTATCCTTGGGCTGGATGCGGTATGCATCAGGGACGACCCTGTCCAAAAAAACCCTTAGCATTCTGGGTTCAATGGTCTCTGACGGCTTATGCCGCAGGCACAGTGCCGCTAGGGCGTGTTGGAGGCGCGATTGTGTATCACCTGGTTCGGGAACTTCGGTATTGGCTGTGTCCGCGTCAATGAGCTCGCCCTCAAGCTCCAAATCTGGTTCCGGGAGCTGCTGAACGGGCTGGGGGGCTGAGCGGACGAAGACGAGGCACTAGCGGCACTGCCTTGACTACCAGACATGTCTGTTGCAGGTGACAAAAAGTGTTCTGGGCACAAAAAGGGAATACATTGATGAGTCTACTCAAGAGGGCCTAGGTGAGAAAGCGAGACACATGCAAAAAGAAAACCACAAAAGCAGGCACAAAGCATCACAAGGCACAAAGGGCAAACATTCACAAGATTGAGTACAGTGTTCTCGATGCAAGTTTGTAGGGAAAGCAGCCACCAAGGATCAAACTGGCGTTGCACATGTCAAAAGCAAAAGTCGAAATTCACAAAGGAGCACAAAGGGGAAGCAATCATAAGCTTGAGCACAGTGTTCTCCATGCAGTTTTGTAGGCAAAGCAGACAAAGGGTAGACAAACATTAGCTTCAACGTGCTGTTCTCCGTGGCATCTTTCAGGCAAGGTAGGCACCAAGCATCCAAGCAAAATTCCACTGGGTTCGGGCTGAAAAATTTCTTCGGAGCTCCCCCGGCACGGTCGGTTGGGAAGCCCATGGAACATTCCTACCGATATTGGTTGCGTTTTGGGACCCGATCTGGCTGCCAAAACTTCCGAGCATCTTTCCAAGGGTTTTCGAAAACTTCCAAGCGACGGACCGAAGCATATCGCATGCACGTCGGTACAGATTTCCTAAAATTGCCACCGGTAACCGGACAATATTGGTCTCTCTTTCAATGTTCTATGCTGGGCACCGGTGGTACATGTGGCGTCTTCACCCTCCTTCTCGAGCCACCCCACCTCCATATTGTCTGAAGGCTCTGGAGACTTCCTTGAATCTTGGAGATGCGGAAGAGCATGTTGCGGTCGTCAGATCCGTTGTGTTCAAAGTGCAGCCATGGGCACACTCGTACCCTGCAACCAAGCGTATCCCATTGCAGACAGACATAGTCAAGGCACAGAACAGCACAGATGGTGGTGGTCACATGTGTGTACCCTTTCCCGCTAGTGCTGTGAGTGGTAGTGTTGTGATGTGACATGGATGGTCAGAGGCCCTAGGTCAATGCATGCACTTGTACAAACAGGGTTGGGCAACATGCAGGCCTGGCGCCATGGCCAGGATGGCATGGAAACCATGCTGTCTCAGAGGGTCAGCTTAGTGGCGCCCCAGAATGCAATCTTTCACCCCGTGGGACAGCTTGCGCCACCCACACGGGACGGCTTCCTCCCCATGCACCTCCACCGGTGCACACACCCCGAGGCTCCAAAGGCGACAGTCCACCCCATGGAGCACGGATGCCACGTACACCCCAATAGGGGTGCAGAAGTCCCCACGCAAGAACCGCACCGAATCCAGTGTGGCATGTACGCGTCCTGCCACAAGGGCAGGTCAATCGTGCGGTACGTCCCTACTGTGTCCTTAAGTTAGTACTTCTGCTTGTGGAAGAGGGGCTTTCCCGCCAGGTGTTGGATGAGTCTCTGCTCCCACGGGTCAGGGTTAGTTGTGTGGGTTACCTTCACCAGCCCCTCCCAGTCCCCCACAACCTGTCCATCCTCCTCAACCAGGACGTACGGCAGCGCCCACTCGGTGAAGTCAGGGAGGATGACCCCCAGAAGGCGGGCTTTCGCGATTTTCCCGAGTGGATCATTCACACGCACTACCACCTCATCCTTCCGAGTGTTGGCCATGATGCGCTCAAAGACAAGCAACTGATCAGCACCGCCTGGTGAACACCCCAATGGGTCTCGTGCCCTCTTGTGCCTCTTCCATGGCTTCCACAGCCAGTGCCGCACCACCCCACCCGCAAACCGGTAGATTGTGCCATGCACAACCTTTTCAACAACTGAAGCCTCCCTCAGAACCCCTGCCAGCTCAAGGGTGTCACTCACAGTCCCAGAGCCTGCTTCCGACTGCACAGCGTGCAGTGCATCCATCCATACACCAGGGGTGGGGTGGTTGGTCCAGTGTGTAAATCGCCCAAAGAGGTGCACCTCCGACTGCGCCCTGCTGGTCAGGGTGTTTGACCTCCAGATGTCATGCATGATCCCCGGTGTGGCAGGCACCAGGGAGGCCAAGATGACTGGGCTTGCAGCCCTTGGAACCAATCGAGGGTAGCAACCGTTTTCCAAAAGTTCACCGGATTGGCCTGCCACCTGCAACCAACAAACCTCACGCAATGTTCCAGCCACACCATTTGGGCATAGTGTGTCGTCACTACCGCTACCAACTCTGCTGGGGAGGTGCCTCTACTAACAGCCTACTCCAAAAAATGGCACACCAGCAGACCCTCCTCCATGCTCAGGTTCCCCTGTTTAAGCAACACCGGATCCATTCGCATGTTAGCCCATGCGTCCTGTACATCACTGTACATTCTACCCAAGGCCTCTGGCCCCAAAGTTTGCTCCAACTCCTCCCACCAGGTGGTCCCATCGAGGTCCACGATGCGGATGGGGTTGTTCAGGATTGGGTCAGGGAGGGGGTGCGCAGATGAGTGGTAGTAACCAACGGCCCCCCGTGTAAACAAGGCACGCATGAGTGTAGCCATCGGCTTGGTCATCCGGTACCGTTGTACTAGGATACTGGCCCGGCAGCGCGTGCGGTACAAAAAGATTTGCAAGGTGCTGGTGGTGCAAAACCGATGCGAATATGCCAATGCAGTTGCGGGCCATGAGATTGCCTTACAACATTGTTGTATTTGAAGGTCGCATCCGATGGCCATGCAACTGCTTTGGCGTCTACGTCACCCTCACAAGCACTAGCCAAAAGCTGGGCGTGGTTGTAGGGCCGCAACTGCGCAGGGTCACCACACAACAGACGTTGGCTGCCCATGGCTGCCAAGTCCAGGCCGACGGGGAGGCTGTGCCTGGACACAAAGCTAAGCGCAAACCTGGTTTGTTGCTTCCGTGCTGCAGCCCCAAGCAACAGCTTGTGGCCGTTTACCAACCATCCGAACCGTGGCAAACAGCACACGGCAGGAGTTAAAGGCACATGTGAGGGTAGCCTTACAGCCTGGGGTGTTGCCCCAGGTCTCCTGCACCTTCAACTGGTCAAAGGACGCCAGCGCTAGTGGGGTAGTAGCCCGTTGGGCATGGAGGCGCAACCAGGGTGCTGGATGGTCGCCGAGTACCCTGTCACAAAACACAGTGTCGCTATAACACTTCTCGTGCACGCGTGTCCACAACATGTCGACTTGTGCATTGGTGGGTGCAGTCACCAACATACATGCGCGGGGTGAGGTATCTCCCTTAGGTCCCCCACCTTCTTGCCCATATTGACCGTGCCCAGGTTAGCAGGCTCGGGGTTCTGGGCGACAAGGAGCCCTTGCTGCCATAGCACAGCTTTGGTGCATGCCACCACGGTCTCTGACTTCCCTGTGCCAGCACCTCCAGTCAATGCTGTGATGCATGACTCGTCCAGCACCTGCCGCACAGCCAACGCCTGTGAGGGATTCAACGCGTGGCGTTGGACAAGGTGTTTCAGGATCTCCTGGTCCTCGTTTGACAAGGGAGGTGTGTCCCTTGGTTCGGCCCGGATGTTTGCCAGCAGCTCGGGCCATGCTAACCCTTGCTGGATGTCCCTACGCAAGGTGCGAAAGGCGTTAGGGACAACCTTACACCAATAGGTGCCAGTGAGATTGGCGCGTGGCTTGTTAGCACAGCTGATACAAACACGGTCTCATGAGATGCCATCACCATGCACCCTCGCCTGAAAGTACGGTTTGGAGAGGTCCCAGGTGCGGTTGGCAGCGATCCACTCATGCAACATGTGACCATCAGACGCCTCATAGTTGCCACAGACCTCCATTAGGGAGGCCCATTGTGGCTGTAGGGGAACATTCCCATCCCCGTCGCCGTCATCTTCGGGCCACCATTCCTCAAAAACCAGCCTCCGTTCCGTGCCTTTCTTGTCTGCCCACACCTTAGCAGCGTCCATCTCATGGACACTGTACACCTCGGATGCTTTGGTCACAAACCTGTCGCGATCAAGCCACCGTTGTGTAAACCCTTCCACGAGGTTGTCATAGGGCCCATAGTCCTTGTTGTTCAATGTGGCAGAAGTGGGCAACGGTGTTGGCTGCTGTGGGAGTTGGGGGGACGGCTGTGGCGGAGCAGCACATGGTGGTTGTGATGAGGGTTGAGCCCCTTGTGGCGCACCCGAGTCGACCGGCGCCATGGCCGGGACAGGGGTGGACTGTTGTGGCTCAGCGGCACACAGTGGTTGTGTTGAGGGCTGACCGCCTTGTGGCGCTCCCCAGGCAGCAGTCGGCACTGCCTTGAAGGTGATGGACTGCTGTGGCTCAGCGGCACACGGTGGCAGTGACGAGGGTTGAGCACCCTGTGGCGCGCCCGAGTCGACGGCCAGGACATGGACGGACTGCTGCGGCTCAGCGGCACGCATTGGTTGTGCAGAGGGTTGAGCACCCTGTGGCGCGGCCAAGTCAACCGAGGCTATGGCCGGGACAGGGGAGGACTGCTACGGCTCTAGGGCATGCATTCGCTGTGCAGAGGGTTCAGCACCCTGTGGCGCGCCCGAATCGACCGGCGCCATGGCCGGGACACGGGCGAACTGCCGCGGCTCAGGGGGGCGCAATGGTGGTGGTTGTGCAGAGGGTTGCGGTGGGATCATAACGAAATCCACACCTCCGGGTGGTGGCTCAGGTGTTGCTTGTGGCTTTGGCTTTGGCTTTGGACCACCATACTTGCTCTTGGGGACCCATTTTGGAGCCATGGTTTGGAAGTTTGTGATAAGTGGGAGCGAGTGGTTGAGGAGCAAGGGAAGAGAGCGATTGGAGAGTGGCTTAGTGGACTACAACGCTGAGGTTGAGGGCACGCAGCAAAAACCACAACTCGGAGGTTGTAAAGGCCGTGAGGGCCGTGAGGGCCACTGTTTCCCAAAGTCTGGCCATGTGCCCAGGTGCAGAGACATGGTAACCTGGTTGGAAGTGCCTAAAGTTGCTGATGGGGACTCCAAACCCGACTGAGCAGAGGCCCGACAAGTCTGTGTTCTTCTGCATTGAGGTAGCGTATGAAGTATGGTGGTGTGCAAGCAGACAAGTGCACTCTCCACTGCGGCCCTTGAGTGCCTTAGAGTGGGAGCCCCCAAATTCCACGTGCACCCAACGGGTGTTCCTAAGGCCTCTCCCACAGGGTATATCCGACCTTCATTCCCCAAAACAATACATCTGAGAAGGGGCTCTGCTATGTGTCACATTTGCGTCACAACGTAACGCACTTTGTTGGGTGGTTCCTTCTGTGTTTTGCTTTCATGTTGTCGTCCACCTCCGTCTTCACGCAATGGGAAACACATTGGAAAAAGCCCTCCCCCCCCACCCCATTCTGCGACCACATCCAAGAGCCTGCCCCCCCCCCCCTTTGACGCTAGCGTGGCGCATTCATTTTGTGCTCCCCTGGTCCAATGTGCCCCCTGGCCAATCTTCCATCCTCCTCTATACTTGACAGCCTTTGTTTGCCCACTGATGGCATGGCACGCCAGTGGACGAGTGGACTAGGCCTTCTCGGCGCGCACAAAGGCTGAACGTCTGCATGCTGTGCTGTGCATCCCTGTGTTGAAGAATCGACAAGGGGCGGTTCCCAGTGCACAAACAGTTGCATTTCTCAACCGCTTTGCCGACACAAAATAAGGCCTAAGAAAAAGGTCCCTGCAGGGGTTTGTGGCACAGCCCAAACCCAACATCGGCAGACCAGCCCCACAGGGTAGTGAAATGAATGAGATCATCACTGAAGGGGTTGCAAACAGGACGAAATGCGAACAATGGCAAATCGGAGGGTACATACGTGGTACAAATCACCTGCAGTCACATCGTCACAGCTAAGACTGCAGGCGGGTCCTGCCATCTCAAAGGACAGCATCATGATCATTGCAATTGGCATCATTTGAATTCGGATCCACAAATGAAATGGTCATGGTAGGCCAAAGAACATCAAACAACACAGACACGCATACATTCTTTGAACACACCATGTGACACATTGCACTAAAAGAGTCAAGGCAAGCTTTTCCACACGATTGCGCACGTGGAGGGCCGGGGAGTGTTTTCCCTACACTATGGATTTCTCTCGATGATTTTCCATCCTTCCTCGAGAAACACCACAGCAAGACAGAGCACGAAGAGGACAAGGGGTCTTTTATGGTCGTCACCACATCCTGGGAATAAACAACAAAGCGTGAGGCTTGAGGGCTTGGTAAGAGGGTCGGGTTAAAACAAGGAAATCAAATTCAAATTCACTGCAAAGCCCCTTCTCAGATGTATGTTGCTTGCACATGACATTGACAAGTAAGGGTTTTCAAAATGCTTGCTGGCCATTAGAGGACATGGTGCGCATTTGGTCGGACATGGTACACTGACTGCTGGCGGCAGCAGTGCAGCGGAGCAGTCCCTTCCCTCGGCCGCGAAGTTTTTTCCATTTTGAAAAGCTCCGTCCACACAAAACAAGTCCTAAGAAAAAGGTCCCCGCAGGGGTCCACACCGAAGACCCACGCACGACGGAGCATTGTGTCGTCCTGAACAATGCACAGCCCCACAACCCACATGCCATGAAACTTGGTGTGGGCTACGGAGAGGCCTAGGCAGCACATGTCAACTATCATGCATCGTCATTAAAGGGGCTTGCATTCGACAAATTGTAATAGGTTGCAGAAGCAAATATGTCAGAACCCCTTCTCAGCTGTTGTCAGCATGTTCATCATTGAAGGGGTCTGTGGTCATAGGCGCAAAGGCCTAGACCGCAAACAAAGAAAACACCTCAGGGGTGTTCTGCGTAAGCAAATCGTCGGCACAAACAACCAAAAGACTTCAAGGGTGGTCTACATAATCAAATTGAAGTTGTCACATACACTGCTGTCAACAACAAGTGTGCAATTGTTTTCCAACGGGGGGGGGTTTGTGTTTTCCGTGACGCCTTTTTTTCCTTGGGGGAGGGGGGGGAGCTTGAAAGCAGCCAATAGTGGGGGGGGGGATGGGGGGGTCACCCGGGGGGCAGTTTCCCGTGAAGAATTTGATGTGGACAACGGCGGAGGGGGGGGGGGGTTGATGTAGTACATAATCAAGGGGTTTGGGGGAGGGGGGTTCATGCTTTGGTAATGATGGTCCATAAAAGTCTGGTGTCTGATGTCTGATAGCCGACTAGGTCACTATAAACATACCTGGCCCAAACCTTGAAAAGAGAGATCTTCTTTTTCTTGGGCAAGACTTTTTGTTATAGCTTATGTTTTCAACTTTAAATATTACTTGCCTTGTAGCTTTCAACTATCGTTGTATGCTGTGTTGTCCTAGTCACCGGGGACGATCGGTTTGTTATTCCGAGATCCTGCTCCCATGCCTCACTCGAATGTAGCATGTGGGTCTAGAGTATAGGATAGCATTGGTGCTACGGTTTCGTTGCCTCACTGAAGATCACCACCCTTTGTGGTCAAAGTGTTGTCAAAAAGGGTGTGTGGCTTGTACGTGGGTCGATAAGCATGCGGCTGCAAACTTGCTGTTGAACAAGGGTGGGTGTATGGCCCAGGTGTGTGGTTCCAAAAAGTTTCAAGGGGTGTCCAATCTAAAAGAGGTTTACATCATGCAACCTTTGCTGCTCAACACCACAGGGGGAGCCTCCAGCCTGCTTGGTGTTATTGGGCGGACGGTACCCACGGCCTACAGGCATGAGGTGTAGAACCTTACACCCCAAGTGGCTGGGACGTATGACCGAGATCTTTGCCTCCTAATAGTAGAGAGCATGTGTGCCTTGGGCGCGGAGAGGTTCCAAGCGCGCATCACCTTAATTGCCGTAAGGCCCGCACTCCGATAGGTAGACTAGCACGGGGTATGGTCCTCCCATTGTCCTTCCATTCACATAGTTCACCTTTGCTACGGTTGCAATTGATTGGCAACTACGGCATGGCAGGCTATGCCTTGGTGTACACATATGCTCATCACCCCTAGATTTGCTGAAGCTTGGACTACAACCACATATGTGTATGGGTGGTCCCACACGTGGTTTAACCCTCTAAATGCACACACCCCCGTGGTTAGGGTGCCTTGCTGTGGTGCAGGTTCTTACCGCCCTTGTGCAGCTTTTGGGCCATTCTTCTGCACAAGTAGACAGCTAAGTTGTGGCAGTGGCCTGCTGTACCCGAGGGAGTAGTCCACACAACGAAGAGGAAGTTGACGTTCTGGCCAGTGGTGCCCCTTTCCAGGTGGTGCGCCCCATCCTTGGGGCGTTTGATCATAGGCGCGTGGTGCGACCTCGCATGTGGGTTGGTGTGCCGGGTGGTGGGGCGTCCGCCGGGCGCCCCTCTGCCAAGCGAAGTCCCTTGGTTGAATGGTGTTCGTTTTTGAAGTACTCAAAAAGCACACGATCCTCCATGAGTTCCTTGTTGACAAATGGACTGTGCTGGTTAGGGGTGATGTTTCCAAGCTCGGGGCCTTTGCGGGCATATGTCCCGTCCCTGCGGACCAATTCTTTGGTCTCGGCTTTTGACATTTACTTCACTCGAGCTACCCCTTTGAACTACAAAGACGGTTTGGAGATCCAGTGCTGTAGCTAGAGAACACCAAAATCATTGCAAAACATTTCCGGTGAGAGCTAGTACTTGGAGCTTCACTTGAAACCCGTACATTTGACAAACAGAAAAAGCAGGCCCATGTTTTCGCGAAGATGATCGAGCACAGTTGGGAGTGGCCTTGGTGTGAGCAAGCAACACAAATTTCGGTGAAAAATATTTGTGGTGAGACCCGGCACTTGGAGCTCGACATGGAAGCCCGATTCGTCAAAATGAGAAAGAGTGGGCCCTCCTATTCGGCCGGATAGTCAAGCGCACTTTGGAGGGTCAGTGCTCTGAGTAAACAACAACGGTTTCAATGCAAATAGTTTTTTTTGACAGTACTTGGTGCTTCATATGGAACCCCTACTTGTTAAGAACTAAAACAGTGGGCCCGGGGTTTGGGGTTGAGGGTTGAGCACACTGTGGAGGGCAAGTGGTCTCAATAGACAACATGAATTTTAATGCATAAATTTTTTTTGGTGTGAGATACTACTTGGGACTTCATATTGAACTCCTACCTGTTGAAAACAGAAAACAATTAGCCCGTAATTCGTGGTGGATAGTCGAGTGCGCTTGCGAGGTCCAGCACAAAACACCCATTTCGATACAAACCAGCTGGTATTGAGAGCTAGTACTTAGGACCTCACATGTAACCCCTACTTGTTGAAAACTGAAACGGTGGGCGTGTGTAGTGGGTTACTCATGGACACTTCGGCGGGCCTGTGGTCATAAAAAATTTGTTCACAACAGGTAGTACTTAGTGCTTCATAGGGGACCCTTAGTTGATAAATGCTTGAACAGTTGGCCCCTGTTCTTGAGGAGATAGTCCACCACATATTAGACGGCGAGTGCTCTCAATAGACCGATACTCGAACACACTCCGTGGCGACGGTTGTGTGGATAGACAACACGAATTTCAATGAAAAGGGTTTTTGGTCAGAGATAGTGCTTGGGGCTTCATATGCAGCGCCTATTTGTCAAGCGCTGAAACAGTTTGGCATTTCTCATGGGGCGGACATTCCAGCACAAATTGGAGGGCCGGTGGTCTCATTACAAAAAACGAATTTCAATGCCAAATATTTCCGGTGAGAGCTACTACTTGGCGCTTCACATGGAAATGCTCCTTATTAAAAACTAAAAAAGTGGGCCCCTATTTTGGGGTTGGATGACCAGCGCACCTTGAGGGTCTACTACTCTGGGTAAACGACACAATTGTTTCAGTGTAAAACATTTGAACCGGGAGGTAGTGCTCGGGGCTTCACACACACCCGCTACTCATTAAAAATTAAATTACGGGCCCCTGATTTGGGATGGATAGTTGCGCGCATTTTGGAGGGCAAGTGGTGTCAGTTAATAAAACGAATTTCAATGCAACAAATGTTTGTTTCCCCTGCTTGTGAAAAAATGAAACAGTGGGCCTGTGTTTTGTGGAGCTCATTTTTGGAGGGCGTATGGTCTCCATAGACAACACAATTTTCTATGCAAAGAAATCCTTGATCCGAGCTAGCACTTGGGACTTCACATGGCACCCATAATTATTAAATGTTTTTCAAAAAGGGATATAGTGGGCCCCAATTTTTGGGTGGATAGTCGAGCGCCCCTTGGAGCGCCAGCGTTGTGAGTATTCAACGCGAATTTCAATGCGAAAAAGTTTTGAGACCAAAGCGTCACGCAAACTCTTGGCCCCACTCCAACGCCTAAGCATCATGCTAACCTCAAGAAGAGTGTCCCGAGAGAAAGATATAACAGGAGCTACACAAGGTGGGGAGTGTTGGGATTGCGGACGATCTTGGGTCTCGAGAGCGGGGGGTGGGGGTGTCCAAGACACCCAGCGAAACGACATTGGAACCTCTCTGCTAACCTGTTGTTCTGCAATGTACCACATAACACCACCTAGGGGATGCCATATGTGCATGAAAAAAAATGAACAAACGACCCGAACAAAAAAAAACGAACGTTAACTTGTTAATATTTGGCCAATTAATATATTAACACGTTCAAAATTGAAATTAACAATTTGGTTTTAATCTGGGTCACTAGGGTAAAACTCCAAGATGCGTGAGGCAGCATGTTTGAGGAACAGGAAGACGTAGAGGGTTGAAGCGGTTGCACTCAAAGTGGGACACGAACTAGGGTTGTGTCCTGGCTAAATGCGGTTTTGCACCGGCCATTACCACAATGTGTGTTCCTCACATTGATGGCGATACACAGTGGCGAAGACCACTCCTTCATGATTGTGAGTTGTCCGCACTTCGTACACCAATTTGCCCACATATAGTACGTGATCCTAAGATACGGCAGTTGTCAAACAAAATGTTAGTGTACACCATGGATTTGAGCATGGAATCATTTCCATTGACTGACGGATGTGGGTTTGTGGCATTTAAGAGCCCCTATGGCCATGGGGTCATTTGAATGGATGGCCGGATGGTCTACATGGTGCAATGATAGTTCTTACGTGGCCTTTAGCCTCAGCTTTTAGCATGCATTCATTTGCTGGAGTGGCCGGTGGACCACTCAGTGCAAGGATAGTTATTCTGTGGTGTTTGTGCTCCCGTTTGAGCATTGAATTAATTGCAATGACAGGCCGGAGGGCCACAATATAGGAAGGAGTAATGGGTTGTGGCCTTTGGCTCCCTCGAGAGCATGGAATCATTTGCGGTTAGGGCCTACATGGTTTCCACACTGCTTTTGCGTGACCTTTGGGCTGCGATGCAAGGGTGAAATGGCCACAACATAGGAAGGAGTAATGGGTTGTGGCCTTTGGCTCCCTCCACAGCATGGAATCATTTGCGGTTAGGGGCTACATGGTTTCCACACTGCTGTTGTGTGGCCTTTGGGCTGCGATGTAAGAGTGGAATCATTTGCACTCAGTGGCCAGATGGCCTGCGCACCAAAAGGACTCTTGTGGCATGCTATTTTGGGGTCCTTGTCACCATTGAGTAATTTGCATTGAGCGGCTTGCTGATTTGGACGCTAGAAGGGGTGTTGGTGTGACATTTGGGATCCCGTGGTAGCATGGAATCATTTGCCCTCAATGGCCAAATGCTTTGCTCACTTCAAAGACCATTGGCGTCTAGCATTTGGGCTCCCATGTGAGCATGGACTCACTTGCACTAAGTGGCCTGATGGTGCACACTGCAAGGATACTTGTTCCATGCCCTTTGGGCTCCCTTGTAACCATGGAATCATTTGCACTGAGTGACCGGATGGTGTGCACTTGGAAGCACCGCTGTTGTGTGGCATTTGAGCTCCCCTATGAGCATGGAGGTGTCTCCACTGAGTTGCCGAATGGTCTGCACACTTCAGGGAATGTAGGCTTGTGGCACCTAGGCTCCCGGGTGAGCATGCAATCATTTGCACTGAGTGGCCCATTGGTCTGCAAACTGCAAAGGTAGTTGGTGTGTGTTATTTGGGCGCCCAACTGAGCATGGACTCATTTGCACTGAGTGGATGGATGTTGTACAAAATACAAGGATAGTGGTTTCACACGGATCCTTGAAAGGGGAGCCCACATGCCTGACCCCAACCGTCTTTCTGATGTGCTGACCATCCGGCTACTCAATGCAAATGCTTGAATGCTCACACTGGAGACCAAAGGCCCCATGACAACTCTCTTTGCAATTTGCACACCATCGGGCCACTCATTGCACACGATTCCATGCTAACGCGGGAGCCGCAATGCCACGTGGTAGCAATCTTTTCATTGTGCAGAGCGTTGGGCTACTCATTGCAAATGATTCAATGACCCCACAACAGCCCAGTTGCCCCATACCAATTGCGTTTTCAATGGCTACTAAGCCTAGTAGTAGTTCAATGATTACGAACTTTAGATGATTGCACAGGAGCCCAAAGGCCATGGAACAACTATCCTTGCGATGTGCGGACCATCCAGCCAGAAAAGCCACACCAAAACCACCTATGCATGCACCGAAGTCCCCACACCCACACACATTTCCGTTTACATGCCGCCCCGGCACACACACACACACACACACACACACACACACACACATAGACATACACGCACATCCATACACAAACACACACATACCCTCAATGAAAGCAAACAACCTCCCACTCAACCCACACCCACACACCGCCCGCCCACACACCCTCATACGTACCTGGGCAGTGGATGTGTCACGGTTAATTGTTTGGGGGTGGTTTTGTGTGTGTGCGTGTGTCTGCCTGTGTGTGTGGATGGGTTTGTGCGGATGTGTGTGTGTTTGTGTGCGTCGGTGTGTCCATGTGTAGTTGTGTGTGTGGTTGTGTGTGTTTGTGTGTGCGCGCGTGTTGGTGTGAGGTGTGAGAAGGGTGTGTGTGTGTATGTGTGTGTGTGTTGATGGCTTGTGTGTTTATGTGGTTTGTGCTCCTCATATCCTCATGCACCCCCCCATGCACACCGGCCCCCACACCTAGAAACAAACCGACAGTCATGCACCCCCCCCCCCCCCAAAACACACCCACACCCACATACCATCAATGAAATCAAACCGCCCTGCCACCCCACCCACACCCACACACCACCCAACCACACATACCCGCACTCCCCTGCATAGTGGATGTGCCTCGTTAGCTATGTGGGGCGGGATCCTTGTGTGTGTGTGTGTGTGTGTGTGTGTGTGGGTTGGTGTGTAGATTGGTTTGTGCGCGTGGGTGTGGGTTTGTATGTGGGTGTGTATCCATGACTAGTTGGGTGTGTGGTTGTGTGTGTCGGTATGTGGCTGTTGGTGTGAGGTTTGGGACGGGTTTGTGTACGTATATGGTCAAGTGGCCCCCTCAAATCCATCAAAAGCAATGGCGTTTTCCTAAAACAAAAAACCTCAAAATGTGGGTAAATTTGCGCAAATATTCATCGCCCATTCAAACGGCCACTTATCCCCCGTTCACGAAGGATACATCCATGCAGCCGCCCGGACAAAACGGGGAGCGGAGCGCCTGGCAGGGGCAAGGACCACGGCGACGAGAAAACCGACCGGCACATTGACAGCACTCCGAACAGCCGAGGCACGGCGCACCAAAGCGGGGCTCCAACACCAGTCAGAGAGGCTCAAGGCTGGCCAGACCATGGCATAGGGAAAGGTGCCAAGCAAGCCATGGCGTGCCGGAAACCCCAAAATGCGCGCATGACACATGACATCGGCGCACAAGCACCACACCACACCAACCACAAGCACAGCAATGGCGTACCAAGCCAACACACCACACACCAGCCCCCCCTCCCCCCTGCACCACGCAACATGACTACAAGAAAGGAATCAACGTACCAAGCTGATAAACCACACGCCACGCACCAACAAGCACCGCACAGCACCACCACAACCACAACACTGGCAGGCCAAACCCAGACACCGCACGCCACCAACCCCCAAGCACTACGGCACACCACCGCCGCCAGGGCATGTGCGTACAAAGCCAACACTCGGCACGCCACCCACCAAGAAGCACCACACCACACCACCACAACCACAAAACCGGAAAACTGAGCTAACACACCACATGCCAACCGGCCACAAGCACCACACGCACACCACGGAAACCACCACAACGGCACACTAAGCCAACAAACCGCACGCCACCCACCCACAAGCACCACAACCGCGGCACCGGCATACCAAGCCGACACAACACACACCACCCACCCACAAGCACCACACTAGAGCACCAAAACGCTGCCACCAGCAAACGAAGCCCGACACACCGCATGCCACCAACCCACAAGCACCACAACCGCGGCACCGGCGTACCAAGCCGACGCAGCACACACCAACTTCCCACAAGCACCACAGGATGACACTACAACTTCGCCGCCAGCAAACGAAGCACGACAACCGTTGAAAAGCACCACACTACACAACCACAACCACAAGCCTACAGAGTTGGCACAAGCAGCACGTCCACACCCCCTCGGGTCCGGCAGCCCGACGCGCCCGGTGGCACGAGACGCTAGCCCAATTTGACTTGAGTGTAGTGTATGTGCCCGGAAAGGACAACACTGTGGCTGATTGCCTCAGTCGCTGGGCCTACCCAGCAGGGAAAGCATGGATGGACATCTCTATGCATGGCGACGCCGAGGAGACTGCGGAGGCCAAGCGTATCATCGAGGCGGAGCGTCTCCTGGAAGAAGGCGAGGCCAAATGCTTTGTGGTGATGGGATCCCGCGCGGAGCTGGCCCAAGTCCGAGATGCCAAGGTGCAAGCGGTGGAGGCACAAATGAAGGAGGATATGGTACGAGCCATTGAAGGAGTGCAATCGGTTTTGATGGAGTATTGGTCCGATGATTATGCAAACTCGGACCATTGGCTCAAATATTGGAATGCGGTGAGTGTGCCATCCGACGAAGAGTGGCAAGAGGGATTGATGGAAGATAGGGACAAGCTCTTTCTCAATGACAAGCTTTTGGTTCCCGAAAACCGCGTGGAGGACTTGATTGACCATTGGCACAATTTGTGCCAAGAAACGCTCAGTTGATGCATCCGGGACAACATAAATTGCGGAAGGACTTGGAGTCGAGGTTTTTGTTCCCTCCGGGTCATTATGCAGTGCTGAATCGGTATTGCAAGGCGTGTGCGGTGTGCAGGGCCACCAAACATCCCAACCGGTCAACTGCTGGAAACCCCGTGTACACGGCCATTCCGGAGAGCCCATGAGGTCGATTTCAATGCATGTCTTTGCGATGCCGGAAGTCCTTGTGGAAGGCGAGGTCTTTGACAGCACCCACGGACCAAGCAAACACACCACATGTCACCCACCAGCAAGTAGCGCAGCACACCACCACAACGGCGTACCAAGGTGACACCCAAAGCACAACACCGGCACAACACAGCACCACAACATCACCACGACAGCGACAACAAACAGGGCGAA
The DNA here is from genome assembly GCA_964036045.1 of Eutreptiella sp. 'Long Island Sound 2002'. NCBI lineage: Eukaryota > Euglenozoa > Euglenophyceae > Eutreptiales > Eutreptiaceae > Eutreptiella > Eutreptiella sp. 'Long Island Sound 2002'. Next base: position 110,879,889 of record OZ038381.1, read on the forward strand.
GAAAAAGATACAATGCGCACAAAGGGTGCGTAGAGAGAGCGCCGTGGAGCAAAGCAGAAACTATATGCACCGCAAGCCCCAATGGAGAGTGGCGGGCAGGGAAGGGCAAAACAACACGCATCGCACGCCACAGTCAGGAGACCAACGATGTGGATTGTGACACATCCGTTGCTACCACTCCGGGCAAGAAGCGTGTGAAGGTAGAGCCGGGCAACAGCAACATTGGAAAGGTGGAGCAACAAGCAGCTATAGTGTGTTCTCCTCTTGGAGCTGATGGGGACAGTGATCTGCTCGTTAATATTATTTTCGAGGCCGTGGAGGGGCACTTCCGGGAGGCCCACCTTTTGAAGGAAGGTGCGAAGTGGGTGGCGGACCGCGAGCGGAGCCCACTGAAACGACAACTAGTGCAAGTGTGGGGCATTGCAGGGGATTTGATAGGGCGCCGTTTATGCACCTATGTACCCTGCCCCACCCCACCGCATATTGTCTTGTTCATCTACTGAGGCTCACCATCCCTGCAGATACGGCAAAAGTGCTCCGAGCTTGAGGGCAGCGTGGGTGCGCTGCGAGCACAGCTTGAGGCCTCGAAAAATCGTGCAAAGGAGCAGGCGGCTGAAGTGACCAAATTAGATGGTCATGTGTGGCGCTTGCAGGCAGCCAATTCAAGCATGAATTCGGAGCTCGCGGCCAAGACAACAGAGTGCACGGACCTGCTGTCTGTGATGACTGGCAAGTTCATTGTCAAGGCTTCGCTATGATAGAGCCCTTTTAAATTGGTCTTACTTCAAGGGGTTGCACAGGATGGGGGGCAGAATTAGTGGCACAATGGGGGGGATCCTGGCCATGATGGGGGGCACGATGGTGGGCAAGATTCGGGTTTCCTAAATTTCAAAATCCAGTCTCCCCCCTTCCTCGGGGACATTATGGGTGGTTTCTTGTAAGCATACCGCTGTCCTAGCACAGTTCCCGGGTACCTTCCTGCAACATATTTCTGCCGCCTTGGGCTTGTCTATCCATCCACCTCCTGCTGTGTAACCCGCAGAGCCCAAACAATGGAGGAGCCATTCCGTCATTTGGAGGTTACAGTTGCAACACGGGGTCAAGTGCTCTACATTGAGCTGGGTGATCGTGCTGAGAGGGAACTACGTAGTCTATTGCTTCGGCCAGGGAAAGCAATTTTTGTGGACCCCAATGTGACACTTGGCAGTGGTGACAACCGAGCGCCAATGATTGGGGGTATTTTGAAGGGGGCCCGTTGAGGAGAGTAGTGCTTTCTTGGAGGCCATGTAATTTGGACACTGGCCGTGGAACCCCAACTTTCCATACGACAGGCACGGTGGCTGCTGCGGCAAAGCACATTGAGAGATTTGGATGCATGCCGCCTAGTAGTGCAACTATACCGTAATGACTCCGTGGAGGTTGTATATATCCTCTGCAACGCAAAAGAGGACTGCAGGAGTGATACGATTAAGGGATACCATAACCACTGAACTTGCTTTAGCTACCTCTGTTGGGCAATTGGCCCCCCGTGGCCCTGTTATAACTGGTATTGCACGAAACACCGTTGTGGAAGGCATCTACCACGCAGTGCGATATTTTTTGTGACTTTTCGAAAAGTGGGCCTAAAGCAGCAGGTCACCTAGAGCATTGGAGCACATGGTGGGCCCTTGATGGGCCTGACCATGCTTTTTTGTTGCGCGCGACTAACCACCTTGCCAAGCTAAATGCTCCGTTTGCTGATGTGGCAGAGCACATGGTACTCCCCCTACAGAATGGAGACATGCATTGGTTATCAATGGCAATCACAGGTGATGGGAAGTGGATGCAAGTGAGCAATTGTGGGGAAAAGTGTTGGGACTGCTCAAAATGTTTCCACAAGTCAACAAATTTCTTTCCCTCCTCTCTGCCAAACGAAACCCGGCCCCCTTCAATGGTGGTTTGCAACCTTTTCTTTGTGGTGTTTGTAATGCGGCACGTACAATGTGCATCATCTCCAATGCGCCGCAGGGGCACAACTCTGCGCAAATACGACCCCCACCTGGCTTTTTCAAACCCTTGGTACATGCGATGCAATATTGTTGCTTCTGCCCTTGACGCCCAAAGCATCCCCTTAGCCTAACGTATTGCCCAACCCCTCTCCAAAAAAGAAGGACAATTGGACTTCAATGCATACAGCCTATTTCGGGACAACTCTGCTGCCCAAAGGGAGCTCGGTGACATTTTGAAAGACCACTTCAGAGGTTTAATTCAAGGTGGGGTGCATCATTTTGTGTTGGTGAGCACTATTGTGAATACATTTGCACGTTTGCACAGGTTTTTGGGACAACGCACGCTATTGTCCGACCGAGACATTTCATGTTGTGAGCGCATTGGATGAGATTTTTGCACGAGCATGGACCACGTTGCAAGGGAGCTCAGCTTGGGTGCATTGGAATGTGGCGCATAGTTTCATGCATATGCCTAACTTGCGTTCAATATATATGTTTTCATCAATTCAAACGGAGCGCAAGAACCAACACTTCAAAATTAGGTTGAAGAATGCAATACGGGGGTGAATGTTGACGAAGCCAAGATTACCCCGCAGAGAAGGTGGGCCTCATGGCCCGCAAAACACAACAGGGCCGAGGTACACATTTCTTTGTGACCGAAAAAAGGAAGATTGCCAAGCAATGACACATGGAAACTCATTGCAAGGATTGTGTGCGCATCGGCATGTTGCCTCTTGTTGTGCAGTGCCAAGGGAAGAAATTCAGGGTTGTTTCCTAGGACGGTCTCAAGGAAGGGGCGATCCTCCCAACGATGGTTTGTAGGATTGGGGGATCCTGGGTTGGGGGGATCCTGCCCAGGATCCCCCCGTCCTAGGTCACAAGGAAGGGGGGGGGGGGCATCCTGCCGAGGAAGCCCTGGGAAGGGACACCAACAAATAGAGTTCGGCCCTGTATAAGCATAAATCACTTCGCATTCTTGTCTAACAAGACGTACCCTACCTATTTTGAGCATGCTGGTTTCATTTGTCCCACTTGCAAGGCAGTGTTGTGAAGTCGTTCTCACCTCAACATTGGGCTGTTTCCCGTAGGCGCCGCCTGTGGCACACCTGATGGAGGTGGTGATTGTTTGCCAAGAACGCTTTGAAGATGCTAGGCTTACTATGCGGAGTTAGATTCACACGCAAAAGAAACCTCCGGGCAATATGATTTGTTTTCTTTCATATGAAAAATTATTTCATATGAAACGTTACCTTGTCATTCCAAAAATCCCAAGGGAAGCAAAGAAAAAACTTTGTTTTCAGAAATTTTGTTGTAAATCCACATTTGCCTTTCGTTGTAGGGCTCACATGCCAACACTAGAGCACACAATCACCAGTTCGATTGTGTTAAAGGATTGTGGGAACAGCGCGCGGAATCTGCTTTTTACATAGAGGAAGACTTTCTAAAGCATTTCAGGACACTCTTCAACGAGTGTTTCCGGTATTTCTTGAAACCGGAGTTGGCCTACTCCGGCGCTCATGGTCTTGTGGACCCGCACTGAAAAACTTCTTCAGTGGCTCTCATCCTCAACGGCCAGCCATGGAAGGTGGGATGTGTCTAAACAAAATGCACACTTCAATGCTTTTCCAGCCCCGCCCTATGGTTTGACTAACACATTGTACCAAAAAGGTTATGCGAGCATTGCTGCACGTGCAGCTTCGGAAAATGTGCCCCTGTTTCATGTAATCATGCACAAGTTGTTCGGGAAAAGCAAATTCAAGCCGCCGGCCTCTTTCCATATTCTCACACACCCATCTTGTCATTTCATGAACTGTTGCCGTGGCTGCTTGCGAATCTTCTTGCACTTATTTGCCTTACTTTCACTACTTGCACTGCCACCACTCCAGCTTGCCAAAGGCGGCGTGCCTCTGCACAAGAGGTTGCTGCCGAATTGCTCTCTAAAGCCGTGCATGTGGCTGCTATTGCTGTATGTTTGACAAGCTTTTGCTACAACAATTGGTTCATGGGGTTCGTCTCTCCGAATTTGGGCAAAGGATATTGTAGCGCACAAAGGGTGTGCAGAAAGGGTGCACAAAGGGTGCTAGAACCCCCCTTCCAGCAAGAGGGGGGGTGGTGGAAAATCTAGGAAAATGGACCGCTTCGGACAAAAGTGAAAGTCACCTAGGACTTTTCCAAGAGTGGCGTCGAACCGCACGAGGCTATTGAGTTCATCTTCGGCATGTGCGTCTGCAAAGAACGGTTAAGATGATTCTTGGGTGCGGAGGCAAGAGTCCCTCGTTGTTTCAAAGAGAACTTCGGCGGGTATCTTAGTCGCTTGCTTCCATCTAGGAGGAAATTTCACCTTGCATGGAACACCAGGTTGAAACTTCATGGTGCTGAGGTGCGGGTTGCTCGGGACATATGCTTCGTCGCAACGAGTGGCCATGCGGTAGCTGGCTGCGATACGTAATAAGCACACGCTACTTCAGGGCAGGTCCGGTTTGGATGCAGCTGAGACTATAGATTTTATTGTTCCGTGTGATGGTTTTCCAAGATGCGGAACAAAGTGGGTACAAATGAACGCGATGCTCCATACCTTTGGGGACCACGCTCGAGCTCTGCCGTGGCATGTTGTGTGTACATGTGGCCATGTCTGTGCAACCATCGCAAGGGTCGTTAGGGGGCTGGGGGGTGCACAGACTTCAAGTTTTTGTTCTCGCGGTGTTCTAGTGAAGTGCTTTAGCGGCGTTCTAGTGGGTGCTAGCGGTGGTTCAGTCACTCGCTAGCATTCACTAGAACGCTACTGGAACGCTTCGGTAGAACAGTGCTCGAACAAAAATGTTAAATGTGCACAACCCCTTGGGACCCTTAACATGGGTGCTGAAACATGGCCACACGTATACTCCCAGATGTCATCTAGGGGAAAGGCCCATAGTTTTGATCTTCCTGGTCGGACACCATGTTGCAAATTTGCGGCGCAGTCCACACGCGGTAGGGGTCCAGATGTGACCTTGTCCAATGACGGCATGTTGTTGAGCTGTACATACCAGGAAGGGGGTGCGTAGGAGTTGGACTACGTTAGCTGCACAGCATACAGAACGGGTGGACCACTAAAAATGTCCCTGAAGCCCTCAACAAAGAGAACGCCCGTTACGGTCTTGACGCGCACACCTCACCCGACGCCGGAAACACCATCGGAGCCAACATGCGTAACACACAGAGCACGATAACGCGGGGTCACGACGTTTTGCGAGCAAACAGTTCAGCGTGACAGTCGGGGTGCCTCAGTGGCAGCCATCGTCGAAAAAAGCAGGCCCGCATGGGCCATAATACATCAGGCTAGAATTGCCATTAATTATGTTAGCGCCGCCACCACTGTGGTGTCTGCTGTGTGAACGCATGCTGCGACGCTGATGGTGTGGTGTGGGTGTGCGCGTGGAAAAACAATGGCTGGGACAATTGCCGTCCACGTGCCTCATCTGGGTTTGGCCACCCCTCCCACTCCTCTTCGGAGAATTGCGTGTACATGTTTGCACAAGCAGAGCACAAGAAAACTGCACAGGACTTGGGATGGCAGTACTGATGTATCACCAAGCCCGGGCGTACCGGCGGTTGTATGGACGGGTGCGTCGCGGACCAGTCCGCTGGATGCGGGACCACACTCTGATACTGACCCTGACCCTATACCCTGGCCCACACGCTGCAGCACGGCTATATCCCCCACTCAAACCCCAGGGGATCAATTTCAAAAAGCAAAGAAAGGGTAGGTGGTACTCTCAGGGGGTCAGCCGGTCAGTGGGTGGGTGGGCGGGCAAAGACAGAAAAACCGCCTAACCATTGGAGATGCAAACAAAAGTTGAGATGAGGCACAACTAGTGTTTGCACAAGCAGAGCACAAGAAAATTGCACAGGACTTGGGTATTCATTCTCCGCTGAACACAGCACATGCGCCACCGATCCCACCTCCGAACCTCAGCCCTTGAGGAATGCGAACTGAGGTAGATACAAAAAACAAATAAAAGTACCGAGCGGCGATGCCGTCAGGGATGCCCACTGCAAGGGGCAGGAACAGACGACCATGACAGTCGCCGAGACTCACGTATTGAAGAGGCAAGCAAACCGCACCACCAAGCCGTACCCACCTTGGATCCATATATAGGGCACAGCAACCCTGTGACACTTGTTCCAGTCCGTCGCGGAGACTACAGCGACTCCCTCCGGCAGCGTCACCTCCCAGACCTCGCAGCATGCATGCTTCCCTGGGGGCTTAACGCTGCGGCCGTCGGGGGTCACGCGGCGGTGCGGCGTGCCTCTCACTCGTGCGGCCACGTCCCGGACCGCTCGCTCCAAAAACCCATCCCTGTCGGCAGGGAGGGGGCACTGGGGGCACAGGCGCACCCCGTTGCGGAGCAGCAGCCGGCGGATGGGCAGGTGCGCCACCTTGCCGCGAAGGCAACCGCGGTGAACCGTGGTCCAATTCGCCGCCCGTCGCTGCTTGGCCTCCGCGGATCGCCGGTGACGCTGTCCGCCATGGCGACCCTTCCGGTGGGCTCCACGGGAACCCCGTCGTTTGCGGGCCCCACGCGAGCCCCGACGCTTGGGCATATGTGCGGAAAAAAGGTGCTACACGGAGGGCGCACGCACTGCCGCCGCTGGACTGCTTGGGGGGGAGGGGGGGGGGGGGGGTATCCCCGTAGACGTACCACCCCCCTCACCCGAGCCTCGCCCAAATTATCCAGCAATGCATCCCACGTGCGCCAGGCCTCGACCTTCGCCCTCGACTGAGAACCTCCGAACACCGATGTCACCCTCGACATAGGGTCCCCCGGCTGCAGTGCCAAGGGTACCCATACCAGGCGGACCACGATCCCCGAGACCCACAGGACCCTAGCCAACGACCGTAGGACCGCCTGGTGGTGGGTCAGGTGGCTAGTCGCGCGCAGTCGCAGCACTTGAGCAATGGCGGCTTCACTTTCGCTAAACACCGTCACAGACTTGTGCCGTGTCCTGACAGCAAACCTGACAGCCCACGCCAAGCCCCTCAGCTCCGTGGTTTGCTGGCTGGCAAAGCGGGCCGGGGGTGTCACATGCGTACGCACACCCACTCCCGGTACAAGCGCTCCCACCCTCCAACACCCTGCATCACGCGCACCATCGACACAGACGATGACACCCCCGTACCACAGAGAGGAGGACGTAAGCCTGTGCTCATTCCCAAACTGGAGGGCCTTCAACTGTCGCCACGCCTCCCCCCCCGGCGCCTGCCACGGCTCGGCCGCCACCGCCATCAACGTTGCCAGGCTCTCAAGCATCTTCAGGGGGAAGCCGTGGGCCGGCTGTTTGACCCCTCCCACCCTTCTACCCCAGCGCAGCCAGCAGTAGGCACCCGCCGCGAAGGGACAGCCGAATCCCCGCGGGCGTACGTGCCAATTCAGCAAGCCCGGGAAGCTTTGGAGGTGTCTGTCATTGCCTGTCCCCAACGCCAGTCTCAGCCAGCCCGCCCACAACTGGAGTAGTGCCTGTTCGTGGCTCTTGATCTGCCTGGCCTGTAAATCAAGCTCCTTCCCCAGGAAAGATGCCACAGGCACCGGATCCAGGACACTCTTAGGACTGATGAGGAACCCAGCCTCCATCAGTGCGCGCACAGCCGCTCGCCCCACTTCCCTAAGCACCTCCCTATCAGTGAAGACAAGCACGAAGTCATCGAAATAGTACACAAGGAGTATCTCGGGGGGCAGCACCCCCCGGAGAATGCGGGCCAAACTCGTTTGGCACAAATACGGGCTGTATTTCCAGCCAAAGGGCAGGCGTGACAGCGCCACAGGTGGGGCCCCGGGGGCGGGCCGGAAGCGAAAAATCTGGCGCACCCCTTGCGGAAAGCAAAAGCTCCAAAATGTATTTTTGAGGTCAATGTGGAGCCCATAGAGGCCCACATTAGGCGGGAACGCCGACAAGGACCTGGGCAAGTCCTCCCAAGAATCCAACCTAAAAGTGGGGGGCTTGGCCCCGTCACTCTTGTTGATCTTGACGCAACTCAAGATCAAGGATACCTTCTCGGAGGACTTGGGGATGACGAAGGGGTAACACGTGGGGGGGGGGGGGTCGGCGGTCTCCTCGTAAACCCCCGCCCCCCGCAACGCCTGCACTATCCTCTGGACCTGCTGGGACACCCAGCGGGACGCCCCTCGGACCACCCTTTCCCCGTCTTGCCACTCCCGCTCGACATCGAAATCCCGGAGCCCCTGGCGGTAGAAAGGCGGGACCACAGCGTCCCACAGATCCGCAGGGAGCTGGTGGGTGCCGACCGGTCCCAATCCCCGGTCCAAAATTGCATCCTCGACCCCCCCCATGAACCGCGGAATGGGGGAGGTGTTGACACGGAGGCATGCCTCCCATGAGTCCGGGTGGAGCGCGCGCAACGCGCTCAGGAGCGCGGGCAGGGCCCCCTGCAAGCGGAAATCCTCGGCTGTATCCAAGACCCTATTTAACCACAAATCCACCCTATTCGCCACCATCCATAAGCCACAACGCTCACGCTCCGCTATCCGGTGGAAATGCGGGGTGAGGGCTTGCATGAGGTCCAAGAAAAGGGGGGGCTGTTCCTGCACCCTCCGGCCGCTGTCTGGACCCTTACAGAGGGGGGGGGGGGCGACGCTACTCGGCCCGCCCGCCCCCTAGCCTTGGCCTTGAGGCGCTCAGCTGCAGCAACGAAGGCACCCTCCACCGGGCTTTGCGCCGCCGGCGTCTGGACACGCCCGCCTGCCCCAAGCTTGGTGCGCTTGGGGTCCGGCGAATCGATCTGCTGGGCCAAACGAGGTCTCCCAGTTTGACGGCGTGCGGGGGCTCGGGGTCGCATGGCCTGCGCACCACCCACGACCACCTTAGCGCGACGCGTCCCCGTGTATGAGCGGTGGATACGGCCCACCACTCCAGCTTTCGAGCCCGCTCCGGTCCCTCCTGTGACAGGACCAGCGGCTGCCCTGGAGGACCACGGCTTACGCTCGCGTCCCACGAACTTGGCAACTCCGGCCTGTCGACGCCCGGGGGAACCCCTGGCGCTGCCGACTGCGAAGGCGCCATCGGGTTCGCTTCCGGAAACCTCGCTGTCGTCGTCGGTGTCCACGTCGGAATCGACATTGATGGGCCCGGCTGCCGTCCCCGCCCCCCCCCCCCACACAGCAACCAGAGGACCCGCCAAAGTGCACAGCTGACCCGCATCTTCCCGAGACACGGCGCCGCGCTCAGAGGCAGAGGCCAAAGGTTGAAGTGGAGGGGGGGTAGGAGCCGCTTCAGGCCCCGGGCCCACCTCAGCAGGGCCATCCTCGGCGGACTCCTCCAGCTCGGTCGCGGCCTGGTCTCCCTCGTCTCCGCTCCCAACTGTGCCGCTCTCGGTGGTCCTGTACCCTTCGTGAACGGCCGTTAAGTGGCCGTTTGAATAATTGCGTGAATTTCACGTGAATTTACCCAAAATTTGAGGTTTTTGGGGGAAAATGCCATATTCTTGGTTCATTTCAAGGGCTTTGAGGGGCCAAAATTCCTCCCCTAGCTTTGTTACGCATCATCCAATGAAAGTCCCGCCCCAAAAGCATGCATCATGACCGCACCATGCCCAAAACCAGAGGTGCCGGAACCCGGCAAGCCTGTAGCCGATTCACAGCCGTGATTTCACGTGAATTCACGTGAAATTCGTACGAATTTCGTACGAATTTCGTACGAATTTCACGTGAATTCACGTGAATTTACACAAATGTTACCCGTGTGCACCCCCTGATTTGTCCTCACACCCCTAGTAAGCCCCCCAGCATGCACCCCGGTCACAGGCAACAATGGTCTGGGTTCGTAAGGTCATCTCATGTCCGTCTCTTGCGGCACCGGAACCGCCGCTGTAGAGTCTGAAGGTGCTGCATGTCGGTTAGAAGCCGTCTTCTTGTGCGGCTTGCATACGTTTGTACACTTATGGGCCCTTGCCCATGTTGAGCCCTTTTGGTCGCATCCCACCCATGCAACCAAAGGCTATCGTCAATGGTGTGGTTGTCCACAACCACTTGCACCCCTAGTCTCCCCCGGAGGAGGCTTAGGCCCCCGCTGTTGCGCAACATGCGCTTCAGCCTCCGGTGACTTCCCTCCATGGCAAAGCAGGAGAACTTTGACAAGATTCTCCACTTCTTTGCAAAATAATACATGTGGTCGATCCAAAGATGCGTCCACAGAAGTTTGCCCCACTGGAGCTCATTGTGGGCAGCGCCCATGGCTATGCTATGGTTCCGGAGCCGCCCCAAGTCGGCCCCGGAGAACCATGCGGAACGCCACGCGTATACACACATGCTTGCAAAATTCTCCCACCACGTTTTGCACACCGACTCCCAACTTTTTCCCCCTACTTGATGCTGCCTGACACTAGGCTGCTCTAGGCAAGCATCTATTATCTTCTCCCAACCCTTATTGCGCATGAAATGGATGGCAGCAGCACACTCCATCCTCACCTTCCCCTTGCTGTTTGCCTTGTCATTATTTAATGAGGCACGGGTGCAAGTTCGTGCAGCAAGCCGTGCCTCATCTAAAACCGGTTGCAGCATGGTGCGTGCCACAGTGGCCGGTGCCCCCTGTCAATTGTACAACTAGGTCCCGTGTCCCGTTGACTGCACACAACAGGACACGAAGGACCCCATGGAGGCCATAATCAGGCACTCGCCTATCACTCATAATGGTCCTATATATAGCACTTATGGCAACGGCTGGTTCCCAGTTGCCGTCTATCGCACTTGCTGTGCCAAAGGTAGCAAGGCACAGAGCACGGTTACGCATGCAGACCCAACACACAGTGGCACCAGGGGATTCTGCCTTCCAGTTTTGGCAGCCCGCCATGAGCACCTGTGCCTTACCATCTGCACACAGAAAAAAAAGGGACTGCCTATCGGTCCCTGCCGTATCCTTAAAACTTATGGTTGCGGCCTTGCGCAACTCATCATCAAAATCAATTTCCTGGGAGGCCGCGTAGAGGGTGTCCCACTTTTCACTGCCCCCTAGTAGCCACCAACTAGATAGTTGGTTGGGGCTGGAGGTGCCACCAAGCGTGCAATGGACGTACGAGGCCTCATGCCTCGATGTACCGTCCACCGCAATAGGCAACCAATGCAGCCGTCGGTCCCCGGGCTGCATGATGGCCGAGGGTGGTGGTGGTCGACACTTGAATAGGTGGGCGATGCGGTCAGGTAGGTAGCAGGCCGCACCATTGATGGCCGTGTCGTCACCCGTATAGGCAGTAAACGCCCGGGACTCCGGCAACGCTAGCTGCCGGAGCATGCCGTACACCTGGTCCCATACCACACCGTACGTCATGCTCCCCACCAGGTACCGGGACTCTGTCCTAGAGAGGTGCAATGACCGGATCCTCCACACGGCCATAATCAACCTCTCCTCCTGGGTGGGCTCGGGCTGGACGGTGGCTACAATTCTTGTTTCGGGGGTGAGCACTATTTGCCCCGTGTCGGGCAGGTACTTGACGGTGTAGGGTGCTGCAAGCTCCTTGGAAACAACCTCCTGGAGCTCTTGTACGCGCCGCCGTCGTGTACGATCCGCTACCAGATGGAATGGCTCCTTGGGCCGTGGCATGATGTGAGATACAGGACCTGTTGAATGGGCAGGCAGTCATCGCAAAGTTTCTACCATCCCCCTGCCGCAGACCACTCTCTCTACTGTGATTCGCATGCAATTAAAAGAAATTCACATAGATTCGCACGAAATTCGTACGAATTTCGTACGAATTTCACATGAATAGAAATGTGTGAATATTCTGAAAATGTGAAATTCGTACGAAATTCGTACGAATTTCGTACGAATTTCGTACGAATTTCGTACGAATTTCACATGACTGTCACAGAATTTCTGCCAAAGCCTCATCCTTGTGCCCTCGTTGACCCTCACAAAGCAAGCTCAGGATGGTGCTCATGCTGTCATTGTCATTGTCATTGTCTCATGCTGTCATTCCGGCTGTCACTCAGCCAGCAGTGTAATATACAAACAGTAATGAAATTGAAGTGGCCCCAAATATACAAACAGTTCCGCAGAAAGGAATCGCAAATTAACAGGTTAACAGGTTAACAGGTCAGGGGGCACATCAGGTCAGGGGGTAATGTACAAACAGTGCTGCAAAAAAATTTCGCACACTGGGGGGGGAGTACCCCACATATCGGTCAAACTGCCCATGCTTGGGGGGGGGGGGGGCAGGATAACATTCGTCGTGGTTAGAAAGGCGTGGTTAGAAAGGACAGGTGCTCCGGAGGGTACCTACACCCCCCCCCCCCCGGGAGCAGAGCTCCGGCTAGCGGAGCCCTGGGAGCTCTGCTCCGCCACCGCCTCCACAAAGGAGGGGTCCATGGCCGCCGACGTGAGGCGGTGGGGGGGGTACTGCCGGCGCACATCCTCCATTGCGGCAGTCACCTTGGGGGCGTCCGGGGCCACGTTGTCCACATTGACCTGCTGGCCACTGGCCATCATGGCCATCCGCAGGCCGGTGGACACTGCGGACACCTGGCCGGCGCATGCCTCGGCCTAGGCATGCCAGGCCTGTGCGCCGGCCAGGAGGTACCGGACACCGGCAGCACTGGCCCCCCCCCTGTCACCCGGGGGGGCGGGGGCCTCGGCACCCTCAGCCCTCTCCACTGCCTCTGCTGGCTGTGCCGCTGGCTTTGCCTTGCGCAACGTCGCCACGTCACGCTCCAGGGTCTTCACCTTGGTGGCCAGCCGGTCACGCTCCCTGGTGACGTCCGCCAACCGCGACTCGCAGTCCCGCAGACGGGCCTCGAGGTCGCGGTTGGCGGCCTCCGCGCTGATGGCGCGTGCCTCCCACGCCCCCGCCCGCTGCTGGTCCACCCACTCCTGCACCACCCCCCTCTGCCCCCGCCCCCCCGACGGCTCCGCCTGCTCTGCCCGCCCTGCCCGCTCCCCCGGGGTGGCTGTACGCGGGGCTTTGGGGGGGGGGGGGGGTGGGGCCCGTGTCCCCTTCCGGGCGCCCTTTCCGCTTGCGCGTGGGGGGGGGTTCGTCCTCCTCGACGTCAATGACGTCAGCCACCACCCCCATCTTCCGCTGCCTCCCCACATGGACGCGCATGGCAACCCATGCCACGTCCACCCACTCCGGCCTCCGCTGCTCCCAACCCGTGAGCACATTCAGCCCACAAATCCCTGCCGTCGTCACCATCCCCCCCTCCCCGATCCCCGACACCCCCGTCTGCACCCGCCAGTGCCCACTCACAAGCCGGTAGGCAAACATGCCCACCAGCTCCTGCCCCGCAGGCAGGTTGGACCCCCCCCGGAGCACAATGGGGCAGGGGAAGGAGATGCGGAGGGTGCCCTGCACCCCCCGCGACTCCAACTCCATGTCCCACACGGCACTGAGGTGCCGCTGCCGCCCATCCGGCCCGGGCGGCACCTGCTGGGTCCAGGCCGGATCCGGCTGCCTGGCGGCCAGGGTGACCCGGTCCAGGGGGGGGTCGGTGTGGGCCTCGCCCAGCGCGTCGCGGGACGGCTGGGGCACCATCACCTCGCGCGCCATATGCCCCCTGGCGGTGCTGGCCTCGCTGCCTCCCGAACGCCGAGAGCGCTGCGACCCCACACTGCGCACACTGCCGGCCTCGCTTGGTGCCCGTCTACCGCCGGTGCCTGCGGGCTGGGCGCCACCGGGGCCTTCGGCGGGCTCGGCGTGCTCCTCAGGCAATCGGGGCCGGGGCTTGTACTGGCGCCTGGTGTGGTGCCGAATATCCGGCGACCAAGCGGTGAACGGGACCTGCATGCAGATGTGGGGAGGTGTGCAAGGCAAAAATTGAGAAAGGGGGAGTGGAGACGGGGCAATGCAAGAGCAATAGGAGCAAATTGGACGAAATTCACAGAAATTCGTACGAAATTCGTACGAAATTCGTACGAAATTCGTACGAATTTCACATCTCGAGAAAATTCACACAAATTTATTCACGTGAAATTCGTACGAAATTCGTACGAATTTCGTACGAATTTCACGTGAATTTCGTCCAATTGTTGCAAATACACAAAGCAAACACACAAGCAGGCACACCTTGCAGTCGCATGGGCAGGTGATGCTCCATGCCCCGGTCCTCGCGCACTTGGGCGACCGCCACGCTGGGACCGTGTTCACCAGGTGCCACAGCGTGGTCGGCCGACCCGGGGGGGCAATGCCGGACAAGGCGAAGTGGATCTCCGACTCCGCGTCGACATCGCCCCCCTTCACGACCTCCAGCTGGTGCACGCTGCCCAGGAAGAACAGCATGCACTGGGGGCCGACCTCGATGACGGCGAGGTCGGCGGCCGGGGCCGACCGGGAGATGAAGGTGGGGTGGAAGGGGCAGGTGGGGGGGCCTGCCGGGAGCGTCTGCGGGGGGTCGGCGAACAGGGCCTGGGCAGCCTCCCCCTCCCACAACCCCACCCTCGCAACCGCCCCCTTCCCCACCCACAACACCTGGTCCACGCTGGGGAGGTCCCAGCTGGACAAATCCCCAGCAACGTCCAGGGCCTCCTTGGGGGGGATGGCGTCCAAGTGTGTGGTGTTGGCCTGGTGGTGTTTGTGTCGGGGGTCGGGGGTCCACAAGTTAAAAAGAGCCCCCTGCAGCCCATCCTTGGAGTCGGGGTGGGCAGGCAATCCATGATGGCGGCTGGTGGCCACCATCAGCAGCATGTCCCCCCGATGCAGCTGAACGGTGTCCCAGCACGCCTCCGCCGCCTCCCCCAGGGCCGTCCCCGCCTGCACCACCACCTGGTAGTCCTCTGACAAGCAGAGGAAGCTACTCAGGTGGCAGTCCCCCACCGCCTTGTCGCTGGGGGGGAGGACTTCGGGGTGGGTGGTCACGTCGGTGTGGGGGAGCTGCGGCCCACTCCCCACACTGGCCACAATGACGCTGCCCGGCGTCATTGGGTGGAGGTCCTCAACCCTAGGGACACTTTCGGTGAGGTGGGGGTGGAACTTCTGGAAGAGAGGCCCCCCCATCCCCCACCCCAAGGCGCTCTTGCTTTGCCACCGGCGGGGGAGCTCGGGATCCTTGGCCTGCTCCTCACTCCGCGCGGCGTTGAAAAGGAGCTCAAAATTTTTTGCGACGACTTTTTCGTCGCCGCTGCCCCACGCCTTCATCACCTTGTTCCACCCCACCTCACAATCCCGTTCCTCCACAAGCCCCCGAAGCACAATGTAGCCGTTCCCATCAACAAAGTTGAGGGGCGGCTGAGAGGGGCCAACCCTGTCGGGGGCGGGGTCAGGGCTGCCCGTCACCCCATGAGGGGGGTCGGGAAGGGGTTCGGTGCGGAGGGGGGGTTCACTCGAAATGAAGGGGGGGGCGCATGAGGCACCACGGTACCATTGCAAAGAAGTTGTGCTGTAGAAGGTGGGGTGGGTGACTTCGGGGACGTGCACCTGGGGGGGGATGGTGGGATGAAAAGGGGCGATGCCCAAATCATCCCACCACCGGGGGTTGGCAAGATGCCAAGAAAAGGGGAAAAAAGAGTGGCCTGCTGGTGCACCTGCAGCAAGATCCTGCAGGCACACCATATCGCAGTGGGGGGGGGTGTGGACGAGGTTAGCGGTGGGGTACACCTGGACGTGGGCGTCCTTAGGCTTCCCTACAGGGTTATTCCTCATCGAGTTGAGGAGCTGGTCAACACTGGAGGGGAGAGGGGTCGGATGGAGAAATTTGAGGGTGGGGAGTTGGTGGCGCAGTTCCCTCCACAGGGTTGTGGCCCATCCCCTCCCCCCGAGGTAGCTGTTGCGGGTGGGGCTGCGCATGTCGATGTGGATGACATCGGGGGAGGGGTCGAGGGAGGCTGCCCAGCCCACGATGGCATCCACCCCCAGTGCCTCCGACTCGTACGTTGCCTCCTCCAATTGATGGTGGGCAACGGGGAGGGCTTGGTAGTGGGCGAGGGTGTCGGCTGCGGGGTCGGGGCGCGAGGCCAGGCTGGCAAGCTGAGACATAGTCTGCTGCGACATTGTCAAAGAGAATGCGAAGAAAGCTTGAGCTGTGGGAAAGCGAAACAGTGGAAATGAGGGTAAATTCGTACGAAATTCGTACGAAATTCGTACGAAATTCGTACGAAATTCGTACGAATTTCACATTCTGTGAATCTGTGAATCTAGCGTGAATTTTTGCGTGAATTTAGGTGCGTGAATCTCACATTCACGTGAATCTCACCAAATCTGTTAAACCATGCGGGGACTTTAAACCTCTAAATTGCACCTATTTGTTGCATCTTACTTTGGGCGAAGGTAGCACAACAAAAGCACACGATAGCACCAAGTTACGAGCAAAACACAGCAAAATTGGGTGAAATTCACGGTACCGTGAATCTCGGATTCAAACGGCCGGTTCACGAAGGGTACACCCAGGCCCCCCACCCCGCGGGCGCCTCGGCTTGCGCTTGGTCGGGGTGCTGAGGGCGCCCGCGATGCTGGGGAACATTGGTGAACCCCACACCGCCAGGACGCCCACACGCTCCGGAGTCGGCAAAGGCCCTCAGTCACGGGACCACGCAGGCAGTACCGTAGGGGCAACGACTCCCGGGTCGGGCCACTTGGTGCCGTATTGAATCGCCACGGCCGTGCTCTGCCATCTGCCCCACCATTTGTAGTAGGCGAGGTCTGGTTTGCGGGCCCAAGTCGCTGCGGCGCCTCCCCGGCGTAGCGCATGCCACCTGGCACGGGCGTGCGCTGTGCCCGCCAGGGTCTCGGCCATGCCTGCCTCCAATCCCGCCTCCCCCGACTGCCAGACCAGCATGTCTGAGGACCGGCCCAATGAGACCATGTGGCTATGAAGCCACGCACGGACCCCGTCTGCATACCGGTACAGGGGTCGGGTGGTGTACCCCTCCTCCCCTGTCTTGGAGTTCCAAAACTGGACAAAGCCTGGCATAGCCAGGTCAGAAACCCTTATGCCAGCTGCTTCGCCCACCCGCAGGTAGCATACCCAGCTGATGATCGCCAACACGCTGAACACCGTCCCATTTCTGGAGTCTCTGGTCCTCTCGACCAACTGGACCAAGCCTGCTGGGGACAGATAGGGCTGAGAGCCCGATGAGGCGGCTCCCGCCGCGATCCTCTTGTGCAGGGTTGTGACTGTTGGGGGCAGCCACTGGAGGTCCTCCACGGCCCGGACCGCGGAAATAATACCCCGCAGGGCTGACGCTGTAGCTCCGGCTTGCGCCCACTCTGCCGGGAGACCTGCAAGTGTCGCGGCTGGATCAGGCGGGCCCGCGCGCTCCGCGTAAGCTGCCAAGGCCCGGAGCCGGGACGCATACTGCGACCGGGTCCTCGGCCTCCACGATTGCATGGCGCTTTCTTCCGGTGAGCAGGGGTCGTCTGCCCGGGCTGCTGTCTCCCACCTGCGGGCGAGCGCCCGTAGTTCCGCCGGGGTGCCCGTGACGCCGGAGCCCGGGGCGGCCGGTCCGGGCTCCAGCTGATCCTGTCAGGGCCAGTGTGGGCACCTAAAGTGCCAGTGGCGCTCGTCCGGGGAGCCCCTCTGCGCGCACCTCTGGCACCCTCCGCTCGGCGGCGACTCCACAAGGATCCATTCGCCTTGCCGTGACTGCCACTGCAGCACTCCGCCCACTTCCCTGAACTTTACACTTCGCCATGTGAACGCCGATCCCTGCTCCTTCCATGCCTCCTCCAACGTGGCGTACTGGCTGGACTCGGAGCTGGACTTCCCGTGTGTTCCTGCATACCTGCGGGCATAGGCCGCCTGTGACTGGGACACGCAGTCCCAGACCCTCCACGCCAATTGTTCTCCTAGGTCGACCGCGGCCTCCGTTGCCTGGCCACCAAACTCGCTCGGGCGGGGGATCTCCCCCACCTCACCGGCCCTAAGCCGTACGTACGCCTTGATGTTGGACAGCATCAGCCTCATCCACTGCGCCAGCTGGGGCTTCTCGAGGGCTCGGTTGATCTCCGGCACGCTCAACGGGGGCAAGCGGGGCCCCTCCTTCACTGCCACTCGGGCGAGTTGCTCTCCGAGGTCTTGAATTTCTTTGGCCTGTGCTGCCAGTCGCTCCTCGGCTGACACCTGCTGGGCCTGATTGGGCTGCTCAACCCGTCCATGGGTTAACAAAAACAAAGACAGGAAAACTGCCTAAACATTGGAAACGCA
The DNA here is from genome assembly GCA_964036045.1 of Eutreptiella sp. 'Long Island Sound 2002'. Classification (NCBI taxonomy): domain Eukaryota; phylum Euglenozoa; class Euglenophyceae; order Eutreptiales; family Eutreptiaceae; genus Eutreptiella; species Eutreptiella sp. 'Long Island Sound 2002'. The sequence continues at coordinate 110,897,998 of OZ038381.1, forward strand.
AACAAAAGTTGAGACGACGCACAACTAGTGTCAAAGGCACTAAACCCCCACCCCGGCGGGGTCACTGCGTTTGAGGCCCCACCATAGCCTGCCGGGCGAGGCCATGGGGGCTGAGAGCACACCAATCCGTCCTCAGGGCAAGCCCCTCACGAAGATATTTTCCTCAATCACACGGCATACAGTAGCACTCAGTCTCATTGCACTCGTCGGGGCATTAGGGTGTGTAGTGCTACCGCAGCGGTCGCCGACCCTGGGTACACGCTAGAATACCCAATTTCGTTGTAGCCGAGAACCGACCAGAACGGCTTGAACGAACAAAGGTGACATTGCCGTGACCTGTGGGCGCAAGGGGTAAGTGGTATGAAGGTTGGACTTTGGACCCCCGGTGCCGTACTATGGAGTCCAAGTTGTATTTTGAGAATGACAAGTATCTTACCCAAAATCGAATTAAAAACAAACACTGTTCTAACGACGTTCTAGCAACTTTTTAGCTGGGTGGCTAGAATATTGGTAAGACATCCAGGCAGCCTAGAACGAAACTAGACCGAAAACGTTCACACATTTTTGGGAAGTAAAGAAGACCCAAGTGTGTGTACGTGTGTGTGGTGGTGGGGGGGGGCATGCACAAATATACACATAGAAAGTAAAAGATTCACTCGGTTTGTTTGTTGGTTGGCTGGCTAGTTGATTGGTTTGGTTCGTTGGCTGGTTGGCTTTTGTGGTTGGTTTTGTTGGTTGGTTTGGGGTGGTCGGTTTGTTTTTTTTTGGGAAGGGGGGGGGTTATTTTTTTGGGTGGTCCAATTGGCGGTCAGTCCGTCGGTTAGTGGGTCAATGGCTAGGTGGCTTAATTGGTTGGTTGGCTAGCGGGCTGGTTGGGTCGTGGGTTGGTGTTTTGGTTGGTTGGTTAGTTACAGGTTGGCTAGTTAGTGGTTGTTGGTTGTTGGCTTGGTTGTTGGTTGGTCGGGTCTTGGTTCGTTGGTCGTTGCTGGATTGCTTACTTGTTTGCTTGATCGTTGGGTGTTTGGTTGTTTGGTTGTTGTTTGGTTGGCTGGCGAGCGAGTTGGCTGGTGGGTTCGGTTGGTTGGTGCGTTGGGTTTGTTGGTTCATTGGGGTGCTTGATAGTTGGTCAATACCGGTTGACATGGCTGCAGCTGATAGCAGATGGTAAAATCCTCCCAAGAACACCTCTAGACATGAGTGAGTGTGCCCCGAAGCCCCTCATTTGCCTTTGCGTCCCACAGTGGTTGGCTACTCGGGAGTCTGGATTGAGTCCTCATGGTACAAGGCACTCCCCTCAATGCCTGGGATGTTGTTTGATGACGACCTACAACCACCCCCGGTAGTCATTTTTTTTACTAGCCCCACTGCGTCAATTGCAACATGAGCCTGTGGTTCTGGTGGAGCACGAGCCTAAAGTGGGAGCACAGCGTGTGTTGGAGAAGTGGAAACCTCCACCGAGATGCAAACGGGGCAGAGTGCCCGGGGCTCGTGCTCTGTTGCGAGAGCGGCCATGGAAATGGCAAAAGCCTGCACCGGTTGACATTGATTGACAGGTGACAGGCACTAGTTGACAGTTGGTTGACGGTGCTTGACAGGTGGTTGTCACTGGTTGACACAGGTGGTTGATAGGTGGTTGACACGGGTTGACAGGTGGCTGACATTGGTTGACAGGTGGTTGACAGTTGATTGACCCTAGTTGATAATTGCTTGATAGTGTGCTGCACATGTGTGTGCACAAGTGCTTTGGCATCTTCTCTATGTTGTCTCTCCCCGTGTCCCCGGCGCCATCGTCTCTTGTGCAAGGCGTTGTGCACGTTCCGCGCGTTGTCCCTCCGTATGTCCCTGGTGATTGCCTACATGTCCTGCGCATTGTGCACAGCTGCTAGACCTAAATCTGATGAAGGAGTCTGGGCTGCGCACAAGGACAGCACCAGTTTGGGGGCCCCGAAAGGATCCCCCCCCCCCCCGCCCGCAAGAGCACGCCTACGCCTGCTTGTACCACTTCATGACCTCGTTGTGGTGGTTCGTCTATAACCACCAAGCACATTGGTGTAGGCAGCCGGCACATGAATGTGGCGTAGCCGAGGACTGCGGCGATGAACATGGCAATGATGATGAAAGTGATGCGACGATGGGCCTGCGCGCGGTGGTTGATGCAGGCTGCAGCGGGAGTTAATCTCCACTACAGATTAGAGGTGCATCGTTCTGCAACATCAATGAGGCAATGGCCCGCGGCTCCTCCATGGGTTAAGCCGGCGGCTGCGGCCGTGCGCCACGGCCGCTGACGCTACCCGGCCATGCCGTTGCGGTTGCCCGCCTGATCCTGTCTGCGGAGGCACCCTAGCCCCTACGTTAGTTGCAGTGTTGGAGCCAAGGCGGTCCTTAACAGAAAAAAGAAAAAAAAGGAAAAAATCTTGTGGAACATGGTTTTTTCAAAAACGACCGCGTGTAGCTCATATGTCCAACCATGGTTGGTGGCGGTTGGCGGTTGGCGGCTGGTGGAGATTGCCGGTTGGCGGTTGGTGGTTGGCGGCGGTTGGCGGCAGTTGGCAGTTGGTGATGGGTGGTTGGTGGCGGTTGGCAGCGGTTGACGGTTGGTGGTTGGTCGCGGTTGGCAGTCGGCGGCGGTTGGCGGTTGGCCGTTGGTGGCAGTTGGCGGTTGGTGGCAGTCGGCGGTTCGCGGCTGGTGGTCCCTTGGGGTGGTCCTAAAGGGCGGTCCTTAACAAAAAAAAATCTGGTCCCTTAAGGACCGCCCTAGTTGGAGCTCCCAGCCGCTTACTTCGCCCGCGGGGGTACAAGCGATGCGACAACGGCAATGAAGTGGGCCGCCAGCAGCGACAGCACGGTGGCCACAGTGGCAAGCTTGTCTTGGGTGGACATATCGAGGACGATGGGGGGGGGGGGGGTAGGTCAGTGTTGCAGGCGGGCCAACACATGAAGGGGGCGTCGAGGGTGCACCACCATAGGCGGGCGGCGGGCGACGATGGTGAGGCACGCAAGGCATGAACAAGAGCGGTAGGGAAGGGGGGGGGGGGGCAAATGGGTAACCCACACACCCCAGAAAGATCACCGAATATATGCTCACTGGGTGACAACGCCACGATCAGAACATGGCAAACAAAATGTCTACTATTAGCAAGGGTAACCATCTTTCATGGTCATGGACCCTCTTAGGAGAGTATGGTCAGCTGACCAGCAGGTCAGGGCTGGCTTGTGCCAACCATACTGCTGGCAAGGGCAGGCATCTTCTAAAGTCTTGGTTGTTGTTGGGAAATCATGGCCAGAGGGTTAGCAGATCAGGGCTAGCTTGGCACCTGCTCCTGCCCTGCTTGGCAGCACGACCAAGGACGGTGCATCCCCCACTGCCTAGGTCCTCAGATGATCTGCTGTGCCAGGACTTACTATTAGCAAGGGGAGGCAACTTGAAAGGTCCAAGACGCCCAACTGGGGAGCTTTTCACACGAATGTTGTCCACTGAAGAGGCCATCCTCAATTGGGACCCTTATTTGCCCTCCTGCGCACCCTGTCTGCTAGTGCAGTACCCTCTCTTGAAACCCGCTGGACAGGGTTCCCCAGTGGCCTGCAGGGTTGTGGTCCCTCGAAAGCCCTGCCACAGTCAACATTCTCAGGCCCTAACAGATGGGACCTCTCGCAACTCAGGAAGGCACGAGGGCCCACACATGTCCGTAAAGGCCTTCCAAACGTTCCGGTTGAAGCCATTGGGACAGTGCACTGCGTAATGATTTGCGCGGTTGGCGTGACGGATGTTCTCTTCCCGGTCATCAAAGAGAACAACACGGGACTCATGGAGTACTTGACCCTGGGAAGACAGTGAAGATGCAGAGGCTTCAGCGAGAGTCGACTTGAGGCAGGAAGTGGCAAAAGAAGAGTGGAGGTAGAGTGCACAGGCGATTCCCAGACCCCAGAGAACTGTTGCTCCCCTCGCAGGAGCACGTGGTCAACAGCCTTCTTCAGTTGGGTCTGTCACAGTTGACTGCCTTTGGTGACACCACTCAGTACCCACTGTCTTTGCCCGCGACCTTCTCTTGCCAATGACATGGCATGTCAGTTGTGTGGTCGTTGGCTGCAGACTAAAGCGCTCCAGGCTGGGCCCCAGCTGGGGGGTGCAGGGGGACATCCCCTGCTGTAGCAGATGATGGCGATAGCTTCCCGGACATTCCCCATCCCTGTGGCCCTTTGTCTGTAAATATATTTTTTTGCAAGCCTCTACTGCGTTCACCTGCCTACCCAATCCCCCACACACCAATGCAATCTGGTACAACCCTCACCAAACCTTCAACACCTGCCAACGCCTCCCAGGGGTCATCAACACACCCTGATCGTCTACAATCCCCTCTAACCTGCCACATTCCCACACAAGCGTCTCCCACACCATTCACAGCCCTCCCTAACCTCTCCTTTTCGGACTCCACATATGTGGATGCTGAGCATGTATTGGAGGGTGTGAACTTTTGCGAAATTCTGCAGCAGTGCGCTTTGAGACCCAAAACGTGTCTTCTGTCAACCCCGACACTTTGCAGTCCCCGTGCACACTGCCACCGAAAGCTTTCATACGACGCAGCTACTTAATGCTGTTTGGATGGGATGTGTCCAATATGGTACGTAAGATGTGCTGGCATGGGGCTGACTTGATGATGGACAATCAGGGCGGGATTCAGTTGCCGATTGGTGTGGAAATAATAGTGAGCATGAACGCTGATAAATAAGCCTGCGGTCGGTTCAGGGAGGTACAGAACGGTTGCCAAGAAAAAAATTGCTCAAAATGATCAGTGCAATGTGATTGGCCCGATCTTGGGCCCAGATCACCAAAAATTGGCATTGTTGTGTGACCTGTTAGGGATGCGGAGTGGGTGCCCTCTTTCAGTTGACAGTGCCACCAAATGATGATTCACTACCCCAACACGTTACCAAGCCGCCCCTCTGCATGTCTCGTCAATGACCACCACGTGCCGCTTCCATAGTCTGTACGCAATGTTGATTTTTCGGAGTTCCTGTACAACCAGTTTTGAGGCACAGTCCCTTCGAGCTCTGCGTTGGATGGGGCTTCTTGGAGTTGTGCTATCCCCATTCACCTGACGCACACTCAAAATTCGATTCATTGATGCTCAAAATTGCCAAAGCCCTGCTCTTTGGAGCTATGGCCCTCCCTGAGATGGCCCTGTGGCTAATTTTTTGGCTGAAATAGCTGAAACTGCCCCCCCCCCCCAAAAAAAGTTACTACTTGTTACGAATCCATGCAAACAGCCACGCCATGATAAACGGAGATGACGCTGCAGATATCATGCTTTTCTGTCGGACAAGACAGGGGCAAACAAACATTCTGCATTCGAGAGACAGATTCAGACCAAGACTCAAGCATATGTTGTGCCACTACACCCAATTACACACTTCCCGCGTCCCAACTTTGGCCTTGTGCATTCTCATGTGTTCTCAGCCAGTTATGTTTCGCCCCTGATGACCTCAGTTCACAGTCGGTTGGAGACAGTGCAGGGAAGAGGAGCGCATCCTTGAGTGGTATTTGGAGGCTGTTGAGCATTGATGACGGTCTGTGCACTGCATGAGGACGGACGGTTGTTGAATTGCAATGGGTTTGTGGAGGGTTGCTGAGGATGAACACCCATGAAGTTTCATGGGGGCTGTTGAGGGGTTTGAGCCTTGTCAGGGCTTGTTTAGTATGGTTGGGCACAAGGGCATCTCAGGGATGTGCAGCGTTGTAGATGGCCATTGGAGGTGATGCAGATTGTTGAGCCTGTATGAAGGTTCCTGAAGATGTTCTAGGCTTGTTGAGGGCTCCACACGTCTGTTGAGGGCTGTTGACAGGCTGTTGATGGCCATTGACAACAGTCAGGGCTCCTGGGAGGCAGGCTTGCCAGTAAGAGGTCATGCCTGTGAGTTGATCTGGCGCAGCAGATTACGGATGTGAGCATTCTTGCCTTCGGGCTCCATTCCTTGTTTGTGGGGACGGAAAGCCTCGATGCCTTCAAACAAAACGGGCACAGGAGCAGGAGTCAAGGCCTGGCAGGATCAGCTAGTGCCATCCGTGGAACATTGCGTACGGCTGATCTCAGAACTCAGCCCTTCAAAAACGGTCCCTGCCCTGCGCATCCCCCGGGCCCCACAGAAGACCCAAATTGTCAGGCCAAAAGACATCAGTTACTGTTGTTGACCACACACCCCAAAAAGAAACAGGGAAAACTGTAGGTGACACCAGTGCAGGGGCGCAGAGGGATTCCAACAGCAATTCAAAGGCACTGGTAGTTTAACAGGTCTTTGTTGTAGAGTATGCCCATTGCCAACAAACTTTTGCTGGATCATCCAACTGCCAGGGAGCCATTGAAAGTACAACATTTATTGTCCTCTCTTGAGTGTCACAACAGGGGATTTCCCTTCAGGAGGCCTTAGTCGTGACCGAAAGAAAGCCTTTGCAACCAAATTGCTGATGGAAGTTCGCAAGCCTGAGAGGTCCAAGCCGCCAAAAAAGTATTGGTCCAGAAAACACTTTTTCGTTTCGGCAGTGTATCAGCTACAGCAGGGGTCACAGATTCTTGCCTGCAACTGCAGAAAGTCGCTTGCTTTTAGTGAGCAAGCCTAGCGAGTAAAGGTGTATTGGCCACTTGTTGGCACAGAGGAGTTAAAACCCCATTTTAAGGTACCCCCCCGCCCCTTGTCGTTCCCCACCCCAGGGAAGACGGCCCCCCACCACCCCCTGGGAGACGGTCACCAAGTGACGGTCCCCCACCCCCCCCTGGGGGACCGCACTACCACTGCACACGCATATTTGCAGGCACAGAAATTGCAGCATAAAACGAAAGAATCAGCATAAGATACGTTCAAAGGGCTGCCCATGTATGGAGACCTACTCCTTGACCAGCTCGGTGTAAAATTTCTTGGTCCTGCTCCACTTCACCTTGAACTCTGGCACATGCTCTCCACTTTCCACTGGAATGCTTTGGGCAACACTCTTGGGTGGTGGTTTTGCCTTCTTGGTAGGAGGCTTGGCAGGCGCAAGCAGATTTTTGGGAACCCATTTCCCTTCGGGAATGTCCCTTGTAAAATATAACTTGTTCCCAAAACTGTGTCCCATACCCCATACACCACGGGCACTCTTCACCCACACAACCTCCATGTCAGAATTCAGGTCACTATCATCATCGGTCACATTTGTCCGGTCCCAGGGGGAAACATGGTTGTGCTGTCAAGTTCCATTTTAGCGAAAGTAAGCAAAATGTCCCGCCATGAGTGCAAGGGATACAAGTGGCAGTGCCCCACAACACAGTCACCCACACAACAACACAATGAGCCGCAACAAAAAATTCTATTGCCTTCGGCAGTGCACCTCGAAGAGAGGTTGACAGTCAGCCAATCAGTCCCTGAGCCAGCAAGCAGGCAGTCAGACAGATACACACAGTTTGGGTTTTTTGTCAGTGGCAGATGCGGCCCCAAGCAGCAGGGAGGCCCTTCGCCGCAATCCACGTAGTGGCCGAGTGGTAACGCAGCCGACTGGCATCCGTGTGGGCGTCGGTTCGAACCCCAGTCTGCCCACTTTGGCGCCGCCGCCGGCGGCCGCGCTAAAAGTAAGCGGACCAGGGTTCGAACCGACGCCTGCATATCTGGTATCGGCTGCGTTACCATTGGACCGCTGACCGTGTTACTAGCACTCTGCGTCCCCACTGCTTGTAGACTATTAAGCAAAAACTTTTGACCCCCCCCCCACCCCCCCCCCACCCACCCCCCCCCACCCCCCTCAAAAAAGTGATATCCAGTTTTAGGGGGTAGAGGCCTCAAAATCAAAAAATCCACTGGGGGATGCTGTTATTGGGCAAAATAATGATTTTACAAGGGGTTGGACATCCAATATCATGCCTTGGGGTATGCTACGCGAATGACCCCAAAAAAGGGGGGTATATGACGCCCGCGCCTGCGCTTGATCTAACAACCTCTCTTCGAGGTGATTTTGGGTTGACCAAGTGACGGTCCCCCACCCGCCCCTGGGGAACGACAAGGGGTGGGGAACAACAAAGGGGTGGGGGGTACCAAGACTAGTACATGAGTGCGAGTGGCTACACTGTGGAATTTTCGGTTTTGAGCAGTTGAGGCTGAAAGGTTCAAGCAGTTTGTGCATCAGTTTCTTGGAACCCCCCCCCCCCACACACCAACACCCATTGCCCATATAGGGTGAAAAAAGAAGGCAGTTTACTATTAATGCCAGTAGGCCTATGTCCAGAGGTCAAGGAGCTGGGGTGGTGGGCCAACCAAGAGTTCAGGCACCCAACTCCCTGCTGATGCCCCCTGCCTATGGAGTACAGTAGCACAAAGGACAAGACTTTCGGGACTAGGTCTCTTCTGTACTCGCCGTCCTGTGCAGCGGCTGCGACGGTGCGTGACCTCCTAGGGGGATGCATTGGGTTCCCTGGCTAGCCCTCCTTGAAGGGAGGCGCGTGTCCGCAAAAAGAGCCATTGGCTGCTATATTCACTAGCCAAATGCTGCTTTGTGCAACAGTCATTTTGTTGTTTATGGTGACCTCTACTCATGAAGCAGCACCATCAACGATCATCTTCGAAGCAAGTCGCCATAGGGGGGCCAAATCCTCGGGTTTAGACACCAACTTCCCCCCACTAACTGTTGGCCGGAGGCCCCCGAGGAGGGGAGGGGGGATTGGGGGCTGGGAGGGGGGTTTATGGGAGAGGCGATGAGGGGGGTCTGGGAGGGGCTTTTGCCTTCGGGGGGGGGGGGGGTCAAGCACCTCCGGACAGTTGGGAATGCAGCCCACATGTGATGCGACAGTTCGCACCAGCCCTTGCCCCAATAGAGCGTAGGGTAGGTGTGGGCTCCTGAGACGGTCATGGGATGCAGAATACATATATATGTGTGTGTGTGTGTGTGTGTGTGTGTGTCTGTGTGTGTGTGTGTATGTAGGGGTTGGAAGGCAAGTGCATAAGTGTGGCCATAGCAACACGTGGTGGTGTCCTCAGACCACACGCCATGACAGTACAGCGCCCCTCCCCGCTTACACCACACTTGCACAAGCCTTCTCCCCAAACGTTGTGAGGAAGGGAAGGGAAGGGCCTAAGACTTGTTGCACCTGTTGCAAATAGGGACGACTTTCTGGGGAAGGAGAGTGGCTACTTGGGACACTTTCTAGGGAAGGGTCAACGAAGCGTAGGAGCCAATAAGGAAAGAAAGAATGCACTAAGTAACCACCAGCATTCGAAGAGCCCAAGAGTGCATATTTGAAGTCCGCTAGAAATTCAGAGCACATTGAGTATATAAACACATGTGGTTCTGGTGCTTGTGGACCATTAGGCCGGCACCTTTGACAACTAACTGTTGGCCGGAGGCCCCTTTGGGGGGGGGGGGGGGGGTAGTTGGCGTCATAGGATCCGCGGAGTTGGCCCCCCGTGCGGGCCGCACCATTGATATGGGGTGCTGTTGAATACCTGCCCTCAGAATCTGGAACTAGCCCGTTGCACAACAGCAAGGTATTGGCCTTGGGAAAGGTTCCAAATAAATGCTTTTCTACAAAAGGATGCTCTTGGGGTATCTCAGCACCCAAAACCATCAGCCTCAGGTCATCTTGGGCTCAGCTGTGTCATTAGTGATGCCGTCACGCGCCGTAAAGCACTCTAGTTATGGACGCATCTGCTGGGTCTTCACAGCAACCAAAGCAAAACAATCGCCAAAGAAATTGTGGGACATCGCAAGACATTTGCGGATACTGCAAAATGGCGGAATTTTACCAAGAACTGGGTACCTGAAATCCCCCCTCCCCTGCCCTTAAACAAAGGCTGGGTTTGAAAACCTTAAAAGTGCTGAACCTCAAACTGCTGTTGCCTGTTCTGCATATGCAATACGCTGACGTTATTCCCTGTATAACACTGACGTTATTCCCTGTATAACACTGCCAACTACCCTGCAACCGCGTGTAATCACAGCTAACACGGCCCATATGGGTCAGTGTGTAAGCTAGCCGTCTCCTGCAACGCTTGGACACCACACCATTTCAAAGCTCATGTGGGAACTAACATCATTGAGGCAACCGCACAGGCAGAAGGGGATTCTAGCGCATGTTATTGTGCTCTAATATGCTGCCCTTCAACGCCAGTCTGCGCAACAGGCCCACTTTCCATTCCTGAGCAGAAAACACCTTCATTGTGGAGCACTGTCCTTTGCTCATTGGGGCCGAACAGGAACGATAAATACTGAGCAACAACCCCCTGCGCTCGGTCTCCGTCCGCCCACGTGGCGATCTTGGTGTGGTGGCCATGGGCATTCAGGTGCAGGATGAGGGCCTGGCGAGCACATGGGGCACAGGGCGGACGGCTAAGTGGGCAATTGGACGGCTTGGAGCAATAAGAAAGCACCAGTCGGCAGTTGAGGCAGCAGAAACAAGGGCATTGAGGGAGCAGTGAGGGGCATGAAGGGCATTCAGGTGGTACTTGCTTCCAATGGTATTCTGGAGGATTTGGCAGCAATCCACCATCCATGGCATTGTTTGTGTGAGAAACCGCCGTAAACTGTCAGCTGCAGAGCGCCGTTGTGTATTGTACGACACAGTGTCACTACTCGTCTTCGAATTGCGAGTTGCTTGCAGGACTGTTCAAGCTTCCAGACCTCAAGGGCCTGTCAGAAGAAGCCAAGCCACGTACAAGCAATGGTGAGGGTGGGTCATACAATAGACCACAATACCTTAAAGAACTCCGGGTCCACCAAATTCTTCTGGATGCTGCTTGGGGAAACCGAGCCCTTGTGGTCAGATGCGTGATACTTAGTAATGGTTTCATCGAAATCCCACACGAAAAGCCACCGATTGGGCGCCATGGACTTGTTCCGAGCCTTGAAACAAACAACCGGGCTGTAAGCACAGAGGCACTGCAACCCGGGCACTGCTCTGTGGACAGCAATGGCCGTGTTCGGTTCCCTAACTTCTGTTGAATTACCTTCTTCGTTTTTTGACGCGGGGCTTGAAACTGCCCGGTCCCTTGAGACAACCTGTGTGGTGCGGGGGCTGCTGAAATTTCCGCGTGAATGCCCTTCTTTGTACCCCTGACCTACTTGTCACCTCACCCCACAGCGCAAAACTGTCCCATGTTTCACCCCCGATCAGAAAGTGTTGCCCTCAAGCCCAAAGGGCAATCACTGCTGCTTGTCAAGGGTGTGTGGAGGGGCATTGCATAATCACCTGGGGGCCCATACTTCCCTACCACATGAACTGGTCCATAAAACTTTGAAAACGTGACTCTCCAGCCCCCAAATTGCAGCAAAAGCTTGTTTGTCCATGTGTTGGTTTGCGCACGCAGCTGACTCCAATTCTGTGGCTGCTCCGTGGTGGTTGCACAAAGGTACCGGCTCTGTTGTTGTGAGTACGCAAGGACACCACATTTGGTCGTTCAGGATGTGTTTGTGTGTGGGGGGGGGGGGGGTTGCTTGGTCAGTGCGGTGAGAGGGGGGGCATTTGGTGAAACCTAGTATGCATGTAGCAAAACCTAGTAAAATGTAGCAAAACCTAGTAAAATGTAGCAAAACCTAGTTAAAAAAATTGAAAAATTAATTAATTAATTAATTAATTAAAAAAATTTTTTACTAGGTAAAAAAAGCAAAAATTGCAAAAAATTTTCCCCACTAGGTTAATAGGCAGTGACAAATTTGGACTTGAATTTGAACAAAAAACACAAAGTCCATGGGGGGGGGGGGTCAACGGTAGGTGGTATTTGTGTTTAAGGGCATGGTGCCCCCTGGTCTATTCCAGGCCACTTGTGTAAGTGGCGCCCCAGCCGGGCCAAACCGTGTATTGCAAGGTCAGCAGAAACAAAATGAGGCTCAAGAAAAGAAGGAGTTTTTATATCATAAATATTACTACACCCCTCTCCCATTAAATCTAGCTAACAAGCAACAAGCAACAACAAGCAACAACAAGCACTTCTCCTTTCCGTTTTGGCCATTGCTCTGCCTCACCGCTCCGGGCTCTACTCTACTCTAGCCATCCTCGAGCCTAGGTGGTGACCTTGCCAAATCCAAGTTTTGAGCCAAAAACTCACCGATGGCGCCCCGGGGCGGGGCGCCAAGTCGGGAGGTGCCCTCCCAAAACTGCGCATTTTGTGCCCCAAAACAGCCTTTTTTGGCCCAAAACGGCCCCGAAACCCAGTCAAAACGACTAAACAAAGGCAAACGGTTCCTACACTCCACGTGCGCCTCAATTGCCCCGTGACCAAGAGCTCTGTATTGCCCTCTAGCTCCACAATATGTCTGAGAAACGGCCCAAAAATGGCCAAAAATGGCCCGAATGTGCGTTGATGGTGTCAAACAGGCCCAAAACCAAGAACGGGCCGTATCTTGGGGTATGTGGCTCAAAACCGAATTCCGAGGGCACCTATTCCACCCGCAACCCCCCACTTTTTGTGGTTTCCAAGCTTCAGAATCGCCCAACGAGACGCCTAGACCCCCGTACCGATGGTCACTTGGTGCAGCCGGAGCGCAGCAGAGCCCGCACACAGTTGGGGCCAACGGTTGGTCCACCAGGGTCCCCGGGGCGAAAAAAATCTTTTTTTTTCAAAGTTGCTCCTAGACCACTTGGGATGCTCAAACCAGTGTTTTTCGGCCGTTTTGAGCCCGTGGTGGCGCGTTATGGGCCATGGAAAATCCCAAAATGCCTTGAAAATGGGCCGTTTCAAGACCAAAAATGGGTCAAAAATGGGTCAAAAATGTATTTTTACAAAAGTGATCCGGGACCATATGGGATGCTCAAACAAGTGGTTTTAGCCCATTTTGAGCCCCAGATCACCCGTTTTGGCCCATGGAAAAGGCCAAAATGCCTTAAAAATGGGCCGTTGTGGGACAGAAAATGGGTCAAAAATGGGTCAAAAAAGTGTTTTTTCAAAAGTGACCGTAGACCATTTGGCATGCTCAACCAAGTGTCTTTAGCCCGTTTCGAGCCCGTGGTGACGCGTTTTGGCCCATCGAGAAGGCCAAAATGCCTTGAAAATGGGCCGTTTTGGGACCGAAAATGGGTCAATAATGGGTCAAAAACGTATTTTTCCAAAAGTGATCGTGGAACCTTTGGGGTGCACAAACAAGTGAAATGAGCCCATTTTGAGCCCCTTTCGAGCCACTTTGGCCCCACTATGAGTGGAAATTGCATTTAATAATGCTGATCGTTGACCATGGGGATAGAGACAAAGGAGTTGTGATAGTGAAGTGGCCCCGTCCACATCAACGTGCTTTGTAGTTTGTGTGCGTGCACTAGCATATTGCTTATATATGTAGTTTGCGGGAGTTCTCGTGCTTTATTTATTGTGCCCTTTGCTCTTAGTGATTGGACTTGGAGTACAGGTGTACTCTTAACGGAGTTACCTTCACATTCACGCCATGCCTAATCATGGGAGCAAGAGTTGCAACAATAGTGTGGAGTGTTTGGTACAAGAGGGACGAGTAGTTCCTTGCCAAGTGTTGCCGTTTGTGTGCTTTGTTCTTCTGTGCCCTTTGCTCTGAGTGATTGGACTTGGAGTACAGGTATACTCTTAACCGGGTTACCTTCACATTCACGCCATGTCTAATCATGGGAGCAAGAGTTGCAACAATAGTGTGGAATGTTTGGTACAAGAGGGACGAGTAGTTCCTTGCAGTGTTTTGCCGTTTGTGTGCTTTGTTGTTCCAAGAGTACCAAAGGGTGAGGTTATGTTTGGGCTTGGGTACTAGTGGGTAGGAATAGGGCTCATTCCTCGGGGAGGATAAGGCCCACCAACGCAAAACAACACATTACCATTGGGTTGGGTTTGAGGCCGTACAAGTATAAAGGTTACCAACATTGGGCAATAAGATCGTATCGCAGCTTGTCAATGATGTATCTACCCCCCCCCCCGAGTTGTCACTTTGTTGTTTCAAACATATTGTCTTAATTTGCTCTTCACAGTTGGACTGGGAGTAAGAGTGTACTCTTAACGGAGTTACCTTCTATTTCGCACCATGTCACATCGTTGGGAGCACGAGTTGCAACGATGCTTGGACATAGACATTGACTTCCCGGTGGCCGAGTTCATCAAGCTGCATAGCGAAGTACCCCCGCCTACCATCCGTCGACGACATGCGCGGTTGCGCGCCACGTTGATTAAGCGATTGCAAAAGCGCAACGCACTTGGGATCCAAGTGGCAACAGTGGCAAGTTTGAACACTCCCGAGTCCCAAGCGGTCAAGGGTTCGTCTAGAGGCAAAAAGAACACCGCGGAGTCCCAAGCCAACAAGGGCAAAAAGCACACTGCGGAGTCCCAAGCCAACAAGGGCAAAAAGAACACTGCGAAGTCCCAAGCGGCTAAGGGTTCTTGTGGAGGCAAGAAGAACAGTGCAAAGTCCCAAGCCAACAAGGGAAAAAAGAACACCGCGGAGTCCCAAGCAGCCAAGGGTTCCTGTGGAGGCATAAACAACACGCTAGAATCGCAACGGAATAAGGGCATCGTTGGTGGACACAGCGATACGCCAGAGAAGCAACACATCAAGGCATCGCGGCTTCGTTATTCTGGGGTCGTTCGTACAGTGTCTCGGGAGTTGTTCCGTGTTAATCCATCATCGCCGTCCAACATTTCTTTGAAGTCTGTTCGAGAGTATTGGATTGATGGTTTGGACACTTTGTACTCACCACTTTTTGATGCGCTTTGCTACCGGTGTGGTCAATTCCATTGGGGCCAATAGGTGGGGGACACAAGTTTACGGTTCCACGCAACACTGCCGAGATACGTACACAAACTTTATTTGGCGTGCCACCCACCGATTTGGTTACAAGTGGGATATTTGTGTTCCGCAATGAGATGTTCGCCAATTATTTAAAGTATAAGACTGCATCGTTTGCAGTGCCGCCGCAATCTCGTGCACGTAGCGCGAGTCGGTTTGTGGTGTATGACACTCCTGTTTGGCACTCACCTACACGTATGTATGCCTGCCATGTGTGTAGCAAGTATTCCGCGAAGTATGACCCCATCAACTATGGCTACACTTTGGATGGGGGCATCCATTACAATATCCCCTCAAAGATTGCGGACCTCACCGAATACCAGACGCGACAAATTGCACTTGGGGCCCTCTACTCAAATACGCTGAAGCACGTGGATCTCCATCACAAGCAATGGCACCATGCAATTGGTACCGTCGGTGTCGGCCGGAGGCCAAGCCAACACTACAATGCACTTTATGGTTTCATGACAATGAAAGAGGATATTTTGCGTGATTACCAGAAGCCCGAGGACAGTGAGCAAAGCACCCGCCAGATGAACCAAGCGTTGTTACTGCTCAAGAAGATTCACCCATTTTATTCTCGATTCTTGGCGCAGTATGAGACGCTGTACCGATACTTGGAGAATGTGGCCACCACCATGGGCACATTGACACAACGTTACTGTGAAGACAATTACGGGAAACGCTTGGAATACCATCTACAAGATAAGTACGTTGCTTGGGCTGTGGAGTGTGATGCCCCACGGAACATCATTCCGGATTTTGCTCCTCAGTCGGACAAAGTGGGTTTCCTCCATCGGACACCCTTCCAAGGAGCGGGTGGGAACGTTACCACGGCCGCTCAATCGTTGGCCAATGACACTTCTTTGCATTTTAGCGACCCCAAGTTGGAACCGTGTGTATGGCCCGATTTGTATCCTGGCGGCGTTGGTGGATATACCATAGGTTGCGGAATTGGATGTGCTGCCTACTACCGTAGTCGTTATCTTGCCTTTGATAGCCGATGGCGTCGTGACCGGTGGTGGTCCTTTTTCGAAGTGAGCAAAGAGATGAAGAACCAATTGATCTGGAATCAACAAAATTTCAAGGCTCAACGTGCGAATCGGGCAGAGGACATTACTGTAGCACATTTGAGAAGTGCAAGGAGTTCCACGGGTCCAAAACCAGCGCCAGAAAAATCTACCTCACAATCACCACACACGACCTCACAGTGTCCGCTAGCAAGTCAATGCACCCAACCGAGTCAATCTTCAGAATCCGCAACTCAAAGCACCCAACACCCTCCATTTCGTTCCCAGCGTGCAGCAACGTCAACATCGCCGTCAACTCCGCCTACTAGTCAAGGCAAAAAGCCGTGTGCATGCTACCAAGACGGTGCAAATTCTATGAACCACAATCTCGAGCGCGAGGGGACCGATAAAGGTACGGCCAAGCTCAACCCGTATTATCGGTATGGAACTTCAAAATTGGTTGGAACCCGTTCCTATTGGGCCTCACCACATTTAGATCTTACAGCCATGAACCGTGAACTGGGCAAGGCGGACCTTTTCATCACCTTGACCATGAATGACAACTGGGCCGATTTGCAAGTTGCTGCGCAAAAAGGGTGCCCTGCAGGAGCTGTGTGGCCTGGAGAATACCCCAAAAACACAGGGCCCAAAAAACCAATCCAAGATGGCCACGATATGGAGGCTTGTGTGGCGTTTCATAAACGGGTAGAGATATTCAAGCGGGAGTTCCTGGCTATTGGCAAAAATGATCCATTGGGAAAGGTGCAAGATTATTGGTTTCAATTTGAATATCGAGAGCCAGGCCGGGTGCATTTACATGGCGTGGTATGGTGTGAAGCCAACAGCATCCCGGACGATGTGATTTGCGCAACAATGCCTCGTGAAAGTGATGGCTTTGATCCGAAGTTCACAACATATCTACGGGATTTGTACAAGGAGTGCAACATGGTGCATCAATGCTACCCCGACAAGTGTTTCAATATTGGTCGTGGGCGTGTATGCACCAAGTGCAAGTCGGGTTATCCCTTTAGCGTGCCGCACAAGAGAGAAGAATTGGATGACAGTGGAGTCCGCTTGCTTTATCGCAGATATGAAGCCGAAGATGCATGCGTTGTTCCGCACAATCGCCGTTTGTTGGTCGGGCTCCAGTGCGACAATAATGTGCAATGGATAACATCTTTGGGTTGGAAATTATATCTCGCCCAATATCTCACAAAGCCAGCAAAGTAATTGACAGTGCCCATCAACATCTCTCCCGATGCAAGCGATGTGGAGTGTCTGCTCAAGTTGCGTTCGTTGGGACGCATGGAGAATGGAATGATGCTCTTAGGAATTCATCAATGTCGAGGTAGCCGAGAGGTGGTATGGATTCCAACAGATCAATGGCCAAAACTAGGACGGCTCAAGCGTCGAAAACATCTCCCGGACGAAGATACGTCCACAGACGTTTGGTATTTGGATCGCTATGACCAATATTTGGAACGCCCCATTGCTGCCATCCCCATCAAGTACCCGGACTACTATCGCTATTATCGTGGAACACAACGTGAACCCGGAGGCTCCAATGCTATAGCAAGCAATCCAGCAGAGGACTTTGCATATGATTCTCCTTCTAGCGAATCCGATGATGCAGTGAGCGGAGATCGTTTTCAGGCCAATGTACGCCTAGATGAGGGCGAACGACCATATTGATGGCCATCGCAACCAGAAAAGTTGGAGAAGACAATCACGGACGAGGTGGGAAAAAAGTGGATTATGCGAAGGCGAGCTGCGAGCCAGAGGTGGAACCTTTACCTCCCGTATGGAGAAGATGCAGAATTGTACTTCTTGCAAAAGATATTATTGTCACGGCCCTTCAAAAAAGCAGACCACGAACGAAAATTCTTCTCATCCAACAATGTCACTAAAACATACATGGAGGAGTGTATTCATCGAGGATTGTTTCGCGGTTATGAGGAAGAGGCAAGAGATACTTTAAACAATGCCCAAGCACGTGGGTATTCCGTGAGCGTTTGCGACTTCTTGCATAAGTTCTTATGGCCGAAGAGATCATAGACTCCACCTTCCTCAATACCTACATGTCCGATTTAGATGAGCTTGGAAAGCACCGCTTTGGAGAAGATGGACCGGCAAAGGCCGAGGAAGCCGAACTAGATCCCCAATTGGCGGAGGAGTGAAGGGCATTCATGGATGGCGACGACACTCGTGTTGCAGAGGCACTTGTGAATGCTTTGAACCAAGGGCAACGCCGGATATTTGACATTTATATTGCACATTTTCAACGCAAACTCTTGAGAGTGGTCCGGATATTTCCCAACTTTGCCGCACATCAAGCGGAAGTAGTGTTCCGCAATTGTGTGTTGTTCTCACAGGGGTTGCGGGAACCGGCAAGTCTTATGTTGTTCGCTTGCTAATTGCCAAGTTACGAGCACTTGGTTTCGGGATCCTAGTTTGTGGTGCTAGTGGGGTAGCCGCCCTAAATGTTGGAGGACGCACAATCCACGGCCTCTTCTCGTTATCTTTGGACTTGGAGTGGCAAATAAAGGGAGGCACAACCTTGTGGTGGATGATTCGAACTGCCGATATGATTATTGTCGATGACGTCTCCCTCTTATCCAACAAGCTCCTTCACACGCTCCACGATGTGCTACACAAGGTACGCCGCGACAAGCGCAAACCTTTTGGTGACATTACAGTGCTCCTCGTAGGTGATCCGTTGCAACTCCTCGCTGTTGATTTGGATATTTTTGACAATGCACTTTTTTGAAACCATTTCGCTCCGTTTGTGGTGACGGACGTAATGCGCCCAGACGATGCACATTTCATTAACTTGCTCAATCGTGTGCGGGTTGGAGAGGAGGGTGACAAGGACCACTTCATTCTGCAACAAAGCGTTGCACCAAATTCTGATGCGTCACTACAAGACTTGGAGGATGCCCCCATGTTGGTTGGGCGTAGAAATGCTATGAACCGATGGAATGAACGTTTCATGGCTCAATTGGGGTCAAGCATCGTAACGTTCGATGCTAGCTACGTTGATATGGGTGGTGCCCCTACCAATCAAGCAATGTGCGACTACATGAATTCTCGCTATCATCATGTGCTGCCTCAGCAAGTGTGTATTACAGCAGGCATGAGGGCACGGCTTATTCGCAATGTCTCCCTCGAAAATCGACTGGTTAACTCAACACTTGTGGTGATCAAAAGATGGTCAAATGATGTCATTGTGGTAAGCCCGGTGGGGCGCGCAAGGGAGTACCCCATCTGCCGTTTCCAGCAAATTATTCCGGTGTACGGCCCATCCGTGCAAGTTAAGATAATCCGATTTCCTACGCTTCCCGGATACTCATGTACCGTGCACGGTACGCAAGGCTGTTCTTACGACCGCGTATGGGTGGACATGGCAGCATTCTTTGCCGCGGCACACGCATATATCACGCGCTCGTTCACTTCAAGGCCTATTCATCCTCAATTACCGTCGTGGCGCTTTCCTTGTTCATCCATATTACGTGCAATTATGGAATTGGTTTGTGGCCACAAACGTCTTGTCTCCCAAACCACCAAGCAAAGTTCCTCCTTATCCACGAAGAACCTTTACAACATCACTCATAATTGGAATTATGTGTGTCCATTCTGCTTGGAGTGTCGTAAGTCAACTCCCACAGCGGTTGGATGCTCGGATGTATCTCATGTACAGAAGGCGGCTTGTCAACCTCAAGCCGGTCACCCAAGGCGAATGCCAACACACTGCATGCCAGTGTGGTAGTAAATCAGAAGTTGATAGCTTATGTGCGTCACACAAACTCCGTAATGGCACAACTGACGTTTGAGCCCAGTCTTTGGCAGCAAACACTCGTGGCCATTACACGCGTCCAATAGTTTGAAATCTTGTGACGGTTGCCCCGAAGTACCAACGGGTCGTCCTTGTTTGCGGATTTGCTCCGTTCTATCCTCGTTTAGATCATCAATGTCCAAAGACAGCTTGTCTCCACGCAATTGTGTTTCAATATACGACCAATACGGAAATGACACGTATTGAATAATGTGGAGCATGTTGACCTTCAATAGGTCCGTCCAAAGGTGGTGATCCGTTGGAAGGAATTTTTTGTTCCAGAGCATTACCCCAAAGATGCCTCTGGGAAATCGGAGTATGACAAAAATTCAATCAAAGACTTTGATACAAAGACCACGGGCGTGCTTTGCTACATGTGCAAGCACAACCCTCCCTCTGCGCAACCCACATACAAAGATAAGAAGGCGGACCTCATCTACAAGTGCGTGTTTTGCGACTTCATATAAAGCACAGGTGTGTGCACCTCATATATGTATATGGGCGTTTTCACGGGTTCTTTCCATCCACTTACTAGGGTTTTTGCGTCGTCGGCTGATTTCTCAGAATATGGTGTTACGTTGGTAGGGGTATATTATACCTTTTCGGAAAGCCACCGAAAAGGGCTTTTCGGAGATGTAAGGGTTGGGGGGGGGGGGGGAGGGGACCATATTTTTGAGAATATCGGCCAGGATTGTCAGAGGTTTGGGGTTTTGAGCACGTCTATATAGGGTTCTGGTGCCGTATTTCGGCGTGAAGTACAATGTCGGGTTATTTTATGGAGCATCGTGTTCCGGAAGGGGGGGTGTATTGTACCTTTTCGGAACAGTCTTGGAAAGGGCTTTTCAGAGATGTATGGGTTGGGGTAGGGTAGGGAACGATATTTTTGAGAAATGGGGCCGGGATCGTCACGGGTTGTGTCGTGTTTGGATTTGTCAATCTCCGGGCTCCAAGATCATGCGACAGAGACCAAAAAAAGCGAGAATGGCGCCAACATACCATCAGACCACACCCCAACACTTTCAAAAATAGATTCCCCACCCCCAAAATGGGGGGGAGGGTGCCTAACCCTCCCAAAAACCCACGAAATACCTGTGCCGGTGACTTGGATATTGCAATTTTGGCCCCTGTCACTAGCCTCGCACAAGCAGCCGAAAATGGGCAATATTCAACAAAATCCAAATTTTCTCAAACATATCGTCAAACCATGAGCTGACAACTTCAGGAATGAATCGGGCACCCTCAAAATAGGGGGGGGGGGGTACCCTCAACACCACTAACGGACTAACGAATAAGATGTGTGTTCAAGATTTACAGACACAAATTCTCGACGGAACTGATGGAATGGTCTTGTAGATGGCACTAGCGGGCAGGATTTTGGGGACGGAATTCAACGGCAGGATTTGTGGACGGGAAGAGTGCACGGGATTTGTGAATGACCGCTCCACGCAAACTTTGTGCATAAGATTCATCGATGGGACTTGCGGGCAGGCCTTCCCGTTGAGATCTATGGACGAGGTTAGCGGACATGATTGGTGAACGCCATGCGAAGGCACTATTTTTGGATGGCATTCGTGGAAAGGGATATGTGGACGGGATGCAGGGGCGGGACTTGTGGATGGCACACACGGACAAGATTTGCGAAGGGGATTGCAAGACACGACTTGTGCACCGGGCTTTCAGACAAGGTTTGTGCAGGGGATTCAGCGACAAAATTTGAGGAAGGGGTTCATTAACAAGATTCGTGAACGGGACTCGTGGATAACATGTGTGGAATGGCTTCGTGGATACCGTTTGTGGACGGGATTCACGGACGCGATTTGTGGACACGAATAGAGGCCCGATTGGTCGATGAAATTTGGTGACGGGATTTGCGGACGGGATCGGGGTGAGAAGATTCATGAACGAGGTTGGAAGGGATGATTTGTGCAGAGGATTCGCGGACACGACTTGTGAACAACAAAGTATTTGCTTAGCGGATTAGTGGAGAGAATTCACGGACGGCATTATATAACGGGATTCATGGACATCACTAGTGCACGGCAGTGGCGGAAAAGGGTTCAGGACATAAATCATGCAATGGGATTTGCAGCGATTTGAGGATAGGATTTTCATGCAACATTTGTGGACACAAAAAACAATGACGAGACAGGAGACATGATTTGTGGTGCGTATTCATTGCAAGAATTTGTGAGGGAGATTCGTAGACCGGAGTTGTGTACGGCGTTTTGGCATAGCATCTGTGGATGGGAGTCACCAACACAATTTGTGGAGGGGATTCACTCACCTGATTGGCTGACGCAATGCGCCGACAACATTTGTGGACATGATTCATAGCAAGGGAAACATGATGAGTACTCAAAGTCGGGATTCGTGGATGGGAATTGCGGACATGGTTTGGGGATGGGGCTGTCACACAATATTTGTGAACAACATCACTAAGAGAATTGGCGCTTGCCGTTTGCGAACACCACTTCTCGACAGGATTCACGGAAAAGATTTGTGGACAAGAGTCATACACACAATGTGCAGAGGGGATTAACGAGAGATTTGTGGATGGGAAGAGCGAAATACACTGGTGGACGACAGCTGCAGGCGGGATTTGTGGGCAACATTCATGGTCAAGAGTTGCGCATAGGTCTTGGTGCCACGCTTTGTGGACGGGGTTCGTTGAGCAAATTGGTTAAGACAATGTGCCGACACGATCTGTGGGCAACATCATAGTAAAGGATATGAGGATGGAACCCGCGCCGGCATTTGTGCATGGCACTCACACACACGATTCGTGGACTGCGCTTTTGGAAAAGCTTTGTGGACGTGATTCACTGAGAAAATTTGATGATAGGGTTTGCAGATGTGACTCACAGATTGGATTTGTGGACAAGATACGGGTCAAGACATTTTTGGTTGGTGGAAACGACTTCTGGACGGGGTTAGGGACAGGGATGGTGGACAAAACAGTTGTCACGTATTAGATGAGCGGAGAGAATTCACAGAGATGATTTGTGGACGGTGTCCATGGAGAGGAATTGCGCAGAGCAATCCGGGACAGCAGTTGTGGACAGAATTCATTGAATGGCTTTTTGGGCAATTCGAGGAGGTGATTTACATGCATACTTTGTGGACGCGTGTGGTGAACAATGACTGCCTACTGGATTCGCGGACACAGATGGTGGATTGTATTCGGCGAAAATATTTGTGAACGGCAGGAGGCAACGTGATTTGTAAACAGGGTCTGGAAATAGCACTCGTGGATGGAAGGCACCAACACAATTTGTGGACACGATTCAGGAACAAGATTTGTGGATGCCATCACGGAGAGGATTTGTGTTTCAAATCCGCGGACAAGAGTTGTGGACAACGTTCATGGAAAGGATTTATGGACGGGATTCAGAGACAAGATGTGTGGATAGCCTTCAAGCGCACGAGTTCGACGAGATTAGCGGTCAAGACATGTCACCCACATTTGCAGCCACGATTTGTGGATATGATTTATGGAAAAGAGGTACGGACACGATTCGCTGCGAAGTTTCGTGGACGGGATTCGCGGACAAAAATGGTGGATACAACTAGCAGTCAAGAGTCGTACACAAGATTAACGGACATGAGCGGACGAGACTGGCATTCAGGATTTGTGGATGACATTCGCGAACAAGATATGCGGAACAGATTTGTCAACGCGGGTTTGGATGGGATTCATGGTCAAGATTTGTGGGCGGAATTCGCGGAGAACATGTGGAAGGGATTGGTGGATGGGATTTGAGGAAATGCTTGTCTGCAAACAAGATTTGGCAATGAGCTTCGCCATGCCAACTTGCTCATGACATTTGCACACCGGTGTGGTGGACAGGCTTCACTAACAAGATTTGTCGACAATATTTGTGATGGCCCAGGGACCGGATTTCTGGGATGGCATTCGAAGACAGGATTTATGGATGGGGTTTCGCGGACAAGAATTTAACGTGGCGTCACCGAAAGAAATGGTGTTTGGAAAATAGAATTAGGATGCATGGACGATACTTGGGGAGAAAAATTGTAGACAACATTCATGGGCAAGAGTTGGAAATGCGATTCCCAGCAAGAATTGTTGAGGGGGTGTGTAGACAAGAATTGTGGATGCAGGATTAGTCGACCAGATTCATACATAGGATGAGAGGACGGGACTCACATTCAGGACTTGAGGATGGAACTTTTGGTGAATAATTACAATTGGAATCAACAGACAAGATTTGTCGATGAGGTTCACGCACACGATTTCTGGACACCATTCACGGGCAAGGTTTGGAGACGGACTTTTGGGCAGTAGGTGTGGATAGTACCCGCGGACAAGACTTGTGGCTGGCATTGTGGGACAGAAATTGAGGTCGGGGTGGAAGGACATAAATTGTGAAGGGGATCCATGGCCACCATTTGTGGACATGACACACGGGTCAGAATTGATTTGGCAGCGGGATCCATAGAGAGGAATGGCGCACAGCATTCCTGGAAACGGGTTGCGGACATAATTGATTGAATGGGTTTGTGCACGATTTGAGGACACGATTCACATGCATAATTTGTGGACACGTTTCACGGACAATGACTGCCTCCACGGTTCGCGGACGGCGTTTGTGGCCTGTATTCAGCGACACGATTTGTGAACAACATTGGCCAACAGATGGTTTTGAGGGTGCGCAAATGGCACTTGTACATGGAATGCACCAACACAATTTGTGGATGGGATTCGGGAAGGATGATTATGGACGGCATCACGGAGAGGACGTGTGTTTGGGATTCGCGGACAAGAGTTGTAGACAAGATTCACGGATTGGCTTTGTGGACGTGATTCACAGACAGGATGTGTTCATAGCATTCAAGGGCAGGACTCACGGAACGGATTAGCGGACAAGACATGTCACCGACACTTGCGGGCAGGAATTGTGGATAGGATTCATGGATGGGAGGTGCAAACAGGACTCACTACGAAGAATCTGGACACAATTTCCGGACAAGAATGGTGGACACAACTCGCGGTTAGGAGTTGTGGACAAGAAGAACATACATGAGTGGACGCGACTGGCAATCGGGATTTGCGGGTGACCTCCGCAGACAAGATATGCTACAACTGTGTCAACACAGCTTGGATGGGATTCATGGTCAACATTTGTGTACGAACGTCGCGGAGAAGATGTGGAAGGGGTTCGTGCGCAGGATTTTGAGAAGTGATTCTCGACGAACAATATTTGACGATCAGCTTCGCCATCCGGATTGGCGGATGGCGTTTTCTGACGTTTGTTGCTGACACACTCTGCTAAAATGATTTGTGGACAAAACGTGTAAACGGCCCTCACACGCCGCATTTGTGGATGGCATTCAAAGACGGGACTTGTGGACGCGGTTCGCGGACCAAACTTTTGCATCGCCTCACCAAATGGATTGGTGTTTGGCAATCATCAAACGGATTCGTGGACGACACTTGGAGAGAAGAATTGTAGACAACATTCATGGACAGGAGTTGCGGACGGGATTCCTAGCAAGAATTGTTGATAGGGTTCGTAGACAAGATTGGTGGATGGTATTCGCAGACATGATTGGTGGACAAGATTGATGGACAGCATGAGTGGACGCGACTCGTAGTCGGGATTTGTGGGTGGAATTTTCGGACAATATTTACAGAGGGGATAGACGGACGGGATTGGTGGATGAGGTTCACGCAGAGGATTTGTGGACACGACTCAAGGGCAAGATTTGCAAACGGATTTCTCGGTGCAACGGTCGGATAGTGCAGGTGGACAAGACTTGTGGCCGGCATCATTGGACAGAATTTGAGGACGGGATTCACGGACATACTTGGTGGAGGCGATTTATGGCCACCATTTGTGGAAATGTCGTGTGTCTAAGATTGATTTGGAAACGGGATTCATGGATAGGACTCGCGCACGATATTCAACGTTTTGAGATCGCTTTGAGCGATTTGTGGTCTTGGTTCATGGCTACGATTTGTGGTCACGATTTCGTCAACGAGATTTGTGAACAAAATTCGCCGAATGGATTTGTGGTTCGGAGTTACGAAAAACATGTATGGTTGGCATTCACCAGCACGATTTGTGCCAAGGATTCATACAAACAATTTGTGGAGAGGGTTCAGAGCATCATTTGTGCACGCGATTCACAACTAGTATTTGTGCACGTGATTCGCTCGTAGGACTTGTGGACGGGATTCCCGGAAAGAATTTGCGGACGAGACTCATGGACAGAATTAGCGGCTACAATTCTTGGAGAAGATTTGTGGACAAGACTCCAAGACAAGATTTGTGAACATGATTTGTGGGCACCATTCGTGGACACGACTGAGAGGTACAATATGTGGACAGCCATCATGGAGACGATTGGTAGATGCGATTTGCTAATTGCATTGGCCAACGTGATGAGGCTTAGAGCATTTGTGGCCATTGGTGGGCATGACTTGTGGACTGCAGTCACAGACCGGATTCGTGGAAAGAATAGTAGTCGTGCTCAAGATGAGTGGAGAGAATTCACAGATTTGTGGATGGGATCCGCGGACACGATTTGTGCACGGAATTCGCAAACAAGAGCTGTAGCCACAAATCATGGAGTGGAGTTTTGGACAATCAGGTCGGGGGACACGATTCATATGCAAAAGGTGTTGGATGCGGTTGGCGGACAAGGATTTTCAAAGGGATTTGCTCACGGCATTCGTGGCCAGTATTCGGTGACGCGGGCTATGAAAAAGGTTCACCAACGCGATTTGTGTTCGGGGTTGGCACATGGCATTTGTGGATGGAAAGTAGCAACAAAATTTGTGCATGGCATTCACGGACAAGAATAGTGAAGGCCATCACGGGGAGGATTTGTGTTTGGCATGTGCGCACAGGATCCGTGGACAAGACTGACGGCATGGATATGTGGACGGGATTCACAAACGAGATGGGTGGATAGTATTCAAGGGCACAACTTTAGAAACGCCATTGGGGGACAAGATGTGTTGATGACCCTTTGAGACAGAATTTGTGGACGGAATTCATTGACAGCAGCTACAAACAGGTTTCGCAGCTATAATTCCTAGGAGGCAATTCGCGGATAACAATGGTAGACACAATGCGGGGTCAAGATTTGTGGGGAAGATTCACGGACATAATATGTGGACGGGACTTGTAGTGAGGATATGTGGATTACATTGGCAAACAAGATTTGCAAGCGTGATTGTCAACAGGGACTTGGACGGGATTCCCCGACCCATTTTGTTGATGGAATTCGCGGAGCGTGTTTGTGGAAAGGATTCACGAAAAAAATTTGATGAAATGATTCTCAACACACAGGATTCGACGATGAGTTTCGCTATCAAGACTTTGTGGATGATATTCACTGACAGGACTTGCAGAGAGCATTCACTAACAGACTGGTGGACACGATTCCTAGATAGGATTTGTGACCGCCATCATGAACTAGATTTGTGGATGGCTTTTACAAACATCATTTGTGGATGGAGTTTGCACAAATGATTTCTTCACCAAGGCGTAAAATGGTTGACCAACACACAAGGCACCCCGTAGGGGTGCAAAGTTTGCACAAGCGACGCCCCTAACCCCCCCCCCCCCCCCGCAAAACGTGCATATTTTGGTTTAATCAATTAATTTTGGGCCAAAAATTCTATATATTGCATTTAATTTGGGTATATAGGGTTTGTCCACGAATACGTTCTATGATTCCCAAACACACGTCCTTTCGGTGACCCCAGGTTTGGGGGAGGGGGGTTCGGCCGTTTTGATGTGTAAAAATATTGAAATGGCTCTCGGCTTTAAAAGTTGGGATTAGTTTTTCATTCAAAATATGTAACCTTTAAATACTACGCGTCGCCGGGATTAAAACTTAAACCAATAAAATTTAAACAAGCTTTCCAAAAATGAGACCTCCCTACACAAGCACAAAAACACATAGAACGTACCCCTTAGCCTTCGCGGCTAATGTGCTTGGCCATTCAAGCCATCATTGCCGTGTTAAACCTCGCGGGAGCCCTCTTACGGGTCCCATGGTGCTGGGGTAGCTTCGGGTTTGCTTCGGGCGTTAAGTTGGTTGGTGGGGGTATTTGGGTTGGGTTGAGGGTTTTCTTGGGGGTTAGTCGGGGGGTTAGCCGGCTTCGTTGGGGGGTTGGGGGTTGGTGGGGGGGTCTTGCCCTTGCGCAACTTTTGGAGGTGCGCCTCCACGGCTCTGACCGTGCCAAAGATGAGGTGGAAAAGCACCTCATAGAGGTTTTGGTTGTTGGGGTATCTAATAAAGACAGCCCTTGCGGGTGTGGACACCGGTGACGGTGCCCACCTCTACCCCGCGCCCGTACAGGACGTGGGCGGGGGTTCCCACAATAGGATCGGGGGGGTCCCCCCCCTCCTTCCTCGTTCTTTGCCGCCCCCGCTTCTTCCCAGCCCCCTCCGCCTTCTTCTCCCGCCCCTTCTCTTTTGGGGCGGGGTCGGCTTTTGCCCTTGGGGGGGGTTTTCTAATTCGAGAGGGGGGGCGTCTTCGCCGGAGGACGATGAAGAGAAAGAGGCGGCTCGGGCCTGATGGTCAGAGGCCACGGATGTTGGCTACCCCTCCCTTATTCGTGCTAAGCAAGTGGAGGCGATGAAACAATACACCTCCTTCCTTTTTCCCGCGCCCGGTTTTATTGGGCTCCTCATGGACTTCAATGTCCCAACGATGGGTTCCGCCACCTCTCCGAATTCATGATCCGGCGAGGAATGGACTATACAGCCGCTACGGGCCACACTTTCCCGCGACCCATGCCAACGCGGCAAGCTTTCTTGGACACATGGAAGGATATGGCTAAGCCGCTAGAGTTGCGGCCCCCCGTGACCGTGGACGACCCACGCGCTAGTGTTCGCAGTTGGCCCTTGCACTCATGGTCCCGCTACATGCAATCGCGTCCACCACTACTGGACACCATTGATTGCGACCGGCCCCTCACTTTTATTGTGCGCGGGGATGCCTACCCGTGTGCCGGTGGGAGTTGGACTCAATTGTCTATTGGGCTCCTCAATCATGGCAAGCGGGGGCACACACCCGCCTACTTGTGGGTCATTGGAATGGCCGTGTGCGGCGACCAAGGCATGGCCGCTTTGGCCACTGATGGGGCTAAGAACCTTCAGGTACTTGGCGCTTTCGTGTTGCATTGAATTCGGGCTCGCTTCGTTTCCAAGTTTCTAGTTTAAAAGCGAAAAATTGCGTAGAACTTAAGCCGAACGAAATTTGAAGGTAAAATCTAAACGAAAAAGTGATGCCCGGATATCCATGCACACACTCTTTTGTAGGTGTTGCAGTCAATTCACGAATGCAAAAGTTTGTGTCATTGACATTGCAACCTTGCTTCCCTAGCTGACCTACACTACACTCAGAGTCATCAATGGGGTGGCTGGTCATCCAATGCTTGTACATACTCATCCGAATGATGAAAGTCCCCTTACAAGGGAAATAGACCGGGGTAATTTTTCAGGGGACAGTTGTTTACTAGTGCCCTGCTTCCTGCAACTGGGCATCCAGTTGGGTGCCTGCTACGCTGGTCTTGGGGGGTGACCACCCGTTTATTCGCCGCCTCATTGGGTTGTCCACATCACCCCAAGTGGGGTCTATTTACAATATGGGGGTGTGGGACAAGGCGGCGGCGGCGTGGTTGCGGGTGGGCGTGCGGTAGACTTTGGACAACGAGGCGGCCGCCCGTCACCAATATCAGGTGACGGGTCAGAGCTTGGATAATGGGGGGTGCATAGCGGAACCTCAAATTGTGGTTGACCGGTGTTTGGAAATCTACGTATCTACCATTGTTGCATGGCCATTGGGCGGCTGCAGGTCGCTTTTGTTGAGCCGTGCCTGGAGTCACTCCCTATAGAGAATGCGGAGGCCGTGCAACGGTTGTTGTACCGGGAACGCACGGGGGTGAAGTCGGGTGCCACCGCCGCACCCGATGGGGAGGAGACCAGGGCCCTATTCCTTGCATGGGAGGGGATGGGCCCACTGTTGGCCTACACGCCGGAGGACCCTAAATGGCAAGGCGTTGTTGCCATGAAGGTTCTACTTTGGGACTTGTACAGTGGCACGCCCCCTCTCAATGACCTAGGGGCGTCTGCTGTCGCGCGGCAGTACCGTGCACATTGCTGCAAGGCCGCCTGCCAGTCAAACTACCTTCTCTACTTGGAGGAGGATGTGACCACGGTGGTGGCTAATGCGGCACGTTTGGGCGTGGGGTTGGGGGCGGTGTGTGCGGATGTGGTAGAAAGCCTGAATGCCATTTTAAAACAGGCCTACAACGATAACACGGCCCGGGGGGGGGGGGGTTCGCCAGGGGCCAAATCCCTAAAACAGGAGGCGGAGGTAGTTTTGAAGCTATGGAAATGGTGGTCTCTGCAATTTGATCTCCCCCTTAGGACCCTAGGAAACCCATGTGGCCCGATTTACAACTGTACAATGGCCACGCTCACGTCTCACCATAGCCCCCCACCCATGTCCCTTTCCCTTGCACCCCCAGCTCTTGTAAGCCCTATCCATAGCTCCAGCCGCAATGGAGGCATTCATGAACAAAATGTTCGAAAAGATGACCAAAAAAGTGGTATGTGCTTGCGTGTACGTGTCTTTGCTTGCCTATGAATGTAATTTGTAGTCAGCAGGTTTCGTTTAAAATTGAACGGGGGCGTCGCTTTTCTTGTTTTAACTTCAAAACCAGCGGTCGTTTAACATTCAAAATGCAAGCTGAAAGCGTAGTACTAAAAATTTAACGAAAATTTGAAGCCCAGGTTAATTTTTGCATTTGTTCTCCCTTGCAGATGCAACAAGTGGAGGACCGCCTGCAGCAGGGTGGAGCACCCCTTGGGGGAGTAGTTCGAGCTCCTCCAGCAGCTCCAGCGGCTCAACTAACTGCTACAACCGGCGGTACGCCCCCCCCGGAGGGGGAGGAGGGGGCGGCGCGGAAGGAGTGGGAGCACGGTTGCAAGTGCTCGGAGCTGTGGGGCCCCTGGAGGCCCTACAAGCCCACTTCGTGGGCAGACTTGGGGGAGGCAGGGTGGTTGGGGTGTGAGGATGCGGGGCTTTGGCGGGCGATGGGAGGTGGGGAGGCACCGGAGGTGAAGGACGAAAGGGAGGGGGCAAGCACCACCACCACACCCAACCCCCCCCCCCTCCAAGCCTAAGCCCCCCCCCGAAAGGCAAGGTGGGCAAAGCCCCCCCCCCCCCCCGCAAAGAAGCAGAACCCCTTCGAGTCGGACTCGGACGACGAATCTAGAGATGAAGCCACCCACTCACCAAGGGGTTGAGAGACCAAAGAGGCCCGCCAACTCTTGGCTCCAATCAAACGCACAAGCGGCATGCTAAGGTCGAGAATAGTGTCTCGAGGGAAAGGCATAACAAGTGCTACACAAGAGAAAAGGCGGTGCCGAGTGGGGTTGGCGGTGGGCACAAAGAAGAGGACTAAGGGTTGGACACCCAACCCTGAGGCAATTCAACATCTCTACAAACCCATTGGGTAACATTGTACCACATTGAACCCCCTCAAGACCCTAGCATGCACATGCCATTAACGGTGCAATAATTTGAAAATATGGGAAATACTAGGTATTCTCGTTTAACATGTCAAAATTTCTTCGTTTAACATTTCAAATCATTCAAAAATTAAAATGGAAAATTTAAAATATTGGATTTAACGTGACTCTCTAGGGAGATGCACGGAACGCAATTGTGGATGGGATTGGTACATGAAATTCGTGGATCGGAGGGATAGACCGGCAGGAGTTGTGGACGAGATTCGTGCCAAGATTGGTACAAGACCGTTGCTAACAAGTTTCGTAGACAATATTTGTGGACAGGAGTTGGGGACGGAAGTCCACGCCAAGAGTTGGACAAGAATTGTGGATGCATGACGGAGACAAGAGTTGTGTACAAGATTCCTAGATGGAATGAGGACGGGACTCACAGCGGGATTTGTGGATGGAAAGTTCGCACAACATTTATTGACGGGATTGAAAAACAGGATTCGTCGATGTGATTTGCAGACACAATTTGTGCACAACATTCCCGAGCAAGATTTGGGGACGGCTTTCTTGGACACCAATTGTGGACAGCGCTCGAGGACAGAGTTTGTGGCTCGCAAACCTAGACACAATTTAGAAAAAGCATTCACGGACATGAATGGTGGACTCGATTCGCGGACATAATTAGTGGACAAGATTCACATGTAAGATTTTTGGAAACAATTCATGGCCGGTATTTGGGGAGAATGCCACCTATAAGTGGCGAATGTGAAAACTGTACACCCATTCCTTTGGCTACAGAGCCGCCATTCACGACGAGAGACATGGAAAATGTCCTGCGTGTCCCCGGCAAACAAACCTAAACGTTCTAGGACACGTAGGACGCACATGACGCGCACGACGTTGGGGGCCAAATGCGGTGTGGCTCCGGGGACATGTTGAGAGTCACCAATCCAGGACACGCAGGACGCGCAGGACGCGCCCGACACTGATGTGCAGATGCACCGTGGTGTTCGTGTGTGTGTGTGTGGGGGGGGGGGGGTGGGTGGGTGGATGGGGCCGCGTCCTCACAGTTGGGTATCCAGCCTACGCGGTTGTCCCAGCAGAGTTCGCACTGGTCCCATGGGTAGGGTAGCAGAGGCTCCGCCCCCACGTCCGTCTCGTCATAGCCCATGACCTACTCCACATCATGGGCGGGCCCAGAGAACGCAATGTGCATGGCCGGGCCACATGCCGGGCACGCCCAATGCGTTCGGCCCTCACCACAATAGGTGCAGAGCTTCCGCTGCGTGTGCCGGACCGGTGCGTGTACCACGCTTTCCGGGCGGGCCGCAGGATCCTCAGGCTGCGCAAAGTACCGCCGCTTGAGGATGTCCCGCTGGAACTCCCACATGGTGATCTTCTCCTCCACCAACCCCAACGCCTTGCATGTTGCAAAGGCATTCCCGGCCGCGCACCGCAACATGAAGGCACACACGGCGTGGCTCCATGTCATTTGGCGCCCCATTTGGCGCATTTGCAGCGCCATTTGGTTTGCCCCGTCCACGGCTCGGGAGACCTCGCGGTACTTGGCCACCACGGCGGGGAGGTTGTTGCCCCTCCGATCCCGCGCGGGATCGTCGACCCCGTACGAACAATTGGTAAGGAAGGGGACGATTTTCGGGGGCTTGTGCCCAACCTTCGGGTTCTTGTAGACGCACAGCTCGTAGGTGCTGTCCACAATGGCCTGTGCAGAATCGCCTTCTTGGGTCGACTGCTTGGCCTTTGTTAGGCCGGCATCCCCTTGTCCTTCTTGATGAGCATCAAGTAAGGGGTTTCACGGGCGGAGGGGTCTTGTGCCATGGCATGGCTTCCGAAGAAGCTATCGGCCACGAACACGGTCCCAGGTGGGATGAGTCGTGACCAAAGCCCCACGATGCGCTTGGCATCCAAGTTCCCCGCACACGACCCAAAACAGCCGGACTCTCCCCAGATGGCCGTTGTAGAGGTAGACGTCCACAACGTACCCCCCCGTGTTGTCGGCAAGGACGTATAACTTTATACCGGTGGCATGGGGCTTGCGGGCGATGTATTGCCGTAGCCCCATGCACCGGCCACCGGTGTGGGGGACAATGGCCTCATCCCCACACACCGGCCCACCGATATCCCACGCTGCACTCCACACGGAGTTGCACTCCTCAAAGAGGTTGGTAACATCGGTTCGTAGAAGTTTTTGTAACCGGTAGTACATAGACCGAGGTAAGAGGGAAGCCATGTACTTGTTGTACGCTAGATGCTTTTTATCCCAAATGCCGTCCACTTGTACCGGCCGGACCATGCCCAGGCAAATCAGGAACGAATTGTACCTACAAATGGTTAAGACACACGCGTGGGAACACGGTGCCAAGGTGAGGAACAACAAACGAAGCCACCCTGCAGAGCGCGCACGACGTTCGGAGCCGCAGCACATGACGCGCTCGACGTACTTGTCCACCCACGGAATGAGTTGCTGTTGGTGTTCTGCAACGAGGATGGCGCACTGTAGCCCGGTTATTGTCTTCAGTATGTAGTCCCAAACCTCATCGATGTTGAATCCATCCAGTCTTGAGACCCCGGGTCGTATGGGCTGCGACAGATCACTTTTGCGCTGGGAACGTGGGAGAGGCCCCTCCGAAAGACGGTCCAATGATGGCATGTGTGAGCTGTTCACAAAGGATGCATGGGTTCTGCATGTCGTGCACGTTGTCCCCAGACTTGTCCCTGGTGCCACAACAACAGTTTGCGCGTCCTACATGATGTCCCCCGTGCTGTCCCTGGGGCCGCACAGTGCGTCGCGGGCGTCCGGCGCGTCGTGCGCGTCTCAGCACACTAACTGTGGCAAAAAAGTGCCGCAAATATACAAATGTGTATGCACATTGCTCCGCCACTCCCTAAGGGGAAGCTACCCCAGCTACCAAGGCCTCGCGAGACCAATCACAAGTCCACGGGTCCAGGACTGACTCAAGGAGCGCTGGGTTCCTTTACCTCCTTACCTCCCTTTAACTTTCCTTTTCTCCTTCCATTCCTCCTCCCTCGCTGCCGCTGCCCCCCGCTGTCCCCCTCTTGGGCCCGCTGCCCCAACGCCGGCCTTCACCGCCACACAATGCACCGCTTCCCAGGTAACCACCGCACCACTCAGCCCTACCCCTCCCGCCACGGCCGGCCTTCTTCGCTGCGGGGATGCGCACAACAGGGGGTTGTTGATGGAGGAGATGGGTTGTTGTGCCTCCTAGGCCCCCAACCAGGCAGGGCCTCACAGCGCGGCAGCCACCCGCTCCACAATGCGCACTGCAGCGGGTACCTGCACACCGATGGTGTGCGCTGCCCACTGCCCACTGCCCACTGTGCATTGTCCCCCTTCTGTTTCCTCCCCCTCCACGCTGTCCCTCGGCTGGTCCGTGGTCCGCACTGACTCTGGGCGCGTTCTGCACGTTGTCTCTGAACTTGTCCCCGGGGACGATGCGCGTGTCGGCCGCGTTCTACACGTCCTCCCACTCCCATGCCTTGTCAATGAAATCATCGCTGCCAGTAGTGTTCTACCGGTTGTGAGTGTGGTGTGCTGCCCAGTGCGTCCCACGGAGTAAACGCCCTTCCTGGCTGCGTTGTCTGTCTCCCGAGTACCGCATCCGCGTCCCATTCTTCGTCATCTTCATACAGAGCCTCAGACGCTCATTGTGCGGGACACGTGAAACATGCAGGCCACGCCGGAGGTCCCCAGGGACACACATAAAGCCCACGCGCACAACGCGCAAAACGCGCAGGGCACTTCCGGTTGTCCCCAGAGCCACTTCAGAGCCGGACATGCGGAACGGCAATAACGCATGGGACAGAACACACCCGCACCCCGTTTCACCACATGTGGCCACATCAGCTTCCGGACCCTTTTGCGTCAACAACGGTTCTCCACGGGCTGGGGGTGGTTCGCGGGGATCTGCGGGTTGCTGCTTGTCCTCCGGCTTAGCCTCCGGCTCCGGCGCGCCCCCCTGCGCCACCGCATCCTGCTCCTCCTCCGGCTTTTCCTCCGGTTTGGCCTCCGGCTCCGGCGGGCCCCCGTACGGCACCGCCTCGTCCTCCTGCACCTTCTTGAGCGGGACGTCTACTTCCCCCCCCTTGTCAACCACCGGTGCGGGAGGGATGCCAAGGGGGGGTGGGGGCTGCTCCTCTTGGTGAACGTGCTCCTCTCGGTGAGACCCGTACCCGTGGTACATGGGTTGCGCTGGGTACTTGGCATACACCGGCTGCTGCCCGTAGTATTCATACGGCTGGGCGTAGTAGTCGTACGGCTGGGGCTGCGGGTAGTACGCCGGCCCCGCGGTCTGCAGAACAGGAGCCGACACGTATGACGCGCAGAACGCGTGCAGCACTGATGAGGGGCGCCACGGACAGGAGCAGTGACAACACGTATGACGCGCAGAGCGCGTGCAGCAGTGACGAGGGGCGCCAAGGACAGTTGTAGAGCCGACACCCTACAACATGCAGAGCGCGTACGACAGTGACATACCCTCTGGCGCTTCAAAGTCATGTAGTTGTCATAGTCGCTGATGCTCATCAGCCTCCAGTTCTTGCCCGGATTTGCAAGGGTCTCATCGTCGGCCCCATCCTGCGTCAACATGTAGCGGAGCAACCCGGCCGCCTTCAGGGTCCGCTGATATTTGTCGGCCATCTTCTCGAACGACATGTCGATAAGGTCTTTCCCGCGGAACCCACTCCACGTATCCATATCCCCACGCCTCCTCTTGTCGCCGCTTGTGCCCAACGCCTCCCGCGCCGCCGCAGCACTCAGGGCACCCAACGACACGCCTTCCGTCTTGACGCTGCCAACATCTTGACCTTCTGTGTGTGGCGCCGCCATGTCACAACCTATTGTGCACCGCGCCATGGCCCGCAACAACGAGGCGGCCGCCTTTGCCGGAGCACTGGTGGGGAACTGCTGCTTCAAGTACTCGTGGGCCTGGCTTGCATTGGAACAATTTTTTGTTCCGCACCCCGGCACGGCCTGGATGGTACGTGGAGCCGCGGTCGAAGTCAAGGTGACCGCCATCGCCAAATCCTGCCGCTCTGCAAAAAAAAGGGGTCTGCTGCAGAACACGCTCGACGCGTGGAACGTTGCCAAAGCGTCAGGGACACGATTGGAGACAACACGCAAAAAGCGCAGAACACGCGCGACGAACGTCACGGCGTCCAGAAACATGTCGAGAGACAGCACGAATGACACGCAGAGCGTACACACCTTATGCAGGGTGGTCCTTCTTCTTACAACACTCCTTGTAATGGTGTACCAGTTGCCCCAGGCTGCTATCGTACTCCTGCACGACCTCCTCGAGGATTTGGAGACTTCGCTGCTGGGCATCGCTGCTCTTATGCTTCTCTTGGCGGGTTGCCCTGGCATGCAACACACGTGGGGGTCGCCCTGAGGTCTCCACGTAAAAGTGCGGTTTTTTCGCCCGCGCGACCACTTCCTCTGATTAGGCATTGCGAAGTGCACTTTTGCTCTTTGCCAACTTGCTTGGCTCGTCGTGCTCAGTGTCACCGCTGTTGCTACTGCTGCTGACGCTGGTGCTGGTGCTTCTGAGCCGCCGCTGCTGCACTCTCTGCCCGACCCTGATCTGGACCTTCCCTTGCCACTGTCCGGGGACATGGGGTCATCCCTCTCCAACAACGTTGACATCACCTTCCTCCCCATCCCGGTCCCCGCCGTTGTCATCGTGGCCGCCTGTGCCTTCGCCGACGCCACCCTGGCCTGCTTTTCAGCGAGAAGTATAATCTCGTCATCCTCCTCATCCTCTTCTTCTTCATCTTCGTCCCCTTCCTCCGGCGCTTCCTCCTTCTTCTTCTTTGGAGTTTGGCCCCTCGTCTTCTTTTTCTTTCCCTCCTTCTTCTTCTTCTTTGTCTGCTCCTTCTCCTTGTGCTTCTCCTTTTGCTTCTTTGACTTCTCTTTCATTCTTCGACTTCTTCTCCGGCTGGGGACACGGGTACAAAGATGGAGAACGCGCACGACGCGCCCGACGCTTCCCTGTCCCTAGAGACAGTCGAGGAGCCTGGGACTCTGGACGCGCATAGCATGCACGACATTCACACCGGCCCGAGGGACAGAGACAGAGCCAACGCAAACGACGCGCAATATGCGCCCACATCTCATCTGGGATGAATCTCCAGAAAGAGCCTCTTGTTGATTGCGATGGCGAAATTTCGTTGACTCCTTTGGTTCTGGATACACCTTTCTTTGGCACCGGTCTTCTTGTTCTCGCGGGTGTGTATTTCGTAGCTGATCGCCTGCGACAGGTAGAGGCCGTCCTCGAGTTCCTTTGTCTTAGGGTCTTTGATGTCCTTGACCGCTTGCACCCAGCCCACGTGATACCCACTGGTCTGCTGCTTAATTTGAAATATCACCGCGGCGGTGGCAGCCTCGACGTCGGCCGCCAACATTGGGTCGCATTGCTCCAAGTGTGACCCACCGACTTGGTATGATGACGGGTAGAGCGGCAGCGGCATGCCTGGACACAAGGACCAGTGCAATGGAGAACATGCAGGACATGCGGGACGAATAACGGATTGCAGGGACACGTGCAAAGGCAGTACGCAGGACACGCGAGACACACAGGACACACCGATGCTCGTATTTCTCTACTTTTTCAAAATCCAACCACCAGTCACTTTTTGTGTCTAAAAAAGGCTACGGAAGGTGATGACAACAATGCACTGTTTAGGCGCCTGGTGGTGTGGCCTGCGTGGCCGTGGATGCAACTTGTGGCCTATGGGAGAACGTGTGGCCTTCGTGGCCCTGGTATTGCCTTGTGGACTACTTGTGTGCTACAGGACTGCCGCCTACACAACGTCACTGGCACTTGGGTGTCGCTTTTAAACAAGGAACATACCTGCCGGTGGCTACCGGTCCCTGCAAGGCTTAACAATAGCCCTCAGGTCTCGGGGGAGCCAACCCCCCTCCGTGTTGCCGGACCCTGTCCCTAAAAAAACACCCTGCAAAACACGCGGAACGCGCCCGACGAGCAACCGTGGCCAGTGACAACCCGAGAGCCAAAAAACAAAGACGTGCGTGACGGGCGCGACGTGCGCGACACGCGCGACGGGCGCGACGCGTGCAAGGCACCATGGGGGGGGGGGGGAAGGGGGACACCGGGGACACGCAGAACGCGAGAGCCAAGTTCCAACAGTGGCTCCGACCCTAAAAACCCCAAAACCGCACAAAAACAACCCCGCAAATGGATTCGGCAACCCCAAAAACCCCGAGAGCCAACACTTCCCCACGGGGGACACGGGGGACGCGCGACGGCCCCGAGAGCCATAGCCAAAGGAATATTCTGTCAGAGAACCCGTCCACAAGTCCTTCTCGCAACTTCTTCCAACCAATCTTGTCTGCGAACCCTGGCCATCATTCGTGGCTGCAAACCCGGTGTGCAACTGCCATACATTTGTCTTGTGCGCAACTTTGGTGCCGACATCTTGTCCGCCAATCCCGTTCGCAAATTGTTCCCTTGAGTTCTGTCCACAATCGTTGTCTGTGAATACACACCATAAATCCTCGGTTTGTAATTTTTGCGCATTTATTTTGTGCGAAACGCAGCCCCAACACCTGTCCGTATCCCCTATTCCTGTTCATGAATCCTTTCCACAAATCTAGTCAAGGAAATCTAAGCCGCATATTGAGTCCATGAATGCCGCCCATAAATTTGCTGGGCGAGGCCCGTCGACAATTCCGGTCGAGGATTCATATGTCCGGGCAACGCCGCGGACCATATTCCTAGAAGAGAGTAGTGGACGGGGGTTATGGATAAGATTTGTCAACGTGATTCATGGCCATTGTTTGTGGAGGCATGTCACGGACAAGACTTGTCCATCACATTCATGGACACAATTCGTGGATGATATTTGGGCACAAGATGTGCGCAGAGAAACTGCGGACAGGAGTTGTTGAGAGGGGCCACCGACGGTATTTATGGGCAGGAATCACAGATCGATTTCGTGGCCCTAAGTTTGACAGGATTGACGGGCACAATTGGTGCAGTGCTTTTGTGGACAACTTTCGGAAAATATTTGTTGGATGCGATTGATAGAGAGAATTGGTGGTGGAGATTTGCGGACGGGGATTTTGGACATAATTCAAGGGCAGGTTGTGTGGACGGGATTAGCGGACAAGTTTTGTGAGCGACGACGGCCAAAAGATTGTTCCAACAAGATTAATACACTGCACTTGCGGAGGGGAGTCGCCGCTACGATTCGTGGACCGAGTTGGCAAACAAAATGGGTAGACACAACTAGCACAGAGAATCCGTCGGCGGGTTTCTTGGACACAAGATGTGGACCGGATTGAGAGTTTTAAATTGGATTTGTGGATGGCATGCAAACAGGATATGCGGAGGATATTGGCGGAACTGATTTGTTTATAGCACTTGCGGACAAGAGTTCAGGACAGAATTTAGGCACTTGATTAGAGGCCAAGAGTTGCGGAGGAGATTTGGGGAGAGGTATTACAGACAAGATTTGTGGACGTGTTTCGCAAGTGGGTTTTTGGACAAATTTTGAGAAAAACATTTGTGCATAGGATTCATGGAGAGGATTTGTGTTAGGGACTCGCAGACAAGCATTGTGCACACAATTCAAGGGCAAGATTTGTGGACAGGATAAGCGGACAAGATTGGTGGATGCGATTAGAAGAGATGACTTGTGAACAAGGCTTTCGGGCAAAAAAAGAACAAAGCAATTCAGAGTCGACATTTGTGGATGGCATTGGCGGTGAAGATTTGCATAGGAGATGGGGAAATAGGATTTGTGGATATTAGTTGCGAACAAGATTTGTCGACGGGATTCAAGAGAAAAGTTGTGGCCGGGCTTCATGGATCAGGCTTTGTGGACGGAACTCTGGAAAACGATTTGTGGACACGATTCATGGACACGCTTTGTGGATGGGATTCATAGATAAGACTTGTAGACAAGACTCACGGGTTGGGTTGCGGGACATGATTCATGGCTATTGTTTGGGGCGGCAACTAAAGGATAGGATTTGTGGATAGCATTCATGGAGAGGACTTGTGGATACCCTTGGTACACATTTGAACATAAAGGTTGTTCCGGCGAGAACATTCCAAATGGGAACATTTTTGGGCCGGAACATTTCCTACGGGAACACCAACGGAACAAGTAGTAGGGACCAAATAACTTGGTGTATCGCCATAATTTCCGAACCTTGCAAATGATGTTTTCCGTCCTTTTATTGCGTGTTGAGCGTGTTCGGGGCTTGTCTGTGTCGTTACGGCCTAGCTCACATGTTGCGTGGCATTAGGGTAAACTTCCACTAGGTGCATGCATTTTGAACTTTTGACGCCCGTCTTCAACAGTGCTAGTATTCTTGGTGCAAAGTCATAGTTCTATGACTTTCCAACGGTGACATTTGGGTTTTCCCATTTCACTTGTGTATGGTTGTGGTACAATTGGGTTCACGACAAATACCATGTAGGTTCAAAAGTAGCTTCCCCCGGGGGTATGCACTTCCAAATGGTGGCATTTGTGTTTGATCTATATAGATCAAGGTGCCTATGAGATAGACACCATCCAGACTTTCCAAAACGTGCAAATGATGTTTTCCATCTATTCCTTGCATGTTTGATGTGTTATCGGCTTGTTTTTGTCAGTCAGGCCTTGCTTGCATGTTGTGTGCGGCTAGAGCCAACCTCCACTATGTGCATGCATTGTAAAGTTTTGTCACCCTTCTTTGTCATTGGCTCTTCTTGCCTGTCCACATCAATATTTCCATGATTCATCCAAGGTTGGGACGTATGCCTTTTTTACCCTAGTATGTCCCGCTGCCGTGCCTAGTGTATCTTTGTGCTATTTGCGTCCCCATGCGCATATTGCTTGGGATACGAGAATCTCCTGGACGGCTATGGTCAATTGTATTACACAGTGGTATCTGTTCTTGGTTTGTATGAACGTATCCATCTCCCAAGTTGGGAAAACTTCATTCCTTCTACTTCTGTGCCATGTGAATGCGCCTAGAGCCAACTTTTGTTGTTTGGTGCCTGTACATCTGTCGTTAGGGGCCAAAGGTTGCCCCCACTACATGTATGGGATTCAGACTTTTGGCAACCTTTGTTCCGGTTGAGTTCTTGTAATTTGTTCCGGCGATGGCGTTCAAGCCAATTGTTTGGACTACCGCCAGAACATGTTGGTTCCAACAAATTGCAACTTTTCTTTTTTAGTACATCCAACAAGGCCCCACCCCTCTCGTGCTGTGCGGCAGTGTACTTGATGTGTTGGTGCATTGCCAAGTGGCTATGGTAGCGAGTTGGTTGGTCAGCGGGTTGCTTGGCTCCCCCATTTTGCCCGCCCCCCCCCCCCCCCACACACACCACACCTACAAGGACAATGATGAAGGCACCTCCACACACCCATCCCCTCCTACAGACATCCCAGCTTCCTCCTTCCTCTATCCTCCCCGTCCCCTAGCACTTAAGGTTAGGCAGGGTATGCCCTTTTCTTTTTGCAGTTTATTTATATGTGTTATGTGTGTTTCCTTTGTTGCATAAAACAAGTTTGAAGAGTTTTTAAGCCGTCTGCAGCTTTGTTGACCTTCACCTTCCTGCCGTATGCTGGTGTGTGTGGTAGGTGTGTACGTGGATCAGTGGATTGGTTGGTTGGTGTATTGTGATGTTTTTGGGGTTGACCTACGTGTTTGTGTGTGTGTGTGTGTGTGTGTGTGTGTGTCCTTTTTCTTGCCCAAATTAATATCCCCCAGTACCAGCCTCCCCCCCTTACGCATGACGTGCTTCCTCACTGTGCTCGCAAGGGCTAGAGTGGCTATGCTGTGCTCTATTGTACAATGATGTGTTGCTTGTGTTGTGTTGCAGTGTGTTGTGTCACTAGTGCAACCCAGTGTTGTGTGATGTGGGCGTGGGCGGTGGTATGTGGTTGGTGGTCTTTGATCTTAGGTCTGTGGTCTGTGGACTTTGGTCTTTGGTTGGTGGTCTGTGGTCTATAGTCTGTGGTATGTGGTTTTTGGTCTTGGGTCTATGGCTAGTGGTCTGCGGTCTATGGACTGTGGTCTGTCATTTGTGGTTTGTGGTCTATGCTTGGTGGTCTCTGCTAAGTGGCTTGTGGTTGGTGGTCTGTGCTTGGTAACCCCGAAAAATAATTGTTCCGGCGACGTTCCCGTAACTTGTTCTGACGGCATTCTAGC
Source organism: Eutreptiella sp. 'Long Island Sound 2002' (assembly GCA_964036045.1). Lineage (NCBI taxonomy): Eukaryota > Euglenozoa > Euglenophyceae > Eutreptiales > Eutreptiaceae > Eutreptiella > Eutreptiella sp. 'Long Island Sound 2002'. Next base: position 110,940,293 of record OZ038381.1, read on the forward strand.
GGCGTTCCGGCGTGCACTAGAACGCCGCCGGAACGCTGCCGGAAAAAGTTGCCGGAACGTCGCCGGAACAAAGTATTGGCCGGACACGCCGACAATATCCCACAAATCACCAACCATAGACCACCAACCGCAAACCACAAACTGCAGACAAGAGACCTCAGACCACCAACCACAGAACACCCACATGCCACAGACCACAGACCACAGACCACAGACCATAGACCATCAACAACAGACCACCAACAACCAACCACCAACCACAGAGCGCAGACCACACCCCACAAACCACCAGCTAGAGACCACAAACCATAGGCCACTAACCATTGACCATTGACCCCCAACGATGGACTACCGGCCAGAGACCACAGACCACCTACTAGAGATCACACAGCACATACCATTGACCACTGACCATTGACCACTGACCAGTGACCGCCAACCACAGACCACCAACCACATACCACCAACCACAGACCACTGACCACCCACCACAAACCGGAAACCACCAACCACAGACCACCAGCCACAGACCACCGACCACATACCACCGATCACGGCCCACAAACCACAGGCCACAGACCACCTACCACAGACCAGAGCCCCGCAGCCACGGACCACCGGCAACACACCACATACCACCAACCATAGACCACTCACTACTGACCACTCACCATTCATTGGTGACCATTGACCCGTGACCACTATTCACAGACCCCCAACCACAGATCACCGGCCACGGACTGCACACCATAGACCACAAACCACAAACCACCAATAAAAGACCGTAGGCCAGTTCCACGCTAGTAATAGGGGCCACTGTTTGGTGTCCTCCGCGAGAACTTGATCCGGCGGCGTTCCCATGAGTTGTTCTGCAGACATTCCAGTCTGAAACACAAAAAAACGTCAGCCTGTTTCCAGAACGTCGCCGGAACAAGTTATCTGAACGTCGCCGGAACAACCAAAAAACCTGTGTACCACCAACCACCAACCACCAACCACAGACCACAGACCACAGGCCATTGACCACAGACCAATGACCACAGACCACCAACCATTGACCAAAAACCACAGACCACAGACCACACACCAGAGACCACCAAACATAGACAAAAGACCGTAGACCACACACCATCGACCACAAACCACCAACCACAAATCACAGCCCACAGCCCACAGCCCACAACCCACATCCCAAGGCCCAAGGCCCACCTCGGACGGCCCACATCACACAACATTGGGGGGCACTAGTAACAAAAAACACTACGTCACACCCCCGCACAACAAAGCACAAGCAACACATCGTTGTAAAATAGAGCACATCATAGCCACCCTAGCCCTTGCGAGCGCAGTGAGGAAGCACGGCATGCGCAAAGGGGGGGAGGGGGCTACTGGGGGGGACAGGTCTTGGAAAGAAAAAAGATACACACACACACACACACACACATAAACACATAGCTGACAACCAAAAGCATCACAATACACCAACCAACCAGTCCACGGATCCACCTACACACCTATCCCACACACCAGCACATAGCAGGAACGTGAAGGTCAACATACCTACATACGGTCTAAGTAGTGTTCATACTTGTTGTATGCAAAGAAGGAAACACATACAACACATATGAAGAACCTGCAAAAAAGAAAAGGGCATACCCTGCCTAACCTTAACCGCTAGGGGAAGGGGAGGATAGAGGGGGGAGGAAGGAGGAATGTCTGTATGAGGGGATGGGTGTGTGGAGGTGCCTTTATCATCGTCTTTGTGTGTGCGTATGTGAGGGGAGGGAGGGGTGCACCCACGGCTAATAGGGCCAAGAGTCTGGGAGTAACAAGGACAAGAGTTTGGGGTTAGGGGTGCAAGGTGACGGTGTGGTGGTTGGAGATTGAGAAGTGGGGAGGGGGGGGGCGGTGGGGCCGGTGGGATATGTTCCATGGGTAGGGGTGCAGGGTGACAGTGTGGTGGTTAGAGATTGAGAAGGGGGGAGTAGTGGGGCCGGTGGGAAATGCCCCATGGTGCTCTTTGGCCCCATGAGGAACAAAGACTGCTGGGAGAAAGACCCGCAAAGAGACCAACCCCATGCACCCTCGTCTGCACCTTGACCTACAATGTATGTTCCACGTACCCTTTATCCGCCCTTTCATCATTGTGTCTCTTGCCTGTTCCGGTGGTGTTCGCGGTAACTTATTCTGGCGGTGTTCTGGTGGTGTTCCGGCAAAAACTGTTTTCGAATGCAAATGTTTTTCACACTACAACACAAAATACGACAAATTTGAAAGAACCTACGGCGTGCCCCTAGGCTAGCAAGCAAAATACACCCATAGCATGAATGGGTGTGGTGGGCGGGGTCAAATCAACTTCGAAGTTTTTTGTTCTGGTCATTTTTCTTGGAACACAGGAACCATTTGGCCGGAACAACCTCTGCGTTCAAGCGCGTGCCAAGGGTAACAGTCCGTCAAAAGACTTGTGGACAAGTTTCGCAAAGAAGATTTTAACATAGGGGTCACAGACTGCATCTATGGGCTGGAGTCGTAAACAGGCTTTGTGGCAACAATTTCATGCACACCCTTTGTGGGAAGGATTAAGAGACACGATTGGTTGATAGGATGAAGGCACAAAATGTCTGGTCAGTTGTCGCCCAAAACATTTGTGAATGGGATTGGTAGAGAGGATTTGTGGTGGGCATTGAGGAACGGGGATGGCGGACGGCATTCAAGGGCAGCATTTGTGGACACAATAATTGGACAAGATGTACGAGGGACAGCTCCGGATACAATATGAAAAAATTTTAACATATAACAGTTGAAGACCTGTTTTGTTGCCACAAATCGTGGGCAAGGTTCGTAGAGAGGATTGGCGGGGCCGATCCGCAGAGAGGATGTGTGGATGGGTTTCGCGGACACAATGTTTGGACGGGATTCACAGCTCACAGCGGGGAGTTGTGGATGGCACAAGGCCAAGGTTCGACGCTAGGGTGCGCGCACATGATTTGCGGAGGGGATAAGCGGGGAGGATGTGTGGACTGGTTTCACACATGGGATTTATAGCTAGAATTCGCGGAAAGCATGTGTCGACCAGATTTGCGTACAAGACTTGTTGATGGGGTTCACGAGAAGGATTTGTTGACGGAAATCGTGGAAAGGTTTTTGTGGACGCATTTGATGCAAAAGATTTGTCGCTAGGATTCATGGACAGCACTTGTCGACATCATTCGGGGTCAGTTTTTGTGGGAGCAAACGGGATACGTGGATGACATTCATGGGTAGGATTTTGGGACATATTTCGGGGACACGCCTTGTGAAGAACATTCATGGCCAACATTTGTGGGCGGGATTCCGGGACATGCATTGGGTAGAGAATTCACGCACGGGAATCGTGGACGGGGATCCTTGCTAGTTGTTGATAGAAATTCTGGTGGGGGATGGCGTACAATGTTTGTGGAAAATGTTGTTGGAGAGGACTTGTGCACAAGGCTTGTGGACAGCATTTGTGGACGGAACATTCGTTGTGCACAAGATTTCCAGAGAGAATTCGCAAGCAAGATTCGTGGACAATATAAATGGATAGGATTTGGGGACCGCATTTGCGGACAAGAGTTGCAGACAGAACGCAGGGAAAGGGTTACTTCACTAGGATTCAGGGACAAGATTTGCAGAAATTTGTGGAACTTGTGGAAAGGAGCTGTGGACAAGATTCATGGAGCGGGATTTGTGAACGAGATTCACAAACAGCATGTGGGCACAACATTCACCACAAGCGTTGTGTGCCGAATTCACCAAGAGGAATCATGGATGAAGACCCGCAAACGACATTTGGTGACACAATTCGCGGATAGGATGTGTCAACAGGGTTCACGGAACAAGTTCCTGGAGCGAGCGCACCCACGGGATTTGTGGTCAGGGCTCATGGCGAGACGCATGGTCACGATTAGGGCATAGGATTTGTGGACCACAGTTCCATGAATGGGCTGTCAAGATCCATGTTAAGGAATTGCGGACAGAATGAAGCACAAAGATATGGGACGGGGTTGCAAACGAAAATTGTGGACATAAATAGCGGATAGCATTTGTGGACAAGATTCACGGACACCCTTTCTTGACGACACGCACCGTCAGTTTTGGTGGATGCAATTGGAGGACAAAATTTTGGATGGCATTGGCAGATAGGATTCGTCGATCAACTTCGTAGAAACGATTCCCGGACAACATTCAAGAACACAATTCATGCGTCCACAGCCTGCACGGACAAGACTTGTGGGCAACATTCATAGACGGGGTTTTAGGACGCGTTTCATGGATAGCAATTGTGAACGGTATTGTGGACACAATTTTTACGGGGATTAGCGCCGAAGATGTGAGCATAGGATGTGCGGCTGGGATTTATGGAAGGGGTTTGCAGACAAGATTTGCAGTGCAATGCACATTTTGGGGGTAACATTCATGGACAAACTTTATAACCGGGATTCATGGTTCGTATTGGGGAATTGGAGGATCGGAGGACCATTTGTGGCTGGGATTCGCGACATGACCGTTGGACAAAATCACCAACAAGAGTTTTGAGGCACATGCATAAAATAGATTTGTGGTGGGGCCTCACTAAGACAAAATGGTGGTCCGCATTCACGGACGGGACTCGTGTACAACATTCGCAGAGAAGATTCGTGGACATCATGCACACGCAGGATTCGTTAAGCAACCTCAAGGACCGAATTTGTGGCGGTTTTTCGTGGGCAGGAGATGAGGACGAGGTTCGCGAAAAGAAATTATGGAACGGGTTCACTGACAACAGTTGTGGATGGGCTTCACGGAGACAGTTGGTGAACAAGATTGGCACTCAAGATGTACCCTTGGAACGCGTTTGAACGCAACGTTTGTTCCGGCAAAAGGGTTGCAGCGTTCAAACAAAAATGGCCTGAGCAAAAAACTTCGAAGTCGATTTAGCCTCACCAAGCACACCCATTCATGCGATGAAAATATGATGTTAGCTGGCCTAAGGGCACCCCGCTAGTATGTTCAAATTTGTCATATTCCATTTTGTCGTGCAAAGAACATTTGCATTCAAAAACAGTTTTTGCCGGAACACCACCAAAACACCGCCGGAACATATTACCGGAACACCACCGGAACACGCAAGCGACACAAAAAGCAAAGTGTGGAGAAAGGGTAAGTAAAACATACATTGTAGGTTAGGGTGCCACCAAGAGCACATGGGGTAGTCTCTTTGCACGTCCCAAGGCTACTCCTCCTGCGGGGTAAGCGGTGCGCGGGGCGCCCCGGAACGTATGTACCCTTCGTGAACGGGCGTTAAGTGGCCGTTTGAATAATTGCGTGAATTTCACGTGAATTTACCCAAATTTTGAAGTTTTTGGGGGAAAATGCCATATTCTTGGTTCATTTCAAGGGCTTTGAGGGGCCAAAATTCCTCCCCTAGCTTTGTTACGCATCATCCAATGAAAGGCCCGCCCCAAAAGCATCCATCATGACCGCACCGTGCCCAAAACGAGAGGTGCCGGAACCCGGCAACCTTGTAGCCGATTCACAGCCGTGAATTCACGTAAATTCGTACGAAATTCCCACGAATTTCGTACGAATTTCGTACGAATTTCACGTGAATTCACGTGATTTTACACAAATGTTACCCGTGTGCACCCCCTGATTTGTCCTCACACCCCTAGTAAGCCCCCCAGCATGCACCCCGGTCACAAGCAACAATGGTCTGGGTTCGTAAAGTCATCTCATGTCCGTCTCTTGCGGCACCGGAACCGCCGCTGTAGAGTCTGAAGGTGCTGCCTGTCGGTTAGAAGCCGTCTTCTTGTGCGGCTTGCATACGTTTGTACACTTATGGGCCCTTGCCCATGTTGAGCCCTTTTGGTCGCATCCCACCCATGCAACCAAAGGCTATCGTCAATGGTGTGGTTGTCCACAACCACTTGCACCCCTAGTCTCCCCCGGAGGAGGCTTAGGCCCCCGCTGTTGCGCAACATGCGCTTCAGCCTCCGGTGACTTCCCTCCATGGCAAAGCAGGAGAACTTTGACAAGATTCTCCACTTCTTTGCAAAATAATACATGTGGTCGATCCAAAGATGCGTCCACAGAAGTTTGCCCCACTGGAGCTCATTGTGGGCAGCGCCCATGGCTATGCTATGGTTCCGGAGCCGCCCCAAGTCGGCCCCGGAGAACCATGCGGAACGCCACGCGTATACACACATGCTTGCAAAATTCTCCCACCACGTTTTGCACACCGACTCCCAACTTTTTCCCCCTACTTGATGCTGCCTTACACTAGGCTGCTCTAGGCAAGCATCTATTATCTTCTCCCAACCCCTATTCCGCATGAAATGGATGGCAGCAGCACACTCCATCCTCACCTTCCCCTTGCTGTTTGCCTTGTCATTATTTAATGAGGCACGGGTGCAAGTTCGTGCAGCAAGCCGTGCCTCATGTAGAACCGGTTGCAGCATGGTGCGTGCCACAGTGGCCGGTGCCTTCCCTGTCAATTGTACAACTAGGTCCCGTGTACCGTTGACTGCACACAACAGGACACGAAGGACCCCATGGAGGCCATAATCAGGCACTCGCCTATCACTCGTAATGGTCCTATATATAGCATTTATGGCAACGGCTGGTTCCCAGTTGCCGTCTATCGCACTTGCTGTGCCAAAGGTAGCAAGGCAAAGAGCACGGTTACGCATGCAAACCCAACACACAGTGGCGCCAGGGGATTCTGCCTTCCAGTTTCGGCAGCCCGCCATGAGCATCTGTGCTTTACCATCTGCACACAGAAAAAAAAAGGGACTGCCTATCGTTCCCTGCCGTATTCTTAAAACTTATGGTTGCGGCCTTGCGCAACTCATCATCAAAATCAATTTCCTGGGAGGCCGCGTAGAGGGTCTCCCACTTTTCACTGCCCCCTAGTAGCCACCAACTAGATAGTTGGTTGGGGCTGGCAGTGCCACCAAGCGTGCAATGGACGTACGAGGCCTCATGCCTCGATGTACCGTCCACCGCAATAGGCAACCAATGCAGCCGGCGGTCCCCGGGCTGCATGATGGCCGAGGGTGGGGGTGGTCGACACTTGAATAGGTGGCCGATGCGGTCAGGTAGGTAGCAGGCCGCACCATTGATGGCCGTGTCGTCACCCGTATAGGCAGTGAACGCCCGTGACTCCGGCAACGCTAGCTGCCGAAGCATGCCGTACAACTCGTCCCATACCACACCGTACGTTCTGCTCCCCACTAGGTACCGGGACTCCGTCCTAGAGAGGTGCAATGACCGGATCCTCCAGACGGCCATGATCAACCTCTCCTCCTCGGTGGGCTCGGGCTGGATGGTGGCTACAATTCTTGTTTCGGGGGTAAGCACCATTTGCCCCGTGTCGGGCAGGTACTTGACGGTGTAGGGTGCTGCAAGCTCCTTGGTAACAACCTCCTGGAGCACTTGTAGGCGCCGCCGTCGTGTACGATCCGCTAGCAGATGGAATGGCTCCTTGGGCCGTGGCATGGTGTGAGATACAGGACCTGTTGAATGGGCAGGCAGTCATCGCAAGCTTTCTACCATCCCCCTCCCGCAAACAACTCTCTCTACTGTGATTCGCATGCAATTTGAAGAAATTTACATAGATTCGCACGAAATTCGTACGAAATCCGTACGAAATTCGTACGAATTTCGTACGAATTTCGTGCGAATTTCACGTGAATAGAAATGTGTGGATATTCTGAAAATGTGAAATTCGTACGAAATTCGTACGAATTTCGTACGAATTTCGTGCGAATTTCACATGACTGTCACAGAATTTCTGCCAAAGCCTCATCCTTCTGCCCTCGTTGACCCTCACAAAGCAAGCTCAGGATGGTGCTCGTGGGTTATCACACACCCAGTCCAGTGGCTGTCATTACGGCTGTCACTCAGCCAGCAGTGTAACACGTCAGGGGGCATAGCATACCCCAAAAAAAATACAAACAGTTCCGCAGAAAAAATTGCAAACGGGTCAGGGGGCACACCGTACCCCAATTAATGTACAAACAGTGCTGCAGAAAATTTCGCACAGTGGGGGGGGAGTACCCCACATATCGGTCAAAGTGCCCATGCTTCGGGGGGGGGGGGGCAGGATAACATTTGTCATGGTTAGAAAGGACAGGTGCTCCGGAGGGTACCTACGCACCCCCCCCCCCCCCCCCGGGAGCAGAGCTCCGGCTAGCGGAGCCCTGGGAGCTCTGCTCCGCCACCACCTCCACAAAGGAGGGGTCCATGGCCGCCGACGTGAGGCGGCGGGGGGGGTACTGCCGGCGCACTTCCTCCATTGCGGCAGTCACCTTGGGGGCGTCGGGGGCCACGCGGTCCACATCGACCTGCTGGCCACTGCCTAACATGGCCATCCGCAGGCCGGTGGACACTGCGGACATCAAGCCGGCGCATGCCTCGGCCTAGGCATGCCAGGCCTGTGCGCCGGCCAGGAGGTACCGGACACCGGCAGCACTGGCCCCCCCCCTTGTCACCCGGGGGGGCGGGGGCCTCGGCACCCTCAGCCCTCTCCACTGCCTCTGCAGGCTTGGCCGCTGGCTTTGCCCTGTGCAACGTCGCCACGTCGCGCTCAAGAGTCTTCACCTTGGTGGCCAGCCGGTCACGCTCCTTGGTGACGTCCGCCAACTGCGACTCGCAGTCCCGCCTGTCCTCGTTGGCCCTGGACAGACGGGCCTCGAGGTCGCGGTTGGCGGCCTCCGCACTGATGGCGCGTGCCTCCCACGCCCCCGCCCGCTGCTGGTCCACCCACTCCTGCACCACCCCCCTCTGCCCCCGCCCCCCCACCGGCTCCGCCGGCTCCGCCCGCACTGCCCGCTCCGCCGGGGTGGCCGTACGCAGGGCTTTGGGGGGGGGGGGGGGGGCGTGTCCCCTTCGGGGCGCCCTTTCCGCTTGCGCGTCGGGGGGGGTTCGTCCTCCTCGACGTCAATGACGTCAACCACCACCCCCATCTTCCGCTGCCTCCCCACATGGACGCGCATGGCAAGCCATGCCACGTCCACCCACTCCGGCCTCCGCTGCTCCCAAGCCGTGAGCACATTCAGCCCAAAAAACCCCAGCCGTCGTCACCGTCCCCGCCTCCCCAGTCTGCGCCACCCCCGTCTGCACCCGCCAGTGCCCACTCACAAGCCGGTAGGCAAACATGCCCACCAGCTCTTGCCCCGCAGGCAGGTTGGCCCCCCCCCGGACCACAATGGGGCAGGGGAAGGAGATGAGGAGGGTGCCCTGCACCCCCCGCGACTCCAACACCATGTCCCACACGGCACTGAGATGCAGCTGCCGCCCTTGGCCCGGGCGCACCTGCTGGGTCCAGGCCGGATCCGGCTGCCTGGCGGCCAGGGTGACCCGGTCCAGGGGGGGGTCGCTGTGGGCGTCGCCCAACTCGTCGCGGGACGGCTGGGGCACCACCGCCTCGCGCGCCACATGCCCCCTGGCGAGGCTGGCCTCGCTGCCTCCCGAACGTCGAGAGCACTGCGACCCCTCACTGCGCACACTGCCGGCCTCGCTTGGTGCCCGTCCACCGCCGGTGCCTGCGGGCTGGTCGCCACCGGGGCCTTCGGCGTGCTCGGCGTGCTCCTCGGGCAATCGGGGCCGGGGCTTGTACTTGCGCTTGGTGTGGTGCCGAATATCCGGCGACCAAGCGGTGAACGGGACCTGCATGCAGATGTGGGGAGGTGTGCCAGGCACAAATTGGGAAAGGGGGAGTGGACACGAGGCAATGCAAGAGCAAAAGGAGCAAATTGGACGAAATTCACAGAAATTCGTACGAAAATCGTACGAATTTCATATTTCGAGAAAATTCACACAAATTTATTCACGTGAAATTCGTACGAATTTCGTACGAATTTCGTACGAATTTCGTCCAATTTGCCAATACACAAAGCAAACACACAAGCAAGCACACCTTGCACTCGCATGGGCAGGTGATGCTCCATGCCCCGGTTCTCGCGCACTTGGGCGACGGCCACGCTAGGACCGTGTTCAACAGGTGCCACAGCGTGGTCGGCCGACCCAGGGGGGCAATGCCGGACAAGGCGAAGTGGATCTCCGACTCCGCATCGACATTGTCCCCCTTGGCGACCTCCAGCTGGTGCACGCTGCCCACGAAGAACAGCATGCACTGCTCGCCGACCTCGATGACGGCAAGGTCGGAGGCCGGGGCCGACCGGGAGATGAAGGTGGGGTGGAAGGGGCAGGTGGGGGGGCCTGCCGGGACCGTCTGGGGGGGGTCGGCGAAGAGGGCCTGGGCAGCCTCCCCCTCCCACAACCCCACCCTCCCAACCGCCCCCTTCCCCACCCACAACACCTGGTCCACGCTGGGGCAGTCCCAGCCGGACAAATCCCCAGCAACGTCCAGGGCCTCCTTGGGGGGGGTGGCGTCCAAGTGTGTGGTGTTGGCCTGGTGGTGTTTGTTTCGGGGGTCGGGGGTCCACAAGTTAAAAAGAGCCCCCTGCAGCCCATCCTTGGAGTCGGGGAGGGCAGGCAATCCATGATGGCGGCTGGTGGCCACCATCAGCACCATGTCACCCCGATGCAGCTCAACGGTGTCTCAGCGCGCCTCCCCCGCCTCCCCCAGGGCCGTCCCCGCCTGCACCGCCACCTGGTAGTCCTCTGACAAGCAGAGGAAGCTACTCAGGTGGCAGTCCCCCACCTCCCTGTCGTGGGGGGGGAGGACCTCGGGGTGGGTGGCCACGTCGGTGTGGGGGAGCTGCGGCCCACTCCCCACACTGGTCACAATGATGCTGCCCGGCGTCATTGGGTGGAGGTCCCCAACCCCAGGGACACTTTCGGTGAGGTGGGGGTGGAACTTCTTGAAGAGAGGCCCCCCCAACCCCGACCCCAAGGTGCTCTTGCTTTGCCACCGGCGGGGGAGCGCAGGATCCTTGGCCTGCTCCTCACTCCGCGCGGCGTTGAAAAGGAGCTCAAAATTCTTTGCGACGACTTTTTCGTCGCCGCTGCCCCACACCTTCATCACCTTGTTCCACCCCACCTCACAATCCCGTGTCTCCACAAGCCCCCGAAGCACAATGTAGCCGTTCCCATCAACAAAGTTGAGGGGCGGCTGAGAGGGGCCAACCCTGTCGGGGGCGGGGTCAGGGCTGCCCATCACCCCATGAGGGGGGTCGGGAAGGGGTTCGGTGCGGACGGGGGGCTCACTTGAAATGAAGGGGGGGGCGCATGAGGCACCACGGTACCATTGCAAAGAAGTTGTGCTATAGAAGGTGGGGTGGGTGACGTCGGGGACGTGCACCTGGGGGGGGATGGTGGGATGGAAAGGGGCGATGCCCAAATCATCCCACCACCGGGGGTTGGCAAGATGCCAAGAAAAAGGGAAAAAAGAGTGGTCTGCTGGTGCACCTGCAGCAAGATCCTGCAGGCACACCATATCGCAGTGGGGGGGTGTGTGGACGAGGTTAGTGGTGGGGTATACCTGGACGTGGGCGTCCTTAGGCTTCCCCTCAGGGTTAGTCCTCATTGAGTTGAGGAGCTGGTCAACACTGGAGGGGAGAGGGGTTAGATGGAGAAATTTGAGGGTGGGGAGTTGGCGGCATAGTTCCCTCCACAGGGTTGTGGCCCATCCCCTCCCCCCGAGGTAGCTGTTGCGGGTGGGGCTGCGCACGTCGATGTGGATGACATCGGGGGAGGGGTCGAGGGAGGCTGCCCAGCCCACGATGTCATCCACCCCTAGTGCCTCCAACTCGTACGTTGCCTCCTCCAATTGATGGTGGGCAACGGGGAGGGCTTGGTAGTAGGCGAGGGTGTCGGCTGCGGGGTCGGGCCGCGAGGCCACGCTTGCGAGTTGAGACATAGTCTGCTGCGACATTGTTAAAAGAGGAGAACGCGAGGGCTTTGAGAGCTGTAACAAAGCGAAAGAGTGGAAAGGAGGGTAAATTCGTACGAAATTCGTACGAAATTCGTACGAAATTCGTGCGAATTCGTACGAAATTCGTGCGAATTTCACATTCTCGTGAATCTGTGAATCTAGCGTGAATTTCTGCGTGAATTTAGGTGCGTGAATTTCACATTCACGCGAATCTCACCAAATGTGTTAAACCATGCGGGGACTTTAAACCTCTAAATTGCACCTATTTGTTGCATCTTACTTTGGGCGAAGGTAGCACGAGAAGAGCACACGATAGCACCAAGTTACGAGCAAAACACAGCAAAATTGGGTGAAATTCACGGTACCGTGAATCTCGGATTCAAACGGCCGGTTCACGAAGGGTACATACCCCCTATTCCCCCTTGCCGACCACCACCCCGTCACCCATGCTCTTCAGCCTCCAACCCGGCGACCTCCACCCCCATACCCTCATTTCGCGCATCCCCTTGGTCTCCCCGTTCCCATCCCCATCGCCACCGCCGTCCCCATCCTCGGCGTCCGCGTCCTCGTGGTCGTCACCCTCCCTCTCTTCACCCGCCTCCTTCTCCTTCCTCTTCTTCTCGAGGAACCTTTTGGCTTGCCTTCGGGTCCGCCACACCGCTGCCTTCGGCACACCAAAAAGTTCCTTGTCCCACGGGAACCTGACCCATGTTTCCCCTTTGGGAGGGGGTCCACCTGCGGCAAGGACCTCCTTGCCGTGCTCGATCCCCCACACCCCTTTGTTGCAAAAACCCACATAAACATTTTCCTCCGCCTTGTACTTACACGCCCACGCCCCCCTTGCTTTGGGCTTGGGCTTGGGCTTGGGCGGGGAGGTATCCCTTGGCATGTCCGCCATTGGAGATGCGGAGGTGGGGTGGTGAGGGGGGGGCTTTGGGCTGGGCTTGGGGGCCTTCTTGGGGGGTCAGAGGGGGGGCGGTTTCTCTTTGGGGGCTAGGGGGTCTTTTTGTCGCACACCGGCGAGTCCGCGAAACAACCAGAGGAGTTGGAGGTAACGGAAAGGAGGAGGAGAAGGAGTCCGTTGAGGATTCTGAGGAGGGCTCCGAGCATGACTCGCCCAAAAGCCTCTGCCTGTGTTTTGGGGGGGGGGGGGGTTGGAAGGGGCTTGTGGTTTTGGGTATTGGGGTTTGTTTTGCCCTCGGGGTTGGGGTTGGTTTTGGGCTAGGGGGCAGGTTTTGGGATCAGAGTGGGGGGCTGGGCGGGTGGGGGGAGGGGGGGGCTCACGAGTTGCTAGCAGTTAGCGGGGGCGAGGACAGGTCGTCAAGGCTGTCCCAGCCCTTGGCTAGGGTCTATAGGCTCTACTACGGCCGGCCAGATGGTCGGCCGGGGCCGTCAGCACCTCCAGTTCTCTGATTGGCTGCAGGTGCAGCAGCTGCAGCAAGGCAGTGACGTAGACGGGCCGGGGGTCGCATCCCGGCCGCCTCATGATGAGGCGTACCGCCCGCGGGGCGCCGGGATTGATCTGCACATCCTCGACCTAGAGGATGGCAAAAAAATGTATTCCGGCGACGTTACAGCAACTTGTTCCGGCGACGTTCCAAAGAAATTCTGACAGTTTTCAGTGGTATAGACTGGAACACTGCCTGAACAAGTCGCTGGAAGGTCACCAGAACATGTTGTGGGGGAGAACTCCACGCAATTTTCTGACCCTATTGGCCCCCATGGCATGCGGGAGAGGGGGATACCCGCACTCGCGTGTCCACGCTCTCCTTCAGGGCCGCCACGGCATGCCGCACCTTCGCAGACGGCGTCCCTACCCGCTCCGCAACGACTTCCCGTACCGCGTTCAAGTGGTCGCGCTGCATGTCCGTCTCGCACTTCACGCAGAGGGCACTAGGGCGCGGTAGGGTCTAGCCCGGGACGTGGCCGCGGTACTTGTCCTCGTCCACGGCCCGGTAGATCCCCTCCTTCTCGATCTTGACCCAATTCGCCCAGAACATCATAGTGTCCTTCCGGGGGGTGGGCTTAACATCGCCCAGACCATGGTCAGCCCAGAGCTCAAAAATGAGTTGCCAATGGCAACTGCCCGCCACTTGCCCCCGAGCCGTAAGAAAATTCCCCCCGTGGGCGTGACTGGGTAACCATTCATTGGGGAGGGGTGCTGTGCGGCCTAATTCGGCCCTATAACCCAGGTCACGAGGGTCCTGCCTGGTGCATCCCCATCCTCCCGGGGCCACCGACGGTGGCAGTGGGCCTTGGTGTGCAAGTGCTTCCAAAGGGAGCGTTGGAACAACCACCGAAGGGTGTAGATGGTGGGGTGGGGAGATTTGAGGCATCCAAGGAGGGGGTGTGGGAACTACCATCTCCCTTGTCCAAGGGAAGGTGGTAGCTTTGGCTAGCACGCTTCAACCCAACCTCTTGAGCATCCACTTGGTGATCAGCAAGACGCGGGTTCATCCCCCCCACCAGACTCTGACCCCCCCCCCCCTCTGCCTCCTCTGCAACCACAGGGTTCCCCGCAGGGTGCCACTCCACGCCCACCAGCTGGAAGTTGTTGTCCCCCGCTTCCTTTACCTTCACCCCATGGTCTCCTATGCCCATCCTCGCCAATGTCCCCTCCAACTCCTCAACTGCCCTTTGTGCCTCCCTTAGCCGGGGCTTCCCCTCCAAAACTTTTTCAAACGCAACTATCCCCCCCCCAAACCATCCCCAAGCTCCCGACAAGGACCCAACCTCGCCTCCCACCGCTGAACCTTCCCCCGGAGGCTTTGCAGGTTCCCCCTTGCCTTCTCAAACTCCCCCGTCACTTCACCCCGATCGCAACGGGGGGCGACCCCCCTTCACCTTGCTCTTGTTCTCCTTGGCCTTGTTGGTGTCGTTGTGGGGGTTGGTGTTGACGTGCTGAGGCGGTGCTAGGGGGGCCACTAGTGCCCGTTCAGCCGGAGCGGACCAAGCAGCCGAGCAGGTTGATTGGGGGGTTGATTTGGGGGTGGAGGTGGGGCTGTCAAAGCCGGCACAAAGCTGCCGCGTGGCCGTAAGGGCGCGGCTGCGGGGGTAAGGTCCGGGGGTGGTGCGGCCAAAGGTTGCCGCAGTGCATCCCCCTCCGACAACCCTTCCCCTGAACAAACGAAGAAGGGTGGTGTCAGCTAGTCATGAAATTCTTGTTCCGGAGACGTTCCAGTAAATTGTTCCGCCGGCGTTCTAGCGGTGTTCCAGTGGCCGCTGGAACACCGCTGGAACGTCGCCGGAACAAGTTATTGGAACGTCGCCAGAACACGAAAAATGAACACCAATGTTTGCGCGCCCATTGTGCACCGCACGCACCACAAAACCGGAGGGGGGGGGGCGGGCATCAGAGGGCACTACCTCTTGGGGTTTGGCTATCCCCTTAGAGGACAACATTACAGTAGGCACTGCCCCAGGGGTTCGGCTAACCCCTTAGGGGACAACATTCTAGCAGGCACTGCCCCCGGGGGTTTGAGTAACCCCTCAAGGGACAATGTTCCAGTAGGCACTGCCCTTGGGGGTTCGGCTCCCCCCTCAGGGGACAAAACTCCGGTGGGCACTCCCCCTAGGTGTTCGGCAAATCCCTCAGGGGAGGACATAGCTGGGGATAATGCCCCAATCCCGCAACACGCGCACTCGCCTTGGCCCTAACCCTCAGCCCCTAGCAAAGGCCACTGGCGGCGATAGCATGCCATGGTGCACACCTCAACCCCTTAGCCCCTACCCCTCAGCCCCTAGCAAAGGCCACTCGCGGCCATGGCATACCATGATGCACACATCACACACTGCATATGGTGCATGATGCACAAATTCACACGCATGCATGCATACACAACCACCTGCATGTTTCGTGTCGCCCTTAGCAAGGCAGTCAATATGCCCAGCATATCGCCATACACGGGAGCGGCCATGTTGAGGAGCAGAGGACAAAAAAAAGCTAAGGAAGGGGGGTGGAGAATGGGGTACGGACTCTAAGGAAGCACACAGGCGTCGTAGACCACCTATTTGCTGTCCACAATGAGCCGGATTGCCTGAAAAAACAGAGCCAAATTGTTGGAACCGATTTGTTCCAATGGGTGTTCGAACAAATGGCCGGAACACCGCCGGAACGTCGCCGGAACAAGTTACGGCGACGTCGCCGGAACAATGGTTGGTGCACAAACACACCTCGTTGTTGGCTTTCCAAAGGGTTGCCAAAGTGGCCATTTGCTTGTCCACACAATTGGCGAGTCCGATGACCCATACGCATGCGGGGATGCGTCCTCATGGGCCCATGTTCGCGATGGAGACACGCGGGAGCAGTCCCTACTGGCACATGGATAGCCACCCCCCCTGACAATGAATGTCAAGGGGAAAGACCGATCAATCATGCGACACAATGGGGGCTTGCTCGCCATGTAGCGAAAACACGATGCCAATGGCGATTTGACACCTATGGCCTTTGGGTCGGATGTGCTCACCGGGGGTTCCAACTGAAGAGGGTCCAACAGCTTCTGCTGCTGGAAAGCGCTCTCGGCACAGATGGGCCGAGCAAACGGCCACCCGGTAGCCGCCGCGCACATCAACCCCCAGAGGGTAGAGACCTCGGAAAGGGTGCGCCATGTTGAATTGGGCGCACGTAGGTTTAAGATGAGTTCGCCACACTCATCGGGGGAAGGACCTCGGAGGCGTAATTAGTGATTGCCTCGTGTTGGGCCAAGGGCACAGCCATAGCAAATCGGCGCCGAGTGTGTGGGGAGGAGACGGCCAATTCTGCCAAAAGCTCCCCTACAAGATACCCATCTTGAAGCTCACTGCACCGGCCAAATGGACAAAGTGGGCGGTTATTTCCTTAACTTGGGTTGTTTTTGCGGGCATGGTAATCTAAGAAAACTGTGCATGGATGACCAAAATTCAAAATGCATAACCCTAGTGGAAGGCATCTATGAACACATGTAGTATTTGTACCAAGGAACAACACTAACAACCAGCAGTAGACACGGCAACAAGGCACAAACATAACGGGTAAGGCCGTGCGCTAATGTTGGAACAAGATAGAATCATTGTGCTGAACACGAAATAACAGTTTTGGTGAAGACAGACAACAAAATTTCAAAGATGTGTACAACTAGGGGAGAGTGGAGACAATGCAACCAAACGTAGAAACGGGCCCCCATTAACAAGCTTAGGCCCTAGACACACTCAACAAGCAAGAAGAGGACCAATACCATCATTTGCAAACTTCGCAACTCATAGCAACAGACCTGGTTGTCTGGTCCCTGCAAGTTGTTCCGCTGGTGTTTGGGTAAGAAATATTTTGAACCAAAACGGTTCCCATTTCAAATGTCGTTGCCGGAACAAGCTTTATGTTCAAACGTGTATCAAGGTTAATGACGCGATTAGCACACAAACTTTGTCGAGGGATTTCACGGAGAGGATTTGTGGACGGGATTCAATGACATGATTTGCTCACTGAATACACGGACCAGATTTGTTGATAGGGTCCCCGGACAGGACTTGTTGACGGATTTCGCACAAGGGATTCGTGGCCGCAATTCATGGACAAGATGTGTGGTGAGGATTCACGGAAATGATTTGCAGAGAGGATTCAAAGACAACATTTTTTGACAGCATTCGCGCCCAAAGGGTGTGGAGGGATTTAATGGAGAGGAGTTGTTGTCCGGATACGCGAACGGCATTTGTGCACAAGATTCACGTCATGCATTCATGCGCGGAAAAAACACACAAGATTTGTGGGCAGAAGTCATGGGCGCGCCCTGTGAACGGGATAAGCGGACAAGATTAGTGGAAGAAAATTAGCGACACCATTTGTGGACAAAATTAATGGACAAGAGTTGCACACGTGACTCGCTGCCCAGACTTGTGGAAGGAATTCGCCGACAAAGTGTGCAAATACAATCATGGGGTTACATGGCCCGCGAAGAGCTAGACAAAATTCATGACGAGGTTCACTAACAAGATTTCTGAACAGCACTCGCAAACAAGGCTTATGAATGAAACTCGAGCATGGGATTCACAGACGGCATTCACTAACATGATTCGTTGACATGATTCGCGAAACAGATTTGTGGATGCAATTCGTGGACAGCATTTACTCATCGATTTCACGGAGAGGAGTTGTGGTCCAGGTTTGCAGACACGGCTTGTGGTCAAAATTCACGGAATGAATTTCAGAACGGGGTTCATTGAGAGGATTTGTGGTTGGCATTGGCGCATAATACTCGTGAACACGATTCGCGGACAATTTTTTGAGACGGCATTCATGTAATTGTTTGGACATTGGGACTTGTACATGTGACTTGTTGATGGGAATCACGAAGGGGACTTATGGTTGGGATTCCCGAGCACGATTTGTGGACACGATTCACAGAATGAATTTGTGAACGAGATTTGCGGAGACGTTTTGTGCTCCGGATGATGGAAACGATTTCTGAACAAGATTGAACAAATGGATTCGAGGATGGAAGCCTCGGATAGCATTTGAGGACGCGATAGGCGGACACGATATGCGGACAAAACTAAGGGACATGACTTGCGGAGAATGTTTCACACAAGACTTCTGGACGGCATGTAGGGAAACGATGCACATATATGATTGGCGAACGGGATTTGCGCACATGATCCAAGGACACCATTTGTGGACACAATTCACAAAATGATTTCTGAACGAGATTTACCGAGAGGATATATGGTCAGAAATCACGGACACAGATTGTGATCAAGATTCAAACAGTCAATTTGAGTGTGGGATTGTTGCACAGCATTTGCAGACGGGATAGGCGGACACCATTTGTGGACAAGATTGAGGGACATGATTTTTGGACAAGGTTTCACACACGACTTATGGATGGGATTCTGGGGCAGGGTTCACACACAACATTCGCCAACATGATTTGGGTACATGATTCATGGACACCATTTGTGGACGGGTTTCACAACCAAGATCTTTGGACACACAACATCACTTATGGACGCCATTTATGGGAACGATCCGTACAAATGGTATTCGCGGACAAGATTTGTGGACAAAATTTGCGAACAAGATTTGGGGATAGGAGGCCCGGATACGAGTTAAGGATGGAATTCGCGGACATGATTTGGGGACAAATTTCATGGACAGAATTTGTGGGCGAGATTCATAGTGGGGATGCGTGGATGCGATTCGCAGACAGGAGCCCTACACAAGATTTACTAGGAGGATATGTGGCCACGATTCACGGAGAGGATTGGTGGTCGTGATTCCCATACAGGCCTTGCGGGCATGATTCACTGAATGGATTAGTGAACGGCATTCGCGGAGAGGATGGATGGTCGGCAAAAGAATTTGTGGATAGGATTCGGCGACCCGATTTGTGCTAAGCATTCACAGGCACGATTTGTGGAGGCAATTCACCGGCAACATTTGTGGGTAGTATTCGCAAACGTGACTTGTGGACGGGGTGTGTGGACAGAATTTCTGGACACAATTTGTGGACCAAATTTGTGGACGAGATTCACGGACACAATTCAAAAGCAAGATTTTGGGACGGGATTCACAGCCGTGCGTGGTGGATGCAATTCATGGACAAAATTTGCGTGCGGCATTCACGGAGAAGAGTTATGGTCGCCATTCGTGGACAGGAGTTGCGGTCAGCATTCGCAGACAAGATTTGTGGAGTGGACTCAAACAGGCGATTTGTGGACGGCACTCATGGAAAAGACTGGTCGGCGGGATTCTCGGACCGGAGTCGCGAATGGAATTCATAGAGAGGATTTGTGGTCGTGATTCATGGACACAATTATCAATGGACACGCTTCACGGATACGAGTTGTGAGCGGGATTTGCGCCTAGGATTTGTGGCCGGGATTGGACCAACACAATTCGTGGACAGGATCTAAGGACAAGACTTGTGAACGGGATTTATGGACACGGTTGGTGGCTGCAATTCGCAAATCCGATTTGAGGACAGAATTCACGGATTGCCTTTGTGGACGGGAGTCACGTACAACATTTGTGGACGGGATTCACAAACGGAACTTGTGGGTGGCATTCACGGACGAGATTCATGGACAGCATTCACGGAGAGGAAGTGTGGACAGGATTCACGGGCAGGATTTGTGGACGTGATTTGCAACGAAAATTTGTCCCTAGGATTCGGGGACAGGATTTGCGAACGAGAATCGTGGATGGGATTTGTGGATGGGATTCGCCGATAAGATTTTGAGGATGTGATGCACGGACATGACTTGCGGACAAGATTTACGGACACCATTTGTGGATGGGATTCGTGCAAAAGAATTGTGGATGAAAAAAATACGGACAGGGCTTGTCAACGGATTTGGAGACACAATTTGTGCATGGGATTCATGCACAAGATTTGCGGAAGGGATACACAAAAAGAATTTGTGAACGAGTGCATACAGGAATTGTGCACGCGACTCATGGACATGAGTTGTCGACATAATTTGCGGACGGGATTTGTGGACAAGTTGATGATCAGTATTGCGGACATGATTCACGGACAGAATTTGAGGAAGAGAATTATGAAGAGGATTTGTGGATGGCGCTCGCGGACATGACCCGCGGAAAGGATGCATCGACAGATTTGTGGACGGGATTTACAGACACGATTTGTGATCGGGATTCATGGACACGATTTTCACGGACATGCCCATTGGACGCGTTTCACATACGGCTTTTGTAGACGGGATTCACGGCTAGCAATTATGGACGGGATTTTGGGACACGACTAGGGGATGGCATTCGCAGACAGCGTTCGTGGCCAAGATTCATGGAGTGGATATGTGGACGCAATTCACAAACAAGATTTGTGGACGGGATTCACGGGGAGGATTACTGGTTGGAATTCATGGACAAGATTCACGGACAAGATTTGTGAACGGGATTCACGGAGAGGATTTGAGGAGAGGGTTTGTGGACACGGGGACACAATTCACAGACGGGATTTGTGGACAGGATTCACAGAGAGGGTTTGCGGACAGGATGCATCAACAAGATTTATGGACACAATTCACGGACAGTATTTGTGGACGGGATTCATGGACATGATTTTTGGATGTGAAGATGGAATTTGTGGAGAGGGTTCACGGACATGATTTGTCGACAAGATTGATGGACAAGATTTGAGGACGGGATTCATGCAAAGGATTTGTGGAAGGCGTTCGCGGCATGAATTGTGGACGGGATTCACAAACAAGATTTGTGGGGGGTATTCATGGACGGGATTTGTGGACGCAATTCACAAACAAGATTTGTGGACGCGATTTGCCCGGATTGCATGGATGGGGTTCAGGGACACAATCTGTGGACAGGATTAACGCATACGAGATGTGGATGGGATTCGCTGACAGGATTTGTGGACAAGATTCATGGAGATGATTCTTGGACGGGATTAATGGAAAGGTTTTGTGGACGCGATTCGCGGACACAATTTGTGGATGGGATTCACAAACAGGATTTGTGGACGGGATTCGCGGAGAGTTTGTGACGGCGTTCGCGGAAGCAATTTGTGGACGGGATTAGCAGACAGCTTTTGTGGACAGGGTTCACGGACGGGATTCGCGGACGGGATTCGCGGACACGGTTCGTGGACAGGATTTGTGGCATGCAGTTTTTCAGCCCATGTTTGTATACTCAAAATGCTCAGAGTGTTATGCAGATTTCAAATATGTAAGAAAAGCTTAAAAAAGTGGCTTGACCCCTGCCCTCAACCCAACCCAATCCACTTTTGCTACGCGGCCATCCCCCTCCCCCTCCTTTTGGGGGGGCAAATTTTTTCAAAGCAGCTTCGAGAACTTTGGGAGTCCCGAGTGGGGTACGGGAGGGGAAGGGGGGGGGATTGGGTGCAGTTCTGGACCAGGGTACCCCCTTGTTGAGGACAGAATTGCACCATGTGGACGGTGGCCGTTTGGCAAAGCGCTAGCCTCGTCCCATGTCGCAGAACAGTGCACCACCTTTGCCTGGGCCCCACTGCATGTAGCAAAGGAGGGAGCAGGGAGCAGGGAGAGCTGCGCAGTCTAACACCTACAGTAAGTATTGAGCTCTGCTACGGCAGTCAGGAGGGCAGTGTAAGGAAGGGGCTTGGGTTCAAAGTCATGTGAATCCACGAGCAGGACGGATGACTGCTTAAAAGGGCGCCAGGAGTGGTACATGGAAGAATGATGCCCTTGCCTCACAACATTAATCACTCACGAAGGCTGCATCAAAAGCTTTCTGCGGAGGCAGCAAAATTCCTGTCCGTCTGTGGCGTGGGGGTGGGGGGGGCACCAAACCGGCAAATGGAACAGAGAGCATTTGGATAAACTCGAGACAAAACTGACGATGCTAATGCGAATATGTTTTTCGGAAAACGTATACAGCATGTCTTCTGTGATGGTGCACGCTTGTCTCTGCAACTGCATTGGGGGTGCTGCGTCCAAGAGGCAGATCTAAGGTGAAAACGAATGCAGCTGCCTGTGCATGTTGTGCACAAACCCCATGTCTAAGGAAAGGGACTGAAACCTGCTCTTCAATGTAGAGCTTCCGAGCAGCAGCAGCGGACCCAAGCCCTTGACACGTCCCACAACGAGTTTGCCCAGGACCAACATCTGCACGACAGATCTGTGGTGCATGAATATAACGTCATGCTGGTCACAAAGCACTGGCTGAGATCACAGAAGACGGGGGCAAGAGGTCGGTCCAAGCACTTGTGATGCAGGGCCTTTTGGCTTAAACCAGACTGCCTGAGAATCGCCACATCCAGCGACCACGCAGGTCACATAGCTAGCAAAAGCAAGAAATTTTCGGGCGACCAAGGGTCCTTAGATGGCAATGCCAAATCGAAAGAGTGATTATTGAGGGAGCTGTCGTCGGTATTGCATCACATCATTAACAAACATTGCCTCCCTTGCATTGCATAGATGCCCCTACAATCCTCGAGTGTAGTGGTGGCATGTAAAACCCCACCACAGGCTTGGATATCAGAGGTAGATACCTCGCTTCCCTGCCCCCGGTTGTCTGCCTCAGAGGGAGGAAAGACTGGGGTACCCACTAAACCAAAAATAGGCCTCTGCGATGCCTTGGTGCGTTGTTGTTGGGGCAATGGGATTCTGTGGGCTCGAGGGCCCTGATGTCGCATGTTCTGTGCACTATGTACCCTGAGGTTGTGCATGGGGTGCCCATAACACTGGGTGTTACGTTTGACTGGGGGAGACTCTTTGCACTGCACACTCCTTTTGAACATACTTGCACTAAAAAGGCCCCAAGACTGCCCCCCCCACCGGAAAAAAACCTAGTTTTGCACTGTTGTTCTCACCCTCCGTCATGCAAAACACGCCATACAGAACACATTTTGTGGACCACTTGTGCTAAAGTGTACATTCACTTTCAGAAATCCAAAAAGGTCTGAAAGAATAAATCCAAGAGCATTTAACCACTGTCAACAGGTTTTGTCAATAGGTTTGTCACAATGGCTGCATACCCTTGCTGTCTCGGTGACTTTAAGACTGGGAGGAATGCTGTCCCCCAAATTGGCACCAAAAAATGGCCCACATGGGGGATACCATAACAGAGGCTTTTATAACCCCCCAGGGAGCAATTTGCACCCTTTTGGCCTGGCTGAAAAACAGAGGTTAGCTCCTGGGGCATTGCTTGACAAATACAATTACCTAGTGTAGAAAATTTAAATAACAGGCAGGATTTCCCTGCCTGGTGCATTGTGAAATGCATGTTTGGTCGAAACCTGGGCACCGAAAAAACGTGGGAGGGTTTGCATAACACCAGGTGTTGTCACTTTCCACTGAAACCCGCCCCGGCAGCTCCTTGTGCATTGCTACATGTAATGCCAGATATTCCACATTTTGAGTTCGACCTTGTGCTCACACTTGTCTAGTGTCCACATTGGCATCCATGGTACTCTTCAGCAAGCTAGTGCGGTCCCTCGGAAAAATTTCTTGTGCTGCGGCATGCTGCGGCATGCTGCGGCACGCTGCGGCATGCTGCGGCATGCTTCTGCCTGCACATGTGGGTACCTACACTTCTATGGGAGCAGACAGACAAGGCAGACAAGCTGATGTGGTCCCCAATACCTTCCCAATACACCAAAAAAGCGGAGATCTGTGCAACAATAGAGAGGAACTGACAGGCAAAACATTGCCCTTTCCGGGAATGGAACCCAGGACCCTCCAAACTGGTATGTGGTACATAGACCACTGAGCTACCATCCAGTTCTGGGATATCTGTGCAACAAAGGCTTCACATGTTCGACGTGTTATGAAAAAAAAAGTCCGCCATGTGAAAATTTTGGCTCGCTGCGGCATGCTGCGGCATGCTGCGGCACGCTGCGGCATGCTGCGGCATGCTTCAAAACCCCCATGTGCAGCTCCAAAAAACAGGTGCTGCGGCATGCTGCGGCATGCTGCGGCATGCTGCGGCATGCTGCGGCATGCTGCGGCATGCTGCGGCTGCACTAGCTTGCTCTTCAGTGCGTCAAAAAGAAAATAGTGAAGAAGCTGTAGTACAGCAAACGAAAAATTTGTAACCATTAATCTGGTGTCTGGGACTGCATCCGCGCCCTGCCTTCACCCCGCCGTAGAAAGCTGCAGGTACCCCCCTTTGTGAGCATGTGTGCAGAAGGTTGTGTTCAGGCTGTGAGAAGACAGGTGTATTTTGGCTGGAGGGGGGAGAACAGCATGATTTTGGGGGCCACTCGGTACACCCATTCCAGAATTGGCAGTCGGCAACAAAACAAAAGCAGGCCACCAAAACAGGAAAGCTGCAACCAACAGCTGCACTCAGGCAATGCAGCGGTTTCCTGCAACCAACCAGCAATGCCATGAGGGTGCGTATGGAGGTCAACGAGATGGCAAGGAAGCAGTCAGAGAGCCCCAAGAATGCCAGTCGGCTGGCGTATCCTCGCATTCGAAATCCATCTCTCTGCAGATCCCTTGGAAACCATGCATAGAAAGGTGGGCACCATGCACCTCGCATCGGCTCATACATGGCGTGCACGTCCGCTCGGTGCTGGCCTTCTCGTTTCCGCATGAAGGGCAGGCGTGCATCTTGCAGTACGGAGAGAGAGCATCGGGGACCTGCAACAAGAGGTGGCGTGGTGCAGGATCACTTGAAGTGCAACAGATGCATACGGACCCATGGAGTCCCTCACAGATACAAAGTGTGAATCCCTCTCACTCAAGCAATTCAGTGTTGCACCATTTTGATGTTGCCTCACTATTAGCTCCTGTTACTACTGCCGCCGAGCATGTAGCCCTGGCTTTGTTCTGGGGGGCCTAGGACAGTGCGGGGATCAAGAGCCGCCCTCCTATCCTGGTGGGGTGAAGCCCACGTCACCCCTGTGTGTAAGGCTCAGCAAGGCAGTGCATTAATGCAAATAATGCACAGATGTGTCCTCAGAGCCGTTATCGACTGCTTTGGCAGAGTGAAGGGCTGAGGCCTTGCAGCCTTTGCCATCCCTCCAAAGTATGCACACTTGAAAACCATCTGGTCAGGAATTCATTCTGCTCTTTGGGTCTCTTGAAAGAGCCTGATGAGACAGCAGACCTGCAGTCTCCAACAACCCTCCAATGTGAACACAGAACCCTATGCCTCTTTGTACATTTACACCCTCTATGTGACAAATCCAGTGTACTTGGGACAGGGGGGGGGGGTTGCCCGGCGTGCGCCCGGTGCGCTACTTTGCGTTAGCTATTCCTCCCCTAGGGGAGCCCCCCAAGTCAACCAGAGTGGACCACAAATCTTCCCTACAAAGCACGTTGCATAAGGCGAAATGGAGAATTTCAACATCAATGTTTATTACTGATGTATTGGCTAATGAACAATTTGTTCACCACAACTGTGGGCATCAATACAGTCATCACAATAATCTCCTAGCACTCACCACAAGCCGTGATGGTGGAGCGCCTCTAACAACACAAAGCACGTGCATATGCCTGGTCCTCTGCTTCATCTTGCATGGCGGCCGAATGGCTTTTATCAGTCCAAGATGAGGCAGGACATGGTCCCATAATTTCAAGGATTTCTGGGGACTTGCATGGGCTAAAATTGCTCAATCTTCTCTCAAAACAGCCTTATCCCTTGGTACTTGTATGAAAGATAGTTGTGTTCATAAACCCCTCTTTTATGAAAAGTGAACGCATTTTGCTCTTGCCAAGGTACCCTACGGCCATTTCTGTTCAAAACCTACGGGGCTAGATTAGCACCCACAACAGTGCCCACTCATTCACCGCGCTCTTTTACTCAGCCCCCCCCCCGCCCACACAATAGCCTATAGTTCGCAAGACCATAGGTTGCGAGCTGCACCCTAGCGCCCCTTTGGAGGGCCAAGGCCCATACAGGGCAGGGGAGTTGGGGAAAGGAGACTAGGGCCTGAAAACGGTTCAAGGCAGAAGAAGTTGTAGATGCATAGCAGCCCCTCAAATAAGTGGCAAATTGGCTAAAACAATCCGCGGGATTCAGGTCCCTTGGAACCCATTCAAGGAAAGTGGAGGGGGGGGCACATAGCAAAAAGTAGAAAAGCCTTCTAAGCTGATATTTTTGGGGTGACAGGCTTGGAGATGCACGCAAACCGGCAGCTGCCTCCAGCTACGAGGTGTTCTCGCCAATGAAGCGGAAGACATCCCATTGAACAAAAACTACGAAGCGCAGACCCTTGATAATACCATCCAATTTTGCCTTCTGTTGGTTGTGCACATCTGCATTGCATTTGAAAACTCTACCGCCAAACATAAGACCCCACAGACCTACTTTATAATTTTCAATATTACGGGCAACATCCTCAACTATCAGAACCCTGCCCGCAGACGGGGACGGGGGGGTTTGCGTTTGGGTTTGGATTGGACCCTTGCATTGTGACTACCCGCTGCCCCTACTAGGCGCATTGCCACCGCATGCCTCTCTGGGTTCGCGAGGCCGGAATGGGTGGAGCCACTGCCGCCTGCGCAATAGACGGGTGAAACTGCCATATGGGGGCTTGCCGCTCGAACGCCCCCGACCTCCTTCCCGTGGCGCTGCCGGCTGTGCGCGTGCTGTGCAGTGTGGGTCTGTACCGCTTCGGGTGACTTCTAGGCGGGCTGCCACGTGCACCGAAAGCCGGGCCACCGCAGCACCTTGTGTCCTTCCCGCGTGTGCATCGGGCACCAGGCCCCTGTTGCACTCCGTGCCCCCCCCCTGGGGCACATCTGCGGTGTGGTCTAGGGTGTCGCTCACAAGGAGAGTGAATGCCCCGGGACCATCGAAGCGGACATCCTGGGTGGTTGTGTTACGGCTGCGAGGCTCAGAGGTGGCCTGCCCGGTACCGCTTGGGGCGCAGTGTGAGGCGTGCACCACGTCGAGTCGTCAACGGCTGGCGAGGAGCGAGCACAATAGGCACAACTTGGGATTCCACTTTTAGGTGCTTCAACGCTGGTTAGCAGGATGCTGCATACTAAGGAGTAGCTGAGTGAGCTCAGGGCTGAGAGGGTTGGTTGCGGTAATCAGGACATGAAACCCTAGCACGGAATAGACCTAGACATGCAAGAGAGGGGGGAGAGAACTGCCGTCTGGCAGGGACACCACGACTAGCACGGCCGATTCTCTGAGTGTCGCCCGCAACTGCACTTCTGGTAGCACATACAACAGGACCGACTCGTCGGCAACTGTGACCGGCAGGTGCGTCGTCATGGTGCAGGGCCACGTTATGGGGCTGGCGGGTTGCACATATAGGCGCAGGTCGTAGTTGGCCAACCCTTGAGCAGGGTCAACAACAGAACCGCCTGCTGCGACCGTCAAGGGGGTAAGGGAGTGTGGCCGGCGGACCTGCGGGTCCGGGTACACCCACGTCGGATCCTGGGACAGGTCCTCCCATGCAGCCAGGGGGTCATACAAGCTGGGGGCGGAGGTCCATCGGGCTAAGACCACCAGTTCGTTGGCCGGCAGAGTGGCAACACAAGGGGGTTGACATGCCTGAGATGGGCCCTCCTAGTACCACACACCCGTGGCTGTCACAACATGGTGGCGAACCTGTGGTTGGTGGTCCTGTGGTTGACGGCGCTGAACAGGAGGGTGCAGTGAGTGCCAGTGGGGGCTAGGGTATCAATCCCTCGGACTGCACCTGGCTGAGAACTCAAGACGTTGGAGAACACGCGGGTTGCCGTGTGGACGTGCTGCATGAAAAAGGAGCTGCAGTGGCAAAGGACGTGTGAGCACAGGTGGGTGACCACCGTTTTGCAATACTGAGCACGCTCGGTGGACACCAGCAACACAATGTATAGCGTTAGGGTTTGTGGGTTACCCACAATGTGTATGGGTGAGCCCTGCACATATGTTGAGGGAAGCACATGCATAGACAGTGGCAGGGAACCCGACAATTGTCCCAGGGTGGTGCCTTCACTATGTGGTGCATCAAGGGACAATAGCGTCTGCACCGCGCGGCACGCATAGGCATTACGGCTGTAGGAGCGTGGCATGTATGTGGATAGAAGGCGAACCAAAGGCCGGTAGCTGGAGGAGGAACACTTCAGCCATATGATTCATTCACCGCGCTCTTTTATTTGGCACCCCCCACCCCACACACACACACTAGCGTATACTTCGCAAGACCATAGGTTGCGAATTGCACCCTAGCGCCCCTTTGGGAGGGCCAAGGCCCACACAGGGCAGGGGAGTTGGGGAAAGGAGACTAGGGCCTGAAAACGGTTCAAGGCAGAAGAAGTTGTAGATGCATAGCAGCCCCTCAAATAAGTGGCAAATTGGCTAAAACAATCCGCGGGATTCAGGTCACTTGGAACCCATTCAAGGAAAGTGGAGGGGGGGGCACATAGCAAAAAGTAGAAAAGCCTTCTAAGCTGATATTTTTGGGGTGACAGGCTTGGAGATGCACGCAAACCGGCAGCTGCCTCCAGCTACGAGGTGTTCTCGCCAATGAAGCGGAAGACATCCCATTGAACAAAAACTACGAAGCGCAGACCCTTGATAATACCATCCAATTTTGCCTCCTGTTGGTTGTGCACATCTGCATTGCATTTGAAAACTCTACCGCCAAACACAAAGCCCCACAGGCCCACTTTATAACCGTCAACATCATAGGCAGCATCCTCAACTATCAGAACCCTGCCCGCAGATGGGGGGGGTTTGCGTTTGGGTTTGGGTTGTACCCTCGGACCCCCCGGACCTCCTTCCCGTGGCGCTGCCGGCTGTGCGCGTGCTCTGTAGTGCGGCTCTGTAGCGCTTCGGGTGACTTCTAGGCGGGTTGCCACGTGCACTAGGAGCCGGACCACCGTAGCACGTCGTGTCCTTCCTGCGTGTGCATCGGGCACCAGGCCCTTGTTGCACTCCGTGCTCCAACCTGTGGGGCACATCTGCGGTGTGGTCTAGGGTCACCAGAAGACTGGCTGCCCCGGGACCATCGAAGAGGACACCCTGGGTGTTTGTGTTACGGCTGCGAGGCTCGGAGGTGGCCTGTCCGGTACCGCTTGGGGCGCACTATGACGCGTGCATCACGTCGAGTCGTCAACGGCTGGCGAGGAGCGAGCACAATAGGCACAATTGTGGATTCCACTTTTAGGTGCTTCAACACAGGTTAGCAAGATGCTGCATACTAAGGAGTCGCTGAGTGACCTTAGGGCTGAAAGGGGTGGTCGCGGTAATCACGACATGTAACCCCCGCACGAAATAGACCTAGACATGCAAGAGAGGGGGGAGAGAAGTGCCGTCTGGCAGGGACACCGCGACTAGCACGTCCGATTCTCTCAGTGTCGCCCGCAGCTGCACTTATAGTAGCACATACGACAGGCTCGACTCGTCGGCAACTGTGACCGGCACAGCTGGGTGCGTGGTCATGGTGTAGGGCCACGTTATGGGGCTGGCGGGTTGCACATTTAGGCGCAGGTCGTAGTTGGCCAAACCCTTGAGCAGAGTCAACAAGAGAACTGCCTGCTGCGACCGTCAAGGGGGTAAGAGAGTGTGGCCGGCGCACCCGCGAGTCCGGATACACCCACGTGGGAGGTGCGCTCCATTAGGGTGGGGTTCTCGCATTCGTCGGGTTCTTGATACGACGCCTCGAGCTTGCTCAAATGCCCTGCGAGCTCCTCTAAGGGCTCGTGGAGGCTCTCGTGTAGTTTGTCGACAAACTCTTGCAGGGCTGCTACGAGGTCCCTAGGGCCAAGACCACCAGTTCGATGGTCGGCAGCGTGGCAACACAAGGGGGTTAGTAGAGGAGCTTGGGGATACAGGCAACTTGGAGAAATTCACAGGGGCCTTCCTCGGTGTTCGCGCCCAGGTAACGAAAAATCAAGTGGGCTTGGCTCAAATGCGCGCGAAAGAAAAGGTGCTAGGCGGCACAACCGGGGCCTCGACGGTCCCTCGAACCCTACCAGCAGCCCCCCCCCTGTCGTGTGCCCTAGGTGGCCCTCATGGTAACCCTATTCAACACTGAATTGTATGATGGAGATGGTGGGGGAGTAAACATCAAGTGGACTAGCAAGAATGGCTAAATATGGATGCATATAGAGGGACACCAAGAATGATTAAGGCCAACGCACCTTCTATAGACCCCACCCCACGCCGAAACCCTTGATTGCTCCATTCGCTTGCTTGAAAGAGATGCCTCCTAACACCCTCCATCTCACCCGCTGGCAACTCCCCCGCCTCCCCCTAAAACTCCTCCCCGAAACCTTTTCTGGGTTCCCTCCCCCTACCTGTGCACCCCTTTCCTATAGCACCGTGGCAAACGCTTCCACGCTCGCTTTGCGTTCTCGACAAACCAGCCCCCTAGCCCCTGATTTTGGCTTCTACTCCTGTATACCGCATCGTTGGTCCCAACATTACCCCCAAACAGTGCTCTAGCCCCACCCCGTGCAGCCGAAGCCCCTGCAGTCATGCACACGAGTGGGGGTATGCAGGTTGGGGGGGGGGGGGCGAAGGAACACGACCCGTATTCAATACACACGGGGATGCAGCGATAGGGGGTAAAATTGTAGGCCATAGGGGAGGTAAAGCCTCGGGTACCACCAACACACCCCCCCCCCCCCCAGCCGCCCCCAGCCAAGCCACAACCGGGCCAGGGCGCACATGTGCCGCTCAGAGGTGTGAGGAGAGGGGGCATAGTTCGCGAAGATGCATGGGTGATGCCCACAGAGGTCGCAAAAGTTGCCACACGGGCACTGAACTTCTTCGAGATGCGAGCCACTTCTGTCTTAGTGCCTGCGTACACAGGAGCCATAGAAGAGAGCGTGTTGCAACAAGATCCAGCGATCCACCAAGTCACAGTGATCTGGCACCATGTAAATTAGCATCCCAGGGGATCATGGGCTCTGCACAGCCCAGTGCTCTCAAATTCGTAGCATGAGGGCTGAAATTGGTCAATGTGCTCGATCTGGGCTGTGCAGAGCACATCATGACCAAAATGGAGAAATAGGGGGTGTTTTGGGGGGGGGGGGGGGTTCCTTGGCCATTATCAGGCAAGGTTGCACTAGTCAACATCAGTGAAGTTGCGGACGTTGCAACACGCAAAACGTCTTGGTAGCTCCAGTGACTTTGCATCCCATGGGAACCTAAGCTCTGCACAGCCCAATACTCTGAAATTGGTAATATGAGGGCTCAAGTCGGTCAATGTGCTCGATGTGGGCTTTGCAGAACCCAACATGACCAAAATGGAGAATTGGGGGATGTCTCGGGGGGGTCCTTGGACATCATCAAGTAAGTTTGCACCAATCAGCAGCAGTGGAGTTGCGGAATTTCCATAAAGCACAGTGTCGGAGTAGCTTCAGTAAATTTGCAACCAACTGTCTCGTGCGATCCGCAAGGTACAACATCCTTGGAATAGGTGATGTCAAGGTTGATCGAAATCCTTCCTTGCACTCCATTTGAGCTCTGCACAGTCTAGCTTCCCCAAATCAATAAATCGGAAATTGGGAAGGTTGGCGGGGGGGGGGGGTTCCTTGGCCATCATCAGGCAAAATGGCACCACTCAACAGCAATGAAGTACCGGAAGTTCGAACAAGTACAATGCTCTATGGCTCAGGTGCATTTGCATCCGATTGTCGTCTGGGCTTGGTAGGGCCCAGCAAACCGAAATCGCTTGGTGTCACATTGAAATTGGTGCTTACACTTCATCTAGGCTCTCCGTCCCAGGGGCCCGTCGAATTGGAGTTGCATTATAATGAAGCAAAACGAAAGGCAACGGGCTCACAAGACAATAGCGTACGTCTTGAAGGGTGGATGCGCTCAACCGGCATGTCGGGATGACCAAAGTGATACCACCACCATTCCCCAGCGTGGAGCTCCTTCGCGAGCTTTTGGAAGCCTGGTATTGTACTTTGCGGCGAGGCCATGTACTTGCAAAGACACCACAAATTTTACAAGTTGCCATCTCGCGAAGCATCGCATTGCAAAAAGGGCAATCAAGTGCCCGCCCTTGACCATCGTGCTGAGTGCGTCCGTGAAAGTGGTACCACACGTCAAGGCCATATGGGCAGCTGGCCTCAGTTGCTTGACGATGGTCTCCGTGTTGTTGGAGTTCGCAGTCAGCCCCACCTCCACAATTGCCTCACACATCAAGGTGCCCATTGTCTTCTTACACTGTGTGTCCTCGACCGCCAGTTGTAGGAAATTGTTCAACAATTGGGGTGCACTGTTCTCGCGTCCACTGTGTTGCGCCCTATTGTGTTGTCCAGCCAGCTTTCGCCTAATCTCAATTGTTCAACAATTGGGGTGCACTGCTCTCGTGTCCACTGTGTTGCGCCCTATTGTGTTGTCCAGCCAGCTTTCGCCTAATCTCAACGGATGTACAAACTTGATGATGCGCACGTCAAAATTGGTCATCCATTCCTCCACCTCGCCCATCCTTGCTGTCACATCCTTGCTAAGTTCATCACTGTCGGGGATGTGCACCTTTGGTTGGATGGACCTCCCACCGGTGACTGCAAAGTGCCGGGTGAAGGGGAAAAAAGAATGGTCAGGTGGTGCCCCTGCAGCAACATCCTGCAGGCACACCATGTCGCAATGGGGGGGGGGTATACATAAGGTTCGTGGTGGGGTACACCTGGACGTGGGCGTCCTTGGGCGTCCCCACCGGGTTAGTACACATGGAATTGAGTAGTTGGTCAATGGTGGCGGGTTGAGGGACAGATGCAAAAACTTAAGGGAGGGGAGTTGGAAGCGGAGTTCCCTCCACAAATTTGTGGCCCACGCCTTCCCACCAAGATAAGAGTTGCCCGAGGGGCTGCGCGGGTCAATGAGAATTACGTCAGGGGAGGGGGTGAGGGATGCTGCCCAAACCACTACATCATCCACCCCCAATGTCCCCGACTGGTAGGTCGCCTCCCCCATTGGGTGGTGGGCGACAGGGAGGGCTTGGTACTGCGCCAGGGTGTCGGTAGCAGGATAGGGGCACGAATGCAGGGAGGCGAGCTGCGACAAAGTCTGCTGTGACATGGTCACAAAAAGCAGTAAAGCAAGGCTTTGAGAGCTGTGAGAAAGCGAAGCAGTGGAGAGTGGGGCAAATTCACGTGAAATTCGTACGAAATTCATACGAATCTCACAATCTAATGAATCTGTGAACGTACCGTAAATTTATGTGTGAATTTGGGTGCGTGAATTTTAGATTCAACCAAATCCCACCGAATATATCCAACCATGTGGCTACTTGAAACCCCTGATTTGCACACATTTGTTGTACCACACTTTGGGCGAGGATAGCACGAGAAACACACACAATGGCACCAAATTACGCGCAAAACACAACAAAAACTTGTCAAATTCACGTTACCATGAATGTCCCATTCAAACGGCCGGTTCACGAAGGGTACATGTTGTCCAGAACCGGTAGCTACAATCGGCCGTCAGGGGGGTTTGCAAGTAGGTCCTCCTTTACCTCGGCCACATGGTCCCAAACCATGAGCCATAATTGCCCATACTCGATGGTCCTGTCAATATTCAATTCCTTGCGATTCACGTTGGTCCTGCGAAATTCCACGTAAATTGCAATGGCCGGCACACTTATCGAAGCCCTGGATACTACCCATTGTCCGTGTCACACGAGACTTGTCCCCCACTTGAGAGGGGGATGGACTCACTTGGATGGCCCAAGCAATAGTGCTATTGTACATAGCTTACCCCATGGAGGGCCCTGGCCGCGGTGCGTCCACTTTCTCAGCATCTGGTCTGTCCATCGTTGGTTTTTCACAAAGGTTTCGATCCGTGGCAATGTCGTTTGGTATGTCACACATGTCTCAGAAACACACGGACTTTAACAAACAAATTAGGTTGGTTAAAACAAGACAACAAGCACACAGTTCGAAGAATCAATGATATAAAATTGCAGATTGGACAACAAATTAGCCAGAACTATGCATTCCATTCGGCAGCCAGAGGGGTTGAAATACGCAAAACTGTCTTCAACACAGCAAATCAATGTGGAGGCGTCTGCAATGCAAAGTCCACTGCACGCTGATAGTCAGGGTACCAAAGAGGCCCAGCAAAATGTCCCTCGTTGACACACGTATAGAATAAGAGTAAAATTAGGCCCGTCCAATGAGATTGCAAACGGCGCTCAACACGAGAACCCAACCGGGTCGTGGCATTCTACCGTCGGACATCGTAGCAGCGCATCAGTGCAACAGTGCCCAACACACCTCTTCGAGGGTCACACAGGCTGACACAGCGGGTGCACACTACAATACCAAAGCAGGGAGATGTGTGCACATATCACAACATAGTGATGGCATGGACCACAACTGGCCCAGCCCTAAGAAAGAAACGGAAAATGACCATTGTGCGCACATATTGGGCAATCGTGACACGCTAGGCTCTGCAGGGCCCAGAGCAAGGAGAACTGGCAATACCACCCCTCAAAACTCGGCCTTAGACAAAGCCGGGCTCTGCAAAAACCAGACAGACGCAATAATAGGTCAAAATCACGCAACGCCTCACTGCGCACAACAAGCTCAGAGCCATCAAAGATGGTGTCTAAGTCTACAGCATCCCTGGCCCAAATCACAGCGACACCATCGCGCACATGATCAATGAACATTGTATTTGGCACTGAATAAACAATCTGCTCCATTGCAATTGGTATGCACCCAAGTGTTTCTACAACGGCCCGGGCCTGGCGGCGCTACATAGGTGGCCTAAGTGGGACATGTTGCTGTATGTAATCCATGGCATCATCGCGGAGCCCTTCTGCATCGACCAGGGTGTGCACAAAACACTTTGTAATAGACTTGACAAACGCAACCGTTGCCGTAACCCCGCTTCCCGTTTTGGGTAACGTATATGTTGTGCGTTTTTTGGCCTGAACCACACTGAGTGGACCCGAGGACCATCGCAAAGTGGGATGCTGCTAGCGTCTTGCACCACGCATTAGTGCCCATACCCTGTTCCGCACCTCAACACACACAGTTTCGGAGAAGGACTCCATTGTACATGACCGCTCACGGGGGGGGCATGCTGCGGAAAAGGTCTCTTGCCTCATGCGGCGTGTGCTTGTCGGGGTGTGCTTGCACCGTGCCAGCAATTTCGCGAGCGGGGCCTAACAACATTCCTCCACATGGGCGACACCGGGCGTGTGGTCGTGCCATTCCGTATTGTACAGAAGTGCACAGCATATGGTGCGGACATAGTCCATTTTCGCTGCAGCTGGAACGGCAAGGTCCAGGAGTAGACCAACACAGCGCTGAAGTTCACGTGTGTGGCTACTATACTCGACCCGTTGGCGCGCCCAGCCCAGGTGCAACCACGCACTAAGTGTCCCACTACAAAAATGGTTGGGAGGTAATAATTAAGGAGAGAATCTAGACCTCGAAGGATGCGCAACCCGTCGTGTGTGTAGGGCTGCTTGATCGGCACGTCCCTCAAACATGGTGATTTTTTGCCAAAATTGTGGCTGTATGTCTGGGGCTGCCATAAGCAGCGCAACGAGACTGTTCTCTATGACAGTCAGTTTGGAGTGATTATATAAGTGCGCACCGGTCCCCAACACGGGAGCATTGATGTACGCAAACAAAGGAAAGAATTTACGCCCAATGGTATTGGAAACGTGTTTGTAAGGGTGCCACAGACCGTAACTTTGGGAGATACCCCGCAACGAATCCCGAAGATTCCAGTCAATGGTTGCTCGGGAGTACAAAAATTTGAGCACCCAGTAGTGGATATTGCAATCAACGAGCAATGCCATCGGGTTGTGACAATGTCGTTGGGTGCTGCGTAGCATATCGAGCAGATCCAAGAGCACTTGGTTCTAACCTGTACCGGACTCATATATGCCCAATGGCTGCCAAAAGAGTTGCTGTCTACTAGCCTCCCGGGCAACATCCAGGGGGGCAAGGATGGATCTTCGAGAAATGGGTGCATTGCACATATCAGTGCACACCTTCAACATTTCCCTGTGCTGTTGAACACCTGCCATGGGCACTATGCCAATGTGGTCCACAAGGTCTTGCAAACTCGGGTGACCAACAAAAAGGCGAAAGGGGGTTGCGTGCAAGACCGCTATTGCGGTGACATCCACACAGACATTGGGCTTCAGTGGATCGGCCCGAAATTGGGCATGCCACTAGCTGTCGAACCACGCCTCAATATAACGCCGGACAATGCTACGCCACAGTTGCGGAACTGCAATGCCCCCTGGTTTGCAATAGACATCTAGGATGGCTTGGTGAGACGTGCGTGCACCAGGTTGCAGCTATCTGCCCGCATGGCAGCAATGGTGCTCTCACCACTGAGGACGGCACCTTATGGCAACACCATGCAACGCATACCAAACCATACATAAGAAGCCTTCTTCGAAAAATTAGTTAGCCACCGCGGTAATTGTTTTCGTGCCATCGCCTTGCGAATGGGGTTAAGCGTAACGCGCGACTGTTTGTTAACACGTAGACCCGCAAAAGATTGTACGAATTGCTCTGCCACACCGTATCCCACAACCGATAGCATCATTTGGCCACCAGTGCGCGATTGTTTCTTACAAAGAGACCGCATGCAGCTTACATGCAACGCCATAGAAACCAATGCCATGGTGAGAAGACAGTCTGGATGGCACAACAAGAAAAGGCGGTAACCAAAACGGGACACTAGCAATAGGGCGTGGACTAGCACATACCATGCATACTGAAGGCTAAATTCACAAGTGAGATAAAAAAAGTACGGACTTCCATTGTGAATACGAGGCACAAAAGACACAAAAGTAGGTTTTTTAATAAGGCTAGTCTCTGTTGAGCCCGACATCCGAACAAGGGTAACGGCGGGCCGCGTAAAAGACATGGGGGACATAAGGAAATAAGAACAAGGAATCGAGAAGGTGTGAAAGTAGCATTGGACGCACGTTGGGCTCTGCACAGCCCAGAGTCCTGAAAAGTGAGACTTCTATGGAGCATAAGGTACATATGGGAATGAGGCCAAGCACTTAATGATGGCAAAGGTAATATTGTTTTCCGGTATTTTGCCGGTGGCACATCAGGTAGTAGTGACCAACGTGACCGATACTGACCATCGCTATTTGCTGGGACAGTAGATGGTATTGGGGACGTAGATTGAGCGACGCCCGGCGACAAAGCAACATGCGCATGTGGCAACGGTGAGGCAACATGCGCATGTGGCAACGGTGAGGACCTCGGGGTGTGTTCATTGTCCGCAATACCGGCAGTGGGCAACAGGGAAGTGCGTCGCGGGGGGTGGCACGAAGGAAGTCCTTGGGGGTATCACATTATCAAGCACGGGCACCGGCGCACTAATTGAAGGCCTACCAATGCAGTTGATTGGTGTGCAACTCAACACACGGGGGGTGCTGCATGTGGTACAGGCCCCGGTGGCAACAGGCTGTACTTTGAATGACCACCCGTGTGGTCTCCTTCGACAAGTGGTCTAAGCGACCCTATATGTTGGGGATAGCAGTTGTGCCGATCAATCTATGTCAGTAGGGGTAGGTGTGCATAATGGGGAGGAAGTGGCCGAGGAGGTGAGATACGGAGATGGAAAAAGGCGCAACACGGGGGCGTGATTTTGGATTAAGTGTATCCAAGATCAATGCAGCCCGCTCCTCGCCGCGTGACAGAAAATGGGATCGTCATACCCGATCCCATTGCTCTTATGTGACAAGGGGGTTGCGCATTGGGTTCCGCAATGCGAAACGGAACCGCGCGTGAAGCCCCCTGATGTATTGCACAATCAATTGTGGCTGGCCACCACTGCTGTCCCTCAGCAACTCCATTGTATTCATCAATAGGTCATTGAGGGAGGCCTTTGGTGGGGTTGGCTGGTCCGTTGGGACAAACTTTGGTGGCCGCAGTGGGGATTAGGGTGCTGACCCCGTAACCATATAATATACATAATGTATAGTAATAATATAATATAATATATAATCGCCTCTCGCAAGGCGAGCGTAGCAGCAGCACGTGCTGCCGTTTCTCCGGTCAATGGGACCGTTAAGGGTACAGGTCCCACAACCTCATCTCCCCTGGACACCTCCGCATCTCTAACACGTGGAAAATCAGCCATGGCTATTGTAAAAAGAGAATAGCAAGTTGCATGTACTTTGTATATGGGACATGTAACCAAATAGTAATTTCAACAGCACCACACAGTATGCACAACGTGAACTACAATAGAGTAGGGTATACTAAACAATGTGCAATAGAATCAGACACGCACAAGAATACAAACATCAGATCACGAAGCTGCAACTATACTTGCGTGCAAACAATCTAAGGCTTCCCTAGTGACCGAAAGTTAACCTAATACGGCGAATATCTGGCCAAAAATGAACACGTTCATCTCAAGTAACAATTTCTTAAGGGGGGTTAGGGGGTTTGCCGTGCAAATTATGACCCCATAGGTTGCCTTACGGGCTTGGGTGTAATTTTCCCCCGGGGGTTGGTGGGGGGGTTCTACCCATGTGGTTGTTTCAAAATGTTAACATGGCTCTCGGCTTTAATTTTTGTT
This sequence comes from Eutreptiella sp. 'Long Island Sound 2002', assembly GCA_964036045.1. Classification (NCBI taxonomy): domain Eukaryota; phylum Euglenozoa; class Euglenophyceae; order Eutreptiales; family Eutreptiaceae; genus Eutreptiella; species Eutreptiella sp. 'Long Island Sound 2002'. Next base: position 110,979,046 of record OZ038381.1, read on the forward strand.
TTTCAATCTTGGATGAATATTTGAAAAGTTAAAAATTAATGAGTCGCCAGCATTAATATTAATCTCACAAATATGAACTCTATTCCCCAAAAAAAAACCCTCCTAACAATGGCACGACACAAGATGCAATGCATTATGTGTCTATTCACGCATGTTGTGCATGGCCATTGTGGCCTGTTGGGTCCCTATGCGGGCCTTCACACCTCATGGGACCCCGTAATGGGGTCCCATGTCTTCGTGGGTTCCGATGGGGGGTTAGCGGGCTTAGTGGGTCCGGTGGTAGGGTTCGGGTTCGGGAGGTTAGTCCCTTCGTTTGTGGGGGCGGGGGGTTGGGGCTTTTTCTTGCCCGGACCGCGCCTCTTCCTGGTACTGCTTGGCCTCCTCGGGGGTGGGGAAGAGGAGGTGCCGGCACACCTCGTAGAGGGTGGTGCCGCCCGGGTATTCCAGCCAAAAGGCACCATACTTCCGCCCATGGACACCGCGGACGGTGCCCTTCTCTACCCTGGTGGGGTAGGGGACGTGGGCGACCGTCCCGACGATCAGATCGCCGGAACGGTCGTCCTTCTTCTCGGCTGTTGCACCCCCACCCTTGGGGATTCCGGTCTTGGTCGGGGGGGGGGGGGGGTGGGCGGTGGCAATCTTGGGGGGGGGGGGGTTAGAGGCGGCAACGGCCTTCGTAGGCCGTGCGGTGGGGGTGGGGACTGGGGGTTTTAGGTTTTTGCCACGGAGGATCACCGTGTCGTCACTTTTCGACCGGGACTCAAAGGAGAACCTGCGTTCTTTGAGGGGGGGTGGGCAGGTTGGGTAGCGGCTTGGGTTGGGGGGGGGGGGGGGTTGGCGGGGTGCTGGTGGACGTCCCCCCCCACCACCTGCTCGTCGCTCACCCCACCCCCTCCAATGCCCCCCCATAACCGCTCATCCCCCCCCCCCCCCCGCATACCCCACCTCATGCATGGCCGCCATTGGAGGGAGGGCGTGCGGATCTCTACCGTCACCCCCGTGCTGGCGCCCCTCTGGGACCTCGGCCCCCTCCCAGCCCGCCGAGCCAGGGCGGCCGCCCTGCAGCCCTGGGTCGACGCGCCGCAGAGCCGGGCGCTCCTGGTCAAGTGGGGGACGACGAGGCCGAGGGCTCCGGGGGCCATTGGGTGGGTATCACCCACGACGGCTCCGTCCGGTGCCTCCTGCGGGGCGTCAGGCCCCTCGCCCCGCCCAGGGACGCGCGCGTAGCGGCGGCCGAGGTGCTGGCCTCCATCCCACGGGTGTATGCTTTGTGGTGCGCGGTGCTGCCAGCCTCGTGAGCGCCGCGGCCGCCCCCACAGGACCCCCGCCTAGAGAGGGACGCCCACGCTCGGGCGTGGCTCGCGATCCGGCGGCGTGGGGGCGGCGCCGCAGGGTGCAGGTTGTGTTCGAAACGCCCCGACCCAGGTGTGCGGTCACTAGGCAGCCCTGCCGGTGAGATTGCCGAGGCCCTCCCTCCCCCCCGTCTTATTTTTACCCCCCGGCCCCTCCCTCGCCCCCCCCCCCGCCCGGCGAGCGGGGGAACGTGGCGGGCGGGGACACCGACCCCCCCCAGGGTGGCGGGTCTATGCACCCCTTCCGCGGCCCCGCAGCAACGGGGTGGGGGCAGACTGCAGTGGCGCGGCGACCCTCCCTCCCCCCCCCCCCGACCCTCCCCCCCAACCTCCCGCCCCCCCCACCCTCCCCCCACCCCCTCCCCGCCCGACCCGCGGCACGGCGGCGAGCCTGCCCCCCCCAGCCCGCGGCGGCTGGGTGCGCACAGCATGATATGCAGAGTCGTCGGGACAGCCATCGAGCAACCCCCGGGCGGCCTGTGAGCCTCAAGATCGGCCCTCAAATCAAATCAAATCAAATCCCACCTCCTGCATCGGAGCCCAACCGCTGGGCCGGAAGTGACGCGACGTCACCCAAACACCGCTCACCACACGCAAGGTCTCCCAGTCATGGAGACCGCGCAAGAGAGCAAGGCCCAAAGGTGGGTCTCGGGCGACGATAGGTTGCAGGGACCCCAGGGGTACTTCTTGGGATCCCTCAGCGTCCGGCCAGGCCACCCGGATGGGCCTGACATGCGTCCCTTTGACCACACAATCAATTGCCTAGAGACATGAAAAAAAACAAGAATTAATTTTTCCAGCAACTTTTTTAATTTTTTGACATTAATATTAACCTTTAAATTTTAATTTTTCGAGCGGCGGTTCAAAAATTCAATATTAATCTTGCAAAATCAATGCTGGCGACCTAAAAATTAAGCGAAACAAACAGGCACCATACCTCAAAAGTAGCACTGGTGCCTGCTGCCTGTACTGCCCCCCAGGCATCTCGGAAGTGAGACGCTGCGGTAGGGGCACCAATGAAGGCTCCCACGCTGGCGGTTGGGGCCGATTGGGCTGCTGGCTCGGCGATGTTCGCGGCCAGCGAGGGCGCCTTCTAGCTGCGGGAGTTCGGATTAGGCCCTCGTACGAGGGCTGACACCCCGGATCATAAATGGGTCGGGGCAGGGCCAGGACAGTGCCCGAGTCGACCCCGAACACGACGGCCTTGCCTGGCCGCCACTGCTTGACTGAGGTCAGCTAGGTCCGGTGCTGTAGCAGCAAATGGTAGTGCGCCGTCTGAAAACGGACGGCCCGGGGGTCAAACAACAAAATTAGTGCGGGCAAGCTGCCCACACTGATGGTCCCAGGCATGGGGGCGAGGTGGGCACCAGTGAGGGGTTTCCGGACCCCCCCCCCCCATGGAGGCATCCATACCCGGGGTGCCTCTATGTTCCCCCTCCTTCCCGCGAATCAAACACCGGATCAACCTCCGAAAAATCCACACGAGTGTCATGTGGCTATACGCGGGGGAGGAAAAAACAGGTTGATCCCCCGCGCAGCCCCGCTCCAACACCCGGGCTGACCAGGGGATCGCGCATGCCTTCCGGGGGGCAGCGGACTGGGGGCCCAGGGCTTTGAGGAGCCACTGGGGGAGGGGAGGGGGGTGTTGGGGGGGGTCAACAACCTCAACTCCCTCCCCCTCCTCCCCGTCAATGTTTCCCTCGTCCACCACCACTTCCCCCTCCCCCTCTTCCTTAACCCTCCCCCCCGGGCTGGCCTGTACCCCCCCTAGCCCCTGGTTCCTCTGCCTCTCCCTCGTCGCCCTCTTCCCCCTCTTCTTTTTCTTCTTCCCCTTCTTCTCCTTTCGTCGCCCATCCGAGGAGTCGTCGCTTGACTCCTAGGATGGGCGCGCTGGCGACGGGCGACTCTCCATGGGTGGAGGCAAGGCTGGCGGAGCGGCTGGAGCTTGTCGTGGAGCTGCTACTGCCAGTCGTTCCTCCGCTTGGGCCATCTGTGGAGAGACACACGCGAAAAAACAAAATAAATTGTTTTCAATTTTTAAGCCCCCGAGTTAATTTTTTGAATTTCATATTCTCGACCGAAATGTTAATCAATATGTTAAACATTAATGCACGCGACTAGTAATATTAATCTCGAAATATTGATCAACTCGCCGCAAATATAGATCGGAACACACAAGCAAGCGTGCACAAGCAAAACACACTAGGGCTCGATTGTTGGCTGCCACCATGTCGGACAGAATCTTTTGCATTGCCGACGCGTCCAAGGCGAAAACAAAATTGGCGGAGGCAAACCAAGGGTGGAGGGCGGGGGGCTACAGGTGGCCATGAGCTTGGCCATGGTGCAAGGGGCGCTATGGGGGGTCCTGTAGTTGCGCAACATGAGGTCAAATTTTCAAAATCGCCACTCCCACACTTGCGAAACTAGCTCCCCCTCCTTCCAGTTGGGTTGCCCCCGGCATCCCCCCTCCCCTCCGGCCCGAGTGATCACTGTATGCGCGCTTAAGGATGTCGTTGAGGCTCTCAACGACATCCGCGCACACGGCACCCACCACAACCCCCAAGCCGAGTGCGTTGGCCACGGTCTCGGTGACATCCTCCTCCAAAAAGAGGAGGTAGTTTGATCGGCACGCCTCCTTGCAACAATGTGCACGGTAGGCGCGCGCCACCTCGGCCGCACGTAGGTCCCCGCGGGGCGCCTTGTCCGTGCACAACTCCCCTAGGAGGTCACACATGGCCACAACGGCTTGCCATTCACCATCCTCCGGGACGTAGTCCAACAACCGACCAAGTTCCTCCCACGCGAGGAACATCGCACGGGCCTCCTCCCCGTCGGGTGCCGCCGTCGCACCCCACTTCACACCCGTGCGGGCCCAGTAAGAGGACCCGTTGCACGGCGTTGGCGTTCTCCTTGGGAAGGTCCACGAGGCGTGTTTCAATGATCGCCAATTGGAACCGGCCTATGGCCATGCAACAATGGAGGATGCATAGGAAAACCACGCACCGGTCAACCACAATGTGTGGATCCCCTATGCATCCCCCATTCTCCAAGCTACGGGCAGTCTCCTTGTACCGGAGGTGGACCGCCTCCTCACGGTCCAATGTGCGCCGGGTCGCCACGTTGACCCACGCCCTCGCAACCTTGTCCCACACCCCCATATGGTAAGTTGAGCCCACCAAAGGCGAGGCGGACACACCGATAAGGCGCCGCACGAAGGGTTGGTCTCCCCCGATGACCGACCTGCTTGGCACCCAGCGCGACACCGAGTAGAACTTCCGGCAGTCTTGTATGCACCGCAATACCTACAAAAAGGACATGGATTAATATTTGTATTAATTTCTCGAGATTGTTATTAAGATAATTTTTAAGTCGGCGTTAATATTAACCGAAGGCTAAATATTAATCTCCAAAAGTTAACGCAAAAATTAACAAACAACAAATGGGCCAAAAACCTTCAAAGTTGTCGGCCCATATCGTTGCTAGTGCCGCCATGTCCTTGTCCCCGCACACGGCCATCCCTATCACCCACAAGTACGCGGGTGTGCGGCCCCATGTGCCGTGGTTGAGGAGCCCAATGAAGAGTTGGGTCCGACTACCACCGGCGCACGGGTACGCATCCCCACGCACAATGAAGGTGAGGGGCCTTGTCCAATCGATGGTGTCCACTAGCGATGGACGTGATTGGACGTACCGGGCCCATGAGGGTACCGGCCAAGAGCGCCCACTTGCGGGGGGATCGGGGATGGACACGGGCGGCCGTAAGTCAAGGGGGGTGACCAACTCTTTCCACATGTCCGTGAACGTATCCCGAGTGGGATTGGGCTTGGGGAACGGGGGGCCCGTTGCGGCCGTGTAGGCCGACCCCTGGCGGCTCATATACTCCATCATGTGCCGGAATAAAAACTTGGGGACGTTCAAGTCCATGAGTAGGCCGATAAGGTCCGGGGCCGGGTAGAGGAGGGAGGCATATTGCTTCACCGCGTCCTTTTGATTGTCGCGAATGAGGGAGGGGTAGCCAACCTCCGTGGCCTCGGACCATCGGGCCCGAGCCAAGGGAGACGAAGCCACCCACTCACCAAGGAGTTGGGAGACCAATGGGTCCCGCAAGGTCTTGGCCGCACTCAAATGCACAAGCGTCATGCCAAGGTTGGTAAGGGTGTCCCGAGAGAAAGGCATCACAAGAGCTATACAAGGGAACATGGTGGTGTGGAGTGGGGGGGAATGCGGGCAACCGGAGGGGGGGGCGTCCAAGACACCCACCAACACAACATTGGAACGGCTCTAATATACTGTTGTGCAACAATATACCACGTAACACCCCTTGTGGGTCGTCATATGTGCATGGAAAAATGAGTACAAATGACCCAATCAAAAAAATTGAACGTTAATCTGTTAACATTTGCGAGATTAATGTATTAACCGGTTCATATATTAAAAATTAAAATTAACCATATTGATTTTAATTTCGGTCACTAGGGTTGTTGTATCGTACTCCCAAAGAGCTGCCAACTGTGATGCTTTCACAATACCACATTGGTACCATTGTACATCACGATACAACAGCAAGACGGCACAAACACATAGAAAAATATGACTGCACACCATATTTGGAATAAGTTTCAAAGTGTCATAGTGCTATTACGTCACATAACAGGAAGTTGAAATGGGACACCGTAAAGGTCGGGGCTTTGCATAGCCCAACCAACAGAGAAATCCTAATATGCACACCGTAAGTACCAAGTCTCCGAATGTTGGGCTCTGGAGAGCCCAGATTGTTGGAAAGTCCTAATATTGGTGTGTTTTTGGCATTTTCATCTGGATGATGTGGTGCATGTTGTAGCACGTGTCTTTGATCATTGCCCAACATGTATGCAGGCGTTGTATCGTTGATTCTTATTGCTGCTTAACGGGTCGGAGATGACGTTTAGGCATACTATGTTACAGCAGCAGGGAACGTATACCATGTCACCCAGCGCCATGTTGCGTGGCCACTGGACCACAGCATACATGGGCCAATTGTGGCAACAGGGGTTCGCACACATGCAATAACTTGTAGCCTCGGCTCTGTAGAGCCGAGAAAGCTAATGTGTAAGTGTGTAATATCGGGGCACAAAATGACTTCCACAACTGTTTTGGGCTCTGCAGAGCCGAGCCTAAGGCAAAAATGCAAATTTGCACCACCATTTTAGCATATGCAAAACCCCACCTACCACCCTTTTTTCGCCACACGATAGGGGGCACTATGGGCCTCCTTAGTACATGGCGGCGGTTCCTCATGCCACTCGTACCTTATAAACAAATGCGACGACCCCGGTTTGTTGTGCCCATCGCCCCGCAAAATGTTGTCCCTGTAGGGAGTATTGCAAAATAGTGACGCGAAAAGCCGGGCCGGAATGTTGAACACACCAATTGCACTCCCTAATGAACATTACCGGGTAAACAACGCGGGAATGTAGTGAAAGCGCAGTGTCGGCAAGGCTGTAGCGTGCACAAGGCAACTATCCTCCAATGTTGTACAGGGTTGCGGTAGTTGGGACAATTGTACTACCCTTGCGTCGGTCACCGGCCTCCGATTGTGACCCGATATGAAAAGGGATGCAAACAAGCGCTCCATGTGGATCAACCGGAGAGTGTTCACAATGACATAACCAGATTCTAGTGAACCAACATTTAAAAAGGTGCAAAATAGCAAGAATTTGCGCCATCTCATTGTAACACAATACTCATAGGCATACCACATGCTTTAGATAACATGTCTCTCGTGCAGTACATTGAGATCAAAAGCAGAATACCTTGGGATGTACCAGAACCTAGACATGTGATGGTGTAGTTTCATATCCACCAGAAGTGGGAGGGGTGTGATGAGTTTTCTGTTGTAGTTCTGCCGCCAAACCTAAGAGTAGAACCACCCCGATGTTGGACCCCGTAACCACCCGTGCCATCATCAAGCGACACCATTGTGCGCTTTCAACCTAGCGGCGAGCAATGTCCGATGGACATGTGACCTGATGTAGCAGGCAATTAGCGAATGAGTATCCCAAGCAATGGAATGCTACACTTACTTACTTGAAAAGAATTTGTTTGCAACGGAATCTATGTTGACAACAATAGATGTCAATGAGGAATACCCTGGGAAGGGATCAACCCCAATGGGAGGTTTGGGCCACCGAAAACTGTACAATGAAATGGCCTATTGGCGCTGTGACGCGTTGAGGGAAACGGTCCTCGATAAAAATGATCTCCCCATAGCACAAACTAGAACAATGTAATGGCGCGCGGTAGCTCAGGAGCAATGGCACCAGCCCGGGTGGCAACATTACGATGATTGTTTGAACACTGGCCACCGCAAGCCATTTTCCCGCAAAGACAACGAGTAGCATCAAAATGGCCCTGGTCTTCATTTGGTCCTGTCTAGCGGGGCTTCCACCTCCAATGAAACAATAAACACATGCTATAAGCCTTGATGAGTAACCCGGTGCACCATTTACTCCGGACGCTACAGCCTACTAATTAGCATGTTCAGAAATGAATTGGGCAACAGTATACCTCGAATGCCGATTGTCCCATGTGCCCATGTAGAACAACACAAACTCTTGACCTGTTCCACAAAGTACAGCAAAATTGGCTAACCCGGTAGGAGTTGCAAACTCCTTACTCTGTGTGCGAGGAAGTTACGAAAAGGTTCAGCATCCACAGCACCATCAACATACGAGCTATTCAGAACATCAATGAATATGTGGAATGTGTCGTAAAAGAACCAACTAGAATGCATTTTTGACCGAAAAAGAACGGTATGCAGACCGTTCTTGAAGTGGAAATGACCATCTAGGGTAGGTATATAAAGCATTTGAGCTACACCCAAAGCAACTCAGTAGCCACCTGCTAGAAGCAGGTGTACGTTTTGGTCTCTACAAACGGGGTTTTTTGGGCCACACGACAACGGCACGCACCGAACGGGATTGTATAGACATGTACAGTCACAAGTGGTGTTAACGCGCAGCAGAAGCAATGAAATTACTAAGAAATAATTGGAAAAACTAGTACACAGCGGGCACTAAGTTCTGCCATCAACGAAAACGGCCGCTACACTTGTACGTGACAACAGTCATCATCATATCCCTCACAAACACCGTATGGTGAAGTTTTGTGAAAAGAAGGGTATGCAGACCGAAAATAGCGCTTTTTGGGTGTAATTTATACGCTTGGGGTCATAAATCAAAATTTCCATCATGGTGTAAACCACCACTCTTGAAAACATGCACTGTCCTGCAAGGTGAGGAAACGTAAATTGAAACCCAGGATGTCACGCTACTTCAACGTGCCATGAGGTCACTTGTTTAGGGTGGTCGGTTAGAGCTGCTCAAGGCGATGCTCTGCCACTGTTGTGGGAAGAACAGGGAGACTGCGTTACAACGCTTTCATGGAGCCTAGGTGGCCATGGCAAGGAGTGAAGGGCAACCCCGACTCAAGGGTGTGCGCCGCGACATTTTGGCAGAGCGGCACATCCCTATTTACATTGCACACGGCATGTTGCGTGTTGCATAGTGTGCCCTAAATGGGACACTGAAAGTATTGCATGAACATGGCTGTTTGTCAATGCCGGCGGCACCAAGACTTGTACAAGACTACTTGAATGGTGCTCGGAAGGCCGCCCGCATTGTGCCACACGGGGAGCAGGGTACGTAAAAGGATTGAATTGGGAGCCCCGGTGTATTTTGTCAAGGTGAGATTGTTGCAATCATTGATGCACAATGTGGGCCCAATGCTTGGGGCACCAATGGCAGGGACGCCCTTGGGACGATGCATGTAGAGAATGGTGGGAGGCCTTCACTACTATGGTCAACATTGCTTGGAAACAATGTTTCTTAGCGGGCATGAACAATGTGGGTTGTTGCAAAAGCAGCGAACAATAGGGCAAAGGCATCTTGCTCTGAGGTGGAGCAAGACATCGCGGAAGCACATGTGTTTTGACCACATGTTTGCGCAGCTTCACAAATGGAAGACCTTGGCGAGGGTCAACTACTTTGCCTTGGAAAGTAGCCATGAACGATTGAAGAGGCTCCTTAGGAATAGCGGGGGCTGAATCTCTTGAACAATAAGTGAGGCCTCTGGTCGTGTGGCGGACAACCACACATTGGATGATGCGCTCCGCAAAGACGGTTGGGAAGTGGGGAGTAGGGCAGCGACCGAGAAACCGGAGAACTAACGCCGGTGCATAGCTTGGCCACGCGCCTGGCGGGGGACAAAGGGCGGCGCGGTACATGGTGGACAAAGTCGCGAGGCGGGCATCGCGGCAAAAGACACCAATAAAGTAAGGACACGAGGTTGAAGATTTGTTGTTTCTTGCGTGATCAATTAACCTTTAGTGAACCTTCACTTTGCAGATAAACAAACAAATCCAGCTTTGGGCGAAAGCTAAGTGAAAGCCGAGTGAAAGCTAAATGCACCAATCACTCAAAGTTCAGTGAGGGTTCCGTGGCAATTTACTCAAGATCAAGTCGAATGGCAAGGTCAAATTGGTGTTCGAAAAACGGTGTCAGCTAGTATCGAAAACCGACATGGTGGGTATGCAAATCACCTGGGGGACATCCACATTGCCCCCCACGACTAACACGTAGCAATTTGGACGTGGAGGAGCATGAAAGCGACCACTTAGCCCTAAGTGAACAAATGCCGCTACCCACTAAACCACAACGTCACTAGTCTAGGCGAACAATAGGTGACTACGAGACGATCTGCTCCACGAGCCCCTCCTCCGAACAACATTACGACACGGATGTGTTGAAATTTCACAGTCGGAGCTAACACGGATCACCCCACTCCTGCAACGCCTCTTCCACGGCAGCCTTCTTTCAAACCGACTAAAGGTGATATTTTGGAGGTTGAGGTTGTCGTGAATGCCCCGGAGTAAATAATCATCAACCCTCACACAATGCTCCATAATCCCATTGTGCAATCGGCCGAAGAGCTTGAATGCAGGAGGGATGGCCTTCAAGATGTTAGAAAAGGTAACTAGCGATCAAGGCCTCAGTGAACAAACAACAAAACCTTCATGTGATGGCCCTACAATTCATAATAAAATGAGGATGACACAAAGCATTCACAAAGCAAAGCATTCTTCTTTGCAACTCATGGTGACCCGAGGGCAAACACTGGTTATGTGTGCCGTTTCACACATTTCACATCAATTTTCAGCCCGGCAAAGACACAATGGCTTGAGGGGAACCCCCGCCTTTACCCTTGCCGCAGCAACCTTGTCCCACACCCATATTGTAAATACAACACACCATAAGCGATAATAAGAAGCCAATAAGGCGTGTGAAAAAGGGTTGGTCCCCCGCGATGACCAACTCATTGGGCATCTACTTCGTCCCCCAATACAACCTGTTGGAGTCATGTACGGAATGCAACACGTGCAAAAAAAAGGTAGTTGTTTTTGGCGTTTTCGAGGTCAATGTTAGATCAATTTTTCAATGGATGTTAATGTCCGCCAAATATCAAATATTAGCCTCCAGAAATTAACACAAAAACAAAAGCGAAAGGAAACAGCCTTATACCTGCAATTATTGGGACTATGTTGTCGTCAGCGCGGCCATGCCCTTATCCCCGCATACGGCCGTCCCAATCACCCATATGTAGGCGGGTGTGCCGGCCGGGTGTGGTGTTTGAACAGCCCAATGCATAGTTGGGTCACACTTGCACCGGTGCACGGGTAAGCATCCCCCCGAAGGAGGAAATTGAGCGGCCTCTTCCAATCGGTGGCGTCCACAAGGGGCGGGCGGGATTGGATGTAGCGGACAGAGGATTGTAGCGGCCAAAAGCGGCCGCTTGTAGGCGGCTGCGGCACGGACATGGGTGCATCCAACACAAGGGGCTTCAACAACTCCTTCCATGTGTCCGTGAAGCGGTCACGTGAAGGGATACGTTGGGGGAATGGGAGGCCTATCGAGGCGGTGTAAGCGGCCCACCGGCTAGCCATAAAGTCCGTCGCATGCCGGAGGCCGGATTTGCGGACATTCAAGTGCATAAGGAGCCAATCAACTCGGTTGCGGGGAGGAGGACGGAAGCATATTGCTTCACTGCCTCTATTTGCTTGTTGCGGATGCAGGTGAGTTGGGCAACCTCGGTGGCCTCGTACTAGTGGGCCTTAGCCGAAGGGATTGAGGCCACCCACTGGCCACGGAGTTGGGAGACCAAAGGGTCCCGCAAACTCTTGGCCCCACTCAAACGTGTGAGTGTCATACTTAGTTCGACAATGGTGTCCTAAGAGAAAGGCATAACAAAAGCTACACAATAGAATAGGGTAGTTGGGAGTGGTGTGAGTAGGGGGACCGGGAGAAGGATGTGGGGAGAAGGATGTGGGCCTATGTGACTACCTCCAAGAGTATGGAACCCCTCTAGCACCCTGTTGTGCACCCTTTGACCAACCGAAAACCCTGAATGGGCACAGCACACGCATAGGCAAAGCGGTGCGAACGAGCCCAAATTGGGTTAACGTCTTAATATTTGACAGGTTAATTTTCACCCCATTCCATATCTATGAAAAAAATTAACATTACCTATATTGCTTGTAGCGTAGGGCCCTGCGGAAAGGCTCTTACAGTTGCGCGGTGGGCTGAGGTATCCTTCATGGTAGCAATGCGAAACACAAAACGATCAAAATGGTACCTTGCGGGATGGGGCACCCCGTGAGATACGTGCGGCTTTGACGTGACGGCCGTGCCACACAGTGCATCTGTGTCCTCTCATCATCATCCTACGGGTTCCCTTGGCATGGGGTGTTAGCGGTCACAACCTCCATTGCATTTGTGAGGAGGTGGAGTGGAGGCCTTCTTTGTTGCATGTTTGCCCATCTCTGCTATCAAGAGATGAGCCTCAGCTTGGAGAATGAAGGTTGTGTAGGGGACCAGCACATTGTGGTGGAGCGGTGCTTGGTCTTCCTATGCATCCTCCATTGTTGCATGGCCATGGGCCGCCTCCAAGTGGCCTTCATTGAGGGTCCCCGAGGACGACGCCACGGCCGTGCAATGCGTGCTATACCAGGCACACACGGGTGTTAGGTTGGGTTCCTTGGCTCCACCTAACGGAGAGGAGGCACTGGCGTTCTTCTTCCCATAAAAGGACATTGGGCCACTATTGGCCTATGCCCCGGAGGATGGAGAGTGGCAAACGGTGGTTGCCATGTGGGACCTCCTCCGGGACTTGTCCTCCGATAACCCACTTCGTGCCGACGTACGGCTAGCTGAGGTCGCGCCAGCCTGCCGCTTGCGTTGCTGCAAGGCCGCCTGCCAATCGAACTACCTTTTCTACTTGGAGGAGAACGTAACATTGGCGGTGGCTAATGCGGCGGATCTTGGGGTAGATTTGGGCACGGTGTGTGCCGATGTCGTTGATAGCCTCAATGCCATTGTCAAGCGGGCCTACAGCCACCACACGGCCCGCTTGGGGGGAGTTCCGGGGGCAACGGCATTACAACGGGAGGCACAAGTGGCCTTGCAGGCTTGGGGGTGGTGGGTTTTACAATTTGACCTTCCATTGCGACACCATCCGGCGCCCCATACCGGCCCGTGTACCATGGCCAAACTCATGGCCACCCAAAGCCCCCTTCCCTCCACCTTCTCTTTGCCACGCCCACCTCTTGTTTCACCACCACATGGACTGAGAAACGTTAAAGCCCCTCTTTGGGGACCTTGTAAAAGCCCAAGATTAGCGCCTGGTATGCTTGCTTTGCTTGTGTTCTTGATCCCGTGTGCTTTAATTTTTCGGTGATCTCATTTAATTTTTGTGCGTTAAGATTAACGCCGGCGACATTTAATATTTAATATACTAATTTATTTCTGGTGTTTAAACATTAAGACGCAACTATTAATGGTGGATGTCAAAAATGAATTTTTTTATTTTGCTCCTGCAGATGGGGCATGTGGAAGCACGCTTTGACAGTAGCGGCAGCAACCGCACGACCTCTCCCTCCGCCGAGTCAAGGGGGAGCGGACTCAAGCGAAGACTCCTCTGACCGGTGGACACCGCGCACAGTGCCCACCTCCACGCCCCATTAGGAGAGGACGTGGACCTTGGTGTCGACAATGGGACCCTCGGCACGACCCCCCCCCCTTTGGGGCGGTCGTCTTGGGGGCGCGTGTGGCCTTTGTAACCGAGGGGGGGGGGGCTTGGGGGGGGAGTTTCTTTTTTGAGCGGGGGAGGGCTCCATCCGATGAGTCATCCGACTGAAAAGGCAATCTGGGTATTTTCTTGGTTTGGGTGCTTTTGCTTGGACCTTTGCGGGGGGGAAGTGGTTCACTTCCTTCACTTCCTTCACCTCTTCCTCCACTTTCGAATCACGGCCCACCTTCCCTGCCCACATCCCCCCATCCTCCGCCCATGTGTAGCCCACCTGTCCCATCGTCGCTCACTCGCCACCCTTGTCCTGCTTGGTGGCCACCTAGACCTCCGAGCAAACCCTCCCATGCGCCCAATCCCTGGAACCCCTTACGACGCTAACCCCTTGGCGGGGTCGTTAGCAAGCATGCGTTGCAGGGTGCGAATGGCTGCTCCTGCGCCTGGTCGCGGTCACTCCATGCGATGCGCACCAGCCGTGCATCCCAAGCGTGGACCGGGATAGCAACGACCCGTTCATATAACAACGGGAGAAAGAATCAATTTTTGCGACATTTTTTTTACTTTTTGGAGTTTAATAGTAACTGGTAATTTTAATTTTTGCGCTGCCGATCGAAAAATGAAATGTTACCTTACAAAATTTAATGACAAATGAGGAAAAACTAACAAACAAGCAAACAAGCATACCACAACACCACTGGAGGCGCCCCGCGCCTGTACACAGCCAATCGCCGTCCGAAATAGCGTGGAGGCCGTCGGAGCCTCCACATGATCCCCCATGACGTCGGCGGGGGCGGCGGCGGGGAGGGGGGGGGGGGGGGGCAGCGGAAGCGGGCATGGGACAACTTGCGAAAGCGGTGTGGGTGGGCTGTGGGCCGGCCCCCGTGCCCTCGCATTGCTGCTGCACGGCGGGGTCATACACTGGCTGCAGTGCAGCGAACACCGCAGTGCACTGCACCGTGAAGTGGGCCCTCTTTCCTTGTCGCCACTGCCTGCACCATCCCAATGTGACCCCATGTTGCAGGGTGAGAAGGAAATATGCGGTTACAAACCGCACACCACAAGGATTGCCGCACCGATTGAGTGAGCTGAGAGAGCCCACACTAATGGCCTCAGGCAGAGGGCTCATGGGTTCACCTAGCAGTGGGCGCCAAGTCTACGTGCCCCCACGCCCAGTGTTCCGGTGTTTGGTGCCTTTGCCTTCGCCGTGCCGGCGAATCTGGCAGCGGACCACGCAGCGGAATACCCACTCCGAGGTCATGTGGGCGTGCGTGCTGCCCGCAAACAGGGGTTGATCCCCGGCACAACCCTCTTGCGGAGCATGTGCAGACCAAGGGATCACCCTTGCCGCGAACCTGATGATCAGGGCTTTTGGCAGCCACTAGGGAAGGGTTATTTGGGGCGGGGGGTTTGGGGGGGTTTGGACTGCACCACCTCCCCGTTCGCACCCCCCCCCACCGCTATCACTTCTTCTTTGCCTTCCTCCACCTTGAACCCCCCGCTCCACTGTCCCCTGCCCCCCCCCCTCCCTCTCTCTCTCTCTCTGTGTGTGTGTGTGTGTGTGCTTCTCTCCCTTTTTCTCCTTGTTTCTCCTTTTCTTGTCCGTCCGCCCGGAGGAAGGCGGGGGCTGTCCGGCCGGAATACCTAGACGACCCCAAGCTCTACAAGGCTGCTCCCAACCTCCTCCTCACCTCCCGCGGGCCGCCAATGTACACCTTGAGCGTGTTCGCAAGCCCAAGGCCAAGGCCACCCCATCCCCCTAGCCTTCGGGCTAGCATGACCCGAAGACTAACCCCCGAATAGACCCCAAGAGTAACCCCCAGACCGACCCCAAGACTAACCCCCCGACTGACCCCAAACTCCAAAACAGCCCCAACCCTAACCAAACCCCAGACCCAAGCCACTAATTGTGGGATCTCAAAGATGGGTCCCAAGGAGTGTGAGGACCCTTTACACCCTGATGGATGACACCACATGTGGATCAGCACAAAACTTGGCTATGACGGCCAAAATTGGTAACCGAATTGATGAAAAAAATATTGATTGTCTTGTTGTGTGTTTGTAGGGCTTTTTTTTAGCGAGGGTAAATTTTTTTGCTTGAAAACAGTTAATTTTTGCGAGGTTAATAGTAACGTGGGCGACGCTTTAATTTCTAATACTTCAAAAATTAATTGAAAAATTGAAATCAAAAATTAAACCCGAGGACCATTTGAATATTTTTTGCAAACAAACCCGTCAGACCCCCCCCCAACCGCGGGTGAAAATGGTACCCGATCCCGTAACACACCCCATGGGGGTGCAGTTTTTCTCGTCTAAACCCCTCAAAGCCCCCCAAAAGAGTGAACTTTTGGTTACTGTATTAATTTTTGGCCAACAATTAAAAACATTGGTTTGAATATAGGTCTCTAGAGTTGCCTCCGTGTTGTCTTTTGGCAGATAGCTTCCTGAAGGTGCAATGGTAGAAACCAAGGTTTTCGCAGCTCACCACAACCCCTCAAGCTGGGATCCTCGCCTCACAGCTGCTGAATGGTGCAAGAATTCTTAAGCTATGTACACAGAATCAGGCTTTCAATGGCACATTTGCGGCCATCTCCATTTGCAATGGAGTCTCTGTAACAGTTCCTAATCGTACTACTGCTTCCTTACGTAACTTGTGTACCTAAACGGACAATGTAACTTGCCAGAAGCACAAAAAGGCAACATGGGTGTGTCAGCCAAGGTGGGGTCAGTTCCCACCTGGCTGTGGGCTGTGCCGGGTGCAAACTCTAGTGAGCAGGTAACCTAACCCTAACCCTAACCCTAACCCTAACCCTAACCCTAATCAAGACTGAATATTGGGACCGAGCTGGTGGGGGAGGGAACATCAGCTATGACTAGTGAGGGACATCGAGAATGATTTACACATTGATGGCTCTTGACAAAGTGAAATCAGCCTGCAAGTGAACCCCATCACCACAAGGCCCACTTTCAAGGCTTTTTGGACTTCTAAGGGGCCAAAATGCCCCAAAATGGGCTCAAAATGGGCTCATTTCACCCGTTTGTGCACCCCAAATGGTCTAGGATGAGGTTTGAAAAAATGCGTTTTTGAGCCATTTTTGACCCATTTTTGGTCACAACAGAGCCCACTGTCAAGGCATTTTGGGATTTTCGGAGGACCAAACTGGGCCGCCACAAGCTCAAAATGGTCCACAAACACTTGTTTTAGCGTTGCACATGGTCTAGGACCATTTTTTAGAAAAGTCATCTTTTTGCCCCTACTGGACCCTGTTGACCCATTTGGGCACCCACCTGTTTGGGCTTGAGCTTGCACCTTGCCGCAGCCTAGTGGGCCTAGGTATTGGGGTCTAGGCGTCCGTTTGGGTAATTCTAAGGGGTGGAAACCACAAAAAGTGGGGGGTTGTTGGTGGAGTAGGTGCCCTCGGAATCGCATTTTGAGCCATGTAGCCAAAGATATGGCCTGTTCTTGGTTTGTGGCTGTCGCCATTTGGAGCTTTTGGGGCCTTTTTGGGCCGTTTCGGGGACATATCATGGAGTTAGAGGGCCGCAAAGAGCTCGTTGACACGGGGAAGTCAAGCCGCACGTGGAGTGTACCCACCGTTTCCCTTCGTTTGGCCGTCTTGGATGTGTTCCAGGGCTTTTTTAGTCCAAAATTGGCTATTTTTGGCCCTAAACTACAGTTTTTGAAATTGAGGTCCGCGACTTGGGAATCCCGTTCGCGGCCGCCACCGTTGAGTTTCTGGCTCAAACTTTGTGTGATTGTACTTCACACCCATAGGTATCATCCACCAAAATTTCAGCCGAATTTGAAGCACCACGACAGAATTCTGATTTTTACCCATTTCGCGCGTGCTGCTGCTTGCTTGCTTGCTGCTGCTGCTTGCTTGCTGCTGCTACTGCTGCTGCTGCTAAACCTAGTAGGTCCACCCTAGACACTAAAAAGGGTTATAAAACCAAGACTGGTTCCACCAGCTCGGGGACCCTAACCCTAATCAAGACTGAATATTGGGACCGAGCTGGTGGGGGAGGGAACATCAGCTATGACTAGTGAGGGACATCAAGAATGATTTGCACATTGATGGCTCTTGACAAAGTGGAATCAGCCTGCAAGTGAACCCCATCACCACAAGGCCCACTTTCAAGGCTTTTTGGACTTCTAAGGGGCCAAAATGCCCCAAAATGGGCTCAAAATGGGCTCATTTCACCCGTTTGTGCACCCCAAATGGTCTAGGATGAGGTTTGAAAAAATGCGTTTTTGACCCATTTTTGACCCATTTTTGGTCACAACACAGCCCCGTGTCAAGGCATTTTGGGATTTTCGGAGGACCAAAATGGGCCACCACAAGCTCAAAGCGGTCCAAAAACACTTGTTTTAGCGTCGCACATGGTTGAAGATCATTTTTGAGAAAAGTCATCTTTTTGCCCCTACTGGACCCTGTTGACCCATTTGGGCACCCACCTGTTTGGGCTTGAGCTTGCAGCTTGCCGCAGCCTAGTGGGCCTAGGTATTGGGGTCTAGGCGTCCGTTTGGGTAATTCTAAGGGGTGGAAACCACAAAAAGTGGGGGGTTGTTGGTGGAGTAGGTGCCCTCGGAATCGCATTTTGAGCCATGTAGCCAAAGATATGGCCTGTTCTTGGTTTGTGGCTGTCGGCATTTGGAGCTTCTGGGGGCCTTTTTGGGCCGTTTCGGGGACATATCATGGAGTTAGAGGGCCGCAAAGAGCTCGTTGACACGGGGAAGTCAAGCCGCACGTGGAGTGTACCCACCGTTTCCCTTCGTTTGGCCGTTTTGAATGTGTTCCAGGGCTTTTTTAGTCCAAAATTGGCTATTTTTGGCCCTAAACTACAGTTTTTGAATTTGAGGTCCGCGACTTGGAAATCCCGTTCCCGGCCGCCACCGTTGAGTTTCTGGCTCCAACTTTGTGTGATTGTACTTCACACCCATAGGTATCATCCACCAAAATTTCAGCCGAATTTGAAGCACCACGACAGAATTCTGATTTTTACCCATTTCGCGCGTGCTGCTTGCTTGCTTGCTGCTGCTGCTTGCTTGCTGCTGCTGCTAAACCTAGTAGGTCCACCCTAGACACTAAAAAGGGTTATAAAACCAAGACTGGTTCCACCAGCTCGGTGACCCTAACCCTAACCCTAACCGGCGTAGGATAAAGCAACAACAGGTGGGCTTGCCTCCCGTGCTCCGTTAGCTCAATTGCACGTTCATTGCCTGGGATCCCCTAGTGGGAGGGGAACCAGGCCCACCGTATCACATGCCGAAGATGCAGTGCGATGGAGAGTATAACCTAGCTGTTTTGATACAAGCTAAGTCTCTCTAAATTTGATCTTCAAGCCTTTGTTTTTTGACCACTTGTAATACATGCAAGGTTGTTGAGCTTGCTTTTACGCCTACTCTCCCAAACCTACAAAGTTCGATTATCACACATTTGAAACATGTAGTCCATCTCTCTTGTGGCATTTTCACACACATATTTTTGACATGCGTCAACCACATGTTCAGTCCCAATGAGAATGTAATTTCGTTTACATTTTGACAGATGGCCGAGTAAAATGTGGGTTCCTAAAATTCCTTTCTTCAGGAACTACTACACAATGGCAACAACCCGCACAGTTCTTTTTTTGCGTCACAACACAAGAGCAGCTCTGTATTACTGCACCTTGTGTGGTGCAATTGACATAGGCATGCACGTGGTGCATAACGGTTAAGACAACCCATTACTCTTGACACACATAGCCACGTATAGAACCTCGGACACCTATAGAGTGCTGCGGGGGATGGTACTTTGTACCTTGAAGAGACACCTCGGCCGTGTCGTGAGGCTTTGTGTCCAGCACCGTCTATCTTTGTCCTTTTTTTTGGATTGATAGGAGTACTCGATGTGGGCCGGGGGTGGGGGATCCCAAACCACCCACCCGTCCACTTTTGCCACCCACCCCAGCCTCTAAGACATGGAGGCGTGGAGGCATGGAGGCCGCCATGCCTGTAGCGCAATTTTTCGTTGTGCATGTTGCCACGTATACTATACGTGGCAGTGCGGCACGTTCATATGCTTTTGGGGAGATGCCAATGCAAGCCATGACTACTGTTGTGACCTCCCTAGAGACCTACGTTAAAACCAATATGGTTAATTGTAGTTTTTGATACATGAAAGGGGGTAAATATTAATTTGGCAAACATTAACACGTTAACCTAATTTTCGCACATTTGGCCCGCTTTGCTTGTGCGATACCATGCCCACTTGAGGTGTTTGGGTGGTCAAAGGGTGCCCAACAGGTTGCTACAGGGGCTGCGTAGTCCTATAGGTGGTTATGTAGCTGCACACATCCCTCTCCGGTCCCCCACTCACCCCACACCGAAGCTTCTTTTTCCCTTGTGTAGGTCTTGTTATGCCTTTCTCTCGGGACACGCTTCTCTACCTTAGTATGACGCTCACGCATTTGAGTGGGGGCAAGAGTTTGCAGGCTCTTTGGTCTGCTAACTCCTTGGTGAGTGGGTGGCCTCATCCCCTTTGGCCAAGGCCCGGTTGTACGAGGCCACCGAGGTTGCCCAACTCCACGTCATCCGCAACAGGCAAATAGAGGCCGTGAAGCAATAAGCCTCCGTCCTCTTCCCTACACCTAAATTGATCCGGTTACTTATGGACTTGAATGTCCCCAAGGGCGGCTTCCGGCATGTGTCGGAGTTCATGACGCGCCAAGGGGCCGCGTACACCGCCGCAACGGGCCTCCCATTCCCCTACCCATCCCTTCACGTGACCGCTTCATGGACACATGGAATGAGTTGGTCAAGCCGCTTGCGCTAGATCAACCCGTGTCCGCGGCGGATCCTCCCACAAGCGGCCGCTCTTGGGCGTTGAAGTCGTGTGCCCGCTACATCCAATCGCGCCCACCGGTTGTGGACACCATTGTTTGGAAGCGGCCGCTCACTTTCTTCCTCGGTGGGGATGCCTAGGCGTGCGCCGGTGGAAGTTGGACCCAACCTTCCATTGGGCTCCTCAACCATGGTGCACGGGGCCGAACACCCGCCTACCTATGGGTGATTGGTATGGCCGTAGGCGGGGATAAGGACATGGCTGCGCTAGCGACAATATGGTCCAAGAACCGGCAGGTATACGGTCCCTTTATTCCGCTTTCACTTTTGCGGTAATTTCTCGAGGTTAATACTTAATATTTCGCAAAAATCAACGATGATTAGAAAAATATATCTAATATTAACTTTGAAAGATTAATTCAAAAATTAATTCTCTGTTGTTCGTAGGTGTTGCAGTCGGTCCACAACTGCAAGAAGTTCTATTGAGGCATCAAGTGGGTGCCGGCTGAGTTGGTCATCGGGGTGACCAACCCTTCGTGAGCCGCCTCATTGGCGTCTCCGTATCGCCCATGGTACGCTCAATTTACAAGAACGGAGCGGCATGGGTGAAGGTGGGGGTCCGCCGCACATTGGACGGGGAGGCGGTTTGCCCCCCACCGCTATCAAGAGACAGGCCTCAGCTTGGAGAATGGGGGGTGCGTAGGAGACCCGCACGTTGTGGTGGATCGGTGCTTCGTCTTCCTATGCATCCTCCATTGTTGCATGGCCATGGGCCGCCTCCAAGTGGCCTTCATTCAGGCCCGCCTAGGGGACCTGCCCAAGGACAACGCCGTGGCCGTGCAACGCGTGCTCTACCGGGCCAGCACCGGCGTCGAGTTGGAGGCCTGGGCTTCGCCTGACGGAGATGAGGCATGGGCGTTGTTCCTCACATGGGAGGAACTCGGGCCACTATTGGCCTATGCCCTGGAGGACGATGAGTGGCAAGCAGTGGTTGCCATGCGGGACTTCCTCCAAGACTTGTACTTGGATACCCCACCACGCGCCGACCTACGGGCTGCGGCGGTTGCGCAGGCGTACCGCCTGCATTGTTGCAAGGCCGACTGCAAATAAAACTACCTCTTCTGGTTGAAGGAGGATGCGACATTGCCTGTGGCTCTTGCGGTGCGGCTTGGGGTCGGGCTGGGCCCGGTGTGCGCCGATGTCGTTCAGAGCCTCAACGCCATCCTCAAGCGGGCCTACAACAACCACACGGCCCGCGGAGGGGGGGAATGCCGGGGGCTACGGCATTCGAACGGGAGGCGGAGGTGGTTTTGCTAGCATAGGAGTGGTTGTTTTTTAAATTTGACCTTCCGTTACCACACCACGGGGCACCACATACGGCCCCATGCACTACAGCCAAACTCATGGCCACCCAAAGTCCCCCGCCCTCCTCCTTTTCGTCCCCTCCCCTAGCTCTTGTTTCGCCAACTCATGGACCAAGACATGTTGAAATCCCGCTTGGGGAACATGTTGAAGACCCAAGAAGACCGCCTGGTATGCTTGTTTTGCTTGTTGTTTGCTTTTTGTGTTCGTTAATTTTTGGGCACTTTCGATCATTTTTTGTAGGTTCATATTAACGCCGGCGACTTTTAATATTTAACAAATCAGTTAATATTCGGTGGTTAAATATTAACCTCGCAAAAGGTATTCGTGAATGCGAAAAATTAATTTTTTTGATTTTTCTCTGCAGATGTCCCACATGGAGCAAAGCCTAGAAGCTGTGGGAGCTCCAGCAGCTGCAGCAGCTCCAGCTCCACCAGCGCCACAACCACCACCACCAGCGAGAGCTCCCCTGCCGAGTCAAGGGGGAGAGGAGTCAACGGACGACTGCTCTGACCGGCGGCGGGACCGCAAGGGGAGAAAGAAGGAGAAGAAGATAAGGAGAGAGAGCCAGGTTGACAGCCAGGCCAGCGGGGGGGGGGGGGGGTCAAGGCGGAGGAAAGTGGGGAGGTGGTGGTAGACGAGGGGGGGGGTGTTGGAGGGGGGGAGGACGTGGTGGAGGCCAACCCCCCCAACCCCCCTAGCAAACTAAGCCTCCCCCCGGGGCTCCTAAATTCCCTGGGGCCCACTTCCGCGGCCGCCCGCAGGGCCACACTGGTGCCGTGGTCGCCACAGGCCCTCCAAGAGGGCTGCGCAAGGGATCAACCCTTGTTGGCGGGCGCGCCCCACGCGCATATGACCCTTGAGTGGGTCTTTCGCCGCCTTGTGCGGTGCTAAATTCGCCGGCACAGCGGAAACAAATGCACGTGGCGGGAGGAAAGCGAGCGAGGGGGCGCGTGAAACTGGCACCCTCTCCCCGGCGAGCCCCTCAGTCCGCATCAGCATCGGGTCGCTGAGCTCGTTCAACTTGTGCAGCGACCCGCGAGGTGTGCGGTTCGGGACCGCACATTTCCTCCTGGCCGTCAAGCATTGGGTCTCGCTGGGATGGTGCGGCCAATGGCGGCAGGGAAAGGTGGTCCAGTTTGCGATCCAGTGGATTGCTATACTGGCCCCCCCGCGCCCCGTATATGACCCCGCCACACAGCACCAGTACAAGGGGTCGGGGGGCGGCACAGGGAACACGCCGTCCGGGCCGCAGCCACCCCCGCCTCGCCCAGCGACGTCATGGCGGACCCCGTGGAGGCACCAAAAGCCTCCACACCCTTTTGGACAGCGATGGCGGCTGTTCAGGCGCAGGGAGGGCCGACTAGTTTTGAGGTATGTGTGCTTGTTTGCTCGGTAATATTTCGACTTTTTGGGTTAATTTTCATAGGTTAACGTTTGATTTTTCGATCGCAGGCAGAAAAATTAAAATTACGACTTAACGCTACCTTCCAAAGAATTTAAAAAATTTGGCATTAAAATTAACTATTGTCCTGCCTTTCTCACTGCAGGTGACGGACGTAGTGATCAACGCCACAGACGCACGGCCTGTGCGCGTGTCGTGGCGCGACCGCGATGTGGCGCCACGGCCTCCTCGCAGCCGACCCGCCCTTGAAGTCGGCCATCTTGAGGGGGTTGAGGGATTGGGAGTACGGAAGGCTGTGCTCGGAGGTGTGGGTGGGTGCAGGGAGGTACAGGGCTGGGGATTGGGCCAAGTTAGGGGACATGGGGTACACGGGGGCGGAGGATGAGGGGACATGAGCAGGGATGGTGCGGGGTGATTGGGAGGGTGAGGAAGCGGTGATAGAGAAGTCCCCCCCCCCCCCGCACAAGGCCATACCACCACCCCCCAAACCCCCAGTCACCAAAACTAGTGACAAGAAAACCTCCAGATGGCATTGTGAGTCCGATGACTCATCGGATGCAGCCATCCCCCCCCAAAACAACAAGCAACACCCCCCCCAAGCCCCACCCGGCCACAAAGGTCACCCCCGCCCCCAAGACAACCCCCCCCCTTTGGATGGTGCCGACAACCCCCTCGTCGGCACCAAAGTCCACAGCCTGTACCCCACGGGCGTGGAGGTGGGCACCGTCACCGGTGTCCACCGGAGGAAAGCGGGGGTCGTCTGGGTGGAATACCCAGACGACCCTACGCTCTACGAGGTGGCCCGTGGCCTCCTCTTCCCCACCCCCCAAGGTGCCCAAGACCACTTCGACCGCGTTCGCCAAGGCAAGGGGAAAGCCATCCCCCCCCCCCCCCCCCCGCCTTCGGGCCAGCCTAACCCCAAGACTAACCCCCTGACTGATCCCAAGATTGACCCCCTGACAGACCCCAAAACTAACACCCCGAGTAACCCCAAGGCATAAAACAACACCACTCCTAACCCCACCCCTGATGCAACCCAACAATTGTGGGACCCCAAAACGGGGTCTCAAGACCTGTAAACTACAGGTGGTACCACCTGTGGTACAAGTGCAATACTGGCATTGGAGCTAGTAATGAATACTGGAAGTGATTGAAAAGGTATTTCGTGTGTTCTTGTGTGCTTGTAGGGATTTTTAGGGAGGGTTAATTTTTCGAAAATTGGGTTAATAATTGACAGGTTAATATTTACGTCGGCGACACTTTAATTTTTAATATTTCAAATATTAAAGGAAAAATTGAAATCAAAAATTAAACCCGAGGACCATTGTGATATTTTTCCATGGTAGCAGGTGACCCCCCCCCCCGTGGTGAAAATGACACCCGATCCCGTAAGGCACCCTGTGGGGGTAGAGTTTCTCCCGTCCCCACCCCCAAAAAAAGGTCAACTTTGGGTTAACGCATTAATTTTTGACCCAAATATTAAATATATTGTGTTTAACATCGGTCTCTAGGGCGTGTTCCCTTTAAAGATTTTCGCAAAAGGCTACGAACCCCAATTGCGAAAAACACCATACGGCCGGTGGCAGGTCCAAGATGAATGCAGCTAGGTGCTGCCTTTTTTGGGTGGGGCTGGGGTGGCGAGGGTGGATGGTGGGGTGGTGGGGTGCGGGGAGCAAATTTTTTTTGCGTATTGTAGACGATGTGTGTCAAATTAGGCCCGGGTGCTAAACAGCTTGTACATGGAGCCTCTAACCAATGGCAGGGGTCTTGGGTCTGAACTTTGGGTATGCCCAGTCCGCCCTCCTGGGGGCTCATGCCATTGAGGAGGCCATTTTCAGGTTCCATGCCAACCTCTTTTGGAAAGCCTCCATGTCATCTTTTGATGGCAACATACATGAAGGTGCCAAACGGATGGAGTGCCTGGCATTGTGTTCATCCCGCAGTGAGACACTTTGCCGTGGCTGCGGGATGGGGAGCCAAGCCACGTTGCGATGGCTGTTGCGATGGTGGACAATAACAATGGTGCCTCAAGACCTCCCCTTTTCGAAAATAGTAACCCACAATCAGAGGCACAAACATTTTCCACGTATCCGTGCATGGGGCGAGGAGTGGGGGTGTGCACACATTTTGTAGACCTCCAAAGCCTGCTAGTCAAACAAAGGCTTGTGCATTTGGTTGTTGTGCACCATACCACTTTTTTGCAACATTGAAACCAGCAAACTGATACAAGATACTACACACCATCCCTTTGGCACCTTCATAAAGGTGGCCGCCACAAGACAACATGGAAGCTAACTCAAAGAGGTAAGATGAAGAATAGGTTTGGTACTTTGGGCCTTAACGCAGGAAGGACAACCATGCACGTGTTATAAGCAAGTGCAAAACACCTGCTTGAAGCCTCACTATCTCCAATATCTAGTTGTCCTATCAACGATGGGTTGAACTTACATATTAGTGCAGTGTCTTTTTTCAAATCGGAGTGCCACTTGTGCAAATTTCTTGTTATTCTTTCAACGGACCTTCAGCATTCTAGTGGCATCTAAGAGGCAACATGTACAATTGGCAATAGAAGCACACACACGGACACATCTCATCACCCGTAGCACGTTTGGTGCACTCCGGGACGGGTCCACAACGACTAGATGTACTTTGATGAAGGGACAGGGTTGCCCACGGAGGTAAAATTTCTTTACTTGGCTCGCATCATTCTCTTGAAAGGCAGAATTGGAGAGGGTATTGGAGGGAGAAGCAATTTTGTCAAACTTCCTACAATCATAACTAGGCATCTCAATGGTGTGGACGGCGTAATTTGGATTGATGGCATGCACCACATCTGTGATGAAACCATTTGGCATTGGGCCATCCAAGTACCTTGCAAGGAGTCCCAATATGCAACCACCAGCTTACAAAGGTGCAAGCTTTGAAAACCACAGGTTCAAGCGTCCTTTTGCCTTAGTATGTTGCTATATGAACAGGTGACTATACTTCACTGCAAATGTCCATGCATGTGGTTCATTGATCTCTTCATGGGACAACTCCTGGGTCAGCCACACTAGTATGGCGGAATGTGAGCTTCTTGTAGCCTTTTTTGATTCAGTTGTCTCTCACAAATCAACCTGCGTGGAGATTGGTGAGGCAACAAGTCCCTCGCGATCACAGAGGTCTAACTCAGCCTCTTCATTAGAGAAGGGTGTCTCATCAAGGGACTCCGTAGGGAGAGTGGCCTCCAAAGAAGCATCAACTTGCACCACTTCTCAAACACCCCCTCGTTGTGATGAGGTTGTGCCCTCCACCCGGCGAACACTCAATAGTGGTGAGGCAAAAACTACAACCCTCGCAATGCATGCCCCACAGGTACACATCTTTCTCACATTGTCCACAAAACCAAGGGGGTCGGAAGAGGTTCAAGGACTGTCAGTGGAGTGCTTGGATCCTGTCTTGGAGGGGACTAAAGTGGCTGCAAAACCCATGCCGTGTCCAGGGAAAACAGCTGTGCGAAGCGTACCCTCTCACGGAAAGCTGAAATGGCAGCACAGCCCACGACGTTTCTAAGAACTGAAATGGCTACATAATCCTCAACACAGAAAAACATTCACGCTGAAAAAATGGTTTACACCACGTGACGCTGAAGAAGTTACATGACTTACATGATACACCAATGTTGGTTGCATTCAAGACCGTTAGCCCAAGTGGATGTGAGGTTGTCTGTATCCTTCCATGCTCTACATTATGCTGCTCAGCCAGTGAGTATCAAGGATTTCCAAAAATGTGTCAACCGCCAGATTTCTGTGAACTAAGCAGGTTGCACTTGCACTTAATCCTGGGCACCTTCTTATCCTGTGATATCTACTGTACTAAACCTCATCTACGGCCAAGCCCTTGCTAGTAACGTAGGCCCGCACAAGCACGTACACATGCCATCAAGGGAATCAAGGGCTGAGGTAAACATCTCTGGTGCTGAACGGATGGCAGGATACCTGAGTGCACTGGTGACCCTGCTTATTCATTCTCTTGCACTGCCGTTGGCGGTTTCCAGCAGCACACGCCCCACACTTAAGAGCATTGCTGGGCTTGTCTCCGTAGCACAAGGGGCAACTGCAGAGCCAACAAAATGATATGCACAACAGCTCAAACACCGAGAGCAAATACTGGTGCAGGGCACCATCGCAAGGGCATGCCACTGCACATCAATCCGAATGAATCCTCTGAGAAGTCCCTGCAGGAAGGATGTGGGCCGGAAATCCCCCTTTTTTCTGACCCCACCCATGGGGGCTGTTGCTATGTGGGATGTGAGCCAAGGGGTGTGGGCACTTTTTGGGGCTTGTAGCCCCCCCCTCCCACCCCACCCCCTGTCAAGCCCAATGGGGGGAGGGACCCCCCCCCATCCCCCTTGTCCAGCGAAAATGAAGGGCTCTAGGCCTGGGGCTGGGGATCCAGGGGGGAGGGGGACAGTTTTCGTGTTTTTGACCCATACTTGGATGTCGACAAAAATCTGAGCATTTCAAGTGCACACACATGGGGTGAAAGTGAATTATTCCCTTTCGCTGTGGGCTCCAAAATTTTTTTCCTGTGCATTCCGCACCGAAATCGCCACTTTCAGTCAAACACTGAGCACAAATGTGGGGGTCCACAGAGGAGGGGGATCCCCGAACCTCCCTTGGCGTGGGGTCCCACACAACAGCGATCCCCGCACAAGTGACCCTGAACTGGGTCTTTCGGAGGTTTGTGCGAGCCCTGACCCCCAGGTTTGCGGAAGGAGGGGAGTGGTGGGCCTAACAGGGGGTTTGGCACTGGCAGCCTGTGGCTGGGAAGCCCTGTCACCAGTGCCAAAGGCCGTCAGCTGTGGGTGCCTGCCAATTGTTGAGGGATGGCCAGTCTCATGTGTAATGTGTTCCGTTCCCACAGTGCATGACTCCACCTTGGGCTTGGACAAGCCCGTGCTTGTGCGACACGCACGGTACCAAAAGAATGCAATAGCAACATTGACCATGGCTGAAAATCACATCAAACCAAACAGCATTGGGTTGCAGTTGCAAGCAGAATGTTGGTATGAGCAGGAGGAACCACCGCAAGCATGGCCCAGCCGCCTTTTCCCTCTACAATTGGAGCACAACCAGGTCACATTATATTTCTGACCACGGTCAGACGGGGTCCCATGCTTGGACAAGCTGGTGCTTGCGCAAGGGGGGTGGGGGTAGGCACAATGACATGCACCATCTAGTACAGCTTGAGCTGTCATGCCTATCGGCAAATCAGAATGATGGAGAATCATTTAAGGATAAACCGAAGCCCTGACAACCAGTGGACTCAGAGACATCATTGACCCAAACCCAAAAGGGGGATAGTGCTAGAACTTGTTCAATTGTTTAGCCCACTGGGGCAGGGAGCTAGAGGTCTAATGGTCAATTTTCTTTCCGAGCATTAGGAACGCAAATTTCGAAGTTGTACATGGACCCTAGTGAGCAGACAGTACAGGGAGGGTATTCCTTGGTTGAAGTGATGCTGAGGCAGGCACCCCCACAGCGGAAATTGCACCTCACAGATACATTAAGTCAAAAAGTCAAGTGGGCGAATCTGAATGTTACACTCAGGTTGCCTCAATATCTGCAGGACCCATTCACTTTTGCACATTTTTCTTTTTGACAGGAGCACAAATGATTTTGCTCTTGCGCGGCGTGGACACTCTCAGGGGGACAGGGCGGGGAGGGGCGGGGGGATAGTGAGGCTTGCTGGCTGCATGAGACAGAGCTGTTTGGGACGGCCACTTGAGGCGCGGCAGTGGGGCACCTTTCTGAAAGAGCATTCGTTTATCCGCCTATGCATGCTTGAGGAACTTCGCCCACTCAGCCACTTGCCCAGCCGTAAAGCATACTGCATGTTGTAATGCCTTGCAATGGACACACATTGGCAACATTGGTCACTGAGTTGGGCCCAGGACAATTTGCCTAAGTGCCTCAGGAGAGCGAGCTCTTATGCCATTTTGGCGGTAAGACAGGGAAAAACAAGTGGCTTCTGCAAGTGACCCAGCACCCAGCACCCAGGGCATCCAGTAGTGACCCTGGTGCCTAGTGTGTGCAGCTGCTTGTTCATGAGTATGTGGCCGTTTGTGCTCCGTGAAGTGCTTTGTAAAATGCTGTTCCATTTTTTGAGGAGGCCCTCCCTTCCATATCATCTCAATACCCAATGCCATCTGAATACCAGCCGCAATCTGATTTTGGTGAAGCTGAAAAGGGAGTTGCATGTGCATCCTCGTTCTGATTATGCTGTGTTATAAGCAGACTGCATTGCAAAACCATTCACAGGGCCATGCTCTCTGGAACGCCCAATGTCAATGAGATGCCAGTCAACGATGCCCTGTGTTGCACATGGTGTGTGGTTGTAACAGATGAGCTATCAATCGTGCATTCACATCTACAAACGACAGTGCCTGCATTTCCGTAGTCCCTAGCAGCTGAAGCGCCCTTTGTGTGCTGTGCATAGTGACTTCTCTGAGAGTTTGTGGACTTGAGGGGACAGCACTGGTTTCAGGGATTGCTTCAACTAGTTCTGCATGGTAAGATGTTTGTAGCCCAGAGACTCAGGCCAGAATTTGAAGGGAGCGACACGTAGCAGCCAGCCCACTCCACAGAATAGTGACAGATGTGTGTAGAAACTTGCTTCCATGACTGAACCACTCAGACCCATCCCTTGTTCCACCCTTAGTACAGCAAATGTCAATGATCGTAGTGCAAAAGAAACCATTGCAGACACTACCCACCCCTTGGTCTGTGGGCTGACTTTTGTCGGAAAACTGGGAGGTCATACGCCTCCATAGCCACCTGTTGTTTTGTGCAATTTTTCCCCGTTGTGCCTGAATCTATCATCGAAGCCATCAATCCTCTCAGCTCCCTCTCTGAAATGTTTGCTTCGCCAGGATAGAGGTCGCACCCCCGTACACTCGGAATCCGACCTCGCTGGAGAATGGGGGATGATCCAGGATTCCCACGGTGAGTCTAGGCCTTTGGCACTCAGACATTTGCAGGCAACATGAATTTCGTTCATGCAGAAATGAGGAATGATGGACGAATGAGTGCATCAAGGCATGCCATGGCCCTTGAGAGGTTTCACTGGTGGCCCTGAGTGGCTTTTCTTTGTCTTAATGGCCCTGTATGGCCTTTTTTTCAAGCCTTTGAAAACGTTTGACTTCTAGCTACAGGCTGCTTAATGCGTGAAAACTGGTGAACAGGGACATTTCCCCATCTTCATTGCCGTGTGATCAGGCAATACGAAAACGTTTGACTTCTAGCTACAGGCTGCTTAATGCGTGAAAACCGGTGAACAGGGACATTTCCCCATCTTCATTGCCGTGTGATCAGGCAATACATCTCTTTTACATCTCTTTTAGTATTTCTTTGAGCCGCATAATACACCCTGTCTTTGTACCATTTTTGGCCGATCATTACACACAGTGGACTGCTTTGTGTCATTCTGGGTTGTATGTACACGGGGGCACGAGGCATGGCCTGGTTATCAAGCCAGGCTTGGATTCCAAGAATCCGACCACCTGCCCATCCCTCCGCACTATTTTCCCCAGAGCCGCGCGATGTTTTTCTCTTTCAGCAAGGCTTCTAGTATTTCCGTGATTGGCATGAAAAAATCCTTCCGTGATTTTCGTGATTTTTCGTGATTTTCCGTGATTTTCCGTGGCATTTCCGTGATATTTCCGTGATTTTCTGTGGTGTTTCCGTGGTACAAAAATGTTCCTTATGCATCGCCTTTGCCTCACCTGGACACCCACAAGAGACGAAACAAAGCACAGGACATTTGGGGGCGGTCTACTGCCATTAGGTGAACCGTTCTTCAACATCTCCATTGCAAAACATGGTCACACAGGCCTCACGCAGGTCCTTGCCCACGCTCTGCCTATTTTAACATCAACGAGTCCAGCCAGACTAAATGACCGCTCGATTGCCGCGCCTGTGACTGGGTACCACAAATATGGGGCCACAGCCTCCCGCAAAACCGGAGGTCTTGACAGTCAAAATTTGATAACATCCTTAGTATTGTGAATATTTGGGTAGTCACCCAAACGGTATCGGTCAGAACTCAGTAGGTCTGCGGAAGTCCCCGGTTTTGTAATACCTTTTTCCACACAAAGAAATACACACTCCAACACTTAGCAACTAGCAACAACAATAGCAAACAGGTAGGAACTTTCATTTCCGTTTCCGTGCTTTTCCGTGATTTTCCGTGATTTCCGTGATTTTCAACGTTGGCCTATTTCCGTGATTTTCCGTGATTTTCCTGTCACAGAAATACCAGAAGCCCTGCTTTCAGACATCCAAGACTTCAACCAAGTGCCGTTGGCCAATGTGCACCTTCTGGCTACCAAACGTCTCCATGAACCGCTTCTCAGCATCGAAATGTACGATTGATTAGAATCATGCCATCTGCAAGACGCAGAGGTACACCTAGGCCTACGGTTGCTGCAAACATGCCCTGCATCAAGGCATACCAGTGCAAATCACAGAAATCACTCTTCTCAACCACAAAACGGACACACATCGAGTGTTTGCAACCACGGACCCCTTTCCTTGTGCATTGCTCACAAAATTCGGCGGTAGGCGCCTTCTGATTGCGGCCACAGCGACACAAAATGCGCGAGCAGTTGTCGCAGAACGGACTGGGAGCCTGCTGAGGACGCTGCCTACAGTTCTGGCAGGGCGCCACTTGTGCAGCAGGAGGTTCAGACTCTTCGCCAGCCCCACTTGAATCTCTCTGCAGCACACCACCTGATTCCTTGTCCTTCTTCTTGAACACCTTTGTGCCGAAATTCATGCCTCAGAGCTGCAAATAAAGGGTGGAGGGTGGCCATTTAAAGAGATGGGCACAGAAGACCACGTCAGCAATCCGCATTCAGACGGATATTGGTCGTGCTTGGCCTTAATGGCAGCTCTTCTCCCTGATACGATGCTGTGGCATGGCGATCCACAGGCGTTATCTGGGGGTGTTGGATGCAGGTCTTTGGCCTGCCCCTGACCCCACAACCAATCCTTTTGCAGTCGCGAATTGGACCTGCAAAGGCACATGCCCTCTGTAATATGATGACGCCCCCCCTGGAAGGAGAGTATCAGTCGGCCCGCTTCCCTGACCTTTAACCAAGGCACAACTCAGAGTCATTATCTATGTGCTAAGGGATAGTGGAATCGACCCGGTCCATTGTGGAGTGCTAGGCTATGCTTGAGATTCTGCAAACAAACTAGGCAGGTCCAAAGAGTTTGGCTTGTATGGTGGGCCCGAGGAAGTACAAAAGTGTGTTGGAGAGAATCAATGCAAACAGGAAGAAGAAGTCAACGAAGGAAGAGGAAACAGCACCGGCGTACATTAGTTGCACAGTTTGCAGTGTTTTGGATCGGTATGGTGACCCCCCAGTGCATTGCAAATTGTTCATAGTTTGTGCAATGGCCTATGGATGATAACACAAACTCTAAAGCCGGTGAGGGCACACGGGGAAGAAATCACAATAGCTGCAAAAGTCTTGTATACCACTGCACATATGAACGCCACCTTGGCACAACTTGACACAAATAAAACGAACACATAGCATTACAAGTAGAATATGGAATATGCCAACAAGCATCGGCGAGCATGAGCAATGTTAACATTGCACAAACCTGAGCACTGCCGGTTACACCAGCATAGCTTGAAGTGCCTCGTGTTTTTGACTGACTGATGTTTCCTTGACCGCGCATTTCATGTCACTTACAATTGCCCGCTCGTGGATGTGATTCGGCGATTCAAAGTTGTGCAAATTGTAAGGCGGTTCAACGTTGGGCGCTGAAATTTTGATGGGAATTTTTACAGCTTGACAAATAGACACCCGATCTTGATTCATTTCCATGGTGTTCCATTACACCATCTTTTGTACTTGAATTTTGGCTATTGTTCAAAGTGCCTTGCTGAAAATGCTTGAATTGGTCCTCAAAACCTTTTAAAGGGCATGATTGCTAGAGATTACGACACCCAGCACCGACGACACAGCAATGACCCATGATTTCCTGTCTGCTTATGCCCTTGTGGCGGGCTGACTACCGGCATGCCACGGACATGGACCCCAGGGGTAAGAATTCGACATGTGCCAATGAATGTGCATTTTCGAACCTGCATCCTATCTTTTCTCCTTTGGAGGAGGTTGCTATGACCAACAGAACCAACATGACTTTGCCAAGCAAGTACTTCAATGTGGGCCAACAGTTGCCCCGTATCACAAGCTTAATTCACAATGGCGCAAAAGCGGCGATGTGGTCTAGGAAGAAAGGGATGGTGAGAAACCTCCCCACTAAATCCGTTGTCCTATGGGTTGTACAGGGGGCTTCGGCAAACGTCGCCCGGAGCTGAAGAAGCAACCAGCACAAGGCGAGCCGGTACATAGCCTAGGATGGGGTTGCCTACTGAGCAGCGGGACCCCGCAACTCAAGCCACCACAACTCAAGCCACAGGGGTGAGGTGATGGTACTGTAGACGGGGGAAGCAATACCCCTTGTGGCGAGAGACACTCCGCATGGCTAGGCAGCCCACCCCCCAAAGACAGGGGCTAGGTAGGCTGCGCAGGAGCACAAGGTCCAGTGCGACTCCTCTGCCACAGCCTGGAACACGCTCACCACATTGACTGCCACAAAGTCATGCAGTATGGCAGCCTCGCGGTCGAAGTGTCGTATGACATGTGTATGACAACGCTGGCTACTTGGTGGCAGTGCAGCGTGTAGCACTAAGTTCACTCCATTCGCCTCGATGTACCGTTAGCACACCACTACATCACTCATGAGCATCTGCAATGATGATACCGGTCACTTGTCACTCCCACCCCTCCCCACAAGCGGCAAGCCAAGTTGTTATCGATGATTTCTATGGGAATGAAAAATCTAGGAATGATGGGGACTCTAGTGGGAGAAAGGAATACATCCCACGCCAAACGGCGTGACGATTAGTATAAACACCACAGAGACAAATATCGAGCACAAGAGTAATCCCTTCGAATCCAAGACTAAAGCAGTCCCTTGGCATCCAGGACTAAAAGCAGCCCCTTCGGAGACGAGGCTAAATTAGTCCCTTGAATCCAACCAAAAGCCCCTTCAAATCTAGGTCCCCTTCAAATCCAGGGCTAATCTGCTCCTTCGTATCAAGGATCACACAAATCCCTTCCCTCAATATATACCAACCCCTAAAGAACATCAAAGAACACAATGTACTTGTAGGTGTTAATGTCAAAGAAATGACAGTCACAGCCCTCACTCTACTTTAAAGAACTCAAAATTAGCAAACACAATTACAAACATGCAGGGCTAGGCCCTCAAAACCCTCCAACCCTTGGTTCCTTCCAGATCTCCTTCGCTTTCAACTCGGCGAACGTGTTGGGGTGATCAGCCAGCCCCAAAGTGATCAAACGCTTCTGGCTCCATGGCTCCAGACAGGTGCAGCTACCCATAGCCGAGCGGCTGCAGGCAAGGGGGGGGGGGTGCAGCCAGCATGGAGGTATAGCGTGGGCTGGGGCACCCACAGCCAGGTAGAATTATTCCTAGTGTGCAAGCTCCAAGAGCCCTACCCATTCAGGCATTGTTGTGGTCGACAGGGCTGTGCGGGGCGATGGGAGGGGCCCACACGATCACCTCAATATGCCGTGGAGGTGTCAAGCATTTCGGAGGTCTGTTGCATTTGTGAGCTGTGTGAATGTGCAACCATTGAGTCAACGGCCCTGGTTTTCTTTTTGCCTGGGCATTCAAATGCCATCTAGATGGCTGTTGATGAGAAGGTTTATGTTTCCTGTGTGTCATTGCTTGGTTTCCCCTTCCACAAACTGAAGTTTCCCTGGAATCTGACGTTTGGGGCTTCGAGGGGATTTGATGTACTGTGTTTCTCTGTGCTGTAGTCTCCTTATATTTGTGGGGGGGGGGGGATTGAAGCCCCACCCACCGACCTAGGTCTATTGCACTTTGGTAATTCATTGCATTGCATATGTCATCGGGATGGCTGTCCGGTTCTATCTCTAGATCTCCAAAGGCCCCCCCTTCAGGGCCCCCTTGCCATTTTCAGCCCGGCATGGGTCGGCTGGAAAATTGCTATTGACCTCCAATGACTGCTCGTTGGCCTTGGGCCAAACGTGTCATCATTTGGTGACAATGGGAGCATGTTATAAACCCATGGGCAGCCATGTGGCACTATTTAGGCCCACCATTCGGTGTCTATGGGCCTGTGAGAGGGCTATTTGCAGGCAATATCAGCCCATATGTATAGATTCGATAGGCACAACTCTGGGGCCACTTGGTGGTGCATTCCTCGTGGCAATTATCTGCGAGGTGGATTTGCAAAAGGCAATAGCAATTCTGTATTTTCTCGTTTTCTAAAGACAATCTCATGCCCCTCTCCCCTCCCCTTTGTGCCAGCATAGCTCACCTTAATTCAGCTTTACTCCCCTCTGGCATGCGCAGGCATGTCCAAACGCGGACACCACTTCTGATCACGCTACTTTTAACCATGGATTTTGTGGTAACAGAATGAAGGAAACAGCAAGTAGTACTCAACATTTTGTATTTCTGTGTTGTAATTGTATTGGAAGGGTTGGCAGTCCCATCAATTGCTGCAAATGTACAGGATGTGCCGAATTTTCATCAAGGGGTGTATGCCTGCGATGTGCCACAGCTGATGCCCTCATTGTGCATGCATGTGTGTGTGTGCCACCTGCGCGCCGTGCTTAGGCATGGGCTTGTCTAAAAATGGACATCCCGTCTGACTAGACTTTTTCTGTATTTTGCCCATTTTTGAACAAAGGGGGTACATTGCGCACTCAGTCCTCTCCTGATCACTGTGTTTCTCACAAGCTGTGTCTGAAGCCAGTTTGTGGAGGAATATAAAATGACCATGGACCCCTTCTTTACCCTGTACTCAAGTGGCTCATCCATGCTACTGCCATCCCTTCTAAGCACAAAAGGGTCAAATAAGCTGGCCCTTTGCTAAAACACCCAAGACGGCTGCAATTTACGCTCAAGGCACCTGCACGGCCACAGGATGATGCACCGTGTTGAAAATGAAAATGCTTCGAGTTGTTTTGACCCAACTCGTGCTTCTATGCCCTCAGTGTCACACAGCGAAGCAAAACAGCCTCAAGCTTGAATCAACACTGGCAATGTGTCACTCTGAGCGTCTACTCCATAAGAGTATGCATTTCGCCGCCAAACAACAGCGGCCTCATCAGCTCACGCTAAAAACTAAAAGGCAAATGCACAGCATGGTCCACGATGTGAAAATCAGAACAATTGAAGCGACAGACCAACAAATTCGCAGCGGAACAAAAAATAGCAAAAGCGAAAAGGCCAAAAGCGCCAGCGACACTTTGGAATGGCCAGGGCTAAGCGCCCGCACGCCCATCAACCAAAAGCAAATCATGAACCGTCAATTCCGGGGTAAAAGAAATTTTTTCTTTTCCTTCCCACCCACCCTCCCCGGAAGCACGAAGTGTGCGCATGGCAAGGCGATGCCACACGGCTCGGAGGTTAGGCGAGGGCCTGTGCGTCACAAAGAGGCGCACACCGGGCACATGTCGGGCCACCTTGCGCTCAATCCACCGCAAGAGGCGGCTCAGGGAAAAATCCAAAGAGGAATGGTAGGGAACACGCATCACATGAATTGAATGGTGTGCGGAGGCGTGTGGTCGTCGCGCCATGTAGCGTGATTTCATGGACCAAGAGAGAGGCAACATGTCATAAGCACACCGCGGGTAGTGCAATTGGATCGAGCATGATCTCAATCTTTCAGAAACAATGTCGAAATAGGCTTCATGGGAATTTGTTCTCAAATACCGAGCACGTTCACCCTTAATCCAACCTAGTTTATGAGCCCGTGGGTTGTGGCTACGCCAAGGCATGTAAACACCGAAGTTTGTTTGCTTGAAATTCGTACAATAGCGTAGCTCACCACACACTGAGATAATGAAGACATCAAGAAAATCAACGCCTCCCTGCTTGTTGAAGTGTTGCACTTCAAAGGGCAAATGAGGGGGATAGCATCGGCGAAAATGCTCACAAACCCTCGGAGCCCACGAACGCGGGTGAATCAAACACAAGTCGTCTATAAACCTACCGTGCATAAAGCCAGGCAAGGATGGGAGAGGACACAATAATTCATAGTAGCGGTCAATCAGGTTCGCAAAGGGAGGCGCCGCATTGGTCCCCATAGGAAAACCTGCTCGTTGCCTATGCAATCCTTTGCCCGGCACCACAAATAACGTGTGTGTGAAGACACAAGCTAAAACAAACTCTCCCAACGTCATCGCATCACAATAAGGGATATGGAGAAACAAAAATACCTCAGTACATTGATCAAAAAAGTCCCGCGGCAAAGGCGTAAAAAGCCATTGAGCAAAAGCTTGTTCGTGCACGGAAAAAGCGCACGCCCCATGATGTCGCCGAAAAAACGACATCCATTTTTAGTAAGCGGTACACGAAGCAAACAACGCAAAAATCTCTTCAGACGGCCATTATCGGGCTGCAGTACAACAAGAGCGTAAGACTATTGTGCGCTGCACGCCAACCATGGTGTTTCACCCAAAGATTTCGATATTTCACGTAACATGTAGCTTCAAACCGCAAATGAACCATGCACCTCTCCGGCATGGGCCCCCCTTGCTAGTGGGGCCCTGGTGGTTAACGTGCACGTGGCAGTGTCGACGGACACTGGACCTGTTCCTGAGGGTACAGGAAAAAATAGTTAACTATTACCTACACCCAGTGTGCTGTGTGTGTGTGAGCATCAATTCTGCCTGCACTAGCCTGTCTGGCACCCCCCTGCGGCGTAGGCCATAACGCAGCGTGGGTACCCACCACGCATCGGGGTACCCTTTGCGGAGCAGTTCTCTCATTACTCCCCGCACATTGGCAGCAATATCCTCCTGTGTCATGGCATAGTACACGCATTTTCCCACCAGTGCTGGTACCAGACTCTTCAGCACTGTTTTTGCATTGGTACTGTACCAATCTACATACCTGATGATACTGCGGTACGCATCTGTCGGGCCCTCAAGCCTGCGTTTGAGGCGAAGCCCCCTCGTACCCATATCCCTACACAGGTTGAGCCGTGCTTCCAAGCTGGGGAGCGTGTCCCCTTCACCTTCCATCTGCAGTTCCAATTTATATACTTCACTGAAATATCCATGTATGGCAGATAGCTGTACATCCCCCCAGGCAACCCCCACGATGTTATCCCTGAACCTCAATGGAAAGAGCGGAACAGACCTGGGATGCATCCAATTCTCTACTCTGTCAACATACGATGCAAACCCACCCTTATACCATTCATGTTCCTGGTACATGCAGTATAGACATGCCAGCTGGGCACTGCATGTGCCCCCTATCGCCACCCCCCGTCTCTGGCGCAGTACCCGGTTGCCAGCAACGAAAATGTCGTTGCAGGTCAGTTCGTACTCTACAAAAGCCAAGACTTCAGCAAATGTCACATTGGTATAGTGGCACACACTGCCCTTCCCCATGCGGTCAAGCTTCCTATCGTACTTATGCAGGGCAAACCAGCACTGGGGTTTCTTCCCCCGGGCTTTTCGTGCCTCGGCAACCAGGGTGTGGATGGCCTTCAGGGCATCCATTACCCCCTGCCTGTCCAGTCGTGGAAACATCTCTACAACATCCAGTTCCCACAACCTGAAGCCCCCCTCCCCAACGCCCTGTGGGTTTTCACTTGATCCCACGATATGATACAGTGATTTCTGTACCTGTTCTGCATATCCTTTGACGTCGCGGATATCCACCATCTCGAAACAGTGCATGTGTGTTGTGGCTGTCTTCAACAACAGGGACAGCGCACGTCCTATAATCTTACCCCGGGCCTTGATGGGGTGGGCAAAGTGGGAGAAAATCACCCTCGCCTTCCATGCCCCCCCCACCTCCTCGGTCATTTTGTTCTTTGGCAGGCAGTATGCGCTGGGCGGTCCACTGGCCGCTGTTTCCCTCCAAAACTCAGCTAGGCCCTTATGCTGTGCCGCATCTGCCAGTTTTTGCAGCGCCACTTCATTAGCTGTCTGGTGGTCCTGCTCTACCGATATCTCCTCAAACTGCTTATCATCCTGGAATGCTTCAACGGTTTTAGACCAGTACAATTTCCCGCACATCGCAATGGCCCGCCCCCCATTTTTATCTAACGGGGTGATTTTCCAGTGTGGAAAAGCTTTTTGAAATTTTTTCAGCGCCTTCATCGTCAGGTGCAGGGGTACCGACCCTTCCAGTTTTTGAAACTCAGGCCTTAAGGTCAGTTTGACAGACTCAGCGATCACACACTGGGAAGGTCCCGTCCCTCGGCAGAAGGATCGGGATAATTGCTTAGCAAATCGGTCGACAGTTTCTGTGGCAGTGCCCCAGTCTGCCGCCGTGGTGTTATCGAGATTTTGCATAAGCACAGGCGCGTGATCCCCGAAGAGCAGACGAAGGTGCGCCGGGTTCCTCGCGATGCAGCATGCATGCATTCGCGGCACCCCCGCGGGACGGTGCGCACAGTTGCCTCCGACTTCGCCAGTGCCTCCTCCATGCTGCCCCGGAGCGTTGTCGGCGCGAGCACATCCTTCAGCTTCTTTCCCCGTTTTCCCACTGGTCGTATGACCGCCGTCAAGTATCGATGCAGCCATTTGGGGGCTGCAAATTCCGTCAGGATAGTCCGCAGGGCGTCCATAGTCGGCTGCATGTCCACATCCTTCCCTGTCGGTATCGGAAGTGCCAACACGCGTGGCAGGTGGATGCCCAAGCGTTGGCGTATGACGTCCTTCACTTTTTGGTAGAGCTTCGACTCCACATTCTTCGGTACCCGCTTGCGGCAGGCCAACAGCAGGCGCACCAGTTGCGCCGCCGACTCCGGTACCCTCAGGGCGTGCGCCACTTTCTCAGCCTGGGCAGTGAGGTCATCCATATTTCCTGGGCCTTCATCTCGCAGCGCTCTTTGGCCCAGTGCTTGGGCTCGGCCTTTTCCCCAAGGACGCTTGCAGTTGTATGTCTTCCCCATCCGGCGTATCCAGCTGCGTTCGCGGATGAGGCGTGTTCTCGCCGTCACCCTCTCCGCGGGTATGATGACCCAGGACTCGAGGCCCGACGACCCCATGGCCCGTTGCCATCGCTTCCACGTGGGATCTGCCTTGTAGGCCCCGCTCATCAAGCTGCGTGCAGCCGTCACGTGTTCCCATGTAACTGCTAAGATCTGTTCACATAGACGCGTACGTGTTGAAATCTCAACACGTACGCGTTGGTTTTTTCTTTGTTGGAAATTTGTCATTTTTCATGGAAAATTCATGTGTGGGGTATAACCTTACCCAACCCAACCCCTCTTTGCACTTCCCCTACACCACTGGGTGCCACTGCAAACATTGCCGACCGTAGGTCGCCTTCTCCCTCTACAGAGTGTCCCAAAAACCATACTGAATTTCCCAAAACCTTGCTTTCAGATTGTCCTCTGACGCGTGCGTGTTGGAAGTGCAACGCGTACGCGTTGGGTGCGTGGCGCGTACGTGTTGGTGTTTCGACGCGTACGCGTTAGTAACTTAACACGTATGCGTCGAAACAGCAACGCGTACGTGTTAGATTACCGACGCGTACGCGTTGATCTGCTGGTGCGTACGCAGTTCGTACGCACCGCCTACGTGTTATGTGGTATGGCAGCTGGTTGGTCTAGAGGTATGTGCATGTTCCTTGCGTTTCGGAACCCTGGGTTCGAACCCTTGCATACGCACTGTGTCTGCACCTTAGGATGAGGACACACAAGACCAGGAGGAGAGGGAAGATCGTGAGACGAGCAACCGCAAGACCAAGGGCCCACAAAGGAGGTGGATCCGGCCGAAGAGGCGATGAGGAGATGCTTGCCGAAGACCTACCTAGTGGGGCAACCAACAAACACAGGCGCTGAAGACAGGCATTGAAATGTGATCACCAGCTGCCCTTGGTTTTTTTAGTAATAAGGCCTACCGAGGGCTGGTCTGTTGTTGCTGTCCCAGCGTGGGCTGGGCTGGTCTTGTTGGAGCCACCATCCCTATGCCGGAGGCTGTTCGACGACGAGGTGGCTGGTGCTGGGCTGGAGCTATTGTTGGTGTTGGCCAGGCCAGGGTTCGAACCAAGGAGCCCTGCCGCCGGAGTCTACGCCCATAACCACTCATCCACAGACGAACGTTGCTCAGTTTGGTCGCTCCCTCCCTTGCAAAGCACATCACTGCACCAGAACACCATGTTGAATGCAATGTGCATTGAAGACGTAGTATACTTGCCCAAAGCAATTCAATGGAATCCCAAATCAAATATCATACACAAGAGCTGAAACACCATACAGACTGCTAAGGCGCGTTGGCCTTCCAATACGTTTTGTGTTCCTTCACGTGTGGTTGTTGTGTCCATGCACGCACCCATACATCCCACCCCCTCTTTAACAAACCCCAATCCAGATTATCATTTTTTACAACTTCCCTCCACCCTTTCACGAAAACTTGCCTCACCAGTCTACCTCTCCGTCCCCGTACCCCCCCTTTTACTTTCCTTGCCCCCCCCTTGAAGCTCCTAAACCGAATCTCGGTTTTCAGAGTCTTGTGCCTTTCTTCTGCCTTGAAGGCAGCAAAGGCGCCAAGGGCATGCCACTGCTTAGCATACCCAAGCATGTGGTCAACCCAAAGGTGCAAGTCTTCGTGAAGCGATGGTGCTGTACAAGAGCCCTCCAGCATCCATCAAGGCCACTGTGGGTTACACGTGTGACCCCATGCAATGCATAGTCAGGAGGCCTGTACTTGGGCACAATGCTACGTAGCACCTGCCCGTACCAGGTCCAGTGTCACAGAATGGGTGAAAGTCCCTTTCCAAAGTCGCGATCGCAATGTGCCCTGCATTTGCCGCATACCCAGCACACCGGGTCCACACTGGTGCAGTTCCATCTTTTGATGCGTGCCATTGCCTGTTGTGCAACGACATCTGCAACCAGGAAAATATGGGGTTTTTCCATGTAACCCCCTTGTACCTCATACCTTGTGTTTAGGGCCTCTTGCACCTGCTCATCCATTTTGCTAACCCTTGTGAGCGATCGCAGCACAGCACGTTTTTCAGAGCCGTGCAAAATGCACCAGCTACCAAGCGGGTTGCCCGATCCAAGCACTCCAAGCATAAAATGTTCGAAGTGCCGCTTGTGTAGTTGTGTACCATCCACACATAGGCGTACCCATAGGTCCGGGTACAAATTTCCCTTACGGGCGGCCATCATGAGTCCCAGCTTCTCCCTCAAATTTGTACCGGCCCCCAGCAATGTGTGGTCCCCGTCCATTGCATTGTAGTCCGCTACTGGTGGTGCACTAAGTTCCTCCTTTACACGTCTGATTTCATCAAGGGGGCATTTGATCTTGGACGTAGGGATGGAGTACTGGAGGGCCCGCCAGTTTTTGCCCTCTTTGCGGCAATCCCACACGAGGGCCTCGGCATGCCACATCTGGTTTTTGGGCATGGGCCCTTCCGTCGTTTTCAAAATGAGGGTGCCCACGTTTTCGCCAGCTTGCACTTGCCAGGTTGGGCCAAGAATTTCTGTGACTGCCGTGTGCAGTTCGGCCATCCGTTCCCATCTCTTAGTCCTTCCCAGCTATTGGTACTCCTTGAACGGGGGCATGTTCCTCGAGGGGGAAAAAAAAAACCTAGGGAAAGACAACAAGGGGGGGGGTGCATGGACACAACAAGCTTCACACGTATAGGCAACATGCAACACGTACGTCTGCGCGTACGAGCCGCGTACGCGTTCCATTCTTAATGCGTACGTTCCACAACACCGAATCGTACGTTTCATGAACCCAACGCGTACGCGCCAGAACAGCGAATCGTACGCGTCATGACCCCAGCGCGTACGCGCCAACACAGCAACGCGTACGATGCAACACCGTAACGCGTACGCACCACGTACGCCAGCGCGTACGCGCCCCTGCCACAACGCGCGCGTGTTGACGCACACTTCACCCATCAATCATTAATGCACAATGCATGCACATGCTACCCGGCACATAGCCGGAACCCAAGACTTCGCAGCAGTACGAGGTCCTCCCAGGACACCTTGCCGAGACCGACCTGGGGAAAAAACACCAGTGCGTAGCGCTCACCACGCCACGGGGCTCGCATGTGCAA
Organism: Eutreptiella sp. 'Long Island Sound 2002'; assembly: GCA_964036045.1. Lineage (NCBI taxonomy): Eukaryota > Euglenozoa > Euglenophyceae > Eutreptiales > Eutreptiaceae > Eutreptiella > Eutreptiella sp. 'Long Island Sound 2002'. The sequence goes on from OZ038381.1 coordinate 111,022,261, forward strand.
AGCACAACTGCAAAAAACAACCCCATTCCGGGCATCCAATGCCACCCCATCCTCATCCACTCTGTCTTGGCCCTCTGGCCCTGCAACACATGCCATTGTGTAGGGACGGGTTCCCTTTGTGGGGAACACGAGCCCCGCCTCTTCCACACAAAACTCCCCACCTGAAAAATCACCAACAGTCACAATGGCACTCAAGGGCAAGTGGTCCTGGTGCTTGTGCCCTGGCATAGTGCTTGAAGGCAAAATACCATGGTTCACTTGGACAGCAGTCCAAGTGAACCACGATGGCAGCTGTGCGCGCCCATAGGCGTTGATGGCCCGGCACACCTTCGGGAAGTTGCGTGTTGCAACCGCCACCCGGACATTGCCACGCTGCACCACCCGAAACATCGCGGAACGCAATCGTACTCCCCACGTGTCCTTGGACTGCCACGCCCCCCCATCCAACCCCTCCAACAAAAAACATATGTGGGCAGAGGGAAGAGCAGCAGCCCCTGGGAGTCAACTCCCACCACCATTGCCACCGTCGGGCTGCTCCGCCGGCTTGCCTGCCTGTAGACTCTGGACATTGTACTTGTCCCCCAATGCTATAAGGGCTGTGAGAGTCTTCTGTCCGTGTGATGTCTCCCTGCCTCTTGCATCGTGCAGTGAATCCCTCATGTCCTCAATGGATGTGGTGGCTTGGACAAGGCCATCCCTGATTTCCATTGCTGCCAGCTGTAAAAAACTCCTGTGGTCTTCCACATCTTTCCCCCCCTCCCCAGGGCCAGGGCTGGCTGGGCCTTTCTTGCTTGCCCTCACAGAGGCATCCTGCAGCTTCACTCTTAAGTCCCTAATCTCACTGTCTTTTTCTCTTCGCTCTTCCTCCCACTGTACACGCTCTTCCCTCAGCATGTCCTCTGCAGCTTTCTGTGCCGTCGCACTCTCCTTGCGCACCTTCTCAAGTTCCACAATTCGCGCCTTTATTATTTAACACGGAGGCGGTGGAGCAGAACTGGGTGGTGCAGCGGCCGACGGCGACGGGCGGAATGACGTACTCATGTGGGTGCATGAACCATTGTGATAATGTTGGGGAGGTATGCATTTCTTGCGCATGTGGCACGTACGCACCGCGTACGTGTTGTGCAAGTGCCTCGTACGCGTTACGTTTTTGGTGCGTACGTGTTGACCTGCCAACACGTACGCGTAGGCCACACAGATCGTGCGTGTTGGGGTAGCAACACGTACGCGTTGCCCGAGCGCCTCGTACGCGTTGACGTACCAGCACGTACGTGTTGCCCAAGTAGATCGTACGCGCTAATGTACCAACGCGTACGTGTTGCGTGCGCTTCCCACACGTGTTATGAAATGCTCTCCATTGCCGTCTTGTTGCTTCCCAATGGTTTGTTGCGCTGCAACCAACTCATGTTCTGAAGAGAAGGACAACGCAAGTGTTTCAACACCATTTTCCTGCGTAATGTTCACATCCGGCGTCGTAGCGAGCTCTCCCAATAAATCGCCAATTTTTTCTCCGTCCCATGAGCATGACGCCCTCACATCCAATGTCAAGAAGTCAACGGGAATTGACGGAGTTGGTGCCGGGGTCGCCGGCGATGTTCGTGGTGTCGGGGTCGTCGTCTTTTCGCCGCCCATCACTTGTCCCCGGCGAATTGGGAGAAAATCTCTCCCATCCGCCTTACTCTCGAAATATGCCTTTTCATTCATGCGGATCACCTTTGTGCATAACGGCTCTTTGCAATCCGAGACTAAGTGATTCCCGCCACACCCGTTCCAACGTTGTTTCGTTGCAACATACTGCCCATCGTCATCCGTGTCAATAGCATCTTCCCGGCGCGGGCACGTTGTCATTGTGTGTCCCTTTTGGTTGCAAAGGTAGCAGCGCTTGTTGGCGTCATCGGTTTTCTTGATCCCTTTGCATTCGCTAGTTGTACCCTGTGTGCGCGCAATGGTGCATTTTTTCCATAGTGCGCGCAAATTTGGAAAAATATGACCTTTGTAGCGCGCCTATTGCGCGCGCTCCAGCGCTATGTTGTCCCGTTTTTCAAATTTTTCAAAACCGGAAAATGATTCAAAACCATGCTTTTTCCAGTGTCCTGTGTTTCTCAAAAACCCCTTGCTTTTCAAAAACGTTCCCTGTTGCTCACCCATCCCAAGACACATGCAAAAACACTTTGTGAAAGGTCTGAAAAGTGTGCAACAGTACAGGTCCTCATGGGCAACAACAGTGTAGCGCGCGCAAAATATTTACAGCGCGCGCTATGGACCTTACGGCGCGCGCTATACCAGGTATAGCGCGCACTATCATCCAGTGATCTCCTTTATGCTTTCGACCACCACTTCGGCCTCCCACTCCTTCTCCCATTCTGGTTTTTGGTCTTCTGCCCCGGCGGCGGCTGGGGCTGCGTCCCCTTCTTCTTGTGCACTTGGGTCGCCTTCTGGGGTTGCTCCTTCTGGTGCCTCTTCTTCTTTCGGTGTTGCTCCTTCTCCTTCTTGTGGCACGGCCGCTGGTGCCTCTTCTTCTTGTGGTGGGGCTGGTGCGTCTTCTTCTTGTGCAGCTGCTGCTAGGGCTGGTGCCTCTTCTTCTTGTGCAGCAGCTGCTGGTGCTTCTGCTTGTGCTCCAGCTTCGGCAGGTCCCTAGTCTTCTTGTGGGGGGGCTGGTCGTTGGGCTGGTGGGTCTCCTTGGGGCTGCTTCTTCTTTGGGGTTGGTGGCTTGGACGGGGACATCCTCATGGTCTTTGGGTCGGGGCGGAGGTCCACAATTTTATCGGGCTCCTACGTCTCCCACCACGACTGCCACTTGTCCAACTCCTCATACGCTTTGCTTTTGGCGGAGAACACCTGGCAGTTGGGCATGAACTCCGACCAGTCGTTCTCTTCCTCCTCCTCCTCCCCTTGTTGGCTGGGGCTCCACTGATCGTTGGGGATGATGACGGCCACCCAAACTCTTGTGAATTGCGCAATACTTCCGTTGGCCTTGTGTAGTTCGTGCCTTTGGTGCCATAGCGAGTACAAATCAATTGTAGTCGACAAAGACGATGCAAACAATGAAAACCAAATAATTCAATGGTAATGTCGGGGTTGAGGAGTGTAACGGCCTTCGTATGTCCCTTGCGGCTAGCGTGGTCGAAGGCGTAAATATGATTAGTAAGCGGTACACGAAGCAAACAACGCAAAAATCTCTTTAGACGGCCATTATCGGGCCGCAGTACAACAAGAGCGTAAGACTATTGTGCGCTGCACGCCAACCATGGTGTTTCACCCAAAGATTTCGATATTTCACGTAACATGTAGCTTCAAACCGCAAATGAACCATGCACCTCTCCGGCATCCAAAATCGCAATGCATCACGAACATCTTTCCAAAGGATGTTGGAATACATGTTGGAAAAGTCCACCCTTGTAATAGCATAGTCACCGGACGCAAAACCGAAATTGGTGTCAAAAGTGTGCAACCGGTTTACGAAGTCTAAAGTGTCCACAAGGGGTGCAAATTGGGGGTGGAGGGTGCGGTCCAACGAAAGAAACATGGTGCCAATTGCCGACAAAATTATGGACGACGATGTAGTCGCCCATTTCACCATTCCAACAATGGGGCGACTAGGCCAATGGCCCATACGATATGTCAAGCCCTTGTGGGACTTGCACAAAAGATAGAAAGAAGGAAAGGACGGAGGTGGTTGCATTTCTTTTACCCCGGAATTGACGGTTCATGATTTGCTTTTGGTTGATGGGCGTGCGGGCGCTTAGCCCTGGCCATTCCAAAGTGTCGCTGGCGCTTTTGGCCTTTTCGCTTTTGCTATTTTTTGTTTCGCTGCGAATTTGTTGGTCTGTCGCTTCAATTGTTCTGATTTTCACATCGTGGACCATGCTGTGCATTTGCCTTTTAGTTTTTAGCGTGAGCTGATGAGGCCGCTGTTGTTTGGCGGCGAAATGCATACTCTTATGGAGTAGACGCTCGGAGTGACACATTGCCAGTGTTGATTCAAGCTTGAGGCTGTTTTGCTTCGCTGTGTGATAGTGAGGGCATAGAAGCACTAGTTGGGTCAAAACAACTCGAAGCATTTTCATTTTCAACACGGTCATTGGATTCTTGCGTGCGGATGCCTTCTACACAACAAGGAGCACGTGCTTCCCGTCCCAAACGGGACTTATCCTTTGTACCTCACCCATGTCGCCACGCGGTTGTTGACTATCTCAAGAAAGTGGAGTGTGCTCATCGCAAAGCCATTGCCTTGAAAAAGTTGACGTGGGTGCATGAACATTCTTTTGAGCCTAAAAGCACTTTGTTTCGCGGCGGCAAAAAAGTGGTGCACCAAGTGGTTAATGAAGAGGCACATCGGCGTATTCATGATGGCACATTCAATATCAAATGTGATCTTGTTCAAAAGGAAATTGATGAGAGCAAGAAGGATTCGAATGAATCATTTGCGGCCGCCAAGAAAAAACTTGAAGATTACCAAGCGTCACTTGCTAAGGTCAGGAATGATTGGATTATTGGGGATCATGCGGGTGAAATGTTTCGTGCGGCGGTGGAACAAATTTCCGAAGTTTCGGTGAACGTTGGCTTCCGCTTGGATGTGCAATATGACCGATGGGTAGAGCGCCAAAAAGCCAAATCACTCAAAAAGAAAACCGAGGTGCAAAATACCAAACTTGTGAAAGAGGCATTTGTTGAAGATGCCCAATGTAACAAGCCAATTGCCGAGGAAATTTCCGATCTTCGCCTCGCGTTGAAGCAAGTGCTTGGGAGTAGCTCTCATGGTCCAAAAAACGTGCGGAGTCCTCCGCACGGTGGTGGTTCGCGTTCCGGAAGCAACACAAGCGCCCGAAGCAAGGACTCAAACCGTCGGAGGAGCTCAAGTGGGGCAGGCTCCAAGAGCAACAAGAGCAACAAGAGCGCCTTGAGCCACAAGAGCAACAAGAGCAACAAGAGCACCTCGTCCAAAAATTCCACTCGCTCCGTTTCTTTCCTTCCCTGCGTGCGCGCAATGGTGCATTTTTTCCATAGTGCGCGCAAATTTTGAAAAATATGACCTTTGTGGCGCGCCTATTGCGCGCGCTCTACCGCGCTATATTGTCACGCTTTTCAAATTTTTCAAAACCGGAAAATGTTTCAAAACCATGCTTTTTCCAGTGTCCTGTGTTTCTCAAAAACCCCTTGCTTTTCAAAAATGTTCCCTGTTGCTCACCTATCCCAAGACACAGGCAAAAACACTTTCTGGAAGGTCTGAAAAGTGTGCAACGGTACAGGTCCTCATGGGCAACAACAGTGTAGCGCGCGCAAAATATTTACAGCGCGCGCGATGGACCTTACGGCGCGCGCTATACCAGGTATAGCGCGCACTATCATCCAGTGATCTCCTTTATGCTTTCGACCACCACTTCGGCCTCCCACTCCTTCTCCCATTCTGGTCTTTGGTCTTCTGCCCCAGCGGCGGCTGGGGCTGCGTCCCCTTCTTCTTGTGCACTTGGGTCGCCTTCTGGGGTTGCTCCTTCTGGTGCCTCTTCTTCTTTCGGTGCTGCTCCTTCTCCTTCTTGTGGCGCGGCCGCTGGTGCCTCTTCTTCTTGTGGTGGGGCTGGTGCGTCTTCTTCTTGTGCAGCTGCTGCTGGGGCTGGTGCCTCTTCTTCTTGTGCAGCAGCTGCTGGTGCTTCTGCTTGTGCTCCAGCTTCGGCAGGTCCCTAGTCTTCTTGTGGGGGGGCTGGTCGTTGGGCTGGTGGGTCTCCTTGGGGCTGCTTCTTCTTTGGGGTTGGTGGCTTGGACGGGGACATCCTCATGGTCTTTGGGTCGGGGCGGAGGTCCACAATTTTATCGGGCTCCTACGTCTCCCACCACGACTGCCACTTGTCCAACTCCTCATACGCTTTGCTTTTGGCGGAGAACACCTGGCAGTTGGGCATGAACTCCTTTCGTGAACGGCCGTTAAGTGGCCGTTTGAATAATTGCTTGAATTTCACGTGAATTTACCCAAATTTTGAGGTTTTTGGGGGAAAATGCCATATTCTTGGTTCATTCCAAGGGCTTTGAGGGGCCAAAATTCCTCGCCTAGCTTTGTTACGCATCATCCAATGAAAGTCCCGCCCCAAAAGCATCCATCATGTCCGAACCGTGCCCAAAACGAGAGGTGCCGGAACCCGGCAAGCCTGTAGCCGATTCACAGCCGTGAATTCACGTGAATTTGTACGAAATTCGCACGAATTTCGTACGAATTTCACGTGAATTCACGTGAATTTACACAAATGTTACCGGTGTGCACCCCTGGATTTGTCCTCACACCCCTAGTAAGCCCCCCAGCATGCACCGCGGTCACAGGCAACAATGGTCTGGGTTCGTAAGCTGATCTCATGTCCGTCTCTTGCGGCACCGGAACCGCCGCTGTAGAGTCTGAAGGTGCTGCATGTCGGTTAGAAGCCGTCTTCTTGTGCGGCTTGCATACGTTTGTACACTTATGGGCCCTTGCCCATGTTGAGCCCTTTTGGTCGCATCCCACCCATGCAACCAAAGGCTATCGTCAATGGTGTTGTTGTCCACAACCACTTGCACCCCTAGTCTCCCCCGGAGGAGGCTTAGGCCCCCGCTGTTGCGCAACATGCGCTTCAGCCTCCGGTGACTTCCCTCAATGGCAAAGCAGGAGAACTTCGACAAGATTCTCCACTTCTTTGCAAAATAATACATGTGGTCGATCCAAAGATGCGTCCACAGAAGTTTGCCCCACTGGAGCTCATTGTGGGCAGCGCCCATGGCTATGCTATGGTTCCGGAGCCGCCCCAAGTCGGCCCCGGAGAACCATGCGGAACGCCACGCGTATACACACATGCTTGCAAAATTCTCCCACCACGTTTTGCACACCGACTCCCAACCTTTTCCCCCTACTTGATGCTGCCTCACACTAGGTTGCTCTAGGCAAGCATCTATTATCTTCTCCCAACCCCTATTCCGCATGAAATGGATGGCAGCAGCCAACTCCATCCTCACTTTCCCCTTGCTGTTTGCCTTGTCATGATTTAATGAGGCATGGGTGTAAGTTCGTGCAGCAAGCCGTGCCTCATCTAGAACCGGTTGCAGCATGGTGCGTGCCACAGTGGCCGGTGCCTTCCCTGTCAATTGTACAACTAGGTCCCGTGTCCCGTTGACTGCACACAACAGGACACGAAGGACCCCATGGAGGCCTTAATCAGGCACTCGCCTATCACTCGTAATGGTCCTATACATAGCATTTATGGCAACGGCTGGTTCCCAGTTGCCGACTATCGCACTCGCTGTGTCAAAGGTAGCAAGGCACAGAGCACGGTTACGCATGCAGACCCAACACACAGTGGCAACAGGGGATTCTGCCTTCCAGTTTTGGCAGCCCGCCATGAGCACCTGTGCTTTACCATCTGCACACAGAAAAAAAAGGGACTGCCTATCGTTCCCTGCCGTATCCTTAAAACTTACGGTTGCGGCCTTGCGCAACTCATCATCAAAATCAATTTCCTGGGAGGCCGCGTAGAGGGTCCCCCACTTCTCACTGCCCCCTAGTAGCCACCAACTAGATAGTTGGTTGGGGCTGGCGGTGCCTCCAAGCGTGCAATGGACGTACGAGGCCCCATGCCTCGATGTACCGTCCACCGCAATAGGCAACCAATGCAGCCGTCGGTCCCCGGGCTGCATGATGTCCGAGGGTGGGGGTGGTCGACACTTGAATAGGTGGGTGATGCGGTCAGGTAGGTAGCAGGCCGCACCATTGATGGCCGTGTCGTCTCGTTCGTACGAATTTGGTGCGAATTTCACGTGAATAGAAATGTGTGAATATTCTGAAAATGTGAAATTCGTACGAAATTCGTACGAATTTCGTACGAATTTCACATGACCGTCATAGAATTTCTGCCGAAGCCTCATCCCTCTACCCTCGTTGACCCTCACAAAGCAAGCTCAGGATGGTGCTCATGGGTTATCACACACCCAGTCCAGTGGTTGTCATTCCGGCTGACACTCAGGCAGCAGTGGAACACGTCAGGGGGCATAGCATACCCCAAATAAAATACAAACAGTTCCGCAGAAAATATCGCAAACAGGTCGGGGTGCATAGCGTACCCCAATTAATGTACAAACAGTGCTGCAAAAAATTTCGCACAGTGGGGGGGGAGTGCCCCACATGTCGGTCAAACTGCCCATCCTTGGGGGGGGGGGGGGCAGGATAACATTCGTGGTGGTTAGAAAGGACAGGTGGTCCGGAGGGTAAAGGGTGACCTACGCACCCCCCCCCCCGTGGAGCAGACCTCCGGCTAGCGGAGCCGTGGGAGCTTTGCTCCCCCACCGCCTCCACAAAGGAGGGGTCCATGGCCGCCGACGTGAGGCGGCGGGGGGGGTACTGCCGGCGCACTTCCTCCATTGCGGCCGTCTTCTTGGGGGCGTCGGGGGCCACGCTGTCCACATTGACCTGCTGGCCACTGGCCATCATGGCCATCCGCAGGCCGGTGGACACTGCCGACATCTGGCCGGCGCATGCCTCGGCCTAGGCATGCCAGGCCTGTGCGCCGGCCAGGAGGTACCGGACACCGGCAGCACTGGCCCCCCCCCTTGTCACCCGGGGGGGCGGGGGCCTCGGCACCCTCAGCCCTCTCCACTGCCTCTGCTGGCTGTGCCGCTGGCTTTGCCTTGCGCAACGTCGCCACGTCGCGCTCAAGAGTCTTCACCTTGGTGGCCAGCCGGTCACGCTCCTTGGTGACGCCCGCCAACCGCGACTCGCAGTCCCGCCTGTCCTTGTTGGCCCTTGACAGACGGGCCTGGAGATCGCGGTTGGCGGCCTCCGCGCTAATCGCGCGTGCCTCCCACGCCCCCGCCCGCTGCTGGTCCACCCACTCCTGCACCACCCCCCTCTGCCCCCGCCCCCCCACCGGCTCCGCCTGCTCCGCCCGCACTTCCCGCTCCGCCGGGGTGGCCGTGGGCGGGGCTTTGGGGGGGGGGGGGTGGGGCCCGTGTCCCCTTCGGGGCGCCCTTTCCGCTTGCGCGTGGGGGGGGGTTCGTCCTCCTCGACGTCAATGACGTCAGCCACCCCCATCTTCCGCTCGTGCGGAGAAGGCACACGCCGTCTCCACCATGCCCTACCGGAGCTACATCATCGTCAACACCAAGTACCCAAGGCGGTGAGGCGCCATGGGCGGCGGCCATCAATGCCATGAGAACGGACCACCAAAAGTTGGAGCGCAAAGTGAATGTGATGGGCAATCGCATCAACAAGTTGAGCAATGAGACCGACCGCACGCAAGCCTTCATGCTGGAGTTTGCGGAATTTTCGGGTATGACAAATGCACGTGCAGTTATGGCAAAATGTGGGAAGCAAGATAGGTCAAAAGAGGATGGTGCCAAAAATCCTACGCCAACGGACGCCGAGGAAGATGACATGGAAGTTGACAAGCACCGCAAAACCGGGAAGCGATTGTCGGGTGAGAAGAGCGTGGAATCCACGTGCGATGCAACAACGCAACACGCGTGGGCCGTAGTGAAATTAGGGAACCGCCACCATGTCATGCATGTGGAGCATGTGAGGACAGAACACAGGGCAGCGAGACGCACTACCTGGTCAAGTATGAGAATGAGGAGGCATCCATGGAACATTGGGTTCGAACCAAGGACTTGTTCAATACCGAGCCGGACGCCGAAGCGGCCGCTGAAGAGCGGTCGGCAAAACGCTAAATGGTCCAAACAAGACAACAGCGCCGGGCAGCCACAACACACGTGGTGCCTGGCGCACCGGCGGTGGTGCCCAGCACACCGCGAAGAGGCCACCGAATTGCGCCACGCCAAAAATCTGATGCCACACCGATATATAACGTACCAAATCATCCGGGTACTGATGACGATGCCGCCTCTATAATGGGCTCGGCGTGGAACTTGCGTCCACGCCAACACGTAAACTATGCCGAGTATGAGTGCGCGGAAGAAGAATCGGAGGACGCCATGATCCGACCTACAACGGAGGAACCACCGGTGGACCAACGCCGGAACCCAAGACGAATGTGCCGCACGGCGGCACGCCGCCGAGATCCCACCAAGGATCCGGAGCACCGAGCCATGGTGAACCATGTGCGGGCAAGAGCCAAGGACACACGGGATCGGCGGCACGGTAGACGGCTGCGGGCGCGAGCTGAATTGCAAGCACCGGCACAAGACAACGGGGACGGAATTGATGCTGCATGGCGGGACATTACTGCATACTGGAAAACGTTCCGGCTACCAAAATCGAAACGACGACTCCGCTGGATGGCAGCAGGGGAGGCGCCGGAAGTGGATATGGCACTGCCACCATTACGCCTGACGAATGCCGAGTTCATTGACGCTATGGGGGCGCGCCAAGAAGCCATTGATTCTCGGTGCCGTGCTATCCGGCAAGCAATGGAAGCCGGACATTACGGGAACGCCGGGACAACGCACATGTTTGATTTGCAGCAACGGCACGAACCGATTCATGACTAGACGAAGGAGCTGAAGTGCATGATCGAGAGATCGGCGACGCTACGCTCCTTGTGGCGCCGATACACCGAGCACTATGGCATATTCGTGTGGCAGGAAGTCACGGATGAGCGTGGGAACCACTTCCTACAACATTGCCGCCGATGGGCGCAACATTTAGAGAGTACGAAGGGTACGGGTACATGGTGCCCGTTGTATGCATGGCGCGGATGGGCCGAAGACGTACTTGGGCAGGTGGACATGTGGGTTGGGGGAGTGCCGATGACGGACTGGCACGCACCCGTGGCGACCACAGACGTTTCCTGCTCGCCGTTCGCAACACCCGTGACGGCGATTTTGTCCGACAAAGAGGACGAGGTCTCGCTGGTGTGGACAGTGCAGCCGGACGATAACCAGCAGACGTGGGGCGCGTTGCAGACAGCCGTGGAGACACGTGGGCTGCCCACCGAGGTACTGATCGGGTACCCGAAGGAGCGTCAAGCACTGGCAAACGACATCATGCGAGATTGTGGGAATTCGTGGCGCATGTGGGTCGCGTACCAAGGCGACTCCCCGACATGCAAGTCCAAAAACATGTACATCGACAAGCGCAGGCGCTGCCATAGTACGACGGTGACGATACAGTGGGTAGTATGCGAGTGGAGACCAAATGGGCTGCAGCCCATTAACCTCCACAAGTATGTCCAGGGGCTGTCCAATGTCTGCAAGCGGGGACGGGGTGCCTGGCGCCTGCCGCTAGGGACACACCTGGGAGACAAAGGACACCGCCGACGCCATCACGCTGAGGCGTTGGATGCCCTGCAGACTGAACGGGCGCAACTACTCCGCGGCGGGAAGGACCTGCAGGCCATGGCAGCTAACATGGAGAAAACCTGGAAGGTCCTGCAGAGCTCTGAACGACGCTGGGTTAAACGAGAACTGGGCCATAGCAAAATTCCAGAACCCACCTGGATGGAGTATGGAACGTGGGTGTACGTAATTTTGAGCATCACGGATGGCACTGTGTACGTAGGGGAAACACGGGGAAAAGGAGAGGCACGTCGAATCATGGACAGATTCTGTGTAACTGCTAAGATCTGCCCCATTTTGTTCACATGTATGCGTACGCGTTATCGTACGCACTGATTTTGTAACGCGCATGAACCAGCGAACCAGCGCGTACGCGTTGCGATCTGAGTGCGTACACGTTGTGTTCTGAGTGCGTACGCGCTGGTATTTTGGCGCGTACGCGTTGGTATTTTGGCGCGTACGCACTCAGATCGCAACGCGTGCGCGCTGCCTATGGTGCCCGTACGCTGTCTGCAGTACTGGCGGTTGAATTGTGCATCTTTTGACGTGACCCAGAAAAACTTTTACTTTGCTTCATGTCTGTTTTCCTTTCCTTAGTGCTTTTCTGCACACATGCCCGGCAAGAAAAAACCGGCGAAGAAGAAGGTGGCGAGGAAGGTCTCCGTGCCTCACGCCGACGCCGGGGCCGTGGCAAAGAGGGCGCCAAGGACAAGTGTGGGTCAAGACGTGGTGGAGGGAGACGTGGATTTGGAGGAGGAGGAGGAGGAGGAGGATGAGGTGGTGGCCGAAGGCAATAGGCCCGCCGAGATTGTGAAGCGGGCCTTGGAGGTTGGGTTGTTGGAGGAGGATGAATCGGTGCAGCGTTGATTCACGGACACTCGTGAGGCAGGAGATCTTGCTCACGGTGTTCATGGTGTTGTTGTTGTTCGTTTAGCGTTGGGTGAGGAAGACATTAAGGGTCTCCCGGAATTGCCAAGTTCATGGCAAGATCTTTTGCTTTTGGATGTGAATGCGCAAGCACTAGGTGTTATTGCTGTTGTTGATAGTCGTTCCGTTCTTGCATGGCCCAATGCCGATGCAATGCCCCACACCCTTCTCCCTGCTGCTTTGTATGAGTTTGTGGGTGAGCGTTTGCTCATGGTTTCCATTAGTTTGAGTGTTGGTGAGCGTGACGCACTTTTCACAACTATGAATGCGTCCTTGCGTAAGAGAGTTGCCAAGACCCTTACCCACAAATATGCGGTGCTCAATGATGGTACCCTTTTCCCGAATCCCGTTGCCAGTGAGGTGGATGGCATTTGTCGCACGGACTCCTTTGTGCGGTACATGGGTTGTGCATCGGATGAAGGGGATGAGCGTGGCCCCATTCAATGCATGCGTGCCCCCAGCCCCTTTCGGTAAATTACCACCCTGATTGCTCAACGCCGTATGTGTATGCAACCGCAGCAGAAGCTTTTGCATTGGGTTACGGTGCACCCACACCATTTTTTTGTGATATGCCCTTGCCCTCAAACCAATTGCTTCCGGACGCACCCGTTGAAAATGTGCATGGGTTCGCACATGCCGGTTATTTCATTGAACGGCATTCGTTTGATGCTGTTATTGGCGAAGCCATTTGAAACGTTGACATTGCCCCCCGTGATTGGGAGGTGGTTACGTTGGAAGATGACACTTATGCAAGTGCCAACCTGATTCGGAAGCAAACAAAACGGTGGTCGAAATGGTTGCCCGAGGAGTTGCGCACGCAAGTGTTGGGTGCGGTGACGCGCATTGAGGGTGTTGAGTGGAGTGCGTTGAAACCCGTGGATCTGAAATTGCTACATTGTACCCCATGCGCCCCATGGGATGGGTATCAGTTGGTCCATTCGGATCACAACCTTATGGGTCCACCTTGGATGAAGGATTGCATCCAAGTCTTTATTCCCTTGGACAATGTTCCTCCCGAGTGTGCTTTGCAAGTCGGCGTGGGTTCACATCAGGTTGGGCAACATGAGTCCAATCGTTGGGATGTGTGTTCCATGGAATTGGGTGACATCCTTCTTTTAAAAGGTTGCACCTTTCATCGCGGGGCGGGTGGTGGGGAGAAGGGGCGCTACACTTTGTTCATCCCGTTTGTCCCTTTGGAGCATGCTGCCACCATGTCAAAGGTGCATCTTGCTCGCCAATTGTATGCCCTTCCTCCAATGGTTCAATTTCTGAAAGATGCCAAAGGTGTTCCTATCCCTTGGGAATCTTTTACCCATTTTTCGGCTCCGTTGCTTGTTCGGCGACGGCAAGCTATCCCCTATTGTGGTGACGTTGTGATTTTGGGCCATGGTGTGCAAGGTGCAACTTTCTTTTTTAAGTGCCCCCCCCGGCCCCGAGGAGCCACCATGTCCCTTGGCCCGGTTTCACCGTTGGTACCTCCCAAAGGCAAGTTTTGACGGCGGGACACGGTTTACCGTTGAGAAAGGTTCGTTGGTGTTCACGTTTGCCACGTGTGGTTACGTGTTGAGGCGGGATGAGGATGGGCCGGAATGGATGGAGTGGGCAGCCATGGGGCATGCCCTGCATGTGGCGCCCGCTAGTGTTGCTTTGAGGTGCTCACGCAGTGGTCCTGAGGGGGAGATGGGGAGCTGTGGGGGGACTATGGGCCCCCCCTTGGCACCAAGCTTTGGTTTCTTGGCACGGGACATACGAGAACCGTGCCGCGATTGGTCGGTTTCGTAGCCCTCCTCTTCCCCCCCCGTCCCCGTGTCCCTCTTCCCCCCAACCTTCCCCGCAAGGAGAAGCTTCCACCTCTCCATTGCACCCTCCACCTGTGCATCAACAGCAGCGTCGGTGATTGGGAGGTAACCCGCCACCCCTGACCACTGAACACGCTTGGCCTGCTTGAGCTGCCCTCCCTGCACACGCCATGTCTGCAGGTAACTGTGGCTGTCACCTTTGATCTCGTACAAAGTCCCCCCAATAAAAACTGCTGCAGGGTCCCTGCCAACGGCATGGCCCTTCATCCACATGGGAAAGCGGACCATCATGGGCTCAAGCCATGAGACCACACCACTGTCTTCCTTTACCTTTGCCTGCAACGTAACCTGATCAAAAAAACTATACTTGGCAACATCCCCAACATGGACGTTGTCCACCACATCCTCCTTACTCACCTGCACCAGCTGCCCTGGAATTGTCCTTATCAACTCAGGGTCCGGGGCAACCAAGGGAGCGCCTGGGGGGCTCTGAAGAAGCTCCTTCGGCTTCAGCGCCTTCCGGCCCGCATCCGGAGGCGTCGGGTGCACTTGTGCTTCAGAGGGCCAAGGGCGCCGCTCCTTGTACTTGAAGGGGGTGACGTTCAACTGCAAGAGGAAAGCGTAGAGACACGTGAACATGGACGCGCATGGCAAGCCATGCCACGTCCACCCACTCCGCCCTCCGCTGCTCCCAACCCGTGAGCACATTCAGCCCAAAAACCACAGCCGTCGTCATCGTCCCCGCCTCCCCAGTCCGCGCCACCCCCGTCTGCACCCGCCAGTGCCCACTCACAAGCCGGTAGGCAAACATGCCCACCAGGTCCTGCCCCGCAGGCAGGTTGGCCGCCCCCCGGACCACAATGGGGCAGGGGAAGGAGATGAGGAGGGTGCCCTGCACCCCCCGCGACTCCAACACCATGTCCCACACGGCACTGAGATGCCGCAACCATCATCGGGCCCGGGCGGCACCTGCCGGGTCCGGGCCGGATCCGGCTGCCTGGCGGCCAGGGTGACCCGGTCCAGGGGGGGGGTCGTTGTGGGCGTCGCCCAACTCGTCGCGGGACGGCTGGGGCACCACCACCTCGCGCGCCACATGCCCCCTGGCGGTGCTGGCCTCGCTGCCTCCCGAACGTCGAGAGCGCTGCGACCCCTCACTGCGCACACTGCCGGCCTCGCTTGGCGCCCGTCCACCGCCGGTGCCTGCGGGCTGGTCGCCACCGGGGCCTTCGGCGGGCTCGGCGTGCTCCTCGGGCAATCGGGGCCGGGGCTTGTACTTGCGCTTAGTGTGGTGCCGAATATCCGGCGACCAAGCGGTGAACGGGACCTGCATATGCGGGGAGGTGTGCAAGGCACAAATTGAGAAGGGGGGAGTGGACACGAGGCAATGCAAGAGCAAAAGGAGCAAATTGGACGAAATTCACAAAAATTCGTACGAAATTCGTACGAATTTCACATTTCCACAATATTCACACAAATTTATTCACGTGAAATTCGTGCGAAATTCGTACGAAATCCGTACGAATTTCGTACGAATTTCACGTGAATTTCGTCCAATTTGCCAATACACAAAGCAAACACACAAGCAAGCACACCTTGCACTCGCATGGGCAGGTGATGCTCCATGCCCCGGTCTTCGCGCACTTGGGCGACCGCCACGCTGGGACCGTGTTCACCAGGTGCCACAGCGTGGTCGGCCGACCCGGGGGGGCAATGCCGGACATGGCGAAGTGGATCTCCGACTCCGCATCGACATTGTCCCCCTTGCAGACCTCCAGCTGGTGCACGCTGCCCACGAAGAACAACATGCACTGCTCGCCGACCTCGATGACGGCGAGGTCGGAGGCCGGGGCCGACCGGGAGATGAAGGTGGGGTGGAAGGGGCAGGTGGGGGGGCCTTCCGGGACCGTCTGGGGGGGGGTCGGCGAAGAGGGCTTGGGCAGCCTCCCCCTCCCACAACCCCACCCTCCCAACCGCCCCCTTCCCCACCCACAACACCTGGTCCACGCTGGGGCAGTCCCAGCCGGACAAATCCCCAGCAACGTCCAGGGCCTCCTTGGGGGGGGGTGGCGTCCAAGTGTGTGGTGTTGGCCTGGTGGTGTTTGTGTCGGGCGTCGGGGGTCCACAAGTTAAAAAGAGCCCCCTGCAGCCCATTCTTGGAGTCGGGGAGGGCAGGCAACCCATGATGGCGGCTGGTGGCCACCATCAGCAGCATGTCACCCCGATGCAGCTCAACGGTGTCCCAGCGCGCCTCCCCCGCCTCCCCCAGGGCCGTCCCCGCCTGCACCGCCACCTGGTAGTCCTCTGACAAGCAGAGGAAGCTACTCAGGAGGCAGTCCCCCACCTCCCTGTCGTGGGGGGGGAGGACCTCGGGGTGGGTGGCCACGTCGGTGTGGGGGAGCTGCGGCCCACTCCCCACACTGGCCACAATGACGCTGCCCGGCGTCATTGGGTGGAGGTCCCCAACCCCAGGGACACTTTCGGTGAGGTGGGGGTGCAATTTCTTGAAGAGGGGCCCCCCCACCCCCGACCCCAAGGTGCTCTTGCTTTGCCACCGGCGGGGCAGCGTAGGATCCTTGGCCTGCTCCTCACTCCGCGCGGCGTTGAAAAGGAGCTCAAAATTCTTTGCGACGACTTTTTCGTCGCCGCTGCCCCACGCCTTCATCACCTTGTTCGACCCCACCTCACAATCCCGTTCCTCCACAAGCCCCCGAAGCACAATGTAGCCGTTCCCATCAACAAAGTTGAGGGTTGGCTGAGAGGGGCCAACCCTGTCGGGGGCGGGGTCAGGGCTGCCCATCACCCCATGAGGGGGGTCAGGAAGGGGTTCGGTGCGGACGGGGGGCTCACTTGAAATGAAGGGGGGGGCGCATGAGGCACCACGGTACCATTGCAAAGAAGTTGTGCTATAGAAGGTGGGGTGGGTGACGTCGGGGACGTGCACCTGGGGGGGGATGGTAGGATGGAAAGGGGCGATGCCCAAATCATCCCACCACCGGGGGTTGGCAGGGTGCCAAGAAAAGAAGAAAAAAGAGTGGTCTGCTGGTGCACCTGCAGCAAGATCCTGCATGCAGGCACACCATATCGCAGTGGGGGGGGGTGTGGACGAGGTTAGTGGTGGGGTACACCTGCACGTGGGCGTCCTTAGGCTTCCCCACAGGGTTAGTCCTCATCGAGTTGAGGAGCTAGTCAACACTGGAGGGGAGAGGGGTTAGATGGAGAAATTTGAGGGAGGGGGGTTGGCGGCGCAGTTCCCTCCACAAGGTTGTGGCCCATCCCCTCCCCCCGAGGTAGCTGTTGCGGGTGGGGCTGCGCATGTCGATGTGGATGACATCGGGGGAGGGGTCGAGGGAGGCTGCCCAGCCTACGATGTCATCCACCCCTAGTGCCCCCGACTCGCACGTCGCCTCCTCCAATTGATGCCGGGCGACGGGGAGCGATTGGTAGTGGGCGAGGGTGTCGGCTGCGGGGTCGGGGCGCGAGGCCAGGCTTGCGAGTTGAGACATAGTCTGCTGGGACATTGTTAAAAGAGAAGAACGCGAAGGCTTTGAGAGCTGTAACAAAGCGAAGAAGTGGAAAGGAGGGTAAATTCGTGCGAAATTCGTACGAAATTCGTACGAATTTCACATTCTCGTGAATCTGTGAATCTACCGTGAATTTCTGCGTGAATTTAGGTGCGTCAATTTCACATTCACGCGAATCTCACCAAATGTGTTAAACCATGTGGGGACTTTAAACCTCTAAATTGCACCTATTTGTTGCATCTTACTTTGGGCGAAGGTAGCACGGCAAAAGCACACAATAGCACCAAGTTACGAGCAAAACACAGCAAGATTGGGTGAAATTCACGGTACCGTGAATCTCGGATTCAAACGGCCGGTTCACGAAGGGTACACATGCGCTTTGCTTTTGGCGGAGAACACCTGGCAGCTGGGCATGAACTCCGACCAGTCGTCCTCTTCCTCTTCCTCCTCCCCTTGTTGGCTGGGGCTCCACTGATCGTTGGGGATGATGACGGCCACGTGGTCCGGAGGGGCCCTCTTGGCCCCTGCTGGCTTGATTTCGGCTCCTTCCACAATCATCCGCGCGATCGCAGTGGTGCAGTAGATGATCCACCGAGGCTTGTAGCCGTCTTTGTAGGACCAATCTCGGCGCTGCATGAGCTCATCTCTTGCCAGCTTGTCCGCGTCGGCTTTGCTCTGCTGCTTGGCCTTGGGAGCCGTATTGGGTGACTGTGGGGTGGAACCGCACGGACCTCCTTGTTCTTGTGGCTGGTCTGGGACTGGGACAGGCTGCTTCGGTGCTGGCTTTGATGCTACTTGCGGCTGGGGTGCCTGCTGCGGTGCCGTCTTGCTTGCCTGGAAAGAGTAGCGCAGAGGCATAGCACGCGCAATACAGGGCATAGCACGCGCGACGAAATGCATAGCACGTGCAATGACACCGATAGCGCGCGCTGCATTACCTTTTCTGCTTTCTCCTCCTCTGCTTTCTTCCGTCTCTTCTCCTCCTCTTCCTTCTCCTTTTTCTTCCTCTTCTCTTCCTCTTCCTTCTCCTTCTTCTTCCTCTTTTCCTCCTCTTCCTTCTCCTTCTTCTTCCTCTTTTCCTCCTCTTCCTTCTTCTTCTTCTTTGCTTCGTCCTCTTTCTTCTTGGACTGTTCCGCTTGACGTTGGACTCTCTGTGCCGCTTGCGCCATCAGCTGCTGGTCGGCGGTCTTCTGGGCAAGGACCTTGCCAGGCGGGTGTGGCGGCTTAGCGGTGTGGGAGGCGGGGATGGCTGGTGGTAGGTGGCTGGTGGCTGCTGGCTCCTCGGTACGCTTCTTCTTCTGCCTTGGGACTGTGACGGATTCCGTCTGCGGCACGGCAAAGGCGTCAGCCCGGGCCAGCACCGTGGAGGGGCCTTGCTCCTTCCGTCCATCAAGCCAGTCGGCCGCATGCTTGGACTGCCCGGCAACGTCCGCGGGCACGCTGATCATCAACGGCCCTCTGCGGGATCCCAGGCACAGGAGCTGCTCGAATTAAGCTGCCCACCTACGTGACAATAGGAGAGACGGTGGGGCCGTAGCGCGCGCAAACAATCAAATCGCGCGTGCTACAGCAAATGGAGCGCGCGCAACAATGTCGAAAGCGCGCGCAATGGCAAACATAGCGTGTACCTGTGCCTGTGCTTGTTGTTGTTGTTGTTGTTGTTGCTGTTGCTGGGCCATCTACACCCGCTGCTGCTGCTGGAGCAGCTGCAGTGTTGCCTGCTGCACGGCTGCCTGTTGTTGGAGCTGCTGATGTTGCTGCACTTGCTGCTGCTGCGGCTGCTCCTCGTCCTTGACTGCCGTGGTTTTGACTTTGGCGCCGGTTGCAAGTGCCCTTGCTGCACTGGCTCCTTTCTTGGCTGACCCCCGCAGCAAATTGGCCCCCGCACTTCTCACCGAGGCACACTCGTTCTTGAAGGCCATTGCCCCCGCGTCGGTCGGGTTGATAAAGCTCGGTGGGTCCGTGTTGAAGTAGAAGTGGTGGACGGTCTTTGCGGTGGCACCCGGAGGCGTGTGGGTCCGAACGTGACCCCACCCGTAAGTTGCCAAGCACCAAAACAGCAGCTCGTACTCCTCCACCTTGCAGTGTCCACGGGCAGCTTGTCCTTCTTGGGTTGGCACGGAGGGGTTCAACAGGTTCGCCAGACTGCACCGATGGCGAGTAATGCCCTCGTCATGCCAGCAGGGTTTTACGGCTCCGTCTGGGATCTTGGCAATCGCCGTGGCCCTTTGGCGCCAGAACTTGTAGAAGGCCACCTCGAAGAGGTAGGCCGGTGTCACGTCCTTCAGCCATGCCCAGTCGGGCCCTTGGGCGCAGATGGTGCTGTTTTGGTTGGGCCAGATTCGGTTCTTGAAATCGCTGCTGAAGGCGAAGCCCGTACGTGGCCCGGCTGGGGGAGACTGAAACTGTGCTTGCACTTGGGGTTGCTGCTGTCTTGCTTGGACTTGCTGCTGCTGCTGCTGCTGCTGGTGTTGTGGGCTGCCGAAGACTTGCTGGGCCGTAGCCTGCACTTGCTGCTGCTGCATTTGCTGCTGCTGCTGCACTGGCAGTGGGCCGAAGAGCACTTGCTGCACTTGGCCCAGTGGAGGACTGCCGCCCACTGGGGAGCCCAAGGTGGGCGACCCACCGGGGAACAGCATGGGAGACAGCTGCTGTGAGGCAGCTCGTAACGGGGACTGCGGCGCGGGCCACAGAGGCCGAGTTGGGGAGAACGGGGTCGGCGTCTGGGACAGCGTCTGCGGAAAACAAGACAAAGCACGCGCAAAACAAGACAAAGGACGCGCAACGAGGACTTGCGTAGTGCGCACAACGAGACAGGTAGCACGCACAACAAGAGCGTAGCATGCGCAACGGAAACAGTAGTGCGCATGGCAGGAACCTGTGGCTGCATGCTCCACGGCGCCGTGGACGGCTGCTGCAGTCTCGGTTGTACAGCTGCATGTGGCGGTGGTTGCAGTGTCGCACCAGCTGCTGTGGCCCCTGCATCATTTGTTGGCGGTGCTGCAGGAGGCGGATACCCCCAGCCCACGGGCTGCATGGGCAAGAGGATTACATTAAAGTACCCTTGTTCCAGCAGTAATACAAAAAGGAAAATGCAATAACAAAAAAATAGAAAACACCAAAAAAAAGCGGACAGAAAAGGAACAAATATCTGTGTCTGTCAATGCATCTGCAATTGGAGGCACATTTGAAGTGCGTAGTCATAGCACGCTACTTCCAATTGTATATCGCGATTTCAAGGGTTCCGGCGCTTGACAATAGCATAGCGCGCGCGATGGTGGACATCGCGCGCACTAGATAACATGTAGCGCGCGCTAAAAAACAAATAGCGCGCTACCACAGTTCCTCATCCGCAAAATATGCCCTAACGTCGTCACCCAATTTTTGTGCATTGCACAGGTTGCTTTTGGAGGTCCCATTCCACCTTGGTACTTCAAAGTACAGGAACAGACGCTCATTAACCTGCCTGAGCATCTTAATGCGGCGCGACACGAGGCTTCCTGCCCCCCCACCTCTATCACAAAAGGAGGGCCAACTGTCCTTCAACACCGTGTTGCTCCCTTCCAAAAGATCCCCCGAAAACATTCCTAGGCCATAGGGCCGTATGGCCTGAACAGTGACTGTAGCATCGTGCAACATCCAGTTAATATAAGGTGGTCTTTTTTCGGGACAAACCCGCCTCTGGAAAGCCTGGGCAACCTCTGGAGCCTGCAATGCGCCCTCTTCCAACATTGTGCCATACATGTCCCCCAGTAGTATGTACATGGCAACCACTGCTGTGTGCATCCTCATGTCACCCCCAAGGAGGGGGGCCAGGTCCTCCCAAACCTTTGAGGGCACCAAGTCTCTTCCCCATCTGGCTCTGACGTCCCCTGTAGTGCTATGTGACAACCCGACCTGTGAAGAATAGCTTGAACAGAAAGCCTAGTACTGGGACGCACAGCCTTGGCCAATATGCGTACCAAGGCAGTGACGTGCCTCCCTACAAAAATCAGAAGGTGCAGAACACATGGTATGAGGTGACGCCGCCTCAGAGGCACCTTCAACAACGTGCTCTGGACAACACCAAATATATCCATGGGCCTGCACTTGGCCCCAGGTGCAATAAGCCCTAGCAACTGCTCATCTCGCTCGGTGGTTCTATCCACATCCTGTTGCAACCATGTTGGAGTGGACTGGCACCACGTCATGTAAGTGAACAGACTATCTGCCATGCAATGTGTAGTGACACCCGACAACCGACGCAGCCAAGGGCTATCCCCACCGCAGAAAATCCTGCAGCGTCTGGATGCACCCCAGATGGGAACCACACCACTGTCAATGGCACTCTGGAGAAAAGCAAGATTGTTAGCCCAGACCTGGGACAACACAGAGGTGGACTTCTCACCACAAAGGGCGACGTTAACAGTCCAGTGGTAGGACAACGTCCTTGCCAAGTGACCATGGTTGGCAAAGGAAATGGACATCTGGCACCACGATTCTCACAATGATCCACAGCTCTCCTTGGCACTCCCTGGGGTATTGGAGGTTAGAAACAATGGAATCAAAGGAAAATATATAGTCAAAAAAGTGCTGCAGGGGCCACTGCGAAAAGACTGTGACCCCATCTGTGTGCACGGCAACCTGTAAATGCTGCCTACTTGCAAGCTGGTTCCATTCTGTGGCGAAACTAGCATAGGACGGGAGAGAAAAAAGGTGTGTGGGGACCATACTTCTCGTCCAAGTAATCAAATCTTTGTACCTGAGGAAAATAGCGCGCGCAACATGAGGACGTAGCGCGCGCACAAGTCAACAAAGCGCGTGCTATGAGCGGAAGTGCGCGCAATGTCACATGCAAGGCGCGCGCAATAATACCTTCTTCTTGGAATCTTCACGAGCAGGACCAAGTCCAGCACCGGCAGGGGTGTGACGGCGTTGGCAGCCTCGGTTCTGCGACGCTTCTTCTCTGCTTCAGTCACGGGGACCCTTTTTTCCAACCTGGCCCACAAAGACCGTTGGACGGCAGGCCCTGGGCAAAAAAACTCAACTAGGTCCGCCAAAAGGTCCTCGTTCTTCCACAAGGACCACCCATAGTGGGGGCCCAAAATGCTGGCAATCTTTCCTGACATTGACAGCGTCACTTGCGGTGCCGGAAGCATCTGACTCTTTAGAGAAATAGGCGTTTTTGCCCTGCTTATTAGGACATGGGGTTACAAACCCAAGACCCCGAGCCATAGCGCGCGCTATGATGCGCGCTATAAACAACCAAAAGGCTCCATTGCTGCACACGGTCCACGTCGTCAGGTGGACTTGGTGCAAAGGATAGGAGACAAAGCAACAAATCCAATGCCACAAATATTTTGTGTAGACAGTGTACGGCAGCAACGGAGGTTCTTACTTACTCGGGCATTGACCTGTATGTGCTCTGTGTGCCTTTTCCTGTGTTTCGTGGCGTTGTTGCACACTGTGCGCCTATAGTTTACCCTTCGGATTCACTTGTCACTTCGGTTTGCATTTCCTGTATGTCACGCCGCATAAACCATGCACTTGCTTCTGGTGATGTAACAGCCAAAATTTCCTCTTTCCACATCTCAATGGGCGGTGGGGGTATACCTCTGTAATGCACATGTGCATCCAACCTGTATTTCATAGCATCAAACTACACTGTGTCCCAACGACGTAACACGATTGGTTTCCAGGGGGCAATTTCAGTATCCCACCAATGGTGGACTGTTTGTGTGTACTCCTGGGCCACCGACGGTCCTGCAGGGACTTGTGCAAGTGCAGAGACAGAGTCGTCACTGTCACTCGGTGACTCACTGTGTGGGTCGTCCGCTGTCTGTCGGGTGTCGTCGTTTAGGGGCAGTGTGTCCATCACGGGTTCCGGTGGTGGTGCCGTTCGTGGTGCGTTGTGCTGTGTGGCTGGTGGGGTGGGCTGTTTTCTTGGGCGCCCTGGGCGCCGTGGTGATGTGTTGTTGGTGCGTTTGGTGCGTGCAGGTGTTTGTGATTGGGTTGGTGCCATGTGTCCAGTGGTTTCGTTGCTCGTGGCCGTCGTGGTGTCGTTTGTGGTGGTCGTGGTGTCAGTATCGTTGCCGGTTGGGGCAGTGCTGGTGTGGACTGTGGCTGTGGTCCTGCTGTCAGGCGTATGAACACGGGATTGATCTTTCCTGGCGGTGACAAAACAGATGGGTTCTCAAGGGCGTGCAGAAACACAGGCGGTATCACTGGGTTCGTCTGCCCTCGGATAGCTGTCAGGCCGGACGTGGGCTGGGGCATGTCGCCGGACGGGCCCTTTGGTTGGCGCAGGACCTCCCTTAGGGCCGCCTGGATACCCCATTTTCGGCAGCAACATACCATGTACCCTTCGTGAACCGGCCGTTTGAATCCCAGATTCACGGTACCGTGGTTTTCACCAATTTTTGCTGTGTTTTGCTCGTAACTTGGCGCCATCGTTTGCGTTTCTTGTGCCATCTTCGCCAAAACGTTGTCCTTAGAAATGTCTTGAAATTTGATGTTTAACCTTGTTGGTAGCTTGACAATGTTGGGCTCAATCACCGTGAACGCAACGTGAATATACCAAATTCACGCATGCGTGAATTTGCGTGAATTTCACGTGAATTTGGGTGATTTTTTGCTGAGATTTGGAAATTTCGGAAATTCGTACGAAATTCGTACGAATTTCGTACGAATCTGGAGATTCTGGTGAAATTCGCAGAAAGCGCGCGCGACATTCGCACGAATGTCATACGAATCTGCCAAATTCGCACGAATTTCGTACGAATTTCCTACAAATTCGTACGAAATTCGTACGAAAGTCGTGCGAATTCCTCAAATTCAGGCCCAAAGGGCCGGGGACGGAATTCCCGGATTTTTGTTCGGCGCCGTTTGGGCCTGATGGGTCCGTTTGGGATGGGACCTTCATTGAATCATGGGGACTGAAAATGAAACTTGACTTTTGCCCCCTCTAATGCGTCATATTGAAGCTAAAATGTAGTGTTTTCTCAAAAAAACACCAAAAATGGGTCAAATTCGCGTGAAATTCACGAACGTGAATCTCATATTCAAACGGCCACTTAACCCCCGTTCACGAAGGGTACATAGCGGGGTTTTCCACCATGTCCGTGGGTATGCTTTCACGTTCAGTGACCGCACGAGCACCGACAGGTTCTCGCGGACAGCACACCTGTTCAACCTGAAATGTTGTGATTGTTTTACACTGTTTGGTATTGTTGACTGAAGCATTTTGGGGGCATTCGGGGCCCATACATCCAGCCAGTTGGACAAAGGCGGCGGTGCCTTAGCACCACTATTATGGAGTGATGACTTCCAGGCAAGTGGGCCCCATACCTCCTTTCCCACGGATAGACGGCAGGTCAAGAAATTAATCGTGGGTCCTGCTTGCTCAAATTGCACACCCAGTTGGTAAATGGCTTCCAGATGTTTGATCGGTTTTTCTGTCACTTGTGTCTGTAACGCTTGTGGACATGCCTGGACCTGGGGTAGGCAGTTCCGTTTGTATTGAGCACAGGATTCGCCTCTCTTTTTGATACGTACTAATCACCGGAATGCACGTGTGTTATGAAACACACGGATGATCCATTCGGGTGATATGAGGAATAAGAAATTATCTCTATAGCGTAGGGAGGGGAGGGCACGGCAAATTGGGGACAGGCGCTTGGCCTCACGCCACATGCAATAAATGGATGCCAGCTGGGCGCTGAGGCTGCCACCCTGTGGCACACCTGTGACCTGTTGAAATATGCTGCTGGCACCAACAAACATGCAGTCAATGGTCAGGCTGAACTCGACATAGGAGAGTACGTCTTTTGCGGTAAAAACCTGAAAAAATTCCCTGGATTTGAACCCAATACAATCACGTTTTTTGTTGCCATTCTTGGACACTGAGAACATCACTCCATTTCGGTGGTTCCCCTCGGATGTGATTGTGTCCAGGCAGAAAGTGAGTGCTGTAAGGACAGCCTCTTTGGGGATGGACATAAACATCTCTTTTAGGTCTAGCTCAAGCCAGAAACCTTCAACCGGTTGTTTTACTTTTCTCACCCATGGGAGCATGTCATTCATAGAAATTATTTCCATACTCTTCAGGGTCGCTGCAGCCTGGCGCCATACAATGCTCAAGACGCGTCCCATTCTTTTGTTGGCGCTGCGATATGGGTGTTTTGCATGTGTGACCACCTCACGCAGTTTAAACTGGCCCATATATACATCGGATTTAAACTTCTGCAGGTCATAGCAACCCGGCACAGGGTACGCACACGCCCCGCCGTTAGCTGAGCGGTCGTCACCTAGGGAATTCAGCCTGGTTACCTCCTGGACAAAGGTATCCTGGGACGTGGACAGGAGGGCACGTGTAGAGCCCAGGCACTGTTTCCACATGGCCTGGAAAGCGCTTGACAGCCCCCGGTCATTGGCGCGCATGCTCTGTAGCTGCTGTGCCGTCTGTGTGTTGTACAGCGGGTTGGCCTGCCACCGTGCTGTCTGTCGACGTGTGGGACCCGTGAACGCGTGAGTGGCGCAGTGTAGCAGGTGTGTGTACAGAACAAATTGCGCAGCAACCTGTGTGTCTGCTCTGAAAACCTCGGACTTTACACGGTCGGACAGGAAACAGTCTATCCACAGCGACGCTGTCAGTACCTCACAGGCTACCCACGGGCAGTGGTTTGCTTTATCGTAGATCCCTGCTCTGAAGTGTGAATCCCGTAGTGCCCTGGATGCCCTTTGCAGCGAACTTGTTTGCACACGTGTGTCTGTGTTCTGCATCTGGTTGGTCACCTGATCCGCGCACGTATCTGCAATATTGTTGACACATCGTGATATGGTGGCCTGTGGTATACCAAACTCACTCAGGGGTTTTATCACACTGTGTAGTCTGTGATACACCTGGTCTGATATGTTTTCCCACGTCGGCACACTGGCATTTTTCATATTCTGGTTCCACGCAGTGACATCCGGTAGTACATCAGTGAGAGTGGGCACAGACTGCCTGAAATCTCGTATGTACACGTGTCCCCGTGCCCTGGGTAGTTCTGGGTCCCGTTGCGCATCGACATGTGGACGCCGCTGTCAGGATTATATCTGATGTGCTGCATTTATACGGCGGGCTACACAGAATTTATCCCACGGTGGGTGTGCGGGTGGACACTTCTTGTACCGCAGATTGCAAGTAGTCACGCAATGGGGCGGGGATAGGAAGTTCTGGGATCTGGGCACTGCAAGTGTCTCGCACCTTCTCATTTCCCTTCTCGTGTCAATAACGGGAGTGAAATGGGCAGTGAATATTCCTTTGTCTACCACGCGCAGAACGGAATCAACGTTTTTTGTTCGTCAAAAATGAATCCATAAAGTTTTGTTGTTCCGGGGGGTTTTCGAACGTGCCGGACGTCATGGAAGCATCCGTTTTGTTCATTTCCACCGTTTTCCATGTGAGAAGCGTATCGTGCCGTTGCCTCTACCTTGGCTTTCGTGCTCCGTGTGCCGCGCGTGTTACGCGTGTTACGTGTTCTAAGCGTTCGCTTCTAGGTGTGCCCCTGGAACTCCAATAACTCGTGTCGCATATCCGTGCAAGGCGTGTTCCGCGTTCGGCACGTAACCGACATCACGCTTATGGAGGCCGGAACCCACGTTTTGCGCGAGTACGCGTCCTCCTGTACCTCAGCCCTTTCTTTATGCCCGCACCGCTTTTCCCGGACATCCACAAGCAGTGGCTGGCCAAGGGGGGCCACCTGGGCAGTTGGGGGAACGCGGCCACGCTGAAGCACAACGCTTTCATCGTGTTCCAGATCAAACAACAGACATGTATGTGATTGTTCAATGGGGTGGAGTACGGGTGTTGTGCCTTTGGATGTCCCCCACGTCGATGACGTTCGTTCCACTTTTTTTTTTTCTGTTTCTGGGCCGTGCCACACATTTCTGCATAGCTGGGTGGCACGCAGCTTGGGTCAACCGCAAGAAGCCCGGCAGCAAGGATCGCCGAGAAGATGAGATGTACCTCACCAACGTCACTGCATATCAAGTATGCATGCATGACAAGTGCCATTATGTTCCGTTTCGTCGCACCGTGCCGGTCCCTAGTCTCCATTTTCGATAAGCTGCTTACCCCACCAACTGCCTGCAGATCAAGACGAAGCCAAGCAAGCCCCGGGATCCCGCCAAAGTCCAAGATTGCCGCGCTAAGCCGGATGGATGGTTCGAGTACACAAAGGTTGTTCTGGGCGTGCTACGTGTTGCATGTGTACGTGATTCTGCCCCCTGTTCTACGTGTGTTGCGCGTGTTGCGCGTTCTGCACGTTCCGCCGGTGTGCCTCTCGCTCCGCCTTTGGGGGCTCCACCACCGTGTTACGCGTGCTGCGCGTTCTGCAGATCCAAGCGAACCGGTTGTGGACCTGGTTGGAGGGCGAGGCAGAAGAGAGTGAGGAGGAGGAGGACTTAGGCGGCTCTATACGCACGTAGCAAAATTGCCACGGTTCCCAAATGGGTACCACCCCAAAACGGGGGCTGAAAAACCACTTTGAAAAATTGCACAATTGTGCTTTGCAGGGAACACCCCCAAAAACCTGTGAATTATCAAAAATGACTGTGTGTAGGGGGTACAACATGTGCCAGTCAAAAGTCATGTATCCCCTTCAAATTTGGGCACTGCAGTGTCCATCCAAAGAAAAATCCAATTCTTCCAAATCATCCGCTGCTGCATTTCAAACCACACCGTAAAATGCAACCTAAAAAATGAAGCAAGGAGGACGACAGGCAAACACATGCAAAAATCTGGTTTGCTTTTTGTTACCGCGTCTGCTGACCCAGTCACTGTGATTGTATGCGAAGCGTGACAAACAATGCACCACCAGTGCAGCCAACAAGCAATGGAGGCGCCGCCAGTGCGGCCAATGCAATAATAAATGAGGGCAACAATGCCTGCAAAAGAAATGGCGCAAGAGCGGTAGAAAAGAGGCGAGTGGATGAATTTGGGCACTGCAGCGCCCAAAATTACGAAAACATGAAAAAAGGCACCAGTCTCACACCTGTGTGACACAAGACACATGGCAGTGTGCAGTCCGCGCCCAAACAAAGCACAAGGTTACACCAAGCTTGCGACCCTATTGTGAAATGTGTTATAATGTGTTGTTGTTGTTCTCATAGGCGCTTGTACGATGTATTGAAACGGAACTCTCACATTCATGTACCCCGTATGGGCTAAAATTTGACTTTCACTACTCTTGAGCACTGCAGTGCCCAAAATTTTAAAAAGTTGGCTAATTTACCCGCTTCAATTCATTGTGGTGCATAGGTTCCTCGAAGGGCAAGAAAGGCCAACGCTTGTGCTTGCGTTGCGTTGGGTGGCATTCATGGTACCAAATATTTTTTGGCTGCGGAGAGACAGACAAACCGACACGTAAGCAGACAAACAGACAGATAGACAGAGAGACAGTCCGATGGACACCCCGACAAACGAAGAACAGATAGACACATACACGGACGGACAGACCGACAGGCAAACAAACAGACAGACAAATAGACAGACATACAGGCAGACAACAGACAGACGGACGGACGACTGGACGGACGGACTGTGGGACAGAGAGACACAAAGAGAGAAACACAGAAGACAAACCGTCAGAGAAGACAAGATAGACGGACGGACGGACACATGGACAGACGGAGAGACAGGTACAATGGTTGTCCTCCTACTACCATGCACACGGTTGCTCCCTCATGCATCTGCACAACGTTGCGCACAGAATATTGACCTCCTTCCGCCCAGATTATATCATGCAAATGGGTTTTGAGTTCATTTGGGAGCTGCAATTCCCAAAATATTACAAACCAACATTTTGAGGTCTCTAATGTACTATGTCGGGTGCCTGCCTCAAAGTCTCACCCCCTGTAGCAACCATTATCGGGTCTTGCCATCAGTTGTGCACGATATGTGCAATGTAATCATCCACGTGATCAAATCCCCCCCTCTAAACTACTATGCCATTCCATGTTGATGAAATACACCCCGTATAGGTGTTGCCTTGATCTTCAAAACTTTGGCACACTTATTCTAGTAGGGGCATTGTTGGTTGATGGAGTTTGGTTGTCCGTGTGTAGTGTAATGGTTGATATGATGAACACCCCCACTCTCCAGTGCACCACCGTTGCGCGGTGCTGAGGTACACTCCTGCACAAGTGTTATGCCATTGGTCCAACACTTTGAGACGCATTTTTTACTAGGGGCCTTGAAGGTGGATGCGGATTCGGTCGTCTATAGCGTGTCTTCCAACACGGAGTCAATCGTGTTTTCGAGTGTTTCATCACAATTTGTGGTTGTTATTTCTAAAATGGCTGTAGATGGTGCAAGACTCCGCACAGAGAACCAAGTTTGTCTCTACCTTCAATGCCCCTGGTAAAAAACGTGTGTGAAAGTGTTGGACATGTGGCACAACAATTGTATAGAGGTCTGCTTCATCACCGCGCACGGTCGTGCTCTAGAGAGGGGTGGCGTTCATCATGTCAACCATTATGCTACACACAGACGACCCAATTGCATCGACCGACAATGCCCCTACTAGAATATTGGTGCCAAAGTGTTGAAGATCTAGCACAACACCTGTACGGGTTGTACTTCATCACCGTCGAATGGGGAAGAAGAATAGAGGGGGGTATTTGATCATGTGGACGATTACATTGCACATACCTAAGATGAATTGTGGCGAGATCCGGTAATGCTTGCCATAGGGGATCGGACTATGAGGCATGCACTGGACAAGACATTAGACACCTCAAAATATTGATTTCCTAAATTTTGGGAACTGCAGTGCCCAAATGAACCCAAAGCCCATTTGCATGATCATCTGGGCAGAACGCTGTCAATGTTTTTTGCAAGGTTCTGTATATGCATGATGGAGCAGCATTGTGGTAGCAGGAGGACAGATAGTGTGTCTATCTCTCCGTCCGTCCGCCTGCCCATCCGTTCGTCTGTCTTGTTTCGTATGTCTATTTGTCTTCCGTGTGTCTATCTATGTGTCTCTCTGTCTATCCCTCCGTCCGTCCATTTGCCCGTCCGTTGTCTGTCTGTGTGTCTATTTGTTTGTCTGTTTGTTTGTTTGCCTGTCGGTCTGTCCGCCTGTCTATGTGTCCACTTGTCTACCTGTCTGTCCGTCTCTCAGGGTGTCTGTCGGACTGTCTGTATGCCTCTCTGTGTCTATTTGTCGGTTTGTCGGCTTGCCTGTCGGTTTGTCTGTCTCTCCGTAGCCAAAAAATATTTGGTACCATGAATGCCACCCAACGCAACGCAAGCACAGGTTCGGCCTTTCTTGCCCTTCGAGGAACCTATGCACCACAATGAATTGAAGCGGGTAAATTTGCCAACTTTTTAAAAATTTGGGCACTGCAGTGCTCAAAAGTAGTGAAAGTCAAATTTTAGCCCATACTGGGTACATGAATGTGAGAGTTCCGTTTCAATACATCGTACAAGCGCCTATGAGAACAACAACAACACGTTACGACCCGATTGACAAGAGGGGGGCAAGCGTGGAGTAACTTTGTGCAATGTGGATTCACCTATAGAGACAACTAGACACACACTTTCAATGACCCCCCTAAAAAGTACAACCAGAAGGTTTGGGCACTGCGGTGCCCAAAAATTTCAAATGCTAAGATTCCAAGCCCTGAAGCGGGGGTGTATATATGCAGCTCTAAGAGTAACAAAAGGCGAGGTTGTTGTATCCCACGATGAAAATCCACGTGGGGTTGGCCGAAAAAATGATATGCTTTTTTTGGGTGCAAAAAACGGATGTTGAAATCGCCATGAATCGTGCCTTTTAGCAACGAAGTCTACGTGCGTATAGAGCCGCCTAAGGAGGAGGAGGAGGAGGAGGCAGCGGACGATGGAGACGAGGAGGAGGAAGAGGAGGAAGAGGAGGAAGACGACGACGTGCCATTGACATCCCATGGCAAGAAGCAGGCCCGAGGCACAGTGAAGAGGGAGCATTCAGAGGACGAGCCAGATGATGTGCCGGAGAAACACTCCTCTTCTGCTGCAAAGGCTTCTGGAAAGGCAGCACGGTCCACCATGCTGGAGGTCAAGCAGGAGCCGCAGACAATGGCAAAGAAGAAGAAGCGGAAGGCAGAGGAGCGGAGCCCGCCCAAGGTGCCACCGAAGAAGTCCGAGGCCGAGATGCCCAAGAAAAAGAAGGACAAGGACAAGCCGGCCCGTGGGAACGTGTCCTTTGCGATCGGCGGGAAGGGCCCGCAGAAGAGCATCGGCGCCGCACCGACAAGAGCAGAGAAGTTCCAGCATGAAGGCGGGTACGACCGTGATCTGGAGACGATGCAGAGAATTTTGGAGACGGACTTCAACGCGACCGTGGGTCGCCTGGTGATGCACTATAAGGAGTGCCTGTCGCAGGAACCCAAGTCCAAGCAAGAGCTCGGGTTGGCCCTGCTGCTGCACACCAGTGTGCGGGCCCTGAGCGTGCAAAGCGTGCTGAGATGCGGGACCAAGAACGCCCAGTCGGCTGCAGCAGCCCGTGAGCACTTCGAGAAGCGCTACCCATCGAGCAGCCCGAGACAAGTGGCGGAGGGGATTTTGAAGGGCCTTTCGGTTTGTACGGGTTGCGCCGCCGCGCCGCAAGGGCTGGTGGACCTCAGCCCGCCGGCAGAGGGCCTGAGTTTGGCCAAGCTGAAAATGGAGGGCCTGCGAGGTAGTCGTGGAGGTGGGGTCAGCGATCGGGTGAGCGCAATGGGCATCGAAGACATCGTTGACATGGACACAGATGTTTTGCAGGTGTTGCGCGCGTCCTCGGTTGTGTGTCTACGTAGTCGCTCCGCGTGTCATGCGCGTTCTGCGCGTTCTGCGTGTTTGCTTCTACTGTGCCTCTGGAGGGCCGATCGTGTTTTCCGCGTTCTGCAGGAGAAGTTTGTCCGGTTTGTCCGGATGGCCGTCCTGATGGCGTAAAAATTGGAAGAGGAACGGCAACTCGAACTTCCGGCGTCCGGAGCATGGTCGTTGGTGCGCACCGGAGAGCTGGCGGCGAAGAAACCGCGGGTATCTGTGTGCTTTGTGGTCTCGGTGGTGTGCGCGCTGGTGCCTCCGCGCGGCCTCTGGAGGCCCATGGTAGCGTGATGCGCGTTCTACGCGTGTTACACGTACGATTCCTTGCACGCTTCTGGAGGAGGACTTGCCGTGGTACACGTTGTGCAGACTGCCGCTTGGGATTGGGCGCCCCCGCACATGAGCGGGTACCCGCACCTGCCAGCCCCGCCACCGCAGTACCAGCAGTCGTACGACGAAGACCCGCAGTGGCCTAGCTATCCGCCACTGCCGCGGGGCCCGCCGTTGCATGGCGGACCGCCGCGGGGCCACCCGCCTCCCTTGCCCTATGGCGCGCCGCCGCGGGGACACCCCCCTCCCCTGCCGTATGGCGCGCCGCCGCGGGGTCCCCCGCCTCCCTTGCCCTATGGCGCGCCCCCCGGTGCATCGAGCGAGCCGCCGGAGCTTCGTCCGAAGGCGCTGCTCCGCCCATTCACCGATGTGGCAGAGAGCAAGAAGGTGCGTGGGCGGCTGCGGAACCAACCCGATCGTACGTCCTCCGTTGCGGCTTTCAATGCGTGGTTTGTACGGAGCCGTGAGTCACATGTATGTGGAGCCCCGGTGTCGTCTGCCCGATGTTCTGCCACTTGGTTGCCCCCTTCGTGTTTCCACAGGATACGCAGGAGACGGGCGAGACGCGGGACGATCGCCAGAGCATCAAAACAGAAGGATCTGATGCCGTTGGGATGGAGGTGGAGCAGGTCGCTGTGCTGCGTGTTCTCCACGCGTGCTTCTTTGTCGCCTCTAGAGGCTGGTACGCTCCGTGTTCCGCGTGTTGCGCGTTCTCCGCGTTCTAAATGTCTTCCCTCCGCCGTGCCTCAGGAGGACAAACGTCACGTCGTTCGCGTTCTGCAGAAGCTTCCCCCGGACACGGAAGGTCAGGGGGCCAAAGAACGACCCAAGGAGCCCGCAGAAGGCGCTGCAGAAGGCGCTGCTGCACGCGCGGAGGTCTCAGCAAGGGGCGATGGTGGTCCGGCAGGTGAGCAGGTGCGCGTTGCGGGGTCACTGCTGTTTGCGCGTCATGCCCGTATGGTTCTGTTGTGCCTCTGGAATCCGCCCTGGCATAGGTTGCGCGTTCTGCGCGTGATACGCGTTACACGTGTCTCGTTTCTGGCCTTCCTCTGGAGGACAGCACCCCGTTTTCCGCGTTTTGCAGGCGCCTGTGCGAGTGAAGGAGGAGCCCCCCGACTCCCCGGAACGCCATGCCGAACCGGAGAGGGATGCAGATACGGAGACGGCAGCCGAGGGCAAGATGACGGACGGCGAAATCCAAGAAGTGTAGAGGGTTGGGAGGGCTGGGAGGGGGAGGAGGGGTGGGGTGTCCCACAGTAAGGGGGTGCATAGTAAGGTATCCTTATGTGAGCCCCCCTTACTATGGAGCACTTTTTGTGGGAGATGGTGTCTCACTCCCTATACCCCCTCAATTTGGGTGTGACGAATGCATTTTGACCCACATCACATTGTATCTAAACCAAAAAGGGGGCAAAAGTCGGGCAAAACTAGTAGGATCAAGCTGGTATCTGACCCCCTTACTGTGGGACACTCCAGGTGGGAGGGGGAGGGGTCCCAGGGGTTTTGCTCCCCGCTTGGGGAACCGAGTCCAGGATGGCCGGACCCCGACGAGTCCCGGGGGCGGCAGAGTTCGCAGCCCGCTTTGCGGGTCCCCCCTTGGGAAGTTTCAGCGCAGACAGGCGCTTTTTCTCAACAGGCGCCGGACTGGTGGCGTCGTAATATATGGTAGCTATACCCGGTTTCTTGGCCGTACGATAGCGAAGTATTATGGCGATCGGACATGTAGTGCCCGGCGCCCAGCACAAGCGAACTGGTGGTGTCCCACAAAAAAAGATACCACACCTGTTGCCTATTGCTCTGCGGTCGGGGAATCAAGGTTGAAACCCCCCCCCTCCGCTGCAGGTTGCTGTGTGGTAGGGGAATTGAGGCTCAAACCACCCCCCCCATGAAAAAAGCACCCACAGTGCCCTGTGCTACGTGTGCTGCGTGTTGCCTCTGACTGTGCCTCTGGATTGCGTGTGGCGCCTTCTGCGCGTGTTGCGCGTTCACGGCGTTGCCTCTGGTTCTGCCTCTGGAGCCTAAAAGTCCGTGTTCCGTGTTGTGCAGACACGGCGCTCTTCAAAATTGCCATTTCCCACGAATCTTTGGGCGGGTTCACTCCCCGTGGAGGACTGTGCAGCAAATATCATGCATGGAGTCCGGCCAGGCCAAACTGAATTAGTCGGGTACACCGAGGATGAGGTGTGGGACCACATGTTGGCTCCCATCGAGGAATTACAGCGGGCATCCCTCCGGAAGGGGAACCTCTCCCACTTGATCCCCCTAGTACCAAGGTGTGTCCCACTTGATTCTAGCGGTTCGGCCAATCGATTGTAGTGTTTGCCCCAATCGATGTGGCTTCCATTTCCGTAGGTACAACGCCTTCATCCTCCTACTAGGCATGGTACGGCCCATGCTAGTAGACGGCATCTGGGAACGGGACGGGTTACTGTACAACCCCTTCATGGCACAATTGCTAAGCCGCAAGCAGTACTACGTCTTGCGCCGTAACATCCGGCCCGACGTTGTTGAACTATTGGAGGAGTGCAATGGGCAGTGGGCTGGTGCCTGGCGGTTGGGTGGCGCGGCTTGTGGGGATGAGTCCGTGGTGCCGCACAAAGGCATACGTGCCGGCCCACTGCGGATGTTCATCGCCCGCAAGCCCCACTCCACCGGCATTAAGCTCTATTGCCTTGCCGATGCCACTAGTGGGTACGTGGTGGACATGTACCTGTACACGGGTAGACGCGGGCACCTGCGGCGGTGTGGCAACGGTGCGGGCAACTACAATGCCCAGCAGATCATGACCATGTGGGCAGGTCTCCTCCCTTCCGGGACCATCCTCTGCGCGGATTCCTTTTTTGGATCCCACGAGCTAGCGCGTGACCTCGCTGCGGAGGGGCACGCATTCTTGATGATGACGAAGCGCTCCACGTACAGGGTGGACAGGGCAGGAGAGCTTCTAGGAGAAGGACAAACCGCCACGTGCACTGTGGACGACGCGAGGTACGCCATGGTGGTCTTCAAGAACCCAAAGGTGGGTCACAAGCCGCCCCGCGTATTGCCGATGCTCACCAACGTCCACTTCCCACAAGCCGGACCTGTGCATCGCCGCAGCGGGAATGAGGTAAACCCGGTGGTCGCCAGCTACCGCCAGCTATCGCGTGGGGTAGATGGCGTCAACCAGATGGCGCTCCAGATGCGCCAGATGGGATGGCAGATGACGTGGTTGCATGCGGTGTGTGCGTTCGTCCTCCGGTATGCCGTGGTCAACGCATACGCGACCTGCCGGTCCCTCGGGGGGGCCCGAACGGGTACCATGTTTGACTGGTAGTGGGACCTTATCCGGCGCCGCTTTTGTATAGTGGCGGTGGCCAACCCCATACACGCCGGTGCGGATGCCGGGCCGCCGGGTGTGCGCCCATTGCAACCGGGGCAAGACCCACTACGTTTGTTGTGGGTGCGGCAAGTGGTACCATGTGGGGTGCTTTGCCGTGGCGCATGGTGTGACCGGGGTGGTACAGGCGGATGTGGAGGAGGAGGGCGACGAGGCCGAGGAGGATGGAAGCGAGAGGGAGGAGAGTGAGGATGACACGGAGGAGGAGAGTGAGGAGGAGGAGGAGAGTGACGGGGAAGAGGACGAGGACATGGAGGATGACGAAGATTAGGAAGGAGAAGGTGGTGGAGGGCGGACGTGGTGGAATCGTGAACTTCATGGCCGCCAAGCCTCTGCCATCCCTACCCATGGGACCATTGCGAACCCTGGGGGACAAATGCGTAGGCTGGATACCCAAGCTGTGAGGACGCGGCCCCCCAAAAGTGCGCGCGTGTGCAATAGTGACGTGCTACGCGTGCTACGCGTTTTGCGCGTGCCGGAAGTCTGCTTCTAAGTCTGCCTCTAGAACGCCGT
Organism: Eutreptiella sp. 'Long Island Sound 2002'; assembly: GCA_964036045.1. Lineage (NCBI taxonomy): Eukaryota > Euglenozoa > Euglenophyceae > Eutreptiales > Eutreptiaceae > Eutreptiella > Eutreptiella sp. 'Long Island Sound 2002'. The sequence continues at coordinate 111,058,780 of OZ038381.1, forward strand.
GCTGCGCGTTCTGCGCGTTCTGCGCGTGATGCGTGTGTTGTTTGCGTTCTGCACGTGCTGCGCGTGCTGCCGTTTTGAAGCAACACGCGCAGCACGTATTGTGCCGCGCGGAGCGCTTCCGGACAGAAACGTCCCCTCTGTAGAAAATGGAATATGGCAGTTTGAAATTGAAACGTTGCTGGAGTTTGCCATCAGCCTTCTGAAAAAAGTTTCTGAAATCAGTGGGGGGTAGGATGTCACGGGCAACAGTTAGTAAGTGCAGGTACTCAGATAGGGGTATATCAATGCGTCGGGAGATCAGCAGACTATGTATGTGTTGCCGTATGCGCTGTGTGGCTGTCTCCCGTGATACAGGTTTGCATGCAGACCTGCGCAGGACCCATTGCCATGGTTTTTGCTTGGCGTCCTTCGGTTTTATCGTATTGAGTAGATTGGATACTCCGAAACGTCGCATCCACCACATTTCCGCACGGTCTGCTTCACGTGGGGACACGCGTTGTAGTGGTGTGATCACGAAGTTTTCCGGGCCGTGGCGGTGCATGTGTTTGTACACGTTTCGGGGGGCCAGGTGGCTTGTTGTGTGCTGCAGCATCGCCTCTATGTTGTGGTAATCGAGTGCACACCGTACATGTTCCATACCCCGTTTGTGTAGTGTGCGTGCATTACTTTTTGCACCAGTCTGGCCGATGTAGCATAGGCCGCTGGTGGTGGACCAAAGAATGTAAATCCATGTGCCTTCACGGTGTACGGATACATCTGGGCGCACCTTTCGCATCTGGTGGATTATCCTGACCCATGAGTGTGGGGACAGGTGCAAATTCCTATTCACTTCGTCCCATGATTGAGCCTCTTTTGACCAGTTGCGATTGGGTGGTGACCACCATTTAGGGCGCAGATTGTGCAGCACTTTGCACTGTGGGTTCAGGGCTAACCTACGTTGTCGGGCTTGGTTTGCTGCGAAGGCTACAAACGCCATACCCTGTGCTGGCGCTGGTGTGTACAGGGGGGTGGTGTCGTGTGACAACAACTCGGCGTTAACCTGCTTCAGGTGTTGACCTAGTGTGGCAATCAGGTTTGTAGCGCTCAGCGGTCTGTGAATTCGTATGTCACACGACTCGTACACCCAAAATTGGGCCAACCTGTCATCAGTCGGCATGTCCAACTTTGCTCCTTGGTGTGCAGCAGCAATGGGGAAGGGAGAATAAATGGGCGCCAGAACGCCTCTGGTAGTGCAGATCAGATCGTGCAGTGTTGTGTGTGCTGAAGTGCAAGACGTGGGCAAAAGGAGTATACCCCGTATGGACCTTGTGCGTGCAGCCAATGCACAAAAATCCGACACAGCGTGTGATGTGGCACAGTGGTCGAACTTCGTGGATGTGTTCTGTGGCGGTACAAGTGTAGGTGTTGTTGATACAATGGAACACAGTGTTGTGTCCTTCATTAGAGGTGTGACCAGCCATGTGGTGTTTTCTTGCTGTGCCTGTAGCAAGGCAGTGTGTGTAACAGCCCCGGTCTACCGCTGTGCAACATCATCTGGTGATGCTGTGAAGTAGTTGCAGGCAGTTGACATGGCATCAGTATGCAGGTGGCCTGAAAGGCCGCAGTGTGAAAGTGTGTCAAACCAGGTATCGGGCAGGGGGAAGGAGAATGTAGTTTTGTATAACTTTGCAGACAGCGATGCATAGGCGCATTCAATGAAGTGCTCGATGTCGTTCAGTCCCACTTCAGTCCATGTGAGGATCGCCTCCACGTGGCACCAGTGTTCCCACAGTCGCCTGAACATGACACTCCTTGTCAGGCTTTGCTGCAGCTGGAAGTAGGCAGGTTTTCCACTTTCAGCAATCGGGAGCTTGCTGTGTATAGGCCATGCTGGGTACACTGGGTATAATGGGAAACAATCTCTCTCCGCACGCATTTGTAGTGAACGTTGCAATGCTTCAGCGATTTCCTGTCTCTCAGCGAGGGCGATCTGGTAGTGCCTCATTGTCTTTGAACGGAACCACTGCTCGATCACTGGCTCACCATTTTGGTCTTGCTGCAGCGCATGTACCACCAGCATGCTCTCATAGGCCGCAGTAGCCCTGTAGTCCCACAGAGGTAGTCGTGTGAGTCTGGCATTCGACTTGCAAATTCGTTGGAGCTCCCAGCACTGTCTTTCGAGCTGCTATTTCCTCTCGGGGTTTGCAGCATTGTATGCCTTGTGTAGTTCAGATGCAATTCGGTTGGCATCCTCGGGTGTGACATAGATTAGGTTATGTGCAGTCCAGCCAGTGGTGCTATTGCGGGTATACCTGGTAAAATACATGTTGCATCGGCCCATGTCGCGCTTCTTGGTCTTCGTGACTGTGGCAGGCGCTGTAGACCACGTACCCCGTGCTCCTGTCACCACGTGGTACACGATGTCCTTCTGGGGCCGCTCAACCCAGTTGGTTAGGACTGCCTTCTCAGTGGGATTCAAGACGTCGTCCAGGACATCGTTATTGTCGTAGTTCTCGATAAGATCCTCATCATCTTCCTCCATTCCTTCGTTGTCTCGTTCGGCTTCTTCTCCTGGTTTCCGCTTGCGATTCTCGGTCCTCGGTGTTCGGCCCTTCGAAGGTCCTGTCAGTGCACCCAAAATCTGGTCCAGTTTGGAATCCTGGTTGTCAAGGCGGTCGGACAGCTTGTCAATGCGCTTGTTAGTTTCCATAATGTCCTTTTTCCATGGCTCCTCGCACGTGGCAGGTGCTTGTGGTTCGTGGCCCCCGGAGACGTATGTTGCACCAGCATGGCACACATTAGCTCCTTCGTTAAAGAACTCAACCGTGCCCTGTGTACCTTCGTGTTTTATGTTCGTGAGGACGTCCTTGGCAGCAGTCATGGCAGATGAGGCACTAATTGGAAATCGTGCACCGGAAGGTATAGCAGTGACAGCAGCGATACATGGGGCAATGGTGTGCAGGTATGTCAGTTCCGCCGTGGTTGGGGTTCGCTTTCAACCAGAGACATCCGCGTGCGGTCCACTGGGCCTCGGTGTCTCGTTCGTGGAGTATGAAAATGCCGCAGACGCTGGCGCAGCTTGTGTGAATGTCGACGCAACTGCACTCGCAGACGAGTTAGAGCTCACGGTAGAAGGTGTGGAAATCGTAGAGGACGAATTGCCGTTTTTTGCCGTTCGCTCCTTGCGCCTGGAGTGTGCCTTTTGGCATGCTGCTTGTGCTTCTGGGTTGTCCTCTTCAGGGCACAATCTCTTTGTATGGCCGGTTCGTCCGCAGTTCGAGCATCGTACCTTCTTCCAGCGTTCCAAGTCTTCGGCACTTGACTTACCTTGGATATGCGTGAGGATTTGTTGTTTTCTCTCCTTGGTCAAGAGCTCCGGGTGAAGTGTGGTGCATTCGTCTGATGAGTGCAGGCACCACCCGTGGGCTGAACAGAGCTTAGACACCTGAGAGCCACTCGCATCGGAGGTAGAAAATGATGTCGCCATTGTGGTTGGTCTCGAAGATGCACGCAAAGCAGGAAAAAATAGATAGATACGCGGTGGTGTTGTTGGCGGTGGTAACCGTCAAATTAAGTATTCGACGTTGGGCAGTAACAACCAAAAGGCTCTATTGCTGCACACGGTCCACGTTGTCAGGTGGACTTGGTACAAAGGATAGGAGACAAAGCAACAAATCCAATGCCACAAATATTTTCTGTAGACAATGTACGGCAGCAACGGAGTTTCTTACTTACTCGGGCATTGACCTGTATGTGCTCTGTGTGCCTTTTCCTGTGTTTGGTGGCGTTGTTGCACACTGTGCGCCTATAGTTTACCCTTCGGATTCACTTGTCACTTCCGTTTGCATTTCCTGTATGTCACGCCGCATAAACCATGCACTTGCTTCTGGTGATGTAACATCCAAAATTTCCTCTTTCCACATCTCAATGGGCGGTGGGGGTATACCTCTGTAATGCACATGTGCATCGAACCTGTATTTTATGTACATCCACTTCGCATCAGGGGTCATAGCATCAACCTGGACTGTGTCCCAACGACCTAACACAATTGATTTCCAGGGGGCAATGTTTTTGTAGTGCGCACTGAGCCATCGCGCGGCAATACCCTGTAGCGCGCACGCAGGGTTATTCATCAAAGACGAACCAAAAAGTTTTGACGGAGCCGCAAAAGTCCACATGGCGGGGGGGGGGGATTCGCAACAAAAGTCCACCTCAAAGCGCTCCATCCGAGAGCGTGAGCGCAAAAAATTGTATGATGCCAAACGCCGCCGTTCCAAGCTTGCCCATGAACTACATGATGTGTTGCATGTTACACATGTGCCACAATTTTTGGATGGTGATGACCCGATATCGTTACCTCCTTATTCCTTTGGCTACAATACGTACATTCACTACGCATCCACCCCTAAAAACCTGTTGGGAACGTACGTTGCCAACGCATGGAACGCACTGTTGGGAACGTGTGCTTTTCACAGGGGGAACAGGGGTGGATGCATATTGGCGTGTGGATGAAAAACCCGGATGCACGTATTCTACGTTTCCTACGTTCCCAACGTTTTGTACGTTTTCCTGCGCTTTCCACGTTCATTACGTTTTCTAGGGGGGGATGCAAAAAGGCGGGTGGATGCAAATCCCGGATGCACGTTTTCTACACGTTTTCCACGTATCGTACGTTTTCTACGCATCGAACCCTGTTTTCTGACCCACGAGCAAAGTTGCACTGCACTTCAGTTGTCACGGTGACGGTCTACACTCCATGGTAATGTGCAAAACACCGGGTGTGCAGTGGCACACGGCAAGCTGCACAGACCCAGGCAACACGCCCCGTTTTACAAAATGCACACACGCCCCGCTTCACGGTCGCCCTTATGCAATGCACCTCTTTTTTGGCAAACCGTTCCTCCGGAAAAAAATCATCGAGCAACATGCGTTGGAAATCCCAAAGGGAAGTCTCTTCTGGCACAAGGCACAGATCCTTGCACGTGCTAATAGTGTTCACTACTCCGTACCGAAGCACAAAAGCACGCAGTGCTCTTGACCACGTTTGAAACCTTTGGATCTCCCGAAAATGCAAGGCTAGGGCATTGGCTTGGTCTACGCCGGCCGCTAGAGAACGGTAGGCACCCACCAACGGAGGTAGCCAATGGCCTCTGGGATGCTGCCAGAGCGCTGGGTCTACACTACAATTTGTATACATGGGCACCAGGCGCGCAGCCTTGCCACCTACTTTCGGGTTCTTGAAACAATGCAAGGCAAACGGGCGGTCAGAGGCCACCGCACACTCCTCCTCTCCTTCACGCAAATTTGCACCCAATTCACCTACCCCATGATCATTGCGCTTGGCGAGTAGGACAAAGGGCTGCCGTGCACTAGTCAAATATGCAGCAGTGTTCGCCGAACCAAAATATGAGTCGCATACCAAAATGCTTTCGCTTGGGGCTAGGGCCTGCCAATGCTGGACCATTTGTGTGGGTGTGTTTTTCCCAACACAATCGTTCGTGGCGTTGCGAACAACACCTCGGCGTCCCTCAAAAAGATACATGTCCATTATAAAAGGCCGGACAGCGTCCGACATGCAATGTAATTTTAACCCCGTACTACGGGGTTTGCGTGGGACAAACTGTCGCAGTTTGCCCGCACGCTTTCCTTTATGGGGGACGATTGTCTCGTCCCCCGTTACGGCTGTCCCGGGTTTCCATGAACTACTCCATTGCCTATTGCATGCCTGCAGCAACCCGGCGACGTCCACGTTTAGAACACAGTTCAACGTGTACCACTCCGACCGCGGCATGAGGGCTCTCAGGCGAGGGGCCGCTACTACCCCATTCGGCCGCCATACGTCGTCAACACGGCGTAGACGAGCCATCCCTAAACCAATCTTGAACACATTGTATTTGAGTAGGCTATCCTGTAGGTACATCTTCCCCACGCGGGCCAGGCAGCGGTGCTGCGCCACCAGCAACGGTTCCAGCATGTGTAGGAAGATCTCACTCATGGTTGACGTCATGGGTGGGGTGTTGCTGCCTGCGCTAAACTTCTGGGGGATGTGCAACGCATTATCAGTCCCAGCTAGAGGTCCAGTGTTGTAGCTGCGTGCCCGGGTGGCAACCGTAGGTGCAGGCATTGGTGTGGGCCCTAGTAAAGTAAGTGTGGATGCAATTTGACGGGTGGATGCAAACCGGGGATGCACATTTCCTACGTCTTAATGGATACGTAACCAACGGGGAGGCATTTTGACGGGTGGATGCAAAAGGCGGATGCACGTTTTCTACGTTTTCTACGTTTCGAACGTTTTGGGCTCTGTTTCATTGTAATTCACACTGTTCATGGGCAGGCAAGCATGCGCAGCAGTCAGCAACACAGCCAATCTTCATTCTGGAATCGCCAAAAATCAGTGTACGCTTAGTATCACCATCGTTCACCATCGTTCACCACCACCATATCACACTGCAGTGATCAACACAGCCATTTTTCATTATGGAATCGCCAAAAAGTAGTGTACCGTGACCACCGGTTGGCACTGAACTTTGCTGGGCGCGCCAGGCGTGCACCGCAGGCATGCGTGCTGCAACAGGCTTGAACAGAATTGATCATTGATTCTACAAAAATTATAGCATACGTCGGCGGTTGGCACTTGTGTATGAGGCAACACATGAACACGTGAACGTGGCTTGCGGCGCGGTGCTAAAATAAAAAAAATATAGCATACGACTCTGCCGCTGGCATCACTGTTGAGAAAACACACACAGAGAAGGTAGGCACACGTGTCCCATTAGGATAATACTCTGGTCCAGTCTACGGGGAACCATCGGCAGTGGCCTGCACGGAAACAGGGCAAAAAACGTTAAAAACGGGCTACTGGGCGGGTGGATGCAAATCGGGGATGCATGCATTGCACGCGTTGGACGCGTCGAAGTGCACTGGTTGGCAGTGGTAGGGCAGAGACATACCAAATGGCCAACCGAAGCACCAAATGCAGTCGGTGAGGGAATAGCGCCCTCCGGATTCAACAACTCATCCTGCGTGAGCAGCGGTGCCCCCAGGGCCGGTGGCGGCGAGTAGACCTGTGTCAAAAACGGTGAAAAACGCAACGGGGATGCAAAATGGCGCGTGGATGCAAAACCCGGATGCATGTAATAAAACACGTTCCCAACGTCGGTTACGTTACCGACGTCTGCGGGGATGCAAAACGGCGGGTGGATGCAAAAGGCGGATGCACGTGTTGAAAACGTCGGGAACGTTCATTACGTGTTTCACGTCGCGGGGATGCAGAATGGCGTGTGGATGCAAAACGCGGATGCACGATTGCTACGTTTTCTACGCATCGTGCGCATGGAAGGCACTGCGCACACCACCACTTTGCCGTCCACGGTTGCCGATGGGGTGGATCGCTCGTCCTCGGCCTTGGCGTCTTCCTTGGCCTTGCGTTCCTCCTCGGCCTTGCGTTCCTCCTCGGCCTTGCGTTCCGCCTCGGCCTTGCGTTCCGCCTCGGCCTTGCGTTCCTCCTCGGCCTTGCGTTCCGCCTCGGCCTTACGTTGCTCCTCGGCCTTGCGTTGCTCCTCGGCCTTCCGTTGCTCCTCGGCCTTGCCTTGCTCCTCGGCCTTGCGTTGCTCCTCGGCCTTCCGTTGCTCCTCGGCCTTGCCTTGCCCCTCGGCCTTGCGTTGCTCCTCGGCCTTCCGTTGCTCCTCGGCCTTGCGCTGCTCCTCGGCGTTGCGTTCATCCTCGGATCCAGCTGAAGAGGAACTCGTAGCGCTCGAGGTGGAGGAGGATGAAGAGTATGTGTCGTACTTCCCCTTCTTCCTCGCGCGATTCTTGTGCTTTTTGGCCCTCTTCTTTTTCCGCTTCTTTTCCTTGCGCTTTCGCTTCTTGTCCTCTGCCTTCTTGTGTGCCTTCTCCATCTGCGCCAGGCCGTCCTTGTCCACAAGGCGGTGACGGCCACACTGTGTTGGGGGGTCAAGCCCACGACGGTTGCAGATCTCGGCGTGGATGTAGGACAGCATATCTAGGGCACGATCAAACTGGTCAACGAGCTCCTTGTCCGGCATATTCAGGATGTCTGCTGGGGAGAGGGCCACAGTGCTGCGGCGCGAACCCATGGAACGATAACTGCCTGCTTCCGACGGAACACCACCCGCAGACAACAGGGCCTTCTCAGCGCCAAACCCGCGCAATGCACCCAGGGGTACACCATGGGGCGCGTGCTCCTCCTTCGCTGAGCCGAGGGCACTAGGCAACACACCGGATCCTTGCGCGCTGGCACACGTGGGGCAGTTTGCGATCTTGCCGAGGAACAGCACTGTGGAAACAGGTGCATGCAGGTGGATGCAAAACGGCGTGTGGATGCATTCGGTGGATGCACGTCATGGACGTTTCGTGCGCAGCGGTATAAGCGGCGATGCAAAATGGCGTGTGGATGCAAAACCCGGATGCACGTTCTAAACGTATTATACGTCTCGTGCGCATGTGAAGTACCTGCATAGGCATCAACGTCTCCAAAGGCGGCGTTTGTCTTGTGCATGTTCTGCAGCAGCATTCTTGCCGTCGGGAACGCCTTGCAGTGGTCTGCCCGCATCCCAAACAACTCCATCAACTGGTCCTGTGCCCCGCCTGTCACCAAAGTCGTGCAGAGCCCAATTTCCCGACGTTTGAATCCTGCTGTCTGCGGATCCAGCCCATCGTGGCACCTCTTGTAATGCGCCTTGAGCCGTGCTGGGGTGATACCAGTCATCCTGATCAGCTGCTCGCCACACGCCGCCATCTTCTCCACGTTCCCTTGCGACTGCGCTTGTTGCTCTGATCGCGTGGGCTTTGTGGTGATGCTCTTTGCGGTGCCTGCCAGTTGAATGCGCACCTTCGGACCTTTTCCTTTTGCCTTCTCTGGGTTCTTGATGGCCTTGTCCTTGTTCCTGCCCTTGTCGTCTGTGTCCTTCTTCGGCTTGGAGAGAGACTGCGCCAAAGGAACGTCATCGTCAGGGTCGTCCACAAGTTCGTCATCGTTGTCCCCAGCAGCGGCATCCCCAACCGTCCCATGGGCGAAAAGGGCATCGTCGTCGTCATCTTCGTCGTCAGCGTCCTCTTCCTCCTCGTCCTGCTCATCCTCCTCTTCCTCGTCTTCCACGCTTGGTGGATCGTCGTTTTTGTAAAGTGCCCACAACTTGCTAATGCTTGAATACTTGTAAGTCTTCTCCCCACAATTTCTCGTGTCTGCCATAATCCTGTCGCGATTCTCCGTCACACTGTATGATTTCGGTTTTGTCAACACCAGTTCGTTCTTGGCAGGCCTGTTCTTGTCCACCCATCCGCAGATAAAGCCGTTGCGGCTACGAGGCTTCTGCAAAAGGTGGATTGGCATAGTGCTGGGTGGATGCACAACTGCTCGGAGCGACCGGTACAAACGGTGCAAACAAGGATGCAGAATGGCGTGTGGATGCAAATAGTGGATGCACGTTTTGTACGCAACGAACTCACTGTTGTCAAGACGTAGAAACGGTGGATGCAAAAGGGCGGGTGGATGCAAAAGGCGGATGCACGTTGGCAACGTTGTGTGCGCGCAAAAACAGATACCGAGAGAACAACAGTGTGACCGGGCTTCACAATTGAGGGATCCGTTGGGAACAAGGAGCAGTCGTCTTGGCGCCAGTCTGGGGGAATTAGCGGCACCCATACGGCCATTTGAGGAGTCATGGAACAAAGGGGCTGGTACGAGAGACAAGGGAGCCCGTCCGGACGTTGCCAACGTCTGCGGGGATGCAAAATGGCGTGTGGATGCAAAACGCGGATGCATGATACGAACGTGAAATACGTGCGGAACGCTCCTGGGGTGGATGCAAAATTGAAAAATACAAAAAGCATCAAAATGGGTCCAAATTGAGTTGCAACCATCAAATCCATTATTGTGGACACTCACATTACCTTCACCTTCCTAGAAAGCAATGGCATACAGTCAACACAAAAAAACGTCCAGATGGATGCAAGGTGGATGCGCGACCCACGTATTCAGCCAAAGGATTATATTAGTTTCCTCCTCTCCCTTGGCCCCAAAAATACACCCCGCATATGGCGCCTTCGTTGGCTTTCGAACCCTACCACAAAGCTGGTTTTGGGGGATTGGCCAATTTAGAACGTGTGCTCTTGTGGAATGCATATTTTCTCACAAAAAAGGATGATGACGAACCCAATTTCTATGAGACTATGGGATGCAGCGTTCTAGGGCGTGGTGCGGAACCCCCCCAATTTTGGGTGTTGTTAATATGGTTGGAACCCGGAATTTCACATGTTACATGGGTGCACTATGATGCAACAAGGTGCCTTCCATGTTTTGTTTGCTCGATATTGCCCGTTTTGCACTTTTTGCGATTTGATCTTTTTGTGCTCTAACTAGTTAGAACGGGGTTAGAACGGGGTTAGAGCATTAGTTATTAATATCGCGTGGGTTATCGCGCGATAACCTAGTTATCGCGGGGGTTATCGCGGGGGTTATCGCGCGATAACTAGTTATCGCGTGGGTTATTGCGTGGGTTATCGCGCTTCATTTTATGTTTCCCCTTTTCGCTTTAGCTCTCAAAGCCTTCGTATTCTTTGATAATGGCCCTTGCTGCTGCCCACGCTTGGTGCGAGCACCATCAAAAGCTCCTTGGGGTCCATCGCCTTGGCGGTCCTGAGGGGTTTACGATGGGTGACGCAAACGTGAGGCGCCCTGTGGCGACTCGCTTTGAACATGGTGTGGACTTTGGACTCCTTGTCCATAAGTCCCCCTTCATGGCCGACAAGAGACACCCCTTGGTTCCCAGCAACTACATCTTCGAGTTGCTAGAGGTAAATCCAGGGGTTGCTGGATTCCTCATCCAGCTGCATCCCGAGGATGTGGACGCGGTGTTGCAGTCCGTCACCGCCCATGCCGAGAAGGGTGCGGGGACGAAGACGACCCTTTATGTGGGTCAGGAGGAAGAGGAGGAAGTGGAGGAGGAAGCGGAGGAGGTGGAGGAGGTGGGGGCTGGGAAGGGGAAGCCCCACAACCCCCTCATGATTAGTGCCGAGAAGGTAAGGATCCGATGTACCTGCGGCTCACTTGGAAATGTGAAGTTGGGGCTCAGTTGGGGCTAAAACGGCTCATTTGGGGCTAAGTGGTGTTTTTCAAGGGGTTTCATGTGAAAAGTTGTGGCTTTCGGGGTTGGGTTGGGGTTTTGGAATGTCCCCAAAGGGACACCAATCCCTAGGCCAAGAGGATTTGACCGGGGGGGGTTTCTTTTTTTCGACGGCTCAGTTGACTGAGCACCCGACTGAGCCGTCACTGAGCCGTCACTGAGCCGGCTCACTTAGCGCTCACTGAGCGCTCACTGAGCGCTCACTGAGCGCTCACTGAGCGCGCCAAATGGCTCAGTGAGCGCTCAGTGAGCGCTCACTGAGAGCTAATTGGGGGCTCACTCAGGGCTCACTCAGGAGTTTCTCCCCCTTTCCGCCCTCTCTTCCCACCCTTGCTGGCCCACACTTCACCCTTTTCACACCAACATTGGTCCGCAGTTCTCACCACGTCTTTTCTCCAAGAACTTGAGCGTGCATGCACACATACATACTTGCATACATGTACCCGTGGCGACAAACATACAAACATCCAAACACACACCTCGTCAGGGACACAAATATCCAAACACATACACACACATACACCATACACACGTCCACACACACATGCACATGCACAAATTGACAACCACATTCATTCTTGTGTGCAATTATCTTGCGTGTACATAAACACATGGCCACATTGAACCATGTGAAGTGAAGGGCTAGGGAGAGATGGTTACGGGGTTGGGGTTCGGGGATATAAACCTAACCATTTGCGAGGGTGTTCCTTGTTGCCTCATGAAAATGGCACCCACCCACCCCATACACACACACACACACCATGAAGCACAAATAGGGCACAAAGGACATTGCTCGCTTTTGTGGGGTTGATCATACAACCATCGTGACCTACACCATGACACATTGATACCCCTCCCTCCTTGTCCCGTCCCCTCCCCTTTCGTTATGCTGCGTTCCCCCGCTTCCCTCGTGCGTAGCCCTTCTGTTCTCTTGCCTGTCCCGTCCCCTTTGTCCTACCTTTCCTATTTTTTGGCCATGGCATCACATGCATGATGGTGGCGGCAAGGACGATGACCTTTGCAGGTATGTTGTGCTATTATGTGTGTGGGTGCGTGTGTGCGTGCTTGCGTGCGTGTGTAGTTGTGCCCATGCGCATGTGCGCAGCTATAGATGGTTTGTTCGTTCTTGGTTTCTCTCATTTAGTGTGTTTGTATGTCTGCTTGTGTGTGTGTGGGGGGGGGGGGGGGGGGTTGCATGGATCGATGCGTGAGTGAAGGTGTCTTTGTGTGTGAGTGGTTGTGAGTGTGTGACTGCGTTCTTTGGTTTCTGGTTGCCTAGGTTCGTGCGTGTATGTGGATTCGTGAATGTGTGTACGCGCAGGTGTGTGTGTGTGTGTGTTGCAGCTGTTGTTTTGGATGTTGTTGTTGGTTTTGGTGTTGTGTGGCATAGGCTTTGATTGTGTGCACATAACATTGTGTTTGTGGCTGCAGACGCAGGTATGCTTGTGTTTGTGGTTGTGGTTGTGGTTCCGGGGTTGCGTGAGGTTGTTGCCATGGCTGTTGTGGTAGCTGTCGTTCTTGGTGTGGTTATGGTAGTGGCTGTGGTTGGGGCTTTGGTTGTGGGTGTGGGTGTGGGTGTGGGTGTGTGTCTGCAAGCTGTGTTGTGTGTGGATTTGGTTGTGGTTGTGTCAGTGTGTGTGGCCCTGGCTGTGGCGAAGGCTGCAGTTGCAGCTTTCACTGTGGCTGCAGCCGTTCTTTGGGTTGAGGCTGTAGCTCTGGGGGGGGGGTGGTAAAGGACTACAAAGAGGGGGGCTGAAATCGCCATCCACCCCCTCCCAAAAAAGACCGCACCAAGTTTACAGTGACAGTGTACAGTGACAGTGTACAATGACAGTGTATAGTGAGAGCATACAGTGCGTGTAGAGTGACAGTGTAGAGTGCTAGTATAGAGACTTGGGCGTTGTGGCGGACGTACTGTGCGTGGGGATACATTCTATGAGACCTTGGGGAGTACAGTGTACAGAGTACAGTGTACAGTGTACAGTGTACAGTGTACAGTGACAATGTACAGTGACAGTGTATAGTGACAGTGGGCAGTGGCAGTGTGCAGTGTGCAGTGACAGCGTACAGTGCCAGAATACAGTGTACCATGTACAGTGACAGTAGATAGTGACACCATTGACAGTGTACATGGACAGTGTACAGTGACAGTGTACAGTGACAGTGTACAGTGACAGTGAACCATGAGTGAGCCCTCACTGAGCGCTCACTGAGCCATTTGGCGCGCTCAGTGAGCGCTCACTGAGCCATTTGGCGCGCTCACTGAGCGCTCACTGAGCGCTCAGTGAGCGCGCGAAACGGCGCAGTGAGCGCTCAGTGAGCGCGCCAAATGGCTCAATGAGCGCTCAGTGAGGGCTCACTCATGGTTCACTGTCACTGTACACTGTCATTGCACACTGTGTATTGCACACTGCACACTGCACACTGTGTATTGCACACTGCACACTGCATACTGTGTATTGCACACTGCACACTGCACACTGTGTGTTACAAATTGCACACTGCACACTGTAATGCACACTGCACACCCTGTAATGCACACTGCGCACTGTGTATTGCACACTGCACACTGAGCGCCCAAATGCTTGCACTGTACGGTGTGCAGTGTGCATGACACAGTGTGCAGTGTGCATTACACAGTGTGTAGTGCGCAGTGTACACTGTGTACTGCACCCTGCGCACTGCACACTCTGTATTGCACACTGCACATTGTGTATTGCACACTGCACACTGTAATGCACACTGCACACTGTGTATTGCACACTGCACATTGTGTATTGCACACTGCACACTGTAATGCACACCGCACACTGTGTATTGCACACTGCACACTGCACACTGTGCAATACAAATTGCACACTGCACACTGTAATGCACACTGCACACTGTGTATTGCACACTACACACCGCACCCTGCGTAATGCACACTGGGTATTGCACACTGCACACGGTGCACTGTGCAATACCCAATGTGCAATACACACGGTGCAGGGTGTAGTGTGCATGACACAGTGTGGAGTGTGCATTACACGGTGTGCCGTGTGGATTACATCACACACGGCATACTACACCCTGTGTAGTGCACACTACACACAGTGTGCAGTGTGCAGTGTGCAGTGTGCAATACACAGCGTGCAGTGTGCAGTGTGCAATACACAGTGTGCAGAGTGTATTACACAGTGTGCAGTGTGCATTACAGTGTGCGTTGTGCAATTTGTACCACACAGTGCAATACACAGTATGCAGTGTGCACTGTGCAATACACAGTATACAGTGTGCAGTGTGCAATACACCGTGTGCAGTGTGCATTGCAGTGTGCAGTGTGCAATTTGTAACACACAGTGTGCAGTGTGCAGTGTGCAATACACAGTGTGCAGTGTGCATGACAGCGTGCTGTGTGCAGTTTGTAATGCACAGTGTGCAGTGTGCATGACACAGTGTGCAGTGTGCATTACAGTGTGCAGTGTGCAATACACAGCGTGCAGTGTGCATTACAGTGTGCAGTGTGCAGTACACAGTGTGCAGTGCGCAGTGTACACTGCACACTACACGCTGTGTAATGCACACTGCACACCGTGTATTGCACACTGCACGGTGCACACTGGGCATTGCACACTGCACACGGTGCACTGCGCAGTGTGCACTGTGCCACTGCACACTGGGTATTGCACACTGCACACGGTGCACTGTGCAGTGTGCAGTGTGCAATACACAGTGCGCAGTGTGCATTACAGGGTGTGCAGTGTGCATTACAGTGTGCAGTGTGCATTGCAGTGTGCAGTGTGCAATTTGTAACACACAGTGTGCAGTGTGCAGTGTGCAATACACAGTATGCAGTGTGCAGTGTGCAATACACAGTGTGCAGTGTGCAGTGTGCAATACACAGTGTGCAATGACAGTGTACAGTGACAGTGAACCATGAGTGAGCCCTCACTGAGCGCTCACTGAGCCATTTGGCGCGCTCACTGAGCGCTCACTGCGCCGTTTCGCGCGCTCACTGAGCGCTCAGTGAGCGCTCACTGAGCGCGCCAAATGGCTCAGTGAGCGCTCACTGAGCGCGCCAAATGGCTCAGTGAGCGCTCAGTGAGGGCTCACTCATGGTTCACTGTCACTGTACACTGTCACTGTACACTGTCACTGTACACTGTCCATGTACACGGTCAATGGTGTCACTATCTACTGTCACTGTACATGGTACACTGTATTCTGGCACTGTACGCTGTCACTGCACACTGCACACTGTCACTATACACTATCACTGTACATTGTCACTGTACACTGTACACTGTACACTGTACTCTGTACACTGTACTCCCCAAGGTCTCATAGAATGTATCCCCACGCACAGTACGTCCGCCACAACGCCCAAGTCTCTATACTAGCACTCTACACTGTCACTCTACACGCACTGTATGCTCTCACTATACACTGTCATTGTACACTGTCACTGTACACTGTCACTGTAAACTTGGTGCGGTCTTTTTTGGGAGGGGGTGGATGGTGATTTCAGCCCCCCTCTTTGTAGTCCTTTACCACCCCCCCCCCCCCCACAGCTACACCCAAAGAACAGGTGCAGCCACAGTGAAAGCTGCAACTGCAGCCTTCGCCACAGCCAGGGCCACACACACTGACACAACCACAACCAAATCCACACACAACACAGCTTGCAGACACACACCCACACCCACACCCACACCCACACCCACACCCACACCCACACCCACACCCACACCCACACCCACACCCACACCCACAAGCAAAGCCGCAACCACAGCCACTACCATAACCACACCAAGAACGACAGCTACCACAACAGCCATGGCAACAACCTCACGCAAGCCCAGAACCACAGCCACAACCACAACCACAAGCATACCTGCATCTGCAGCCACAAACACAATGTTATGTGCACACAATCAAAGCCTATGCCACACAACACCAAAACCAACAACAGGATCCAAAACAACAGCCGCAAAAGCTGCAACACACACACACACACACACACACACACACATTGGCACACACACACACACACCTGCGCGTACACACATTCACGAATCCACGTACGCAAACAAACCTAGACAACCGGAAACCAAAGAATGCAGTCACACACTCACAGTGACGCACAAGGACACCTTCACCCATGCATCGATCCAAGCAAGCCCCCGCCCCCCCCCCCCGACTCACACACAAACATACATACAAACACACTAAATGAGAGAAACCAAGAGGGAACAAACCATCCACACTTGCGCACATACGCATGGGCACAAGCACATACCCGCGAACACACACACTAGCACAACATACCTGCAAAGGTCATCGTCATTGCCGCCACCATCATGCACTCGATGCCATGGCAATAAATAGGGAAGGCATGGCAAGGGCTGGGCAAGGGGACGCGACAGGCAAGATAAGAGAAGGGGTTGGCATGGGGTAAGCGGGGGGATCAGGCATGGCAAAAGGGGACGGGGGGGGGATAAGGACGGAGGGGAATGAGTGTGTCATGGTGTAGGTCAAGATGGTTGTATGATCAACCTCACAAAAGCGAGCAATATCCTCTGTGCCCTATTTGTGCTTGATGGCGCGCGCGCCCGTGTGTGTGTGTGTGTGTCTGGGGGGGGGTGCCATTGTCATGAGGCAACAAGGAACACCCTCGCAAATGGTTAGGTTCATATCCCCAAACCCCAACCCCGTAACCATCTCTCCCTAGCCCTTCACTTCACATGGTTCAATGTGGCCATGTGTTTATGTACACGCAAGATAATTGCACACAAGAATGAATGTGGTTGTCAATTTGTGCATGTGCATGTGTGTGTGGACGTGTGTATGGTGTATGTGTGTGTATGTGTTTGGATATTTGTGTCCCTGACGAGGTGTGTGTTTGGATGTTTGTATGTTTGTCGCCACGGGTACATGTATGCAAGTATGTATGTGTGCATGCACGCTCAAGTTCTTGGAGAAAAGACGTGGTGAGAACTGCGGACCAATGTTGGTGTGAAAAGGGTGAAGTGTGGGCCAGCAAGGGTGGGAAGAGAGGGCGGAAAGGGGGAGAAACTCCTGAGTGAGCCCTGAGTGAGCCCCCAATTAGCTCTCAGTGAGCGCTCACTGAGCGCTCACTGAGCCATTTGGCGCGCTCAGTGAGCGCTCAGTGAGCCGGCTCAGTGACGGCTCACTGACGGCTCAGTCGGGCGCTCAGTCAACTGAGCCGTCGCCAAAAAAAGTACCCCCCACCTTGAACCTTGACCAAGTGAGTATCGAAAACTTCTAAAAACATTAAATGCACATTACCTAGCATGCAAAACGCACAACAAACAAGCACAAAGACATCGCAATGCACAACTGAGCCCCAAATGAGCCCCAACTTCACATTTCCACTTAGCCACCAGTGAGCCGCAGGTACAGACCGGGTAAGGGGAAGGGGAAGTCGGATGGTTGGTTCCCCCAACCCCTCACCCACAACACCCGCCGGGTATGCACTGACGACCCCAAAAACAAGCTCCCCATGCACTCCCTTTGCCCCACAAGGGAGTGGGAGCGTGAGTGGTATGGGGTCACCACTCCCAACATTATTTCGGGGCAGGGGGTGATTCTTTTTCCATTTGGGGCAACACCCCCCCTTATTGGGGAGGCGGAGGAGGTGGTTGCCGCCGAGGCCTTGGGGGCCTTTAATAGGGACCCCAATGACCTTGTGCTCACCATGGGGGGAAAGCTGGTGGTCAACCACCTCCTGGAACACGATTTTTTGAGTGACATTCAGCTGCAAAGTCTTTTGGATGATTTGGATAGGGTGCCTCTCTCAGAGAAGGCACCCATTTTCAATGAGAACCCCCCCATTGTCGGCAGGCCCCAAGATTCTGGGACCCGCCTCACATTGTATGGCAACTATGGGGGTGCCAACCACCACAAGCACAAACCCCACAAGCTCCATGATCTGCCGGTCCTCAAAAGGGTGGCAGATCGTGTGCTTGAGACGGCGAAGAAGACTGTGGTGGGGGGGGTTGGATGGAGCTGCACCATCCTTGACATGGCCGAAATTTTGAGCTATGACCACACCCCCCAGCACCTCCATCGCGACGCCCCCCCCTACACCATTCCGGAAGGCACATTGATTGTCAATTGCCTTATTATGCTAACCCATAATCATGAGGAGGAGGATGGGTCACATTTTCTTTTTGTGCCCTCCAGCAGTTCGGGGTTCCCTGACCCTTGGGTGGAGAGGGCTGTGCCATTCAAGAGGGACACTGCCTTTTTTTTTAATGCCCTTGATGTCCACCGGGGGTCGGGGATTCCCAAGGCCTCCCCACGGGGGTGAGGGACCCCCGCCTCATGGCATTTTTTGCCATTGAGCTTACCCAGGGGGGGAATCTTCGATTCCCCAACGTGCACGTGACGCAGTCCATTAAAAGGCCCAGCTGGGGGCACCTGCTGGCCGGGTGGCCAAGACAATCTAGTGTGATGGGGCGGTTAGGTGTAGGGGGAAGGTGGTAGCCAATTGCTACGGATGCAATCGGCTGATTTTGTGCACCGCCCACAAAGATGGCCTTTGTGTGCCATGCCAGGAGGGGGAGGAGGTGGAGGGGGGGGAGGAGGAGGAGGTGGTGGTGGACCCCAGTGGGGTCAGCATTGAGCAATCTGCTAAGTGCTTGCTCCCGGTGGGAACAACCACCGGGCATTTTTTGTTGTCGGGGTGGGGGAATGGGAGGGAGGTCATTGCCCCCCTCAATAATGAGGAGGCGGGGGGGGGGTCGCAGGCCACCCCGATCAGTGCCCCTTGGCCAAGGTGTGCCATGGGGAGGCACTGCCCTGGCCCTCCCTGCAAGGGCATGTGGGGATTAAGGTGCCGCCGGGGTGCATTTTGGTTGTGAGGAGGGGTGTACCCTTCGTGAACCAGCCGTTTGAATCCGAGATTCACGGTACCGTGAATTTCACCCAATTTTGCTGTGTTTTGCTCGTAACTTGGTGCTATCGTGTGCTTTTGTCGTGCTACCTTCGCCCAAAGTAAGATGCAACAAATAGGTGCAATTTAGAGGTTTAAATGTACCCTTCGTGAACGGGGGATAAGTGGCCGTTTGAATAAATGCGTGAATTTCACGTGAATTTACCCAAATTTTGAGGTTTTCGGGGGAAAACGCCATATTATTGGATCCTTTTGAGGGATTTGAGGGGATAAAGTTCTTCCCCCAGCTTCATTACGCATCATCCAATGAAGGTACCGCCCCAAAAGCACCCACCACGCCCAAACCGCGTCTAAAACGAGAGGTGCCAAAATCCGTGAATTTATGCGTGAATTTGGGTGCGTGAATTTCACATTCACGCGAATCTCACCAAATGTGTTGAACCTTGTGGCTACTTCAAACCTCTAATTTGCACACATTTGTTGGATCGCACTTTGGGCGAAGATAGCAGTACAAAAGCACACGATGGCACCAAGTTACAAGCAAAACACAGCAAAAATAGGTGAAATTCACGGTACCGTGAATCTCATTCAGATTCAAACGGCCGGTTCACGAAGGGTACAAAGTTCCCGCATGGTTTAACACATTTGGTGAGATTCGCGTGAATGTGAAATTCACGCACCTAAATTCACGCAGAAATTCACGCTAGATTCACAGATTCACGAGAATGTGAAATTCGCACGAATTTCGTACGAATTCGCACGAATTTCGTACAAATTTCGTACGAATTTCGTACGAATTTACCCTCCTTTCCACTCTTTCGCTTTGTTACAGCTCTCAAAGCCCTCACGGTCTTCTCTTTTAACAATGTCGCAGCAGACTATGTCTCAACTCGCAAGCCTCGCCTCGCGCCCCGACCCCTCAGCCGACACCCTCGCCCACTACCAAGCCCTCCCCGTTGCCCACCATCAATTGGAGGAGGCAACGTACGAGTCGGAGGCACTGGGGGTGGATGACATCGTGGGCCGGGCAGCCTCCCTCGACCCCTCCCCTGATGTCATCCACATCAACATGCGCAGCCCCACCCGCAACAGCTACCTCGGGGGGAGGGGATGGGCCACAACCCTGTGGAGGGAACTGCACCACCAACTCCCCACCCTCAAATTTCTCCATCTAACCCCTCTCCCCTCCAGTGTTGACCAGCTCCTCAACTCGATGAGGACTAACCCTGTGGGGAAGCCTAAGGACGCCCGCGTCCAGGTGTACCCCACCACTAACCTCGTCCACACCCCCCCGCACTGCGATATGGTGTGCCTGCAGGATCTTGCTGCAGCTGCACCAGCACACCACTCTTTTTTCTTCTTTTCTTGGCATTATGCCAACCCCCGGTGGTGGGATGATTTGGGCGTCGCCCCTTTCCATCCCACCATCCCCCCCCAGGTGCACGTCCCCGACGTCACCCACCCCACCTTCTATAGCACAACTTCTTTGCAATGGTAGCGTGGTGCCTCATGCGCCCCCCCCTTCATTTCGAGTGAACCCCCCCTCCGCACCGAACCCCTTCCCGGCCCCCCTCATGGGGTGACGGGCAGCCCTGACCCCGCCCCCGACAGGGTTGGCCCCTCTCAGCCGCCCCTCAACTTTGTTGATGGGAACGGCTACATTGTGCTTCGAGGGGCTTGTGGAGGCACGGGATTGTGAGGTGGGGTGGAACAAGGTGATGAAGGCGTGGGGCAGCGGCGACGAAAAAGTCGTCGCAAAGGATTTTGAGCTCCTTTTCAACGCCGCGCGGAGTGAGGAGCAGGCCAAGGATCCTGCGCTCCCCCGCCGGTGGCAAAGCAAGAGCACCTTGGGGTCGGGGGTGGGGGGGCCTCTCTTCAAGAAGTTGCACCCCCACCTCACCGCAAGTGTCCCTGGGGTTGGGGACCTCCACCCAATGACGCCGGGCAGCGTCATTGTGGCCAGTGTGGGGAGTGGGCCGCAGCTCCCCCACACCGACGTGGCCACCCACCCCGACGTCCTCCCCCCCAGCGATAGGGAGGTGGGGGACGGCCACCTGAGTAGCTTCCTCTGCTTGTTAGAGGACTACCAGGTGGCGGTGCAGGCGGGGACGGCCCTGGGGGAGGCGGGGGAGGCGCGCTGGGACACCGTTGAGCTGCATCGGGGGGACATGCTGCTGATGGTGGCCACCAGCCGCCATCATGGATTGCCTGCCCTCCCCGACTCCAAGGATGGGCTGCAGGGGGC
The DNA here is from genome assembly GCA_964036045.1 of Eutreptiella sp. 'Long Island Sound 2002'. Lineage (NCBI taxonomy): Eukaryota > Euglenozoa > Euglenophyceae > Eutreptiales > Eutreptiaceae > Eutreptiella > Eutreptiella sp. 'Long Island Sound 2002'. The sequence goes on from OZ038381.1 coordinate 111,080,048, forward strand.
TCTTTTTACCTTGTGGACCCCCGACGCCCGACACAAACACCATCAGGCCAACACCACACACTTGGACGCCACCCCCCCCCAAGGAGGCCCTGGACGTACGTTGCTGGGGATTTGTCCAGCTGGGACCTCCCCAGCGTGGACCACGACACATGTTGTGGGTGGGGAAGGGGGCGGTTGGGAGGGTGGGGTTGTGGGAGGGGGAGGCTGCCCAGGCCCTCTTCGCCGACCCCCCCCAGAAGCTCCCGGCAGGCCCCCCCACCTGCCCCTTCCACCCCACCTTCATCTCCCGGTCGGCCCCGGCCTCCGACCTCGCCGTCATCGAGGTCGGCCACCAGTGCATGCTGTTCTTAGTGGGCAGCGTGCACCAGCTGGAGGTCGCCAAGGGGGGCGATGTCGACGCGGACTCGGAGATCCACTTCGCCTTGTCCGGCATTGCCCCCCCGGGTCGGCCGACCACGCTGTGGCACCTGGTGAACACGGTCCCAGCGTGGCGGTCGCCCAAGTGCGCGAGGACCGGGGCATGGAGCATCTGCAAGGTGTGCTTGCTTGTGTGTTTGCTTTGTGTATTGGCAAATTGGACGAAATTCACGTGAAATTCGTACAAAATTCGTACCAAATTCGTACGAATTTCGTACGAATTTCACGTGAATAAATTTGTGTGAATTTTCTCGAGAGGTGAAATTCGTACGAAATTCGTACGAATTTCGTACGAATTTCTGTGAATTTCGTCCAAATTTCTCCTTTTGCTCTTGCATTGCCTCGTGTCCACTCCCCCTTTCTCAATTTGTGCCTTGCACACCTCCCCACATCTGCATGCAGGTCCCGTTCATCGCTTGGTCGCCGGACATTCGGCACCACACCAAGCGCCAGTACAAGCCCCGGCCCCGATTGCCCGAGGAGCACGCCGAGCCCGCCGAAGGCCCCCGTGGCGACCAGCCCGCAGGCACCGGCGGTGGACGGGCACCAAGCGAGGCCGGCAGTGTGCGCAGTGAGGGGTCGCAGCGCTCTCGACGTTCGGGAGGCAGTGAGGCCAGCACCGCCAGGGGGCATGTGGCGCGCGAGGTGGTGGTGCCCCAGCCGTCCCGCGAGGAGTTGGGCGACGCCCACAACGACCCCCCCCTGGACAGGGTCACCCTGGCCGCCAGGCAGCCGGATCCGGCCTGGACCCAGCAGGTGCCGCCCGGGGGCGATGGGCGGCAGCGGCACCTCAGTGCCGTGTGGGACATGGAGTTGGAGTCGCGGGGGGTGCAGGGCACCCTCCGCATCTCCTTCCCCTGCCCCATTGTGGTCCGGGGGGGGGCCAACCTGCCTGCGGGGCAAGAGCTGGTGGGCATGTTTGCCTACCGGCTTGTGAGTGGGCACTGGCGGGTGCAGACGGGGGTGGCGCGCATCGGGGAGGCGGGGACGGTGACGACGGCTGGGATTTGTGGGCTGAATGTGCTCACGGGTTGGGAGCAGCGGAGGGCGGTGTGGGTGGACGTGGCATGGCTTGCCATTCGCGTCCATGTGGGGAGGCAGCGGAAGATGGGGGTGGTGGTTGACGTCATTGACGTCGAGGAGGACGAACCCCCCCCCACGCGCAAGCTGAAAGGGCGCCCCGAAGGGGACACGGGCCCCACCCCCCCCCAAAGCCCCTCGTACGGCCACCCCGGCGGAGCGGGCAGTGCGGGCGGAGCAGGCGGAGCCGGTTGGGGGGCGGGGGCAGAGGGGGGTGGTGCAGGAGTGGGTGGACCAGCAGCGGGCGGGGGCGTGGGAGGCACGCGCCATCAGTGCGGAGGCCGCCAACCGCGACCTCGAGGCCCGTCTGTCCCGGGTCCACGAGGACAGGCGGGACTGCGAGTCGCGGTTGGTGGACGTCACCAAGGAGCGTGACCGGCTGGCGACCAAGGTGACGACTCTTGAGCGCGACGTGGCGACGTTGCGCAAGGCAAAGCCAGCGGCACAACCAGCAGAGGCAGTGGAGAGGGCTGAGGGTGCCGAGGCCCCCGCCCCCCCGGGTGACAGGGGGGGGGCCAGTGCTGCCAATGTCCGGTACCTCCTGGCCGGCGCACAGGCCTGGCATGCCCACCGGCCTGCGGATGGCCATGATGGCCAGTGGCCAGCAGGTCGATGTGGACAGCGTGGCCCCCGACGCCCCAAAGGTGACCGCCGCAATGGAGGAAGTGCGCCGGCAGTAACCCCCCCAACGCCTCACGTCGGCGGCCATGGACCCCTCCTTTGTGGAGGCGGTGGCGGAGCAGAGCTCCCAGGGCTCCGCTAGCCGGAGCTCTGCTCCCGGGGGGGGGGGTGCGTAGGTACCCTCCGGAGCACCTGTCCTTTCTAACCACGACGAATGTTATCCTGCCCCCCCCCCCCCCAAGCATGGGCAGTTTGACCGATATGTGGGGTACTCCCCCCCCACTGTGCGAAATTTTCTGCAGCACTGTTTGTACATTAATTGGGGTACGGTGTACGTGCCCCCTGACCTGTTAACCTGTTAACCTGTTAATTTGCGATTCCTTTCTGCGGAACTGTTTGTATTTTATTTATTATTTACACTGCTGGCTGAGTGACAGCCGGAATGACAGAGCGAACAGAGACACGCATGACATGAGCACCATCCTGAGCTTGCTTTGTCAGGGTCAACGAGGGCACAGGGATGAGGCTTTGGCAGAAATTCTGTGACAGTCATGTAAAATTCGCACGAAATTCGTACGAAATTCGTACGAATTTCGTACGAATTGCACATTTTCAGAATATTCACAGATTTCTATTCATGTGAAATTCGTACGAAATTCGTACGAATCTGGGTGAATTTCTTTTAATTGCATGCGAATCACAGTAGAGAGAGTTGTCTGCGGGAGGGGGATGGTAGAAACTTTGCGATGACTGCCTGCCCATTCAACAGGTCCTGTATCTCACACCATGCCACGGCCCAAGGAGCCATTCCATCTGGTAGCGGATCGTACACGACGGCGGCGCCTACAAGAGCTCCACGAGGTTGTTACCAAGGAGCTTGCAGCACCCTACACCGTCAAGTACCTGCCCGACACGGGGCAAATAGTGCTTACCCCCGAAACAAGAATTGTAGCCACCGTCCAGCCCGAGCCCACCCAGGAGGAGAGGTTGATTATGGCCGTGTGGAGGATCCGGTCATTGCACCTCTCTAGGACAGAGTCCCGGTACCTAGTGGGGAGCATGACGTACGGTGTGGTATGGGACCAGGTGTACGGCATGCTTCGGCAGCTAGCGTTGCCGGAGTCCCGGGCGTTCACTGCCTATACGGGTGACGACACGGCCATCAATGGTGCGGCCTGCTACCTACCTGACCGCATCACCCACCTATTCAAGTGTCGACCACCACCACCCTCGGCCATCATGCAGCCCGGGGACCGACGGCTGCATTGGTTGCCTATTGCGGTGGACGGTACATCGAGGCATGAGGCCTCGTACGTCCATTGCACGCTTGGTGGCACCGCCAGCCCCAACCAACTATCTAGTTGGTGGCTACTAGGGGGCAGTAAAAAGTGGGAGACCCTCTACGCGGCCTCCCAGGAAATTGATTATGATGATGAGTTGCGCAAGGCCGCAACCGTAAGTTTTAAGGATACGGCAGGGAACGATAGGCAGTCCCTTTTTTTTTCTGTGTGCAGATGGTAAGGCACAGGTGCTCATGGCGGGCTGCCAAAACTGGAAGGCAGAATCCCCTGGTGCCACTGTGTGTTGGGTCTGCATGCGTAACCGTGCTCTGTGCCTTGCTACCTTTGGCACAGCAAGTGCGATAGACGGCAACTGGGAACCAGCCGTTGCCATAAGTGCTATATATAGGACCATTATGAGTGATAGGCGAGTGCCTGATTATGGCCTCCATGGGGTCCTTCGTGTCCTGTTGTGTGCAGTCAACGGGACACGGGACCTAGTTGTACAATTGACAGGGAAGGCACCGGCCACTGTGGCACGCACCATGCTGCAACCGGTTTTAGATGAGGCACGGCTTGCTGCACGAACTTGCACCCGTGCCTCATTAAATAATGACAAGGCAAACAGCAAGGGGAAGGTGAGGATGGAGTGTGCTGCTGCCATCCATTTCATGCGCAATAAGGGTTGGGGGAAGATAATAGATGCTTGCCTAGAGCAGCCTAGTGTCAGGCAGCATCAAGTAGGGGGAAAAAGTTGGGAGTCGGTGTGCAAAACGTGGTGGGAGAATTTTGCAAGCATGTGTGTATACGCGTGGCGTTCCGCATGGTTCTCCGGGGCCGACTTGGGGCGGCTCCGGAACCATAGCATAGCCATGGGCGCTGCCCACAATGAGCTCCAGTGGGGCAAACTTCTGTGGACGCATCTTTGGATCGACCACATGTATTATTTTGCAAAGAAGTGGAGAATCTTGTCAAAGTTCTCCTGCTTTGCCATGGAGGGAAGTCACCGGAGGCTGAAGCGCATGTTGCGCAACAGCGGGGGCCTAAGCCTCCTCCGGGGGAGACTAGGGGTGCAAGTGGTTGTGGACAACCACACCATTGACGATAGCCTTTGGTTGCATGGGTGGGATGCGACCAAAAGGGCTCAACATGGGCAAGGGCCCATAAGTGTACAAACGTATGCAAGCCGCACAAGAAGCCGGCTTCTAACCGACATGCAGCACCTTCAGACTCTACAGCGGCGGTTCCGGTGCCGCAAGAGACGGACATGAGATGACCTTACGAACCCAGACCATTGTTGCCTGTGACCGGGGTGCATGCTGGGGGGCTTACTAGGGGTGTGAGGACAAATCAGGGGGTGCACACGGGTAACATTTGTGTAAAATCATGTGAATTCACGTGAAATTCGTACGAAATTCGTACGAAATTCGTACGAATTTCACATCAATTCACGTGAATTCACGGCTGTGAATCGGCTACAGGCTTGCCGGGTTCCGGCACCTCTCGTTTTGGGCACGGTGCGGTCATGATGGATGCTTTTGGGGCGGGACTTTCATTGGATGATGCGTAACAAAGCTAGGGGAGGAATTTTGGCCCCTCAAAGCCCTTGAAATGAACCAAGAATATGGCATTTCCCCCCAAAAACCTCAAATTTTGGGTAAATTCACGTGAAATTCACGCAATTATTCAAACGGCCACTTAACGGCCGTTCACGAAGGGTACAACCCTACACCGTCAAGTACCTGCCCGACACGGGGCAAATAGTGCTTACCCCCGAAACAAGAATTGTAGCCACCGTCCAGCCCGAGCCCACCCAGGAGGAGAGGTTGATTATGGCCGTGTGGAGGATCCGGTCATTGCACCTCTCTAGGACAGAGTCCCGGTACCTAGTGGGGAGCATGACGTACGGTGTGGTATGGGACCAGGTGTACGGCATGCTTCGGCAGCTAGCGTTGCCGGAGTCCCGGGCGTTCACTGCCTATACGGGTGACGACACGGCCATCAATGGTGCGGCCTGCTACCTACCTGACCGCATCACCCACCTATTCAAGTGTCGACCACCACCACCCTCGGCCATCATGCAGCCCGGGGACCGACGGCTGCATTGGTTGCCTATAGCGGTGGACGGTAGATCGAGGCATGAGGCCTCGTACGTCCATTGCACGCTTGGTGGCACCGCCAGCCCCAACCAACTATCTAGTTGGTGGCTACTAGGGGGCAGTGAAAAGTGGGAGACCCTCTACGCGGCCTCCCAGGAAATTGATTATGATGATGAGTTGCGCAAGGCCGCAACCGTAAGTTTTAAGGATACGGCAGGGAACGATAGGCATTCCCTTTTTTTTCTGTGTGCAGATGGTAAGGCACAGGTGCTCATGGCGGGCTGCCAAAACTGGAAGGCATAATCCCCTGGTGCCACTATGTGTTGGGTCTGCATGCGTAACCGTGCTCTGTGCCTTGCTACCTTTGGCACAGCAAGTGCGATGGACGGCAACTGGGAACCAGCCGTTGCCATAAGTGCTATATATAGGACCATTATGAGTGATAGGCGAGTGCCTGATTATGGCCTCCATGGGGTCCTTCGTGTCCTGTTGTGTGCAGTCAACGGGACACGGGACCTAGTTGTACAATTGACAGGGAAGGCACCGGCCACTGTGGCACGCACCATGCTGCAACCGGTTTTAGATGAGGCACGGCTTGCTGCACGAACTTGCACCCGTGCCTCATTAAATAATGACAAGGCAAACAGCAAGGGGAAGGTGAGGATGGAGTGTGCTGCTGCCATCCATTTCATGCGCAATAAGGGTTGGGGGAAGATAATAGATGCTTGCCTAGAGCAGCCTAGTGTCAGGCAGCATCAAGTAGGGGGAAAAAGTTGGGAGTCGGTGTGCAAAACGTGGTGGGAGAATTTTGCAAGCATGTGTGTATACGCGTGGCGTTCCGCATGGTTCTCCGGGGCCGACTTGGGGCGGCTCCGGAACCATAGCATAGCCATGGGCGCTGCCCACAATGAGCTCCAGTGGGGCAAACTTCTGTGGACGCATCTTTGGATCGACCACATGTATTATTTTGCAAAGAAGTGGAGAATCTTGTCAAAGTTCTCCTGCTTTGCCATGGAGGGAAGTCACCGGAGGCTGAAGCGCATGTTGCGCAACAGCGGGGGCCTAAGCCTCCTCCGGGGGAGACTAGGGGTGCAAGTGGTTGTGGACAACCACACCATTGACGATAGCCTTTGGTTGCATGGGTGGGATGCGACCAAAAGGGCTCAACATGGGCAAGGGCCCATAAGTGTACAAATGTATGCAAGCCGCACAAGAAGCCGGCTTCTAACCGACATGCAGCACCTTCAGACTCTACAGCGGCGGTTCCGGTGCCGCAAGAGACGGACATGAGATGACCTTACGAACCCAGACCATTGTTGCCTGTGACCGGGGTGCATGCTGGGGGGCTTACTAGGGGTGTGAGGACAAATCAGGGGGTGCACACGGGTAACATTTGTGTAAAATCATGTGAATTCACGTGAAATTCGTACGAAATTCGTACGAATTTCACATGAATTCACGTGAATTCACGGCTGTGAATCGGCTACAGGCTTGCCGGGTTCCGGCACCTCTCGTTTTGGGCACGGTGCGGTCATGATGGATGCTTTTGGGGCGGGACTTTCATTCGATGATGCGTAACAAAGCTAGGGGAGGAATTTTGGCCCCTCAAAGCCCTTGAAATGAACCAAGAATATGGCATTTCCCCCCAAAAACCTCAAATTTTGGGTAAATTCACGTGAAATTCACGCAATTATTCAAACGGCCACTTAACGGCCGTTCACGAAGGGTACAACCCTACACCGTCAAGTACCTGCCCGACACGGGGCAAATAGTGCTTACCCCCGAAACAAGAATTGTAGCCACCGTCCAGCCCGAGCCCACCCAGGAGGAGAGGTTGATTATGGCCGTGTGGAGGATCCGGTCATTGCACCTCTCTAGGACAGAGTCCCGGTACCTAGTGGGGAGCATGACGTACGGTGTGGTATGGGACCAGGTGTACGGCATGCTTCGGCAACTAGCGTTGCCGGAGTCCCGGGCGTTCACTGCCTATACGGGTGACGACACGGCCATCAATGGTGCGGCCTGCTACCTACCTGACCGCATCGCCCACCTATTCAAGTGTCCACCACCCCCACCCTCGGCCATCATGCAGCCCGGGGACCGACGGCTGCATTGGTTGCCTATTGCGGTGGACGGTACATCGAGGCATGAGGCCTCGTACGTCCATTGCACGCTTGGTGGCACCGCCAGCCCCAACCAACTATCTAGTTGGTGGCTACTAGGGGGCAGTGAAAAGTGGGAGACCCTCTACGCGGCCTCCCAGGAAATTGATTTTGATGATGAGTTGCGCAAGGCCGCAACCGTAAGTTTTAAGGATACGGCAGGGAACGATAGGCAGTCCCTTTTTTTTCTGTGTGCAGATGGTAAGGCACAGGTGCTCATGGCGGGCTGCCAAAACTGGAAGGCAGAATCCCCTGGTGCCACTGTGTGTTGGGTCTGCATGCGTAACCGTGCTCTGTGCCTTGCTACCTTTGGCACAGCAAGTGCGATAGACGGCAACTGGGAACCCGCCGTTGCCATAAGTGCTATATATAGGACCATTATGAGTGATAGGCGAGTGCCTGATTATGGCCTCCATGGGGTCCTTCGTGTCCTGTTGTGTGCAGTCAACGGGACACGGGACCTAGTTGTACAATTGACAGGGAAGGCACCGGCCACTGTGGCACGCACCATGCTGCAACCGGTTTTAGATGAGGCACGGCTTGCTGCACGAACTTGCACCCGTGCCTCATTAAATAATGACAAGCCAAACAGCAAGGGGAAGGTGAGGATGGAGTGTGCTGCTGCCATCCATTTCATGCGCAATAGGGGTTGGGGGAAGATAATAGATGCTTGCCTAGAGCAGCCTAGTGTCAGGCAGCATCAAGTAGGGGGAAAAAGTTGGGAGTCGGTGTGCAAAACGTGGTGGGAGAATTTTGCAAGCATGTGTGTATACGCGTGGCGTTCCGCATGGTTCTCCGGGGCCGACTTGGGGCGGCTCCGGAACCATAGCATAGCCATGGGCGCTGCCCACAATGAGCTCCAGTGGGGCAAACTTCTGTGGACGCATCTTTGGATCGACCACATGTATTATTTTGCAAAGAAGTGGAGAATCTTGTCAAAGTTCTCCTGCTTTGCCATGGAGGGAAGTCACCGGAGGCTGAAGCGCATGTTGCGCAACAGCGGGGGCCTAAGCCTCCTCCGGGGGAGACTAGGGGTGCAAGTGGTTGTGGACAACCACACCATTGACGATAGCCTTTGGTTGCATGGGTGGGATGCGACCAAAAGGGCTCAACATGGGCAAGGGCCCATAAGTGTACAAACGTATGCAAGCCGCACAAGAAGACGGCTTCTAACCGACATGCAGCACCTTCAGACTCTATACAGCGGCGGTTCCGGTGCCGCAAGAGACGGACATGAGATGACCTTACGAACCCAGACCATTGTTGCCTGTGACCGGGGTGCATGCTGGGGGGCTTACTAGGGGTGTGAGGACAAATCAGGGGGTGCACACGGGTAGCATTTGTGTAAAATCATGTGAATTCACGTGAAATTCGTACGAAATTCGTACGAAATTCGTACGAATTTCACGTGAATTCACGGCTGTGAATCGGCTACAGGCTTGCCGGGTTCCGGCACCTCTCGTTTTGGGCACGGTGCGGTCATGATGCATGCTTTTGGGGCGGGACTTTCATTGGATGATGCGTAACAAAGTTAGGGGAGGAATTTTGGCCCCTCAAAGCCCTTGAAATGAACCAAGAATATGGCATTTTCCCCCAAAAACCTCAAATTTTGGGTAAATTCACGTGAAATTCACGCAATTATTCAAACGGCCACTTAACGGCCGTTCACGAAGGGTACAACCCTACACCGTCAAGTACCTGCCCGACACGGGGCAAATAGTGCTTACCCCCGAAACAAGAATTGTAGCCACCGTCCAGCCCGAGCCCACCCAGGAGGAGAGGTTGATTATGGCCGTGTGGAGGATCCGGTCATTGCACCTCTCTAGGACAGAGTCCCGGTACCTAGTGGGGAGCATGACGTACGGTGTGGTATGGGACCAGGTGTACGGCATGCTTCGGCAGCTAGCGTTGCCGGAGTCCCGGGCGTTCACTGCCTATACGGGTGACGACACGGCCATCAATGGTGCGGCCTGCTACCTACCTGACCGCATCGCCCACCTATTCAAGTGTCGACCACCCCCACCCTCGGCCATCATGCAGCCCGGGGACCGACGGCTGCATTGGTTGCCTATTGCGGTGGACGGTACATCGAGGCATGAGGCCTCGTACGTCCATTGCACGCTTGGTGGCACCGCCAGCCCCAACCAACTATCTAGTTGGTGGCTACTAGGGGGCAGTGAAAAGTGGGAGGCCCTCTACGCGGCCTCCCAGGAAATTGATTTTGATGATGAGTTGCGCAAGGCCGCAACCGTAAGTTTTAAGGATACGGCAGGGAACGATAGGCAGTCCCTTTTTTTTCTGTGTGCAGATGGTAAGGCACAGTTGTATGGGGGAGTGGCAAGGGTGGCCCGTGAGGTGGAGGGGGTGGCCCAGGTGGTGGAGTGGCGGCAGGTGGGGGAGTATGCGGCCGTCACGGACTTCGTGTGGCTGCGGAGGATGAACCTGGTGCTGGACGACGCCAAGAAGGAGGGCCAAGGCATGTGTCCATGTCACCAGGTGTGAAAACTTCCCACAACACCCTGCTCTAACCCCTGCTCTATCTAGTTATCGCGCTAGGTTATCGCGTTCTAAATAGGTGCTCTAACTAGTTATCGCGCTAGGTTATCGCGTTCTAACTAGTTATCGCTGGGTTATCGCGGGGGGTTATCGCGGGGGTTATCGCGCGATAACCTAGTTATCGCGGGGGTTTGTGAAGGTTTCAGGGTGCCCAACGCTTGCTCTAACCCATCCAGTTAGTGCGCACTAACCCTGCTCTAACTAGTTATCGCGGGGGTTATCGCGCGATAACTGGGTGCTCTAACTAGTTATCGCGGGGGGTTATCGCGCTCTAACTAGTTATCGCGGGGGGTTATCGCGGGGGTTATCGCGCGATAACCTAGTTATCGCGGGGGTTATCGCGTGGGTTATCGCGTGTGTTTTTTAGGCCGTTGCTTCAAAACCCTCCCTCATTTCCTTCCCAAGTCCTCTTATTCTTCATGGATAATGCTGTCAATGAGGCCCTGCGGGCTCTCAACACAGCTAACCTCCGGCGGTACACCGATGTGCAGTGCCCCAAGGCCCGGCGGCGGCGTTTGAAGGCGGTTTAGCGGCTGGTGCGAGTTCTATTGGGTGACCCGAACGTTGTGTGTGGCACCAACACCAAAGGAGAAGTTTGTTTAAGTGGTGGGGCGTGCACTGCCCTGTCCGGCCCACTTGGTGGCCATCTTGCATTCACAGCTCAGGAGCATGAGGCCCTGAGCATGCTACGCATGGCATGCAGCATGCATCTCTCCCAACGGGCCCTTTTGCGAATGCCCCGCCGTTGCACACAACGGGACCTAAGGACCGTTCGGCAACGGATCATGCCCTACTTTCCCCAAACAACCATTGTAAAGTCTACCACAGGCCGCAATAGGGCAGCTGCCCATGTGCCTTTGCAATCAATTGTGCAAAACGCAATATCTATGGCCCGAGTTATTGGGAAACCCCCCCCTAGTGGCGTTGCCATTGTTGTTATTTCAGTTGATGCGACTTCCTTGTGGAAGGCAGCCTCCACCCGTGCGGATGTATGGGTTAATGTATGGGGGGGGGGCAAAGTATGCTTCGAAGGTGAAGCTATGGGCCTCATGGTTTTGCATGGATGGCGGAGATGAACAGGCTTTTTTGAGAAGCCTGGACATCTCCGCCAACCTCAACCAAGAGGTGAGGGATGTGGAGGAGGACGTTGTCCTCTTTCAAAATCAATTTTTGACTTGCACTGTCATTTTGACAGGGGATGGGAAGGGGATGCAAGCAATGGGGGGTCTAAGTGTTGGTTGTGCAAAGACCCCACTGGTATTGTTGAGCAAAGGGGGGTGGAGTCCACCTCAAGATGGGGGGCATTCTTGAGAAGTGTGACCCCTGATAGGCGGCCGGGGGACTACCAACATGCAGCATGCCGCATCCTAAACGGCATTGCAAAGCGCATTGAGACCACCCTTCAGGCCCTCCCCCCTGGTACCCCTGGTAAGGCCCAAGCTCTTGCAGCTTTGCAGGCCTTCAAACAAGCCCTCAAGGATGAGACCTCAGGCATCCCTCTGAGGGAACGTCTCCCTTCGGCCTCAAGGGCCACAGAAAAAGATTTCGATCTAACAAGCACCAAATTTTTCCTAACCTCCCCCCCCTTCCAAAGGCAATTTGTGGATTGCCTCAAAGAGCATGTCCCCACAGTGAGGACCCTTGGGGGACCTATGTTATGGGTTGTTGTGCATGTCATGGTGAAATGCATTGAGGGTTTGTATGAGCTTTGGAGGGTGAAGGAGTTGTACACTCTAACCCAAGTGGAAAGCCACCGTGCGTTGACCACAAAATTTTCAAAAGCGTGGGGAGACTCAGGTTGGTCCCCCACCAGGTGGATCCATTGGTGCTTGGCACAGTCCACCTTTTTTGCCGAGAAATGGAGGAACATTTTTCAGCTTTCCTCCATCCCAACGGAGTATCGGCATGGGCCTTACAAAAGGAGGCTCAAAAATTGTTTTAAGGGTTGGTCCTTGGTGAGGCCAAGTGCATGTGTCCCTCCGCCACATGCACCATTGCATGTCCATGAACGCCCTGGAGCAAGGGCTTTTGGGACTGGAGGCAGCCAAGGCCTCAGACATTGATGACTTTGTATGAAAAACGACCACACATGCTTTGTGCCACTTGTTTTGTGTTGTTTGTCCTAGGGAGGGAGGGAGGAGGGGTGCGCGATAACTACACGCGATAACTACGCGATAACTGAGTTATCGCGCGATAACTAGCGCGATAACTAGTTAGAGCAAGGTGCTCTAACTGTGTTCTAACTCTGTTCTAACTGTGCTCTAACTCTTTGACCCCCCCCCCAAAAACCACCCCTACAATGAGGGTTATGTGAAGAAAGAAAGGGGATGGGGGGTTTTTGAGGGTGCCGAATCCATTTTTTTAGGTGGTTTGCCCCAAAATTGAGGGTAGGTGGGTGTTCCAGAAATTGCGTTCTAACTAGGGGTTCCGCACCACGCCCTAGAACGCTGCATCCCATATGCCCTACAAGCGCTTACACATTTCCAAAGGTACCTTGTTTCCGAATAAATTGTTAGATGAGTGTGGGAGTGCCGGCTTTGCTATTCCTTCATGCGTTCCGCATGCTCGTGATACAATGGTTTGTGCATTCTCTTCAACCAAGCTCACGGAGTTGCCACGTCGTGGTGTTGGTTTGTGTTGGCACTAAGGACTATGTTATTGTGAGCGGGGATAAAGATTGTTCTCATACAATCATGACAATTTCCGCTTATCAATCCGAGGTAAACGTTCATCTCCGTGGTATGACTCCCGACGGGCTTTTTCGCTATGTAAAATTAGGCTCCCACGCCTCTGATTTGGATTGGTGGCTCGATCGTGCAAAGCAATATTGATATGGATGTCCATGTTGCATGATGTCATGGTGTCGTTTTTGCCTCACGAGTTGGTGGATTTCATTGACGTTTTCCTACGCATGCAACCACCTCCATCCTTTCCTTCTTTCTATCTTTTGTGCAAGTCCCACAAGGGCTTGACATATCGTATGGGCCATTGGCCTAGTCGCCCCATTGTTGGAATGGTCAAATGGGCGACTACATCTGAATCGTTGTCCATAATTTTGTCGGTAATTGGCACCATGTTTCTTTCGTTGGACCGCACCCTCCACCCCCAATTTGCACCCCTTGTGGACACTTTAGACTTCGTAAACCGGTTGCAAACTTTTGACACCAATTTCGGTTTTGCGTCCGGTGACTATGCTATTACGATGGTGGACTTTTCCAACATGTATTCCAACATCCTTTGGGAAGATGTTCGTGATGCATGGCGATTTTGGATGTCGTTTTTTCGGCGACATCATGGAGCGTGCGCTTTTTCCGCGCACGAACAAGCTTTTGCTCAATGGCTTTTTACACCTTTGCCGCGGGACGTTTTTGATCAATGTACTGAGGTATTTTTGTTTCTCCATATTCCTTTGTCTACCGGCTGGTCCGGCCGCGGACAGCCAAGATTTTGGCTGCATTTTTAGCTGTCGATAGGACCAACGCAGCCAAGTGCAGCCGAAGGCAAAAAAAAGCAGCCAAAACAGTGGTTGCATGGTGCAGCCAATTGGCTGCATTGTGCAGCCAAAACGTGCAGCCGTCTTGGCTGCACCATGCAGCCGCGCTCTGGCTGCATGCAGCCGCGCTGGAGGCTCAATGCGGCCAGCAGGCTGGAGGCTAAAAATACAAAGGAGGCTGTGGCTGCCTATTGGCTGCACATATGCAGCCAAAAATAAAAAATTAAAACCATCAAAAACGAACGTTTCCATCGCGTTCGGCACGTTCAAAAACCTAGGTGTACCACTTTTCATAAAATTTTGTGACGGAAAATTTTTCGGCTGCTTTTTTCGGCTGCACATAGGCGGGTAGACAAAGGAATATATCCCACCCATATTGTGATGCGATGACGTTGGGAGAGTTTGTTTCAGCTTGTGTCTTCACACACACGTTATTTGTGGTGCCGGGCAAAGGATTGCATAGGCAACGAGCAGGTTTTCCTATGGGGACCAATGCGGCGCCTCCCTTTGCGAATCTCATTGACCGCTACTAATATGAATTATTGTGTCCTCTCCCATCCTTGCCTGGCTTTATGCACGGTAGGTTTATAGACGACTTGTGTTTGATTCACCCGCGTTCGTGGGCTCCGAGGGTTTGTGAGCATTTTCGCCGATGCTATCCCCCTCATTTGCCCTTTGAAGTGCAACACTTCAACAAGCAGGGAGGCGTTGATTTTCTTGATGTCTTCATTATCTCAGTGTGTGGTGAGCTACGCTATTGTACGAATTTCAAGCAAACAAACTTCGGTGTTTACATGCCTTGGCGTAGCCACAACCCACGGGCTCATAAACTAGGTTGGATTAAGGGTGAACGTGCTCGGTATTTGAGAACAAATTCCCATGAAGCCTATTTCGACATTGTTTCTGAAAGATTGAGATCATGCTTGATTCAATTGCACTACCTGCGGTGTGCTTATGACATGTTGCCTCTCTCTTGGTCCATGAAATCACGCTACATGGCGCGACGACCACACGCCTCCGCACATCATTCAATTCATGTGATGCGTGTTCCCTACCATTCCTCTTTGGATTTTTCCTTGAGCCGCCTCTTGCGGTGGATTGAGCGCAAGGCGGCCCGACATGTGCCCGGTGTGCGCCTCTTTGTGACGCACAGGCCCTCGCCTAACCTCCGGGCCGTGTGGCGTCGCCTTGCCATGCAAAACACTTCGTGCTTCCGGGGAGGGTGGGTGGGAAGGAAAGGAAAAAATTTCTTTTACCCCGGAATTGACGGTTCATGATTTGCTTTTGGTCGATGGGCGTGCGGGCGCTTAGCCCTGGCCATTCCAAAGTGTCGCTGGCGCTTTTGGCCTTTTCGCTTTTGCTATTTTTTGTTTCACTGCGAATTTGTTGGTCTGTCGCTTCAATTGTTCTGATTTTCACATCGTGGACCATGCTGTGCATTTGTCTTTTAGTTTTTGGCGTGAGCTGATGAGGCCGCTGTTGTTTGGCGGCGAAATGCATACTCTTATGGAGTAGACGCTCAGAGTGACACATTGCCAGTGTTGATTCAAGCTTGAGGCTGTTTTGCTTCGCTGTGTGATAGTGAGGGCATAGAAGCACGAGTTGGGTCAAAACAACTCGAAGCATTTTCATTTTCAACACGAGCATAGCTCACCGTAATTCAGCTTTACTCCCCTCTGGCATGCGCAGGCATGTCCAAGCGCGGACACCACATCTGATCACGCTACTTTTAACCATGGATTTTGTCGTAACAGAATGAAGGAAACAGCAACTAGTACTCAACATTTTGTATTTGTGTGTTGTAATTGTATTGGAAGGGCGGCAGTCCCATCAATTGCTGCAAATGTACAGGATGTGCCGAATTTTCATCAAGGGGTGTATGCCTGCGATGTGCCACAGCTGATGCTCTCATTGTGCATGCATGTGTGTGTCTGCCACCTGCGCGCCGTGCTTAGGCATGGGCTTGTCTAAAAATGGACATCCCGTTTGACTAGACTTTTTCTGTATTTTTCCCATTTTTGAACAAAGGGGGTACATTGCGCACTCAGTCCTCCTTTGATCACTGTGTTTCTCACAAGCTGTGTCTGAAGCCAGTTTGTGGAGGAATATAAAATGACCATGGCCCTCTTCTTTACCCTGTACTCAAGTGGCCCATCCATGCTACCGCCATCCCTTCTAAGCACAAAAGGGTCAAATAAGCTGGCCCTTTGCTAAAACACCCAAGACGGTGTAATTTACGCTCAAGGCATCCGCACGGCCATAGGATGATGCACAGACTGAATGGGATACATATGGTGAAAAATGTAAGTTGTGTACAAAATATTCGTCTAGTTGTGTAATTTTTTTTAGGGTAAATGCATGCAAAAATTTTTTGCGGTAAGTCGTGTAAATTGTAAAAAGAAATTAAAAAAAAATTGCGGTAAATGGTGTACATTATAAAAAAAATTCAACAATTGAAAGAGTTGCGACTTTTGCAATAAATGCGCAATATGTATGGCTGCCGGTTGCGTACACCACCCTATAGCAACCTTATGAATGGGACGCCGAGTCTACAAAGCACATAGTCCTCTGGGTGGCCACAAATTAGTTGGGACTCGGCCAATATAACATAGTTTCACATGGTGTCTATCATTGGCACTAGACACAAAAGCGGGCCCCAAAAAAAGAGAACTGATAAGGCCATGGCCAACATTCAGCATGCCAGCACTGGGAACAAATTGAGGCTCAAGAAAAAGAGCCCCGATAGGGCCATGGCCAACGCTAGTGCCAGCATTATAGTCCACCAAGGCAGGGGTATGGCTTGCGCCACGCTCGATGGATTAGGTTCTTGGGACAGGTGTCCTCGTCTGTGAAACGGGCCACGGAACGTTGCGGCCTCGCCTGTGGGCTTTCCACACTCTATTCGGCGGAGGCCTCCTTGCCTTCGAGTGGGTTGGAGGTGGCCCGAACACTCTCCTTGATCACCGAAAGTGCACCTTCAACTTGGGTGCGGGGGGGGGGGGGGGGTGGACTCAGGACGGCAAGGAAGCTTGGTCACACCCTCCACATCATTACTGGGTGCTTCAACGACCCGCATAGCACAATCGACATTAACAATGCTAAGCAAAAGAGGGCGGAAATGCTACGTCACTCCTGCATTCTCGGGGATTCCCTAACAAACGGGGATGAAATGAGAAGTGGTTGCCTCACCCCTACCTTCTCGGGGGCCCCAAACAGGGCGAAAGTGCTGCATCACCTCTGCATTCTCAGGGGTCCCCAACGCCCCAACGTGCAGACAAAATTAGAAGTGGCCCAAGGGTGGGCACATCGCCTACAGACATGCATTTTTAGTAAAATTGGTAATTTTTTCTTTGCGGTAAGGTCGTGTAATTTGTTTTTTGCGGGAAATGTGTGTATGTAAAAACGGTCACATCGTGTAATTTCTTTTTGTGGAAAGTCGTTTAATTTTTTTTTGGCGGCAACTGCGTCCAACAAAAAAATTATCACGTTGTGTATTTTTTTGCGTTAAATGCGTGTACAAAAAAAAATCGTCAAGTCCTTTCATTTTTTTGGCGGTAATGCGTGTGACGGCCTTACACGACTCACAGCAAAAACTTTTTACACGAATAGAGGACTTCTTTGCTAGACACATTTACCGGACAAAAAAATTACATACATTACAACATACACATACCAGGGGGAGGGCGGAAAACAATTCCCCAAGGAGGTGAAAATTTTTTTCAACCGCGACACTTGCCCCCCCCCCAAACCCTATATGATAAAAATTTTACCCACGGAGGACTTTCTCTACCCTAACCCCCAATGTCCCCAGTTGTCCAACAGACCCCCCCAAGCCTCTCCCCTCCGGGGGAGGGATCTCGAAAATGGGATATCATGCTTAAAAACGCCCCCCAAGAACCAAATTTAAAAAGAGGAATTGGGGGGGTTTAAGGGGGTTTTTCGCTGTGCGGGGGTATTCTCCGCAGGAATGGCACCCCGGCCCCCGAACCCCCCCCCCCAATCAAATACATAGTGTCGGATAAGGCTTGGAACCTTTTTTGACATCCAAAACCGGTCGTTGTTGCTCACTTCAAAACCCAAACCGGTTATTGGTTTTTTCATCATATTAAAAACCGGTTATTGGTTTGGACTTATGTATCTAAACAGGTACCGGTTATTGATAATTTGGGTGTCCAATTGTCAGTCGTACAAGTGGTTTGGACAATACAGAACCACGTAACTATTTATGATTTAATTGCCAATACCGGATGTTTAGCAAAAAAACAAAACCGGTTATTGGCTTGTGTGCAGAAAATGAAACCGGTTATTGGTTTCAAACTACCATGCTAAACAGGTACTGGTTATTGGCAATACCTGAAAAACCGGTTCCAAGCCCTAGTGTCGGGCCATCCGAACAGTTGGGTATGCGGCTTAGGTGTGATCCGACAATTCGCACACCCCCTACCAACGTCTATGGTAGGGCTTGGGTATTTCCGGCCGTGGGTACCAGAAACCTCGGGACTATGAGTCTGCAAGGCGGTCATGGGGTTTGAAATACACCATGGGGTTAGAAATACCCCATGGAATTGGAATTGCAGCATGGGGGTTGAAACACATCAAGGTCGGTCATGGGGTTCGGAATGCATCATGGGGTTAGAAATACACCATGGGGTGAGAAATGCGTCAAGGGGTGGGCATAAAAGAAGGGGTGTGTGTGTGACTATAGTGGTCGGCCAACGCAACTCGGGAGGCCCTTAAGGCTATGGAGGGCCACGCCTGCCTCCCCGCGCCATTGTGTGGGCCTTCCAGTCCTAGTGTGCATGCTACTACAAGGGAAGGAGAGGGAGAGCGAGGGCGTGTACGGAGCGGGGGAAGTTTCCGTTTGTGATGTTTGTGTGCATGTAGCCCCGCCTACTTCGTCCGCCCTGATGAGGATCCGTGCAACACTTCTTAGCACTTTGCTTGGTAGTGGTGACGGGCCGCTTTGTGCCCTTTCTAGGCACGGCTTTCTTTTGCGGGACAACTTCCACACTGGAGGAAGAGGTAGAAGAGGAAGAAGAAGAGGAAGAAGAGGAGCTATTTCCATCTTCGGAAGTTGCGGAACTCTCGTTACTGCTAGACGTATCGTGATCTGTGGAAGATCCAAATTCCACAGAGCTTGCATCCTCCTCCGGTTTCCACTCCCAAACGGAGCGGCCAAGAGAGGCTTCAGAGAAGGTTGCACTCTCGTTGTCGACCCCCTTTGCCACTTTCAAAGTGATGTTGAGCTTCATCACCATGGGTTTTTTTTTTGCCTCGCCGCTTTTTTTCCCTCATTGTCCTTGCTAACTACAACCCATTCCGTCAAATCAACGGTGTTTGGTGCAACGGTTGGATGGCACGGTGCCAAGTGAGTTTTGATGTTCAAAACCTACAGGGTGGCACTGCACCCGGGAATAGAACATTCACGCGGCATGCTTTCTTGTTTGTGCATGGCCACCGCGAGCTTCAATGGGACCACACACGGGCATGTGGTGCTGATTTCCTTGCGCACAATACTTGTGGTACACGTGCTTATTGTGTGTCCACGTAAACCACAACGTTCGGCCTCAACACGCATCCTTGGGTCCGTTACCACCTCTGCTTTCTGCAAGTGCACTGCGACATGATTGCGCATCCGTGCCAAAGCAATGGCCGCTCGACAAAACAAACAAAATTCGGTTGCTTCCGTGGGCCGCACGCTAGTATCTGCCACACCAACGTATGGCTCTACACGCAATTGCGGACAATTGGGCACCTTTGCGGTTTTGACAAAGGTAGACAGGGTGCCCACCGGAATGAGCCAACGACCATCGGTATCTATTTGGGCATCCAAAAAAACCACAGACCCATTCCTAACTCGCATTCCGCACCACACCGTCCCGTCCACTGCAACAAAGTTTTTTTGCTCTTTGGCTCCAAGCTATCTGGGTGGAGCCTCCCGACTCTCTGTCTGCAACAAAGTTGGATCAAAGGTCATTGCGACAAAAGGCAAAAACTGACACGTCACGGGGATGGCATGTTCTGTTTCAAGGCCCTCCTTCGTGGTACCATGATCCGGTGCACCGTCAACGGTGCACCATGAAAAACTAAATGTGCCCACGGAACAGGTCCGTTGCCTGCCCCATATGAAGGTCACAAGTGCAAGAAAGATAGCACCCGCTGTGACCGCGTCCTCATCAAAATTACAATTGTCGGGCAATGCAACATCATTTACCTTCGTGGGTCGTCTGACCAAAGCGGGCGGTGTGTGCCGTGCCCCGCAGCCGATCGGTTGACGCACATTCAACGTTGCCGTTCAATTAATCATTGACAAGTTATATAATATGCATGGTGTGTCCATTGGCTCATGGAACAGATGCTCGATTTCTGTCAGAACAATGACACCGCAGCCATAATTCCAGGGAACAAGCATCGGTAGGATCACTATCGTGCATTCCTTTGGTGTCCGAGGCTGTCCCCAAAAATTCGTCTTCTTTGTCGAACACAAGGGGTGCACCACATGGTTTCAAAAGGGTTGCACCGCCTTGGAAAAGAGATTCCAAGACATTGTGCGCATTGTGCACATTGTGAGCCAGTCTGTGGGTGTTGCTCAAGGATGGCCGTGGCATGCACTGTACCTATTTCCCAAACCTTTTTGAGATCGACACTTTGCACAAATCAATCTGCCGCCTGGGGGGTCCCCACTACTTCAGAGCCGGGGAGCGACACCCCCCCCCCCCGCCCCCCCACCAGCCCGCCAGGCGCTGGGGCCCCGGCCCCCACCCCCCGAGGCAGGGGGGATGGCCCCCCCCCGCCCGAGAGGGGAGCCGGAGTGTGACCCGCCCCCCCGCCCCAGCCGCCGGCTCACATGCAGGCCGCGAAGAACAAGCGGGCCCACGCCTGCGCACCGGGACGCCGCACAGATCGTACCCAGAGAAGCCGGGTGAGCACGAACCGGAGTGGTATGGGGGGCCACGCCACCCATGGACAGCACAACGCCAGTGACGCCCGCTTTGTTGCCTGCCCAGGGAAGGCAGAGGGACGGAAAGAGGCAGAGCGACCCCCCGCCCTAGGGGCCCCGCCCCGGCCGCACAGCCGGAGGAAACGGCGCACGCCCCCCCCCCCCCCCCCAGCCCGCCCCCCAGCATAAGAACGCCATGGACCCGCCCCGCGGGGCGCAGCCCCCACAGGGACAGAGCAGGGCCCCCACACCCGCATGCCCGCGCCCACAACGCGGACCCCGACAGCCCACCCAGTGGACGGGCAGTCGGGGGAGGAGGGGCGCAAGACCCCAGACGCCCCACGCAACGGTCGAAGGCACCCCTCCGGGGACGCCCTGCCGCCGCCCCCACAACCCCAAGCCAAGTAGGGGGGAACCGGGACCGGACCGCCCCCCCCCCAAGCACGCCAGACGGAGCAAGGGACCGGGGCAGGACACGCGGAGGGGCACGGACCACGTGGAACGGCCCTACCAGCGCCCAGTGCCGGGACCACGCGAGATGCGCGCGCCACACCACCCAGCGGGGGGGGGAGCGGACACCGCGAGAGCGCGAGCGCACACACACGAAAGGGACACGCGTGGACTACCGGAAGGGCAACCGGACCGAGCGCGCGGAACGCACAAACCGCATGGAATGGCGTACCAGCGAGCGAGGGTAAGGGACACCCGGACGGGACGGCCCGCCACACGCAGCGCGGAACACGCGGGGCGGGGAGGGGGAAGAAGGGGAGACACGACGCCAGGTGCCGGCCCGAACCCCCCCGAACCGGCCGCGAGCGCCGCGCACACACAGACGGGGCACTGCGCCCGCCAAGGCAGTAGTGGCGCACAGCGCCACGCCCCAACCCCTAGGCTAGGCAGCCTCCGCGCCAGCCCAAGGGGGTCCCACTGGCGACAAGCCAGTAGCACGGGTCCGGCGGCGCCGGCGCCCCGGGCGACCACGCATTAGGGGGGCGACGTAGTGGGTAAGCGCCCGCAGCCACGGCTGCGAATTGATGCACTGACCGGGGAGTGGCGAAACGGGGACGCCGGGGAAGGACAGGGCTCCGAGCTCTGTGAACCCGGGGGACTCCGCCACCTGGCAGGAGGTGCGTCTTGGAGGGTCCCCCACTAGGACCCGGTGGGGAGGATATCACCTGGCCCGACCAGGTGGCCCCCCGGGGCCGAAAGGCGTCTAGTACCCGCAAAATCAAACCTCAAACCTCAAACCTCAAACCTTCAGAGCCGGGGGCCGAATCAGAAGTTGCCCACAAGTGGGCAAGGTGGCTGCATAACCCCTACCGCCTGGGGGAAAGCCACCGCTTCAGCGCGGGGGGCAGAATCAAAGGAGGCCCACAAGTGGGCAAGGTGGGTTAAAGAAGGTCCCTACCAGGACCGGCCCCTGCTGTATTCCTTCCACCATATCCCGTCACTCCTAGGGTCTTGCTTCTCACCAGGGCCTTCATGATCTTGCCCTATCCTGCACAATTTCCCACAAAAAATAGAAAAATAGGCTCCTTCACACAAAACCCTTGCAATAACCCAACTCCCAAGTACAATCCAAATCCAATCCACACTGTTGGCTTCCTTTCAGTACGCCGGTCGTCTCGCGGTGCACACGGAGACACGGGCGTTGGGCATGTACAAGAATTGCACCAAAAAGGAAGCCCTGAAATTGGCATATGAACACATATCAGGCAAAGTTGGGGAAGGATGGAAACCTACACAATCACAGCCATAGACCCCTCATTCCCTGGACTCAAGACCTTCCCTTGACTCCCCAACATGATGCCCTGAACCCAGTCAAATAAGATGGCCAAATGCCATGTGTCAAAAGTCACTACACAAACCCCAAAAATGTGTTCCCTCCCAAGCCTCTAAATCCTAGCCCAATAGGGGAGGTGGCGTGTCATGGCCTAGGGTAGCACTCAGGACCATGCCCTACCCTGACATAACCCTGGTTGGACTTGGAGTCGATTGGGCTTGGAGAACTGCCCCATGAAGATGACCTCATAACCTAGCAAAATCAGGCAAATCACACCATAGTGCCCAAAATTTAATTATATACTCAAAAATGCATACGGCAAATATTGAAATGCTCCATGCATGTGTCAAACCGGAAAGTAATATGCAAGGGTAATCCAGACCAAAGGTCCATGCCCAAGAATATCCCATCATTGGCTCCGAAACCCCTCCGGTTATGTTCATGACATGCTTCACAAGTCAACTCATGAATTTGAGACCTAATTTTGTGAGGCCTCGTGTGCCAAGCCAAAGCTACCGCATGATACGGCATATGGTGAGGTACAACACCGAAGCATATGCCAACATATAAGCAACATACCATAGGTCACGGATCTCTAGGCACTTTACTGTTAGCCGACCAGTTGAGCACATAACACACAAAAATGAGCATAAAATGAGGTCAAAAACATGCAAATAATGCCAAATTCAAGATAATTACAATAGTATATAACTTCGCTCACCCATGGTATCAACATATGATTCAAAAAACAATTGCTTGGGACCATTTGCAAACAATCCCCCCACTTGGATCCCCACATGGGCGCATAGGGACACCTTCGAACCTCCTCCCAACACGCATCATGAAAATGGGAAAATTGATAGTGGCGCTTGTGGGTTGCTCCGTAAGCCCTCACACATGCACTATATGAGCGGTAGACTTAGTCTAGCGCTATGGAGCTCACCATTGGGACATGGGCGAAGCCATTGCCACGTATGACTCCATATATCTTCCTACAAACGGAGATATATAACATGGGCGTGAGCATATCGAAGCACATACCATGCTTATAGCCCATACCCTCAAAAAGTGGCTCCCACCATGGTATGCCATGCCCTTCCACGGACATAACTACACGTTAAAAATACGTAGGAACCCAAGAAAAGTTTCTATGCAACACCAACACTCATGCGGTACACTCCGAAGTCGCATTAAAATATTCGGTTGCACGGTCCAAGAGTTATATATCACTTTCTACCCTCTTGACCACTATCCCTTGCTACCCCGGGCATGTGTACACATCAAAGGCGTTTGATGCTTCCTAAATTAAGTTGAGACCAAGGCGGTTCCAACCCAATTCTTGAAATTGGTATACCTCGCCGTGAGCCGGAGATGTGACCTTTCAAAGTGGCCTCACGAATCAATTTTGTTTCTCCTTTATCTCCAAGAAAAACGAAGGCGATAGCCAAACGAAGGTTGATTCGTGATCGGGGAAAAATGTAGGACCACTCGAGATTCATCATATCAAGTGCAGCGATGTCGAAGTCGAAAATCCGATTCTGAAAGTCTGAAAAAATTGGATTAATTTTGCGAGTGTAGAACATGAAAGTTGCGGAAGCAATGAACCCTTTACTGATGAAATCTGACCCTTCATCGGGGTTTCCGCCAAAATATCTGCAAATAACAGTTAACCAATCGGTTACCGCAAAATCGCGAGCCAACTGACAGTCGCCGATACATTGACAATCAGAACGGAAGGCTGAAAAATTACGGGAACATTATGATAGAAAAGCCCTGTTGATTCCTGATATTCTGATATATAAATCTCAGCCGGCGGCGCCTCGGTATTGAATATGGCGGCTCATAGCTGAAATGGCCAAACCTATCACACTATCACATCAGGTTAGGTCAGGTGGATGGGAGAGTATGATATCAGCCAATGGCGGCTTGCCGGGACATAGATACACACCCCAAGTGACCCCAAGATGGCCACGGGGGTCCGAACCGGCTTCACCCCCCTTCTCAGAGCGTCTGTATCCGCTTGGAAGTCATTGAAGAGAGGACGGGAGGACCCCAATGGGCTCCAAACCCCCCCCCCCCCCCCATGTCTCAAGGACACATGGAGGCCCCACACACGTCGCAGGCGTCCCCCATGCCCCAGGGGAGGGGTGAGGACACTCATAATCGGTGCCCTACGCCATATCCGGTCTCCTCTCGATCTACAACATGGACCAAGGGGATCAAAGATAGAGAAACGTCGTCGGTCGACCTAAATAAGTATACCACAATGAAATATATATGTGGAGATCGAGTGAAGGGGGTATATGGCCAATCAAGGCCCAAAAGTCCCCGGATGAACGCCCTCACCCGTCTCCCAAGCACAAAAACAAACAAAAATGCCAAGGGGGATCCATTACGGTGCTACAGCAGCCACCAAGTGGACCAACACGTCCTTGACATCCAAGGAGATGTTCTTCCTCCTCAGATAATCCATCCAGGTCGTGGTATACCTTGGCACAAAACTGCTCGGAGGTTCCCACGAATCTCTGGAGGCGGCAAATCCCTTCCAGCGGACTTTATAAAGCCTCTCCCGAGGCGTCCCCGGGTCCGGCTTGTCCGCCAGGATCTTCTCCGCAGTGAAGTCGTCGTCCTCACCCTCGTCATCCGAGTCCAGATCGCCGGCCGTGAACTTGAAGGTGACGGGACGTCCTCTGGGGTCTGGTGCTCGTGGACGAAGCTGGGTATGGTGGCGGTCCAGGATCTTGTTCTCCCCCACACGAACCGCATACACATCCTGCCCGACCTTCCGCAGGATTACCCCCGGCACATACCAAGACGCCTGCCGATGCCTGGACAGGACATCCTTGTGGTCCCGCTCCACCCATACGGTGTCTTGGAGAGCATATGTCTGGACCTTTCCTTGCTTGAAGTACTTGGCCCTCTTCTCATGCTCGTCCTGAAGTGCTTTGCACACCTTGGCCGCCGTGTCGTCCGCCTCAGCCATCATAGCGTTCGCATCCCGGGCCACTTTGCCATGGTTCAACCACGGGAGAGTGCGTGACACTCGATCCCGTAGGAACAGGATGCGATGGGGCGACATTCCAGTGGGCCCCGGAAGGTCGTGGTACGCCTGGAGTACTCTCCACAGCGAATTATACCAATTCCGGCCCGGTTCGTCAATGTGCAGCTGGCGGAACTTTTCGAGCATCTGCCGCCCGGCCACCTGAGCCCGGCCCTTCGACCGGCTGTGGTACGCCACGGTCTTGGCGTGCCGAATCCCCATGTGATTGCACATCTTCTTGAACCACGTCCCCACAAATTGACTGCCCCGATCGCTGCAGATGACAGCTGGGACATCATAAATCGTCAACCAATGCCTGATGATGGCATTAGCGACGGTCTTTGCCTGCAGACCCACTCCATGCTTGTCCCTCTTGTCCTTCTTCTTGGACTTCTTGCCAGGGACCGCCACGATATACCCGCTGTGCCTATCCACCGCCAGGATGACACAGTCATAGGTCTCTCCTTCCACGGTGACCTCCGGCATGGCGAACACATCCATGGCCACTGACCGCATAGGGGCCTCCGGTATAGCCGTATACACCGGGTTGCCCGCCGTGGAGTGGTTGGGGCTCTTGGTGGCCCGACACACGGCGCAGTCGCTGCAGTACTTGTCCAGGAGGGCGTAGTACCCCGGAGGGAACTTGAAACGCCACTCCAGGTCCTGCGGCATCTTGTCTCGGCCAGGATGCATCAGCTGGGCATTATGCCAGTGGTCAATGAGCTCCCCCATTCGGTTCTCAGGGACCAATAGCTTGTCCTTGAGGAATAGTTTATCCCCATCCTCGGTCAAGCCCTCGGGCCATTTGTCTTCCGACGGGGCGCTCACGGCATTCCAGTACTAGTACTACTAACCAATTGCTCCAGTGCTCGGATGCCGCATAGTCATCCGACCAGTCCTCTGTGAGCACCGACCTGACTAGCTCTACAGGGGCCACCATCCATTGCTCGAGAATTTCCTCTCGAACAGCTTGGACTCGGGCGCCCCGGAACTTGGCCAGGTCCGTACGGTTTGCCATCACCACAAAGCACTTGACCCCCTCTTGCTCCATGGCCTTCTCCATCTCGATGATGCATTTGGCCTCCTCAGTCTCCTCAGCATCCCCATGGCTGGATATGTCCATCCATGCCTTGCCCGCAGGGTAGGCCCATCGACTGGGGCAATCCGCCACAGTGTTGTCCTTCCCCCGGACGTACACGACGCTGAGGTCGAACTTGGCGAATGTCTCATGCCATCGGGCCCTCCTTGCCGCCGGTCCCAAAGGGGTGTCGACGTGCTCCTTGTGCCAGCTCTGCAAGGACTGATGGTCTGTACACACCACCACCGGTTGCAATCCGATGTGGCCAGACCACTTTCTGAGCGCACAAACAATGGCGTACGTCTCCTTCTCCCTCGCGGTCCAGGTTCGGCGTTGGCCCTCGGGCAGGATCCGGCTCCAAAACGCCACGGGTACATACGACCCGTCGTCCCGGACCTGCTCGAGGACTGCCCCTACAGCATAGTCCGAGGCGTCCGTCCGTAGCACGAATACCTTGTCCGGGTCCCCCAGGAATAGCCCCAGCTGCCCCAGGAGTCGCTCCTTCAGGCAGCTGAACGCATCTTCCGCCTCAGGGGTCCAGGCAAGCTTCTTCTTGCTCCCCTTCCGGCCATCGAACTTCCCCACCTGCAGCATCTTGTGCAGCGGCCCTGAGAGTTCTGCATACATCCGGACATAGCCCGAATAGTAATTGCAGAACCCCATGAAGGACCGGAATTCGCTGATGGTCTGGGGCTTCTCCCAGTGGTGCAGGGACGCCAGCTTCCCAGGCATGGGAGGGCGTTGCCCGTGACCAACCACGTGACCCGCGAACTCCACTTCCTTCACGAAGAGTGAGGCTTTGGTGGGCTTGCACACCATGTTGTGCTTGTCCAGCTCGCTGAGCACTCGGCGCAGATCCTTCTCATGCGCTTCGATGAGCTCGTCCTCAGTCATCTCCTCCGTGCCGGACTCGATGATGATGTCATCTACAAAAAGGTCGGCACAATCCTGGACTGGACCGAGTAGGTCCTCCATCATGCGCTGGAAAGCGGCGTTGCCATTCTTGGCGCCCATAGGCACCACTTTCCACTGCATGGGCCCCAGCGGCGTCGACATCGCTGTGCAGGGCCTGGAGTCCGGGTGTAGCGGCATCTGGCGATAGCCGTGTTTCAGGTCTAACACCGTAAAGATCCCCTTTTTCTGTTGCTTTTGGAGGATGGTGTCGATCAGAGGAAGCGAGTACGAGTCGTGCTCGGTTTGCTCGTTCAAACCCCTGTAATCCACCACCAACCTCCATTCGCCCTTCTCCTTCTTGGGCACAATAAAGGCTGGGCTGGCCCACTCACTGTCGGAGGGTTCGATCCAGCCCCGCTCAATAAACTCTGCCAACAACTTCTTCATGGCCTCGGCCCGATCCCCTGAAGTTGGTACTCCCGATGACGATAGATCTTGGGGTTCGGCTTCAGCTTGATCCTCGCTGTGCCAAACCTCCCACGATCTGGAGGTTTCCTGTTGGCGACGCCACTGTATAGCCGCGGATAGGCATTGATCAGCCTCTCCTTCAGCTCGGCGACCTTCGGGTTCTCCTGGGCCTCCTCAGCCGCTTGCTTCGGTATCGATACAACCGACCGCACTGCGGTATAGGCCTCTTCTGGGTCCGAGTCCGACTTCTCCTCGTCCGATATGCCGTCTTCATCGTCGTGGGGAGCTCTTCCCACCGATAATCTTCGGAAATTTGGGGCATCAGCCGAGTTCTCGTCGCTGCCGGCCCCCATTCTTGGAAAATCCCACGTTGGCGGGTCCGACCCAACCGGACCATCATATTGGTCCGCGATGTGATCCATGACCCTCGCCACGAACTCATCCTTCTCGTACTTGCCTGTGACCAACATCTTGTCATCCCACCAATGCGGAGATGTGACCATGCCTCGCCTCTTCTTGGCTGCCACACGGTCGTGCATCCCCATCCGCATGTAGTTGACGACGTGGTCGATCTCGGCGTGGGACAAGATGTCAATGCCATCCACTGGCTGATCCGTCCCCTCCTTGGGCTCAAACATGACCCGCATGGGCACCGCGTCAACGCTACGGATGAATGCTTCATCACCCGTTGGCTGGGCTTGCGCCCCATCCACCAGGAAAGCCTTGGTACCCCACGCCTGACCCGGGGAGGGCATTGATACACCCTTGGCGTCGATGAACAACTCCCCCTCTGGCCCGAATGACATCTCGTTCAGGGTGATGGAGTCCAGCGTCGACTTGAGACCCTCCAGCGGAAATGGGGTGGATCCTATGCCGGTTATGACCAGGATCCCCTTCGCCCTATCCGCAACGATCTTCTCCACCGTACGTCTGGTATTGTCCAGGGAGCCATGCCAATACATGGGTCCCCACTCCTTCAAACCCCAATGCCTGTGCGAGGCTGAGTCTCCTCGATGCCAATGCCTCCCACGCTTCCGCAAAAGTGGGGCATCCCGGGAAGCGAAGACGTCCGTCTCGGGCGCTTTGGCTCCCAGCGTCTGGATCATCCTGTCATACACCTGCGGCGCCATTCCACACTCCGTGAGCTCAACTCCGCGGTCTCCTCTGGACTTGGCACCCACAGCTTGCACCGCTCGGACGATCCGATCCTCTTCCTCAGCATTCCATTGGGATGATCCGCATGCATAGTCCGTGGACAGCCATGTAAGGCATTCATCATCCTCCCGGACCAGCGTTGCACGATGGGGAAGGGCTCCAATGGCGTTTCCCACCATGAAGTCATACCCCATGATCATATCCCAATCTGTAATGTCGGCCACATAGAAGTTCCCGGATAGAGTGCTTCTCTTCGCCAAATCAGGGCGGTTCAAGCGCTCATGCTCCCAGAATTCCATACTGATAGTGGGCTCATGGGTGCCACCACCCATAATCTCTCCATTGGCCACCTTCAGGCGTACCGGTCTACGGCTGGGCTGCAGGGATTCCTCCTTGAACAACCCTCTCCGGACCAGGCTCACCTGGGCACCCGTATCCACCAAAACATCCACCACCAACTCCTCTTGTCCGCACCGTACACGCACCTTCAAGTGCAACTGCCGCTCGTCCCCATGCGGTGTATGGACGACTCTCACGGCATGCAACTCTAGCACATCTGGGTGCATCAGGACTTCAAGGGTATGGTCACGGATGGTGTAGATCTTGGGCTGGTCCTGCCCGTCCACGGGGCTCTCCGTGGTCGCTCCTTCCTTCTTGCCACGTCCCTTGCCCGCATACACTTCCCTTGGCAGGGCGCTCCAGGGGTTGGGAGTGGCGAAACTCAGTGGTTTTGGCTCTTCTGGAGCCTTCTTCGGCACCCGGGTGCCTTCGCTTTCTGTGGGATTCCACTGATTTTCAGAGGAGGGACCTCCGAGGTCCCACTCCCGTGGGGGCTCCTCTAGACATGCCCTGCCGCAGCTCCCTCCTGCTGCGATCCGCTCAGACTTTGTCCACCACGTTGCTGCGCTTTGACTTCCTCCAACGTCCTCAACATGTCCTCAGCAACCTCCTCGATCGACCTCACGCGTCGGTCTGGGCCGGGTCCTCCACCATAGCCTTTTCCTCCGCCTTTCCCTTGGCCCTTTCCTTTGCCTTTTCCACCGTCTCCGCCCTTTGCCTTCCAATCAGCAATTCGTTGCTCCTTGGGCTTCTTGTCGGGATGGGCGGCGAAGTAGGTGTTCTTGTCCTCCTCATATACCTTGCAATGCTGGTGGTCATGTGCATGGTTGTTCGCCTTGCCGTAGCAGACCCAGCAACCGGTGTGCTGTGATCTGTACTCGCGGAACGAGAGCGGCGGGTTCCCGATCCTCCGCGGTTCTCTGCGGTTCTTGGTCCTGGGGTCCAGGCGGTTCCACCTGGACCTGTCCTGCCCATTCTCCTTCATATTGTGCGCTACGAACGCGAAGAAGTGAGCTTCTTCATGATCCTCCTGGGTGGTCGCGGTCCGGAAATCTTGGCCGCTTCCACTCCCTTCCTCCGCGGTGCCGACCGTGTCCCCCTTGACCTCTCGGTGGTGGCGATCTCCTCGATGACCTCGATGTCCTTGGCCTTGTCGATCCTTCATGTAGGCCTCGTTCTTGGCGTTGAGCTTCAGCTCCACCGTGATGTTAAAGAAGGTCCCTACCAGGACCGGCCCCCGCTGTGCCCCTTCCGCCTGTTACCCCTGCTGATTTACTGCGGATCAACGATTGCATTTCTCAAAATCCTCAAAGTCCAAGGTCCAAAAATCCAAAAATATAGACAAGGTAATCCTCCTTCAACCCTGAACAGCAACCAGATCCCACAAATACAGCAATAGCCCAATTCACAATCCAAATCAGGCTGCGGGCTTTCGTTCAGCACATCGGTCGTCTCACGATGGCGGGCATGTACAAGAATTGCACCAAGGAAGAAAGCCCTGAAATTGGCATATGAACACAAATAAAGCAAAGTTGGGGAAAGAGGTAAACATACACATTCACAGCCATAAACCCCTCATTCCCTGGACTCAAGACCTTCCCTTGACTCATCAACATATTGCCCTGAACCAGGTCAAATGAGATGGCTGAATGCCATGTGTCACAAGTCACTACACAAACCCCAAAAATGTGTTCACTCCCAAGCCTCTAAATCCTAGCCCAATAGGGGAGGTGGCGTGTCATGGCCTAGAGTGGCACTCAGGACCATGCCCTACCCTGACATAACCTTGGTTGGACTTGGAGTCGAATGGGCTTGGAGATATGCCCCATGAGTTTGAACTCATGACATGCCAAAAAACTGCCAATTCACACCATATTGGCCATATATCAAATATATGCTCAAAATTGAAGTTACCACTTATCCGAAGGCTCAAAGCATGCATGGAATCGAAGTCTACTATTCATGGAGGATAGAGACCAAAGGCCAATGCCCATGTACATTCACACTTTACCCTCGAAACCCCTTCGGATATGGGCGCCACGCACTGCCCAAGTCAGCCCATGATCTTGAGACCAATTCTTGTGATCCTTCGTGCGCCAAGCCAAATGGAGTACGCGATCCGGCATATGGTGGTGTTCAACTCCAAAGCATATGCCAACATATGAACAACATACCATAGTTCGACTCTCCATAGGCTTCTTGCTGATTGCCGACCAGGTAAGTACACAAAATGCAAAAATGAGCAAAACTTGAGGTCAAAAACATGTAAATATGACCAAACAGAAAGTTGTCATGATAGTATATCTCTATGCTCACCCATGATATCCGCTCATGGTTCAATACACAAATGAGTGGGACCATTTGCAAACAATTCCCCCACTTGGATCCCCAATCGGGCGCATGGAGATACCTTCGCCACTCGTATCTACATGCCCCATGAAAATGGGAGTGCACTCATGGATCTCTTTGCCAAACATACCATGAGCAATACATATGCGGTAGACTTAGTCTAGCGCTTTGAATTCCAAAATGGGGACATGGGCAAAGCCCTTGTCACGTATGGCTCCCCATCTCTTCGGCCACACGAAGATATATAACATGGGCGTGAGCATATCAAGACATATACCATGCATATAAAACATACCCTCAAAAGTGGCTCCCACCATGATATGCCATGTCCCTCCATGGACATAACTTCACGTCAAAAATGCGTAGAAACCCAAGGAAAGTATCTATGCAACCCCAACACTCATGCGGTACACTCGAAAGTCGCATTAAAATATTCGGTCGCACGGTCCAAGAGTTATATATCACTTTATACCCTCTTGACCATTAACCCTTGCTATACCGGGCATGTGTACACACCAAAGGCGTTTGATGCTTCCTAAATTAAGTTGAGACCACGGCGCTTGCAACCCAACCTTCCTTATTCTCTTTCCTCACACTCGCGCGTAGATATGGTCCTTCAAAGTGGTCCCACGATTCGCTTTTGTTTCCCTTATATCTCCAAGTCAAATGGGTGGCAAGTATAAGGGAAACCTGACTCGGGCAGAGGGAAAAGAGTATGACCACTCGAAGAGGACAAAATCAAGTGCGGCGATGTCGAAGTCGAAAATCCGATTTCGACATCGCGAAAAATTCAGATTAAAATTTCGAGTGCTTATTTAGAAAATTGTGGAAGCAACGAACCCTTTGCTGATGAAATCTGACCCTTCAACGGAGTATCCGCCAAAATATCTGGAAAATAACGGTTAACCAATCGGTTAACGCAAAGTCGCGAGCCAACTGACAGTCGCCGATACATTGACCATCAGAACGAAAGGCTGAAAAATTACGGAAACATTATGATAATAAAACCCTGTTGCTTCCTGATATTCCAATATATAAATCTCCGCTGGCGGTACCTCGGTAACGAATATTGCCGCTCATAGCCGCAATGACCAAACCTATCGCACTATCACATCGGGTTAGGTCAGGTGGATGGGAGAGTATGATATCAGCCAATGGCGGCTTGCCGGCACATAGATACACACCCCAAGTGACCCCAAGATGGCCACGGGGGTCCGAACCGGCTTCACTCCCCTTCTCAGAGCGTTGTATCCGCTCGGAAACAATTGAAGAGAGGACGGGAGGACCCCAATGGGCTCCAACTCCCCTTTCCATGTCCCAAGGACACATGGAGGCCCCACACATGTCGTAGGCGTCCCCCATGCCCCAAGGGAGGGGTGAGGACACGGATAATCAGTGCCCTACGCCATATCGGTCTCCTCTTGATCTACAACATGGACCAAGGGGATCAAAGATAGAAAAACGTCGTCGGTCGACCTAAATAAGTATACCACAATGAAATATATATGTGGAGATCGAGTGAAGGGGGTATATGGCCAATCAAGGCCGAAAAATCCCCGGATGAACGCCCTCACCCGTCTCCCCAAGCACAGAAACAAACAAAATGCCAAGGGGGATCCATTACGGTGCTACAGCAGCTACCAAGTGGACCAACACGTCCTTGACATCCAAAGAAATGTTCTTTTTCTTTAGGTAGTCCATCCAGACCAAGGTATACCTCGGCACAAAACTGCTCGGAGGCTCCCACGAATCTCTGGAGGCGGCGAATCCCTTCCATCGGACTTTATAAAGCCTTCCCCCAGGCGTCCCCGGGTCCGGCTGGTCCGCCAGGATCTTCTCCGCGGTGAAATCGTCGTCCTCACCCTCGTCGTCCGAGTCCACATCGCCGGCCGTGAACTCGAAGGTGACGGGACGTCCGCTGGGGTCTGGTGCTCGGGGACGAAGCTGGGTATGGTCGCGGTCCAGGATCTTGTTATCCCCCACACGAACCGCATACACATCCTGCCCGACCTTCCGCAGGATTACCCCCGGCACATACCAGGATGCCTGCCGATGCCTGGACAGGACATCCTTGTGGTGCCGCTCCACCCACACGGTGTCTTGGAGAGCATACTTCTGGACCTTTCCTTGCTTGAAGTACTTGGCCCTCTTGTCATGCTCGTCCTGCAGTGCCTTGCACACCTTGGCCGCCGTGTCGTCCGCCTCAGCCATCATGGCATTCGCATCCCGGGCCACTTTGCCATGGTTCAACCACGGGAGAGTGCGTGACACTCGATCCCGTAGGAACAGGATGCGATGGGGCGACAATCCAGTGGGTCCCGGAAGGTCGTGGTACGCTTGGAGTACTCTCCACAGCGAATTATACCAATTCCGGCCCGGTTCGTCGATGTGCAGCTGGCGGAACTTCTTGAACATCTGCCGCCCGGCCACCTCAGCTGGGCCATTCGACCGGCTGTGGTACGCCACGGTCTTGGCGTGCCGAATACCCATGTGCTTGCACATCGTTTTGAACCACGTCCCCACAAATTGACTGCCCCGATCGCTGCAGATGACAGCCGGGACATTGAAAATCGTCAGCCAATGCCTGATCATGGCATTAGCGACGGTCTTGGCCTGCAGCCCCACTCCATGCTTGTCCTTCTTGTCCTTCTTCTTGGACTTCTTGCCCGGGACTGCCACGATATACCCGCTGTGCCTGTCCACCGCAAGGATGACACAGTCGTAGGTCTCTCCGTCCACGGTGACCTCAGGCATGGCGAACACATCCATGGCCACGGACCGCATAGGGGCCTCCGGTATAGCCGTATACACCGGGTTACCCGCTGTGGAGTGGTTGGGGCTCTTCGTGGCCCGACACACGGCACAGTCGCTGCAGTACCTATCAAGGATGGCGTAGTACCCCGGAGGGAACTTGAAACGCCACTCCAGGTCCTGCTGCATCTTGTCTCGGCCAGGGTGCATGAGCTGGGCGTTGTGCCAATGGTCAATGAGCTCCTCCACTCGGTTCTCGGGCACCAGCAGCTTGTCTTTGAGGAACAACTTGTCGCCATCCTCGGTCAAGCCCTCCGGCCATTCGTCGTCTGACGGGGCGCTCACGGCATTCCAGTACTTGCTCCAGTGCTCGGATGCCGCGTAGTCATCCGACCAGTCCTCTATGAGCACCGACCTGACTAGCTCTACAGGGGCCACCATCCATTGCTCGAGGGTTTCCTCTCGAATAGCTTGGACGCGGGCACCCCGGAACTTGGCCAGGTCCGTACGGTTTGCCATCACCACAAAGCACTTGACCCCCTCTTGCTCCATGACCTTCTCCATCCGATGATGCGTTTGGCCTCCTCGGTCTCCTCAGCGTCGCCATGACTGGATATGTCCATCCACGCCTTGCCCGCTGGGTAGGCCCAGCGACTGAGGCAATCTGCCACAGTGTTGTCCTTCCCCCGGACGTACACGACGCTGAGGTCGAACTTGGCGAACGTCTCGTGCCATCGGGCCCTCCTAGCCGCTGGTCCTGAGGGGGTGTCGACATGCTCCTTGTGCCAGCTCTGTAGGGACTGGTGGTCCGTGCAAACCACCACCGGCTGCAGTCCGATGTGGCCAGACCACTTCCTGAGCGCACATACAATGGCGTATGTCTCCTTCTCCCTCGCGGTCCATGTTCGGCGTTGGCCCTCGGCCAGGATCCTGCTCCAAAACGCCACGGGAACATGAGTCCCGTCGTCCCGGACTTGCTCGAGGACTGCCCCCACGGCATAGTCCGAAGCGTCTGTCCGTAGCACGAATCCCTTGTCCGGGTCCACCAGGAACAGCCCCAACTGCCCCAGGAGTCGCTCCTTCAGGCTGTTGAACCCATCTTCAGCCTCAGGGGTCCAGGCAAGGTTCTTCTTGCTCCCCTTCCGGCCATCGAACTTCCCCACCTGCAGCATCTTGTGCAGCGGCCCCGAGAGTTCTGCATACATCCGGACGTAGCCCGAATAGTAATTACAGAACCCCATGAAGGATCGGAGTTCGCTGATGGTCTGGGGCTTCTCCCAGTGGTGCAGGGACGCCAGCTTCCCAGGCATGGGACGGCGTTGCCCGTGACCAACCAGGTGACCCGCGAACTCCACTTCCTTCACGAAGAGTGAGGCTTTGGTGGGCTTGCACACCATGTTGTGCTTGTCCAACTCGCTGAGCACTCGGCGCAGATCCTTCTCATGCGCGTCGATGAGCTCGTCCTCAGACATGTTCTCCGTGCCGGACCCGATGATGATGTCATCCACGAAGGGGTCGGCACAGTCCCGGACAGGACCGAGCAGGTCCTCCATCATGCGCTGGAAAGCGGCGTTGCCATTCTTGGCGCCCATGGGCACCACTTTCCACTGCATGGGCCCCAGCGGTGTCGACATCGCTGTGCAGGGCCTGGAGTCCGGGTGTAGCGGCATCTGGTGATAACCGTGTTTCAGGTCCAACACCGTGAAAATCCGCTTTTTCTGTTGCTTTTGGAGGATGGAGTCGATCAGGGGAAGCGAGTACGAGTCGTGCTCGGTCTGCTCGTTCAAACCCCTGTAATCCACCACCAACCTCCATTCGCCCTTCTCCTTCCTGGGCACGATGAAGGCTGGGCTGGCTCATTCACTGTCGGAGGGTTCGATCCATCCCCGCTCAATGAACTCGGCCAACAGCTTCTTCATGGCCTCGGCCCGATCGCCCTGAAGTTGGTACTCCCGATGACGATAGATCTTCGGGTTCGGCTTCAGCTTGATCTTCGCTGTACCAAACCTCCCACGATCTGGAGGGTTCTTGTTGGCGACGCCACTGAATAGCCGCGGATAGGCATGGATCAGCCTCTCCTTCAGCTCGGCGACCTTCGGGTTCTCCTGGGCCTCTTCAGCCGCTTGCTTCGGTATCGATACAACCGACCGCACTGCGGTATAGGCCTCTTCTGGGTCCGAGTCCGACTTCTCCTCGTCCGATATGCCGTCTTCATCGTCGTGGGTCGCGATTCCCACCGATAATCTTCGAAAATTTGCGGCCTCGGGCTGGTGCTCGTCGCTACCGGTTCCCACTCTTGGAAAACCCCACGTTGGTGGGTCCGACCCAACCAGACCATCGTATTGGTCCGCGATGTGATCCATGACCCTCGCCACGAACTCATCCTTCTCGTACTTGCCGGTGACCAACATCTTGTCATCCCACCAATGCAGAGATGTGACCATGGCCCGCCTCTTCTTGGCTGCCACACGGTCGTGCATCCCCATCCGCATGTAGTTGACGACGTCGTCGATCTCGGCGTGGGACAGGAAGTCAATGCCATCAATTGGCTGATCCGTCCCCTCCTTGGGCTCACACATGACCTTCATGGGCACCGCCTCCACCCTACGGATGAATGCTTCATCACCCGTCGGCTGGGCTTGCGCCCCATCCACCAGGAAAGCCTTGGTACCCCACGCTTGACCCGGGGAGGGCATTGATACACCCTTGGCGTCGATGAACAGTCCCTCCTCTGGCCCGAATGACATCTCGTTCAGGGTGATGGAGTCCAGCGTCGACTTGAGACCCTCCAGCGGACATGGGGTGGAACCTATGCCGGTTATGACCAGGATCCCCTTCGCCCTATCCGCGATGATCTTCTCCACCGTACGTCTGGTATTGTCCAGGGAGCCATGCCAATACATGGGTCCCCACTCCTTCAAACCCCAATGCCTGTGCCAGGCTGAGTCTCCTCGATGCCAATGCCTCCTACACTTCCGCAGAAGTGGGGCATCCCGGGAAGCGAAGACGTCCGTCTCGGGCGCTTCGGCTTCAGCGTCTGGATCATCCTGGCATACACCTGTGGCGCCATTCCATACTCCGTGAGCTGAACTCCACGGTCTCCTCTGGACTTGGCACCCACAGCTTGCATCGCTCGGACGATCCGATCCTCTTCCTCAGCATTCCATTGGGATGATCCGCATGCATAGTCCGTGGACAGCCATGTGAGGCATTCATCATCCTCCCGGACCAGCGTTGCACGATGGGGAAGGGCTCCAATGGCGTTTCCTACCATGAAGTCATACCCCATGATCATATCCCAATCTGTAATGTCGGCCACATAGAAGTTCCCGGATAGAGTGCTTCTCTTCACCTGATCAGGGCGGTTCAAGCGCTCATGCTCCCAGAATTCCATACTGATAGTGGCCTCATGGGTGCCACCACCCATAATCTCTCCATTGGCGACCCTCAGGCGGACCGGTCTCCGGCTGGGCTGCAGGAATTCCTCCTTGAACAACCCTCTCCGGACCAGGCTCACCTGGGCACCCGTATCCACCAACACATCCACCACCAACTCCTCTCGTCCGCACCGTACTCGCACTTTCAAGTGCAACTGCCGCTCGTCGCCATGAGGTGTATGGACGACTCTCACGGCATGCAACTCTAGCACGTCCGGGTGCATCAGGACTTCAAGGGTATGGTCACGGATGGTGTAGATCTTGGGTTGGTCCTGCCCGTCCATGGGGCTCTCCGTGGTCGCTCCTTCCTTCTTGCCATGTCCCGTACCCACATGTACTTCCCTTGGCAGGGCGCTCCAGGGGTTGGGAGTGGCGAAACTCAGTGGTTTTGGCTCTTCTGGAGCCTTCTTCGGCACCCGATGTGCCTTCGCTTTCTCAGGGATTCCACTGATTTTCGGAGGAGAGACCTCCGAGGTCCCACTCCCGTGGGGGCTCCTCTAGACTTGGCTTCCCGCAGCCCCTTCCGGCTGCGATCCGCCAGGACTTTGTCCTCCACGTTGCTGGGCTTTGAGTTCCTCCAACGTCCTCAACATGTCCTCAGCAACTTCCTCGATCGACCTCACTCGTCGGTCTTGACCAGGTCCACCACCATAGCCTCTTCCTCCGCCCTTTCCTTGGCCTTTGCCTTGGCCTTTTTGCCCCGTCTCCGCCCTTCGCCTTCCAATCGGAAATCCGCTGCTCCTTGGGCTTCTTCTCGGGGTGGGCTGCGAAGTAGGCCTTCTTGTCCGCCTCATACACCTTGCACTGACGGTGGTCGTGTGCATGGTTGTTTCCCTTGCCATAACAGACCCAGCACCCGTCGTGCTGAGATCTGTACTCCCGGAACGAGAGCGGTGGGTTCCCGATCCTCCTTGGTCCTTCTCTGTTCTTCCTGGGTCCCACCTGGCTCCATCTGGACCGATCCTGCCCATGGTTCTTCACGTTGTGCGCCACGAACGCGACAAAATGGGCCTCCTCGTGATCCTCCCGGGACCAGTGGTCTTGGCCACTTCCACTACCATCCTCCACAGAGTTGGCCGTGTCCTCCGGGATCTCCCGATGGTGGCGGTCTTCTCGGTGGCCTCGTTGTCCATGACCATGTCGATCCTGCACGTGGGCCTCGTTCTTTGCATTGAGCTTCAACTCCACCGTGATGTACTTCACGATCTCGTCCAGGCTCATGCGGGCGAAGATGACCTGCATCCTCAGCGGCTCCCCGCGCCTCCACTCCACGTTATTGAGGCGCAGCAACCTTTGCCCCATTGAGTCTCCAAACACCTCCACGTACACGGCGTTCTTCAGTCCCAACATCCGGTTGGGTTCGCCCAGGTTCCTCCTGAAGAACTCCATGATACCCGAATGGGTATCCTCCGCCGCCATGATCCGCACCGCCACCCGCTTCTTGGCGCGCTTCTTCTCCTCGTCCTCCACTCGCCTCTTCCAGTTGCTGGGAAGGACGTTTTTCAGCAAGTGGCGGATTTCACTGGCCTCGTTCCAGTCTTCCACCAGCTTGAGGCATCTGCGGTACTTCCGCAGATACCGGTTCCACTCCCGGACCCGCAACTCAACGCGGTCCAGCGGCAATGGAATGGACCACAGGTCCTCCAGCTTCTGATTCGGAGCGTCCACCCGCTCCTCATCCTCCAACCACTGGAGGCAGGCCTGCTCCGTCCTGATCAGTCCTTCCCGGATCTGATCCCGCAGCTCCTCCTTCAGGTCCTGCGCCAGCCGGTTTGGGAATGTCCGGCATACCCACTTGTCCCGCGGCGCTCCCCGCATCTCGCCGACGACCTCCTCGGCGAAGTCCTCCCAATCCGGGATGAAGTCATCCAGGTTGGAGGGGTTGCCATCGTAGTAGGGGATTTTGATTCCCCTGAGGTCGTCAATCCTGATGGCGTCTCCGACATCTCCAGCCACCACTCCACCGAGACGGATACCACCTGTGGCCGGGGGGTGTGAGTACACTCCCCGTACATCCCTCTCCTCCATGGAGTGCGGTCCAGTTCGGCCTGAACCCATGGGGTTTGGAATGCGGGAAGGATTTGCTCCATTGGCCGTCCATATCCCCGTATTGGGGTCCTTCGCCCACAGGTTTCCGCCTGGATGACCTCGACCATGTCCGTCGGCGCTTCCCATGGTTCGCCCCTGCATGGTGTGGTTCTCGATCTTCTCTTCCGCATAAACTACCATATTCGTCGTGATCGGTACATCCTGGGCGGCATGGGACATCAGTAGCGTCAGGCTCCTCGGGTCCGTGGTTACGTGCCCTTCCCGCATGGACCCAGCCGGTGCCGTGTGTTCCCCGAGCATTGTGGATTCGCTGAACATGGGAACAAACGGCAGCGCACCCCGGTCAACACGCGGAGGCGCGTATGGTGCCTCTGCAGGGCCGCCCATGGGTTTCTCCATGGCGCTCCTGAGGGTCTTAACCCGCTCCACCAGCTCTACCGCGGCCGACTTTGCCGGGATCTCCGGACCCGACCCGAGGGGCTGTAGCTCCTCTAGCCTTTTCAGGCGTCCCGACATGTCCTCCACTAAGTGGAGGAGGCTGTCCACCACTTGCTGCTGCTTCTGCAGGGCCAGCTCCAGATTCTCCCGGTACCGGGCCTGATCCGCTCGCAGCTCCTCCATGTGGTTCTCCGCGGCCGACTGGTCGTCCAGGATCCCCGCGACGTCCTCCTCTAGACCATCCTTGGCGTTGTCCAGGCGGTCAAGACGATGCACGATGGCGTCCATCCCCATCTTCGGGTACTTGCCCATGAGGAAGGACACGTGCTCGTAGTGGCACGCCGCGTGCTTTCTGCCGGATTCAGCACATCTCGCGGTTCCCGTCACCTCAGACTCATCGCCCATAGGCGTATCGCCTATGGCGTCTGTCTCCGGTCCCGTGTGCCGGGGCACAGGTGCCGTCCGGGCCCTGGCCGGCCTCTCCAAGCCCTCGGCGTTGTGCTTCAGGGCGGGCTCGGGGGCGGTATGCGCCCTGGCGATCGGCGCGGACATCTCCGGCTCCGAAGGTGGCTCGTAGGCTGTCCGATAGCCCTCGGAGTGCCCCTCGAATTCCCACAGCCTGACCGGGCTGGGGTCCGTGTCCATAGCCCCGGCGTCCCTTGCCGCGGACTTGGGTGACCCGCGCTTCCGGCAGCGCCGGGCCCGTCCTCCACTGCTGCCTGAATGGCAAGCCTCATCAGAGTCCTCCGCGGCGGAGCAGAGGTTGCATGCCTTTCGGCAGGGACGCTCACACATGGAGACCAGGTGCTCCATGTCACGTCCTCCTCTTCCCGAATGTCGTACTTCTCTTCGGGCTTCAACTTCCGGAGTTCGCCATGCTCTTGAACGTCTCGGTTCTTCTATGGCTCCAATCTCCGGCGTGGTCTCCACCGAGTCCACAATACGCACCCGGGGCGTACTTGCGCAGGGCTCATAAGGGCCCAAGTCCCCGGGTCGGCGGTTGGTAGGGGCAG
Organism: Eutreptiella sp. 'Long Island Sound 2002'; assembly: GCA_964036045.1. NCBI lineage: Eukaryota > Euglenozoa > Euglenophyceae > Eutreptiales > Eutreptiaceae > Eutreptiella > Eutreptiella sp. 'Long Island Sound 2002'. The sequence goes on from OZ038381.1 coordinate 111,121,490, forward strand.
CAGGTAAGCCTCTGCTACCATAAAGAAGGTCCCTACCAGGACCGGCCCCCGCTGTGCCCCTTCCGCCTGTTACCCCTGCTGATTTACTGCGGATCAACGATTGCATTTCTCAAAATCCTCAAAGTCCAAGGTCCAAAAATCCAAAAATATAGACAAGGTAATCCTCCTTCAACCCTGAACAGCAACCAGATCCCACAAATACAGCAATAGCCCAATTCACAATCCAAATCAGGCTTCGGGCTTTCGTTCAGCACATCGGTCGTCTCACGATGGCGGGCATGCACAAGAATTGCACCAAGGAAGAAAGCCCTGAAATTGGCATATGAACACAAATAAAGCAAAGTTGGGGAAAGAGGTAAACATACACATTCACAGCCATAAACCCCTCATTCCCTGGACTCAAGACCTTCCCTTGACTCATCAACATATTGCCCTGAACCAGGTCAAATGAGATGGCTGAATGCCATGTGTCACAAGTCACTACACAAACCCCAAAAATGTGTTCACTCCCAAGCCTCTAAATCCTAGCCCAATAGGGGGGGTGGCGTGTCATGGCCTAGAGTGGCACTCAGGACCATGCCCTACCCTGACATAACCTTGGTTGGACTTGGAGTCGAATGGGTTTGGAGATATGCCCCATGAGTTTGAACTCATGACATGCCAAAAAACTGCCAATTCACACCATATTGGCCATATATCAAATATATGCTCAAAATTGAAGTTACCACTTATCTGAAGGCTCAAAGCATGCATGGAATCGAAGTCTACTTTTCATGGAGGATAGAGACCAAAGGCCAATGCCCATGTACATCCCCAAATTACCCTCGAAACCCCTTCGGATATGGGCGCCACGCACTGCCCAAGTCAGCCCATGATCTTGAGACCAATTCTTGTGATCCTTCGTGCGACAAGCCAAATGGAGTACGCGATCCGGCATATGGTGGTGTTCAACTCCAAAGCATATGCCAACATATGAACAACATACCATAGTTCGACTCTCCATAGGCTTCTTGCTGATTGCCGACCAGGTAAGTACACAAAATGCAAAAATGAGCAAAAATTGAGGTCAATAACATGTAAATATGACCAAACACAAGGTTGTCATGATAGTATATCTCTATGCTCACCCATGATATCCGCTCATGGTTCAATACACAAATGAGTGGGACCATTTGCAAACAATTCCCCCACTTGGATCCCCAATCGGGCGCATGGAGATACCTTCGCCACTCGTATCTACATGCCCCATGAAAATGGGAGTGCACTCATGGATCTCTTTGCCAAACATACCATGAGCAATACATATGCGGTAGACTTAGTCTAGCGCTTTGAATTCCACAATTGGGACATGGGCAAAGCCCTTGTCACGTATGGCTCCCCATCTCTTCGGCCACACGAAGATATATAACATGGGCGTGAGCATATCAAGACATATACCATGCATATAAAACATACCCTCAAAAGTGGCTCCCACCATGATATGCCATGTCCCTCCATGGACATAACTTCACGTTAAAAATGCGTAGAAACCCAAGGAAAGTATCTATGCAACCCCAACACTCATGCGGTACACTCGAAAGTCGCATTAAAATATTCGGTTGCACGGTCCAAGAGTTATATATCACTTTATACCCTCTTGACCATTATCCCTTGCTATACCGGGCATGTGTACACACCAAAGGCGTTTGATGCTTCCTAAATTAAGTTGAGACCACGGCGCTTGCAACCCAACCATCCTTATTCTCTTTCCTCAAACTCGCGCGTAGATATGGTCCTTCAAAGTGGTCCCACGATTCGCTTTTGTTTCCCTTATATCTCCAGGTCAAATGGGTGGCAAGTATAAGGGAAACCTGATTCGGGCATAGGGAAAAGCGTATGACCACTCGAAGAGGACAAAATCAAGTGCGGCGATGTCGAAGTCGAAAATCCGATTTCGACATCGCGAAAAATTCAGATTAAAATTTCGAGTGCTTATTTAGAAAATTGTGGAAGCAACGAACCCTTTGCTGATGAAATCTGACCCTTCAACGGAGTATCCGCCAAAATATCTGGAAAAAACAGTTAACCAATCGGTTAACGCAAAGTCGGGAGCCAACTGACAGTCGCCGATACATTGACCATCAGAACGAAAGGCTGAAAAATTACGGAAACATTATGATAATAAAACCCTGTTGCTTCCTGATATTCCGATATATAAATCTCCGCTGGCGGTACCTCGGTAACGAATATTGCCGCTCATAGCCGCAATGACCAAACCTATCGCACTATCACATCGGGTTAGGTCAGGTGGATGGGAGAGTATGATATCAGCCAATGGCGGCTTGCCGGCACATAGATACACACCCCAAGTGACCCCAAGATGGCCACGGGGGTCCGAACCGGCTTCAATGTACTTCACGATCCTGTCCAGGCTCATGCGGGCGAACATGACCTGCATCCTCAGCGGTTCTCCGCGCCTCCACTCCACGTTGCTGAAGTGCATCAGCCTTTGCCCCATGGTGTCGCCAAATACCTCCACGTAGACGGCGTTCTTCAACCCCAACATTCGGCTGGGCTCGCCGAGGCTTCGCCGGAAGAACTCCATTATTCCGGCGTGGGTGTCTTCCGATGCCATGATCCGTACGGCCACGCGCTTTATTGCTCTCTTCTTCTCCTCGTCCTCCACTCGCCTCTTCCAGTGGCCGGGGAGGACGTCCTTCAGCAGGTGTCAGATCTCGCTGGCCTCATTCCAGTCCTCCACCAGCTTGAGGCTTCTTCGGTACTTGCGGATGTACCAATTCCATTCTCGGACCCTCAAATCCCCGCGCTCCAGCGGCAGCGGAATGGACCACAAATCCTCCAACTTCTGGTTGGGGGCGTCCACTCGCTCCTCGTCCTCCAACCACTGGAGGCAGGCCTGCTCCTTCTGGATCACTCCCTCACGGATCTGATCCCTGAGCTCCTCCTTCAGGTCCTGCGCCAACCTGTTTGGGAATGTCCGACATACCCATTTGTCCCTTGGCGCTCCCTTCATCTCGCCGACGACCTCCTCGGCAAAGTCCTCCCAATCCAGGATGAAATCATCCAGGTTGGAGGCGTTGCCATCATAATAGGGGATTTTGATTCCTCTGAGGTCGTCAAACCTGACGGCGTCTCCGACGTCCGCAGCCACCACTCCACCGAAACGGATACCACCTGTGGCCGGGGGGTGTGAGTACACTCCCCGTACATCCCTCTCCTCCATGGAGTGCGGTCAAGTTGGGCCTGAACCCATGGGGTTGGGGATGCGGGAAGAACTTGCTCCACGGGCTGTCCATATCCCCGTATTGGGGTCCTTCACCCACAGGTTTCCGCCTAGATGGCCTCGACCATGTCCGTCGGCGCTTCCCATGGTTCGCCCCTGCATGGTCTGGCTCTGGATCTCCTCTTCCGCATAAACTGCATGGGCAGTCGGAGTGGTCGGTGGGTCCTGGGCGGCATGGGACATCTGTACCGTCAGGCTCCTCAGGTCCGTGGCTGCGTGCCCTTCCCGCATGGACCCAGCCGGTGCCGTTTGCTCCCCGAGCATTATGGATTCGCTGAACATGGGAACAAACGGCAGCGCACCCGGGTCAACACGCGGAGGCGCGTAAGGTGCCTCTGCAGGGCCACCCATGGGTTTCTCCATGGCGCTCCTGAGGGTCTTAACCCGCTCCACCAGCTCTGCCGCTGCCGGCTTTGCCGGGAGCTCCGAACCCGAGGCGAGGGGTTGTAACTCCTCTAGCCTTTTCAGGCGTCCCGACATGTCCTCCACCAGGTGGAGGAGGCTGTCGACCACTCGCTGCTGCTTCTGCAGGGCCAGCTCCAGATTCTCCCGGTACCGGTCTTGTTCCGCTCGCAGCTCCGCCATGTCTCTCCCCGCTGCCGACTGGTCATCCAGGATCCCCGCGACGTCCTCCTCTAGGCCGTCCTTCGCGTTGTCCAGGCGGTCGAGGTGCTGCACGATGGCGTCCATCCCCATCTTTGGGTACTTGCCGATGAGGAAGGACACGTGCTCGCAGTGGCACTCAACGTGCTTTCCACCTGATCCGGCGCATCCCACGGTTCCCGGCGCCTCGGACTCCTCCGCCATGGGTGTGTCGCCCATGCTATCCCGCGTTGGCTCCGTGTGGCTACGTTCTGGCTACGGCAGGCCTCTCCAGCGCCTCGGCGTCATGCTCCAGGCTGGGTTCGGGGGCCGTATTTGCCCTTGTGGTGGTCTGGCCATCTCCTCCGACTTCGAAGGGTAAGCTGTCCGATAGCCCTCGGAGTGCCCCTCGTAATCTGCAGCTGACCACAGCCTGACCGGGCTGGGATCCGTCTCCATCGCCCTGGCTTACGCCGCGGGTTTTGGGGACCCGCGCTTCCGGTAACGCCGAGCTCTGCCGTTGCTGCCAGTCTCCTCCAACTCCTCCGCAGCGGAGCGGAGATTGCAAGCCTTGTGGCATTGCCTTTCACACATGGAGGCCAGGTCCTCCATGTCCAGCCCATGTCCTGCAAGGGCTCTCCGTTCTGAGCATCTTTGCTCTTCTCGGGCTTCCCAGTCCGGCGTCGACTCGACGGACTCCACGATCTGCACCCGGGGCGTCCTTGGGCAGGGCTCATGAGGGCCCAAGTCCCCGGTGCGGCGGTAGGGGGCAGGTACTCCTCTGCTACCATAAAGAAGGTCCCTACCAGGACCGTCCCCTGCTGTACCCCTTCCACCATATCCCGTCACTCCTAGGGTCTTGCTTCTCACCAGGGTCTGCATGATCTTGCGCTATCCTGCACAATTTCCCACAAAAAATAGAAAAATAGGCTCCTTCACACAAAACCCTTGCAATAACCCAACTCCCAAGTACAATCCAAATCCAATCCACACTGTTGGCTTCCTTTTAGTACGCCGGTCGTCTCGCGGTGCACACGGAGACACGGGCGTTGGGCATGTGTAACGGCAGCAGTGACAGCACTCAGATTATACATCAATGTGATCAGAATTTCAGTGATTCTCAGATGTACATTAGTGCAGTAAATTTTCCGCTTGTTTTCATGTTTTCCGTTCGCCGCCAGATGTCGCCTGTGAGCGCGCGTCGAGTCGCATTTGTCTTTCGTGATTTCCCAATCGGATTTATTTAAATTATTTCGAATGATTTCACGTTGTGTCATTATGTGCGATGAATGCGCATTGAGATTCTATGTCTGCTCCAGTTTTGTAGACCGGGTTTTCGTACTCTTCATATTCCACCATGGAGTTCAAAGGACTTACAAGTGCTTCGCATATGTCGCTCCCAGAGGCTGGATATGGGTCTGAAGAGGGTTATGTGGGTTCGGAGATATCAGGGGCAGTGTCGGGCGTTACGACCCCTGGGGCATCAAGGCTACAGGCTTCGCAGTTACAACAAAGATCAGCCACTATGCAGCGGTTACATGGTAGCAGAGGAAATCATGACTCTGCTTCTGGAATCTCCACGGACACTCTGAGATCATCGGACTTTAGCGGGGCTATCACTCGTAGAGAGTCACTGCGTGTTCCCCCTGAGGTTACCTTCGTGGCATCTCCCCAGCAAACCGAGGATCATCCTTCAGAGTGCCCTTACTGTGGCCATAGGCATTGGCCTGGAGTTCATACTTGTGCTGATTGTTGTGTGAACGCCCCACCCAACCTTAAACCCGGTCGAGAATCTCCCTCCTCGAGTGAATCTGGTTCCTCCTCTCACGCTCTACCTGATCTTGAAGACAGCAGCAGCGAAGGAGAGCAGTCTGGTACTGGAATTAGTGCTGATCACTGGGAAAATCACTTCCAGCAGATCTGGAATGAGGAATTCCTGCACCGCCAGAATTGGCTGTTGGCGGAGGCGGGCTATGGTGGCCGCCTGATGAACTGGTTCCGGGCGTCGTGCCAGTTCATCAGGGACAGCGGCCGGTTGCGATTCGACGCCCAATTGCAGGAGCAAGAGGACTGGGAGGAGCTGATGGACCAGTTCGACCACCAGGCCGCCGTGATGGTGCAGATGGCCATCATCGCCGAGGAGAGACGCCAGAATGTGGGTCAGCACGCTGGTCCGTCGGGCGCCTGGGGTCCGAACGACGACGAGGTCGACGAAATGAGGTGTGATTCGACACATTCTCACCTCTCCAGGGAGCAACTGTCCAAGCTTCCCAACTCCAACTCCAGTGTTGACAGCTGGGTTGATGAAGTGAGAAGCAAGGGAAAAGGTACGAGATGCCCGTCATGTGGCGAGTGTGCCAAGGACTGCTCCTGTCGACGCCAGATTTTGTCGCTGGAAGACAGGGTGAAGGAGCTGAAGAAGGCCGCCAAGGAGAAAAAGAGGGATGACGACAGCAAGTGGAAGGAGATGGAGCAGAAGCTGGAGAAGCTTACAAATCTGGTACAAAATCTGAGCACTACTGGGCTCACTGGACCAGCGCCTACAATGGCAAGCCACCCAGCACCTACCTCCTCAGCTGCACCTGCATCCACGCCTTACGGCGTTCCACATTCTCCGGCACCCCCAGCTTTTACTGGTTCACATCCAGCTGTTACTGGAATTTCTGGTATCCCCCCTACTGGATTTACAAGTCCTATTGGGTTCAATCTGGGTAACGAAGGAGGAGAATCTTCGTCGGAGAGGTTTGTACTGTCTGTTGGTACTGTCGGAGATATTGATGGAGAAGCAAGGACCACCGTGAAGGAGAGATCAATGGCCTTGAAGAAGAAGGACCGGCAGCAGAAAGAAAACGAAGCAAAAATCAAAGAAAAGCAGAAGAAATTGAAGGAGATGAGGCTGCATCAAGCTCAACCAACGCCGTTCGTGCAGCCTACTGTGGACCAGGCGTTGCTGGCGGCCGCAATTGCGCAGGCACAGGCAATGGGAGGCGCCGCTGTCAACCCGGTGTTCGTCAATCCGGTTGGCACAGCCACAAATTTCAACCTGAACCACCTGCTGAATCCGTTGCACATGAGGCTGAGAGGATCAGTAATGAAGCAGCCGAAGTTCTCAGGACACCCAAATTACTGGGCGTCCTTCGAGAGGCAGTTCATGGTGTGGCTGCAGACGGAGAAACTGGACAAGGAACTCTGGATCCTTGGGTTGATGGACTGTTTGACTGGCAAACTCAGAGAAAGTACATATAATCTCTATGTGGAAAGGCAGAATCAAGGCGATCCCCTGACTTATGAAGAGCTGTATCGAAGTCTCAAGAGGAAAGGCTCTCGACTTCCTGAAGATCATTACAGGAACCGTCTGGAGAACTTCAGGGCGATCAAGAAATTGTTTCTGGAAGAAATTCAAATTGCAAGGCAAGATTGGGAGTTTTTGGTGCAAGAGGCGGAGAACTCGGGAGAAGGCCTTTCTGAAGGCGAGATGAAGAAGATCCTCCTGAGCAAGCTCAAGCCAGAGACCAAGCAGAAGATCAGGGACTCTCAGGCGGACCAGAAAGTCCTGGGCAACTGGGTTGAAGTCCGAGCATTACCAGAGACTATGGGAAAAATGGCAGTTCGTGAGTTGCTACACTCTATCAGTGCTACTGGATTGAAAGACATCACTATTCGTGAGGGCAGATGGAGAGTAGTAAGAAAAAGTGCTTTTCCATTGCTTTGGGACATACTCTAGTTGTATTAGAGATGCACTGAGCATCCATGCATTTTTATCTTAGTATTGGTCCAGCCAAAAGTGGTGAGAACACATTTTGACCTATGGAACCAAACACCCAATCAGGATATGGAGTGGACCCCTTAATCCCCTTTCAATCAGAAGTAAAACATCTTTTCCTGAGTTGACTGAGCACTGACATACCTAAGGTAGAGCCTATGAATTTATCTATGTTTTTCCATGAATACTTATCTGCCCTAGTGGTATGCACCATAGGGGGTTAGGCACCTCTTTTTGAGAGGTCCTGGGTTCAATTCCTGGTCAGCCTAACTAAGTAGGAAGATCCCAACTGAGTAGGAAGATCCCATGTGACATGGCAGTGACCTCATCGCCACATACCATGCCACCACAGCACATATGGGAGCCAAAACAAAGAGTGCACATCTCCTAAGATGGCACTATGGAGAGAGAGTGATCCTGAGGCAGTTTTCTAACTCTTTTCCCAAAACATTTCAGCTATCTCTGTGAATATGCATTCATTTGTATCCTGAGTTGCAGTTTCTGTGAATATCTAATCATCTTTCACTGTTTACACTGCAGCCCTTCATGCTTTGATCCTGAATTACCTTCTCCTTGCATACTATTGGCTTGGGCTATCCTGGATTGAGTTGGCTTTACTGTATTTCATCAAACAAAAGCTTTTCATCATCCAAAACCAGCAGCAGGACACCCTACAGCAACAACAAGCAGCAGGAGAAGCAAAAACACAGTGCTGAAAACACTATAAACTTTTCTGGTAGCAAGAGGCAGCCTGTCTCTGTGCACCGGCAGCGACCCCGCGCCGTACAACCAGTGCTCCGAGCAGGCAAACAAAAGCAGAAGGGTGGATTAAAATGGATCCAGGAAGAGTGGACGCCGAGGTGAGCACAGCGCCAGCGCCAGAGACACCGGCAAGGCCGGCGCCTGACGCTGTACCTTCGGTGGAGCCCTTACATGGGCCAATGGATACGGCGGAGGACTCCTTGGATGGCCTCCAGACGGCCTTTGGGGCCCTGTCGGTGAAGGAAATGGTCTCTCAGCCTCAGCCTGTGAAGAGGAAGAGAGGAAACGAGAGTGAGAAGGATGCTGGAGAAGGAGCAGACGAAGGAGAGGAGCAAGGGCAAGACCCGACGGATATCCCTACCTTCGAGGGCGCACCAAGCGCTTCTGGTCTCCAAGCATCACCCTCTCCCATAACCACCACACACCCAGCCGCCGCTACATCCACTTCCACAACCAACCAGCCTATGGCAGAGGGCACAGGCTTTACTGGCATGCCTCACTACCCCGCCTATGGCATGGGCCCACCTACCACTGCGCTCCTTGAGGCAACTACTGCCAGTGAGCCGGTGGCTTCCAGCTCTGCGCCGCGTTGGTATGCGGCTGACCATCCCCATCCACTCCACTCCACGGGAACCTACATGGAAGTTCCTGGGTATGCTCCTGGGTGTACACCTGGGTATGCACCCCTGAGTGGGTTGAGGAGAGGACCAGAGTCGCTGGGAGGCAGGAGTAGAGGATCGGGAAGATCCTCCAACAGGTCCCTGACGCGGTCGGAGATCAACGAGGTGCTCCAAGGAGCCACTTCGAAAATCGTGAGCGACCTCACGCAAGAGATCAGGGAGAAGCTGCAGCCCCTGATGATCCCGTCCCACGCGTCACCTACGACAGTGGGGATGTCACCCCACCGAGTACAGGCTAACCACCTGGCGGCAGGGTTGACGAATACCCTGGGGAGCCTGAGGAGCCGACCGATGCCGACTCCTGCAGCAGTACCAAGAAGCCCATTCGTCCCGAGGACAGCCCAGCCGCCCTACAGTCACGTGACTAACTCGACGAGGGCCGAGCTGGACCAGCTAGGGCTGACAGCCCTAAGGGCTATGGTGGACGTGGAGCCTTATGGCTCCAGTGATCTAGGCGGAGACCCCTCCGATGATGGGCCGCCTTCGATGACTTCTTCTTCGCCATCGGATGACGAAGACCCTGAGGACCCCGAGGACTCCAAGGGTAAGAAGAAGAAGAAGAAGAAGAAGAAGACCCGACGCCCTGAAGGACGCCGAGCTCAGGAGGCGAAGGCTATTGCCACCTCCAAGATAGTGGTAAACCTGCCTGAATTCACAGGCAAGGACCTCAGCGAGTTCGCTGAGAACTTTGGCCGGTTCCTACGACTGACCGGCCAAACCCACGCGAGTGGGCGAGTGAAGTGCGACCTGCTCCTGCAGTGCTGCAAGACGAAGTACCTGGAGAAGCAGGTCAGGCAGATCGTCACCAACTCCGCCACCTTTGCCGACGTGTTGGTTGCCCTGGAGAGGCAGTACCCAACCTACGAGACCGACCTCTCCATCAGGGCCGAGATCCAGAACCTGCCCGTGCTGCCGAACAACCCCAAACCCGGCAGGGTCTCCGAGCTGTTGGCGGACCTGGACCACTGGGCTGGGCGACTGACGCCCGGTTCCTACAGCAGCGACGACCTGCTGTTTTGGTTGTGCTCCAAGCTCCCCCGTGAGCTATGGGACGAGTGCCGTCTAACGGCTGAGCGCAAGGCTAGATCCCTCCGCTACGAGGATCTATGCGTGCTGCTCCTGGAGATGGCGTTGGAGAAGGAGAGCGACCAACACCTGAACCACTACCGTCCTGGTGGTGGAGGTTCTGGAGGCAAAGGGTACCAAGGGTCCCGACCTGGGCAGGGGACTACCCCCAAACACGCCCACGCCCGCCTAATGGAGAACGTGAAGGAGCTATTCTGGTGTGATGCCAGAGATGAGCAGGGCCACCTGCAGCATGCTTCCGACTGCGAGCAGCGAGACTGCTTTGTTGTCCAGGGGAAGCAGCAGGAAAAGATCACCGGCGCCAAGGTGAAGATGCCGGATCATTACCGCTGCACCATCACGTGTGCATTCTGCGGTAAGCGGAAGCACTATGAGGACGAGTGCTACCATAAGCAACGCCTATCGGCGAAGCTTAAGGGGGAAGATCCTGGCAAAAGCTCAGGCAAAGGTGGAGGCAAGGCCAAAGGCAACGACTCCGGCAAGGGCAAGTCGAAAGGACGTGGTCAAGGTGGTCAAGACAAGGGTCAAGGCGGACGAGGAGGAGGCGCTAATCGCCAGAACGACAACAAGAACAAGGACAAGAACGGAGGTAACCCCAACCCTAATCCAGGGGGGAACTCCGAGCCCTCTGGAGGGCAGTCTGGACCTACCACACGCTCACAGACGCAGGCCCAGCAAGAACAAGGAGCCAAGCGTGAGCATGAAGGTGGTGACGACGGCAACGCCAAGAAGAGAAGCCGTTTCATGAGGATGGCCCGCAAATTGCGGAACAAGGGGTTCGAGGTGACCTGTCCCGCGGAGTTCTGACGGGGACGCTCTGGTGGCACCCAAGACCTGGTGTTTTGGGTACGTATCCGACTAGGGGGACGTGAATACCTGGGGGTACTGGATACTGGAGCCACAATATCGATAGTGGCCAAGAAAATTTTACCTTGTGGGAGCCTGAAGAACACCATGACCACCGCCGCTATACGGATGGGGGATGGACATGTGGTGCACAGCTGCGGGGACTGCGAAGTGGAGGTACCTATGGGCTCCAAGACTATCGCCCATCGGTTCTATGTGATGGACACTGATGCCTTCGACTTTGTACTGGGTACTGACTTCTTCGTGCAGCACTCCCAGATACAATCCCTGACGCTGCAAGCGCCCTACCTCCTGTACGTGGACCACGGCAGTGGCAGAGAGTCTGTGCCACTGGAGCAGTCGGAACATACCTCGAGTTACCTGAGACTATCGAAGGAGGAGCCCTCGAACATGATGGCAGCCTCCAAAACTGAGGACTATCAACTATTGGGGGAAGTCCTAGACCAAGGTCTGAAGGAGTTGGGTTACTCTCGGGAAGACCTAAGTGTGGAACTGTTCGCCAGCGACAAGCAGCATGTACTGGACCTATACTGCAGCAAGGGGAAGAACTGCAGCTACAAATTTTACTGGCCCTCTTTCGGGATGGCCTACGGGAACCCCAGATTCAGTGAACTGGGGAAGGTGCTGACCAAGGTGGCCTTGGAACGTTCCCGTATGGTCCTGTGTTCCCCCGATTGGGGAGCCCATGGGGGCAACGAGTACTGGCGAACCCTCCTTGACAAGCTGACTATCAGCTCTGTGCGGTTACCTGATGAGGCCATCTACGTGCCTCTGGGACGCAAGACGCCCATTGGGAAGCCCGGATGGGGGAGTATGCTCAGCGTGGTGGACGGAAGTCTTACCACCATCCCCTGGGAAGACCTGGACCCTACTCTGGTCCAGGCTATACAACGAGAAAGCGATGGACTCGCCTTGGGTGACTTGAAGGATCGCCTACGACCTCAAGATGCTGTTGAAACTACACCCGGAGGAGATGAGTACGTCGTGACTGACACTAACGCCCCCAACTCTCCCTGTCATGTACCTGTTCCTGATGGAGTCTCTGAGTGTGGACTATCTGAGTTACCTAGCTCTATCCACTCAGACGACGAAACTGAGCACGACGCCTTCTTCGTGCAGACTGCGGTGGAAGAAGTGGAGAACGCCGAGTACGTCACCCCACTAAAACCCCTACTCTCCATGAGGGTGGAAGACCCCGTGGATGAAGAGCTGGACCCTAGATCCAGGCTCAGGGAGTATGTGGATTCCAAGAGGAAGTTGGTGGCGAAAAAGCTATGCTACGCGAAGCCTACCCGCAGCTCGTGGCCACTGAAGCAAGGACGTATGGGAGACCTATCCCAATTGAAGGAGGACCTCGAACAGAAGATCACCACCTGGCAAAGGGAGGTAGATCTCAAGCTCATGAAGAGCGTATGGGGTGCCCATGTGAGGACCCCAGAGGAGGACGACCTCTCGGAGGAATGTGTATGTGAACCCCCTAAAGCGTGCCTATGTTGCCATCGTCCACCGGAGATGGTTGAGCAAGACCTTCTGTATGCCTACCAAGGGCTGAAGGATGCTACCGCGGGCGAAGAGTCGGTGGAGGACCACCTCCCGACTTCTATTCAAGGGGCAAGCAACTTACACTCCGACGAGGATATGGAGGACAAGATCAAGGTACTGGACCCGCGGGTACAAAAGCTGATAAGGACCTATCTGGAGGTGTTCGGAGAACTACCCCCTCCAGCCTCATGCGACAAGCTGGTACAGATGGACCTCAAGCTGAAACCCGAGTTCGTGGGTCACAAGATCCGGAGGAGACCCTATCCAGCTCCTAAAGAGCAGGCCGACGAGATTGAGCGACAGATACAAGAATGTATCGACGCTGGCCTAGTCCTGGAGTACAAGGATGGGGACTACCCCCTACACTGCAGCCCCTGTTTCCTGGTGGCTAAACCTGGGTCTACAGCCAAACGGCTGGTAGTGGACTATGGAGAGCTGAACAAGAAGACGCTGAACCACTCAGGGTCCATTCCCAATATGGAGTCTACCCTGGAGAAGATAGCCTCCTGTCGCTACAAGACCAAGATGGACAAGCGAAGTGGATTCTGGCAAGTGGACCTGACGCCCAACGCGCAGGAACTACTGGCCTTCATCACCCCTCAGGGGAGGGTTTTCAAGTGGAAGGTCATGCCATTCGGCGTGGCTAACGCCCCCGCTCTGTTCCAAGAGCTGATGAACAAGATCTTGTCCATCCTACGAAGGAGACCTAAGGTGCAGGAGCTCATATCCCGTGGGGCCCAGATGGAGGCTCACATCGACGATGTATGCCTCGGGACCAATACCCAGGAGGATCACCTAATCCTCTTGGGTGAGTTCTTTGCGGTCTGCCAGGAGAACCACACACGACTCAAGCTGGAGAAGTGTGAGTTCATGCAGGAGACCATGCAGTACCTGGGGTTTGACGTTGGCTATGGGTGGTGGACCCCAGCGGCCTCTAAGGCCAAACCCCTGATGGATGCCAAGGTACGACACGAAGACCCCAAGAAAGGACTTCATGATGTACGCAGTTTCATTGGGGCGTGCAACTTCTATCGCCGCCACATCAAAAACTTCACCTACACCAGCGCCGTTCTGACGGACTTGATCAAGAAGAGTACTACTTGGCGCTGGGGCCCACAAGAGCAACAAGCGTTTGACGAGCTCAAAGACAAGGTAGCCAACGCTAAGTGCTTGGGCGTGCCTAGGGCACAAGGGGAGATTATCCTGGTGACCGACGCCAGCAATGTGGGTGGTGGTGGAACGTTGTTCCAGTGGCAAGCACTAGAGAAGGAGGAGTTCGACTCGGCCATTTCCCAATGGGGGACGGAAGGTCTCAACCGAGATGGAACCCTCAAGCACAGCTACCCTGACGACAAGTGGGTCCTAGTACCTCTGGGCCACTGGAACTGGAAGTGGAACCAGGCCAGGGGGAACTACTCTACCTATGAGCAGGAACTGCTCGCGGGTATGCTGGTGCTATCCTCACAAGCACGACTGTTGGGGAGTAACCCTGTGGTCTGGCTATGCGACCAAGAACCGGTCCGCAGTTTCCAGAAGGGCCCCCCACCTGAGAAGGCCAAGCTACGTCGCTGGTGGACCTACCTCAGTCAACTACGGCTGACGGTACACCATATCCAGGGAGTGAAGAACGAGTGTGCCGACTACATCAGCCGCAACAACTTCGACGCCCTGATTGGTGCCCGGTCTGAAGCTCTGGCTAAGGAAGCGTTCAGCCGTATGGACGTACACCTGGACCTGAACATGACCATGATACGCCCCCTGGATGGACTCCAACAATCGGAGTACCTACAGGAGTTTGGGGATATCTACCGGCGCCTGGAGAAACGCCTTGAACCCCTCCTGGTCAACCAAGACCAGTGGAAGCGGGACAAGAGCTACCTGTGGCACGAGGACCGCATCGTGGTACCTAGTGACCGAGTCCCAGCGCTGCTGAAGTGGACCCATGAGTCCAGTGGTCATGTGGGTGCTGACCGTACCCTGAGGCTGTTCAAGCAGTGGTTCCACACTACGTGGACTGACGATCAGCTGCGGAAGACGCTCCTGCCTATCGTGGACAAGTGCCCGTGCAGGTCCTGTAAACCAGGGGATATCAGGGACAGAGGTCTCTACTCGACCCTGCCCATCCCTCACTGTGCTAACAGTGTTCTATACGTGGACTACACGGAGATGCCGAAGTTCGGGGGCTATGACTTCGCCCTCGTGGTAACCTGTGGGTTGACCAGGTTTACCAGGGTGTTCCCATGTACCAAGCACATTACCGGAGAGGAGACTATCAAGATACTCCTGGAGGAGTGGTTTTGTGTCTATGGGGCGCCCAAGGAGATCAACTCCGATGAGGACGTACGAGTACGCTCAGATACTGGCTGGTACAAGAGAGTCCTGAGGTCCCTCAATGTCCAGGTGTCTACGGGGATTCCCTACTCTCACACGAGCAACCCCCTATGTGAGCGACAGATTCGTGTCCTGAAGGAGAACGTCAGGATATGGTGCAAAACTGAACGCACCAGAGACTGGGTGAGACTACTCCCCGTCATATCCTTGATGATGAACTCCCAAGAGAGTTCAGCTACTGGCTACTCGCCACATGAGCTATTCATGGGGCGCCCGGCGTGGTTCCTACATGCCCCCTATCCTGAGGACACCCATTCTTCTGTGGGTGAATGGGTCCAAGAGCAACAAGCGAAGGTGGACAAGGCCAAGGCTATGCTCCAGAGAGTGAGGGAGCGTCAGTGGAACAAGAAGAACAAGCACCGTGTACCGGCCACCTACCAAGAAGGGGACTGGGTGCTGGTGCACCACAGTCGACTACCCGCCTGGCCACGCTCTACCAGCGATGACCCATACTTCGGGCCGTACAAGATCCTATCTGTGGATGGACACCGTATCACCGTGCGGTGTTCTCCCCGTCTAGGGGGGACCCTGGTGTGCGCCGCTCAACACCTGAAGCGCTACCATGATCCTGAAGACCTCTGTGGGGAGGAGTGGGAGCTGAACGACGAGGAAATCGCCGCTCTGGACCTACAAGGGGCTGCCAGCCCTATGGAAGTTGAAGGTGAACTCCCCGACATGAACGCCGAGGAGATGGCTAAGGAGGGCTTCTACCTGGTGAAGTCTGTCCTACGCCACCGCTATCGCCAGGCTTGGCGCTTCCTCACCCTCTGGGAAGGGTTTGGAGTCGAAGAGGCCACCTGGGAGCCCTTCTCTGCATTTGTTCTACCTGAGGGACGCCTAAACTCAGTTCTGGTTGACTACTTGTCCCAGAACAACCTTGGTGAGTTGTTGAGGCTCGCTGAGATGCTTGCCTCCAAGAATAAAGCTAGGGACTGAACCTTACCCTTACCTGACAAAGCGTATGTGTGGGTGTGCTAGTCCTAAGGTCCTGAGAGCAAGCCGCAGAAGTGGTGTCCTAATTATACCCAAGTCTGCGCCCTTGCTGAACCTGGAGGGTTGGCTTATTGATGCCACGGGGTACGCCCCGGGTCTCCCCTCCCCTATGCGCCCAATTTCTGTGCTGGCGCAAAACCTTGGGGGAATACCCAGAGTGTTAGTCCAGGTATTGTTTTCCCTACCTACCTGTCTACTACAGGGAGGGGTGGCCAAAAGCTATGAAGGCATGCAAAACGCCTGTTTGCTATGTGGCCAAAAACACTAGCCTAACCCACTGTCACAGCCCACCAACCCCGCTAAAATTGCAGGAAAAGGGTGGGACAGTGACACGCCCCCTACAGGTCCTACACACCCTACAGTGGCACCATCCTGGTGGGCGAGCGCTGGGCAACTGGCTCTAGCCCCCACGCAGGACTACCACTCCTACACGCACACTCTACTTGGCGTTGCGAAGAGAAAGTTCTCGAGGGTCCTAGCGACCCACCTGTGAAATGACAAGAGAACACAGCGCTGCTAAGCAACTGTGGCCTCACAGGGGACGCCACAACGCGTTTCCCCTGCAAGGGCTTGGAGGGAAGGAGTGCTCTCGTGTGCAAGGCGCAGATGTCGATGAAGTCGGACTCCCTGCTCTGCCACAGGCGGAGTGGAGTTACTTGTTTTTGTGATCTGCGCCCCTGTTTAGCAGGGCATAAAAAAATGCTGCTGCACCACTCACCCTACCTGCCCACCTGTAAAACAAAGGCAAATGAAAGGGCGTTTGCGGCGGAGGAACCAAGGCACACTCCAGGTATTATACCCTTCTCAGTGTGCCCTATAATACGCTGTCCGCAAACACGCTGCATGGAGCAGCTACCCTTATCAAGCAAGCAAGCGTTAAGGGACTCCTCAGGTTCTCTTAAAGAACGTACCGAGGAGCCCCTGGGTAGCCTAAACAAGGTTTACCGTGCGCACTTCGCGTGGCCTACCCTTTAATGCGTGTGTGCATGCACGACCATGCACAATCACGTGGGCAAACCTGCCCATCTCCACAACAATCTTGACTCCACCAGGGGGTGGCCCCGCCTGGGCGTACCTACCTTACCTACCGCTGGGAAGTGAAGCAAGGAGGAGAACAAAAGGGGCACACGCGAGGAACGTTGCTATGCACTTGTGTGTATGACTAATCACCCTGATCTGACCGCTAATCATCTGCAATCTTTCTAATCAATCCCTCTATCGCGTCCTATCGTGGTTATCGTTGTTAACGCGGCTACACTACTCGGTCACGGAGACTCGAGACGAGCAATGTGTATGCGGCATGCAAGACGAGCATACCTGTAGTTTATACCTGATTCATTGAAGTCTTTTCAATTGATTTTCGAATTCTTGAATTTTTGAAGCTTCTATTAGTGTGGGTGGAATTTGTATGTTTGTTTATTAATATGTGTCTCGTCATTTTCAAGACTACGTGATACATACGTTTATAATTCCATTATTTTTCCATTTTCCGGCGCTTCGCTAGGAGCCGCTCCCGCGCGCCGCCATTTTATGCGTATGAATTTCTGGACTTAAAAAATCCAGAGATGACTATAATTTCTATAAAAATGTGCCTTTGATGCACAATTGGATTCTACTCAGGTGTGTCGTTTCAGAAAAATTCTACGCCGTCATTTGACGGATTTTGGTGTCGTCGCTTCGTTTTTGCGTGGATTCGTCCATAATTCTCCCATTCCTGCCTCTGCAGATACCCACGCGCAGCCTCGCTGAGTAGGCCGTGTTCGGGCCGAAAAGCAGGTGCCTGGAGAGACTGAGCAGAACCAAGACCCCACCAAGGGGCAAATTAATTTCTTTTCGACTCCCTTCGCCCTAAGACAGGTCACAGGTCGCCAGCAGGTTTACGAGAACCCATGCGAGTGTGTATAATGTGTCTTGCGTTTGGGTTGTGTCGACGCTGCGTCTTGGAGGGAGGGATGCATATGCACATGTTTGGCATGCTCCCAATCTAACCCAACCAAGCCACAGGAGCCCCGGCAGCGCCAAGAGCGCTGAGTCTTCTGTAGGAAACTGTACAATCAGAGCAGCAAAAGGACGCCAGCCATGGTGAGCGCCCATTTTTCAGTGTGAGGGAGACTGTAGGTATTTTAAAGTAGATGTGGAAACCAAGGAAAGGCCAAGAAAAATTCCCTTTTTCCTAAAATGCGACAGTGGTGGCCACCACAGCACAAGGGGGGAGTAAGAAAAAGTGCTTTTCCATTGCTTTGGGACATACTCTAGTTGTATTAGAGATGCACTGAGCATCCATGCATTTTTATCTTAGTATTGGTCCAGCCAAAAGTGGTGAGAACACATTTTGACCTATGGAACCAAACACCCAATCAGGATATGGAGTGGACCCCTTAATCCCCTTTCAATCAGAAGTAAAACATCTTTTCCTGAGTTGACTGAGCACTGACATACCTAAGGTAGAGCCTATGAATTTATCTATGTTTTTCCATGAATACTTATCTGCCCTAGTGGTATGCACCATAGGGGGTTAGGCACCTCTTTTTGAGAGGTCCTGGGTTCAATTCCTGGTCAGCCTAACTAAGTAGGAAGATCCCAACTGAGTAGGAAGATCCCATGTGACATGGCAGTGACCTCATCGCCACATACCATGCCACCACAGCACATATGGGAGCCAAAACAAAGAGTGCACATCTCCTAAGATGGCACTATGGAGAGAGAGTGATCCTGAGGCAGTTTTCTAACTCTTTTCCCAAAACATTTCAGCTATCTCTGTGAATATGCATTCATTTGTATCCTGAGTTGCAGTTTCTGTGAATATCTAATCATCTTTCACTGTTTACACTGCAGCCCTTCATGCTTTGATCCTGAATTACCTTCTCCTTGCATACTATTGGCTTGGGCTATCCTGGATTGAGTTGGCTTTACTGTATTTCATCAAACAAAAGCTTTTCATCATCCAAAACCAGCAGCAGGACACCCTACAGCAACAACAAGCAGCAGGAGAAGCAAAAACACAGTGCTGAAAACACTATAAACTTTTCTAGAGTTGGTTTCCATGATTCTGAACAGTCGGAGTTTTTCTGCAGCATGGTGGATGGAAAAGTGAAGTATAAGGGAACAGTTTTGAGAGTACGACCGTGGATCTTCTCGTATGGGGTCGAGCAGGTCTGGGACCAACTTGAAAAGTATGCAAACTTAGAACGCCAGAAGTCCCAGGATGCACATGGCTTCGGAGGCAAGGTCAACGCCGTTGGTGAGAAGGGATGCTCTGTGTGCATTGCCCTCGGAAAAGAAGGTCGAGCGGCGACTCACACGACCGCAGATCACAGGTGGACGCCCTCAGATCTCAAGACGAATCAGTCCAAAACGGATGGAAAGGGAAATTCTCCCAAAAATCTCCAGCAGGATGGAGCACGAGATGCTGACCAGCATGGAAGGGGAAAGGGTAAAGGGCAGTCCAAAGGAAAGAACAGAGACTGGACACCAAAAGATTACTCGCAGCAAGGCGGAGATCCAAGTGGCTCAAGATGGACCGATGCTGGTGGAAAATCTGGTGGAAAATCTGGTGAAAAAGGTGGCAAAGGCCAAGGAAAGTCCGGGAATCAAGATGATTCCAAGGTGAATGGCAACCCCCTGTACGCGGAGACGCCAGCGAACAAGACCTTCGGCAACAACAAGGATACTGGAGGTCGAGGTAAGGGCAGATCCAACGAATCCAACCCCAATTCCAACACCTCCAACAACAAAGGCCAAGGAGGTAAGAAAGGTGGTGGTGGAAAGTCATTTGGTGGTCGTGGACGTGGAAAAGGAGTCAATGCCGTCGAAGCAGGAGAAGAATGGGTTGACGAAGGACAAGTACAGGACGTACAGCCGAACGAAGAAGAAGAATGGCAATAGGGAAGCCAACTTGACCCAAGTCCCAACACTGGGGTTGAGTGGCAGGAGACAAAACCCATCAGGGTAGTTGGGGCCGTGGATGGACGCTGCTGGGACCGGCTGGCGCGCTCCTCCGGCCTCCTTTACCCTGCCTGGGTCCTCAGCGCTGTCCGGCGAGGCAAGCAGCGCCAGTTTGTCTGCTGGATCCAGGTCAGGACAACAGATGGTAAGGTTAAACTTGCCAGATGTCTGATTGACAATGGTTCAGAAGTCAATCTGGTGAGGAAAGGCTTTCTGCAGGAGGATGAGGCGAAGATGTCCTCGACCCCTGTCCAGCTGGAGGGAGTCAGCGGACATCGCCTTGACGGTGGCGACAGAGAGGCAGAATTGGCGGTCAGATTGGTGAAACAATCTGTGTGGAGCGTGGAAGAGACGGTCACGGAGGAGTGGTTTGCTGGAAAATTCTCTGAAGCCAGCATAAAGTATGATTTATTCTTGGGTCAACCATGGCTTCACGCCCATCGTGTGTCGCCCATGGGACACAGGACATGCTTCCTCCAGGATGCGTCGACCAGCGACCCGTCTGACCTGTATTATCTGCACCCATATACCAAGAGTATCCACCAATTCAATGAGCGAAATAAGCTGCATATTCAGCAAGATGGGCAGGAATGGACAGGAAATCAAGAAGAATTCGACGAAGGAAAGGTGGAATCACTGAACTGCAAGAAGTGGAAGTCAGTTTGCTATCGTGTAGTCGACAAATGGCGGGACATTCGGGTGGATTATTTCGAAAGGAACCACAATTTTCGTCCTCAAGTTGATGCCTTTGCAAACCAGAAGAATAAAAGATTTCCGAAGTTCTACGACGATGCCTGAAGTGAGCACTGGTCTGAACCTTTTTGGATCAATCCGCCCTTCGACGTTTTCCCTCGTGTAGTGCAAAAGCTGAAGCAATCCGGCGCAAAGGCGATTTTAATTGTCCCCAATTGGCCAAGACAAGAGTGGTTCAAGGACATTATGGACATTTCAATCGACATTGTCGAGCTACCTCACAAGGGAGTGAAGCTGTATTGCGAAGACAATGGCAAGCCTTTGCCACAGCGTTCGTGGAGCACGTTGGCGTGCTTAGTTGACGGGAATCTGGGAGATTATTGGCAAGATGACAGTGAAATGGGAACAGAAGAGGTCATCTCAAATTCCTCAAGAATCGACGAAATTGAGGTGGATGAAGACGATCGAGAGCGGAATCCCAACGTATCGTCGCTGAAGGAGGGAAGGACAATCGGCGTCCCTCAAGAGAACGCCTCCATCCATTACAATTCGTCCCCATCAGACAAGAATCAAGCCAAAAATGTCAAGATTTCAAGCAAGAATGACGACAAATCTCCAAGAATCTCGCCTGAATTGACAGGAATGAAGCTGAATTCGTCCGACCATCCCTTCAAGACATTCCTGGACCCCTTTCATTGGTGGGATCCCACGGAGAGCGAGCTCAGGTGAGCTTCATTCGCCAACAATGCGACGAAGAAGTTTGGAATGAAGTGGCCAAGAATATGAGACCACGACCAACAATTCGCAAATTGGTGGACATAATGTCGGTGATTAAATGTGGGAATCAGGTCGACGGAGACAAGATATCTGCAAGAAGGGACGCAGTGTTGGAAGATTATCAAGATGACGTGCTGAGTGGGAAGTTGTGGAAAAACCCCCCAATTCGATGTGAAAATGGGAAAGCCAAGATTGACATAATCGAAGGCTCAAAGGTGCACAAACAACGTCCATTCTATCTCCACGGCACCAAAGCAGATGCCCTGCGAAAGATTATTGAGCGCAATCTCTATGAGTTCGGTTGGTTGGAGGGCTGCATGAGTTCTGAGTGGTGTTCAGCACCATTTACTGTGCCAAAACCCCCACCTGCTGACCAATCCAGCATAGATGCTTGGCGTCTAGTGGTGGATTACAGAGCCCTGAATGCCGCCACGGTACCAGACACGCATCCTGTTCCTTTAATCGAGAAGGAGATCGCCGCGAGAGCCAAAGGTAAGCTCTTTACTGTGTTGGATTTGCGCCATGGCTTTCATCAGATGCCCCTTCGAAAGGAGGATAGGCATTTGACGGCAATGTGCACGCCCTGTGGCACTGTCCAGTACACTGTACTGCCGATGGGTCTGAAGAATGCGCCGTCGATGTTCCAGAAGATGATGGAGACTATTTTATTGCAGAAGCACAAGTCTCTGGATTCACAAGAATTCTGCAGCATCTACATTGACGACCTTCTGATTGCCACGCCGTTGGGAAAAAACTTTGATGAGTGCCTGAAGTTGCACGAAGAACAAGTTCGAAAAGTTCTCGAAGTCCTTCGACAAGAGAAGCTCGTGTGTGGACCCAAGAGGGGCAAAATGTTTCTCCAGAGTGTGGAATTTTGTGGCTCTGTCTTGGAAGATGGGACACGAAGACCAGCCCCAGGAAAAATGGCTGCCCTGCAGCTATGGGAAAGGCCTAAAACCATCACGCAGCTTCGTGCCTTTTTAGGCTGCTGCAATTACTACCACGAGTTCCTTCCTCTCTACGCCAAGTTCTCTGGTCCATTGACAGAGTTACTCAAGGTTGGCAAAATCGAAGGAAAGAAGGGATCTCAAGTCAAGCTCAAGTGGACGCCAGAATGTGAACAGGCATTTACTGGTCTCAAGGAAGCACTGGCAAATGTGGTTACATTAAAGACTCCGTGGTTGGATGGAAGAGCTTTTTATATTCGTACAGACGCCAGTCGTTACGCCATTGGTGCCACGAACGAACAAGTCGACGACAAAGGTCACCATCATCCTCTGGCTTTCTGGTCTCGCAAGCTTACAACAAGGCAGCGAAATTGGAGTCCAAGGGAACAAGAAGCCTACGCAATCCTTTGTGCCTTACGGCGTTATGAGGGTTGGATCTTGGGCCATCGCGTTGAAGTACTGACTGACCACAAGTCACTGGAGACCTGGAGGACAGAACATGTGGATACCCCTGGTGGACCAGCTGGGAGAAGAGGCCGTTGGCATGAAACTCTCAGCAGATTTGACCTCCATGTGACTTACATTCCGGGTCGCTACAATACAGTGGCGGACGCCCTGAGTCGCTGGGCCTACCCAGCCTCAGAGGCTTACTCTGAAGTGAGTTTCCATGGGACAGCGACGGATAAAGCTGAAGTGATCGAGTTTGATAAGGAGGAACAAGCACTGATCAAGAAACATTGTCTCCAATGTTCGATTAAAAATCTGATGAAGCTGGATTTGGTCAGATGCAAGGAGATTACCAAGGCAGATCAGACTGCAGGAGTTAACTCTGACTCTGAGTCGTCGCTGCCACTCCTGAATGTGTTTCCTCTGACGAGATCCAAAGCGAAATCCACGCTCCCCCCACAACAAAAGGACAAGGAAACTTCCTTCCTCTATGTGGATTGGACGAAGATGTACAAGGAGGACAGGTTCTTTGGGTCTGTATACAACAAGTTGAAAGGGGACAAGCCTTACGACTCTGAAGAGACGTCTGAATTCAAAATCCAAGGCGACAAGTTATTCTGGCAAGGACGGATTTGTGTTCCTGATTGTCTGATTGACCAATATGTCAAACATTGGCATCGGAATGAGACAGCCCACACACATTCTCGTGTTCTGGAGCAGGAGCTACGACACAGAGTGTACACACGGGACCTCAAGAGTGCCTGTGAACGAGTTGCCAAAGGATGCAAGCAATGTCAGGCGACCATCCCCAAGAATCAAAAGGCAGAAGGACTACTGAAGGGATTACCAATTCCTGAGAGGTTGTTCGACAAGGTGACGGCGGATGTCTTCGAGCTGGGACAAATCCAAGAGGAATGTCTCTACACGAGGAAGCCTATCCATGGGGTTTTGTTAATTCAAGACCGCCACAGTGGCTACATCCAGGTCCTCCCTTGCAACACGAAGCATCTCACCTCTGAAATGGCTGCCAAGTGGACTGCAAGTCAGTGGATGAGTAACTGGGATGTTCCCAGTGAAATTCTGACGGACAGTGGGAAGGAGTTCATTGGGACTTGGTGGGAGAACATGTGTGCTCTATTGGGAGTTCATCATCTTCGTGCCCGAGTCTACGACCATCGAGCTCTCCCTGCTGAACGCGGTGGAAGAATTCTTATCAACATTCTGAGAAAATTCCTGGCGACTGAAAAAGTCTACAATTGGCTGGAGACAATTTACTGTGTCTTGAGAAGATACCATCGTACCAAGAACTACACTGGATTAAGTCCGAATGAGCTTGTTTTTGGTCGTGAGAAGATGGGTCCAGGACCAGTGATGTATCATCCAAGGCAGTGCTACGACGCCTCGCAATGGTTTGAGAGGATCAAGGATTTAGAGTCCAAGTGGATCCAAGCCAAAGTGGAGAGTCAAGCAGATTGGTTGAATTTCAAAAATAAAACAAGAACGCAAGGAAAACCCTTCGAGAGAAGGCCAGCAAGTTTGGCTTCGTAAGTCAGACGAGACCCTGAAGGACGACAACAAATTGTTACCTTTGTGGGATGGCCCTTTCCAAGTCAGTGGTCAACTAAGTGAGACTACATTCAACATTGAAACTGAGCCAGGCAGGCATCAAGAAGTACATCGAGACCGTTTGAAGGCCGAAGTACCCTGCCCCAAAGGAAGGTTCAAGCCTCTCTATTGGACTTCGAAGTACCTGAGCGACAGGAAGATGGTCACAAGCAGTTTTGAGTTGGAGAAGATCCTTGATTACAAGAGGAATGCTCGAAACAAGTGGTACTTTCTGTGCAGATGGAAAGGATTCGGTCCAGAGGAGGACAAATGGGAGCCAGCTTCAAGTTTCATCCATGGGTATACGGACACTTTCATCAAGTTCCTGAAGAAACACCCTGAGATTGACCGTGAGCTCTCGCTGATCAAAGATTGTGTCACCAAGGAAGACTTACAAGCACAAGAAGAAGCTCCAATTGTGGCAGAATCTATTCGAGACAAGATCTGATCAGAATTCAACTCGCCGAAACTTTCGAAAAGGCTTACGGTCGACATATACCCTTGGCATGGGGACACAACAGTCCTGACGCATCGTCTATGTGGTTCGATGAACAGATGATGGGACATTCTGGGGTCATCCTGGTCATTCCATCCATCATTCCCATCATGGTCATCATGTGAATCATGTGCTTCATCTCAGATGATTCCGATCGGAAGTTCCGAAAGGCCTTTATCCTCAACCACGACGACACTCTCGTGTTTTGCTGTCGACTGGACCCCTCTACTCGCCTTGGGAAGGACTCGTTCGAGTTCGTGCTCATTACAGAGATTCTGGCACATGACTGAGTCTGATTCATTTCATGTGTTTGACGGATCTGCTGAAAACGTGATTTCCATCAGCTCTTACATTGAGACAGTTGGTTTGTTTTCCAATCGACCACTGTCAAAGGGCTTATATAGACCAAGTGACGACGATGGTGTTCTTACTTGTGTCGACTCGCTGTTCATCTGTGGATTGTGTTGGAATCCCCCACAAAATCAGCTCAATTTTGGCAAATTCCCAGTACCAAGCATTGGATGCTTATACATTCTGGGACTATAACGAGTCAATTACCCATTCTGGCTCATACTGGATTACACATGAGGCCCTGGGAACAATACTGACAGTGTGGTGATCACTCACTGGGTTTTCTTGGCTATCATTACTTTAAATGATTGGATTTCCATCATGGGGATCATCATCATCATGAGGATTTGACCTGGATTGGCTATGAATGAGAACTGGATTTCCGTTCACCACAACACACAGAGTCTATCGACAAGGAATTAGATTGGCCTACTGCAGACTTCGCCACCCTCAATCCGTGTGCGATTCGCTGATTTTGGTCTCAATTCTGGCACATTTTGTACCATAATCTGGCATCTGGTCTCATGGCTACACCTGACACCAGCCAGTTTCACATATCTTGGACTCCATGAAGGAATACCCTATTTTTTGGACGCTCGACGACATGGCGGCGCTCGTTTTCTGTTTTCTGGCAGTGGGATGTCAGATCCTGATTTCATCATGAATCATGGATCATGGATCATCATGTACATTCTTCACTCAGACCTTCAATTTTCGAATTTTCGAGCTTGAACGAAGCTTTTTCTGTGTGCCCTAAGGTACCTATGCGTTTCATTCAAGTCGATGGCCATCGCGAAACACAGATCTCAGCACAATTTTGCTCAATTCAGCTCAATTTCACACATTTTGGCTTAGATTAGTCGGTTTTTGGTCACTTTCGCCGTTTCGTTCACTTCACTTGACCCAGCCTGACATACTGGCGTATGTTTTCAGAGGGGGGGTGTAACGGCAGCAGTGACAACACTCAGATTATACATCAATGTGATCAGAATGTCAGTGATTCTCAGATGTACATTAGTGCAGTAAATTTTCCGCTTGTTTTCATGTTTTCCGTTCGCCGCCAGATGTCGCCTGTGAGCGCGCGTCGAGTCGCATTTGTCTTTCGTGATTTCCCAATCGGATTTATTTAAATTATTTCGAATGATTTCACGTTGTGTCATTATGTGCGATGAATGCGCATTGAGATTCTATGTCTGCTCCATTTTTGTAGACCGGGTTTTCGTACTCTTCATATTCCACCATGGAGTTCAAAGGACTTACAAGTGCTTCGCATATGTCGCTCCCAGAGGCTGGATATGGGTCTGAAGAGGGTTATGTGGGTTCGGAGATATCAGGGGCAGTGTCGGGCGTTACGACCCCTGGGGCATCAAGGCTACAGGCTTCGCAGTTACAACAAAGATCAACCACTATGCAGCGGTTACAGCATGTACAAGAATTGCACCAAAAAGGAAGCCCTGAAATTGGCATATGAACACATATCAGGCAAAGTTGGGGAAGGATGGAAACCTACACAATCACAGCCATAGACCTCTCATTCCCTGGACACAAGACCTTCCCTTGACTCCCCAACATGATGCCCTGAACCCAGTCAAATAAGATGGCTAAATGCCATGTGTCAAAAGTCACTACACAAACCCCAAAAATGTGTTCCCTCCCAAGCCTCTAAATCCTAGCCCAATAGGGGAGGTGGCGTTTCATGGCCTAGAGTAGCACTCAGGACCATGCCCTACCCTGACATAACCCTGGTTAGACTTGGAGTCGATTGGGCTTGGAGAACTGCCCCATGAAGATGACCTCATAACCTAGCAAAATCAGGCAAATCACACCATAGTGCCCAAAATTTAATTATATACTCAAAAATTCATACGGCAAATATTCAAATGCTCCATGCATGTGTCAAACCGGAAAGTAATATGCAAGGGTAATCCAGACCAAAGGTCCATGCCCAAGAATATCCCATCATCAGCTCCGAAACCCCTCCGGTTATGTACATGACATGCTTCACAAGTCAACTCATGAATTTGAGACCTGATTTTGTGAGGCCTCGTGTGCCAAGCCAAAGCGACCGCGTGATACGGCATATGGTGAGGTACAACAGCGAAGCATATGCCAACATATAAGCAACATACCATAGTTCACGGATCTCTAGGCACTTTACTGTTAGCCGACCATTTGAGCACATAAAACACAAAAATGAGCATAAAATGAGGTCAAAAACATGCAAATAATGCCAAATTCAAGATAATTACAATAGTATATAACTTCGCTCACCCATGGTATCAACATATGATCCAAAGCACAACTGCTTGGGACCATTTGCAAACAATCCCCCCACTTGGATCCCCACATGGACGCATAGGGACACCTTCGAACCTCCTCCCAACACGCACCATGAAAATGGGAAAATTGATAGTGGCGCTTGTGGGTTGCTCCGTAAGCCCTCCCACATGCACTACATGAGCGGTAGAATTAGTCTAGCGCTATGGAGCTCACCATTAGGACATGGGCGAGGCCCTTGCCACGTATGACTCCATATATCTTCCTACAAACGGAGATATATAACATGGGCGTGAGCATATAGAAGCACATACCATGCATATAGCACATACCCTCAAAAAGTGGCTCCCACCATGGTATGCCATGCCCTTCCACGGACATAACTACACGTTAAAAATACGTAGGAACCCAAGAAAAGTTTCTATGCAACACCAACACTCATGCGGTACACTCGGAAGTTGCATTAAAATATTCTGTTGCACGGTCCAAGAGTTATATATCACTTTCTACCCTCTTGACCACTATCCCTTGCTACACCAGGCATGTGTACACATCAAAGGCGTTTGATGCTTCCTAAATTAAGTTGAGACCAAGGCAGTTCCAACCCAATTCTCGAAATTTATATACCTCGCCGTGAGCCGGAGATATGATCTTTCAAAGTGGCCTCACGAATCAATTTTGTTTCTCCTTTATCTCCAAGAAAAACGAAGGCGATAGCCAAAGAAAGGTTGATTCGTGATCGGGGAAGAATGTAGGACCACTCGAGATTCATCATATCAAGTGCGGCGATGTCGAAATCGAAAATCCGATTCTGAAAGTCTGAAAAAATTGGATTAATTTTGCGAGTGTATAACATGAAAATTGCGGAAGCAACGAACTCTTTACTGATGAAATCTGACCCTTCATCGGGGTTTCCGCCAAAATATCTGCAAATAACAGTTAACCAATCGGTTACTGCAAAATCAGGAGCCAACTGACAGTCGCCGATACATTGACAATCAGAACGGAAGGCTGAAAAATCACGGGAACATTATGATAGAAAAACCCTGTTGATTCCTGATATTCTGATATATAAATCTCAGCCGGCGGCGCCTGGGTATTGAATATGGCCGCTCATAGCTGAAATGGCCAAACCTATCACACTATCACATCAGGTTAGGTCAGGTGGATGGGAGAGTATGATATCGGCCAATGGCGGCTTGCCGGCACATAGATACACACCCCAAGAGACCCCAAGATGGCCACGGGGGTCCGAACCGGCTTCAGGGTACATAACCCCTGCCGCCTAGGGGGTCCCCACCGCTTCACAGCGGGGGGCAGAATCAAAGGTGGCCCACAAGTGGGCAAGGTGGCTACATAACCCCTGCTGCCTGGGGGGTCCCCACCGCTTCAGAGCGGGGGGCAGAATCAGAAGTGGCCCACAAGTGGGCAAGGTGGCTAGATAACCCCAGCTGCCTGGGGGAACGCCACCGCTTCAGAGTGGGGACCACAATCAGAAGTGGCCCACAAGCGGGCCACGGAGCAAAGGGGACAAAATTTTTGGGCGCCCAAAAGAGGGCAGAAATGCTATGTAACCCCTACTTTCTCGCGGATCCCCAAAATGAGGGGATAGACATTACCAAGGACCGCGGTGCCCATGCCGTCTCGGGGGTCAAAAAAAGGGTGGAAATGCTACATCACCCTTGCATTATGGGGGGCCCCTAGCTAAGGGGACAAGATCAAAGGTGACTGAGTTGGGGGGAGGGACAAAACTTTGGATGTGCACTTCAAAAGAATACCAGCAAAACCTTTTTGGCACTAATGGTGTGTTTCCGTCCAAAAACACCCTTAAAAACCCCCCACAGACCATTTTTAAAAAGGGGGGGTTGTTCAAAAAACCCACGCTATCGGATTTCTCAGAAACCACCCCCTTGCCCCATCGACCCCCGTTGCGCGCCTTAGCCCCCCATCCCAGCCCCCTTGCTCCGCCGCCTCCAGAGAATTTCTATGGAGGATGCCCCGGCAACCATGGCCAGGCGTGACCAATCATATGCCCCTGATCCCGGGGGCCAATTCATCGAGCGCCGGGTTCCAAGCACACGAGCACCAACTGTCTCATCCGTTGCACACGTTTGCCAAGAGGTCAGACACACTGCACCAAATCCGGACATTTGATGTAACTCAGACTGGGTGTGCCCGACACCGACAACGCCAAAAGGGGCAGCGCTGCCCATAGTGTCGCACTCACCAGGGCCGGGAGGCGATAGTAACCGACATCTCCCTCCTAAGGCGGGGGGAGACAACACCAGACAAGAAGACAATGCCCGACCCCCCGGCGGGTGCGCGGGTCGGCAAACAAACACAGTCAGGCATCAGCACCACCCCTACGCAGGTCGTGGCCTGGGGTGGGTCGGGGTGGCCTGGGGTGGATGGGGGTCTGCTCGACGTGCACGATCTCGGGAACTCCCGGGACCCGCCCAACACAGCTCGATGGTGCAACACTACCTGCCAAAGGCATTCATCATGCAACCGGCTCCAGCCCCCCTCCCGGTACCCGGCCAGTCCCCAACAACATCGAAAAACACCCTTAAAATCCCCCACAGACCATTTTTAAAAAGGGGGGGTTGTTCAAAAAACCTACGCTATCGGATTTCTCAGAAACCCCCCCCTTGCCCCACCGACCCCCGTTGCCCGCCTTAGCCCCCCATCCCAGCCCCCTTGCTCCGCCGCCTCCAGAGAATTTCTATTGAGGATGCCCCGGCAACCATGGCCAGGCGTGACCAATCATATGCCCCTGATCCCGGGGCCAATTCATGGAGCGCCGGGTTCCAAGCACACGAGCACCAACTGTCTCATCCGTTGCACACATTTGCCAAGAGGTTCGACACACTGCGTCAAATCCGGACATTTGATGTAACTCAGACTGGGTGTGCCCGACACCGACAACGCCAAAAGGGGCAGCGCTGCCCATAGTGTCGCACTCACCAAGGCCCGGAGGCGATAGTAACCGACATCTCCCTCCTAAGGTGGGGGGAGACAACACCAGACAAGAAGACAATGCCCGACCCCCCCCGCGGGTGGACGGGTCGGCAAACAAACACAGTCAGGCATCAGCACAACCCCTACGCAGGTCGTGGCCTGGGGTGGGTGGGGGTGTCCTGGGGTCGATGGGGGTCGGCTCGACGTGCACGATCTGGAGAACCCCCGGGACCCGCCCAACACAGCTCGATGGTGCAACACTACCCGCCACAGGCACCCATCATGCAGCCGGCTCCAGCCCCCCTCCCGGTACCCGGCCAGTCCCCAACAACGTCAAAAAACACCCTTAAAACCCCCCCACAGACCATTTTTAAAAAGGGGGGGTTTTTCAAAAAACCCACGCTATCGGATTTCTCAGAAACCCCCCCCTTGCCCCACCGACCCCCGTTGCCCGCCTTAGCCCCCCATCCCAGCCCCCTTGCTCCGCCGCCTCCCGAGAATTTCTATGGAGGATGCCCCGGCAACCATGGCCAGGCGTGACCAATCATATGCCCCTGATCCCGGGGCCAATTCATGGAGCGCCGGGTTTCAAGCACACAAGCACCAACTGTCTCATCCGTTGCACACGTTTGCCAAGAGGTTAGACACACTGCACCAAATCCGGACATTTGATGTACCTCAGACTGGGTGTGCCCGACACCGACAACGCCAAAAGGGGCAGCGCTGCCCATAGTGTCGCAATCACCAGGGCCCGGAGGCGATAGTAACCGACATCTCCCTCCTAAGGCGGGGGGAGACAACACCAGACAAGAAGACAATGCCCGACCCCCCCGTGGGTGCGCGGGTCGGCAAACAAACACAGTCAGGCATCAGCACCACCCCTACGCAGGTCGTGGCCTGCGCTGGGTGGGGGTGTCCTGGGGTGGATGGGGGTCGGCTCAATGTGCACGATCTCCGGAACCCCCCGGACCCGCCCAACACAGCTCGATGGTGCAACACTACCTGCCACAGGCACCCATCCTGCAGCCGGCTCCAGCCCCCCTCCCGGTACCTGGCCAGTCCCCAACAGCCCCCCCCGTGGGTGGGTAAGTCGGCGGACAGAAAACTGCTTGAAAGTGTGAGGGAAACAATTGTTTGAGCACAAACAAGGGTTTGCCAAGGGGGTAGGAACACAGTGCACCAAATCAGGACAATTTATGTAAGTCAGACTGGGTGTACTACTCTCTAGACCGGTAAGGCAAAGAAAAACTGCCACGGCGCAGCGTGTAGCACCAAGCCCTAGACACTCACCGCACACTTGATCTCCAGAAAAAGGCGCCCAAGCGAAGCGCAGACAAACAGGAGGGGGATAGCACCCCCCCCCCCTTAGGAGGCGAAACGACTGCTCAAACAAAGGTGCACATGCGGCGCACAAAGCACCTGCAGGCACAAGCATCAAAACAAAAAGGGGCCAGCTTCACGCCGGGCATCGAACCTATGCCCTCCGGGACGAGACCCCCGTGCACTTCCAGTATGCTACTCTACCAATGTGGTAGAATACCCGCATCGATAACCACCAGCCTCAAGTTCCATGCCCACTGCCGATACCTGGGCACTACACTCCACCCCAACACCAAGAACAACGACTGTTTATGAGGCGGCCTGCGCCGTCGCCTCCATGGTTCGCGACGGCCCGCGAGGACGGAGCGCACTGCGGGGCCAGGCCCCCGTGCACTTTCAGGTATGCTCTCCCCCAAACCCAAAGGACTCCGACTCGCCTAGGGGGGTCAACCAAACTAATACCTCCCAGATGGAACTCAAGCGTACATCAACTACAAGACGAGACCCACTCACAGTGGTCCGCCACTAGCCACACCCCTCCGAGCATTGAACCCCTGCCCCCCGCCGCCGGGGTCGCGGATGATACCATTGTACTATACCGACGATATATAGTACCCGCCCTCCATCACATCTAGCTCGATCATACCAACACAGGCACTCCGTGATCCGTCCTGCCTGCTCCATCCCTCCCCCCCCCCGTCACCTCCAGGTCCCTGAGCAGTCACCACTACACTTCCCCGGACTCGGTGCCCTTGCCCAAGCACAGGACCCCACGGAAATCGACCCTATGAGGACAACGCCACAACTGCTCATACACAAGCCACGCCGTGCGCTCAGCCCAGAGGCAATTGCCCCCACACTCCCCCTGGAGCCGGCACATCGGGTCTGCGGGCTGGAAACCAGATGGGACCCACTGAACCCTCACCATGAGGCCGGAACAAACAAGGCGCCCCGCTAGCCCACGCAAGACCGACTGCTGGGCTCCTAGGACAGTCTTGGCCCTGACCTTTCAAAAACTGGGCAATGGCCACCTCGGAATCACTCACCAGGGTAACCCTGGCATATTCCACAGCCATCGCCAGCCTGCTCCCCGAGGCCAGGGACTGCAGCTCGACAGGTTGTTGGCTTTGCGCCCGCCACCGTCACGCTACGTACGACCTGAGCCCCAGGAACTCTGAAAATCCCCCCATTCTCCAGGAGGGCCCATGATGGGTGCCATCACCAAATAGCACGAGCCCCGGCCCCTCCCACCACCGTCTCAGCAGGACAGGGGTAGCCCTCTGAAGCCGCAACTCCATACACATGGTCTGGAGGCGGGCAACCGGAGCACGCCACGGCTCAGCTGCAACCGTCTGCAAGACCACCTGGGACTCAAGGTCAGCCACCGGCGTATGTTCCAACCCCTCCTCCCTGAGCCAACAATGGGCCCCTGCCGCAAACGGGCATGCCAGGCCCCTAGGCCGAACCTGCCAATGGAGGAACCCCCAAAAGGTCTGCAGAAGCCTCCATTGCAACCGCCACACCGCCAGCCGGAGCCAGGCCACAAACATCTGCAGGTGGGCCACCTCATGTGACCACACCATCCGAACGACGAGGTCCAGCCACTTCCCCCAAAACGTCCAACTGGGTGGTCGGTTCAAGGACACTCTTGGGGCTGACAATGAACCCCTCATGCCCCAGGGCAATGACCGTATTACCCGTATTATCCCGTAGGTACCCCTTATCATAATGGACCAAAAGGAAATCATCTAGGTAATGCACCAGGAGAACATCGGGTGGCAGCACCCGCTCCACGATCCGTGCCAGTGTCTGCTGGCATATGAAGGGGCTATATTTCCAGCCAAATGGCAGCCTGCCCAACCCCACCACCCGCCCACTAGGACCGGACCGCACGTGAAAAACCGTGTGTGCCAAATCAGGGAGCACAAAACTGCAAAAGGCATTCTTGAAATCAATATGGGTGCCGTACAACGGCACCCCCTGGTAGAAAGTGACCAGCAGCTTACTTAATTGCTCCCATGACCGCAGCGAGAATCTTGGGGGGCTGCATCCATCCAATCCATTCTGTTGAACGCAACGGAGTATTAAAGAAACCTTCTCGGAGGTTTTGGCTATCATGAATGGCCAAAAGGTCGGGGGGAGATCCTCAGACAAGTCATACAGAAGACACTGGCGTTTCAGAACCCCAACAAACTTGGTAACCTCATTGGAAACCCAAGGGGGGGCCCCAGGCCGGGCGTTGCCCCGGCCGTTGACCCAGGGAATCTCCACATCGAAGTCCCTCAACTCCTGTCCATAGAAATTAGGCGGCACCGCCTGCTCCCACATGTCTTGGGGGATGACGTGGCTACCAACTGGACCCAAGCCATTAAGCAAGATATCCGGGTTCACCTTACCCGCCCGTGGGGTAGGGGAGGTAGCGACGTTCAGGAGGGCGCTCCAGTCCTCTCGCTTCAGGCCCTGGACTGCCTTAACTAGGGTGTGAGCCGCCGAAGTCACGCGAAAATCCTCAGCCGTATCGAAAAGAATCTACAAATAAGGTAAGACTCTTAACGAGCACCAAACGGCTAACGCGCAGCTCCGCCGAAAGCCATCCAAGGTGGGGGGTGCAGGCCTTAAGGATCTCCAGGAACAGGGGGCCGTCAGAGTCCCCCCCCCCCATTCCACAACTCGGGCTGAGGTATAGGGTCACCGGGGAGGGTCGAACAAGCCCTCCGGACCGTGCAGCCAGCCGCGCAAGGTCAGCCAAGCTGGGGGCCGACAAGCCTGTGTCCTGCGCGACCTTCGGGCCGATCCGCCTACGCTTCGCTGGCGCTCCAGCCTAGGCATTGGTTCTGGCCCCTCCAGCACCCCAAGCCACACCGCTCCCGCCTGCATGAGCCTTGCCCCCCTCCGTTGAAGGACCCAGCGCCAGCGGCGCACGAGCCGTGTGCGCCTGTAGATGCAGGAGACTGCCCACCATTCCAGAGGGCCCCCGCTGCGCTTGGAGCACCGGTCGTGCGTCCGGGCGCTTCCCCGTGTGCCCCCCCTCACAAGGGGGCACCTAGAATTGAGAGCGCGATGCAGTGGTTCCGATCCGGGCTCCAAGGGTAAAGGCGGACCACGGCTTGGCAAGGTCGACCCGGCTGACCACCCCCCCCTTCCTCAAACCCGGAGCTGTCACTAGAGTCGACCGTAACGAAGGCTCCTGCTCCCTGGATCCGGGGGGGGGGGGGAGGGCGGAGGGTCCATGGTATGGGCGGGGGCTCCCCAGGAAGACCTGGTGGCTCTGGGATGTCCGGACAGCCCCCCCCCCCCAGCGGCCTTCGGTGCAGTGGGGGGGGGGGTCAAACATGTCCTGCGGCCAAGCGGGGGGGGGGGTGGAATGCTGCCGCTGGTAGAGGGTAAGCCTCCGATGGGAACATATTGGGGGCCCAGACCTCCAAGTGGGTAAGCACCCCGGTTGCCCCCCCCCCCCCCCGAGCTGGCCTCCATAGGCAATTGAAGAGGCCCTACGACTGCCACATCTCTGTACGCCTTTGCATATTGCATGGCGGTCCAAACACTGCGCCAGCGCCCCCACCATAGGAAAAAATGAAGCTGAGGGTGGCGAGCGTAACACGCAGCGCTGCCACCCTTGCGCAGAGAATGCCAACGGCAGTGTCTCCAAGGTGTAGAGATGGGAATCTGGCGGGCCGGCGCCTGGACACCAAGTCGACACCTCTCTCCCCCCCCGCAAGAACAGAGCGGGGCCCCCACAACCGCACGCCCACAACGCAGACCCCGACAGCCCACCCAGTGGACGGGCAGTCGGGGGAAGAGGAGCGCAAGACCCAGAACGCCCCACGCAACGGTCGCAGGCACCCCCCCGGGGACGCCCTGCCGCCGCCCTCACAACCCCAAGCCAAGTAGGGGGGAACCGGGACCGGACCGCCCCCCCCAAGCACGCCAGACGGAGCACGGGACCGGGGCAGGACACGCGGAGGGGCACGGACCACATGGAACGGCCCTACCAGCGCCCAGTGCCGGGACCACGCGAGATGCGCGCGCCACACCACCCAGCGGGGAGCGGACACCGCGAGAGCGCGAGCGCACACACACGAAAAGGACACGCGGGGACCACCAGAAGGGCAACCGGACCGAGCGCGCGGAACGCACAGACCGCATGGAATGGCGTACCAGCGAGCGAGGATAAGGGACACCCGGACGGGACGGCCCGCCACACGCAGCGCGGAACACGCGGGGCGGGAAGGGGGAAGAAGGGGAGACACAACACCAGGTACCAGCCCGAACCCCCCCGAACCGGCCGCGAGCGCCGCGCACACACAGACGGGACACTGCACCCGCCAAGGCAGTAGTGGCGCACAGCGCCCCGCCCCAACCCCTAGGCTAGGCAGCCTCCGCGCCAGCCCAAGGGGGTCCCACTGGCGACAAGCCAGTAGCACGGGCCCGGCGGCGCCGGTGCCCCGGGCGACCACGCATTAGGGGGGCGACGCAGTGGGTAAGCGCCCGCGGCCACGGCTGCGAATTGATGCACTGACCGGGGAGTGGCGAAACGGGGACGCCGGGGAAGGACGGGGCTCCGAGCTCTGTGAACCCGGGGGACTCCGCCAGCAGGCAGGAGGTGCGTCTTGGAGGGCCCCCCACTAGGGCCCGGTGGGGAGGATATCACCTGGCCCGACCAGGTGGCCCCCCGGGGCCGAAAGGCGTCTAGTACCCGCAAAATCAAACCTCAAAACTCAAACCCAAGGTGTAGAGCCCAAGACTTCCAAGGTAGGTAGATAGGTATCTTCGGGAGCTTGGGATGCCTCCTTTGACGGTGCAGGAAGAAGGTCTTACCAAGGGGACATCCTGTCCCTCCCACTGCCCTAGGTCAGGTGCCTCTTAAGCCGCTTTCGCAGGTGCTTGGGAAGGCAGTGTCGCGGCCACCAGGTCCAGGTGTCCCAGGTGAAAGGGTGTCCCCACATGTGTCCATGGGTAGGTCCAAGTGCCTCCTCTTTTTGGCGGCAGCTCTGGGGGCTGCCCAGCCGTGTGGAGTATCTGTCACCACAAGGGCTATTGCTCCCGCTTGTCTACGGTACGACCGCTTCACCCTTGTGGCTTGAGTTGCGGGGCCGCTCCACTTGGCAGGCGACCCCCTCCTGGACTTCGTACCGGCTCGCCTGTCACCGGTTGCTTCAATGGCTCCGGGTGACGTTTGCCATGGTCCCTGATGCAGCCTGGCCGGGCTCGGACCGGTGGCCTTGGAGTACCGCTCCTGTTACTGGCCCGGTGGGTCCGCTGGGTCGCCCCAGCGTGTCCGACTCATGGGGTGTTGGTTGTTTCCTGTCCCTCGACCGCCCTACGTGTGTGCGGTATCCTGGGCCACTTGGCTCCTGTTCACTGGTGTGCCTGCTCGGTGCGTTGCGTTGCATCTGCGGTGTCCTGGGCCACTTGGCTCCTGTTCACCAGTGCGCCCGCTCGGTGCGTTGCTTTGCTTGTGCGGTGTCCTGGGCCACTTGGCTCCTGTTCACCGGTGTGCCCGCGTGGTTTGTCGCGTTGCGTGTGCGGTGTCCTGGGCCACTTGGCTCCTGTTCACCGTTGCGCCCGCTCGGTGTGTTGTGTTGTGTGTGGGGTGTCCTGGGCCACTTGGCTCCTGTTCACCAGTGTGTCCGCTCGGTGTGCTGCTTTGCGTGTGCGGTGTCCTGGGCCATTTGGCACCTGTTCACCAGTGTGCCCGGCGGTGGTGTCCCGTCCCTTTGGTGTCCTCCGTGCTTGTGCGTGTGCGGTGTCCTCGCCCAGGTGGTGCCTGTTCACCGGCGTGCGCGCTGTGTGCGGTGCGCGTGTGCCGTTGGTGGTTGTGTCTCTCTTCCTCCCCCCTAGATGTTTTTGTTTTTTTGTGCCTTCTCGTTTTTTTTTGAAAGAATAAGTAAAAAAAAATCAAAAAATTAAAAAAGAAGGGGGCGCGCGTACACTGTAGGCACAGGCATGGGCAACTGGTGCAGTGGTGCAATAGTGTCGTGTTCTCTGGCGTGTGTCGCCGGTGCTTTGGTGGCGGCCGCGGCCCCAGGGGTGCGGCTCGGGCGTTCTGATGTACACGGGTATGGGTCAGGGTGGGTTTGGTTAGGTGCCTCTTTGCTTTAGGTGCTGGCTGGTTAGGTGGCCGTGTGGGGTGTGGGTGTGGGCTGTGGCAACGTTGCTCC
Organism: Eutreptiella sp. 'Long Island Sound 2002'; assembly: GCA_964036045.1. Taxonomy (NCBI): domain Eukaryota; phylum Euglenozoa; class Euglenophyceae; order Eutreptiales; family Eutreptiaceae; genus Eutreptiella; species Eutreptiella sp. 'Long Island Sound 2002'. The sequence goes on from OZ038381.1 coordinate 111,159,416, forward strand.
CTCGGCGGGCCTGGTTAGGAGTCAAGGGTTAGCGGTTTTGGGGTGTGGCTCGGGTTGGATTCGTGTTGGGGCTTTGGCTGGGTGAGGCGGTTGTGACGGTTGCGGGCTTGGGCTCGGTGTCTTTGGGCGTAGAGGTGCCCGTTTGCGTGTGCGTTGGCGTCCTTCGGCTTCTGGTTCGTTTGGTGTCCCCCAGGCGGGGCCTGGTGTGGCGCCCCGCGGCGGTGGCTGGCTGGGTAACGGGGCCAGGTGGCGGCGCCGCTGGCTGGGGGGTCAGGCGCGTCGTGCTGTGTGGCGCGCAGGGCTCCCGGGGTGCTGTGGGCGCCGCCGGTGTCGGTGCTCCGACGCTTGTGGGGTGGTGAGGGGGTGTGTGTGTGTGGGGTTGGGCATTGGGTGATGTCCCACAGGCGGATGCCGTCTCGCTGTGTCTCCTGGAGGGTCTCTCGATGGGGGCCTGAGGACATACGGGTGGTCCTGGGGCGCGGGGAGGTTGCGGGGGTGGACTCCCAGGGGGTGGAGCGCATCGGCCAGCATGGCTTCCCATGCGGCCTGCGGCATCCACCCCCCCGCCGGCTGGAGGCGGCAGTTTTCCACCGACCCCTTGCAGGGCCGGTGGACCAGGCCCTCGAGGCAGGGCTCTGCCCGGGCCCACTTTCGCAGCTCCCAGAGCTGCGTGTGGGTCCAGCGCCGCCACCACTGTCCCTGGGCGGGGCCGCGGTCTTGGGCAGAGGAGTGGGCGTGGGTGGGTGTGATGGGGTCGTGGGGACTGGTGGCGGTGGCAGGCCTGGGGGATTCCTCGTAGTTCTGTGCCGTGGGGGTGCGCGGGGAGTGGGGGCACGGGCGGATGTAGACTCGCGGGTATGCGCGCACGGTCTCCGCTTCGGGGTTGGGTTGGGACTCGCGGTGGCGGCGGTAGCGGGCCATGTGCTGTATGTGGGCTAACATCGAGGGTTGGTAGGGGGGCGGGGACGCTGCTGGTGGACCCTGGCGTCGTTCTGGCTTGGTGGGGGGCGCTCCGTGGGCCTGGGGTGTGGGGTTTGAGAGGTGGCAGAACGAGGTGCGTTGTGCTTCGGCCGCGGCGCGCTCAGCCATGAAGGTGGTCGTGGCGGTGTCGGTGACAGTGGGGGGGCGCCGTGCTGGGCGCTGCTGCCTCCGGGCCTGGGGCGGCTGGGGACGAATGTCATAGAGGATGTCTCCGGGGGGTCGGGCTCGCGCTGCCGTCTTGGCGCTGGGCTTGGGCTTGGCTTGGGTTTGGCTGCGGGTTGCGGTCGTGGCGCGCTGGCGGGTCTGGGTGGCTGTTTGGCGCCGGTCTTGGGTTTCGGCCGGGTTGCAGGTGCGGGCCTCGTCGGGGCGTGGGCCTTGGCGGCGGCGGGGTTGCTCGCGGTGGAAACGGGTTTGGGGGCCCGTTTGGGAGGTTTCCCCTGCAGCTTGGGGGGTGGAGTGCCGGATGAGGACGTGGTGGTGGTGGTGGATGAGATGGTTGTGGTGGTGCGGGTTGTGGAGTCGGAGGCGGAGGGGAGGGCTGTGGGGGACGGCGGAGGGCCCTGGGCTTCAAGTGCGGGCGTAGGATGCTGGGTCCTGCAAGTAGTGAGAACGAGGGTGCGGGTTCGGGCACCGGGCGTGTGCGCGCGCTTTCCCTGGTGACCTGTGCGTGCTGGTGCTGGTGTGGTGGCGTTGTCTCGGCTGTGCGGGCACGTGGGTTACCCGGGGGGTGTCCATATCTGCTCCAGGACGTGTGGGTGCGTTTGTTGGAGGTAGTCGAGGGTGCGGAAGAAGCATCGCTGGATGCCAGGCATGTCCTCCTCCGTGAACTGGGCGTAGTTTTGGGTGGGGGTGTGGGGGCCCGGCCACAGCAGCGCCATAAGGCAGGCTGCCACCATGTACGGGCAGAGCTGTAGGGTGGTGGGGCGTGGGGGGGTGTGTCCCCTGCGGTCCGGGGGGGCCTCCCTCTGCTAGGGGCGCAGCGTGACCTTCCACAGCCACCGGTCCGTGGGGATCCCCCAGGTCCGTTGGGTCCACTTGGCAAGGCAATACATCGCCCTACCAAGGCCCTGGTTGCCGCTGCGGACCGAGAGCAGCGTGTCCAGGGACATGCGTTCCCACGTGCCCCAGATGTGGGGGTCGTCTGGCTCGTCCTCCCTGGCGTACGTGTCGAGGCCTGGGTTGTGTGGGGGGGGGGCGTAGTCGGCTGGGAGGAGGGAGTCGGTGCCGTGCACCACCCAGTGGCCAGTTGGTGCGTGGTAGTGGGTGGCGGAGAGGGTGTAGTGCAGATTGTACATGAGGGTCATGTACGTGGAGGGGGCTGACTGCCGGTCGTCGGGGGTGGGGATGTCCCCCGGGACGTGGTGCCTGAAGTTGCTCAGGGAGGCCATCCGGGCTACCCATGTTTCCCGCTCCCACTCTTTGGTGTTGCTGGGGGTGGCGCTGGGTGGGGGATGGGCCATGTTGGGCTCGCGGTAGCGGGTGCGGCCCCGGGTGTCCTCCCGCTCCGGCACAGGGTGTCCGACTAGGTGTCGCCCCCAGTCCATGGGGAGCACCCAGATTTGCTCCCCCGTGGGGGGCGGCCTTTCGCCGTCTGGGGTGGCGAGTGGGGGGCGGTCGTGTCGGGCGACGTGGAGGAAGGCGTCGAAGAGGAAGTCTCGGACGCCTTCCCCCAGGGTGGCTGCCTGGACCAGGATGGTCGCCTGGATGCGCTGGGTGGTGCCAGAGGTGTAGTCCCCGAGTCCCCGGAGGGGCTGCCGTACCGCTGCGGGGTTGTGCAGGGCGTAGGGTTCGGCCGTTGCGGCGGCTGGTGGTGCGGGATGTGATGGGGGGGGTGGTGTGGGTTGGGGGGGGGGTGGTCGTCGTTGTCGCCTGTGGGGTCTGGTGATGGGGTTTATTGTGGCGGCCGCGGGAGGGGGGACTCGCCGTGGTGTGTGTCGGCGGGGGCATCGACATCAATCGGCTGGTGGGGGCTGCCCCAGGTTGCGTCTGTGGCCTGTTCTCGGGGGGGGGGGGCGCGGGGGGTGGTGTGGGGGTGGCACTGTTGGTGGTGGGGGGGGCGGGGGTGGGTGTTGTGCTGGCTCGGGGTCTGGGAATCCCTGTGGGTCGTGTGGGTGTTGCGTGGGTGCGCAGTGCGGTCCTTGCGGTCCCTGGCTGGTTGCAGTGCCGAGGTGTGGGTTTGAGGCGGCCGCATGGGTGTCCGGGTGGGGCCGTGGTCCGTATGTAATGGGTGGCTGCCGGTGGATGGTGCTCGCTGGTATGGGGTGTGGTCGGGGGGGCTGCTGGTAGTGATGGGGCGCTCCTACTAGGCACTGGTGTTGCTGGTGTGCGTGGGCGGCTCCCCGCGGGTCCATGGGGGTGTACCGTGGCCCTTGTGATGTGGGCCCGTGTAGTGGGGGCGGTGGCTGGTGCTGGACCGCGTGGTGGTGGTGTTGAGGGTGTGCTGGTTGTGTGTGGTACCCCGGCGTTGGTGGGTGTGGTGGTAGGGGCTGGTGGTGGTGGTATACATGATTGTGTGGTGAGGTGATGTGTGCCATGTGGGGTGGGTGGTTCGTGGGACCCGGTTGTGCTGGGGCGTGGTGGGGATGTAGCTGGTGGTGGTCGCTGTAGTATTGGGGCATGAGGGGGTAGGGGTTGGGAGGGACGGGGTTGTGGTGGTGGTGTTGGTGGTGCCATGTCCCCTGGCTCTGCGTGTATGGTGGTCCTGGCATGGTGTGGACGTCTGCGGGCGGTGGTGGCTGGCTGGGCTGCAGGGTTAGGGTGCTGCGGTACGGTAGTGGTGGTGGGCACTGGTGGGGGCGGTGCTGTTGGTTTTCCCCGGGGGTCTGGGCGTGGGGTGGTGCGGTGTTGCTGGACCCGGGCCCTGGTTGGGGTGTCGCGCCCTGCTGGCGGGCGCGCTGGCGGGCCCCCTGACCTGTCTTGATCTTCTTGGCCTGGTGGGTGTTGGGGGCGGGTGAACCCCCCTGTCCCCGTGGGGCCGACGGGGAGCGGGCGTGCCTGCGGTGCCCCTCTCGGAGGCGCGCCTCGAGGCCTCTGACGTAGGCGCGCTGGTCCGTGAGGCCCATCCGCGTGGCGGTGGCCTCGTCGGGGGCGGCCAGGTGGGCGTCCCGAAAGGACGCCCAGCCCTCCGGGGGTCTCAGCTGCGTGGGGTGGGGGTGGTGTGCCCGGTAGAGGAGTGCGCTGAGTGGGTAAGAATTTCCTTTCCGTCGGCCAAGGGCGGTGTTGAACCGGCGGCAAGTGATTCGGAGGTAGGCTGCTATCTCTTGTGGTGCCGTGTCCGCCCACGCTTCTGGCGTCAGGGCTGCTGCTTGGGGGGCCGGAAGCTGTGGGTCTGAGAGGTGTAGGTCACGGTGGTGGAGGTATAGGGCGAGGAGGACGTGGCAGGCCGCCATGTTCAAGCCGCCCCCGCTGTGCCGTAAGGGTGGGCTGTGGGGGGGCAGGGGTGTGCTGCCCGTGGCCACGGCTATGGTCCATGCGTGGTCTGCTGTGTCCGCCACGTAGTACCCTCCCAGGTGGTCCTGAAGGGTGTCGGTGAGTGGCCCCAAGAAGCTGGGGTGGCTGGCGGGGGGGGGGTGCGGCTGGGGCCGCGGGCCGCTCGCGGTGGTGGGGGTTGAGGTCCCCGCGATGGGGGCAGTGGGTGAGGCGGTGCGCGGCTCCCAGGCAGACCCAGTGGTCTGGGTTGCAGGGCAGGGCCGTCTGTGGTAGCGCTGGCGTACGAAGAGGGGGCATGCGGTGGCTGGCGGTTGGTGGTACCTGTGGACTGACGGTGGCGTGGGGGGATGGGGGCTGGCGGCGCGCGCATGCTGGTGGGCGTGTATGCGGTGCCTGTGGTGCCCGTGTGTGCCGTGCCAGTGTTGTGCTCGTTGGATGGTGTGTAGGCGTGGTGGGGGTCCCGTGTTGGTATGTCATGGGGTAGGTTCTCATGGTTGGTAGAACACGAGCTTGGGGAGGTGGGCTTGGTCTGTTTGGGGCAGGCTTGCTGCATGCTGCAGGTATTTGTGGGTGCGGTATGTGAGCTGCTCCGCTGTCTTGGCAATGGCCGTCCGTTGCATGTGCTCCGCCATTGCCTGGGGGACCTTTGTGTGGGTGCGTAGCAAGGTGTAGACGGCTTCCGGGGCGAGTCCCCTGCGGACTGCCTCGAGTACCTCCGTCTGCTTGAAGATGGTGGCGAGTTGCTGGGTTGCCGGGGACCGCGTCAGCCATCCGGCGTGCTGTGCGATGGTGTGGGTTTGGTTCCAGTCTGTGAGGGTGTCCAGTCCTCGGTACAGGGGGCACCCCTTGAAGTGGTCCCAGGTTTCTTCTTCCGCGTGGCGACAGATGCATTTGGTGTATCTGGCGGGGACGTGGATCGAGCGGCGTGCGTACCATCGGTGGTATCAGGTGAGGAGGGGACGCTGTTCGAGGGCGAGTTGGAGTCAGGGTTTTTGTAGGTGCGCTGGGAGGCTATCTGGGCGTAGGGCGGAGTAGTGGAGGGGGGTGTGGACGGAGTCTTCGAGGCGTCGGAGGAGTTTCGTGTTCGCCGGGAGGCCCAGTGTGGTGGCCAGCTGCTGGATGGGTGTGGGGTAGTGGTACTGCTTGTCTCGATCTGTGTACGGCGTGTCCTCGGGCATCCATTGGGGGGGTTGTGTGGCCGAGGGTATCGGGGGTAGGTGTTGCAGGTGGCTGTGGCGTGGGGTATCCAGTCGTACATGTTCGAGCCCTGGGGTGTGGCTGGTGCTCTGGTGTTTGGCATGCGTGTCTGCGCGTCCGTTGCCGTATGTGTAGCGGTGTGACTCCTGTTTGACGATGTGTAGGGTGTCCTGGGGGTGCATGCGCCTGAAGGTCATCCATAGCCCCAAAGCTTGTGTGGTGAGGACGGATTCGAGTGCTATGTGGAGGGGCAGGTCCGCGAGGTGCCTGGTGAGGAGGCTGTCGACCGTGGCGTCCACGACTACCCAGATGTTGCGGGGCTGGACCGTTGCGGGTGGTGGTGTGGCGGTGACGGCGTCCGCCAGGGGGCGTAGTTCGCCGTGGGAGGACGCCCCAAAGATGGTGGCCCTGGTGTGATGTTCCACGTGGAGGCCGTTCGCACGCCGGGTGATGCGCACGGAGGCACAACCGACCGCCGGGGTGCGTTGCTGGGTGCCGGATGCGTCAGTGAAGTAGATGATGTCGGTGTCGCTAGGTATGGGTAGGCGGGCAATTCCTGTGGGGTGATAGACGTAGACGGGGTTCCCTTGGGCGGTTCTGGTGGTGATTTGCGTGGGTTGCAGTAGCGGCGCCGCATGGACGCCTATCCCCTGGGTGATGATGGCCTGGTCTCGTGGGTTGAGGCGGAGGAGGCCTCTGCCCGGGCGCCCCTGGGTGATATACGCGTACATCAGGTGGAAGAGGTATCCTGTATTGGGGTGGAACTTCTGGCACGCGATGGTCTGTCGCCGTTCCTTGTCGTCTTTGTCCCCGCGGAGGGTGGGGCAATTGTGCTGTAGGGGGCGCATGGGTGCCTTCTGAGGTCCTGCTCGGTGTGGGTCGCAGCGGTCGTACTCCATGGCTACGCTGTCCGGGTCTGCCCGCTCGTTGGTGAATGTCCATGTCGCCGTGGGCCTTCGAGTCCAGGCTACGTGTGCTGCGTGGTCCTGGGGTACCATGTGAAACCAGGGGGAGAGCCATGCCTGCTGGTCGGCGGTGGGTGGAGACGAGGTGTAGCAGGGGCCACAGAGTGTCGAGGGCTGCCGGGCCGCAGTGGCTTTTGCAGGTTCTGGCTATGATGAATGGACAATAGGTCGGGGGGAGATCCTCAGACAAGTCATACAGAAGCCACTGGCGTTTCAGAACCCCAACAAACTTGGTAACCTCATCCGAAACCCAAGGGGGGGCCCCAGGCCGGGCGTTGCCCTGACCGTTGACCCAGGGAGTCTCCACATCGAAGTCCCTCAACTCCTGACCATAGAAATCAGGTGGCACCGCCTGCTCCCACATGTCTTGGGGGATGACGTGGCTACCAACTGGACCCAAGCCATTAAGCAAGATATCCGGGTAAACCTTACCCGCCTGTGGGGTAGGGGAGGTAGGGATGCGCAGAAGGGCGCTCCAGTCCTCTCGCTTCAGGCTCTGGACTGCCTTAACTAGGGTGTGAGCCGCCGAAGTCACGCCACAATCCTCAGCCGTATCGAAAAGAATCTACAAATAAGGCAAGCCTCTTAAGGAGCACCCAAGGGCTAACGCGCAGCTCCGCCGAAAGCCATCCAAGGTGGGGGGTGCAGGCCTTAAGGAACTCCAGGAACAGGGGGTCGTCAGAGTCCCCCCCCCTCCCCATTCCACAACTCCAGCTGAGGTATAGGGTCACCGGGGAGGGTCGAACAAGCCCTCCGGACCGTGCAGCCAGCCGCGCAAGGTCAGCCAACTTTGGGGCCGACGAGCCCGTGTCCTGCGCGACCTTCGGGCCGATCCGCCTACGCTTCCCTGGCGCTCCAGCCTAGGCACCAGTTCTGGCCACTCGAGCACCCCCAGCCACACCGCTCCCACCAGCATGAGCCTTGCCCCCCTCTGTTGAAGGACCCAGCGCCAGCGGCGCGTGAGCCGTGTGCGCCTGTAGACGCAGGAGACTGCCCACCATTCCAGAGGGCCCCCGCCGCGCTTAGAGCACCAGGCCTGCGTCCAGGCGCTTCCCCGTGTACCCCCCCTCACGACGGCGCCCCTAGAATTGAGAGCGGGATGCAGTGGTTCCAATCAGGGCTCCAAGGGGTAAGGCAGACCACGGCTTCGCAACGGCGACCCGGCTGACCCCCCCCCCCCTTCCTCAGACCCGGAGCTGTCACTAGAGTTGACCGTAACGAAGGCTCCAGCTCCCTGGATCCCGGGGGGGGGGCGGGGGGTCCATGGTATGGGCGGGGGCTCCAAAGGAAGACCTGGTGGCTCTCGGCCGTCCGGACAGCCCCCCCCCCCAGCGGCCTTCGGTGCAGTTGGGGGGGGGTCAAACAGGTCCTGCGGCCAAGCGGGGGGGGGGGTGGAATGCTGCCGCTGGTAGAGGGTAAGCCTCCGATGGGAACATATTGGGGGCCCAGACCTCCAAGTGGGTAAGCACCCCGGTTGCCCCCCTCCCCCCGAGCTGGCCTCCATAGGCAATTGAAGAGGCCCTACGACTGCCGCATCTTGGTACGCCTTTGCATATTGCATGGCGGTCCCACACATGCCAGGGAGAAGGGTAGAGGAAAGGGTAAAGAGCAACGAAGCCACGAAGGAAACAGGGGGTAGCCAGCAGCCGAGCAAGGGGCGCGCGCGGGGAAGGGGGCACGGCAGGCACACGGCGAGCACAACACCGCACCGAGACACCGGAGAGGGGAGCACCAGAGGGACAAGAGAAGAGCTGCACCACGCACCACGACACGCACCGCACAGACACCACACACACCGCACACACCCAACGAGCCCCGGCAGTCCGCCCAGAGGACGGGCGGCCGGGGGAGGGGGAGCGTCTGACTCCAGACGCCCCTCACAACGGCGGACGGCAACCCTTCCGGGGACGCCCTTCTGCCACCCCCACAGCCAGCAACCCTGGCCCGCAAGGGCGCATGCTGTGGGGCCGGTGCTGGGTCCCCACGCCCGCACCGACCGCACCCGGGACACACGGGTCGCGGAACCCTGGCTGCCCGCTCCAGACGACGGGCGGCCGGGGGAGGGACAGCGCCTGACACCAGGCGCCCCTCACAACGGTGGCAGGCCAACCCCCCCGGGGACGCCCCCCCACCACCCCGGCGGCACGCAGCCCCCACAGGGCATGCAGGCCAAGGGGACAGTGTTGGGCCCCCACACCCACACACCCGCGCCCACAGCACGTGGGTGGCGGACCCCAACAGCCCGCCCAGTGGGCGAGCAGTCGGGGGAGGGACGGCGCCTGACCTCAGACGCCCCTCACAATGGTGGAAGGCACCCCCCCTGGGGACGCCCTTCCGCCACCCCCACAGCGAGCAACGCCAGCCCGCAAGGGCGCACGCTCTGGGACCGGTGCTGGGTCCCCACGGCCGCACCGACCGCACCCGGGACACACGGGTCGCGGAACCCTGGCTGCCCGCTCCAGAGGACGGGTGGCCGGGGGAGGGACAGCGCCTGACTCCAGTCGCTCCCCACAGCGGTGGCAGGCCACCCCCCCCGGGGACGGCCCCCCACCACCACCGCGGCATGCAGCCCCCACAGGGCATGCAGGCCAAGGGGACAGTGTTGGGCCCCCACACCCACACACCTGCGCCCACAGCACGTGGGTGGCGGACTCCAACAGCCCGCCCAGTGGGCAGGCAGTCGGAGAAGGGACAGCGCCTGGCCTCAAACGCCCCTCACAATGGTGGAAGGCACCCCCCCCGAGGACGCCCTTTCGCCACCCCCACAGCGAGCAACGCCGGCCCGCAAGGGCGCACGCTGTGGGGCCGGTGCTGGGTCCCCACGCCCGCACCGACCGCACCCGGGACACACGGGTCGCGGAACCCTGGCTGCCGGCTCCAGAGGACGGGCGGCCGGGGGAGGGACAGCGCCTGACACTAGACGCCTCTCACAACGGTGGCAGGCCACCCCCCCCGGGGACGGCTCCCCACCACCCCCGCGGCACACAGCCCCCACGGGGCATGCAGGCCAAGGGGACAATGTTGCGCCCCTACACCCACACACCCGCGCCCACAGCACGTGGGTGGCGGACCCCAACGGCCCGCCCAGCGGGCGAGCATTCGGGGGAGGGACAGCGCCTGACCTCAGACGCCCCTCACACTGGTGGAAGGCACCCCCCCCCGGGGACGCCCTTCCGCCGCCCCCACAACGAGCAACGCCGGCCCGCAAGGGCGCACGCTGTGGGGACGGTGCTGGGTCCCCACGCCCGCACCAACTGCACCCGGGACACCGGGTCGCAGAACCCTGGCTGCCTGCTCCAGAGGACGGGCGGCCGGGGGAGGGACAGCGCCTGACACCAGGCGCCCCTCACAACGGTGGCAGGCACCCCCCCCGGGGACGCCCTTCCGCCACCCCCACAGCGAGCAACGCCGGCCCGCAAGGGCGCACGCTGTGGGGCCGGTGCTGGGTCCCCACGCCCGCACCGACCGCACCCAGGACACACGGGTCGCGGAACCCTGGCTGCCCGCTCCAGAGGACGGGCGGCCGGGGGAGGGACAGCGCCTGACACCAGGCGCCCCTCACAGCGGTGGCAGGCCACTCCCCCCGGGGACAGCCCCCCACCAGCCCTGCGGCACACAGCCCCCACAGGGCAGGCAGGCCAAGGGAACAGTGTTGGGCCCCCACACCCACACACCCGCGCCCACAGCACGTGGGTGGCGGACCCCAACAGGCCGCCCAGCGGGCGGGCAGTCGAAGGAGGGACGGCGCCTGACCTCAGACGCCCCTCACAATGGTGGAAGGCAGCCCCCCCGGGGACGCCCTTCCGCCACCCCCACAGCGAGCAACGCCGGCCCCCAAGGGCGCGCGCTGTAGGGCGGGTGCTGGGTCCCCACGCCCGCACCGACTGCAACCAGGACACCAGGTCGCGGAACCCTGGCTGCCCGCTCCAGAGGACGGGCGGCCGGGGGAGGAACAGCGCCTGACACCAGGCGCCCCTCGGGACGGTGGCAGGCACCCCCCCCGGGGACGCCCCTCCGCCACACCCACCGCGAGCAACGCCGGCCCGCAAGGGCGCACGCTGTGGGGCCGGTGCTGGGTCCCCACGCCCGCACCGACCGCACCCAGGACACACGGGTGGCGGAACCCTGGCCGCCCGCTCCAGAGGACACGCGGCCGGGGGAGGGACAGCGCCTGACACCAGGCGCCCCTCGCAGCGTTGGCAGGCCACCCTTCCGGGGACGGCCCGCCACGACCCCCGAGGCACGCAGCCCCCACAGGGCATGCAGGCCAAGGGGACAGTGTTGGGCCCCCACACCCACACACCCGCGCCCACAGCACGTGGGTGGCGGACCCCAACAGCCCGCCCAGTGGGCGGGCAGTCGGGGGAGGGACAGCGCCTGACCTCAGACGCTCCTCACAATGGTCCAAGGCACCCCCCCCCGGGGGATGCCCTTCTGCCATCCCCACAGCGAGCAACCCCGGCCCGCAAGGGCGCACGCTGTGGGGCCGGTGCCTGGTCCCCACGCCCGCACCAACCGCACCCGGGACACACGGGTCGCGGAACCCTGGCTGCCCGCTCCAGGAGACGGGCGGCCGGGGGAGAGACAGCGCCTGAAACCAGGCGCCCCTCACAACGGTGGCAGGCCAACCCCCCCGAGGACGGCCCCCCACCACCCCCGCGGCACGCAGCCCCCACAGGGCATGCAGGCCAAGGGGACAGTGTTGGGCCCCCACACCCACACACCCGCGCCCACAGCACGTGGGTGGCGGACCCCAACGGCCCGCCCAGCGGGCGGCCATTTGGGGGAGGGACAGCGCCTGACCTCAGACGCCCCTCACAATGGTGGAAGGCACCCCCCCCGGGGACGCCCTTCCGCCACCCCCACAACGAGCAACGCCGGCCCGCAAGGGCGCACGCTGTGGGGACGGTGCTGGGTCCCCACGGCCGCACCGACCGCACCCGGGACACACGGGTCGCGGAACCCTAGCTGCCAGCTCCAGAGGATGGGCGGCCGGGGGAGGGACAGCGCCTGACACCAGGCGCCCCTCACAACGGTGGCAGGCCAGCCCCCCAGGGGACGGCCCGCCACCGGCCCCCGCGGCACGCAGCCCCCACAGGGCATGCAGGCCAAGGGGACAGTGTTGGGCCCCCAGAACCCACACACCCGCGCCCACAGCACGTGGGTGGCGGACCCCAACAGCCCGCCCAGTGGGCGGGCAGTCAGGGGAGGGACAGCGCCTGACCTCAGACGCCCCTCACAATGGTGGAAGGCACCCCCCCCGGGGGACGCCCCTCCGCCACACCCACCGCGAGCAACGCCGGCCCGCAAGGGCGCACGCTGTGGGGCCGGTGCAGTGTCCCCACGCCCGCACCGACCACACCCGGGACACACGGGTCGCGGAACCCTAGCTGCCAAGCTCCAGAGGATGGGCGGCCGGGGGAGGGACAGCGCCTGACACCAGGCGCCCCTCACAACGGTGGCAGGCCGACCCCCCCGGGGACGGCCCCCCACCACCCCCGCGGCACGCAGCCCCCACAGGGCATGCAGGCCAAGGGGACAGTGTTGGGCCCCCACACCCACACACCCGCGCCCACAGCACGTGGGTGGCGGACCCCAACAGCCCGCCCAGTGGGCCGGCAGTCGGGGGAGGGACGGCGCCTGACCTCAGACGCCCCTCACAATGGTGGAAGGCACCCCCCCTGGGGACGCCCTTCCGCCACCCCCACAGCGAGCAACGCCGGCCCGCAAGGGCGCACGCTGTGGGGCACGTGCTGGGTCCCCACGCCCGCACCGACCGCACCCGGGACACACGGGTCGCGGAACCCTGGCTGCCCGCTCCAGAGGACGGGCGGCCCGGGGAGGGACAGCGCCTGACACCAGACGCCTCTCACAACGGTGGCAGGCCACCCCCCCCGGGGACGGCTCCCCACCATCCCCGCGGCACACAGCCCCCACGGGGCATGCAGGCCAAGGGGACAATGTTGGACCCCCACACCCACACACCCGCGCCCACAGCACGTGGGTGGCGGACCCCAACGGCCCGCCCAGCGGGCGGCAATTCGGGGGAGGGACAGCACCTGACCTCAGACGCCCCTCACAATGGTGGAAGGCACCCCCCCCCGGGGACGCCCTTCCGCCGCCCCCACAACGAGCAACGCCAGCCCGCAGTGGCCACGCTGTGGGGCCGGTGCTGGGTCCCCACGCCCGCACCGACCGCACCCGGGACACACGGGTCGCGGAACCCTGGCGTCCCGCTCCAGAGGACGGGCGGTCGGGGGAGGGACAGCGCCTGACACCAGGCGCCCCTCACAACGGTGGCAGGCCGGCCCCCCGGGGACGGCCCCCCACCACCCCTGCGACACGCAGCCCCCACAGGGCATGCAGGCCAAGGGAACAGTGTTGGGCCCCCACACCCACACACCTGCGCCCACAGCACGTGGGTGGCGGACCCCAACAGCCCGCCCAGTGGGCGGGCAGTCGGAGAAGGGACAGCGCCTGACACCAGGCACCCCTCACAACGGTGAAAGGCACCCCCCCCGGGGACGCCCTTCCGCCACCCCCACAGCGAGCAACGCCGGCCCGCAAGTGCGCACGCTGTGGGACCGGTGCTGGGTACCCACGCCCGCAACGACCGCACCCGGGACACACGGGTCGCGGAACCCTGGCTGCCCGCTCCAGAGGCCGGGCGGCTGGGGGAGGGACAGCGCCTGACACCAGGCGCCCCTCACAACGGTGGCAGGCCACCCCCGGGGACGGCCCCCCACCACCCCCGCGGCACGCAGCCCCCGCAGGGCATGCAGGCCAAGGGGACAGTGTTGGGCCCCCACACCCACACATCCGCACCCACAGCACCTGGGTGGCGGACCCCAACAGCCCGCCCCAGTGGGCGGGCGGTCGGGGGAGGGAAAGCGCCTGACCTCAGACGCCCCTCACAATGGTGGAAGGCACCCCCCCCCGGGGACGCCCTTCCGCCACTCCCACAGCGAGCAACGCCGGCCCGCAAGGGCGCACGCTGTGGGGCAGGTGCTGGGTCCCCACGCACCGACCGCACCCGGGACACCGGGTCGCAGAACCCTGGCTGCCTGCTCCAGAGGACGGGCGGCCGGGGGAGGGACAGCGCCTGACACCAGGCGCCCCTCACAATGGTGGCAGGCACCCCCCCCGGGGACGCCCTTTTGCCACCCCCACAGCGAGCAACGCCGGCCCGCCAGGGCGCACGCTGTGGGACCGGTGGTCGGTCCCCACGCCCGCACTGACCGCACCGGGGACACACGGGTCGCGGAACCCTGGCTGCCCGCTCCAGAGGACGGGCGGCCGGGGGAGGGACAGTGCCTGACTCCAGTCGCGCCTGACAGCGGTGGCAGGCCGGCCCCCCCGGGGACGGCCCCCCACCACCCCCGCGGCACACAGCCCCCACAGGGCATGCAGGCCAAGGGGACAGTGTTGGGCCCCCACACCCACACACCCGCGCCCACAGCCCGTGGGTGGCGGACCCCAACAGGCCGCCCAGCGGGCGGGCAGCCGGGCGAGGGACGGCGCCTGACCTCAGACGCCCCTCACAATGGTGGAAGGCACCCCCCCCGGGGACGCCTTCCGCCACCCCCACCGCGAGCAACGCCGGCCTGCAAGGGCGCACGCTGTGGGGCCGGTGCTGGGTCCCCACGCCCGCACCAACCGCACCCAGGACACACGGGTCGCGGAACCCTGGCTGCCCGCTCCAGAGGACGGGCGGCCGGGGGAGGGACAGCGCCTGACACCAGGCGCCCCTCGCAGCGTTGGCAGGCCACCCCCCCAGGGACGGCCCGCCACCACCCCCGCGGCACGCAGCCCCCACAGGGCATGCAGGCCAAGGGGACAGTGTTGGGCCCCCACGGCCACACACCCGCGCCCACAGCACGTGCGTGGCGGACCCGAACAGCCCGCCCAGTGGGCGGGCAGTCGGGGGAGGGACAGCGCCTGACCTCAGACGCCCCTCACAATGGTGGAAGGCACCCCCCCCGGGGGACGCCCTTCTGCCACCCCCACAGCGAGCAACCCCGGCCTGCAAGGGCGCACGCTGTGGGGCCGGTGCTGGGTCCCCACGCCCGCACCGACCGCACCCGGGACACACGGGTCGCAGAACCCTGGCTGCCCGCTCCAGAGGATGGGCGGCCGGGGGAGGGACAGCGCCTGACACCAGGCGCCCCTCGCAACGGTGGCAGGCCACCCCCCCGGGGACGCCCCCCCACCACCCCCGTGGCACGCAGCCCCCGCAGGGCATGCAGGCCAGAGGGACAGTGCAGGGCCCCCACACCCACACACCTGCGCCCACAGCACGTGGGTGGCGGACCCCAACGGCCCGCCCAATGGGCGGGCAGTCGGGGGAGGGACAGCGCCTGACCTCAGACGCCCCTCACACAATGGTGCAAGGCACCCCCCCCGGGGACGCCCTTCCGCCAACCCCACAGCGAGCAACGCCGGCCCGCAAGGGCGCACGCTGTGGGGCCGGTGCTGGGTCTCCACGCCGGCACCGACGGCACCCGGGATACACGGGTCGCGGAACCCCGGCTACCCGCTCCAGAGGACGGGCGGCCGGGGGAGGGACAGCGCCTGACACCAGAGGCCCCTCGCAATGATGGAAGGCAGCCCCCCCAGGGGACGCCCTTCCGCCACCCCTACAACGAGCAACGCACCAACGCACCAACGCACTAGCCACAGGACATCCGCACCCCACCCCCGCTCTTAGGCACAGCGACACAACAATGGCGGAACCCGCGGCCCCGATCTCCGACGCTGGACGCAGCACACGAGGTCATCAGGGCGCTGGGACTCAGAGACGGCGAAGGAGACCCCCCACAAGGGGACGCGGGCACGGACTCCGACCTGGAGGCAGTACCGGAGCCCTCCAAGGGAAGCGCGCCCGCCCAACCTGCGCCGCCGGCGGGCAGCGTGCCCACCCTCTGCCCCGCGTGGAAACGGGGCCACTGCACCGGCGAAGGCTGGTGCCCCAAACAGCACCCTCAGCCCGGCCCCGATGACGGAGCGCTGCCCGAGGTGGAACCCGCGGCCTCATGCGCCGCCCTACGCTACAGGGTGGCGCAGGGCCGGATCCTGGATGAGACCGCACGCGGCAGCGTGAACATCCAGCAGGCCGTTGACCGAGTCACCCACGCGGAACAGGCGGCAGTGGCCTTGCACACCCGGGGCCGCCACGGCGGACCCGCAGAGGGGATCATTGTGGAACCCTCGGGAATGGTGCTGGTCCTGGCGGCGGACATGGTCTGGGGGCTGCTCCACGCATCCCGTGTGCGGCGGGCGCGCCCACAGTGGACCATCCAGGTGTACACCCCCCCCACGGGCGTGGCCCTTCTCCACGTGGGCGGTGCTCGCCGTCATGTGGTACCTGGCACCGGAGGACGCCCCCACAGGGACGGCGGAGGAAATCGCCCGGGACCTCCACACCTGGCCGGCCGACCAGGATTACCCCTGGCGCAGGCCCCAGGGCGGCCTCCCAGTGGCACCCGCGGCAGAGGGGCTCAGCCTCGCGGCAACCCTCCAACGGCACCCCGACAAGAGGGCACGCCACTTCCTGCAGACGGGCACGGTCCCGGCCGCCCCGCCAGACTCCGAGTGGCGATGGGGGGCAGGGGAGGCGCAACCGCTGCCGGGCCCCTGGGCCCTTCCGTTGTGGTATTTGCCCATGGGCACACTGGCCAACGCCCCTCAAGCCGTCAAGGGGGCTTTCCCGCAGCCGCTCCTCCCCGGCGTGGCCCTTCTCCGTAGCCTGCAGGCGGGGGCGGCCTGGGTACGGTTGAAGGAAGGAGGCGGCCGCTCCAGCCCCTATTTCCCTCCGGTCCAGGGCCAGGCGCTGCTGCACGCTGGGGGCATGGGGACCGTGGAATGGGGGGCCGTCGTGCCCGGCACGGCGTGCAGGTGGATCACCGCGGCCGCCCCACAGCCCATGCGATCGCCGCCGGCGTGCTGCCGCCTCCTACGGACGGTCCCCTCTTTGGCCTCCCAACACGCCTTTACGAGGGACGTATGGAGGGCCATACTGAGCCACATCAGGGAGTGGCTAACGAACCCGGGTGCACGGTACCCGCCGGGGCAGGTGCTCGAACAGCTCACGGCCCCCACACCCGGGGTCCGCCACGCCCTGCACAGGGCGTCGGCTCTCACGGAGCAGCTCAACGACGAGGTGCTAGACCTGGCGCTGGAGCCGCTGCGGGTGCTTTACCCGCAGACCCACATCCCACCCGCGGGCACGTACAACAGCCTAGGCCGCCTGGGGTTGCAGCGCCGCGGCGAGGCCGCGCGGCCGGGAGGCGTGGTGGAACAGTGGCTAACGCTCCGCAACCCGTCCGCCGCGGAAGGCCACTGGTACCTACACCAACTCCTCTTCCTACCACGGGCGGCCCTGGAACACCGCTGGCAAAACCTGTACCACACGTACCCGGAGCGCTGAGGCGCGCAGGGCTTCCCGCAGCCAGTCCCACCCGCCCTCTCGCCGGGGCAGGGCCCGGAGGCGCTGCAGCAGGGCCCCCCAATCGACAGGGCCACCACAGTACAACAAAGGGGACGCGACGGTGCGGATGGTGCCGAACCGGACGTCACGAACTGCGGAGCGGTGGCCTGGATGGCAGCCTGCAGGCACCTCGCCCGAGATACCACGGGGCTCCGGCAGTACAGACCAAGGGACCGCACGGCGCTGGCTTCCACGGTCGCGGCCGTCACCATGGCTCCCGTGGCGGCATGGCCGGCGCAACTGCTGCCCCACGTCCCCTGCCGGGACACGCAGCCCCGCCGGCCGGCCGCAACGCACGCGCCGACAGCACCCGTCACGGCGGAGCAGCTATACGTCGTTGCGCCGCCGCTGCTGGCGGACGGCGGGGAGAGCTTCGTCCACCACCACGGCCCGGCGCAGATTGCGGGAAGCATACAAGGGCAGCAGCGCGATGCACCACACCCGTGGCACGCCAAACTCCGGGGGTGCACCCGCGTTTGGGATGCGGGCGATGGCACACCCCCTCCCGGGCCTCAGCAGGGGGAGGCACTGGTACTGCAGACGGCAGGCTACCAGGCCATCCTGCACAGCCACGCCGGAGGGTACCGGTCACATGTCCTGGCCGGGGGCCGCTGGACTGTCTGGCACAGCACCGCCAGGCAAGGGGCATTCCCGCCCCTGCCCCACGTCGACTGGCAGCAGGGGCCCACCAAGGCCTACTATATGTCGGCGGACCCCTGGCCGCTGGCAGTCCTGCTACACACCATCTGCGCCCCCAACAAGAGGCAGGAACCTGGATGGGTCAACCCCCCCGCACTGGTGTGGAGCCCCGACCAGGAGGAGCATGTACGTGCCGCGTGGCAGGGAGACGCCATCAGTGCCACGGACGTTCCGGACCTCTACGCGGGGCCAATCACGCACGCCCGCCCGGCGGCTACCCTGGCGGTGGCCCAACAGGGACAGCAGAACCCGCAGTGGATGGTCTGCATGTTCAGCCCGGCGGACGCGCACATCATCGTCTGCGACCCCGAGCGCCTGCCGGGGCCCGAAGCCGTGGTCCGCGTGGCAGACTGTACCCGCATGATCGTCAAGGCGCTACGGGAGGGCAAACACCACGCCCTCCTGCTCCAGGTCAGGCTGAAGGACAACGCCCGGGCAGCCAGGCCAGGGGTGTGGCCGGCAGCGGCGCACCCCGCCAACCTAGAGCTCCAGCTGGCGGTCCCGACCACAGTGTACCACTGGCTACAAGCCTTCCACGACCTGCGATGGAGGGGCAAACCCGACCGCCAAATCGGCTCCACGCACTGGCAAACGTGGCTGCAAGCAGACGCGCAGCGCAATGCCATCCGGAGTCTCGGGCCCGCGCCCGCGATACGAGCCCTCGATGCGGCGGCCCCGGGCCGCACGATGGCGCCACACACGGTTCCACTGGCCAACCTGCCCTTTGAACCAGCGACGGAGGGCGCCATTCAGAAGTCGGTGCCGCTCCCCCCGGCGCAAGGGGCCACGGAACCAACGAAATGCCCCCTGTGTGCAGACAAGTACTACACAAGCGGGGCAATGCTGGAACACCTGGCAGCCCCGGTGGACGACAAGGAGGCGGCCTCCAACATCCTGCAAGGGAGGGCACTGAGGTCCCCATGGCACGCCCTGTACGCCCGGCGCCCCCCGCCCCAGGCGGCCGACCACGCAGATGGTGATGAAGAGGCACCCGGGGCGGCCCCGGGGACCGGCGGTGCAGCCCAACCAGGGTCCATCCCCGCGAGGCTGGCCCCCCCCGCCCCCCTGGCTCCCCCGGCCCCCCTGGCCCCCCTGTGGGCCCCGCTGGGAACGGGCTCGAACCCCATGGCCCTGGCGCACCCGGATGCCCTGGCTGCGCCGGCGGACCCAGCGGCGATGCCGATGCGGGATAGTTGACTCCAGGAGGACAAGGCGGGCGACGCCCTATGGCTCCTCCCATGGAACCTGCGCAACGGCCTCGTACCGCCAGACCGGTCGCTCCGCGACACGCTCCGGCGGTGCCGGGGGCCGGCGGCCTGTACCGACAAGGAGCACCTCATCACCGGCATGCTACCCCAGGAGGGGGGCTTTTCCATCATGCTCCAGGAAACAGGGATCGCCACCCGGGCGCAGGAGATGCACGTGGCCGCGGCGCTCCGGGGCAAGGGGTACACCCCCTTCTTCAGCAGCCGGCTGGCGGAGACGGGAGCCACTTCCACCTCGAGAGGGGGGAGCCTCCTCACCGCGGTCAGCAGCAAGTACGTGGCGGAGCACGAGGTGCTCACTTTCACGGAAATCGTCCCCAGGAAGGCCGCGGCCCTGGAGATCCGCACGGACGGGGGAGGCCTCACCCTCATCAACGTCCACGGGCCGCAAGCAGGCTGCTCCCCGCGGGCGGGACGGGCGGCGTTCTGGGCCGACATACAAATGTATGCCACGGCACGCAGCCTCGGTGGGAGACACCCAGTGTTCATCGCCGGCGACACCAACAATTACATGGATGCCACCACCAACCCGGCCATGGAGCTCTTCCGCGCGGGCTGGGAGGCCTGCGGTTTCCGGAGGGCCACGGCAGGCGGTGAGGAGCACATGACCCCCACGCTCCACCCGTCCCGGAACAGGGTGGACACCTTCCTGGTCAACGAGCCCCTGCTGCCGTGGTCCCTGCGGGAAAGCGTCTGGGCTCGCGGCAAGGCACACCCCCAGTTGATCGGCTCGGACCACCTCCCGGTCCGCCTGGCCCTGCCGGGCCTCCTCAGCGCAGCGGGGCGCGCGGCGGTGCCCGCCCCCTACAGCCACACGCAGTGCCGCCTCCTCCCGTACGACGCCGAGGCCGCGCCCGTCCAACACTGCCTGTGGGCGGCGGTCACCGCCGCGCAGGATGAACCCTCCCTGGCGCTCTGACTGGGTCCCGCAGAGCAGCACGCCTACGGGTCCATGCCCGCGGCCGCGGTGGACAAGGTTTTCGAACACCTCCACGCGACGCATGACGCCCTGGCGCGTGTGGTGGGACACCGGCAGCCGTCCCCGGCAGGGACGGACCCGGCGGAGGGGGACCCCCCGGAGAGCCGAAAGCGGCTCCAGGCGGCGGTCCTCCGCTATGACACCCTGGCAGCGTGCGCGCCGGCGGCGTACCAGGCGGACGCGGCACGGCATGGTATCTGGTCCGAGGCGGCGCTCCGGCTCGCGGAGGAGCTGCGGGGTGCGTCGAGCGGGTACCGCCCGACCACACAGGGCCAGCTACAGGAGGAGCTGGAGAGGCAAGCAGCCGCCCTCGAGGAGGACATTCGCCAACTCCGCGCACTCCTGGCGGCAGACCACAAGCGCACCATCAAGGACTTCTGGCGCCGCCACGCCCCCGACATCGCCCAGCGATGGAAAGCCGTGCGGGGAGCCATAGAGGTAGAGGCCCCGGGCCCGTCAGGCCTCTGGAACGTGCGGGTCCCCAACACCCAAACGCTCCTCACGGAGGCCCACGACGTGATGTTCGCAGTTGGCGCCCTCTGGCGAGAACTGTATGACAAACACCGCGTGGACCCCCAAGGCTTCCAGGCAGTCCTCCGCCGCCATGTCCCCCGGGTCCCTGAAGGGGCCTGGACACAGGTCCAGCAGTACTCCATACAGGACCTGCAGTCCGCCCTGGACAAGGCCGATGGCAAGGCCCCAGGTCCCAACCACGTGGAGGCCCGTTTCATCAAGGCCCTCCTGGCACCCGTCCAGTGGCTCCTGGTCCACTCCTACCGGGCCATCCTCCGCGGCGCCCCGCCGCCAATGCACTGGAAGTACGCGCACATCTGGCTCAGCCCCAAGGTACCGGGCTCCGCCAGACTGGACGACTACAGGCCCATAGCCCTGGGCCAGCTGGACATGAAGCTGCTCACGGGCCCCCTCACCCAGCGCATCACGGAAGTGCTCACACGGCACGGAGTGGTCAGCGACTGGCAGCAAGGGGCCCTCCCTGGCTCCAACACAGGCCCCCCACTGTTCGTGGCGCAGCGGCAGCTCCAGCGGGGAAGGCCCAACTACGTTTTCTCCTTCGACGCCCGCAAGGCCTTCGACACCGCCCCGCACGGCGCCCTCCACCTCATTCTGCGCCACCTCATCCTGCGCCACCTCTCCGTGCCGCCAGAGGTCATCGACCTCCTGCTCTTCCTCCACACGTGCGCCAGGCTGCGCATCATCACCGCACACGGGCTAACGCAGCCTGTCCACATGCTGCGCGGCGTCCGGCGGGGCAACCCCGAGAGCCCCCTGCTGTACGCGCTCCTCCTGGAGCCCCTGCTCAGGGCGCAGGGGCACCGCCTGCGCCTGCCGGGAGGGGCCGAGCACGGCCTCATCCAGGCCTACATGGACGACCTGCTGGTGGTGGCCCACACGCTGCAGCACTTTGTGGAGGGCGTGGAGGCAGTGGCCGCGTACCTGGGGATGATGGGCATGGAGCTCATTCCCTGCACGTGCGCCATGGCCACCACGGAGGGGGTCCCGGGCCTGCAGCTGCGCCTGTGTCCCCACCTGGAAAACCCATGGCACTGGGTACCAGCGGCGGACTCCGTCCCCTACCTGGGACTCCAGCTGCAGCTGGACGGGGAGTTCTCCCTGCAGCGCAAGCACCGGCTACGCCTGGCAGCGGTGCACCACTGGTGCCTCAACACCCTCGCGCCACCGAAAGTGGTGTAGGATGTCATCCTGGCGATCCTCGGGGGGGTGACACAGTACGTCGCCCCCTTCATCGCCGACAACTCCGACACTGCACGCCACCTGGACCACATCACGGTTCAGGTCGCGAAGGACAGGGCGCGATACGCCTTCGACGCCTCGCAGGACAGCCTGCAGGATGACCGGACCCTGGGGCTCACACGGGTGCCAACGCGGTGCCAGCAGGCGGCGGTGGCCCTCGTGGGTACACTCGTCCACCACCGCTCAACCTCCGTGCGCGCCGAGGTCACCAAGATGTTCTGGGAAAAAGCCGGCGCGCACGGAATATGTCCCGAGGTGCACTACCCCGTCCCGGAGTTCGCAACTCTAGCGGGGGGTGATTGGGTCCACCGCATACCCCGGGCCCTGACCCCCTGGGACCGGGGCCGTACAACCCTATTGCGTGCCCCAGGGCGGCCCATGTCCAACTACAGTCCCCGCCGGGCAACATCGTCACGCTGCGCACCGCCAAGCTGCGACACCGCGACGAGTGCCCCCTGATGGTGCCGCACACAATGCCGTGGCATGGGCACCACGGGCCACGCCACCCCTTTCCCGACAACGACGACCCGTGGCCGACAGCGGTGCGAGAATCCCTCAACCAATGCGCCGATGAACACCTCCACTATTGCCGCCGTGAGCAGGAGCCCACCAACCACCCCGGGTGGCGCGACGCCTTGGTCCACCTCTTCCACACCACCGGCAGGCGGGACCCCCGCCTGAGACTCGTCCACCCCACGAGGGCTAAGCAGAACGCCCAAGCCGGCCGAAGGGTGACCCCGGACGGCCTGCACCTCCACGTCGGGGGCTACAGCCGCCAGGGGCGGCCTATCCCCCCCCACGCCGGGGGCGGCGTACCACCCGCCGGCAGCCCTCATGTACATCCTCCACGACGCACTCGCGGAAAGCGAGCACCAAGAGCCTAACGCGGATGTGCCATGGCCCGAGCCCCTGCGCCCCCGGCCCCACGCGCCGACGCCGCTGTGGTTGGTGACCACGGACGAGCAATGCACCCGAGCAGCGGGGCAAGCGCAGCTCCGGGCCGAGTGGGTAATAGTGCAGGTGGGGGCAGGCCAGCCCAAACCCCGTGGACTCCCCCGTGGCACCGCCCTGCTGGTAGCTACGGGGGTGCCGCACGACCCACACATGGCAGTGCATGCGCTGGAGGACCAGCCGGAGGACACGGGACACCTGGTGGTGCACCAGCGCGGAGGCCTGCCGTGGCCTAAGGAACACGTGACGGCACTTCGGTCCTGGGAAAGCACGATCGCCGGAGCGGAAATCCGGCTGTACGACCACCCGGCGATCAGCCCCGGCGACACCAGGGCGCTGAGCGTGGACCAACTGACCCCCAGCCACCCGGACGTCCGGTGGCAGTCCGCTGACCTCAACGTGGGGTGGCTCAGCCCCAAAGGGTACTACTGGATCTCGGAGGCCTCGGGCCACACCTCTTCCGAGGCGTCAGGGGGCGGACCCTGCAAACACGCCACCAGCGTCGCTCTCGCCGCCGACCTCACCTGCACGTGGGCAGTGGCCATCTCGGGCACGGTGCCCGCCGGGGAGGGGGTGGCCGCCTCCCTCCCCCTACAATACGGTGCCCACCGACCATGGGTCCACACGGTGGACGCCGAAGTCATCCTCCACCTCCTGCGGCACGCACATCGCGAGCGGATCACGGGGGTCCCCGCGGGCGCGGCGAAGGTGGTCAACCAGATGCCCCTGCGGTGGCTCCGGGACAGCTTGTGCGCGCGAGGGCGACACGCCGGGCACCCGTTCTGGTACGTCCGAGCCACCTTGCACCACAGTGACGCCCTACTGCACAAGGCGGACTGGGCGGCGTCCCAGGACACCGTCCTGCAGAACACGCCCCCGGACCCTGGCCACGCCCAGCTCATTGTCGCCGGCCGTGACAGCCACCTCGATCTACGGCCCCCCACGATGCGGGGGCTTGGCGAGGTCGCGCAGCAGGCGCAGACGGACCATGCGCTGACGCACCGGGGACAAACACCTTTGGGCGCGGCCCACGCCACAGCCTATGTCCACGCCCGGGACCTCACCGCGGCGGCCACCAACCGCCGGGCGCTGCGGGCCCGAGACGGCCACACGCCGGTGCAGCGCAGGCTCTGCGTCCGTAAGGAGCGGCTCTCCGGCGTCGCCGTCATCCCACAACCGTGCCTCCTATGCGGCGGCCCGGAGGAGACCCCGGTGCAGATGCACGTGGGGTGCGCCCACTCACGGCTCCTCTGGCCCCACTACCGCCAAACGGTACACGAGGCGGCCCGCCACCTCCCACCCGGGGACAAAGCCCTGTGGGTGGCCTCGTGGCGCTCCGCAGGCGCCACATGGACGGAAGTCTTCTGCTCCGGACTGGTGCTCGAGGACGCAGAGGCGCAGCTCCACGCCATAGCCCGCTACGACCCGCCAGGAGGGACCTCTGTGGACGATTTCCTCCACCACATGCTCCGGCTGGGGGACTTTGCATGGGAGCTTCGCAACCACCGGCTGGAGCAACTCCTCCGCGAGCCCCTAAGCGCGGCGGCCCGGGCGCACCGATGGCTCACCGCGGCGGAGGGCGACCACCCCCCCCCTCCCCCGCGCCCTGAAAAGGACTTCGTAGCCTCCCTCCGTGTCTTGAATGGCACTCTGGAGTGCCCGCCACAAGAGGGCCCCCACCCGTACCAGCACCTGCCGGGGGGGTTCCTGAAGCACCTACAAGACGCCCACTTCCCAGCGTGGACCATCGGGCGCGGCTCCATGACCGCGTGGGAGGCAGGCATATTGGGTGAAAATTGGGCGCGCGAGTGAGGCCAGTGGTGCGCCACCACGCGCGCCCCGGAGACCCCTGCACAACGATACGCCGCCATCCCGCTCGAGGGATGGGGGCCGGACACCCGGCCGAGACCCACCCTGATCCGCGGGGCGGGACCTGACCACCCGTTGGACGCGGCGACGGGGGAATGGCTGCAAGCGGCCCCGGGGCCGCAAACAGGATCGACTGGGGACGTGTCCTCACTCGTCAGGACACCCGTCCCCCCCCGCATCGTCCTTCACGCCGCCAACGTACTCCGGGCTACGGAGATACGCAAATGGGGACACGCCGCGACCAACGTCCGGTGGCACCCCCCAGAGGACGGGGCCGCCAAGCTCGCCGTGGCGCACTTCAAAGCTGGGGGGCCGGTATACGACGACGCCCTGTCCCGGCTGGGCGACACCCAGGGGCCCTTGCTCCTCATGCTCCCCACCGACATTGCAGCCGCGCTGCGCCAGGAGCTGGACGGCTGCGAAGGGCTGCGAGTGGGATGGGAGGCAGTCGCGGACGGCACCCTACTGGCCCTCCTCTACCGGGACGCCACGAACGGCTGCCAATGGGATGCGCTGGCGCCCCACCTCACCGGGCGCCACGTGTACATGGCAACCCCCCCCCAGGGGCACCCCCGCCCGGTGTGGGACGACCCCATCGCTGCCTTCCACGACCACGGCATTCTCCCAGACGACACGTGGCGGGAGGTCCAGCGGAAGACGCTCGGCAGGGACTACCGGCGCCGCGTCCGCGCCCGCCTGCTTGAGATCCAGGACCCCCTCCGACAGAGGTGGGACGACCTCTGGCTCCGCCATCTCGACCCTTGGTCGCCGCCCTCCCACCTCCCACACACCTGCCGGCTCTGCGGGGAATGTGACACGATGTCCTCCGCAGCGTTGACAGACGCCAACAGGTGCGCGCGGTGCGCCCAGGTGGCCGCGTGCCCCTGGCCCGAACCTCCCGCAGGCCCGCGCAGGGGCACAGAGGAGGAGGCCCTGCACCGGCGCATCGAGGGGGCACACGCCCGCTCACACGAACGCGCGGGCCCCGCGGGCGCTGCCCTTCTGTGGATCCACGTGCACCTGCGGGACCCCACATCCGTTGCGCACCTGTCGCACGTGTTCGCGCCCTGACCCCCACCCGCCGCCGCCCTTTGCAGAGGCCGCAGTACCATGCCACGCCGACTGGGGGATGGGCCGGGACATGCCAGGGCCCGCAGCAAAGCGCAGGAGGCGACAGTCCGGGGCCTGGTGGCGGACGCGGTGGCTGAGGCGCACGAGGCGCAGGCTGCCGCACGGCGTGACCTGACGGGCAGTGCGAGGGCTTTCCTCAACGAGACCGCCCTCCCGGCTGTCCGCGCCCTGAAAGGAGAAGGGGCCCCTACGCTGCTCCCGGTGATGCACCGGATGGTGAACGCCGTCCAGCCGGGGCTCATCAGCCCAGAGGCGGCCCTCTACGGGGACTGGATGGAGTGGCACGAGTCCAACCGGTCGGGCCGGCCCCTGTCCATGGGGGATACCCTGCGGCTGACGGGAGTGGGGTCTGCAATGTCCCTCCGCAGCAGCGCTCCAGCCCTGCTGCACGCCCTCACGACGCGCTACCCCGGGGACGCGGTTCCGTACCTGAACCAGGCGCGGGCCACATACCGAGGGGGAGTGTCCGAGCTGGATGCGGCGCTCTACCTTCTACACCCACCGGACGAGGACCTGGAGGTGGGCGAAATCACGGTGTTTGTGGAAGGCGCGGACGAGGCACCCGCCCGCCCCCGGCCGACCATCCCGGTGTACGACGGCACCAGGCCGACCCCCCCGTACGCCATCGTAAGCGAGGCGTTCCCCAGGGAGCCCATCTGGTGCCCCGCCCTTCCGCCGGCGACGCACGCGCCCCGCAGCTGGGCCAACCTGGACCTGTCCCCCCCCCTCTCCAGAACCAGGGGTGCCCACCACAGGGGGCAGGTCCTCTGGCAAGAGTGCCCTGGCATCCCCCTGCTCCTCCTTGTCATCGCGACCCGCGGGGACCCCGAACGGGTCCTGGGGATCACCCCCACCCACCTCTATGGGGCAGCGGCCGTACCCCGCCCCCCCCTCCTGGCGCCCGCGGCGCGGGACGGGGTACACACCTTCCTGCGAGCACAGGAGGTCACCGCCGTTACGGGGGTCCACCTAGTGCGGCTCCCCCCGGCACCATCCGACGACCCCCGGGGGCCCAGGGCCCTGGGCCCCGCCCCAGACTGGGAGCTGTGGCGCGACGCGTGGGCCGCGTGGCTCCCCCGCCTCCCCTCCCAATGCCGATGGATGGCCGCCGGCCCCCGCCCGTGCAAGGCTGACGCCACAACCGGCCCCTGCCACCCCCCCCCCCCCTCCCCCCCGCAGAGCACCGCACGGCACTGCCCACGGCACGGCACTGATGCACCAGGAGGTAGTGGGAAGGGTGCACCTGCCACCACGCATGCCTACCAGGATAACAGTGATGGCAGACTCCGATGGGTCCCCCCAGCGGGACGACCGCCACCACCGCCGGTCCCGCTCCCGCTCCCCGGTCTCCCCGGAGTGGACGGGGGAGACCCCCGCGGAGCGCCAAGAGCGGAGGCTGGCGGAGGCGGCGGTGCTGGTCGGGCTGCCGGCTGGAGTCTGAGCCAGCCAAGGTGACCGCCCCCGCCGCCCAAGCAGCAAGCCCTGCCGCCCCGCCCCGGGAGGAGGCCCCAGACGCGCGGGAAGCGGAGACCGCAGCCCCAGTGAGCCAAGCCGCGGCCCCGACCCCGGCCCTCGGCACGCCGCCGACACGTGGGGTAGCCCTGGCGCAGGAACCGGGCGCATCGCCGAGGGCTGCCGCAGCCGCAGAGGCGAGCGGGGAGGGCGCGCGAGGGGTTGCGACCGCGGCCCCGGCGAGCCGCGCCACCGCCTCGGTCGGCCACGCCGCGGCCCCCAGCATGCCGAGAAAGCAGGGGAAGGATCCCGCACAGGGCAATGGGCGCCTCGCCGGCGGCCGCCGCAGCAGCAGCAGTGGGCAGGGTGAGCGCGAAGTACCGCGCCCACGCCAACCCCACCCCCACCCACACCAGTCCCCCCAAGCCGTTCCCCCCCAAGCCCTTCCCCCCGGGGCAGGCGCGGCACGTCCGCCCCCCGGCGCCTGAGCGCTCGCCGGCGGGCGTCACGCTGCCGCAGCTGCAAAGACAGCTGGACGCCCGGCGCGTGATCCAGGAAGGAGGGGACGGCGCGCAGGCAGAGCTGCGTGCCAGCAACGGGGGCGCGGAGCGGGGGACAGGAGGCGACAGGGGAAGTGCCCAGGGGCGCGCGCAAGGAGCGGGCCAGGGCACGCGCGGCAGGGAGCAAGGGCCCAGCAGCGGAGGGGGACAGAGCGCAGGCATCGGACGGCGCGACTCAGGGCAGGGAGCCGGGAAGGGGCCAGGGCACGGGAAGGGCGCGCAGGGGCGCGCACAGGGCACCGAGGAGCAGGGAGCGGGGCGAGGGACGGTGGGCGAGCGGGCAGGCCCGGGCGTGGGGGACAGGTAGAGGGACCCACGGCACGGGCAGGGCGCCGGAAGGGGGCCCAAGGGCAGGTGCAAGGGCGCCGCAGGCCCCAAGGGACAGACGGGACGGGGCATGGGAGCCCTGGGGGGAGGGCGGGCCGAAGGGAGGGGGGCTGGGGGCGGGGCGCCCCCGCAGCCGGACCTGCAGCCGGTGAGGTGCATCCCCCCCGGCATCCAACAGATGCCGGCGCACCACACCCACCACCACCAGCACCACCACCACCACCTCTACAACATCGACCCCGGCGCCGGCGAGCTCATCCCCTTCCAACCCCCGCGACCCCAGCACCAGCCAACCACCCCTGCGCCGAGAGCGGAGCCGGCGCGGATGGCCTCGGCGGGGGGGGGGGGGCGGGGCGCGGCATCGGCGCCGCAGGCACAGGGGCAGCGGGGGGAGCCGGCGCGAGGGGCAGAGGGGGCCCGGCCCTGGGACCGGGACTGGGGCACGGTCCCGGACCCTCTGGGGGATGAGGCCCTCCCCCTGGTCAGGGAGGTGTACGGGTGGTTGTGCTGGGCCAACCAGGGGACCACCAGGGGGTTGAGGAACCGGCCCTTCGATGCCGTGCTCCTCCGGAGGGACGGAGGAAACCGAGAGGTACCCCCGGGGGGTTGGGCAGCCCCAGAGGACCACGAGAGGGTCCTCAGGTCAGTGATCCGGGCGGCGTGGCCCGACAGGGAGCCGACGTGGCCGGCCTTCCTGGAAGGGGGGGCGGTGCTCCGCATCACGGATGCGGACGCCAACACCTGGCTTCCCCGGCCCTTGCGCAGTGCCCTCGCCCACTGGCGCTACCGCCGGCGCAACCCGCCGCCGCCACAGCCCCAGCCCCCACACAAGCGGCGGAGCAGGTGACGGCCCAGACGGCGGACGCGAGAAAGTGGGGGGGAGGGCGGAGACAACGAGCGCGGGGGGGAACCTACTGCCCCGCAGCCGGCTAACCGCTGACCGCTGACCCTCACAGCCGCCCCCGGCCGGCCAGCGCCGCACGACGACGGCGGGGGGGACGAGGGGCCCCAGCGAGGGCCTGCACGAGGATCTGGCTCTAGGTAGAGGGGGGTGGGAGAAGGGTGCGACCCCCCAGCCGATGGCTGGCCCCCAGGGCCAGGACCGCCATGCCGCCCCCCCTCTCGGCCGTCAGGAGGCGGCGCCAGGGGACCAGAGGGCCCCCCCCACCCCCCCCCCCCCCTCTCAGGCCCAAGAGCAGACGAAGGCAAACCGAAGTAACGGCAGCCCCGCCCCCCCCCCGAAGAGGCCGCTGCACCCGGGGTGCGGGGGCACCACGGCCGAGGCAGGCGCCCGCACGCCCTGCCCGCTGCCGGCCGACGGCGGACCGGCGGCGCCCAGGAAGGCGCAAACGGAGCGGCCCTCCCAGAGGCCGGCCCGGGGAAGACAGGGGCGCGAACCAGGGCAGGTGGGTTCCCCCCCCCTCCCCCCCTCCCCCGCCGCACTGACCCATTGGCGGCCGACCGGGCCGCGCCCAACGCCCGCGGCCGCCCGGCAACCCCCACGGCACGAGTATACCCCGGGGGGGCACGCCGGAAACAACGGATGGCAGGCCGACGCCTGACGAGGCGGGGGGGCGGGGGGGCGGCCCCCCCACACCCCCCCCGCCCCCCCCCCCCCAGCTTGGGAGCCACAGGAGCGGCCCTCCGCCCCCCCGGAGCCGAGGGGGCGCCCCCCCCTCCCCCAGAAGGGACCGCGACGCAGGGGGGGGGGATGCGGCTGGACCTGCACACCGCGCGCCCCAGCGCCCCTAGCCGCCTGCTCCTGCGGGGGTCGCGGGCGACAGGCAAGCCCACACCAGCGCGCCGGAGCAACGCGCGGACCAAGCTTGGGGGCGGCGCACGGCCGCACACCAGATCAGTATGGAAGCCGCGCCCCCCATGACCCTCCCATGACCACAGCCCACTCAGGGAGGGCAGAAGGGGGTTCAGGTCTGCAGGGGCCCCCGGGGGAGTGGTCCACGGGCCGCCCCTCACCCCCCCCCGCCCCGGGGCGGCCCCGCGACCCCGACTGCACGCGCACGCCGGAGGGGAGTGCGCCGACGGCACGAGGGGGGCCAGGATGGGGTACCACGGGCCGCCACCCAGAGGGGGAGCAGGGAGGCCGCGGCGCGACCCCCCCCCCCCCACCCCCCCGACCGGCCCGCAAGCCGCGGGGGCCCCGGCCCCCAACCCCCGAGGCAGGGGGGATGGTCCCCCCTCCCCCCGCCCGAGAGAGGAGCCGGAGCGCGGCCCGCCCCCCCCGCCCGAGCCGGCTCCCACAGGAACCGCAGAGAACAAGCGAGCCCGGGCCAACGCGCCAGGACGCCGCGCAGATCGCGCCCAGTGAAGGAGGGCGAGCACGAACCGGAGGGGTATGGGGGGCCACGCCCCCCTTGGACAGAACGACGCCAGTGACACCCGCTTTGTTGCCTGCCCAGGGAAGGCAGAGGGACGGAATGAGGCAGAGCAACCCCCCGCCCTACAGGCCCCCCCCCGCCGCGCAAATGGGGAGCACGGCGCACGCCCCCCCCCCCCCCCAAGCCCCCCCCCCGGTACACAAACGCCACGGACACGCCCCGCGGCACGCAGCCCCGACAGGGCGTGCAGGCGAAGGGGACAGAGTAGGGCCCCCACACCCGCAAGCCCGCGCCCACAGCACGTGGATAGCGGACCCGAACAGCCCGCTCAGTGGGCGGGCAGTCGGGGGAGGGGGAGCGCCTGATCCCAGACGCCCCTCGCAACAGCGGAAGGCACCCCCCCCGGGGACGCCCTTCCGTCACCCCCACAACCCCAAGCCAAGTAGGGGGAAACCGGGACCAGACCGCCCCCCCCAAGCACGCCAGACGGAGCAAGGGACCGGGGCAGGACACGCGGAGGGGCACGGACCACGTGGAACGGCACTACCAGCGCCCAGTGCCGGGACCGCGCGAGGTGCGCACGCCACACCACCGAGGGGGGGGGGGGGCGGACGCCGCGGGAGCGCGAGCGCACACACACGCAAAGAGCACGCGGGGACTACCAGAAGGGCAAACGGTCCGAGCACGCGGAACACACAGACCGCGTGGAATGGCGTACCAGCAAGCGAGGGTAAGGGACACCCGGACGGGACGGCCCGCCACACGCAGCGCGGGACACGCGGGGCGGGAAGGGGGAAACGGCAGAGACACAACACCAGGTGCCGGCCCGAACCCCCCGAACCGGCCGCGAGCGCCGCGCACACACGGACGGGGCACTGCACCTGCCAAGGCAGTAGTGGCGCACTCCGCCACGCCCCGACCCCTAGGCTAGGCAGCCTCCGCGCCAGCCCAAGGGGGTCCCACTGGCGACAAGCCAGCAGCACGGGCCCGGCGGCGCCGGCGCCCCAGGCGACCACGCATTAGGGGGGCGACGCAGTGGGTAAGCGCCCGCAGCCACGGCTGCGAATTGATGCACTGACCAGGGAGTGGCGAAACGGGGAAGCCGGGGAAGGACGGGGCTCCGAGCCCTGTGAACCTGGGGGACTCCGCCACCAGGCACGAGGTGCGTCTATGAGGGCCCCCCACTAGGACCCGGTGGGCAGGATATCACCTGGCCCGACCAGGTGGCCCCCCGGGGCCGAAAAGCGTCTAGTACCCGCAAAATCAAACCTCAAACCTCAAACCGCATGGCGGTCCCAACACTGCGCCAGCGCCCCTACCATAGGAGAAGATGCAGCTGAGGGTGGCGAGCGTAACACGCAGCGCTGCCGCCCTTGCGCAGAGAATGCCAACGGCAGTGTCTCCAAGGTGTAGAGCCAAAGACTTCCAAGAACTTGTGCTCCAGCCATGCACTGCCCCCAGGGAACAAGTGGTGGCTCGGCCGCAGGCCCTTGGCTTCCGCCCACCGAAGTAGGGCCTCACGATATTGATCAGCCCAGCCCAAGATAGGGCGGGACTGCCAGCCCTCTTCACCAGTTTTGGAATTCCAAAACCGGAGCCATAGCGGCACGGATACGTCCCCCATGCGAAGTCCAGACACCTCACCAACCCGCAGCCAAAGAACCCAGCAAAGCACTGCCACGCAGGCCATAGGCAATGCACCGGGCTG
Organism: Eutreptiella sp. 'Long Island Sound 2002'; assembly: GCA_964036045.1. NCBI lineage: Eukaryota > Euglenozoa > Euglenophyceae > Eutreptiales > Eutreptiaceae > Eutreptiella > Eutreptiella sp. 'Long Island Sound 2002'. Next base: position 111,191,524 of record OZ038381.1, read on the forward strand.
AAACTGTGCGCTCCCGCCGAGGACACACAAGCCCTCTGGGGGCAAATAGGGCTGCAATGCCACTTTAGATGCAGCTTGGGCAATGCGCTTGTGCAGCTGCTGAACCATCAGCCAGATCCCCCAAGATCCAGCCAGGCGGCCCGCACTGCCGCATTATACCCTCGCAACGTGCACTTTCTCTCCCCCGCCTCCGCTCTGGCCGCCAAGAACCCTACCAGTACCCGAGCCAACGACGCCTCTCCAGGGGCCTCCTGGAACTCTGCGATCTTGGCCAACATCTGCACATACGCTCTGTGGGTCCCAGCCCTCCACGATCGGGCAGCCCAAGCATCAGGTCGCTGGGTTCCACCTCGGTTCCTAGCATGCACAAACGCGACCAGATCCAGCTAAAGGAGCACGCACGCCCCCCTGCCGAGTCAAACTGCTCTCCATCGCCGGCTCTCGTGGTTTCGTAGGGCGGATCAACGGGAAACGCGCCCAACACGGTTGGTGTTCAACTCCAATGGGGATACTGGAAATGCCAGTTGCGTGCTGGCATCGCCGCTCCTTTCTGCGTGCATCTTCGGCAATTCGCCGACAGCTCCGAATCTACTGGGATCCATTCTCCGGCACCTGTTTGCCAACTGAGGACGCCGCCGACTTCCCCAAACCTCACATTCTTCAAGTGAAAATCTGTCCCCAGGGCGCCCCTGGCTTCCTCCAGCACGGCATACGGCGACCGGCCTTTGGGCTCATGATCCATTCTACTATTGTACCGTGTGATGTATGCCGTGTGCGGTTTGCAACGCACTTCCCAGACACGGTATGCCAATACATGAGCACGGGGCGGGCGGGGCTGCTAATTGGCCCGTTCATGATCCAGTGGAAGCTGCAGCGGTAGACCTGTCTGCTCGAGGAATTCCTTAAGGGCTCCTACACAAAGGCGCATCCATTGCGCCACCTTGTCCTCCTGGATGAACTCGTCCAAAGCTCCTGGCGTCAATTCCGGTATGCTCTCCTTTTGCTTGATACTGGTACGCTGCAGCTCCATCCGCAGTCGCTCGATCTCCTGCGCCTCAGCCCTCGTGGCCGCCGCCATGCTCTGCACGTCTGCTGGTGCCCCATCGTCGGTGTCCCCCATCCTGATTGGTTGTCACACGCAATAAACGCCACACAAAAACAGAAACGGACAAAAAATTGACTGAAAGTGAGAGGCAAACGATCGTTTGAGCACAAACAAGGGTTCTGCAGGTATGACGGTTTTGTGGAGCAACACGTAGACCCTGACCCTCAAGATGAGCATGGCCGCATGAAAGACAACTATGCAAGGTGCATCGTTGCATCGTGCTGAAGACATGCACGCATCCGAAACATAGGTGTGTTGGCACGCCGCCAAAATGTGTGCAAGATGCAGGGCACAACTTTTGTGCATGTGAATACCGGGTGCGACGCAATGCCAAAGGGTGCAAATCCCTTCCAAGCTTTGGCACATTGAAGCGCCGCCGTAGTGTCTTCTCTTTGAGAGAGCCATGGTGTCAAAAGATCAATGTGCTCTTGTATATGGGCGTTTCTACGGGGGGGAGGGGGGCATTCCGGCGCAAAGTGGAAGATTTTTCAGTTCTGCCGTTTTTCTCAAAAATATCGTGCCGTAGGAGGGGGTTTGTTATACCTTTTCGAAATCTCCAAGAAATGGCCGTTTCGGAAAGTTATGCCTTTGGGGGGAAGGTGGCCATTTTTTTCCGTACCAGACCCGAACTTTTTTGGCGTTTTGGTGTCTGCTCCAACAGTCTGGTCTCGTCTGGTGTGGTTTGTATACAGGGTTTCATGCTGCTTCGCCCGGTGCTCAAACATGTCGTTACTATGGCAAATTTTGGTGCCATGGTAAATGATGCAGATTTCTATGCGGAATCTACTCGTGAAGGTCCTACCCTTCAACTCAACGATGAGGTGTTCATGGCGGCTTTGGCGAGGCGCAGTGGACGTGGCTCTGACGTGATGAAGAGAGTGGTGGACGGCCCCAAACCCCTGCTGAGGCCGACGGACGCTGCAATGGAAATGAGTTACTGCAGTACCACTCGTGTGCAAGAGTTCCTTGGATCGGTGCACCAAAGTCAAAAGTGGAGGCTGACCCGCAAGTATATGGTGGTGAAGAGGCGGTTGATGGTGCTGCTCATCAATGACACGGAAAGTGACGTGGCCATGTACGTGAAGCCACCTGGCTGACCAAGGAGAAACGCGCCCGAACGGAACAAGCAAGAAGCAAGGCATGAGACCAAGCATGCAAGCAAGGTACACCAGAGAAAGGAGGAAAGAGCGAAGGAAGAAGAAGAGCAGGAACAAGGACCAGCATACAACAGAAGAAAGCGCTGAAGAGCATCAGGAGGTAAAGGATAGGAAGAGAGCAAACCGGGATGGAGGACAGGGACAGAGGTCATCGCACCAGGGCACTGAGCGCTGCTCTGTTGCAGATGCCGTAGATTTGCTTGCATAGAGTCGGATACCTGGCTAACCGGGTACCCCCGCTCACAGGATCCGGCTCCGCACAAATCAGTCCAAATCAGACTGTCACTGACAGCTCTGCTGGTCAACCCTGAGATGTATGGTACAACGACTCTAGTAGTTATCCATGAGAAGAGTGCAAACAGAGCGGTTGAGGAGCACACTTGATCCCCTCTAGCGTGCGCCCAAGCGAAGCGCGGGAAGGGGTGGAAGGTTAGGCGGTGGAATATTATGTCGTGCCGGCTGTGTGATTCCTGTGTCTTAGTAAGGGTGCAGTGCCATCTCCTTCAGTGCAAGCACCCTTGACTCCAGCGTCGTTGGTCCCAGGTTCGAACCCCACTCCCTGGGGCGCCGCTCAAGCGGAGCGGCGGCTCGGGCAAAGGCAAGCAGCGGGTGGGGTGGCAGCCTCCCATCGTGCGTGGGCGGTGGTGGGGCGCACTGCTGCAGGTGGCTGGACACATTTTTGTCCTATATGGCACTGTGGATATGATATCTGATGCTGGCAGCTGAAAATTGATGAGAGGTTAAATAGATGCAAAAGCGGGAGGGGCCCCAGTCCCCGGTCAAGCGAGGCCGGTGGGGGGGAGCACTGCTACAGACCGGGTTCAAACTGGCGATCTATGCGATGACAGCTGACGATGGTAACCACTATGCCACACTGCCTCCCATACCATTAAGTCCGGTACAAAGGTACAACGACAAGTAACTACCCATGAAGACAGAACAAATAGGAAGGTTGAAGAGCACACTTGATCTCCTTTAGCATGCGCCCAAGCGAAGCGCGGGATGGGTTGGAAGGCCAGGCGCTGGAGTTGCCCCCTGTGTATGGGCTTTCTGTGTCAAGGCTTTCTGCGTTTGTGCGGCGACAATCCCTCGGGACCCAGAAACTGAGCCAAAAATCGCTGATACTCGTCGTTTGACTCCCCGCCACTCGTGTAGTCCTGACTCCCACTGCCCGTGGAGTCTCCGGTCCCACCATCTGACGACACTTCCGCCTCCCGTGCACTGTCATTCTCTGCGCTGGTGACCCTCCTGTCCCTGCTCGTATACTTGGTTTCCCCCCCCCCCTTCCACGTCTTCCCCCGGCTCACCTAAAACCTAGGACCAAAAAGAGGGCAAGTCCGTCTCCTGGCGAGTCAAACCTTCATCAAAGGCAGGCCTCTTAGCAAACCGAGTCAAATTATACGGGTGGGATAGGCGGCCTTGCTCAGCTAACTGGTCAGCGCCCTCGTTTCCCACTATCCCTACGTGTGAAGGAACCCAGATGAAAAGTGCGGTCTGTTGGTGACGCCGCATTTGGGCTAAAATAGGGATCCAGAGATCGCTGTGCGAAACTGCCCCCGAAAAGGAACGCCAACCCGCCTTTTCCCACTTAAGAATGTGCTTTGTCAACGTATCATAAATGTACTCTGAATATACCACTATTGACATCTTTTCAGTGTCCAACCCAGCCTCCAGGGCGCAGAGGACTGCCCTGACCTCCCCCCCGTTGTTGGACTGCGTTTCTCCCCCCGGGACGTGGGCACTGACATTTCAGGGGTGGTGGTCACCATAAGAGCAGCTGTATCCGGCTTGGTCCCAGCCCTCCACCCGCTTGGAAGCGCCATCAGTGAACACCACCGTCCACCTCCCTCTCTGTAGCTCGTCCACTTCCTTCAAGACCTTAGAGATGAGTAAGAAAAAGTCACTGCCATGTCTTTCTTGGAGGGCTTGATCCAGGCCAAGCCCCCCTTAAAACCCTTTTGTTGATGCTAAGACTAACTTAAGTATTTTTATCACTCTTTTGAAGCTTTTGGTACACTTTCTCAAAGTTACTAGGGATGTAACCCTAGCCCCCCATGAAGTTCACCCCTACCACTCAACTGAGCGGAGATACCCTCCTTCATGGAGGAAATACCGAAATAAAATAGGCATTTCATGCTTTAGGCACTGGAGGTTAAGCCTAGTGGTCTCCCACCCCAAGACCCCTATACTCAATTGTTTCTACCACTTATTGTGGTTCTACGTTTTAACTGTTTCTGAATTCAGTTGCTTGGCCAAGTCATTTTCTGTGTTGGCCTGACATCTATGCCCCACAATCCTAACCAGCACCATTTCACCCAAAAGAGTGCACATGAAGTGCCTGATGCTATCTTGGAGGCAAGAGTCAGACCAATTTTCATATAAAATCTTTTGCATTATTCATTTGTGATTGAATCTTTGTGTTTATACCTGCTTTGTCTATCTGCAGCCCTTCTGTGTTACACTGGATTCCAAAACCAATCATTGATTCGATCCACATCCTGTTCTTGCTCTACTTGCTGCTTTGGTTCGGGTTTTCAACTTCAAAACCTGCAGGACTTCTTCAAAATATCTAGGGCATTAATCAAGGACATCTTTCCGGTAGCAGAGACAGTCCCTTGTGACCTTTAGAACCGACCCTGAGAAGAAGTGCAGCACACAAAGCTCAACAACAAGTTCATCATGTCCATTCCAAGCGTCAGGACCTGGCCCGTAAGAAATGTCCAAGTACAAATGGGCAGCATGGCCCACCCCATGAGTGAACCACCTTACCGAGCTCCACATCTCAGTGGCGCATCTTGGTCCCAAGGAGATCCAGAACGCAGAAGGGCGGAAGAGAATACAGTCCTTACCACCGAGGCCTTAGCGGCCCACGGTGGAGACCGCCTGCGTCATCTCCACAGGCGTGTAGCAGCCTGAGTCTCCCGATCCGCCTGTCCGGCATTATCCTCAACAGCCATTGAAGGCCCTGAGGAATACGAGGAACTGAGGAAGAAAGAGGATGAATACATCCTCCATGAGGAGTACTACAAATCCATTCGTCGAGAAGATGGGGAGGAGCCATTGGCAGTACACGGATCCAGACCACGTACAGACCTAGGGTCCTACACGCACTCCCGCCCGCCGTCCGACAGAGCCGAGACAGCACTCCTGCAAAGACGACCGAGACCCGAGTATCCAAGAGCATGTTGTCCAACCCCAAAGGGCTCCCGAAGTAGGCCCGACACGAGTTGAGGAACAACATCATCCAAGGCCAACCTAGGGTGCCCTGGATCATACGGCCGAACTGCTGGCCAAACTTCTGTCTGGATCAGAAGATCCAGATGTGACGGCCCTATCGGAGGCCATTAAGGCGAAACTGGGTATTGCAGAACCCTTGCCCAAACCAGAGTTGTCCTCCCCCTCTCCTGGACTGAGTACCCTGGCCGAAGATCTTAAGAGATCAAGGGTCTCAAGGCTGTTGCCTAAGGTCACCTGCCCCAGCCCCTTTCACCCCCGTGCCAGGACAGTGCCCATGGCTGAACTACAGGACGTGCCTGTGACAGAGACTGAGAAAAGAGGGCTGTCAGCCCTGGCACCTCTTGCCGGCGTATCACCTTCTGGCCTAACTCCGGGGGGTGGGAAGACAGGCAGACCTATTGCCCAGGCGAGCATCCAGCTGGAACTGCCGGATCTCGACCCCAAAAATCTGCCCGAATGGGCAGAAGAATTTGCTGAGTTTCTTTTGCTGAATGGCCAATCCCATGTGGATGTGGCCACCAAATGCTCACTGTTGAAACGCTCATGCAGAAAGAAATTTTTGCAAAAACAGGTGAAACAGATTGTGAAAACCTGTTCCACCTGGGCAGAGGTACTCCAGAGGTTGGAGAAAACGTTCCCAGTCTATGAGACTGACCTCAGTGTGCGCACACAGATAGAGGAGCTACCTATGCTCCCTGAGTTTCCTTCCGCTGCGCGAATCTCTGAATACGTGTGCGACTTGGAGTATCGGTTTTCGATGATGAACGTGGGCTCCTACGGAGCCACTGAGCCCAACTTGTGGCTCATGAGTAAGATCCCCCAACGTACGTGGGATGATTGCCGCTCTACCTCTGAGAGGAAGAGTTGTACCCACTCGTACGATGAACTGGTGGACCTCCCGATTGAGCTAGCTCTTGAGAGAGAGAATGACTCCCACGTGGAGAAATTCCTCAAGAAGCACTTGGGTCGAGGTGGTACCCCTACCCCCGAACGTGGCGAAGGGAAATGGTCTAAAAATCCCACTAACACCAACCAGGGAGGTGGTAAAGAGAGGGGTAACCTACGTGCCATGAATGAGGTTAAACCTGATGCAGGTACACCCCCTGTGTTCTACTGCAAACCCGTCAATGACAATGGGGGGCCTTGTCATGCCTCTGACTGCAATCACCGCAGTAGCTGTATGCTGCAGATGAAACAACAGCAGCATACCAAGGATAGGAAACCTGTGACTCATCAGGATCATTTCAGGTGTACCATCACCTGTGGGTATTGTGGCAAACGTCGTCACCACAAACACGAATGTCACATAAAGAAACGCGAGAGTGATAAACTCAAGCGTCAGGAGGCCGAACGCCAGAAGACCCAAACACGCACCAGAAATCCCCCGAATGGGGTAAAGGTGGTAAAGGAGGTGGCAAGGGGGGTGGCAAAAATGGACCCCCTAACCCCCAGAGGCGCTCATCAGCGCCCGTTGCTACACCCCCTCCTGCTGCTACACCCCCTCCTGCCGCAGGTGATCCCAAGAAGCGCCCTCAGGGGGATAACGCTACTCCTGAGGGGAATAACTCCAAGAAGAGGCGATTGGCCTGGATGGCCAGGTCCCTCATAGCCGCAGGGGTGGATGTCAAGTTCCCTGATGAAGAGTAGGGGGGCGGTTCCAAAGAGGAGGACTTGGTTTTCTGGATCCTCGTGAAATTCGGGGATCAGGTTTTTCGAGCGGTGCTTGACACCGGTGCAACACTTTCCACATTGGCCCGGCGCCTGCTAAAGACTTTCAAGAAAACTAAGACCGTGGCCATAAGAGTACGGGATGGGCGTACCATCCATTCCTTGGGGGGGGTCGGTTTGACTATATGCCTGGGCGACGAAACTGTGACCCAACACTGCAGAGTGCTGGACACCGACGCCTTTGACATCGTCATTGGTACCGACTTCCTACAAAGAAACCTTCCGGTAAAAATGCTGTCTCTCCAGCGCCCCTATTCTTTGCTGTGCGACTTTGGCAGTGGGCTATTCTCCGTACCTTTGGAGCTGTCAGGACGAAAAGAGTCTGGGCTGCGCTACGCATCCAAGACTAACTATCGTACTGAAAACTACCAATTGGCCCGTCATCATCTTGAAAATGGACTGGCGGCCCTTCAGGTAAACCTGGACGAGATCCAGGTGGAATTGTTTGCGAGCCAACAACAGCACATCATGCAGTTGTACTGCTCGAAACAACTGAACAATGCTTTCCGTTTCTTCTTGAAATCAATGGGCCTAGCGTATGCTAACCCTCCTTTCTCCCTGCTCGCGAAGGTTATAACCAAAATCGCTTATGAGGGAGGAAGGGTTGTCATGGGCACCCCTGACTGGGGCCTCTCTGGTGAACATGCTTACTGGCGCCGTATGCTAGATCGAATGACCGTAGGAAGAGTGCAACTCCCCGGCGGCCCCATCTATGTGCCTGAGGACTAAGACACAGCTATGCAGGCCCCTGAGTGGACCAGCTTCCTGTCCATCGTCGATCGATCTCTCAATCCTGTACCCCTGTGTGACCTAGACCAGGTGCTACTGAAAGAGGCCATGGCCGAAAATCGTGGCCTGACCCTTTATGATCTCAATAAACGATCTACTGAGCACCTATCTGCCACACTTACAGGGTGTGAGTCTCCCGATGACTATCTGGAACCTGCAGCTGTAAAGGAGGATGCTGACGACCAACTGTCTGAGATCGCCAGCACTATCCCTCCTGTTGATCCCAGCTGTGTTGACCTAAAACACAGTGCCCTCCTAGCCCAACTGTTGCTAGAGGAGGTAGATCTAGAGTCAACCTCTGAACCCGCTTCCCCTGTTGGGAAGCCAGTGCTACACATGCAGCCTATGCACACAGGTGAACCCGTGGCCCGGAGTGCTGATGCTCTGGCGCGGCCTGCTGCTAATAACATGCCATTGTCTGAGCATGACACTCAGGAACTCGGGCAGCTGTTGTACCTGAAGGCCGAAGGTATTGAGCGCCAAGAGCGGCTGCAATACCTCAGACAGACCTGGAAATCCTCCATCTGGTCTGAGGAGAACGATGATTCCTATATGCTCCCTGATCCTGAGATACCGCTAGTGTATTCTCTGCACTATGGGCAGCAATGTCCCCCTGAGTGGGACGATGGTTCTGTGCCTGCCGAAACTGCTTATCGGCAGAAAAAGAAAGAACATGGAAGGAGCAACCTCCATGCTGAGGAGGATTTCCTTCACAAACTCGAGAGTCTTAACCTTGACCCCCGCCTGAAGAAACTGCTGATAACCTATGAGGAGGTGTTCCGCGCCATGCCGCCTCCCCTCCCTTGTAAAAAACTGGTCCAGATGGACCTGAAACTGAAACCTGAATTTGAAAAGACGCCAGTGAGGCGTCATCCCTATCCCGCTCCACAGGAACAGGTTGAATAAATCGAGCGCCAGATCCAGGAGTGTATTGATGCTGGCCTCGTGGAAGAATATAAGCAGGGGGACTACCCCCATCACTGCAGTCACTGTTTCCTGGTTGCCAAACCAGGGTCGACTGCCCTACGACTGGTTGTAGACTATGGTGAGGTCAACAAGAAAACCCAGAACCACTCAGGGAGTATTCCTAACATGGAAAATACCCTGGAGCGTATTGCCAAATGCAGGTACAAGACGAAAATGGACAAACGCTCTGGTTTCTGGCGGGTGGACCTAACAGCCGCAGCTCAGGAGCTGCCGGCCTTTATAACCCCTAAGGGACGTGTCTTTAAGTGGAAGGTTATGCCTTTCGGGGTGGCTAATGCCCCAGCGCTCTTCCAGGAGCTAATGAACAAAATTTTGTACATACTGAGGTGCAGGCCTCTAGTACAGGAGTTGATTTCTCGGGGTGCAGAAATGGAGGCTCACATCGACGACGTGAGTTTGAATACTAATACCAAAGAGGACCATGTCCTTCTCCTCTGTGAATTTTTCATTGTCTGTCAAGAAAACCATCTCCGAATCAAACTCGAAAAATGTGAGTTTATAAAAGAGGCGATGGAATACTTGGGTTTCGACGTGGGGTATGGTTGGTGGAAACCAGCCGCGTCTAAGATGCAGCCCCTACAGGACATGCAGATTTGCGATGACCCTAAGAAGGGTCTACACGATGTGAGGAGTTTTGTGGGCGCCTGTAGTTCCTATCAGCGTCACATCCACAATTTTACTTACTCCTCTGCCCCCCTCACTGACCTAATCAAGAAAACTACTCCTTGGAGGTGGACCACCAGAGAGGAAGAGTGTTTCCAGGAGTTGAAGAAGAAGATTGCCTGGTCCAACTGCCTGGGAGTACCCCGCCCTGATGGCGAGATAGTCCTGATCACTGATGCCAGTGATGTAGGGGGGGGTGGTACGATCTACCAATGGCAGGAGCTTAACCCCGCTGAACTAAACCACTGCCATTATCGTACTAGTGGACTGAACCGTGATGGTTCGTTGAAACATGACTATCCTACCAGTGAGTGGCGACTGGTGCCACTGGGACACTGGAATTGGAAATGGAACCAAGCGCGTTCCAATTACAGCACCTATGACCAGGAACTCCTGGCCGGTATGTTGGTGCTTTCGTCACAATCCCGACTCTAGGGATCTAACCCTATTGTCAGGCTGTGTGACCAGGAGCCTGTGAAGTCTTTTCAGAAGGGCCCACCACCAGAGAAAGCTAAGCTCAACCGGTGGTGGACCTACCTGAGCCACTACAGGCTGACAGTGCATCATATCCCAGGGAAAAAGAATGAACTGTCTGACTATATATCGCGCAACAACTTCGATGCGCTTATAGGTGAGAGCTCTGAGGCGCTCGCCAGAGAGGCTTTCCAGCGTATGGATGTCCAGCTTGACCTGTCCATGCGCACTGCTGGAATCCTGGAGGGTTGGAGTCTAACCGACTATCAGTCAGAGTACAAAGAAATTCTCCAGACCCTCAGCACTGGTCTCGAACCCCGTGTCATTGACGGGCACCAGTGGTATAAAAACAATCAGTACCTCTTCTACGAGGACCGAATTGTGGTGCCTGAGGCACGACTGGATGGGTACCTACAGTGGTCCCATCTCAGTTCTGGTCACACTGGCGCTAATCGCTCATTGGACTTCTTCCGTGAGTGTTTCTACTCTAGTCCAACCCTGACTGAACTGAGGTCTCGTATGCAGCCATTGTGGATGCTTGTGGCTGTCATGCCAGCAAGCAGAGTGACAGTAGGGATAGGGGCCTGATCTCCAGCTTACCCATACCCTATTGTGCTAACTCTCTTCTCTACGTGGATTTCATCCACGGCCTACCACGCTTCGGCGGCTATGATAGTTGCCTAGTGGTCACCTGTGGCCTATCTCACTTCACCCGTGTGTTCCCTTGCAATAAGAAAATGACAGGTGAGCAGACTGTGAAAATGTTGGTCGAACAATGGTTCGCACCCTATGGAGCACCTAAGCATGTGCACTCTGATGAGGATGTACGCATCCGCAGTGACACTGGGTGGTACAAACGAGTGCTAAATGCCCTCGACGTGGAGGTAACCACAAGTGTGCCCTATACCCACACGTTTAACCCTCTCTGTGAGAGACAGAACCGTGTGGTGGAGCAAAACTTAAGAATCCTGATGAAACAGGAGCGTACCAAGGACTGGATACGCCTAGTGCCCTGGGCAGTGCTAACCATGAAGTCACAGCAGAGCTCCTCTACGGGTTTCACCCCCCGCGAACTGTTCCATGTAGGACGCGCTGCTTGGGTCTTCAAAAGCCCCTTTCCTGAGGACTTCAAGAGCCCTGTGGGAGATTGGCTGGAACACAAGCAGTCTCTGGCTAACCAGGCTGGGACTAACCTGAGACACGTTCGTGACCGTGAACTGAGCCGACGGAACTGCCTACGGCGACCTGCCAGCTTCAAGGTTGGTGACCTTGTTTTGGTACACCATTCACGCCTACCCTTCTGGCCACGTAATCGCCTACAGGACCCTTTTTTTGGACCCTATCGTATCATCAGGATAGATGGATCCAGGATCCATGTCAGGTGCAGTCCATGTCTAGGTGGTGAACTGCTGTGTGCACCCAAACAGTTGAGGCACTATCATTCCCCTGACGATTTGTCTTGGGATGAGTGGCGCCTCAGCGACAGTGAGGTGGAGCGTATAGACCTAGAGAACGCTGCCAGTCCAGAGGAGGCAGACGAACTCGAAGAGATGATTGCCGATGAGATGGCAGTCGATGGTTACTACGTGGTTGCAGGTATTGCTCGCCACGAGTATAAACACGGCTGGAAATTCCTAACCCTGTGGGATGGCTATGGGTTATCTGAGGCGACCTGGGAACCTATGTCAGCCTTCATACAACCAGACGGGAGTATCAACCCCATCTTCTGCACCTACCTCGTTGAGAACAACGAAGGACAGCTCCTAACCCGTGCTGAGACTATGTCCCAGCGTAAAAAGCGAAACTAATTTCCCTGTGTCAGTCTACTGACAGGTGCACTGTGCACTGCACTGACCCTGTCTGTGCCCTGCAGACCCATGCCTATGGTTTCCAGCGTGAGCCAGGTGGCCGCTTATCAGGATTGCAGCCACCCAGCGAGTGTATGCCTTGTTGACCATGTGTTGCATGGGGACTGCCCTGTTGTGATGACCTTCGGGAGCCAACGAAGAATGGTGGCTTACTACACCAGGGGGGAATGACAAGCAGGGTGTTATGAGGCAAGGTGTGTCCTCCCTCCTTGGGGACAAGCGAGCCCACAGTTGGGACCCCTGACTGGTCCAGACCCGTGGGGTTCTACCCTTCCTTACAGGGTTTACCATACCCCTATGTGTGCTACGTATGTCTGTGTGTGTCTCACTTCTCTCCCCGGCGTGGCTCCCGGGGATCGGGCTTCGCTGACGTCGGACCGAAGGTCCTAATCAGGTACTATTACCACTCCTATGGCGCCCAATTTCTGTGCTGGCGCCTATCCTTTGGGGAAAATGGCAAAAGCCCTACCTACTAGAGGGGAGGGGTGGCCAAGTGTACTAAGGGCATACAAAACGCCCATTTTTGCTAAGGGCCAAAAGCTAACGCACTCCCCTGCCCACGAGGAAAAGCACGCGGGACAGGAGACACCACTACACTACACTCACTAACGCCAGCACCGGCCTTCGAAGGCAGGGTGAGCACTCATCACTTGCACTCAACCCCTGCCAGGCCTGCTGACCCTAACCCCTACACACGCTACTTGGTGTTGCTGTCAATGATGCCTCGGGTCCTAATGACCCTCCTTTGAAGAAGACAAGAGAACACAGCGCTGCTAAGCAGCTGTGGCCTAACAGGGACGTCACAACACGTTTTCCTGCTAGGGCTTGGAGGGAAGGGGTGCTCTTGTTGCGTGCACAGCGGGGATGTCGATGGAGTCGAACTGCCCACGCCATTCCTGGTTGAAGCGCAGTCAATTGATTGTGTGATCAGCGCCCCTGTTTAGCTGGGGCAGAAAAATGGGTAGCTGCCGAAGGCAGCTGCTGCGTGCACCAATCACCCTGAACCTCTCCCACCTGTACAACAGAGGCCAAAGAAGGGGTGTTTGCGGCTGAGGAACCAAGCCACACACCACGTATTATACGCTTCTCAGTGTGACCTGTAATACACTGTCCTCAAACAACCCCTGTCAAGCAAGCAAGCGTTAAGAGACTCCTCAGGTTCTCTTAGAGAACGTACCGAGGAGCCCCTGGGTAACCTAGACAAGGTTTACCGTGCGCATTTCGCGTGGCCTACCCTTCAATGCATGGTGTGCACGCATGCAGGGAAAGGAGGCGGAACCATAACCACTTTGACTAGACCAGGGGGTGAGCTCCTCCTCGGCTTACCTACCTTACTCACCATGCATCGTGTGAATGCCGAAGTGAAGCGAACGCGAAACAAGCCTACTGCGAGTTCTACACAAGCCTAAGCGTTTTGAGCAACCCTACTTTAACGCTACGGCTACACACGGACAAACACTTTCTTTTCTTACCTGTGAAGAGAGAACAGGGATGAATTGGAGTACAGGGAAAGCGTCACAGCGTGTGAATGCCTCGATTAGGCACATGCATCGCGGGCACAGCGCATATTCTAACCCTACGTGCGCGCTGTGCGCTCCATTCGCATCGCATACCTTTCATTTATGTTTTGACTCTTGCAGAGCACGAGAGAGGAGCACCCGAACCCCCAACAAACACAGCGTTGACAACCCTAACGTTTTAATGAAGCAACCACCACGAACGCAATGCATGCATCTGAGATGACACTGGCATACCTGAGAGGTGGGTTGTCCACCTGCTCTGTGGTGTGGGTTGAATTTGAATACTTTTCTCTGAAGTTTATAAAACTTTTGATGCAACTGTGCAAAAATTTCCTTTGGAACTTTAAAAACTACAGCTCATACCTTCTTTTTCAAAAGCTGTTTACGCTTGCGCAACCTTGTTTTTGAGATCCGCTTCCTTTGCGCTTGTCTGCGACTCTGAGTTATGTATAAAAATGACGATTTCTCGCGTGATTTCGTCAATTTTTAGCGATTTGACTTGCTAAATCGCTACCCCTTTCGCTAAACCGCAGGAATCACTCCCTGTTGGTTACATTTTTTATTTTTTTCAGCTCCTGAAGGTTTGTGTCGTCCATTGGGAGTATTGCTCCGCCCTGGCCCTTGGTCAGGACGTTTACTAAAACACTGTTTATACGGCGATCGCCGTCCGCATCAGAGCGGTCGACTGTACCCTAGTGGGCAAGCACATGTGCTCTAGGGATGGAGTCCTGCGTTCAAACCCCACTACCCCCAAATTTTTACCGAAAGCTTTCGTCGCACGCCGGCGACTTTTGAGGAATGCCCTATCGAAGGGACATCATTCACGGTACATTACACTGTTTTTCGAGGGTACCTACAGTGTGATAGGCTTTCATGAACTGATGAGGATGTTTTTGGTAAGTTTAATGCATTTTTTGAGGTAATTTTGGGAATATTTGAGCCTTTTTCCTTGGTCCTACTAGCTTAGCTAACTAGTACTCCAGGCGGGAATAAGAAAAAGTCACTGCCATGTCTATCTTGGAGGGCCTGATCCAGGCCAAGCCCCCCTTAAAACCCTTTTGTTGATGCTAAGAATAACTTAAGTATTTTTATCACTCTTTTGAAGCTTTTGGTACACTTTCTCAAAGTTACTAGTGATGTAACCCTAGCCCCCCATGAAGTTCACCCCTACCACTCAACTGAGCGGAGATACCTTCCTTCATGGCGGACATACCGAAATAAAATAGGCATTTCATGCTTTAGGCCTTGGAGGTTAAGCCTAGTGGTCTCCCACCACAAGACCCCTATACTCAATTGTTTCTACCACTTATTGTGGTTCTACGTTTTAACTGTTTCTGAATTCAGTTGCTTGGCCAAGTCATTTTCTGTGTTGGCCTGACATCTATGCCCCACATTTCTAACCAACACCATTTCACCCAAAAGAGTGGAGATGAAGTGCCTGATGCTATCTTGGAGGCAAGAGTCAGACCAATTTTCATATAAAATCTTTTGTATTATCCATTTGTGATTGAATCTTTGTGTTTATACCTGCTTTGTCTATCTGCAGCCCTTCCGTGTTACACTGGATTCCAAAACCAATCATTGATTCGATCCACATCCTGTTCTTGCTCTACTTGCTGCTTTGGTTCGGGTTTTTCAACTTCAAAACTTGCAGGATTTCATCAGAATATCTAAGGCATTAATCAAGGACATCTTTCTAGATGTGATCAGAGAACTTGTTGCTCTTCAAACTAGCGCGCTAAGCATCAGTCAGGGGAAGCAGATAGCGTGGCCCCTTTGGGACGTGCCAATAGGCACCCAAGGACCCAGTGTCAATCCATGAACAAAGGTTAGACAACAAAGGGGATATGGATGATCGATGCACTGACCGGTTGGTCGACTGGCGCCAAACCTCCAGCTTAGACACCCACTGAGCGACCATAGTGTGCAAAGAGACTGTTTGTTTCCCCAAAACGGCATTACATCGCTGAGAACGAGCAACAGACATTCCCGACCAGGTAGGAATCCCCTGCGCAGTCGTAATTGCCATGTCTTGCCTCTGCAAGAAATCACAGCTTAAATTGAAGGAAGTGCCTTATGGGTCCTGGGGGAGGCCATAGGTGTGCCTGACAGCTTCGTGAACGAACCATCCGAAACGGCATTCTTCAAACACGTGAGCGTGAGTCGCGTCCTTGCCGTCAAACGCACATGTAGAACAGCGTGTCATAGCCACTAGTCGGCTGGCCACTGCCGATTTTCGGCAGAGAGCGCGGCGAACGAAATCGTAATGCCATCCTGGGATGCGCAGCTTGCGAAACAGATCCCACGTCCGAGAACCCATGCCAGCGACTGGTGGCGCCGCGCCTCGCCGAATTGCAACTAAGAGGTTCTGAGACTTCCACTTAACTGGCAAAGACCCCATGTCACAAGGAGCTCGCTGCCTCCACTCCGCAAGGCCCGACTGGACCGAGTATACCGCAGATCCCGTAGAGGCCAGAACAATTCGGCAGTGTGGCTTCAGCTGTAGTGACGCATCCGGTCACAAGTACCCGTCGCTGAAAACCTCACGCCAAGAGGCAAATCCACAGCGCACCAATTTCGGCGGGGCTGCCAATCGTCCTTTGGAGTCCGTGAATAAGGAAGAATGCCATACTCCTAATGGCGCCTCCTGTCCGCCTGGTGGAGGTGGCGGCGCTGTGAACCGCCGAAGCAACCGAGAGTATGCTATACATGAGGCGCGCAGATGACCCGGGGGCTGGCGTGTCCTTGGAGCCAGTCAAATATACAGAAGCTTGTCGGGCGTAAGCACCATCCCCACCAAATGCGCGCGTTCCTCAAACTGGACCACGGAGCGAACCCCTCCCTGGGTGGTACCGCGTCCATGTTGCACAAAACCCTGTGAGTGAATCCACAAAGCGTAAGAGCCCAGGGGGGCCAGCGCTCTACCTCCCATTGCCGCCGGCTCTGCCAGGATGCCCCTTGTAAGACCCCAACTGTTCAAACCAAAAGCCACGGACTGTATGGCGTTGAGTTGCTGGACCACTGAGGATGAAGGATAGTAGACCTTTGCTGTGAGGTAAACGCATGGCGCAGCCCAGATTTTCAGGACAGAAGCCTTCTCTCCCAGCGTTAAGGGAAGGGTCGAGATGTACCGGGCTCGTAAGAGCAAATTACCTAATATCGTGCCATATGCCTGCTCCACAGTCAAGTGTCCCAGCTGCATTCCCAGGTTTCTCAAGGACTTCATGAACGCTATTCCCGCAACTGTCTTTGGCGCCCCCCCCTCGCTGAGTCTTTGCCCCGGGCATACTGAAGCGGTACCCAGAACCCCATGGCTAGAGTAGGGCATACAACCGGTCTCCGGTCCACTAACCCCATGTACGGAAGGAAAGACCGGTCTCCGGTCCACTAACCCCAAGTACGGAAGGGAAGACGCCCGTTGACGCCCCATGCGAGCCCGGCGGGAGCGTGTTCCGAGCCGTAAAGCCCCGCATCGGCAACCGATGCACCGCCAGCGGAGATTTATATATCAGAACATCAGGAATCAACAGGGTTTTTTTTTCATATTGTTTCCGTCAATTTTTACGCTTCTGTTCTGATATTCACTGTTTTGAAAGCTGGCGGTTAGTTCGCGACTTTAGCGTAACCGCCAGTTTAACTGTTATATACAGATATTTTAGCGCAAATCGTGACGAAGACTCTAAAGTCTTCAGGAATTGCATTGATGCATCCGCAATTTTCACATCTTACACTCGCAACCTTAATCCGAATTTTTCAGGATGTCGAAATCGGATTTTCGACTTCGACATCCCCGCACTTGATTTGACCTCTTTCGAGTGGACCTACGTGCTTCCCTATGCACGAATCAACTTTCCTTTTGTCTTGCCCTCCCTTTGTCTTAGAGATATGGGCAAAACAAAGGTGATCCGTGAGGCCACTTGTTAGGGTCATATCTCGTGCCGCTTGCGAGGAATGACAATAAGAAAACGTGGGATGTATTCACAATACTCCCGACGTAATTTAGGGAGCTTTATATGCCTTGCGTCTCCACACGTGCGCGCTAGCGTAATGGATCATGGTCAAGAGGGTAGAGTTTGTGTTATAACTCTTTGGCCATGATATGGCGTGTGTTAAGATAACTTTCGAGTGTAGCGCGCAAGTGTTGGTGTTGCATAGGAACTCTCCTTGAGTTCCTATGAGCGATTGACACAAAGTTATGCCCTTGGAGGGGCATGACATATCGTGGGGGGAGCTACCTTTTTGGGCAATATGTGGTATGTGCCATGTGTTGTGTTGCCTGCCCATTTGGTGGGTCCATCGCTCCAAGCCAAACCCGCCAATGGACCTCATATTGCGCAAGCCTCTTCTCCATACTCCCCACGATCAATTGCAAGCCTAACCTTCGTGGAGGGAAGCTTGTGTGGCGATCCCAAAGCGATGCGTTGGGAGCAAGGTGTGTGTTTTGCGATTTTCCATATTTTCATGTGCCCACTTGGGAAGTAGCGCTCGTAACCTTTCAAAGCGCCCCAAGTGGAGCACATATGTGGAATCGGAGGTCATTGGTGTCAAGTCATTGTGTTTAGAAGGATTGGTTGATTGCACGATCCAAGCCGAAGATATTATAATATAATTGTGCACCTTTCAAGGCCCTTTTGTGTGTCTTTGTGCCAATTTTGCCGTTTTTGGCCCGTCATGATGTCAAGTGGCAACCATGTATCTCAACGTTGCGCTCAATTGACATCATGACCCAAGTATGTTTTGAGGGTACAAACTTCCGTGCCCACCATATCTTGGACCCGGCGAATAACTCCTGTTGGGCTTGGCATACCGTGGCCGCCATGTTGGCGATTTGGGACTATCCCAAATCATGGGCTCACTTGGCGACCCTGCCATTCCCAAAACCGGAGGAGTTGGGCGACACCCAGAAGATATGTTGGACACATATGACTTGATACCAATCCTATGGCACACTCCGGTCCAAGTCAGGCATGTGCCTCATTTGCTCCAACCATGAGTGTGCGCATTTTTGGCCATTTTGAGCAATTTTCCATATTTTCTGCCCGCCGTGCACTATGTTCAGCCCACCCGTGCACGCCGGACGCATGGACCAATGGACCATATATGACATGGGTGTTATGAATATTGGTCCCCATGGCTCACATACCACGTGGGCGAAGCGGAGCAACCTTCGTTAAGGTGCTAGCCCAAAGTGAGTGGGGGCAATTTTGCCATTTTGGCATTTGTGGACCCAATTGGGATCGTCACCAGGCCAAGTGGCATGGAGATCTGTGAAGCCAAGTGCATGGAAGTCTCAGTTGAACTCCTGGTGGATCGCGTAAGGAATGGCGGATCCGATCTCCAAGCCGGCGTGGAGATATACTATTGAGGGCACCCCGAATTTTGGCTCATTTCGAGCAGCCAAAATGACCCCCTTCTGGGACCCCAATGTCAATCCCCCGTGTGGTCAGTTGGCGGTCCCATATGTCTCTCCCCACAGGGGGCCCGGACCTAATTTCAAGTTGTACACTCAGATAGAAGTCCTAGGTCCTGCCTCCTACCCTGTGAGCCATTGGCCTTGCCCTGGCCGGGCGAGCCACGCGTGAGAATGATGCCAATCTTGGTGATTTTGGCATCATGACCCCACTTGACGAACCCGTGGTGCCCTGATGCCGGGACCTCAGAGGGAACCAGGTTGGGTGAGGGCTCCAGTGAGTCGTACTCGAAAGGCATAGGATCAGTTGCCTCGTCCCTACCTCTGGCACGTCCGGACGAGGGGTCAATTTTGGAGACTTGTGAGCTAATTCAGGTTTGGGCAGAAACAGCCCATTTTCAGCTACCAACTCCTAGGGGATAATGGCGGAGCCATATCTGTGGCTCAGAAGGGGGTTTGGACCCTGCCGTTAAGGGTGCATAGGGAGCCACTGTCGGTTGGCCTTGGACACCCTTGGTTCCCAGTAACTCGCCTGTGGCTGGGCGGGAGACTCCCCCATTGGCAGGGTTTCAGGGTCCGGACTGAGCAGGGCATGGGTTGCGTTTGAGCCCCCGCCCTCACCAGCCACTGGGAGGGTCGGACCTGGGATTGGGATACCAGTTAGGACTGAGTGTCCATTGTCCTGTGATGCCCTTACCCCAGTCCAGTCTCAACCCCATGTGTACATATCCTGATGTGTTGCTGTACATACTTTCGTTCCCTTGTTGCAGAGTGGCAAGGATCCTGAAACGCTTTGTCACCTGACACGAGCGTAATGATGCCCTTGTGAGCGTAGTGCTTTGCCTGCCTGCTCACCTGTGCGTGTCCACCGCAGCGTCCCGTGGCCAGCCCCCCACGGGAACGCGTCAAAAGCGTTTCACCGCCGCGGGGTTACCCATCCCCCGCGTGCCACTCGGGGCCACCAACCCCGAGCAGCGCAGCGCAGCAGCTCGCAGCTCGCAGCTCGCAGCGCAGCGCAGCGGCTCGCAGCGCCGCCCGGCAGCAGCGCCGAGACCGTGAAGGAAGTGCAGGGAGCAGAAGTCTGTCATCAACGAGTTCCCTCGGCCGACCAGCAAGGCCGCACTCCCAGCTACAGCAACCACTTCCACAACCACCGGCCGACCAGCACCGGCCGCACTCCCAGTCCAGTGCTGCAGCACCCGCCTCAACAAACACCACCAGGACCAGTTCGTTGAGCGGAACGAGTGCACACCAAGGACCTCAAGACCAAGTACGCCCCCCGCTGCCATGGTAAACTGGCAAGAAGCGGGTAAGACGTGGCCGCGGCCCCACCCCCATGCAGTGCGCCTACTGCATGGGTTGGTTTGGGACCAGCACTACCGCCACAGCCACCCCCAGTGCGAAGGCGGCATGCCCGGGAGCTTCGAGCTCCGCACGGACATGAGCCCCGACCGCCTGCAGGCCGTGGAGGACTGGCTGCGGGTGGAAGGGTTTGCCTTCCGCTTCCAGCAGAGGCGCTGGAGGACCTGGACCCGGCCGGAAAGGCCCGGCGAAGGGCTGCGCCCCGACGGGATTGAGGAGGACGAGAAGCCCAGCGAGTACCCGTCGGGCGCCTTGATCAACGTCTCCATGTGGGACATGATCGAGAAGAACTTCCCGGAACCGGGGAGCGAGCGCAGGCTGCAGGGCAGCAGCAGCGCGCCTCCGGGGAAGGAGAAGCGGTCCGCCGGGGACAGGAAGCGGGACCGGAAGTGGCGGGAGTACCAGGAGTCCCTGGCCGCCGAAGCCGCCCAAGGTGCCAGGGGCGGAGCCCCAGCCCACAGCCCCCAACAGGCCAATGGTGGTCATCACCCCGGCCACACCACCCTTGGCGACTTCATCCAAGTCGCCAAGCAGACCAAGGCCAAGCCCCGTCTGCTGCTCCTGAGGAAGTCAGGCCCCAGCAGCGACGTGGAGTCGGCCCACCGCGGGAGGATGCCGGCCGACCAGGCCAGCTCCAGCAGCAGGGTCGCTCCCGACCAAAGGGACGTGGCGCGCGCCTGTGAGCGCGCCCGTGGGGTCCCCTGCAACCTTTGGGTTGCCCGGCAACGGGCCAAGCAGCACAGCGCTGCCATGGAGGGCGCCGTCGGCATCGCCCAGGAGGAGGCTGCGGAGTGGGCGCATGGCATGGCCATCCATGCCTCGACCGTGGCGGCCATTGCGGCCGGACTCACGGCCGTAGCCGCCCATGGGGCAGCGACTGCCCAGGTCAACGGTGAGTCGGCGGCAGCCGACGAGGAAGCCTGCCTGACGCAGGAGGCCATTGCCTGCAAGGAGGCCGAGGTGAAGGCGCTGGAAGAGGCGCTTGCCCAAGAGAGGGCAAAGAAGGAGGCGGAGGAAAGGGCCCATGCCGAGGCAACGGCGAAGGCCCAGGCGGACGCCACCAAGAAGGACGCCATCGAGGCCGTGCGACGGAAGGTCGCTGAGGAGAGGGCCAAGACGGAGGCGGAGTTGGCGGCGTTGGAAGCGGAGAAGGCGCGGCTGCAGCAGACCCGGGAAGCCGAGGCGGCTGGTGCCCGGGAGGAGGCCGAATAGGCGAGCTGCCGCAGCCACGGCCGCCGCAATGGAGGAGGCAGAGGCCAAACTCCGCCGCGAGACTCCCCCGGGAGGATCACGAGTGGAGACCCTTCGAAAGCTTTTCGAAGGGGACGGCTCCTCCAAGATGACGCTGGATTAGGTCGACACGGGCAGCAGTGGGAGCAGTGGCCCCACCGCCCATCGACGGAGGAAGGGTAAGGGGAAGACCCCCGAGAGGCCACGGAGACCAGCGGGCGGACACCCCCACGACAGCGACCCCTTCTTCACCACCAGCGACGGGTATGAATGAGGCCGCCGACATCGCCGAGTGGTGGCTTGGAGCGGAGGAGGCGGAGACGTCTTCATGGAGCCGGAAGGTGAGGATGAGGATCCCCCTCCTCCCTACCGGAGCTCGGAGTCTTCCGAGACCGAGACGCCCAGGTGGGGTGACATGGACGAGGATGACGACATGCACTTCGACATCACGAAGAAGTGCCCATCCTCGGACCCACCTAGGCGACCCGGCGGAGACCCACCGGGACCCCCTGGCGGAGGACCATCAGGACCCCCTGGAGGACGCCCACCAAGTGGACCCCCTGGAGGCGGACCACCGGGCGGGGGAGGACCCCCTGGACCGGGCAGACCCGGCGGAGGCCCTCCTGGAGGACCCCCTGGGGACCCCGACGACCCACCAGAGGACGGCGAACCGGATACCACCTGGCGGTGGATTGTCTACCTCCGTAGGAGGGTCCAGTTCCTCGAGCGCGAGGTAGACACTGGCAAAGGCGAGATGACTCGCATCGCCAGGGTCGCCGCGCGCGCGCAGAGAGAGCTGGACATCGCCAAGATCGAAATGGTCAAGAGCGCCGGGGTCGCCACTGCCACCCAGAAGCTGCTGGACATCGCCATGGGCGAGACCAGGTCGCTGAACAAGGTCATCAGCGGCCTGCAGCAGAGGCTGGACGCGCTGGAAGCCCGTGGGAGCGTCGGCAGCGACCACCCACCCCTGGAGTCTGGCTCGTCGGACGACAGCTGGGGACCCGGACCAGGTCCAGGCAGACCCCACGCCGCCGGCGGAGCCCCCAGGAGTCGCCCCAGCGCCAGTGCCCCCTCTCTCTCCGCCCCCTCTCACCACAGCGCGGGCCGCCGCAACGAGCGCGTGCCGCCCGGCAGTGGCAGTGAGGATTGGCGTGATGAGTGGCTCAGCGCGGAGTACCGCGACTGCCGTGCTCCACCTCGGACACCGGTACGCCCCCGACGCCCCGCACCAGCCCCGGAGCCAATCCCAATGGCTGGTGGACGTTATGGTGGACTCAGGGATGAGGTCTCCAGAGGAGACGTGGAGTGGGATGTCAGGCGGAGGTGAGGACCTGGATCTGGACCTGGAGGAGTTCGACATCAGCCCGCCGCGTGGTGTACGACGGGAGGCTGCTGAACGCAGCCGCCGGCGCCGTGATGAGGAGGCATACATGGAAGGAGTACGGCGTGAACATCTAGGTTCAGCGTACATGGAGGAACCGCAGCGTAGCCACAGGGATTCCATGGAGGAGATGGACGTGGCAGCCATGGGAGTCCGTGGGAGAGGCCGATGGGAATCTCGGTCGACCTCGCGGCCGGCGTTCATGGTCTCTAAGGCCGCGGATGCCGCCGTGTGGGAAGACTTGAAGGACATTAGGCCCCCCATGTACCACGGCAACCCCCTCAACCTCGACCGCTTCTTGGAGAAGCTGGACGATTCCGGGGTAACCGTTACTGAGGACATGCATCCCGCTGATGCGGAGAAGTATGTCTTCAGCCGGTTCAGGTACCGCCTGCCGGAAGTGCTCCAAGAGCTATACTTCGTGGCGACCAAGGAGGGGAAAATCAAGACCCTCAAGGAAGCCAAGAAGTGGCTCAACGAGCAGGAGCGGGTTGACGCTCCGCAGGTGGCTGCCAAGCGGTGGAAGTCCATCAACCTTCAGCATGATGGACGGGAGATTCGCCTACGGGACTGGCGAGACTTCTGAGGGCAATACACCCTCTTCCGCCGCAACGTGGAGGACCGGAACGAAGGTGACGAGCAGGCTCGCCTGCTCTCCATGCTGCCGGAAGCATGGATCAAGAGGGTCACCAAGGAGGAAGCCAAGAGGGCCAAGTCCAACCACACGGTCAAGATGATGCTCCCCAAAGAGTATCATACGAACGTGGTGGCTTGGACGAGGAAGAACGTGGCCCGGGATGTCAAACGGCACTCCCTGCCTCTCCTCATCACCGTCTCGGGCGATCGCGAGAAGACCGACATGTGGCGCCTTGACGAGTGTGAGTTGACCGGCCAAACCATCTGTCTGCAGGCCATCGCGGCACGGATGAGCTGCGACGAGATTCTCGAGTGGGTTGGAGAGGAGGTGCTCAAGGAGTACCGGAACCTCCACCACACCTGCGGGTTGAGGCCCGGCGACCGCGACGTCAACTACGTTGGCGAGGGGCCTGGCGGGGAAGCTGCCATGGACCCAGCGGGAGCTGACGGCGAAGAGACTCTCGTCGACGATGACGACGACGATGAGCCCGCCGAGGTGGCCGTTTGTGCCTTCGTGGCCCACAGCGGCGCGGGGAACAACCGGGGAAGCTGGAGGCCCCTGCAGCCGGGTTGGAAGAAGAAGGAGAAGAGGGACCCTCGCCGCATTGGCGACCCTCCGCTGTCCTTTGGGGAGTTCATGCGAGCTCATCCGCAGGGCTTTTTCGTGTGTTATGGGAGGAAGAAAGGCTTCAACCATGACCACCGAACATGCCCCACCCACAAGGCCGACACGGAGGCCTACAAGAAGGTGCACGGGTCGAAGAAGCGCGCACCTGCGGGTATCCGGGAGGCCAAAGTGGAGGTGGACAAGGACGAGCTCTCCAAGCTGATGTCGCAGGGGACCGAGTTGGCCAAGGAGATCCAGGAGATCAAGAGAAACTGGGTCCCCAGGTCGGACAACAAGAACAAGGAGAACAACCAGAATTACCAGAACAAGGACAAGGACAAGAAGACTAGAAGGGGAAGGAAGAAGGGCGTCAACGAGGTTGATGCGGAGGAGAACACCTCTACTTCCACAACCGACGCCCCCTAGCGGAGCCCCTGCAGCCAAGGGCCCCAGCTACGGCGGTCGCAGGATGGTGACGTGGGAAGCGCCGAACCATCCCAGTCGGGAGTCGATAAGCACAAAGGGACTGCCGCGGGCAGAAGGCCCGGTCCGGCACCCAGTCGCGGAGGCGGGGTGAGGGCAAGTGAAGGCACGAACCCTTTGCACCCGTCCGTCCTTCGCGACCAAGAATGTGTTTGATGTACTTCAAGATCTATCCGAGAGTATCGGAGGATCACCCGGACCCCAGCTGGACGCTGCAGATGGGCAGCCTGAGCCCATTGTCCACGACCTGCACCAGTCGCTTGTTTAGCTTCTGGAACGGCCGGAGATCCTGAGCTTGCACGCCGTGCGCCGAGTGGGGCGTGAGCGGCAGTTGCACCTTAAGGTCCCTGCCTTATGCGGGGAAGTGGAAAAGGTCTTCGACGTGTTGGTCGACACGGGCGCTCAGGTCAGCTTGGTCAAGGCTGGCCTGCTTCCGCCAGAGTGTTTGACCGACAGTCGGAAACCTGTCAGGCTGAAGGTGGCGAACGGCCAGTGCATGGTGGGAGGCACGAAGGAAGCGGCCATTGGGCTGCAGTTCGTGAACGACCGTGAGCTGAGCCGCCCAGACCTCCGCAAGGAAATCCTCCTGCAAGGTCGCTTCTACGGGGCTGAGATGGACTGGGACATGATCGTTGGGTACGACCTCATGATGGAGACGGACTCCGGCGTCCTCCCGGCCCAGGCCTCCATGACCCTGTACCAGGACGACCAGCTCTCGTGGCTTTCGTCACCTGAGCACCATGTGGAATGCCAATGGATCCACCCGGAACGCGATCAGCTCGAAGTAGCCGCACTGGGCACTGATTCAACTGGGCCAGCAAACCAGGAGTACGGCGTAAGGCCGGAAGTGGCGAGCCGAGTGGTTGCGGACCTGGGAGCTTCGGATCTGGCCCTGGATGCGTTCTCTTCAGGAACCTCCGCCCATCTGCGGGTTTGTGAGAAGTACTGGAGCGCACAGGACTCCGCGTGGAAGAAGCACTGGGGTCCGCATCAGGGATTGATGTGGATCCATTGCCTCCGTTGGGACATTCCAAGAGCGATAGCGAAGATTCGCAAGGACTGCTCCAAGGCAGTGCTGAATGTTCCTATGGGATGCACCGAGGAGGAAAGCACCCGACATGGGGTGGTCTCATTGACCAACATGACCTTAAACAAGGTCGTCCTACCGGCTGGAAAGAGTGTCTATCAGGACGCTAAGGGACAGCCCATGCCACCCCAGAGATGGCCAACGGAATTCCACTATGTGGATGGGGGCCTTGATCAGGCCGACACCACGGACTTCGTCTGTGTCAACCGCATTATAGCAGAGCCATGGCGGCAATGCTTTGCGGTTCCCCCTGTTGACATCGGAGAATCGGAAGACCCCCTCACAGAAGAGGAGCTGGATCTGGTTCAGGGGTATATGGATCAGCCCTTTCACGACTGGGGAAACGAGCGTGAGGGCAAAGGCCAGGACAAAGCCTGGTGGGAAGTGGACTCAATCGTCTCCGGTTCCTATGATGGGAATACCTTCGTACAGAGGGTGCTGGATCACATGTCCAGCCAGGACGAGCCGCCTGGCGGTGATGCACCCACCTACGGCGATCTATTCCGAGGCGAGACCAGAGATGGCCCTTTTGGCCACCTGGGAAGACCACCTGAGCCGAAGACGAGCGGGGTTGCTACCCCTCAAGTAAGCTCCGTGGTCCAGGTGCCCGGAAAAGCCAAGGCGGAGTCCGATGATTGCCCCAAGATCCAGGCGTTGAGGGCCAGGCTGAAGCAGAAGTATGGTGAAACCTTCTTCAGCGGTAAGCCTGTGTTTCCCCCACCGGTGCGTGGACCGTATGGCGAGGCCAAGATACGACTGAAGCAGGACCCCCGTGTGTATCGACACCGGGAGTTCGCCCTGCGGGGCGAGAGGAAGGAGGCCATGGAGAAGATCCTCCGGGACTTCATCGAGGGAGGCTGGCTTGAGCCTTGCCACTCCGAGTGGGCCTCTCTGTGCTTCGTCGTCCCCAAGAAGGTAGCCGGTGAGTGGCGGCTCGTGGTCGACTACCGCGGCCTAAACGCCCAAACGCAGCACGACAGCTATACGCTGCCCCTCATTGAGGACATGCTGCAGAAGCAACACCGGCGGAGGATCTTCACAGTGATTGACCTGAAACATGGTTATCATCAGATGCCTCTCGCCGAGGAGTCCCGTGACTGCACAGCCATGAGCACTCCACTTGGACCTCTCCAGTGGCAGGTGATGCCCATGGGCGTTACCAACGGCAATGCGGCTTTTCAGCGGATGCTGGAGAACCTGCTTGAGCCGGTGCGTGACTGTGCGGACCCCTTCGTGGACGACGTGATCATCGCGTCCGGGGACCCCAGTATGAGCTACGCGGAGCTCCTGGAGGCACATGAGAGGGACGTCACTCGAGCGCTTGACCTTCTGGTTCTGCACAAACTCACGGGCAGCAGTGACAAGGCCACCATTGCGGTAAGCGAGGTGGTCTTCGTTGGCCACGTAGTCGGGAACGGGCAGCAAAAGCCCAAACCTGGCAAGGTGGCTGCGATTGAGCACTGGGAAAAGCCCAAAACGGTCTCTGAGCTACGGGCGTATCTGGGGTTCTGCAATTACTACTCGGGGTATATGAAAATGTATGCCGAGTATGCAGCCCCCATGACGACCATGCTCAAGGGCAACCGAGAGGAGACCAAGAAGGGGTCCAAGAAGGCTCTGGTCTGGGATGCTGATTCCGACCGTGCCTTTGAGGGGATGAAGCAGGTGCTGCTTTCCGCAGTGGGTCTGCACCTCGTTGATCCCGACCGAGGGTTCGTCCTGCGCACCGACGCTTCCGACTACGCCGTCGGCGCTGTGTTGGAACAAGTGCTTGACGATGGGAGGCACGTGCCCGTGGCCTTCCGGAGCCGAGTCCTGGCGGAAGGCCAGAGACGGACGTGGACGCCCCGAGAAAAGGAGGCGTATGCCATCGTCATGGCTCTCAGGAAATGGGCTGGGTACATAGCCCTCCATCCCGTCACCGTCTGCACCGACCATCAGAGTCTGCAGTCGTGGCACAAGGAGCACGTGGACACCCCCTCTGGTCCCGCCTCCCGACGGGAAAGATGGCATGAGACCTTGGCCAAGTTTGATCTCACGGTTGTGTATATTCCTGGAAAGGATAACACCGTGGCGGACTGTCTCAGCAGGTGGGCCTATCCCGCCAGCAAGGGCATGACGGACATCTCTGCCCATGGCGATGAGGCTGAGACCGCTGAAGCCAACAGGATCATTGGAATGGAGCGCCTGATGGAGGAGGAGGGTGTGAAATGCTTCGTCGTCATGGCTGCGGATGGGCAGAGCGGTCAGAGTACTCGCCCCTGAGAGAGCTGAGTCCGACAAGCACCTCTTCCCGGAATCTTGCCTCCAGGACGACTGGACTGACGGCTACGCCAAGTCTGAGGCCTTTGCGGCCGAGTATAGGGCTGTGACCGACCCTGATGACGGGCAGAAGTGGCCAAAGGGGCTGACTGAGGAAGATGGCAAGCTCTACCGGAATGGTAAGCTGCTAGTACCGGAGTCCCGGGTGCTCGAGCTTTGTGAAGCTTGGCACCACCACATGCTGCACCCAGGGGTCAAGAAGCAAGCCCTTGACATGCAGCGCCGGTTGGAGATCGACCATATCGTTCTCTACACCGCCATCAAGAAGGTCAGGAAGGGTTTCTCGGTCTGCCAGGCCTGCAATCCCGACAACCGGAATGTCAAGGGGGAAGCCCAATGGACTCAGGTTCCTGACCAGCCCATGGAGAGCGTGGCCATGGACGTCTTCTCCATGCCCGAAGTCCACATTGGCAAGGAGACCTTTGACTGTGTGGTTCTCTGTGTGGATCGCCACAGTGGCTACGTGGTAGCCGTTCCGGCACGCAAAAAGGGGTTGCTTGCCAAGGAAGTGGCAGTCATGATGATTCGTCATTGGCTGACCGTCTTTGACATCCCCCGCACCATTTGCAGTGACCGAGGGCCCCAGTTTACTGGTGCCTGGTTCAAGGCTATGTGTTCCCTCATGGGAATACGTCATGCCAAGAGCGTCGCCTATCTCAGCCGGTCTAACGGCCGTGCTGAAGTGGCTGGACGGCAGCTGTTCGAGAAGCTGCGCAAGATCCACATCACCAATCCACGGCGGAACTGGTTTGAGGAGATGTGGCCTGCTCTGAAGGCCCATCATGACACCCCCAATCCCGGTGGTTTGTTCCTTCACCAGATTCTGTTCGGCAGGGACCCCCTTGGTCGGGGACTTCCCTTGTCTGGTGATGGTATGGCCATGGACGCCAAGGAATTCTTCGCGCGGCAAGAGCAGACGGCGCGTGACATCCGCCAGCAGCTCGAGAAGGAGCATGCTGAGCGTCAGAAGTCCGCCCCGAGCACGACAGCGCAGAAGTTCAGGGTGGGAGACGCGGTGTGGGTGATCAGACCCCGCCCTATGGGCACCCACCGCACCAAAACCTGGTTCACACCCGGAGAGGTGGTCCGCAGGATTGGTGAGGACACCTACCGCATCAAGGTGGGTCACGGACAGTTCCGGGAGCGCCAGGAGAGTCAACTCCGTGTGCAGGAACCCGACCTCCGTGGCCGACATGTGTTAATGGACTATGCCGCACATGAGGCTGATTCGGACGACGATTATGCTGAGCAGGACGACTATACAGTCGAGAAGATCCTGGCCCAGCGTCCGAAAGCCTCGGCACCCAGAGGCCTAGAGTTCAAGGTTCGTTGGCGAGGCTATGGGCCGTCCCACGACACCTGGGAACCCGTCTCCTCGTTCGTGCCGCGGGTCAATACTCCCTTCATGGAGTACATCCGCAAGCACAAGACCAAGATCCATGTCTCGGACTTGGCAGCACTCACCCGGGCGATTGCAGCCAGGGGTGCCCGATCAGCGCCCTGAGCTCTCCCCTGATGCAGTTTGAGCGCTTGTGTGGTCGACGGATCTTCCCTCACTTGCTTGCTCTTTTACATCTTTCGGTGACCTGCCATCAGAGTGGCCATATACCCCCCCCTGCTGAATCCAGAGGAGGATGGCCCCTCTTTTTCACTTCTATTAGTCACTCCCCCCCTGCTGAATCCTTGGGAAACCAGGTGCGGCGACTGACCTTCATATCTCTGAGCTCTTGGGACCTTGAAGCCCATACGCCGTTGCGCAACGGATGCCGCTGTCATCGGCATTGCGATTTTTGAGTGTGTGGTCTGGTCCCATGGCACTTGTGGGATCCAGACCAGTCTACGTGTGTCAGCTGACTATATATGGCCTGAACTCAGGCGTTTTCCTGTCCACCCCCCTGCACATACCTTATCCTAACCAGGGCGTGGTTTGGCGCTCTGTCCAGAGTGTGTTTACACGCCTATTACCCCGCTTATTGCTTGTCTTTCTGTTCCCCAGGATATGTGCATCTGTATGTCAGCCCATCACTGAAGTGTGGACTGTTTTTCCCCCCTGATGGGATGCGAATCGACTACGAAGGCGCCCTGAGTCGCCGTTTACATGCTTTTACTTCAGGTCCAGCCTGGACCAGTACCTAAGTACAGATTCTTCTGTTTGAGTGCCCGTGATACCGTGTGCCCTATTCGCTGTGATGTGTAGATCCTGATGGCGCCAGGCGGGAAGCCCAGTTGCCTGACTACACTCCCAGCGGTCCGCCACTGTCAGTCCCAGTGTGAGCCTGCCAACTCGCAGACGCACTTGCAGTCGGATGGGGAAGGTTTGCCTGGGAAACTGGTGGTTTGAGGAGTCGACGCCTCCGCCCACACTGCATGAGGACTCCCTCATGTATGGCCTTCGTGGTAATAGAGCGAGGGAAAAGACGGCCTTGACGCCCGATCCCTTAAGGAGGAGCTCGTTCGGCTGTACCACTCTGGACTCGCGTCGTGGATATGGACATGGTGCGCCCGAGGAAGGACCCGTGGGGACTCTCCCCCAGCCGGCGGGCCTTGGGAAGCTTGGGGTAGCCTGATGGATCTTTGTGGTCGCTTTCGACCTGTGGGACCACCTCGGTCGTCGTGTGACGCCTATGTTGGCCGTGTATGCCGCTGCCACTGTGGTAGTGACCGTCGCAGCCGGCAGCCGGTGCGCCTGGTATGGGTTAACGGGTCCTTTGGATGCCGAACAATCGCCGCCAGGACCCGGGACTTGATACTTGATACTATACTTGAAGTTACAAGACGCTACAGCACCGTACCTGTCCAACTGTGGGATTTAGGCAGCCTAACCTGCGAATCAGCCTGAAGTGAGGATGTGACACCCCCCCCCTTCAGGAAATGGTCCTGGGTACCCGCTGCCATGCGTGGGTGTTATCGAGCCCCCCCCCAGGGTTTGCTCTAAGGAGGGGGGTGAAGCGGTACCCAGAACCCCATGGCTAGGGTAGGGCATACAACCGGTCTCCGGTCCACTAACCCCATGTACGCAAGGGAAGACCGGTCTCCGGTCCACTAACCCCATGTACGGAAGGGAAGACGCCCGTTGACGCCCGGTGCGAGCCCAGCGGGAGCGTGTTCCGTGCCGTAAAGCCCCGCATCGGCAACCGATGCACCGCCAGCGGAGATTTATATATCAGAACATCAGGAATCAACAGGGTTTTATTTTCATATTGTTTCCGTCAATTGTTACGCTTCCGTTCTGATATTCACTGTTTTGACAGCTGGCGGTTAGTTCGCGACTTTAGCGTAACCGCCAGTTTAACTGTTATATACAGATATTTTAGCGCAAATCGTGACGAAGACTCTAAAGTCTTCAGGAATTGCATTGATGCATCCGCAATTTTCACATCTTACACTGGCAACCTTAATCGGAATTTTTCAGGATGTCGAAATCGGATTTTCGACTTCGACATCCCCGCACCTCATTTGACCTCTTTCGAGTGGACCTACGTGCTTCCCTATACACGAATCAACTTTCCTTTTGTCTTGCCCTCCATTTGTCTTAGAGATATGGGCAAAACAAAGTTGATTCGTGAGGCCACTTGTTAGGGTCATATCTCGTGCCGCTTGCGAGGAATGACAATGAGAAAACGTGGGATGTATTCACAATACTCCGGACGTAATTTAGGAAGCTTTATATGCCTTGCGTCTCCACACTTGCGCGCTAGCGTAATGGATCATGGTCAAGAGGGTAGAGTTTGTGTTATAACTCTTTGGCCATGATATGGCGTGCGTTAAGATAACTTTCGAGTGTGGCGCGCGAGTGTTGGTGTTGCATAGGAACTCTCCCTGAGTTCCTATGAGCGATTGACACAAAGTTATGCCCTTGGAGGGGCATGACGTATCGTGGGGGGAGCTACCTTTTTGGGCAATATGTGGTATGTGCCATGTGTTGTGTTGCGTGCCCATTTGGCGGGTCCATCGCTCCAAGCCAAACCCGCGCATTGGACCTCATATTGCGCAAGCCCCTTCTCCATACTCCCCACGATCAATTGCAAGCCTAACCTTCGTGGAGGGAAGCTTGTGTGGCGATCGCAAAGCGATGCGTTGGGAGCAAGGTGTGTGTTTTGCGATTTTCCATATTTTCATGTGCCCACTTGGGAAGTAGCGCTCGTAACCTTTCAAAGCGCCCCAAGTGGAGCACATATGTGAAATCGAAAGACATTGGTGTCAAGTCATTGTGTTTAGAAGGATTGGTTGATTGCACGATCCAAGCCGAAGATATTATAATATAATTGTGCACCTTTCAAGGCACTTTTGTGTGTCTTTGTGCCAATTTTGCCGTTTTTGGCCCGTCATGATGTCAAGTGGCAACCATGTATCTCAACGTTGCGCTCAATTGACATCATGACCCAAGTATGTCATGAGGGTACATACTTCGGTGCCCACCATATCTTGGACCCGGCGGAAAACTCCTCTTGGGCTTGGCATACCGTGGCCGCCATGTTGGCGATTTGGGACTATCCCAAATCATGGGCTCACTTGGCGACCCTGCCATTCCCAAAACCGGAGGAGTTGGGCAACGCCCAAAAGATATGTTCGACACATATGACTTGATACCAATCCTATTGCACACTCCAGTCCAAGTCGGGCATGTGCCTCATTTGCCCGAACCATGAGTGTGCGCATTTTTGGCCATTTTGAGCAATTTTCCACATTTTCTGCCCGCCGTGCACTATGTTCAGCCCACCCGTGCACGCCAGACGCATGGACCAATGGACCATATATGACATGGGTGTTATGCATATTGGTCCCCATGGTTCACATACCACGTGGGCGAAGCGGAGCAACCTTCGTTAAGGTGCTAGCCCAAAGTGAGTGGGGGCAATTTTGCCACTTTGGCATTTGTGGACCCAATTGGGATCATCACCACGCCAAGTGGCATGGAGATCTACATTAGCCAAGTGCATGGAAGTCTTTGTTGAGCTCCTGGTGGATCGCGTATGGAATGGCGGATCCGATCTCCAAGCCGGCGTGGAGATATACTATTGGGAGCACCCCAAATTTTGGCTCATTTTGAGCAGCCAAAATGACCCCCTTCTGGGACCCCAATTTCAACCCCCCGTGTGGTCAGTTGGCGGTCCCATATGTCTCTCCCCACAGAGAGCCCGGACCTAGTTTTAAGTTGTACACTCAGATAGAAGTCCTAGGTCCTGCCTCCTACCCTGTGAGCCATTGGCACGAGCCACGCGTGAGAATGATGCCCATCTTGTTGATTTTGGCATCATGACCCCACTTGACGAACCCGTGGTGCCCTGATGTCGGGACCTCAGAGGGAACCAGGTTGGGTGAGGGCTCCAGTGAGTCGTACTCGAAGGGCATAGGATCAGTTGCCTCGTCCCTACCTCTGGCAGGTCCGGACAAGGGCCCAATTTTGGAGACTTGTGAGCTAATTCCAGTTTGGGCTGAAACAGCCCATTTTCAGCTACCAACTCCTAGGGGATAATGGCGGAGCCATATCTCTCGCTCAGGGGGGGGTTTGGACCCTGCCGTTAAGGGAGCATGAGGAGCCACTGTCGGTTGGCCTTGGACACCCTTGGTTCCGAGGAACTCGCCTGTGGCTGGGCGGGAGACCCCCCCATTGGCAGGGTTTCAGGGTCCGGACTGAGCAGGGCATGGGTTGCGTTTGAGCCCCCGCCCCCACCAGCCACTGAGAGGGTCGGACCTGGGATTGGGATACGAGTTAGGACTGAGTGTCTATTGTCCTGTGATGCCCTTACCCCAGTCCAGTCTCAACCCCATGTGTACATATCCTGATGTGTTGCTGTACATACTTTCATTCCCTTGTTGCAGAGTGGCAAGGATCCTGAAACGCTTTGTCACATGACACGAGCGTAATGATGCCCTTGTGAGCGTAGTGCTTTGCCTGCCTGCTCACCTGTGCGTGTCCACCGCAGCGTCCCGTGGCCGGCCCCCCATGGGAACGCGTCAATACGCCTTTTGATGATTTAATCCGCAGCCCTGAAAAGTAGCTGTACACAGGCAACTCGTACATTACCGCCCTGATGTCCGCCCATACCCTGCTTCCGCTGCCTCTGATCATCAGGTGGATATCATCTGCATACAGCAACACCTCAACCTGGCAGTGCAGTCTCTTGATGGCATAGAAGAGGGCCAATGTCAGCACCGAGAAAAGGGCTGGTGATAATGGATCCCCCTGTCAAACTCCGTACCCCCGCCGCACCACCACTTCTGGCTGCACCTCGCTGCATACCTCGAATATCAAAGGGGAGCACATAAAGGCAATCAAGAGCACAACGTGCTGACCAGGAACGCCCAGGTACCTCAGGACAGCACTTGCAAAGGTGTGCTGGACAGAATCGTACGCTTTGGCAAAGTCCACCGGCACAAGAATGCAATCACTCGGTTGGTTCCAAAACTCTACTGCTGCTATGGTGTGCTCGACCATCTGTATCCCCGGCAAAAACCTCTTCTGGGCTGCAGGTGTCACCTGCTGAAATATGTCGGTCAGCTGCAGCAGAAAGACTGTCGTGAGCCACTTAATGCTGGAATTTAGCAGAGCCAGTGGCCTTTGCCCCCCCCGCCGTTTCCGAAGTCATTAATTTAGGTATGCACTTCAAGATGGTGGTGGACCAGCCTTCCGGCGCCGCGCCTCGATCCAAAGAACGCTTAATGATGGCATGCATACGAGGTACGAAGAGGGGTCCCATACGCTGATATACCGCCGCCGGTACTGTGTCTGTGCCCGGCGAAGAACAGGGGCGCATTTTATGTAGTGCTTCCCGAACCAAGTCCTCCGTGAGTGGACGCCACAACAGCTGAAAAGCGGCCTGTTTCGACGGAGGTGTTGAGAGACAGCGCAAGCAGCGGTCGCCTTCTTCCTCGGACACCCCCGTCGAACTCATAATCGGAGACCAAAATTCCTCAAGCAATCGCGCCATGTCTCTCTTGTTGGTGACATAGTTCCCTGACGAGTCCCGCATTCTCTGCACCATGCGTTGCCCCTGCATTTCCCTCATGAGGCGTGTTACTCTTTTTCTCTTGGCTGCGGAATCCTCCCGCTGCTCCTCCTTGCTAAGTATCCCGTGCCGTAGTCGAGTGACGGACTGCTGCATCCGACCCTCTCGATGCTCGTCTGCTAGAACAGAAGCCAGGCACTGGTAGGCCTCTTGATGGGTCTTTGGTCGTACCCCCAATTCGCCCAGATATTCCCATCCCGCAGGTATCACGCGTGTCGGTGAGCTGATGCGCACCAGTGTCTCCACCTGCGAAAACCCTCGTGAGCTTTTCATTTTAGCCCACTAACGCCCCGCCGCAGAAACAACGGATAATGCCTCTGCCCACCAGTCCTCCGGGTCGTCAATTGAAACGGACGCCACTTGCTCCTGCAACTCCAGCATGGCCTGTTCATCGCCCAACACCCCCTCCTGAAAACGTGGGCGAGGCTTTCCCTGAATCTCGGCTGGCGGAGAAATTTGCAGCACTACCGCGTTGTGATCGGCCCCTGTCAAGACAGTGTACGCCCCAGAGACCAATTCTCTTAAAGCAGCATTCACCTGTATTCGGTCCAAGCGCCGTGGTTTGGCACGGTGTCCCTTGTGTGCCCAGCCATATGTCTCCGCCGGAGTTGGGTGTTCAGACCCGCTGTGAGCCAAGCCCCACACGTCATGCATGTCCAGTTCCACTAACACTTCCATTTCCTGATATCGCGCTTCCCTCACCGGGCGACCTCCCTGGTGCCCCTTCAACGAATTCTGGGCAGGAACAATCAGACTATTGGGTTCCATCAAGAAGAATGTAGCCATGCTGTTCAGGGACCGGGGGACCGCGCGCAGGGAAGGGGGCACGGCAAGCACACGGCGAGCACAAAACCACAACAAAGCACCGGAGAGGGGGGCACCAGAGGGACAGACGAAGGGCAACACCACGCACCACGGCACGCACCACACAGTCACCACACACACCGCACACACCCACATCCGCGCCCACAGCACGTGGCCAGCGGGCCCCGGCAGCGCGCCCAGAGGGCGGGCAGCCGGGAAGGGGGCGCGCCTGAACCCAGACGCGCCCCACCAGCCCCACGGCGCGCAGCCCCCCACAGGGCACACGAGCCACGGGGCCAGTGCAGGGCCCCCACACGCGCACACCCGCGCCCACAGCACGTGGGTAGCGGACCCCGACAGCCCGCCCGGAGGGCGGGCAGTCGGGGGAGGGGGAGCACCTGACCCCAGACGCCCCTCACAACGGCAAAAGGCACCCCCCCCGGGGACGCCCTTCCGCCGGCCCCCCTGCGCGCAACGCCGGCCCACAAGGGCGCAGGCTGTGGGGCCGGTGCTAAGTCCCCACGCCCGGTCCAAAAGCACCCGGGACACACGGGTCGCGGAACCCCGGCGGCCCGCCCCGGAGGGCGGGCGGCCGGGGGAGGGACAGCGCCTGACACCAGACGCCCCTCACAACGGTGGCAGGCCATCCCCCCCGGGGACGGCCCCCAACCACCCCCGCGGCACGCAGCCCCCACAGGCCATGCAAGCCAAGGGGACATTGCTGGGCCCCCACACCCGCACACCCGCGCCCAGAGCATGCGGGTGGCGGACCCTGACAGCCCGCCCGGAGGGCGGGCAGTAGGGGGAGGGGGAGCGCCTGACCTCAGACGCCCCTCACAACAGTGAAAGACACCCCCCCCGGGGACGCCCTTCCGCCAGCCCACAGCGAGCAACGCCGGCCCGCAAGGGCGCACGCTGTGGGGCCGGTGCTGGGTCCCCACGCCCGCAGCAACCGCACCCGGGACACACGGGTCGCAGAACCCCGGCTGCCTGCACCAGAGGACGGGCGGCCGGGGAAGGGACAGCGCCTGACACCAGACGCCCCTCACAACGGTGGCAGGTCACCCCCCCCTGGGACTACCTGCCACCACCCTCGCGGCACGCAGCCCCCACAGGGCATGCAAGCCAAGGGGACAGTGCTGGGCCCCAGCACCCGCACACCCGCGCCCACAGCACGTGGGTGGCGGACCCCGACAGCCCACCCGGAGGGCGGGCAGCCAGAAGAGGGGGAGCGCCCGACCCTAGATGCCCCTCACAACGGCGAAAAGCACCCCCCCCAGGGATGCCCTTCCGCCACACCCACAGCGCGCAACGCCGGCCCACAAAGGAGCACGCCGCGGAGCAGCTGCAGGGTCCCCACGCCCACACCAACCGCACCGGGAACACACGGGTCGCGGGACCCCGGCTGCCCGCCCCAGAGGACAGGCGGCCGGGGGAGGGACGGCGGCTGACACCAGACGCCCCTCACAGCGGTGGCAGGCCACCCCCCCTGGGGACGGCCCCCCACCACCTCCGCGGCACGCAGCCCCCGTAGGGCGTGCAAGGCAAGGGGACAATGCTGGGACCCCACACCCGCACACCCGCACCCACAGCACGTGGGTAGTGGAGCTCAACAGCCCGCCCGGAGGGCGGGCAGCCAGAAGAGGGGGAGCGCCTGACCCCAGATGCCCCTCACAACGGCGAAAAGCACCCCCCCCAGGGATGCCCTTCTGCCACATCCACAGCGCGCAACGCCGGCCCACAAGGGCGCACGCCGCGGAGCAGCTGCAGGGTCCCCACGCCCACACCAACCGCACCGGGGACACACGGGTCGCGGGACCCCGGCTGCCCGCCCCAGAGGACGGGCGGCCGGGGGAGGGACGGCGCCTGACACGAGACGCCCGTCACAACGGTGGCAGGCCACCCACCGGGGACGGCCCCCCACCACCCCCGCGACACACAGCCCCCGCAGGGCATGCAAGCCAAAGGGACAGTGCTGGGACCCCACACCCGCACACCCGCGCCCGCAGCACATGGGAAGCGGACCCTGACAGCCCGCACAGAGGGCAGGCAGCCAGAGACGGGGGAAGCCCTGACCCCGCCCCTCACAATGGCGGAAGGTACCCCCCCCGGGGACGCCCCTCCGCCACCCCCACAGCGAGCAACGCCGGACCGCAAGGGCGCACGCTGCGGGGCCGGTGCAGGGTCCCCACGCCCGCACCAGCCGCAACCGGGACACAAGGGTCGCGGAACCCCGGCTGCCCGCCCCAGAGGACGGGCGGCCAAGGGAGGGACAGCACCTGGCACCAGACGCCCCTTGGAACGGGGGCAGGCCACCCCCCCCCGGGGACGCCCCCCCTCCATCCCCGCGGCACGCGGCCCCCGGAGGGCACGCAAGCCAAGGGGACAGTTCTGGGCCCCCCCACACACACACCCGCGCCCACAGCACGTGGGTAGCGGACCCCGACAGCCCACCCAGAGAGCGGGCAGCCGGAGAAGGGGGAGCGCCTGACCTCAGACGCCCCTCACAACAGTGAAAGGTCCCCTTCCGGAGACGCCCCTCCGCCACCCCCACAGCGAGCAAGGCCGGATCACAAGGGCGCACGCTGCGGGGCCGTGCAGGGTCCCCAGGCCCGCACCAGCCGCAACCGGGACACACGGGTCGCGGAACCCCGGCTGCCCGCCCCAGAGGATGGGCGGCCAAGGGAGGGACAGCGCCTGACACCAGACGCCCCTTGCAACGGGGGCAGGGCACCCTTTCCCGGGGACGCCCCCCAACCACCCCCGCGGCAAGCGGCCCCCACAGGGCACGCAAGCCAAGGGGACAGTGCTGGGCCCCCACACACACACACCCGCGCCCACAGCACGTGGGTAGTGGACCCCGACAGCCCGCCCAGAGGGCGGGCAGCCGGAGAAGGGGGAGCGCCTGACCTCAGACGCCCCTCACAACGGCAAAAAGTACCCCCCCAGAGACGCCCTTCCGCCACCCCCACAGCGCGCAACGCCGGCCCGCAAGGGCACACGCTGTGGGGCCGGTGCTTGTTCCCCACGCCCGCACCAACCGCACCCGGGGCACACGGGTCGCGGAACCCCGGCTGCCCGCCCGGAGGGCGGGCAGTTGGGGGAGGGGGGGCGCGTGACCTCAGGCGGCCCTCACAACGGCGCAACGCACCCCCCCCGGGGACGCTCTCCTGCCACCCCCACAGCGTGCAACGCCAGCCCACGAGGCCGCACGCTGTGGGGCCGGTGCTTGGTCCCCACGCCCGCACCGACCGCACCCGGAGCACAGGGGTCGCGGAACCCCGGCTGCCCGCCCCAGAGGACGAGCGGTCAGGGGAGGGACAGCGCCTGACACCAGACGCCCCTCACAACGGTGGCAGGGGAACCCCCCCCGGGGACAGCCCCCCGCCACCCTGGCGGCACGCGGCCCCCACAGGACAAGCCAGCTAAAGGGACAGTGCTGGACCCCCACACCTGCACACCCGCGCCCACAGCACGTGGGTGGCGGACCCCGGCAGCCCCCCGGCGGAGGGCAGCCGGAGGAGGGAGAGCGCCCGGCCTCGGACGCCCCTCGCAGTGGGGTCACCCATGCTACACGGGCGGCAGGGGGAGCACCTAACACCCACGCGAACACGCGACCGCCGGTCCGCGGAGCCAGCGTTCTAGCTCCCCCACCCACGCCCCGCCGCGCCCTCAGCACGTTCATCAGCCACGGGAAATCCGCACCTCACCCCCTGCTCTTAGGCATAGCGACACAACAATGGCGGAACCCGCGGCCCGACGCAAAACACGCCCCCGATCTCCAACGCTGGACGCAGCACACGACGTTATCAGGGCGCTGGGACTCAGAGGTGGCGAAGGAGACCCCCCACAGGAGGATGCGGGCGCGGACTCCGACCTGGAGATAATCCCAGAGCCCCCCGCGGGCAGCACGCCCGCGGAACCTGCGCCGCCGGCGGGAAGCGTGCCCGCCCCCTGCCCCGCGTGGAAACGGGGCCAATGCACCGGAGAAGACTGGTGCCCCAAGCGACACCTCGGACCCAGCCCCGATGACGGAGCGCTGCCCGCGTTGGGACACGTGGCCGCACGAGCCGCCCTGCGCTACAGGGTGGCGCAGGGCTGGATTCTAGATGGGACCGC
This sequence comes from Eutreptiella sp. 'Long Island Sound 2002', assembly GCA_964036045.1. Taxonomy (NCBI): domain Eukaryota; phylum Euglenozoa; class Euglenophyceae; order Eutreptiales; family Eutreptiaceae; genus Eutreptiella; species Eutreptiella sp. 'Long Island Sound 2002'. Next base: position 111,231,506 of record OZ038381.1, read on the forward strand.
GCGCGGCAGCGTGAACATCCAGGAGGCCGTCCACCGAGTTGCCCATACGGGCCAAGCCGAAAGTGGCCTTGCACACACGGGGCCGCCATGGCGGACTGGCGGAGGGGATCGTCATAGAGCCCTCGGGAATGGTGCTGGTCCCGGCGGCAGAGATGGTCCGAGGGGTGCTCCACGCATCCGCCGTGCGGCGCGCGCGCCCACAGTGGACCATCCAGGTGTACACCCCCCCACGGGCGTGGCCCTTCTCCCACATGGGCGGTGCTTGCCGTCATGTGGCACCTGGCACCGAAGGACACCCCCACAGGCAGCGCGGAGGAAATCGCCCGGGACCTCGACAACTGGCAGACCGACCAGGATTTCCCCTGGCGCAGGCCCCGGGGCGGCCTCCCAGTGGCGCCCGCGGCAGAGGGGTTCAGCCTCGCAGCAACCCTCCAGCAGCACCCCGACAAGAGGGCACGCCACTTCCTGCAGACGGGGACGGTCCTGGCCGCCCCGCCAGACTCCAGGTGGCGATCGGACGCAGGGGGGGCGCAACCGCTAGCGGACCCCTGGGTCCTCCCGCTGTGGTATTTGCCCATGGGCACCCTGGCCCATGCCGCCCAAGCCGTCAAGGGGCCTTCCCACAGCCACTCCTCCCCGGCGTGGCCCTGCTCCGCAGCCTGCAGGCGGGAGCGGCCTGGGTACGGTGGAGGGAGGAGGACGGGCGCCCGAGCCCGTATTTCCCCTGGTTCAGGGCCAGGCGCTACTCCACGCCGAAGGCATGGGCACCGTGGAATGGGGGGCAAACGTGCCCGACACGGCCTGCAGGTGGATCACTGTGGCTGCCCCGCAACCCATGCGATCGCAGCCGGCGTGCCATCGCGTCCTACGGGCGGTTGCCTCCTTTGCCCCCCACCACGCCCTCACAAGAGAAGTGTGGAGGGCCATGCTGAGCCACCCCAGGGAGTGGATGACCAACCCGGGTGCATGGTGCCCGCCGGGGCCGGTGCTCGAACAGTTCACGGCCCCCACACCCAGGGTCCGCCACGCCCTGCACAGGGCGTCGGCATTTACAGAACAGCTCTCCGACGAGGTTCTGGACCTGGCGCTGGAGCCGCTGCGGGTGCTCTACCCGCAGACCCACTGACTCGGTACCCAGAACCTATGGCCCATCGCCCGGAGGCCTGTGAGCCGTCACACCCGTGCGGAAGCCGTTGACACCGGCTGTCAGCGGGATATCCCTGTTCTCTAATCCGCGAAATCTGGAATCCGATTTCTAACCAATAGATCGATGTAGAATTGCCATAATTTTATTGTCTTGGTCGATTTTCGGTCAGAAATCGGTGAAATACTCGATTTCTACCGCGATTTCTAATTGTTTTGAAATCGCCGCCTGTTGTCGCCTGTTCGCGCGCTTTCGTCGCTTCTCCGTGGCGAGTTTTGTGAGGGACTTTTCTCCAGTACCTCTGGAGTTCTAAGAGAACTTAAGTGCTGGATATAGAGGACTTTTCCTGTACTTTCATCTGGTGTGTTCACCCGAATTTTTGGCCGTTGCGTCTGAGAGAAAATCAGCGCGCAAGCTTTTCCGTCGATGGCTCGAACTCATGGTTCTCAAGGACCATGAGTTCAGACAGAACCTTACATCCCCCCCCTATGTCTTTCATCCATGCCCCTTTCACATGGGCATATCACTTTGAATAGGGAAGAGGGCAACGGGGATGTTTTAGGCAGCCTATGGGTTTCGCAAACCCAAGTCGTTTGCGTGCGCAAACGCTAACTTTGTGGCCCTGTGAGCAGGAACGTTAATAACCGAACACAATGCTCACAAGACCAGAGGCCCCAGGGCATTTTTGTTCTTTGAGCCAACTCAACGATGGCTCAACGCAATTCAATGCGTACCAAAACTGCTTTTTTGAGAAAGGGCAAATTTTGGTCGAAAATTAGGTCAAAATGGCCAAACCCCCGAGTCTCATGCTCAGAGCCTATGGGGAGTTGAGCCTTGAATCAAGACAATATGTAAAGTGGAGACCACGAGGAACATCGTGAATGGCTTGGTTGGCTTTTACAACCTTGTCTTCCATTTCCTCTAATGTCGCCTTGTGAGCACGCGTGCCATACTGCCTCTTTGCACGGGCGCTCATATGCAAGCACTAATGACAGGAGTGGGCGGAGACAATCTAACCATAGTGGGCATATTTGAGAGCACCTACTATGGGCCTACTCCAAGAATGTTTACTCATATTTGTGCTCCTCAAGGTCCCAAAGATCTGTACATACCAATATCGCTGATATATGCACTTTTTCCCATAAATAGTGTGCTTCAAGGATTGAGGTGTGAAAAATGTTTCCATTATGCTTCGAACCTCAACCCTTATTGCAAAGGGGAGGCAAAGCTTCGGTTCGCATCCATGCAAAAGCCCGAGGCTCCTTTCTCTTGTGATATGAAGATACGATTTTTCGAGTGACCACTTTTGGGTAAATTTTGGCCGTTTTGCCCAGAATGGCCACAAACCCCTTCTCCCCCTGATTTTACCCCCGAGGTTGCGTGCGCCACTTGACCAAGGGTAAGGGCAGTTTGGAGAGGGCACGTAAACTTGCATCGAATGGGGTGTTTCCCCTATGTGGCCTCTCCTCTCGAAGGGAGAGTTGTGAGTCACCCAATTTGGGGTATGTTGCCATTCTGCCCCATTTGCGTGTCATTTTCCCCCGAATGGGGAAGATAGCTAGAGGCGATCATGAGGGTTGGCAAGCGGCATAAATTCAGACCTAGGTCCCATGTGTCAATAGCATCTTTGGTTGAAAGGATCCTCGCCGTGGCCATGGAGATATGGACTCATGAGTTCGGGCCATTTTGGCCAAATTTCGCTGTTTTTCCCATTGTATGCCATGTTGGAGCTACCATATCTCCATGGGGCACATGATCTAGCCAGAAAGAAATTGCGATTATTGTAGCATATGACCAAGGGTTGAACGCCATTGAGCTTTGTATTTGCTCCTCTGGCTCATCCGGAGTTATTCAACTTTTGGTGCGATCCATGATCTCCCCCGTTGCACCGCATGCTGCTTTCTGCCCCATCCGCGTGTTCATCCCCTAGATGAACAGCAAGCAGCCAGTGTGACAGCAAGCCATAACCCAGGGCATGGGACCGGAGGGGATATCAAGAGTTGTGAATCAAGGCTTCACGCGTCAATATCGCCAAGGTTTCCTACCCTGGACGGTCGACCGAGACAACCGATTTTGCCATTTTGGCAGTTGTGGACCCAATTGGGATTGTCACTACGCCCAGTGGCATGGAGATCTTTGGGAGCCAAGTACATGTGAGTCTCGGTTAGACTCCCAGTGGATGGTATATGGAATGGCGGATCTCATCTCCAAGCCGGCGTGGAGATATACAATTGGGGATACCCCCGATTTTGGCTCATTTTTAGCAGCAAATAAATGACCCCGTTTTGGGACCCCAATTTCAGCCCCCCGTGTGGTCAATTGGCAGCCCCATATCTCTATGCCCATGGGGATTCCGAACCCAATTCTGTTGTTGTGCACTCAGATATAGGGCCTAGGTCCTGCCTCCTATCCTGTGAGTCGTTGGCCTTACCTTGGTCGGCCGAATCACCCGTGGAAATGACGCCAATTTTGGTGGTTTTGGCATCATGACCCCACTTGGCGAACCCGTGGTGCCCTGATGCTGGAGCCTCAGAGGCAACCAGGTTGGGTGAGGGCTCCAGAGAGTTGGTACTCGAATGGCATAGGGTCAGTTGCCTCGTCCCTACCTCTGGCGGGTCAGGACGAGGGGTCAATTTCGAAGTCTTTCGAGATAATATCAGTTTGGGCTGAAACAGCCCATTTTCAGCTACCAACTCCTAGGGGATAATGACGGGGCCCTATCTTCAGCTCAGAGGGAAGTTGGGAGCTGCCATTAAGGGAGCATAGGGAGCGACTGTTGGTTGGCCTTGGACACCCTTGGTTTCAAGAAACTCGCCTGTGGCTGGGCGAAACACCCTCCCCTATTGGCAGGTTTTCAGGGTCCGGACTGAGCAGGGCATAGGTTGTGTTTGAGCCCCTCCCCCTGCCAGCCACTGAGAGGGTCGGACCTGGGATTGGGATATGAGTTGGGACTGAGTCTCTATTGTCCTGTGATGCCCTTACCCCAGTTGAGTCTCAACCCCATGTGTACATATCCTGATGTGTTGCTGTACATACTTTTGTTCCTTGTTTCAGAGTGGCAGGGACCCTGAAACGCTTTGTCACATGACACGAGCATCGAGATGCCCTTGTGAGCGCAGTGCTTTGCCTGCCTGCTTCCTTGTGCGTGTCCGCCGCAGCGTCCCGTGGCCAGGCCCCCCACGGGAACGCGTCAAAAGCGATTCACCGCCGCGGGGTTACCCATCCCTGGCGTGCCACTCGGGGCCGCCTGAACCCCAAGCACCACGGGCTTCGCAGCGCCGCCCGGCAACAGCGCCGAGTCCGTGAAGGAGGTGTAGCGACTGGAACTCTGACATCAGCGAGTTCCTTCGGCCGACCAGCACCGGCTGCACTCCCAGCTACATCACCCACCTCCACAACCACGATCGGGCGTCTTGGTCCCAGCCCTGTAAATAGAGTGGACCACAGCAACCGCTTCAACAGCCACCTCCAGGACTAGTCCATCGAGGGGAACGAGCACCGATGGTGAACTGGCAGGAGGCGGGCAAGACGTGGCCGCTGCCCCACCCCCATGCGGTGCGCCTACTGCGTGGGTTGGTGTGCGGGCAGCACTACCGCCACAGCAATCCACAGTGCGAAGGCGGCATGCCCGGGAGCTTCGAGCTCCGCGAGGATATGGACGCCGACCGCCTGCAGGCAGTGGAAGACTGGCTGCGGACGGAAGGATACGCCTATTGCTTCCGCCACAAGCGCTGGAGGGTCTGGACCCGCCCAGACAGGCCCGGCGAAGGGCTGCGCTCTGACGGGATTGATGAAGACGAGAACCCCAACGAGTACCTGTCGGGCGCCACGATCAACGTCTCCATGTGGGACATGATCGAAAAGAAGTTCCCGGAGCCGGGGAACGAGCGCACGCTGCAGGGCAGCAGCAGCAGCGCGTCTCCTGGGAAGGAGAAGCGATACGCCGGGGACAAGAAGCGGGACAAGAGATGGCGGGAGTACCAGGAATCCCTGGCCTCAGAAGCCGCCCAAGCCGCCAAGGGCGCAACCCCAGCCCCGATCCCCCAACGGGCCAGTGGCGGTCACCACCCCGCCACACCACCCTTGGCGACTTCCTCGAAGTCGCCAAGGAGGCCAAGGCCAAGCCCCGTCCGCTGCACCTGGGGAAGTCAGGCCCCAGTAGTGACGTGGAGTCGGCCCACCGTGGGAGGATGCCAGGCGACCAGGCCAGCTCCAGCAGCAGCGTCGCTCCTAACCAAAGGGACGTGGCCCGCGCCTGCGAGCGCGCCTGTGGGGTGCCCTGCAACCTTCGGGTTGCCCGGCAACGGGCCACGCAGCAGAACGCTGCCGTGGAGGGCGCCGTCGGCATCGCCCAGGAGGAGGCTGCAGATTGGGGCAGAGGCATGGCCTTCCACGCCTCGACTGTGGCGGCCATTGCGGCCGGACTCACGGCGGCAGCCGCCCAGGAGGTAGCGACTGCCCGGGTCAGGGGTGAGGTGGCAGCAGCCGCCCAGGAAGCCCGCCTGGCCCAAGAGGCCATTGTCTGTAGGGAGGCCGAGGTGAAAGGGCTGGAAGAGGCGCTTGCCCAAGAGAGGGCAAAGAAGGAGGCGGAGGAAAGGGCCCACGTCGAAGCAACGGCCAAGGCCCAAGCGGACGCCGCCAGGAAGGACGCCATCGAGGCCGCGCGACGGAAGGTCGCTGAGGAGAGGGCCAAGACGGAGGCGGAGCTGGCAGCGTTGGAGGCTGAGAAGGCTCGGCTGCAGCGGGCTCGGGAAGCCGAGGCTGCCCTTGCCCAGGAGGAGGCCGAAAGGCGAGCTGCCGCAGCCACGGCCGCCACAATGGATCCCGAGTGGAGACCCTTGAAAAGCTCTTCGAAGGGGACGCCTCCTCCAAGATGACGCTGGATCTGGAGGAGGTCGACACGGGCAGCAGTGGGGACAGTGGCCCCACCGCCTACCGACAGAGGAGGGGTAAGGGGAAGACCCCCGAGAGGTCACGGAGGCCAGCGGGCGCACACCCCCACGACTCCGACCCCTTCTTCACCGCCAGCGACGGGGATGGACGAGACCGCCGACATCGCCGAGGAGTGGCTGGATGAGGAGGCGGAGATGTCCCCATGGAGCCGGAGGATGAGAGTAAGGATCTCCCTCCTCCCTACCGGAGCTCGAAGTCTTCCGCGTGCGAGACCGAGACGACCTGGTGGGGCGACATGGACGAGGATGAGGACATGGACTTTGGTTACACGGAGAAGCCCCCCTCCTCGGACCGACCGAGGCGACCCGGCAGAGACCCACCGGGACCCCCTGGCGGAAGACCATCAGGACTGCCTGGAGGATCCCCACCAAGTGGACCCCCCGGAGGCGGACCTCCGGGAGGGGGAGGACCCCCTGGACCAGGCGGACCCGGTGGAGGCCCTCCTGGAGGACCCCCTGGGGACCCCAACGACCCACCAGGGAACGGTGACCCGGATGCCACCTGGCGGTGGACTGTCCACCTCCGCAGGAGGGTCCAGTCCCTCGAGCGCGAGGTAGACACGGGCAAGGGCGAGATGATCCGCATCGCAAGGGTCGCCGCGGGCGCACAGAAGGAGCTGGACATCGCCAAGACGGAGATGGTCAAGATCGCCAAGGTCGCCACCGCCGCCCAGAGGGAGCTGGACATCGCCAGGGGTGAGACCAGGCTGCTGAACAAGGTCATCAACGGCCTGCAGCAGAGGTTGGACGAGCTGGAAGGCCGTGGGAGCGTCGGCAGCGACCACCCACCCCTGGGGTCTGGCTCGTCGGACGACGGCTGGGGACCTGGACCAGGTCCAGGCAGAGCCCAAGCCCCCGGCGGAGCCCCCAGGAGTCGCCCCAGCGCCAGTGCCCCCTCTCTCAGCGCCCCCTTTAATCACAGCGCGGGCCGCCGTAACGAGCGCGTGCCGCCTGGCAGTGGCAATGAGGAGTGGCGTAATGAGTGGCTCAGTGCAGAGTACCACAACCGCCGTGCTCCACCGCGGACACCGGTACGCCCCCGATGCCCCGCACCAGCCCAAGAGCCAATCCCAATGGCTGGCAGGCGTTATGGTTGACTCAGAGATGAGGTCCCTGGAGGGGACGTGGAGTGGGATGTCGGCGGAGGCGAGGAAGACCTGGAGAAGTTCGGCATTACCCCGCCGCGTGGTGTACGACGGGAGGCCACTGAGCGCAGCCGCCGGCGCAGTGATGAGGAGGCATACATGGAAGGAGTACGGTGTGAACATCTAGGTTCAGCATACATGGAAGAACCACGGCGTAGCCACACGGATACCGTGGAGGAGATGGAAGTGGCGGCCGTGGGAGTCCTTGCGGGACGCCGATGGGAACCTCGGTCGACCTCGCGGCTGGCGTTCATGGTCTCTAAGGCCACGGATGCCGCCGTGTGGGAAGACCTGAAGGACATCAAGCCCCCCACGTACGATGGCAACTCCCTCAACCTTGACCGCTTCTTGGAGAAGCTGGACGATTCGGGGGTAACCGTTACTGAAGACACGGATCCCGCAGATGCGGAGAAATATGTCTTCAAACGGTTCAGGTACCGCCTGCCGGAGGTGCTCCAAGAGCTATACTTCGTGGCGACCAAGGAGGGGAAAATCAGGACCCTCAAGGAAGCCAAGAAGTGGCTCAACGAGCAGGAGCAGGTGGACGCTCCGCAGGTGGCTGCCAAGCGGTGGAAGGCCATCAAGCTTCAGCATGATGGTCGGGAGATCGGCCTATGAGATTGGCGGGACTTCCGGGGGCAATACACCCTCTTCCACCGCAACATGGAGGACTGGAATGAGGGTGACGAGCAGGCCCGCCTGCTCTGCATGCTGCCGGAAGCATGGATCAAGAGAGTCACCAAGGACGAAGCCAAGAGGGCCAAGTCCAACCACACGGTCAAGATGATGCTCCCCAAGGAGTATCATACGAACGTGGTGGCTTGGACAAGGAAGAATGTGAACCAGGATGTCAAACTGCACTCCCTGCGGAACGCCCTCTTCATCACTGTCACGGGCGATCGCGAGAAGACCGCGATGTGGCGCCTTGACGAGTGTGACGTGGGCGGCCAGACCATCCGTCTGCAGGCCATCCCGGCACAGATGAGTTGCGACGAGATCCTGGAGTGGGTTGGAGAGGAGGTACTCAAGGAGTACCGGAACCTCCACCACACCCGCGGGTTGAGGCCCGGCGACCGTGACGTCAACTACGTTGGCGAGGGGTCTGGCGGGGAAGCTGCCATGGACCCAGCGGGAGCCGATGGCGATGAGGCTTTCGACGACGATTATGACGACGATGAGCCCGCCGAGGTGGCCGTTTGTGCCTTCGTGGCCAACAACCTGAACACGGGGAGCAACCGGGGAAGCTGGAAGCCCCTGCAGAAGGGTTGGAAGAAGAAGGAGAAGAAGGATCCCCGCCGCATTGGCGACCCTCCGCTGTCCTTTGGGGAGTTCATACAAGCTCACCCTCAGGGCTGTTCCGTGTGTTATGGAGGGAACAAAGGGTTCAAGCATGACCACCGAACATGCCCCATCCACAAGGCCGACACGGAGGCTTACAAGAAGGTGCACGGGTCGAAGAAGCGTGCACCCGCGGGTATCCGGGAGACCAAGGTGGAGGTCACCAAGGACAAGCTCTCCAAGCCGATGTCGGTGGGGACCGAGTTGGCCAAAGAGATCCAGGAGATCAAGAGGTCCTGGGGTCCCAAGTCGGACGACAAGAACAAGGAGAACGAAGAGAACGACAAGAACAAGGACAAGGACAAGAAGGGTAAGAAAGGGGGAAAGAAGAAGAAAGTCAACGAGGTTGATGCAGAGAAGAGTATGCCTGCTACCACAACCAACGCCCCTTAGCGGAGCCCCTGCAGCCAAGGAGCCCAGTTAGGGCGGTCGCAGGATGGTGTCGTGGGAAGCGCCACACCATCCCAGTCGGGAGACAGTGAGCACTAAGGGATTGTCGCGTGCGGAAGGCCCGGTCCGGCACCCAAAAGGAAAGACAGTTGCAGCGGCAGGGTGAGGGTAAGTGAAGGCACGAACCCTTGCACCCGTCAATCCTTCGCGACCAAGAATGTATTTGATGCGCTTCAAGATCTATCCGGAAGTATCGGAGGATCACCCGGACCGCAGCTGGATGCTGCAAATTGGCAGCCTGAGCCCATTGTCCACGACCTGCACCAGTCGCTCATTGAGCTTCTGGAACGGCCAGAGATCCTGAGCTTGCACGCCCTGCGCCGTGAGGGGCGTGAGCGGCAGCTGCACCTTAAGGTCCGTGGTTTATGCGGGGAAGTGGTGAAGGTCTTTGACGTGTTGGTCGACACGGGAGGTCAGGTCAGCTTGGTCAAGGCTGGCTTACTTCCGCCAGAGTGCTTGACCGACAGTCGGAAGCCTGTCAGGCTGAAGGTGGCGAACGGCCAGTACATGGTGGGAGGCACCAGGGAAGCGGCCATTGGGCTGCAGTTTGTGAACCACCGTGAGCTGAGCCGCCCGGACCTTGGCAAGGAAATCCTCCTGCAAGGTCGCTTCTACGAGGCCCAGATGGACTGGGACATGATCGTTGGGTACGACTTCATGATGGAGACGGACTCCAGCGTTCTCCCGGCCCAGGCCTCAATGACCCTGTACCAGGACGACCAGCTCTCGTGGCTTTCGTCACCTGAGCACCATGTGGAATGCCAATGGATCCACCCGGAACGCAATCAGCTCGAAGTAGCCGCGCTGGGGACTGAGCCAGTTGGGCCAGCAAACCAGGAGTACGGCGTAAGGCCGGAAGTGGCGAGCCGAGTGGTTGCGGACCTGGGAGCCTCGGATCTGGCCCTGGATGCGTTCTCTTCAGGAACCTCCGCCCATCTTTGGGTTTGTGAGAAGTACTGGAGCGCCCAGGACTCCACGTGGAACAAGCACTGGGGTCCGCATCAGGGTTTGATGTGGATCCATTGCCCCCGAGGGGACATTCCAAGGGCGGTTGCGAAGATTCGCAAGGACCGCTCCAAGGCAGTGCTGGTTGTTCCTATGGGATGCACCGAGGAGGAAAGCACCCGACATGGGGTGGTCTCACTGACCAACATGACCTTCAACCAGGTCGTCCTACCGGCTGGAGAAGGTGTCTATCAGGACGCTAAGGGACAGCCCATGCCACCCCAGAGATGGCCAACGGAATTCCACTATGCGGATGGGGGCCTTGAACAGGCCGACACCACGGACTTCGTGTGTGTCAACCGCATCATAGCAGAGCCAGGGCGGCAATGCTTTGCGGTTTCCGCTGTTGACATTGGAGAATCGGAGGACCTCCTCACTGAAGAGGAGTTGGATCTGGTTCAGGGGTATACGGATCAGCCCTTTCACGACTGGGGAAACCAGCATGAGGGCAAGGGCCAGGACAAAGCCTGGTGGGAAGTGGATTCCATCGTCTCCGGTTCCTATGATGGGAATACCTTCGTAAAGAGGGTACTGGACCCCATGTCCAGCCAGGACGAGCCAATCGGCGGCAACCCACCCACCTACGGCGACCTGTTTCGAGGCAAGACCAGAGATGGCCCTTTGGGCCACTTGGGAAGACCACCTGAGCGATCTTGTGCAGGTACCCCGCAAGTAAGCTCAGTGGTTCAGGTGCCCGGAAAGGCCAAGGCGGAGTCCGATGATTGCCCCAAGATCCAGGCATTGAAGGCCAGGCTGAAGCAGAAGTATGGGGATATCTTCTTCAGCGGAAAACATGTGTTTCCCCCACCGGTGCGTGGACCGTATGGTGAGGCCAAGATACGGCTGAAGCCGGATTCCCGTGTGTATCGACACCGGGAGTTCGCCCTGAGGGGCGAGAGGAAGGAGGCCATGGAGAAGATCCTCCAGGACTTCATCGAGAGAGGCTGGCTTGAGCCCTGTCACTCCGAGTGGGCCTCCCCGTGCTTCGTCGTCCCTAAGAAGGTGGCCGGAGAGTGGCGGCTCGTGGTCGACTACCGCGGCCTAAATGCCCAAACGCAGCATGACAGCTATACGCTGCCCCTCATTGAGGACATGCTGCAAAAACAACACCGGCGGAGGATCTTCACGGTGATTGATCTGAAACATGGTTATCATCAGATGCCTCTCGCTGATGAGTTCCGTGCTTGCACAGCAATGAGCACACCACTTGGACCCCTCCAGTGGAAGGTGATGCCAATGGGCGTTACTAACGGCAATGCGGCTTTTCAGCGGATGCTGGAGAACCTGCTTGAGCCGGTTTGTGGACGACGTGATCATCGGTTCCGGGGACCCCAGTATGAGCTATGAGGAGCTCCTGGAGGCACATGAGAGGGACGCCACCAGAGTGCTGGTCCTTCTGGTTCGGCACAAACTCACGGGCAGCAGTGACAAGGCCACCATTGCGGTAAGCGAGGTGGTCTTCGCTGCCCACGTAGTTGGGAACAGGGAGCGGAAGCCCATACCTGGCAAGGTGGCTGCGATCGAGCACTGGGAAAAGCCCAAAACGGTCTCTGAGCTCCGGGCGTACTTGGGGTTCTGCAACTACTACTCGGGGTATATCAAGATGTATGCCGAGTATGCGGCCCCCATGACGACCATGTTCAAGGGCAACCGAGAGGAGACCAAGAAGGGGTCCAATAAGGCTCTGGTGTGGAATGCTGAGTCTGACCGTGCCTTTGAGGGAATGAAGCAGGCGCTGCTATCCGCAGTGGGTCTGCACCTCGTGGATCCTGACCGAGGGTTTGTCCTGCGCACCGACGCTTCCGACTACGCCGTTGGCGCTGTGTTGGAACAAGTGCTTGACGATGGAAGGCACGTGCCAGTGGCCTTCTGGAGCCGAGTCCTGGCGGAAGGCCAGAGACGGACGTGGACGCCCCGAGAAAACGAGGCGTATGCCATCGTCATGGCTCTCAGGAAATGGGCTGGGTACATAGCCCTCCATCCCGTCAGCGTCTGCACCGACGATCAGAGTCTGCAGTCGTGGCACAAAGAGCACGTGGACACCCCCTTTGGTCCGGCCTCCCGACGGGCAAGATGGCATGAGACCTTGGCCAAGTTCGACCTCACCGTTGTGTATGTTCCTGGCAAGGACAACACCGTGGCGGACTGTCTCAGTAGGTGGGCCCATCCCGCCAGCAAGGGCCTGACGGATGTCTCAGCCCATGGCGATGAGGCTGAGACCGCTGAGGCCAAGAGGATCATAGAAATGGAGCGCCTGATGGAGGAGGAGGGTGTTAAATGCTTCGTCTCATGGCTGCGGATGCCCCCCTCGGAACGAGAACCGGCAGAGTGGTCAGAGTACTCGCCCCTGAGAGAGCTGAGTCCGACAAGCACCTCTTCCCTGAATCTTGCCTCCAGGACAACTGGACTGACAACTACGCTAAGTCTGAGGCCTTTGGGGCCGGATATAGGGCTGTGACCGACCCTGATGACGGGCAGAAGTGGCCAAAGGGGCTGACTGAGGAGGATGACAAGCTCTACCGGAATGGTAAGCTGCTGGTCCCAGAGTCCCGAGTGCTTGAGCTATGTGAGGCTTGGCATCACCACATGATGCACCCAGGGAGTCAAGAAGCAAGCCCTGGACATGCAGCGCCGGTTCAAAATCGACCAGATCAGTCTCTACAACGCTATCAAGAAAGTCTGAAAGGGTTGCTCGGTCTGTCAGGCCTGCAATCCCGACAACCGGAACGGCAAGGGGGAAGCCCAATGGACTCCGGTGCCTGACCAGCGGATGGAGAGCGTGGCCATGGATGTTTTCTCCATGCCCGAAGTTCACAGAGGCAAGGAGACCTTTGACTGTGTGGTCCTTTGTGTGGACCGCCACAGCGGCTACGTAGTAGCCGTTCCGGTACGCAAAAGGGGGTTGCTTGCCAAGGAAGTGGCAGTCATGATGATTCGTCATTGGCTGACCGTCTTTGACATCCCCCGCACCATTTGCAGTGACCGAGGGCCCCAGTTTACTGGTGGCTGGTTCAAGGCCATGTGTTCCCTCATGGGAATACGTCATGCCAAGAGCGTCGCCTATCTCAGCCGGTCCAACGGCCGGGCTGAAGTGGCTGGAAGGCAGCTGCTCGAGAAGCTACGCAAGATTCACATCACCAATCCACATCGGAATATGTTTGAGGAGATGTGGCCCGCTCTGAAGGCCAATCATGACACCCCCACTCCGGGTGGTTTGTCCCCTCACCAGATTCTGTTCGGCAGGGACCCCCTTGGTCGGGGACTTCCCTTGTCTGGTGATGGTATGGCCGTGGACGCCAAGGAATTCTTCGCGCGGCAAGAGGCAACGGCGCGGGACATCCGCCAGCAGCTCGAGAAGGAGCATGCCGAGCGTCAGAAGTTCGCTCCGAGCTCAACAGCGCAAACGTTCACGGTAGGAGACGCGGTGTGGGTGATCAGACCCCGCCCTATGGGCACCCACCGCACCAAAACCTGGTTCACACCCGGAGAGGTGGTCGGCAGGATTGGTGAGGACACCTACAGCATCAAGGTGGGTCACGGACAGTTCTGGGAGCGCCACGAGAGTCAGCTCCGTGTGCGGGAACCCGACCTCCGTGGCCAACATGTGTCCCTGGACTATGCTGCACATGAGGCTGATTCGGACGACGACTATGCTGAGCAGGACGACTATACCGTCCAGAAGATCCTGGCCCAGCGTCCTAACGCCTCGGCACCCGGAGGCCTGGAGTTCAAGGTTTGTTCCCGAGGCTATGGGCCGTCCCACGACACCTGGGAACCCGTCTCCTCGTTCGTGCTGCGGATTAACACTGCCTTAATGGACTGCATCCGCAAGCACAAGACCAAGATCCATGTCTTGGACTTGGCAGCACTCACCCAGGCGATTGCAGCCAGGGGCGCCTGATCACCCCCCTGAGCTCTCCCCTGATGCATTTTGAGCGCTTGTTAGGTCGACGGATCGTCCCTCACTTGCTTGCTCTCTTCCATCTTCCAGTGACCTGCCATCAGAGTGGCCATATACCCCCCCCTGCTGAATCCAGGGGATGATGGCCCCTCTCTTCCACTTCTATTCGTCACTCCCCGCCTGCTGAATCCTTGGGAAACCAGGCAGGGCGACTGACCTTGACATTTCCTGAGCTCTTAGGGCCTTGAAGCCAATACGACGTTGCGCAACGGATGCCGCTGTCATCGGCATTGCATTTTTTGGGTGTGTGGTCTGGACCCATGGCACTTGCGGGATCCAGACCAGTCAACGTGTGTCTGCAGACTGTATATGGCCTGAACTCAGGCGTCTTTCTGTCCACCCTCCTGCATATTCCTTATCCTGACCGGGGCGTGGTTTGGCGCTCTATCCAGAGTGTGTTTACACGCCTATTACCCCGTTTAATGCTTAGCTTTCTGTTCCCCAGGATATGTGCATCTGTATGTTAAGTGTTGTCAGCCCATCATCGAGATATGGACGGTTTTTCCCCCTGAAGGGACACAAATCGGAATACGAAGGCGCCCTGAGTCGCCGTGTACATGCTCTTGCATAAGGTCCAGCCTGGACCAGTACCTAAGTACAGATTCTTCTGTCTGAGTGCCCGTGATACTGTGTGCCCTAGTGGCTGTGATGTGCTGAGATCCTGATGGCGCCAGGCGGGAAGCCCAGTTGCCTGACTACACTCCCAGCGGTCCGCCACTGTCAGTCCCAGTGTGAGCCTACCGACTCGCAGACGCACTTGCAGTCGGGTGACGACCTCCGGTGTCCTGACCTTGGTCGGTCTGCCTGGGAAACTGGTGGTTTGAGGAGTCGACGCCTCCGCCCAGACTGCATGAGGACTCCCTCATGCATGGCCTTCGTGGTAGTGGGGCGAGGGAAAAGACGGCCTTGATGCCCGATCCCTTATGGAGGAGCTCGTTCGGCTTTAGCACTCTGGACTCGCGTCGTGGATATGGACATGGTGCGCCCAAGGAAGGACCCTTGGGGACTCTCCCCCAGACTGCGGCCTTGGGAAGCCCGGGGTAGCCTGATGGATCATTGTGGTTGCTTTCGACCTGTGGGACCACCTCGGTTGTCGTGTGGCGCCTATGTTTGCGGTGTATGCCACTGCCACTGTGGTAGTGACCGTCACAGCCGGCACCCTGTGCGCCTGGTATGGGTTAACGGGTCCTTTGGATGCCGAACAATCGCCGCCAGGACGCGGGACTTGATACTTGATACTCTACTTGCGGTTACTAACAACTACAGCTCCGTACCTGTCTTACTGTGGGATTGAGGATGGGGCTGGGTACCCGCTGCCATGCTTGGGTGTTATCGAGCCCCCCCAGGGGTTTGATCTAAGGAGGGGGGTGAAGCGGTACCCAGAACCTATGGCCCATGGCCCGGAGGCCTGTGAGCCGTCACACCCGTGCGGAAGCCGTTGCCACCGGCTGTCAGCGGGAATTCCCTGTTCTCTAATCCTCGAAATCTGGAATCCGATTTCTAACCAATAAATCGATGTAGACCTACCATAATTTTATTGTCTTGGTCGATTTTCGGTCAGAAATCGGTGAAATACCCGATTTCTACATCGATTTCTAATTGTCGTGAAATCGCCGCCTGTTGTCGCCTGTTCGCGCGCTTCCGTCGCTTCTCTATGGCGAGTTTTGTGAGGGATTTTTTTCGAGTACCTTTGCAGTTCTAAGAGAACTTTGAGGGCTGGATCTAGAGGATTTTTCCTGTACTTTCATCGGGTGTGTTCACCAGAATTTTTTGCCGTTGCGTCTGAGAGAAAATCAGCGCGCAAGCTTTTCCGTCGGTCGCTCGAACTCATGGTTCTCAAGGACCATGAGTTCGGACGTAACCTTACATCCCCCCCCTATGTCTTTCATCCATGCCCCTTTCACATGGGCATATCACTTTGAATAGGGAAGAGGGCAATGGGGATGTTTTAGGCAGCCTAGGGGTTTCGCAAACCCAAGTCGTTTGCATGCGCAAACGCCAACTTTGTGGCCTTGTGAGCATGAACGTTAATAACCGAACACAATGCTCACAAGACCAAAGGCCCTGGGCCATTTTCGTTTTTGAGCCACCTGAACGATGGCTGCACGCAATTCAATGCGCACCAAAACTGCTTTTTTGAGAAAGGGCAAATTTAAGTCGAAAATCAGGCCAAAATGGCCAAACCCCCGAGGCTTGTGCTCAAAGTCTATGGGAAGTTGAGCCTTGAATCAAGGCAATATATAAAGTAGAGACCACGAATGACATCGTGGTCGGCTTGGTTGATTTTTACAACCTTGTCTTCCTTTTTCTAAAATGTCGCCTTGTGAGCACGCGTGCCATACTGCCTCTTTGCACACGCGCTCATATGCAAGCACTAATGACACGAGTGGGCGGAGACAATCTAACCATAGTGGGCATATTTGAAGGCACCTACTATGGGCCTACTCCAAGAATGTTTACTCATATTTTTGCTCCTCAAGGTCCCAAAGATATGTACATACCAATATCGCCGATATATGCACTTTTTCCCATAAATAGTGTGCTTCAAGGATTGGGGTGTTAAAAATGTTTCCATTATGCTTCGAACCTCAACCCTTGTTGCAAAAGGGAAGCAAAGCTTCGGTTTGCATCCATGCAGAACCCCGAGGCTCCTTTCTCTTGTGATATGGAGATACAATTTTTGGAGTCACCACTTTTGGCGGAATTTTGGCCGTTTTGCCCAGAATGGCCACAAGCCCCTTCTCCCCCTGATTTTCCCCCCGAGGTTGCATGCGCCACTTGACCGAGAGTAAGGGCAATTCAGAGAGGGCACGTAAACTTGCATCGAATGGGGTGTTTCCCCTATGTGGCCTCTCCTCTCGAAGGGAGAGTTGTGAGTCACCCAATTTGGGGTATGTTGCCATTCTGCCCCATTTGCGTGTCATTTTCCCCCCAATGGGGAAAATGGCTAGAGGCCACCATGAGGGTTCACAAGTGGCATATATTGGGATCTGAGTCCCATGTGTCTCTAGCATCTTTGGTTGAAAGGATCCTCGCCGTGGCCATGGAGATATGGAATCATGAGTGCGGGCCATTTTGGCCAAATTTCGCTGTTTTTCCCATTGTATGCCATGTTGGAGCTACCATATCTCCATGGGGCACATGATCTAGCCAGGAAGGAATTGTGATTATTGTAGCATATGACCAAGGGTTGAACGCCATTGAGCTTCGTATTTGCTCCTCTGGCTCATCCGGAGTTATCCAACTTTTGGTGCGATCGATGATCTCCCCCGTTGCACCGCATGCTGCTTTCTGCCCCATCCGCGTGTCCATCCCCTCGATGAACAGCAAGCAGCCAGTCTGACAGCAAGCCATAACCCAGGGCATGGGACCAAAGGGGATATCAAGGATTGTGAATCAAGGCTTGACGCTTCAATATCGCCAAGGTTTCCTACCCTGGACGGTCGAGCGAGACGACCAATTTTGCCATTTTGGTAGTTGTGGACCCAATTGGGATTGTCACCACGCCTAGTGGCATGGAGATCTTTGAGGGCCAAGGACAGGATTGCATATGGAATGGCGGATCTGATCTCCAAGCCGGCGTGGAGATATACCATTGGGGATACCCCCGATTTTGGCTCATTTTGAGCAGCCAGAATGACTCCCTTTTGGGACCCCAATTTCAGCTCCCCGTGTGGTCCATCGGCGGCCCCATATCTGTATGCCCATGGGAAGTCCGGATCAAATTCAATATTGTGCACTCAGATATAGGTCATAGGTCCTGCCCCCTATCCTGTGGGTTGCTGGCCTTGCCTTGGTCGGGCGAATCACCCGTGGGAATGACGCCAATTTTGGTGGTTTTGGCATCATGATCCCACTTGGCGAACCCGTGGTGCCCTGATGCTGGGGCGTCAGAGGCAACCAGGTTGGGTGAGGGCTCCAGATAATTGATACTCGAAGGGCATAAGGTCAGTTGCCTCGTCCCTACCTCTGGCGGGTCCTAACGAGGGGTCAATTTTGGAGTTTTTCGAGATAATATCAGTTTGGGCTGAAACAGTTCATTTTCAGCTACCAACTCCTAGGGGAGAATGACGGGGCCTTATCTCCGGTTCAGAGACGAGTTCGGACCTGCCATCCAGTGAGCATGGGGAGCCACTGTCGGTTGGCCTTGGAGCTGCTTGATTCTGAGGAACTCGCCTGTGGCTGGGCGGGACACCCTCCCCTATTGGCAAGGTTTCAGGGTCCGGACTGAGCAGGGCATAGGTTGTGTTTGAGCCCCCGCCCCTGCCAGCCACTG
This sequence comes from Eutreptiella sp. 'Long Island Sound 2002', assembly GCA_964036045.1. Taxonomy (NCBI): domain Eukaryota; phylum Euglenozoa; class Euglenophyceae; order Eutreptiales; family Eutreptiaceae; genus Eutreptiella; species Eutreptiella sp. 'Long Island Sound 2002'. Next base: position 111,249,777 of record OZ038381.1, read on the forward strand.
AGAGGGTCGGACCTGGGATTGGGATATGAGTTGGGACTGAGCGTCTATTGTCCTGTGATGCACTTACCCCAGTCCAGTCTTAACCCCATGTGTACATATCCTGATGTGTTGCTGTACATACCTTTGTTCCCTTGTTTCAGAGTGGCAAGGATCCTGAAACGGTTTGTCACATGACACGAGCATGAGGATGCCCTTGTGAGCGCAGTGCTTTGCCTGCCTGCTTGCTTGTGCGTGTCCGCCGCAGCGTCCTGTGGCCAGGCCCCCCACGGGAACGCGTCACCACATCCCGCCTGCGGGCACGTCAAAACGCCTGGGCCGCCTGGGGTTGCAGCGCCGTGTCGGGGCCGCGCACTCGGTAGGCGTGGTGGAACAGTGGTTAACACTCCGCAACCCGTCCACCGCACAGGGCCACTGGAGAGAGTGGTTGAGGAAAATGGGGTCCCTCCAACAAGGGCCTCTCTACATCTGAAAGACCTAGATAACCCTTGGGTTCCCATGCAATTGGAAATGGAAAAGGACTTGGATTGTGATAATCAGTGGGTTGTTTGTTGTGGGTATGATGCCATGCTTTTGCGTGGCTCGGAGTTAGATGATGCTCCGAGGAGTGAATGGACAAAGGCCACCCGTCCGGGTTGGCGAATGCTCATCATGCCCCCGCAACTACCCGGGGAGGATGACATTAGCCTCGTGGCCGTAAAAAAAAATTGATTGTGAAAAGACATATGAGGAGGCGGAGGCCCGGAGGGTGCAAAACAAGGCGGATGCCAAGGTGTAGGACAAGTGTATTAATCAATACATGGTCTTCACACTTTTCTATGATAGTGTTCATTCCATCGTATTGTGCGTGTTGATCCTCTTGTTGTTCAATGGAATTTTCAACTCCATCAATTGTGAGAAGAATGCATAAAATAGGGTATGCAAGGGTTGCAAGGGTTTAAAAATCAATGGTAGGTGTTTGACATACATTTTGTGAAATGGTTGTCATGGTTTTAAAAATATGAAACCACATGAGGTGCCACTAAATGGGAATTAGACATGGTGGAAAGTAGTTGTTCAATTGAAATCTATGGTATACAATTCAGTAGACTTGATTGAGTTGAGTAGAACGGTTTTGACCTTAAAACGATAATCTAGGGACATGGGCGTATTCCCAGGTTCGAACAAAAAAATGAGCCAAACCTTATTCTTTTTGCATTTCAGTGTTTTACAGGGGCTACATACATGATGCGAAAAGTGTATAGTTCGGAACTGCTTACATGTCCACAAACACACTACACACATGACAGTTCCCAAGCGGGTCACAACATCGCGTGCATCACAACATAGCAAGCAACAGAGCACTCAGCAAACAAAGAAACAAACGTTTTCACAGCATTGACAGGGCTCTGACAGGCAATATGTGGTATAAAAAACCCAAAAAAGTTCTGATTTTGAAAATTGACATCCAGTGTCTCATAGAGTCCGAAGCAGGCGGCCCGTTAGGGCCACCTAAGTTGTTAGGCAGCCCCCTTGCTAGGCACCACTGTTGTTATGTACCCCCGTTGTTCGGTGCCCCTTTTTACGTACCCCCCTTGCTAGGTACCCCCCTTGTTAGGTAGTCCCTTTGTTACATACCCCCCTTGTTAGCTACCGCCCTTGTTACACGCCACCCTTGTTAGGTACCCCCTTGTTGAGTACTCATGTTTACCGAGCTGGGTGTACCTTGTTGAGATTTTACAACCGTACCTAGGGTGTGAGGGTGGGCAGCAGAATTTAGCGGCAAGGAACCAAGCACCAAGCAGCAAGCAGCAAGCAAGCAGGCACAAAGTCTTTTTCTGGGTACCGTGTCTCAAAATCGGCATGCAAGTAGCTCAAAACGACCGCAGAGCAAATGTGCATCTAGAGAAACAAGTTGTGTGCTATGTTGAGCCGTCTTAGCCTTTGCCCATGGTAGTGGTCAAAAATAGCCATTTTTACGCTATTCTGAGGCAATTCGGGAAGATGGCCAGTGTCTCAACCAACTGTCTGAAATGCAGCATTGTCATATACTACCCACCTTGGTCCTAGTATAGTTCTTCATGTTAGGTACCCCCCTTGTTAGGTACACCTCTTGTTCGGAACCCCTTTTGTTAGGTTCCCCCGTTGTTAGGTACCACTGTTGTTAGGTACCCTATTGGGAAAGGTACCGCCCTTGTTGGGTACCCCCCCTTTTAGGTACCCCCCTTGTTAGGTAGTCCCTTTGTTACATACCCCCCTTGTTAGCTACCGCCCTTGTTACACGCGACCCTTGTTAGGTACCCCCTTGTTGGGTACTCATGCTTACCGAGCTGGGTGTACCTTGTTGAGGTTTTACAACCGTACTTAGGGTGTGAGGGTGGGCAACAGAATTTAGCGGCAAGAACCAAGCACCAAGCAGCAAGCAGCAACCAAGCAGGCACAAAGTCTTTATCTGGGTACGTTGTCTCAAAATCGGCATGCAAGTAGCTCAAAACGACCGCAGAGCAAATGTGCATTTAGAGAAACAAGTTGTGTGCTATGTTGAGCCGTCTTAGCCTTTGCCCATGGTAGTGGTCAAAAATAGCCATTTTTATGCTATTTTGAGGCAATTCGGGAAGATGGCCAGTGTCTCAACCTCAACCTGTCTGAAATGCAGCATTGCCATATACTACCCACCTAGGTCCTAGTATAGTTCTTCATGTTAGGTACCCCCCTTGTTAGGTACACCTCTTGTTCGGAACCCCTTTTGTTAGGTTCCCCCGTTGTTAGGTACCACTGTTGTTAGGTACCCTATTGGGAAAGGTACCGCCCTTGTTGGGTCCCCCCCCTTTTGGGTACCCCCCTTGTTAGGTACTTTCCTTTTAGGTAACCTCCCTGTTAGGTACCCCGCCTCTTGGGTACCCCCCTTGTTAGCTACCCCCCTTGTTCGTTACCTCCCTTATTAGGTACCCCTGTGTTTCGGTATCCGTGTTGTCACCTACCGCCATTGTTAAGTATCCCCCTTGTGAGGTACCCCACTCGTCAGGTTACCCCCTTGTCAAATACCCACCTTGTTAGGTAGTCCCCTTATTAGGTACCCTTGTTATTAGCGACAGCCTTTTTTTAGGTACCCCCCTTTTCCGGCACCCCCCTTGTTAGGTTTGGCTGTCTGTAAATCCAGAAATGCCTTGAAAATGGCCTGTTCTGAGGCCAAATGATAGTGAAAAATGTGTGTCACCCCAATTGATCCCGCAGCATTATACGTGCCCACACAAGTGAGATACGCTTATTTTGAGCCCATTGTAATACGTTTTGGCCGCGTTGTTGATGAGTTGTTTTGGGAACAACAAAAGGTAAAAAATGAATTGAAAATGTTTTGTCGGAGAAGATAACCTTGAAACATTTGGGGTGTACAAACAAGCGAACCGAGCCCCTTCAGAGCTCATTTCGTGCAAATTCGACCCCCCCTCAAGTCCCGAAGAGCCTTGAAGAGGGGCCAGTTTAGGAGCACAAGTGGCTCAAGGATGGAGCAAAAACTTGTTATTCTAAAAACAAGCCTAGTGCATTTGCGGTGTCCAAGCGAATGAACAGAGCTCATTTTGAGCCTATTTGGGACTCCCCAAGTCCACGTTTGACGGCGGTTGGCGGGTGGCGTAAATTGATCTCCGTGTGCTTTCCCCAATTTCTTGGTCGCAATACTTGGTCCTAGTGAGGGTCAGCAAGCTCATGAAACCCGTCTTTGTTTTGCAACACTCTGTACGGTTTGGGGTGCACCTACGACATTTGCCAAGCAAGCATCCGGCAGCAAAAAAGCATGCACGAATTGAGCAAAAATCACAACTCGCTTGCAATGACTTGGATTCGGCTCAAATTGGGATACATGATACCATGCTGGTTGAGGACAATCCCACCAAAATTTTGAGCCCAAAACTCATTGGTGGAGGCCGAGGACATGTGTCCCGAGCGGCTGACCAAAGTGTCAAAAATTGCAGAATTTGAGCCAATAAAGCAGCTATTTTATTACTACCCGGAACCACCCTAGAACCAGCTCAAAACGGCCAGGCCAAGGGGAAATGGCGGCTACTCGCCATATACAGCTTGACGTGTGTTTACAAAAGAGGCCTCTAGGGCACTCAACTCCACCATATGTCCGGGAAACGACCCCCAAGTGGTCCCCTAAAGCCGCAGATGTTAGCTGCAAACGAAGAACACGCCATTTTTTGCGTTACGTGGCACAATTTCGAGGGCACCTAGTCCAAGTGCAGCCACCCACTACTGTTGTTTCTGGACCCCACAATTGCCCAAATGAATGGGGCCTATAGGCTATGGTGAACTGCCAGTTGAAGCCCAAAGAGGTGGGTGCCAAAGCCAGTCAACAAAGGCCACAGGATACAAAAAAGGGATTTTTTCTCAAAAAGGATCCTAGACCACGTGGCATGCCAAACCCATTGCTTTTGAACGCTTTGAGCTAGTAGTGACCCATGGTGGCAGTCTGTAAATCCCGAATAGTGTGGAAAATGGGTTGTTTGCAGGCCAATGATAGTGAAAAATGTGTGTTCCCCAAAGTGATCCAGGAGCATTTGTAATGCCCAAGCGATTGAAAGTGGCCTATCTCGAGCCCATTGTAACGCATTTTAGCGGCTTCAAAAAGTCGAAAGCCTTGATAATGGGCTGCATTGGAATCAAAAATAGGTAACAGAAAATGGGTCAAACGTGTGCTCTCCCGAAAACGATTGTTAGAAGATTTGGGGTGCACACAAAAGTGAAATGATCCTTCTGTGAGCCCACTTCATGAAAAATTGGCCCCCTCTCAAGTCCAAAAGCCTTGCCAAATGGGCCATTTTGGAACCACAACTGTCTCAAAAAAAGACCAAAAACCCCTATTTGGACAAACGAGCATTTGCAGTGTCCAAACGGATAAATAGAGCTCATTTTGCGACGTCATGCCAAGCGGGGCCGGGGGGGACCCCCCCTTCCTGGACCCCACAATGGTTCTACCAAACAGTGGGTTTTGTGGGCTTTGGATGTCACCTGCTGAGCCAAGCCAAAGGAAACCAAATCGGGCAAGACGAGGCGCTCTATAAATGTGGTTTGTTGCTCATTGAAGATCACGCCCTCAAGTTAGTCCTAGCTCAATGTGGGAGTGCCATAGTCTCTCCTCTGCAAAGAATGATGGTGTCGACACATCAATGTGCAAAAAAAACTTTTGTTCTTGTGAATGCATTTCATCGAGAATGTACACCCAAGCTAATTACGTTAACCCTTCATCGTGCAGTAAGCGCTCTCCGTAGATATAATTTGTCTATTTTTTTTAGGTGAATTTGTACCACTGCAACCGAGTTGTGATCTTTGCTCATTTCGGGTGTGCTTGCTGTTGTGGCTTGTTTGCTGCTGAATATTTGCTTGCTAAACGTGGTAGGTCCACCGTACACCCTGAAGAGTGTTACAAAATTAAGACTCGTTTCTGCAGCGCCGTGACCCCAACCTAGACTAAACATTGCGATCGGGTAGGTGGGGAAAAGAACATGACGCACAATTGGTCAAGGACATGCAGAATCATTCACGCCACTTCCCCCCCTAAACGCCCTCAACAGTGGGTTAGCGCAGTTCCAAGTAGACTAAGACTTGCCTCTACTATTCCGTTTGGACACCCCAAATTAACATGGGTTAGGCTCACTTTCGGAAAACGATATTTCTGATTCAGTGTTGGGCCACTTGTGGTCCTAAAGTGGCTATTTTGAAGGCTCTCTAGGACTTGAGAGGGGGCCAACTTGGCCCAAAATGGGCTCAAAAGTGGCTCAGTTCACTTGTATCTGCGCCCGCAAAATGGTCCAAGTTTGTATTTAGGGAAACACCTTTTTGACCCATTTTGGACCCTCTTTTGGTCCCAAAGCAGCCAATTATCAGGCCTATGTTACTTCCATGGGTCCAAAATGGGTTGCCATGGGCTCCAAATAGGCTAGTTTCCCTTGTCTGGTCACTTGAAATGCTCCGGGGCTAACTCGGAGAAAACAAATTTTTCACAATTTTTGGCCTCAAAGCATCCCATTTTCAAGGCATTTCTGAATTTTTGGAGAGCCAAAAGTGGACCACTATGCGCTCAAAACATGCCCAAAACACTTGTTTTGGCATTCCACGTTGTTTACGGTCATTTTCACGCAAAAAGCTTTTGTGCACAAAGCGGACTGTGTTGACCGGTCTTGGCACCCACCTTTTTGGGCTTCAACTTGCACCTTGCCATAGCACGTTGGGCCCAAGTATTGGGTCTAGGCGTCTTGTTGGGCTATTGTGGTGGCTAGAAATGACAACAAGATGGTGGCTGTAACTGGACCAGGTGCCCGCAAAATTGCATTTTGAGCCCCGCAACCCAAGAAATGGCACGTTCTTTGTTTGAGACTGCAAAACTCCCAGTGTGCACCAATTCTGCGGCATTTGGGGGCACTTGAAGGTGTTTCTCGGACATATGGTGGAGTTAGAGGGCCCTCGAGGGCTCTTTGGTACAAGGAAGTCCAGGGTCATGTGGCTACTGGCATCCATCTCCCTTGGCTAGGCCATTTTGAGCTGGTTCAACGACAGGTTTGGGTAAGGAAAAAATAGCTGTTCTTTGGTCTGAAATTGCACTTTTCGAATTTGGGTCTGCCACTCGCGCCACCCACCACTGAGTTTTGGGAGCCAAGTTTGTGTGATGGTCCTTCACACCCATAGGTGGCATGAGATCTATCTATCCAAATTTCAGCCAAATTTCAACCGCCGCAACCGAGTTGTAGTTTTTGCTCGGTTCGCGCGTGCTTGCTGCTTCCCTTTGCTTGTTTGATGGATGCTTGCTTGCTAAACCTGGTAGGTCCACCCTAAGCTCCACAGAGTGTTGCAAAACCAAGACTAGTTCCACTAGCTTACGGACCCTAAGTAGGAGGAAAATTTGCGACCAAGCAATTGCGGAAACCACACAAAGAATGATTGATGCCAATTTCCCCTCCTCAGACTGCCCTCAAAAGTGGATTACAGCAGCTCTAGGGTTGCCCAAAGCAGGGAACACACAATAATTAATCACGGCACATTCCATATTGGGGACGCACAACAAGTGCACCATTTGTGAGGAGACGAGGCCCAAAAAGGTAAAAATAGTAGCAAAAATAGCGGGAAAAAGGGCGAATAGGGGTACACGTTACATTGAAGACGGATGGTGCATTTACAATTGTAGTGCCTCTGTTCCAAGATAACTACCCTTAATTGCGCACCGCAAGGGGCACCGCACGCGCCGCAAGATAAGCACCCCGATGGGTGTGAAACATGGCCACACAAAATTTCAGCCCAAAACTCAATAGTGGCAGCCGAGATTGGGTGTTGCGAGCGACTAACCGAAATTTCAAAAAACTGCAATTTACGCCAAAAAGAGCCTTGTTTGACCCGAAGCCGTCCTAGAAGTAGTTTGAAAGGGTCAAACGAACAAAACCAGTGGGCTACTTGCACATGCAACTGAACTTCCCAATATCAAAGAGTTCCTTTGGGCCCTCTGACTCCACCATATGTCCGAGAAAGGCCCCCAAATGCCCCCCCGAAACCCCACAATTTGTGCATATTGGCTTCAAACGTAGAACACACCATATCTTGAGCTACGTGGCTCAAGACGCGATTTTGAGGGCACCTAGTCGAGTTGCAACCACCAATGTGTTGTCATTTCCAGCCCCCCGAAAAGTGCCCAAACGGATGTGCAGACCACGTACCAAGGCCCAATGATTCAAGGCAAGTTGCAAATTGCAGCCCAAACAGAAGGGTGCCAAGAACGGTAATCGATGTCAACTAGGTGCAAAAAAGAAATGCCATTTTTGAAAAATGATCCTACACCACGTGGGATGCGAAAAGAAGTGCTTTGCGCATGGTTTCAACGTGTGTTGCCTCGTTTTGGCCCTCCGTGAATCCCAAAAAGATTTGAAAATGGGTTGTTTTGGGGCCAAAGAAGCGCCAAGAATGGGTGTAAAATACTAGTTTCCAAAAAACAAAAATCCGGACCACTTGGGATGCCCAATCAAGTGAAATGTGCCCAGTTTGAGCCCATTATACACCATCTTCGCCACTTTATGCTCACAACCAGGGTTGATTTTGTAAGACTCTTTGGGTTGTAGAGCCGACCCACTAGGTTTAGGAAGCAAGCAACAATTTGGCCAAGACACCCTGCACGCCCACGCACAACAAGACCCGGCAGGAGTGGTAGTGGGAGTGGTAGTTCATCTTCTATGTCACATGCCCGGAGAAATTTGCACAAATGCACCTTTCGTTTTCTGCGTTTCGTGTACCATAAGTACTGTTCAGTTGAGTATATCTTACTCTTTGAAAAGAAATGCTCAAAATACTTGACAAAAAGGGATCCACGATTCACACTTCGTGTTGATTGGTGGCACGCCTGTTTCGGAACGTACTTTTCGTGCATAGAACCATTTCAGTGCACAATATATTCTTCTGCAACCATAACGATAATGTACGGTACAAATCACATTAAAACATGGTATTACACTTGCCCACAGCAACCCCTTGTATCTTTGCGGGAGCCATCATTAGAAAGAAATTCAAACTTAAACAAGCATAATGTACATTGGAGGACCCATTCAGCCATTTTGCACAAAAAAAACAACAAAGGCAATTGGATAAAGACAAGGAAATAAGGTATGAACAAATCAATTGCATGTGTTTTCATGACTGCTATGCTCCTCCCTGCAAAGCCTGAAAAAGTAAAAAGTGTCGGAAATACGGCCACTACAATTGTGTGTGTGACTTGGAAACCACCGGTGCAAAATTTCATTACATTTCCTCTATGCAAGCACTCGAACCACAACCGTGACCTAACATGCACATCCAAAAACAGCATAGATCATGTATGTACCAGTGCTTGAACCCTGACAATGCAACAGTGCTGGTGGTAAGAAGGTATTGGTTTCTTGGCACATTTTTTCTTGAAAATTGAAACCTAAAAAATTCGACCCAGAACTCATTTTTCCGAAGATCTGCAAGTGCCCGTTTCTTGTTGTCTCTAAGAACGGGTGAAGCCATTTGTCCATTGCTCCTATTGGTGTTGTTTTTGTGCTTAACGGAACCGCTAGTTGGTTGGGCCGTGGCTCGTTTACGGTCCCATGGTTGGCGGCGAGGGATCAGTACAAACACGGGTGCAAGCGCCCCAACTCATATAACAACCTTATTACCGAAGTGGGTCTACCCTGTCGAGGTTTTACACCACCTTTTAGGGTCCAAGGGTGAGCAACATGTTTTAGCAGCAACAGCAGCAGCTGCAAGCAAGCAGCAAGCAGGCGGTCCAAAAGTCCTTGCGACCACACCGTGGCTCAAAACCGGCATCCAAGTCGCTCAAAACGACCGGGGAGCAAACGCACATCATCATCGCAGAGTTTCGTTGCATTTCGAGCCGTCTAGTCTGTTCTGTGGCCAATTTAGTGCCCAAAAATGGCCGTTTTTGGGCTGTTTTCAGGACAATCGTCCTGAAAACTCGGGACGATCGCCGGTGTGTCAGGTGGGCGTTTGCAATGAGGGCCATCCTTCTTCCATGGCGATTGGGCTATCAAATGATGGCAAATGGGTGTTCAATATGGCACGTACCATGCCGTGGTGCCACACGGTGGTCCATTTTGAGGTGAAAATGTGCCGTTTTTGAGCCATGTTTCAGGACGATCGTCCTGACCGTCGAGGCACATCTCTAAAGCAAGCGGTCTTTCTTCAAAGGTGATCTCCAATGCGTTATGCAGGACTAGGACCAAGCTCGGTCCTAGTTCGAGTCTTGATTACCGAGCTGGGTTTACCCTGTCGAGGTTTTACACCACCTTTCAGGGTCCAAGGCTGAGCAACACGTTTTAGCAGCAACCAGGGCTGTCCTTAACGCAAAAAAAAAAAATCCCGTCCAGAACCAGGTAATTTCAAAAGAGCCCGCGGGCACTCCATGTGCTCAACCATGGTTGTGGCAGTTGGCGGTTGGCGGTTGGCGGCAGTTGGCGGTTGGTAGTTGGCAACTGGCGGTTGGTGGCGGTTGGTGGTGGTTGGCGGCGGTTGGTGGCTGGCGGTTGGTGGTTGGAGGCAGTTGGCAGTGGTTGGCAGTTGGCGGTTGGTCGCCGCTGGCGGTTGGCGGCGGTTCGTGGCTGGCGGTTGGTGGCGGTTGGTGGTTGGCGGTTGGTGGCGGTTGGCAGTTGATGGGAGTTGGCTCCTGGCGGTTGGTGGTCCCTTGGGGCTGTCGTTAAGGGCTGTCCTTAGCAAAAAAAAAAAAGAAAAATCTCGTTCCTTAAGGACGCCCCTGGCAGCAACAGCAGCAGCAAGCAGCAGCAGCAGCAGCAGCAGCAGCAGCAGCAGCAGCAGCAGCAGCAAGGAGCAGGCGGTCCAAAAGTCCTTGCGACCAGACCGGGGCTCAAAACCGGCATCCAAGTAGCTGAAAACGACCGGGGAGCAACAGTGCATCATCATAACCAGGTTTTGTTGCATTTCGAGCCATCTAGCCCATGCTACGGCATATTTTGTGTCCAAAAATGGCCGTTTTTGGGCTGTTTCTAGGACAATCGTCCTGAAAGTCAGGACGATCGCCGGTGTGTCAAGTGGGCGTTTGCAATGAGGGCCGTTGTTCTTCTGTGGCAATTGGGCTATCAAATGATGGCAAATGGGTGTTCAATATGGCATGTACCATGCCGTGGTGCCACATAGTGGTCCATTTTCAAGTGAAAATGAGCCGTTTTTGAGCCGTGTTCCACAACGATCGTCCTGACCGTCAAGGCACATCCCTAAGGCAAGCGGTCTTTCTTCAAGGTCATTTCCAATGAGTTACTCAAGACTAAGACCCAGCTCAGTCCTAGTTTCAGTCTTGATTATGGCACTTGGCAAAGCTACCCGCCAATAATTCTGAAGTCTTTGGGTCCATTCTACATAACCATATCCGTTTGAGGTCGTCATGAAACCATACCTAAGCAAACGAAAGCTTCATTGAACAGTTAATGCAAAAACACCCAAAATGTGTGCAGGTTGTGAGGCCAAAAAAAGAACCCTTTGGGCGCATTTTTTGCGCCAAACACTCGGAGGTGCCAAATAATACCCCCCAGTCATTCTCTTCTCCATATCTCAAGGATCGTAATGAGCTACAGTTCAAGGCCTAACTCCAAAAACATGTGCAACTGCTGCTCGAAATTCGGGACTCCGCAACTTGAAAAAACTGCCAACCGACAAACCCACGACTCAAAGAACGGCTGCATTTTACAACATCCGGGACCTAAATACCAACCCAACACGTGGTACGCAATAGGAAAGACCTTGATGAAAAAGGTTTGAAGGTAGGTGGATCCGGGGCTCCTTGCAATAACAGCTGGAGGGAGACCCATGATGGCCAAAAAAAGCAGCTTGTTTCTAGTGGTGACCGCATGCTAGGAAATCCTCCACTAGATAGCTCCCGTTCTATGACCATACGAAGGCACGCTCAAAACCACATAGCACACACCGAAGGGCAGCAATAGGGCTTCAATTTGGTCCGCAGCGGCCTCATACCTCAACGTTGTATTCACGCACCGACGGATTCCGTAAGGCTAACGATCGAAAAAAAAAAATTTGGCCCAAATTGGTCTCAGGAAAAAAAGCCGTATCCCACAGCCACTAGGTCGGTTGGAGCGGAAAAAAAAAATTTCCGCGACCCTAGGAGCCGTCCGGAGATAAGACGGCCTGAGTCTAGACCAGCTGAGCCATCGACGGGGCACTAATCCTGTCGCCAGATGACCTGTGTTATGAACGTTTCCATTTTTTCCTAACTCCAACAATTCGCCAAACTGCGAAATCGCATCGGGGTTTCGAAATTACAATTGCTATATGGATCGTTTTTTGATGCCATTCACAAAATTGCAGTCGAAATCGAATTTGGTCAAATTTCATTTTTGCCCTTTGTTAACCGGATCTCCGGATTCTGGCCACAAAAAAAAATCCCAAATACATACCTTTGTACCGGCCAACCTACCATTCACGAATGTGCTTTCGGTTCGGTTTGAAATGTGTCGGTTGCAAACGAGATGAGAGGGCCAATCCCGAGAGATGATCATTAGTGTCAGCTTTACAGCTGAAAGTCACTAGCGGTAGCTGCCCCCCCCCCTCATTGCCGGACAGCAAACGGCGGGCCATGGGGCCTAGCGGCACCAAGCAGCAAGTAGCAAGCAACAAGCAGCCAACAACGGCAACAACCGTAGCATATCGAGGAGATCCAAAAGCCCTTGGATCTAACTTGTACGGGACTGATATATGCCAAAGGGCTGCCAAAAGAGTTGATATCTTCCAGCCTCCGTCACAATATCAAGGGGGGCACAGATGGTTCTCCAAGAAATAGGTGCATTGCACACATCCCTGCACACCTTCGGCATTTCCTTCTAAGCACGTGCGAAATAGGCAAAGACCACAACTAAGTTGTTGTGCTTTGAATTCGGCCGAAACTTTGCTCAATTATACCTATGGGTGTGAAAAACAACAATACAAGGTATGAGCCAAAAGTTCAAAGCTAGCGGCCAAGGATGGGTGTCCCCGTTGGCCGACCCAAGTATCAAAATCTGCAATTTAGGGCCAAAAAGAGCCTTTTATTTTTTCCCAAAACTGTCCAAAGCGGCCAAACCAAGGGAAATGGGGCCTACTCTCCACATGCAGCTTGACTTTGCTATGTTAAAGAGCCCTCTAGCGCCATCAAACTCCACCATATGACCGAGAAACACCCCCCAAATGGCCCCCACAGGCCGCAAAAAATGTGCACATTGGCTGTTATTAACTTCACACAAAGAACATGCAATATCTTGGGCTATGTGGCTCGAAATGCAATTTTGAGGGCACCTCGTCCACCCGCAACCATCAACTTCTTGTGGATTGCACCCCATGTAATTGGCCAAACAGACACCTAGATCCTCTCATGTGGATGGGTGCCAAAATAGGTCAACAAAATTCACTAGGTGCCAAGAGAAAAAGAATTTTTTGAAAAATGATCCTAGAGCATGTGGGATGCCAAAATAAATGTTTTTGGTATGTTTTGAGCGTGTGGAGGCGCAAAAATACCCAAATGCCTTGATAATGGGCTGTCTTGGGCCGAAAAAAGGGTCAAAATGGGTCAAAATTGTGTTTTCCTAAAAATAATGTTGGAACATTTGGGGTGCACAAACAGGTGAAATGATCCCATTTTGAGCCCATCTTGCGCAATTTTGGCCCCCTCTGACGTCCTAAAGAGCCTTGAAACTGGGCATTTTGGGACCACAATGGGCTCAAAAATCGGTCAAAACAAAAAAAAACATTTTCAGGCTAGGGTTAGGCTACAAGTAGTCATCTGCTGGTGACACAAATGCTTTTGCCTCTTTTGCAGGGCACAATGTGGTAGTAAGGGTTGCGTGTCTCTTGTTTTGCCCATTTTTGCTGATAAATATCCTAGCATTTGGCATTTGCTTCTCCGCGATCCCACCAATCTTTGTCACTCTTGGAATCTTTCGTATCCATAGTATTCAGTTTGCTCTTCCACTTCACTGCAATCCAACTCTGAAGTCCAAAGTCTTAGACCAATGATTGTGCATTTCACTACCATGCAAGTAGAACTGCATTGAAACTGTATAGCATGTGTTAGTGCGGTCCTTCAAATGACATGACAAGGGTACCTCGTAGGGTGTCGACGTGGGCTGCCCCAGGTAGATGGGGTCTGCCACAGGTAGACACTGTCTGCCCTAGGTAGACGCGAAGTGCCAATATGTGTGTGGTGTGTGGGGGGGATGTGTCAGGGGGGATGTGTGTGGAGAGTAGGTGTCGGGGCTGTGTGGGTGTGTGCGCGTGCGGGGGGGGGGGGGGGCTGCGCGGGGGGGAAGGTGGGAGGGTGTGTGTGTGTGGGGGGGGGTGGATGCGTGGGCTGTGGGGGGGGAGTGTAAGTGTGGGGGGGGCGACTAGTGCTACATGGCTCCCCATGTGTTTATATGCACTTTCATTACCACCAAATGATGACCCAAGCCAAACCACGCACCCCAAGGGGTCATTAGAGGTCACCCCAAAATTGTGATTCTCCAACCAACCCATGGCATGGTAAAAACGGCTCAAATAGATCAAATCCAAACAGGCCTGCACATGTGGGAAAGCGCCACATGTGCCGTCTTTTCGGCTCGGGCTGTCCTCATCAGTGGCTTGAACACCTAAGCCCGGGGCAGACTGTTCTCCCGGCTCAGCAAGCTCCCCATCCCACCCCACCTCTGGCCGCGTGGTTGGCTGGTGCACCACCCAAAAGGCCCAAAACAGCTTGTCCGAGGGGAGGCTGCGGGCATATTGAAAATCACCTTGCTCCAATGGCATCCCCCAACATGTCCCACCAAGCCCCTCCAGTAGCTGGGGCTGCCCCACCCTCCCTCCCTGGGAGGGGACGGCTTGTGCAACTCCACAACAGAAGCATGTCCTTTCGCAAAAGGGCGCGATCATGTGGGGTCACTTCGATAATTTTGGATCTTGTGCAAGGACGATGTTATGAGGAGATCATACACAGCCATGGCCTACACAGCCCATGGGGGGTCAACGACTGGAGGAGAGCATGTGGCTGATTCATTTTGTCGTTTACCGCCAGGATAGATGAGGAGATTTGAGTGGACCCTTCGCCTGATAGACGCCTTGTCAACGCCCGGGAGCAAGAACTTTCGCCCAAAAATTCTTCCGGAGTCCGATCCGTCCAAACTTGGCTCATAACTCCACTCATAAGTGACACAGCAACTAATGCTAACGCCCTAGATTTTAGTCACGAATCACAGTCATCATGCAAATGAAAAACAAGCTCGCTGCGGCGTGACGTGTGTCATGTGGACTCGTGCGCACCCTCATTCCATTGGCTACTTCCGGAATAGGCTCTTGATCTCAGGGCAATGTTTCCTGAGTTCGGCCATTTGCTTCGGATGTTGGTAGGCCCAAGCCTTATGGACGCCAAAAGGAGCTGGATAGAAGGTGGTCTCCACAGCAAACTTCTTTGCGACCTTGAAAGGGGCCGGGCGGATGACCCCGTGCTTGGCCGCAAACAAACTGAAAAATTTGTCCTCGTTCAAATCCCCTGCGGCCTCGCGTGACAATTGTCGGAGCGCTTGGATCATCTTGGAACGGCGCCTCAGTGAAAAACCACCATTTTGGTGTTTGCTGCGCTGTTGCAGACGGTACGGCGGGCCTATGAAATCCCAACCGTGACCCAAAAAATCAGACCAAGACCACGGAGAATCGGAGCAAAGGGATGAGTCCGTTTGGAAAATGAGCACGTTCTCTCCCCGGCAGCGGTTCCAAAAACTTAGGGAGTAGAAGAGATCGTTGTACATCGGGATGTCGACGTTCGTCACATTCAGATCTTCAAGCACAATGCGCCCAACCTGAAGCATGGTATATGCGCACGGAAAACAAACAAAAAGGGCGCAGAAGCCGTCCTTCACGCACCTCACAGACCAACACGCACCTAAAAAAGGCATTTCTGAACAAATAGAAGTCTGGCACGCCCGCAACATAGCGTTGACGTCACGTTTCCTCCACCGTTTCCCCTACCCTATAGATACGCACGAAAGCTCTACATTTGAAAAATCACACCGACCTCAACGTGAAGGCCCCGCTTTTGGCCCTTTTTTTCTCTGGAGAACGAGCCATCGGAAGCGAGTGGCTGGATTGATAACCGCGATTGTAATGGGGCACAAGCTCCTAAGTGGTGCATTAGGCAAAATTTTTGCATCAGACAATTAGTGGTAGCTCCAATACTATCCCTATCACTGCGTTCTTTGCAATTTACATGTGCCGTGGCAACCATTTTGCAACATTGCATGTTTAACCACGGCAAGCATCCAAACTTGCAAGCCCATTGGTACTTGGGAGTCAGGAGTGACAAACAGATGAGGCCTAAAAGATCTTTCCACAAAATTATCCTACGTCTCCATTGAAGACGAAGCCACGAAGCCACGAAGCCACGTGTGCCGAAGGAGGTGGATATATCCGACCTACAGGGTACGCTTATATGCAAGTAGAGGCGACACCAGGCAAACAGCGATGTTCACGGAATAATCTTAGACCGAGAGTGATACAAGGGCATGGAATGCACAATCATGTGTCTTCTTGTTCGTTCATACTCACACACCCTCTCCCAGTCTGTGTGCTCACTGATGATCATGTTAGCGCAAAGAACGCGCCACCAACGGGGAAACGAACGCATTCACGGCGAGAATATAAGCTCAACAAAGTGCAACACCTCGATGAACGGCGCGTAATGCTTCTCTAAAAGCGCCTTGTTCAATGACCCGTGGAATAGTTGAATAACCGTCTTATTCGGCAAATGCTGCAACATATGGTTTGTTACCGGGAGTAGCATCTTATGCGCCCGGACCTCGACCATGATGGCGGTGTCAAGGGTCACATTGCCCACACTGCCCTCCGGGATACTTTGTGAGGCATGTGATTCCGCGACGCGCCCACGGGTTGCCACCCGATGGCGGTGCTGTTGTCGAACACGGTCCGTTTGCAGCGTTTCTCCATCTTGCCATTGCCCTGAGCATTCTGGGGTAGGACCTTGGGCTACCTCTCCGTTCCATCCACAACCATGGCCCCTGGCAAGTTCGGTTGCCGGCAATCTTTGCACGTTCCCTGAAGAAGCGTTAGACGCATGCCGGGAGGAAACGTTCGATGCAACCCCAAAATTCGGGTCATAAGATAATGGGTGCAACATGCCAAGGCCAAAATTCAAGGATATTGGCCTTTGCTCTTGCATAGCTTGGAGCCCGAGAATCAAAGAAGGAACCACAAGCACCAAACCCATCACAATGGCATGCCCGAAGCGTTGGTAGCATTCCGCATTTTCCATGCCACTCCATGCGCATCACATTAGACTCTAAGAAGAGGAGAGCGAACAAATGGGTACCCAATTGTACTCCCCCCCCCCCGCCGCGTGACTGTAGACCCACCAGCCAAAGCTCATTTATAAGACCCACCCCTTTTTTGGGCCCATCCCCGGCAAAGACAGCGAGAAGACCCACTTTCAAAAGACACTTTATAAGACCCACTTGGGAAAATTTTGCGGAGCACAAGGAAATGAAGCAAAAGTGTCCTCAACCTCAACCCCAGCCCCAAAAAAGACAAAAAACATTCATTGGCTACTTTGAGTGATGGGATTGTGTCATATGACTTGCCAAGTGGGCCTCAAATGCTTGCGAGACGAGAGTAATATCACACATTAATGCACCAAGTGCCGTGGGCGCATATCAAACACAATGGATGAATAAATATCGGTCATCTACAAGGCTTGGTTGCAAAAAAATCACTTGGATTTGGATCCTCTTCTTCCAAACCTTCTTCATCATGTGGTTCTTGAATGTGTCCGTCAGATTCACTCATAATAATGACACTGAGAAAAACAATGTCAACAACTACAAAAATTTCTGTGGAATTGTACCATGAATGTAGAACCTCAAATTTTCTTCATCAATCAATCTCTTGATTCATTATATGAAAATGTGTAGTGGCATAATGATAATGTCATTGCCCCCCAAAAGGATTTGTTGGTTGAAAAATAAAACTGGATAAAAGTTGCATGACCGAAACTGGCATTCTTTGGTGCCTGAGAAGATAGATCACAGTGTGCTCCAGAACAAAGAAGTATATGACCCACTTCAAAAACACCACTATATAACACCCGGCCGGGCTAGGGGGAAAAATTATAAGACCGGGGTCTACAGCCAAGGGGGGGGGGGGGGCATTCTACCCTTTTTGCCTTTGCACGTCTTTACCTGCAATGCGAGTAATGCATAGATAGGTTTCTTCGGTTTGGAGGTTGATTGCCCACATTCATGATTTCATCAACGGTTCTATTAGTTTAGGCAAACAAACAAATTAGACAAGAAGACACACCCACATCCCAAGTTTCATCAATTTATGAAGAACTGAAAGCAAGAAGACACGTGCAATCATAGACAAGACCACTGAATACAACGGAAAGGCCGCCATTTGATGAATGAAGTGTGTCATAATTTAGTCCACCCGTTGTTGTCCGGCAACCCCCACCTTGAATCACCCTCTTTCTCAGACACTATAGCTTCGCTCTCTTTAAAGTCCGGTGTCAACACAACTCTCAAAATATGGAAAACCAAAGGTCCCTGCGATGCCGGAAAGTCGATCCCGTGACCGTCATTGTTGTAAAATGCTCGTATTGGACGTGTCACGCCTCCGGAGCTCATGCAATCGAGTAGTGGCCATTGTGTGCAACACCATCCGGAGCACTCACACAATCCTTCAGGGTTATTGACGCGACGTTTATGGTCTCTCTCCAATACTTCCAATATTTTCTTTAGATACCCTCTTCAGTGGCAAGGCACGGCAATGCACTTTGGTGCCATAACAACACACTGCAAATAGTAATCATGTGTGCTGATTTTCGGGTACCTGAACAATTGGTTGTTTGCTCTACACTCCATGTTGCACATATGCATGCAATTCCATGTCACACTCATGCATTTACCTCAAGGGCGTCAGGGAACCCATGCAGCACACGCCGTGAGGCGCATGGCGCAAATGGGTTGCGAGGCGGCCTTGAGAGGGCGCTTCATGAACTCATGGGTCCCCTCTTTTCATGCCCCACGGCGTGCTATGGTGGGCACCCAGGGGTGCCGGACAGTTCACCAATCAATTTCTGTTTACTGTCTACCATGCTGCTATCAATCCCAATTTCCAACAGGCACTGTGGGTGCATGTGCAGCACTCTGTGCATTTGTGGTACCCACTAATTGGGGGATGACCTTTCATGCTGAGCTCATATATAATGTACCTAAAATTCTCTGATGCCCCTTCAATGTGTGAGGCATAGAAGAGGCCTTTCTGGCACAGAGATGGAACCAGCAAATGCAAGCAGTGTCCTGGCATTCGGACTCTGTGCATCAGGAAACCGCAGCAGTTGCTTGTGGGCTGGTGTGTCCCACGTCATTTTCTTTTTCATATATACTTGGATTCGTCTTACCTGTACACACATGCATGCTTCCAGGT
Organism: Eutreptiella sp. 'Long Island Sound 2002'; assembly: GCA_964036045.1. Classification (NCBI taxonomy): domain Eukaryota; phylum Euglenozoa; class Euglenophyceae; order Eutreptiales; family Eutreptiaceae; genus Eutreptiella; species Eutreptiella sp. 'Long Island Sound 2002'. The sequence goes on from OZ038381.1 coordinate 111,268,737, forward strand.
TTGTCCACTCTTTTCCTTCTCCCTCCACCTGCAACTCTGCACCAAGAACAAGCCAGAAATAAAGTCTGACAGATTCAATGGATGATTTTCCTAACCTCACACCTACCATGTTGTCACACAACCGATACGGGCGGGCATGCGGTGACAGTGTCACACAGCGTCTGTCACCTCGTGCTGTCTGTCCCTGCTCCCATGGCACCCTTGCTTCTGCCTGCTATTGGTGCCAGTGGTCTTCTCTCTGCATACAATAGATGCTGGAGCTATGCGCGCTGCACATACCTCCAATGGCAACTCCTCTCCGTTGCCGCATCACCTGTCCTCCCAACACGAAAATGTCATTAAAGAACAAATTTCAAATTTCATGTAACTACAGATATCCGTACAAGATATATTACTGTGCGTGTCATACCCTGTCCCCAACCTGTCCCACTTGCCTGTAAACGTGCTTATACCCCCCCCACGGTGTCCCTGCCGTGAATTTGTGGCCTTGCGCGGCCCAGGTTTGCAACCCCGGCAGTTGTATCGCCTCCTAGACCCCCCAATCCGGCTGCCACTTGCCACCCTGCGGTGGGGGCCTGTGGGACACATGGTCAATATTACCTCTGGGTAGTCTTAGAAACATTTCGCGCACATCCAGCTCCCACATCTTCAAATCCTGTGGGTCTCTGATGCGCTTCTGCTGCAGTGTGGTGTTCATGTGTCTCACCCAGTGTTTCACATCTGACGTTTTCAACATTTTAAAGGATTGCATGCACTTCTGTCCCTGTGCAATAAATATATTCAGCGCCCTCTCCTTCGATCTTAGGGGGCTAAGGGCTCAGACTGTACAGGGTCATTATATATCTCCTCCAGCAGTTTCGCATACAGTGTCTTACATACCAGAAACCCCTTTCCCAGGTTTTTATCCACTGGGATCCATTTCCACTGCTTGCTGAGTTTTCCCCCCACCCTCTCGAGATGCACCTGGTGCATGCGCACTGGTGTTTCTCTCTCTGCAGCATCTAAGGTATCGCTCATCGCTCTATGCATCCCTTTCCTCACCCAGCGTCTCCACTCTCCTGTGATGCCTAGAAGTCATTTATATAATCGTGCACACATCCTCAAAATATGTCCTATTGCCTAATGTGGCACTTTTCATATCCAGGCACAGAGCTGGCACCAGTGCCAGCACGATCTGCCTGAGCTCATGTTCTGATGTGGCTGCCACACACCCTTTCACTCGTGGTAGTATGCTCGGGAGGGAGGCACACCCACACGGTGTGCCTCCTTGTGTGTGCTGTTCCTTCGTTAGTGCCGTCCCTTGCGTGAACAGTGCCCATCCCACTCACTGCTGCCTATGTGCCACAAAGCAGACCACAGTCTGCAGATACGGTCTTATGAGTTTGGGGATGGGGAGGTGTTGTATGATATCACTAACGGTGCGCTTCATGTGTGTGAGGTCCACTGTGTTCTGGTCCGGGTATGGGATGGGTATTCGCGCCGGTAGGTTCGATCAGCGGCACGCCTTCGCCACCTCCCGCAATGTGTTGCCCAATCTCTGTTTCAGAGATTCTGAGACTCTGCTAGCAGCTGACCGGAGCTGCTGCAGGTCTTCTATGGACTGCCCCCGCCATGGCTTGCTCAGTTGTTGTTGGATCAACCTTTTCACTTCATCTGTGGTAAGGGCATTCTTGGGTAGCGGCTCCGCCTTCAGTGAATGCCACTTTTTCCATGTGCGCCACCGTGGGCTACAAATCCTAGGAGCGAGTTGAGCTCGTTGCTCAGCTCAGCACCAAAGGAGGAAGAAGTGGAGGAAGAAAGCGAGGAACATGAAAAAAAAAAAAGCACGAGGAACAAGAAAAGGACGACGAAAAGGTAGCAGGGGAGGGGAAGGAGGAAGAGCCTGCAGCATCGCTGAGGTCGTGCAGGAGCACCACGTCACGGAAGGAGAGGAAGGCGGTAGGGGAGAAAGAGCAAGGGGGGGGGGGGGTTGATGATCAGGCCGGTGAGGAAGGAGAGGACCTGCTAGGGCTTCCTGCATGGGCAAAAGCAGCCGGATGGACGGCGAAGCGTCAGGAGGATGGGAGGGTCAAGTATTCGTTGAGGGACAAGAGTTAGTACAACCCCCCCTTGGCGGGTTCCCAAGAAGGCCACGGAAGAACCTGAAGAACCTGTGGCCAGGAAATGTTCCTTGAAGGACCTCAAGCTGGCTGACTCCAAGATCGGCGAGGGTAAGGGGGTGGAGACAACAGTGGACATCGACGAGGACACCGCTTTGTGGGAATACCCCCTGGTGGCCCCCTGGCACTCGAACATTGATATCTAGGCCCTCCAAGGCCATAGAAACCCGTACTTTCAATCGCAAATTCATTGTTGTATGGACTGTGGTGGTCACCCGGCACTCAGACATTGATATCGAGGCCCTTCAAGGCCATAGAAACCCGTACTTTTAATCACAAATTCATCGTTGTATGGAATGTGGTGGTTGCCTTGCACTCAAACATTCATATCTAGGCCCTCCAAGGCCATAGAAAACCCATACTTTCAAGGGATAGTGAGAGAATGGGCCTGAGTGAAGAACAGCCCTTTGGCCGCAAGCGCCAAGACAGAACCACCACAAGGCTGTCCTGTGGGCAGTGCAACTACATCATAAGTGGCACGATTTTGCCAAGAGATCCTCCCAGCCGAAACGTTGGTGCTGGGTGTGCTAGATGATAGGACAGAGTGGATTGAGGCATTGATTGAACACTGTGCAGAGGGAAATGCATGTAAAGCAGAAGCATCAAAGAAACTAGGCGTGGGGACAATGAAGCTGCAGGTGTTTGACGACCGGATTGTATGTCTGCCGACTCATGCGAAACCAAAAATTAAAGTGCAACACTATGTGGTGAATAAGGGAGCGATGGATGTGCATAAACGGATTGCAAGCCTGAGTAGGATGAGCAAGCAAGGTAGGGGAACGTGGGAAATGCCACCGTAGCTTTGCACACACAGGCGCGTGATAGAGGGTGCGTTTTTCACGGACTTGGGGGAGGTTTTGAGTGAGGAGCGCGAGCGCATGCTGCAGGGCAGGTTGAACGGGCGAGAGTTTGCGCATAATATGGGGCAAACAAAGAGAATCATACCATACACCCCCCCACAATTGGCTGCGCAGGGTTTTTGCAATATCCAAAGCATGGAATGCACCACCGGACCGGAGAGGGTTTTTCATTTTCGTGTGTATATCAGTGGCGACATCCAAGGTGTATGTAGGGCAGACAAGATGCAGAACAGTGTAGAGGGCCGCTATGCTCCTACTCGAGGCTTGCCGCGAGCAGTTCCCGCTGGGGCTATTCCCCCGCTCGGGAGAAGCGGAAGCAGGAGCAAGAGCAAAAGGAGAAGGAGCAATGGAAGCGAAAGGAGAAGGAGAGGAAAAACAGTCAAAGGCAGAAGCAGAAGCAGAAGGTATAGGTTGAGTGTATCCGATGTTCCGATGCATGAACTCCCACAACCAATGATGCCTTAATAGGACCCTAACCCTTCTATTCCTAAGGAGATCTGACGCACGAAGTTGTTAGGCCATCCCCTATTAATTTGGAAGTCCAAGGGTTGGAAGGTTTGCTGAGTGATTCCCTCGCACTCCGGTTCATGGTTGGGGCCCTCATCGGATTCCCCAATGCTTTTTTGCAGAGGTTGCCGGAGACGAAGAGAGGCAGCGGGAGGAAGGGACAAGGAGACCTTTGCGGGGGCTCAATGTGCTTGGATGGGCTAGTATGCATTGCAATTGAGGAAGTGTTCCGTTGTCTCATCACACTTATCCTTATTTGTGTATGTTGCTTTCAGCTGCCCGGCAAGAGGCGGAAGAATTGGATGAGGAAAGTGGGGCTTTGAAACGGCTGCCATGACGGGAGCCACGGGAACCCAACCCCGAGCGGGAGGTGCTCGTGAAAAGCCTTCTTGGCCTGTCAAGTTCGTGCGTCAAAGGTCGTTGGGAATCAACGAAGAGGGGATGGCATATCAAGTTCGTGTGTTAGAGGTCTTTAGGAATCGGTGCATGGAAGGAGAGGCATATGAAGTTCGTGCATCAGAGGTGCTTGGGATTGATAAATGGAAGGGAAGGCCTATCAAGTTCCGATGTCAGAGGTGCTTGGGATCAACCAATGGAAGGAATGAATCCGGGAATAGAAGGAGAGGCCTATCAAGTTCGTGCATCAGAGGTGTTTGGTATCGATGAATGGAAGGGAAGGCCTATCAAGTTGGTGTGTCAATGAATAGGGGGATATGTGTTGTTAGCTTAGCGTCTGCTTTGGTTTCTGCTGCTGCTCCTGCTTCCACTTCTCGGCCTATCAAGTTCATGCGCTAGAGATCCTTGGAAATGCATGGTGGGGGCCTATCAAGTTCGTGCCTCAGAGGCTAAGAGATGGGCCTATCACGTTCTCGTCAATGAACACGGCGATGGACCTACCCTCGTTGGCTTATCCCTTTTTTGAGCGGCTCAGCATGTGCTTCTACTTTTGCTTCACCTCCTCCTACTTCCCCTTCTCTTGCTCCGGCTCTTGGTGCTTCTGGTGGTCCTCCTTTTGCGACGACAGTGATAGCCCGTCCGTGTCAACAAATAGTGCCGTTCGAAATCGTGTATCGAGAGGACGTGTCACATACTTTGCTCTACCATGGTCAGGTTCTCTTCGGCTACTAGTTCTCGTGCTTGTCCTTCTGCTTCTTGTACCCCTGGTGTCTCTGCTGCTTCTCCTTCTGCGACGACAATGATAGGCCGTTGGCATCAACAAATAGCGCCTATCAAGTTCGTGCATCGAGAGGACGTGTCACATACCTTGCTGTGCCATAGTCAGGTTCTCTTCCACAACTGGTTTTTCTGCTTGTCCTTCTGCTGGCGTGCTCATGGTACCTCTAGCACTCCCCCTTTTGCGAGGACAATGAGAGGCCGTCCGCATCAAGAAATAGGGCCTATGAAGTTTGTGCGTCGCGAGGACGTGTCACATACCTTGCTCTATCATAGTTGGGTTCTCTTCAGCTACTGCTTGTCCTTTTGCTTATGGTGCTTATAGTGCTTTTGGAGCTTGTCAGTCTGCAACGCAAAAGATAGGGGTATCCCATCCCACGCGATCAACAAATATAGGGCTTGTCAAATTCATGTGTCACGGGGCACCGATGGAAGGGGTGTGTTAGCAACAGGATGCCCAAGACGTGTGCTCACATCACATCACATACCTTGGTCTACCATCTTCGGGTTCTCTTTAGCAGCAACATGGGCACGCATGGTTGTAGAAGGCTTTCTACAACGAGCGAAACGCTCGTTTCCGGTGAGGGTTTGCCCAGCACCAAGCATACAAATAGTCCTCTGCTAGCTAATCAGAATTCGCCGTTTATCTTGACTGCTTAGGTCAAGCGAGAGGTTCAATAAAAACATTTCTTGTCCGGCTAAAACCTGCAAAACCTCCAACTCTGCATGACAACATGCATAAAGTGCACAAGACCAACGATCCTCGTGACAAACATTAGAAAATGCTCGGTGTGCAATGGTCTTTGGCTTTGGCCATGTGAGATGCTTGTTATGCACCAACCAATGATTGCCGAGCATGTTCCAAAGAAATTTAGCACGGTGTGAGCGCGTGGCAAAACCGGCAACCATAGAATTCATGAGCCAGATTTTAGAGGAGGAATTGAGGTTAACAAAGACTGCTAGCCACCAATTCCCCGGATTGCCACACATCAAAATCACCTGTCGGTGGTCGGTTGCTTTCTACTTCCTAATTGCGAACCAACATCAGCTGTGGTGGGAGCTAGGTGAATGAACTTGTGTGGTGTGCCCTTGGGCTAGAGTACATGGAGTGCGGGACATGTCCCTGCGGAAATCCGTGCGCATTCATGAATGCCCGTTCACAAAACTTGCGCACACCAAAGGGTTGCAACATGTTTTTTGAATGCAATCGGTGTTGCATAGTATCAAAGGTGCCATCAGCCATACGTGCAGCGTCGTTGGGCGGGTATTACCCCCCGGAGATGCAAATGTATCTGTGTAGCGTGGCCAAATGGTACAAGGTCACGAAGTTGCCGGGTATCTCTCAGCAACATCGCTCGTTGGTGTGACGCCGTTTCCGGACCGGCATGATGATGACAGGCCATGAGGCACTTGCGTCGCACCCGGCGCAAGACGCTGTCCTTCCTCTACGTTACCTTGTTTCGTTGCTCTTGATCTGCCATCTTGTCGTTTTGATCTACAGGCAGCCCGGAAACAACCACCAAGGAATGGCGCATTTGGACCTTGTCCTCGAATACAACGACGAAGGCAGAACACACACTCTGTATTGTCATGGCTTGGAACATATTTTCCAGCTTCCTGGGTTAACAACAGACTGTACCGGGCAAACGGCAATATTTTTCAAAACACGAATATTTTTGCGAAAAAAACAATTAATACTTAGCAAAATTTTTGTTTTTGCCACTAATTAGCCTCAAAAAAAAATTTTTGCGATTATTTTGATTTTGCGAGCCAAAAACTGTGTATTCCACCCATAAAATACATTCATTTTTTGCGATTCAATTTGTTCCGAATGACATTTTGTGTTTGATATTGTGTCCTCAATGCTGCTGTTTGCTTCAAATCTTGCAGGGACCAAACTTATCAACTGCCTTGCGGTTGTCCACCTGATGAAATAAATGGGTTCCATGCACAACAAAGCTTGCCACACCATGACGAATACACACATTGCTCAATGCGGGTGGTTGCAGTCTCCAACATACGCTCAACTAGGCGTCGGCAAAAGAAGGCAACATCGAAAGCGCCGGGTGGCCGACCAGGCCGCCGCCGGATGGGGACAATATCAGGAACGTCCACAGAACTAACAACCTGTGAAACCAATTGGCGACAAAAGCCCTCATCATCAGCTCGCTCCAAAGCTTGTTGCAGCCGTCGAATGGCTTCCTCAGGGGGCAAAGTTGGGAAGAAAGAATGCAAAGAGAACATCGCTGTCGGCGGAAAGGGTGGGGGCAGATAGGGGAAGCAACAAGGGTCCTTGCATCATACCTGTACGATTGTTCACAAACAGTACGAACCCTATATTCTCCGGATTATTCATTTAATTAACCTATTTTTTTTGCGAATTCATATGTCCCGAACGGCAGAATTATTTAAAATTTTTGCGTCTCTTGTTTTTTTTTGCGCTCAGTAAAAAACACTCTAGACTTAAATATTTTGGCAAAATATTGCCGTTTGCCTGGTACAGATGAGTCAGGGGAGAGGGATCTTAGGCTTGGCATGCGGTTCGCCGGCGTAACGTCAACCGTTGCGGACATTAGTATTGTGGAGACGTTGGGCCATGAAATGTATGTGAAATCCCTTGGGCGTCGTGCCCTGCGCGCTGAAGTCCATTTGTGGCACCTTGAGAGGTGCGGTGGTGTCATGGAGCAGTGTGTGGTGAGTGCCTCTGTGATGCGGAGGGCAACGTTCCAGCGGTTGCTCACAAAAATGTTGCAAATGCTACATGCATGTGGCCACCTAGTCAATATATACCACTACAGACGCATGCCATCAAGACATGGATGTGCACCGCATCTGTGGCCGTTGTGGTGTTGAGCCGAGTGGACAGCAGCGCTGGAGCGCTGCGACCATGGTAGAGTTACGGCAATGGCGAACGTTCAACTATGCCAACGCGAACCTCTTCCTAACCACAAAAGCAGCAAAAACAATTGGCCAAAAAAAATGGGAAAGGTAAGGTAAGAGGTGTGCGCACCACGAGGGTGCAAGGGGAGACCAAGGTGACAAGGGTGTCAAACTGTGCTCAGGACGCATCTGTGTCCTTTGATATCAGTCATATGTCTCATTTGGACATAATTTGGATGCAACCAATGCGTGTGGCCAAGCTGAACAAGCGCATTGTTGTAGATGCAAGCAATTAGTCACACCCTGACCTAGGTTCAAACACCTCTTGTTGTTCCTCCTCTGATGCCAATGCTGCAAGTTCGCGTACCAAAATGATGATTCTACCAATACGTGCAGCCCCACCATGACCACCAGCTATAGTAGTGAGTCCCCGGTTCCTGTGGAACCGCCTGCAAAAAAAAGTTTCGCCGCCATGGCATCCCAAGCAACCCAATTATTATGGTTGAGTGCGTTGACATAGATGACACATCCTCAAGCGCACCCGCTGGAATCTTAATTCGCGAAAGTTACCGTTACCCAACCGATTACATTGCAGGTTAACCGTTGATGATGCCTTGATAGGACCGTAGCCCTTACATTCCTAAGGGCCTCTGACGCATGAACTTGATACGCCATCCGCTTTTCATTGATTTCCAACCACCTCTGTCGCACGGACTTGATAGGCCGAGAAGCGGAAAGCAAGAGCAAAACCATAAGGAGAAGGAGCAGCAGAATCAGAAGGAAAAGCAGAAGCACGACTGTGAACGAAAGGTATAGGCCATTATGTATATCCGATGTTCTGATGCACAGACTCCGACAAGCCATGATGCCTTGATAGGACCGTAACCTTTCCATTCCTGGGCCTCTGGCGCACAAACTTCATAGGCCTTTTTATTCATTCCGAACGATCTCTATCGCACGAACTTGATAGGGTGAGAAGCGGAAGTAGGGGCAAGAGCAAAGAAAGAAGGAGCAACATATATACCGTGCGCCCCAAAACACCCAAACAACCCTAGAATGTGCCAAAAAGAAAAGCACATGTTGGGCACCTCCGATCAGTAGGGTATGCAATTTGTAGCTGCTATGAAAGCGGAACCAAGCTCAGATTGTGCACCCCCCTCCTCCCAGCCCATTATCCCTAACCCGGTTCACTCCTCCAACGTGCCACTAACCACTATGCCAACCGCGAATGAGTATGAAGTAAATTGTTGATTCCTCATCGTCTCTTGTCAATCAAGAAGAGGGGGAGCATACCGCAGTTCTTGGCATCAACTTGAGTACGGGGCAGATATTGGCCCAGTAGGGCGTTGCGTCACAGATCAACGATAACCGTATTGAGTTTCGACTCAAGCTCATGAGCTTGTTGCTTGAACGGCGGCAGATGGAAAGGGAGGTTGTGGTTTTCCCTGCTGCTCTTTGGCGGAGCTAGAAAGTGCCCATGCAATGAAACACCAGACATTAGTGTAGACTATCCGGCAATAAAACAACCAGCCGTACCGTGCTCTCCAACCCCCTCAACCGTTCAACCGACACACTGCGATGTAGGGTGTTCAGAGTCTTTGGTACCCTAGTGGAGGCCACAGCGTTATGCCGAATGCGAAGCAACCCACTGGCTCAAGTTTTGGTGAGACCGGAGGTGGAGGGTTGGTTACAGCCTCCTACCCTCGAGCTTCCGCTCCACACACCACAACTCCCACAGTCCTTGGAATCCACCTCCGTTCTAGCTCCTAAAATGATAGTGCTTGGGCTTCTGGGAACTCCTTCCTGTACCGAACGTCCCAACCCTACGTGAAGAGGAGGGCTCCAAACGGAGTACAGCCAACCGTTGACAAAGAATTGCTAGAATGACATGTTGAGATGATTCCTAAGAAGCACGAGTGGCCCGAATTTGGCTTCGAGTGGACGTGTTGCTGTTCGAGTGACGGATAGCCTGCACTCCTATGGGGTGTTTCATAGCCGGATAGTCTGCACTACTGTGGGGTGTTTCGGTGCTATATGATCTGTCGTGCTATCCGGAGCCTCATTGACGGATGGTCTGCACTCCTATGGGGTATACTTCCCTAGCCCGACAGCCCTCGACAACAATCAGCTTCTTGATTTTGTGCTTGCCCACAAGCTGCAGCAATGCGGCCCTCTAATATGGTGGGGGTTGATTGTCCAAACCACCTAAGCAGTGCAACTTGGCACCTGCAAATTTTGGTGACAGCATCACGCCAAGGGGCCGTCCAAATGTGAACATCAAAGCGGCTTTGGTGGACATCCGGGGTACACTTTTTCTGTTCGTCGGGAACATTCCGCAAACCAATGGTTTTCTCAGTTGGCGTAAAATGTCAAAAGTATTGCACATGGGAGGCAAAGACTAGACCTTCAGAGTTGAATGCACTACATGCCCAACGCTTTCTTGTTCCTGTGCACTTCCGCTGGGATGTGCACCATGTACAGGCATGAGCAAAAGATTTTCCTTCACATGTCGCTAAAGCGCTTTGCTTCGTATCTACAAATCGCCGGGGATAATTTTTCGAAAATGCCTAGGGCCATGCGGAGATATGCCCAAAAAAACCAACCATGCTAGGAGATGTTCCAAGCAAGCACGAGATAAATGCCGAGCAATTTGTGAAGCACCCTCAGCAACATTAGCCGCGCACGCGCACTAAGCGATGACACACACCCTCAATTGGCCTGGTACGGTGCAAATTTCGGGCCACCAATAGTTTTGTTGCTTCATGCCACCACACATCTCGCAGTAGCCAACGACAGGGGTCGAATCCGGGTGCTCTTCCCTTGGTGCACCAAGGTTGTTCCGATTAGACTTGTGCAACCGTGCACTATCCCCACAAAGGGTGTGTTGTCCCATTCACCCGTTGAATGACAGCAATGTCAAACTCTTTAGCTGACTACACCATGCTTAGATACCGTCTTTTCGCCAAGAGTGCATCGGATCGCCGTAGCGGACCAAGGGGATTCACAAGCATACGGACAACACATGTCAAGATGCTCAAGAAAGGTCTAGCGGGTATCCTCCCCCTTTACATGTTCCTGCGCTCGGGCCCAAAGGTCGTCTCTATTGCGAATTGAAAACAAAGACCAGGTCAACAACTCAACGGCGTATCACTCCTCCTTGGACAGTATGCACAAGGTCGCCCCCCCCGCATACCCCCCCCCACACCCCGCTTCCAACACACACCCACACTCCCACGGCGGCAGATGGAAAGGGAGGTTGTGGTTTTCCCTACTGCTCTTTGGCGGAGCCAAAAATTGCCCATGCAATGAAACACCACACCTTAGTGTAGACTATCCGGCAATAAAACAACCATCCCATATACCCCATAGGAGTGCAGACCATCCGGCAATGAAACTCCGGATAGCACGACAGACCATATGGCACCGAAACACCCCACAGTAGTGCAGACTATCCGGCTATGAAACACCCCATAGGAGTGCAGGCTATCCGTCACTCGAACAGCAACACGTCCACTCAAAGCCCAATTTTGCCCACCCGTGCTTCTTAGGAATCATCTAGACATGTCATTCTAGCAATTCTTCGTCAACAGTTGGCTACACTCAGTTTGGAGCCCTCCTCTTCACACAGGGTTGGGACGTGGCGTACATGAAGCAGTTCCCAGAAGCCCAGGCACTATCATTGTAGGAGCTAGAATAGAGGTGGATTCCAAGGACCGTGGGAGTTGTGGTGCGCACAGCTGAAGCTCGACGGCAGGAGGCTGCAACCAACCCCTCCACCTATGGTCGCTCCGAAACTTGAGCAAGTGGGTTGCTTCGCATTCGGCATAACGCCGAGGCCTCCACTAGGGTACCAAAGACTCCGAACACGGCACAACCCAATTGGTCGGTTGAACGGTTGAGGGGGTCGGAGAGCACGATACTTCCCTAGCCCGACAGCCCTCGACAACAATCAGCTGCTAGGTTTTGTGTTTGCCCGCCTGCTGCAACAATGTGGGCCTCTGATAGGTAGGGGTTGATTGTCCGAACCACCTAAGCAGTGCAACTTGGCACTTGCAATTTTTGGTGACAGCATCACGCCAAGGGGCCGTCCAAATGTGAACATCAAAGCGGCTTTGGTGGACATCGGGGGTACACTTTTTCCGTTCGTCGGGAACGTTCCGCAAGCCAATAGTTTTCTCAGTTGGCATGAAATGTCAAAAGTATTGCACATGGGAGGCAAAGACTAGACCTGAAGAGTTGAATGCACTACATGCCCAACCCTTTCTTGTTCCTGTGCACTTCCGGTGGGATGTGCACCATGTACAGGCATAAGCAAAAGATTTTCCTTCACATGTCGCTAAAGCGCTTTGCTTCGTATCTGCAAATCGTCGGGGATAATTTTTCGAAAATGCCTAGGGCCATGCGGAGATATGCCCAAAAAAACCAACCATGCTAGGAGATGTTCCAAGCGAGCACGAGATATATGCCGAGCAATTTGTGAAGCACCCTCAGCAACATTAGCCGCGCACGCGCACTAAGCGATGACACACAACCTCAATTGGCCTGATACGGTGCAAATTTCGGGCTACCAATAGTTTTGTTGCTTCATGCCACCACACATCTCGCAGTAGCCAATGACAGGGGTCGAATCCGGGTGCTCTTCCCTTGGTGCACCGAGGTTGTTCCGATTAGACTTGTGCAACCGTGCACTATCCCCACAAAGGGTGTCTTGACCCATTCACCCGTTGAATGACAGCAATGTCAAACTCTTTAGCCGACAACACCATGCTTAGATACCGTCTTTTTGCCAAGACTGCATCGGATCGCCGTGGCGGACCAAGAGATTCACAAGCATACGGACAACACATGTCAAGATGCTCAAGAGAGGTCTAGCGGGTATCCTTTAGATGTTCCTGCGCTCGGGCCCAAAGGTCGTCTCTATTGCGAATTGAAAACAAAGACCAGGTCAACAACTCAACGGTGTATCACTCCTCCTTGGACGGTATGCACAAGGTCGCCCCCCCGCATGACCCCCCACACCCCGCTTCCAACACACACCCACACTCCCACGGGGGCAGATGGAAAGGGAGGTTGTGGTTTTCCCTGCATCTCTTTGGCGGAGCCAGAAATTGCCCATGCAATGAAACACCACACCTTAGTGTAGACTATCCGGCAATAAAACAACCATCCCATATACCCCATAGGAGTGCAGACCGTCCGGCAATGAAACACCGAATAGCACGACAACCCATATGGCAGCGAAACACCCCACAGTAGTGCAGACTATCCGGCTATGAAACACCCCATAGGAGTGCAAGCTATCCGTCACTCGAACAGCAACACGTCCACTCAAAGCCCAATTTTGGCCACCTGTGCTTCTTAGGCATCATCTAGACATGTCATTCTAGCAATTCTTCGTCAACAGTTGGCTACACTCAGTTTGGAGCCCTCCTCTTCACACAGGGTTGGGACGTGGCGTACATGAAGCAGTTCCCAGAAGCCGAGGCACTATCATTGTAGGAGCTAGAATAGAGGTGGATTGCAAGGACCGTGGGAGTTGTGGTGCGCACAGCTGAAGCTCGACGGCAGGAGGCTGCAACCAACCCCTCCACCTCCGGTCGCTCCGAAACTTGAGCAAGTGGGTTGCTTCGCATTCGGCATAACGCCGAGGCCTCCACTAGGGTACCAAAGACTCTGCACAAGGTACAGCCCAATTTGTCGGTTGAACGGTTGAGGGGGTCGGAGAGCACGATACTTCCCTAGCCCGACAGCCCTCCACAACAATCAGCTGCTAGGTTTTGTGTTTGCCCGCCTGTTGCAACAATGTGGGCCTCTGATAGGTAGGGGTTGATTGTCCGAACCACCCAAGCAGTGCAAATTGGCACTTGCAATTTTTGATGACAGCATCACGCCAAGGGGCCTTCCAAATGTGAACATCAAAGCGGCTTTGGTGGACATCGGGGGTACGCTTTTTCCGTTCGTCGGGAAAATTCCGCAAACCAATGGTTTTCTCAGTTGGCGTGAAATGTCAAAAGTGGAGTATTGCACATGGGAGGCAAAGACTAGACCTGAAGAGGTGAATTCACTACATGCCCAACGCTTTTTTGTTCCTGTGCACTTCCGATGGGGTGTGCACCATGTGCAGCCATGAGCAAAAAGATTTCCTTCACATTTCGCTAAAGCGCTTTGCGTCGTATCTACAAATCGCCGGGGACAATTTTGCAAAAATGCCTATGGCCATGCGAAGATATGCCTAAAAAAACCAACCATGCTGGGAGATTCCTCAAGCGAGCACCGGATAAATGCCGAGCAATTTGGGAGGCGCCGTCGGCAACATTAGCCGCGCACGCGCACTAAGAGATGACACACACCCTGAATTGGGCTGGTAACGTGCAAAATTCAAGCCACCAATAGTTGTGTTGCTTCGTGCCACCACACGTTTCGTAGTAGCCAACGACAGGGGTCAAATCCCGGGTGCTCTTCCCTTGGTGCACCAACTGTTCCGATTAGACTTGTGCAACCGTGCACTATCCCCACAAAGGGTGTCACGTCCGATTCACCCTCTGAATGATAGCAATGTCAAACTCTTTAGCCGACAACACCATGCTTAGATACCGTCTTTTTGTCAAGACTGCATGGGATCGCTGTGGCGGACCAAGGGATTCACAAGCATACGGACAACACATGTCAAGATGCTCAAGAGAGGTCGAGCGGGTATCCTCCCCCTTTACGTGTTCCTGCGTCTCTATTGCGAATTGAAAACAAAGACCACGTCATCAACTCAACGGCGTATCACTCCTCCTTGGATAGTATGCACAAGCTCGCCCCCTCACATACCCCCCCCCACCCCGATTCCAACACACACCCACACTCCCACACACACCCCACACCTTTCCCCACCACACGCCCCGCTGTTTGCTAAAATTGCGGCAACCACAAAGCGAGGGTGTAGGCCGTCGGGTGGACCCCTATAGGGTAACAAAAAACACCGGGGCAATGTTTCCTGCCCACCATCCCCCAACCCCTCCCCTCCGCCCCCCCTTTGCCTCTTTGTGTGCAAGCCTAAAGAATAATATGTTGACCCACCTCCGGTGGCGGCATTGTATACCGACAGGCACCGCCTAACCCCAATCTCACCCCTGTATCACAAAAAAGGCTCGACAACAGTGCTACAGGCGCGGCCGAGTACATGGTGAGCCGCCAGTACGGCATGTGCCGTGCTGGACTCCTACCCGGCGCCGAACGCGAAGCGCCTCACGAGCATCGGTCCACCCAGCTAGCCCCAAGGGGGGGGGGGGGGGAGAAAATAAGTTGCCCCGTGAGGTGAATTTTTTTTTCAATAGCGACACTTGTCAGCCCCCCCCGCCCCATGTATAAAAATTTCTACCCGCGGGGGACATTCTCTACCGTAACACGCTCACTGTCTCCCCTTGTCCCACAACCCCCCCCCGCGTGCCCCCCCCCAGCCTTGTGCTCTGCCGCCTTAAAGGAATTTTTACGGAGGCTGACTCACCTACCAGGGCCAGTCGTGGGCAAACACATGCCCCGGATCTCGGGGCTGAGCCATGGAGCGCCGGATTCTTGCCCCCCCCCCCCCCCAACAAGCCCCCCACTGCCCCCCGTTAACTCCATGGGTGGAGGATAGGCAATTGCATACGTCGCAGGAGCAGTTTCGGCACCGAGGCCTTGTTGCGGGAGTGGATGCTGCCGATTTTGGGGTTTCGGCTGCAGGGTACATTTCATGGTGAATGGTCGCACAAATGCCCCTGAAGAAGGGATGTGAAGAGTGGCACGCGTAAGTCCTGACAAATGGTCCAGAAATACTTTGATTGGGGTCTTGGGAAAGGTACTGGGGCCTTCAAGAGTGCTGACCCACGGCTGCCTGTTGACCATAGGACTACAAATGGCGGTGGTTGCCACATGGTAATTGCAGTGTCACCCGAGTGACTGTGGGTGCACAATATGGTGCTGCATTGGGCACTGCTGCATCTACTTGTGCTATCTCCAGACACAGCAAAAGTGACTGCCACAAAAAATACTATGGGCATGGACGACAAGCACCCAACCCCCCCCAACCTATCTGCAACCTCCAAAAAAGATTAGCGAATGCAATGATTATTTGTGGAGCACGATTGTGCAGAAAGTTTGATGTTTGATGCCTGATGTGGCATGTTGTGTGCGCGGTGTATCCAAAAGGATGTCTAATGTCAGGTGTTGGTGTGATGCTTAGACGAAGCTGTTGGGGAGGGGGGGTTTGGGAGAATCTGCTCCTACATCTGGAAATCTGCCCCCCCCCCCCTCCTATTGAAAAGACGAAAGAAGAGGGAAAAGTGGCAAGCCTAGAAAACTAGGACAATTGAACAACCATCGAAAATTAGGGAACCTCCTTGGAAAACAAGAGAAATAGTAAAGACAAAACCCACCAAAAAATGAGTAACATTAAAAACCAAAAGCAGAAAATGGGGAAATTGAATAACCACCACAAATGACCGGGAACACCTTGGAAAACAAGGCTCGAAAAAATAAGGTGCAATGGCAAAACACGGCAAACAAGCACATGCACACATGTGGCAACACCATCTCATTCATCCATGATTGCATCCATGTCATCCACAGGTTGGGAAGAGCACGATTGGGAGCTGCTTGGTGGGACTGCACAACACATCACACGGTCTGTATCGGGCACAAAGGCATCCCACTGTGCCCACAAAGGCAATGTGTGCTGCATAGCAATGTCCCTTGCTTGTCCGGGGTTGCTACAACTTGGTAGTTTCACACCAAGCACATCGAGACAATGCGACAACGCGGCCCCTGTCCAATTGCGCAGTGTGCCACTTTGTCTTGCTATTACTAACTTTGCTTGCATCCTGCCGACACCACACCCCTTGTCTGTATTCTCTAGAGACCCACGTTAAATCCAATATGTTAAATTATCAATTTCAATTTTTGAAAGGTGCTAAATGCTAAACCGATAAATTTTAACATGTTAAGCGAGAATACCTAGTATTGTCTAGATTTTAAACTATTTGCGCCGTTAATTGCATGTGTATGCTATGGTCTTGAGGGGGTTCAATGTGGTAGAATATTGCCCGATGAGTTTGTGGAGATGTTGGATTGCCTAACGGTTGGGGGTCCAACCCTTAGTCCTCTTCTTTGTGCCCACCGCCAACCCCACTCCATACCCCCCTTTGTCTTGCGTAGCACTTGTTATGTGTTTCCCTCGAGACGCTATTCTCGAGCTTAGCATGACGCTTGTGCGTTTCACTGGAGCCAGGAGTTTGCGGGACTCTTTGGTCTCCCAACTGCTTGGTGAGTGGGTGGCTTCATTGCCCTTGGCCCGGGCCAGATGGTCGGAGGCCACGGACGTTGGCTACCCCTCCCTGATTCTTACTAAGCAAGTGGAGGCGTTGAAACAACATACCCCCTCCCTTTTTCCCTTCCGAGTTTATTGGGCTCCTCATGGACCTCAATGTCACAAAGACGGGGTTCCGCCACCTCTCCGAGTTCATGACCCGGGAGGAATCGACTACACGGCCGCTGCGGGCCAAACTTCACGGCGACCCATCCCAACGCGGCAAGCCTTCTTGGACACGTGGAAGGATATGGCAAAACCGCTAGAGTTGCGGCCCCCCGTGAACGTGGACGACCCACCCGCTAGTGGCCGCAGTTGGCCCGTACACTCATATGGGATGCCTACCCGAGTGCCGGTGGGAGTTGGACCCAATTGTCCATTGGGCTCCTCAGCCACGGCAAACGCAGCGGCACACCCGCCTACCCGCGGGTTATTGGGCTGGCCGTGTGTGGCGACAAAGACATGGCCGCTTTGGCCACTATTTGGGCCGAGAACCTTCAGGTACTTGGCGCTTTTGTGTCGCGTAGAATGCGGGCTCGCCTCGTTCCAAAGTTCCTCGTTTAAAAGCGAAAAATTGCTTAAAATTTAAGCCGAACGAAATTGGAAGCTAAAATTGAAATGAAAAACCGATGCCCGGATATCAATGCACACACTCTTTTGTAGGTGTTGCAGTCCTTTGACGACTCCAAATGTTTGTGTTGGGCATCCAGTTGGGTGCTTGCTGCGCTGGTCCTTGTGAGTGACCAGCCGTTTATTCGTCGCCTCATTGGGGTGTCCGGAGCACCCCAAGTGGGGTCTATTTACAATATGGGGGTGTGGGACAAGACCGCGGCGGCATGGTTGCAGGTGGACGTGCGCCAGACTTTGGACAACGAGGCAGTGGCCCGTCACCAATATCAGGTGATGGGACGGAGCTTGGATAATGGGGGCTGCATAGCGGAACCTCACGTCGTGGTTGACCGGTGTTGGGCTTTCCTATGCATCCTCCACTGATGCGTGGCCATTGGGCGGCTGTAGGTCGCTTTTGTTCAGGCGTGCCTGGTGTAACTCCCCAAGCAGAATGCGGAAGCCGTGCAACGGTTCTTGTACCGGGCACGCACGGGGGTGAAGCGGTGTGCCACCGTCGCACCCGACGGGGAGGAGGCTAGGGCCCTCTTCCTTGCATGGGAGGAGATGGGCCCACTATTGGCCTACGCGCCGGAGGACCCACAATGGCATGCCGTTGTTGCCATCAGGGATCTACTACGGGACTTGTACAGCGACATTCCCCCTCTCAGTGACTTGGGGGCGTCTGCTGTGGCGCGGCAGCAACCCCGGGACTAACCCCCAAGAAAACCCTCAACCCATCCCAAATACCCCCACTAACCCACCTATCCCCCCAAGCTAAACCCAAGCTACCCCGGCACTATGGGACCCGGAAACGGGCTCCCGGGAGGTGTAACGCAGCAACAATGGCCGGAATAGCAAAGCACATGAGCCGCGAAGGCTAAGGGGTATGTTCTATGTGTTTTAGTGCTTGTGTAGGGAGGTTTCATTTTTGGAAATTTTGTTTAAATTTTGTTGGTTTGAAAT
Source organism: Eutreptiella sp. 'Long Island Sound 2002' (assembly GCA_964036045.1). Lineage (NCBI taxonomy): Eukaryota > Euglenozoa > Euglenophyceae > Eutreptiales > Eutreptiaceae > Eutreptiella > Eutreptiella sp. 'Long Island Sound 2002'. The sequence goes on from OZ038381.1 coordinate 111,287,219, forward strand.
TTAATCCGGGCGAGCGCATAAGATTTAAAATCTATAAAATTGAAACCAAAAACTAATCTCAAATTTTAAAACCGAGAGCCATTGTAATATTTTTACATATCATGATGGGTGAACCCCCCCCCAAAAAAAGAAGGGCGTAAAATGGTTGACACACACACAAAGTACTCCGTAGGGGTGGAAATTTTCCCAAGCGACACCCCTAACCCCCCGCAAAAAGTACATACTTTGGTTTAATCATTCAATTTTTGGCCAAAAATTAAATATATTGGATTTAATTTAGGTCTCTAGGGTGGGCCGAGCCCCGTCACCACATCGCATTGAGTGTGGAGGCAACCCCGTGGAAATGGGGAGGATTGCACCGTAGGATTGCACCGTCCCAATGCATAAGGTGACTAAATTTGATGAGATTCAGGGGAAATTCGTACAAAATTGGTACGAATATCGTACGGACGAATGTGCTCGGCAAGTGTGTGCATGCGGAAGATTCTGTGAAATTCGTACGAAATTCGTACGAATTTCCTACGAATTTCCTACGAATTTGAGAGGAATTATCCTTTCTTCACATGAAACATCCTGTGGCTCGTTTGTGAGTGCGTTCACCGTTGGAAAAATGCAACCTCCTTGTTCACCAAGATTCTCAGCACCCACAACAGAACAAATTATCAACACGGCAGCACCACGAGAACAAGAGCCGAGAAGAGGAATGTGCAATGTGCAAAGAGTAGGCGTAGCAGAAAAGGACGTGACCTCCATTGCAAATTTCGCAAGCTGGGGGGGGGGTACCTCACATGTCCTTCAAACTCCCCATGCCGCCCTCGCTAGGAGGGCGGGCGGGGGGGGCAGGCAGTACTTGTATGTACATATATTCATATATAAATACGTACAAATTACATTCGTGCAGGTTATATGGGACAGGAGGTCCCGAGGTCAAGGGCAGAGCTTCAAACCCCCACGTGGAGGACAACTCCGGCCAGCGTAGCGCTGGGAGCTTTGCTGCTCCGCCCCGAAGGCGGCGTGCATCGCCGCCGCCATGAGGCGGTTGGGGGGGGGTTTGTTGCGCTGGCTGGTCGTGGGCAGTAGTGACCTTGGCCAGATTGGACGCCGTCGTCGCCACGTCCACTGGTGCTTCACTCTGCGGTGCCATGCGCAGGCCCGGGACGACAGCCGACATGTGTCCGGCCGCCGCCTCAGCTTGCGCATGCCATGCCTGCGCCTCGGCCATGAGGAACCCAATGCCGGCGGCTTTGGGCGCCCCCCCCCACCCCCCCTTGTCGGCCGCCGGGCCCTCAGCCTCCCCCTCCGCCGTCGCTCCGGGTGCCGTTCCCCCCGGGGCCCTCGGCTGCTGTGCCGCCTCCGGCTCCGAGGGGTCACCTTGGCAGTGAGGCACTCCTTGTCGCGGGGAAGGGTGTCACGCTCCATCTCAGCAGCCCGCCTGTCTTCGTTCCCCTTAGCAAGGCGCTGCTCCATGTCGCGCAGCGCGGCCTCAACGCCGCTCGCACGGACCTGCCACGTCTGGTGCTATTGCTGCTGATGCTCCACACATGCAGCCACATTCCCCTCGTCCGCTCACGTGCCGCCCGCTCCGCGGGGGTGCTTGTACGGGGGGCCTTGGAGGCGGGCGGACCTGTGTATGCGGGAGGAGGGGGGGGGCTTTCCGCTTTGCGACGCGCGGGGGCGGGGGGTGGGGGGGGGGGGCGTCCTCCTCCCCCTCGACGCCAATGCGTCCATCCCCCCCCTTCCCCCGCATTCTCCCCACATGGACGTGCATGGCAAGACATGCCACGTCCACCCTCTCCGCCCTCCGCTGCTCCCACACCGTGACCGCGGCTTGCAAAATGAAAGTAGCCGCGGTCACCGTCCCCTCCCCCCCAATCCCCGCCAACCCAATCTGCACCCGCGCGTGCCCGCTCACCAGCCGGTAGGCAAACATGCCCACCATCTCCTACCCCGCGGCGAGGTTGGAACCCCCCCGGATCACAAGGGCGCAAGGGGACGGGGATGCAGAGGTTGGCCTGCACCCCCTAGGCCTCCACAGCCAGCTCCCACACGGCAGTAAGATCCCGCTGCCGCCCGTCGGGGCCGGCGCGACCTTCTGCTGCGAGGCAGGCTCCAGCTGCCCGTCGGTGAGGATGACCCGTGCCAGGGGGGGTGGGGGGGTTAATGTGGGCGATGCCCAAGTCCTCATGCGACGGCATGGGGATCACCACCTCCCGCCTAGCCCCCGTGCCCACGCCGCGCACCCGAGCTTGCCACGGTCCGGTCCCTGGCACTGCGTCCCGAGCGCGCGGACCCCTCGCTCCGCTCACTTTGGGCCTCGCTTGGGGCCCGTCCGGTCCCGAATCCCTTGCCCCGCTCGCTCTCCTCACCGGTCACATGCACGCGCTGATGCGGCGTGAACCGTTTGCGCCCGTAGTGGCGCACCTGCAACGGACCACGCGTGGAAGGGCACCTGCTGACAAGGCAAAGTGTGTGGGGTACCAATGGAGGAAGAGGGAGCATCAATGCAACGACCATTGGCGAAACCGAACGCAAACGGTGCACAAATTGGCGGAAATTTGCACAAACTCGTACGAAATTTGTACGAATTTCAGAGACAAATTTGTATTTACACACCTGTCCACACATTCCTTCGCACGAAATTCGTATGACTTTCGTCCAATTTGTCAAAAAAGCAAGCAAACACACAGAAATGCACAAGGGGCACACCTTGCAATCACACGGGCAGGCGATTGACCACGCCCCAGCGCGCGTGCACTTTGGGGGCCCCTACACTGGAGCTTGTTGCCCAGGTGCTACAGCGGGGTGAGCCGCAGCGGGGGGGAACGCCGGAGATGGCGAAGTGGACCTGGTGCTCCGCATCCACGTTGTCCCCCTTGGTCATCGCGATTTGGTGCACGAGCCCCACAAGAGACAAAACCGAGTGATTAGCGACCCCCATCACGGCGAAGTCCGTGTCCGGGGAGGGGGGAGAGGAGGGTGGGGTGGTAGGGGCAAGTGGGGGGGGCAGATAGGACCGCCTCGGGGGTGTGGGCGATGAGGGCCTGGGCAGCATCCTGCTCCCACAACCCCACCCTCCCAAATGCCCCTGTTCCCACCCAGAACCCCCGGTCCACGCTAGAGCAGTCCGAGCTCGACAAATCCCCAACAACGGCCATGGCCTTGAGGGGGAGGGGGGGTCCAGGTGGGTGGAGTTGGGCTGGTGGTGCCCGTCCTTGGCGTCGGGGGTCCACAAGTTAAAAAGGGCCCCATGCAGCCCATCCTTGGAGAAAGGGAGGAAAGGCATCCCATGGTAACGGCTGGTGGCCACCATCAACAGCATGTCCCCCCTGTAGAGTGGAATGGTGTCCCAGCGCACCTCCGCCGCCTCCCCCAGGGCCGTCCCCGCCTGCACCCGCACCCGGTACTCCTCCGAAAGGCAGAGGAAACTACTGACGTGACACCCCAAGATATGCCTGTCATAAGGGGGAAGCACCTCAGGATGTGTGGCGACGTCCGTGTGGAAGGGGCTTGGGCCCACTGCCAATACTTGCGACAATGACGCTGCACAACTTCATTCGCTGGAGTTTCCCAACCTCAGGAACACTTTCCACAGGGGGGGGGGAGGTGGAACTTCTTGAAAAGCCCCCCCCCCACCCCCTGCCCCGGCGAGTTTTTGCTTTGCCAACGCCGGGGCACGTCCGGATCCTATTTTTGCTCCTCACTCAGGCCAGCGTTGAACAACAACTCGAATTTATTCCCCACAAGTTTCTCTTCGCTACTGCCCCATGCTTTCATCACCTTGTTCCACCCCACCTCGCAATCCTTTGCTTCCACACACCCCCCGAAGCAAAATGTAGCCGTTGCCATCAACAAAGTTGAGGGGGGCTGCGAGGGGCGAACCCTGTTGGGGTTGGTGGGCGGATCGCCGGTCTCCCCACGGGGGGTGTCAGCAAGGGGTTCGGTGCGCGAGGGGGGTTCACTTGAAATGAAGGGGGGGGCACATGAGGACCCCCGGAACCATTGCAGTGAAGTGGTGGTGTAGAAAGTGGGGTGGGTGATGTCCGGGATATGAACCTTTGGTTGGATGGTGGGATGGAAAGGAGCCATGCCGAAATCCTCCCACCATCGGGGGTTGGCAAGGTGCTAGTTGAAGGGAGAAAAGGAACGGTGAGGTGGTGCGCCTGCAGCAAGATCCTGAAGGCGCACCATGTCACAATGAGGGGGGCTGTGCACTAGGTTGGTGGTGGGGTACACCTGGACGTGGGCGTCCTTGGGCATCCCCCCCGGGCTAGTGCGCATGGCATTCAGCAATTGGTCCATGGTGTCGGGTTGGGGGGGAAGGTGCTAAAAAGGTACCGAGTGAACGCGGAAGCGGAGTTCCCTCCACAAATTCGTGGACCACGCCTTCCCTCCAACATAAGAGTTGCGCAAGGGGCTGCGCAAATTAATGTGAATAACCTCAGAGATGGGGTCCAAGGATGCTGGCCGGGCCACTACATCCTCGATTGCGAGGGCCCCAGGCTGGTAGGTCGCCTCCTCCATCTAGTGATGGGCGACTGGTAGGGCTTGATACTGCGCCAGCCTATCGGCAGCAGCATCAGGCCGGGACTGCAGGGACGGGAGCTGCGAAAGAGTTTGGGTGATTGTCATATAAAGGCTTTGAGAGCTGTAGGACAGCGAAACAGTGGTGAGTGGGGCAAATTCGTGTGAAATTGGTACAAATTTAATACCAGTTTCGTACGAATTCGTACGAAATTCATACTCTCGGTTTCGGGGAATCATGCGTGAATCTATGTGTGAATTTCGTTGACTTCACACTAGATTCGACCGAACACCACCAAATATGTCATACCAGGCTGCTAGTTTAAAACCTCAAATTTGCACAAATTGATTGTACCACCATTTTGGCGAAGATAGCACGAGAAACACACACCATGGCACCAAGTTACGCGCAAATCACAGCTAAAAGTTGCCAAATTCGCACTACCGTGAATCTCCCAATCAAACGGCCGCTTCACGCAGGGTGCATGATACCGCGAGCCTGTGTGCACTTCCGGGGTTTCCTATCATGCTTGGCATGCCTTGTCATCATTTTTGGCAGCTAATGCGCGACCAGCCATTTGCGGCTTTCGGCTTGGGGCTCGTGCATTCTCAATACTTCTAGGACGAGCCTGCTATGCATGACGATTACAACCTCATGTCACAGAACGTGGTTGGGAAGCTTCATCACAAGCACGGGCATGTTGGTCCTTCTCCCGTGGTGGCACTGAGTGTCAAAGGCATTGTTCCGCGGGGAAGGCGGCGCGGCATCATTGGTGCGCCCAGCGGAGCCACACAAAATTAGTTACCGGTTCCAATTGGTTGCATTGCCTGGAGAGTTTGGGTGAGGTGCGCTACACGCGACGCCGCAAGCCCCCCCACCCCCTTTTCCACCCCCTTGCCCCCCACATCCTTGTGTCATTGGAAACACAGTGGACAGAAAAACCTAATGTCCATCAAAAAATAAGGTTCCAATGCAACTGAGGTTGACAAATTAGTGCAATGCGGTAAAGTTCAAAATTCATGGATGCCCCCTTCCTTTCCCGCATCCTGCCCCTTCCTGTGGCATCCTAGGCAAGTGTTCCCCCTGCCTCGGTGAAGTGATCCCCCGCCATCCTGGGCACGACCGCCCCCCCATCCTGGGCAGGATCCCCCATTCCCGAGACCATCCTCGGCCCAATCCTCTTCATGTTGTGTTCCCTTCTTAATTTTTCTTTACACCATGGCACCCAACGCACGCATGGCGGGTGCTGAACCCGCACAGCCGGCGCCAAAGACAACACCCACCACGTCCGTAGCCCCCTTGCCTCATCCCATCCACCCCATCTTGGGCAATTCGTGGGATACCGTCCGCAAAGCAATTGGCAACCGCGGGGGGGCTCGACCATCGGCCCTCCAACAAACCGTCAACATGAACGAGGTTCCTTGATGCGTGCACTTGACGCACACGACCACGTATTGCCGGATCTTGATGAAGACGAACTTGTAGGATGATAGAAATCCTTGTTCTGTGTCGGATTTTCTTCATAATATCTTGGAGAGGAAATCGCAAATGTATGCATTGCAAATTCGCTTGCGGGTACACGACAATAAAGATATCGCTACATCCCTATATCGCCAACCTATAAAGCCCCGCTTTACATGAAGTCCCTACTTCAGCCTCCACGCATCTTATTTGCAATCACGAAGAAGGCAAAAAAATTCGAAAAGGAGGAATCACATCCTCCTGTTGTGAAGCGTGAGGAGTACTATCTGAAACTGCACGACCCGGGTTTCAATTGCCAGTGCATTGATTGGCAACAAGGACGGGCCTTGAGTGGCACTTTGAGGTGCCCGCCTGGAATTAACCGCTTTGCTGTTTGAGTGCCGGGGCCATGGTCTTTCCATATCAATCACAACCTTGATGTTTGGGCACAAGTGACGCCCACAAGCAACTCACAAATGAGGCGGTCGTGAACTACGGCATGGAGCTGTTGGTCAACAAGCAGCACTAGGTGTGCCTTGGCCTCCAGTCTGCGGACAAAGCCGTCACCAACGAGGATGGCGCCAAAACGCTTCCTGCGGATCAAGTTGAGGGCATCTTCAACGCCGAGGTTCCGGGCCCCATTCGCAACCCACATGACAAGACGCGATCCGTGATGTACACCAAGTTCCCCGGGTACCAGCATGGAAGGAACTTTTGTTCATCACAATTTCTTTTATGAAAAATAAACATATTTTGCTCTCGCTAGGGTAGCCATGGGCCATTGTTATCAAAAATTTGGGGGGCTGGATCAGCACCCTCGAGGTGAGGTGTTTCTTGTGGACCGTGGTTTTTGTGTAAAACTTGCCATTTTTTTGAGTTTTTTTGCAAAATATGAAAACATCCTCTCATGTCCATAATTCCGTTCATAATTCAATTCAGAACTCAAAACTCGTTTTATGACCCCGTCGATCGCATTATGACCGCGTTTTAAGACGCGTTTTCTGAACAGCCGCATAGGCACACAAATCTTGCTCAATTTTCAATTTGTTGTGCCCACTTCACTCCTTTTCCGTGTCCCTTGTCCTTGCTTGTTTTTGCCGCCCTACACCTCACAGCTTGGCCTATTTGGTACTCCCAAAGGGGGGCCGTGGCCTAGGTTTCGCCCCCATCCGGGGCCTGGGCATGGGTTTGGGCTGGGGGTTTGGCCGAGGGCTGCGTTGGGGCATCCACCTCCATCGGGGCCGCCTGAGGGGCATCTTTGGACTGGGGCTGGGGCGCTTGCTTTGCAAAATATGAAAACAGCCTCTCCTGTCCATAATTCAATTCATAATTCAATTCATAATCCACAACTCGTTTTATGACCCCGTCGATCGCATTATGAGCGCGTTTAGAGACACCTTTTTTGAACAGCTGTATAGGCACACAAAACTTGCTCAATTTTTAGTTTGTTGTGTCCACTTCACTCCTTTTCCGTGTCCCTTGTCCTTGCTTGTTCTTGCCGCCCTGCACCTCACAGCTTGGCCTATTTGAGTACTCCCAAAGGGGGGCCGTGGCCTGGGTTTCGCCCCCATCCGGGGCCTGGGCATGGGTTTGGGCAGGGGGTGGCGCTGGGGGATTGGCCGAGGGCTGCGTTGGGGCATCCACCTCCATGGGGGCATGGGGGCATCTTTGGACTGGGGCTAGGGCTTGCTTAGCCTCAAGGTTGGGGTCAGGCTTTGCGGGCTGAGGGCCGGTCTAGGCGGCGGGTCAGGGCCCGGTTTGGGATTAGGCTTCTTTTTGGGCTTGGCGGCCTTCCTAACCGCAACAGCAACCTTCCACTGCTCCCAATGTGTGGCTGTTGAAGCATGGGAGGCATACAACAGATGCCTATCAACCCGAAAAATCTCCTTTTCCCCTCGGTGTTCCACCCCAACTCCCTCCCCCCCCCCGCACAAACAGGGTCACAACCCCCGGGTATACACCATCGGTGCAGGGCACAAAATCCTGTGCACCAAGCAGGAGGTAAGGTGGCTAATCCCCCAAAGATCAGGGTCCCTCACGCTGCTTTTGGACGGGGGAGGGCTTTGCTCGGGAGCAGCTGCGGGGATGGGAGGGGTCAACCCACAACTGGACAATGGGATCTCCTCAGCAGCACAGCCCTCCCACCCCAACTCACCCAGGCTAGACGAGCACGGCAAATTCGCCACCCAAGTGTCCATTATGCCCCACCAGCGGGGTTCGGGGATGCGGGGTGAGCGGCGGGGGGTTCCCCGCGGGAATGGGGTTGAGGGCAAGGAGGAGCTTGAGGTAGCTGTGGGGAGGGAGCTTGAGCTTGAGCTTGAGCTTGAGCTTGAGCTGGAGCTTGACCTTGGGGTGGAGCCGAGGCTGCACACGCTGCTCCTGTGGACGTGGTAGAAGCTGTTCATAAATCTTTCAAAAAACCGGTTAATAGTTCATCATTTGATAAGTCGGTTTAAAAATCATTTATGAAGGTGGTTTCTGTTTTATGAACGCCGAATTATGAACGCAATATGAACGCGAACAACAACAGACAGACAGCATACCACCAGTGCGAGGGTCGTCTTCTGACTCTCCTCCAACAGCTTCCTTAGCTGGGCGGCGTCCATGGAGTGGGGGTGCGGGTAAGAGTGCAGTGGAACGGGAAGCAATGATTGTCGAGCAAGTTTGGGAAGGGTGGTTTCTAACCTTTGATGTGCCGTCATTGCACTATAACCTCCCACACGCCACGGCTTGCAATGCCTTCAATTCCAAGCATCACCCACCCGACCACCCTTCACCCAAGCGCCCTCTCCGACCCACATTTATTACTCTTCGCCCATCCTAGAACTATGCCCACTGTACCCCTTCTTCAAAATACAATTGATGTGCTCCACTATGTTCCCCGACACGGCAGCCAATCCCACCTCGCATGCATCCGCACTCTCAAGCATTGTACCACACTCCTCTTCGGAGAACAACAAATAGTGCGAACCTGACTCCCCGTAGCAGTTTTCCCGAAACGCAACCGAAGGTCGATAGGAAGGACGTGGCACAACCGGAACTTGCGAGAACAAAGTGCGTAGCAATGTTCGCAGCCCCACGACCGCTTGCCACGTGGGGTACTCCTCGATGTATGCAAGCAGGGGCGCAATATGTTCCCGGGCCCAGAACAGGTTGTGGGCCTCCTCTCCGTCCGGTGCGTTGTGCGCCCTGAATCGCACTCCGCACCGGTTCCGGTACAGAATTTTCTGTACCTCCCCTGCAACGTCAAGGGGATGGTTTCCCACCTAGTCCTCGAGGAAGGCCACAAAAAGCCTTCCCATGGCCATGCAACAATGCAAACTGCACAAAAATACCCGTTTTATGGCTATGACCAATAGCGGCTCGCCGGTGCATCCTGCGGCACCCAAACTTTTCCCGGTCACCCGATACCAACGATGATTGGTGGCCTCGGACTCGGTTGTCCTCCGAGCAGCGACGCCATTCCACTGCTCGGCCGTATTGTCTCGCACGGCTTGATTGAAAACACTCCCCAGTTGGGAAAGCAAGCTGATGCCCAGCACCCGCCGCAGCCACGGTTGGTCCCCCCCAAGGAGGACCGCTACCGGCATCCAGCCGTCGCACCATCAAATTTTTTTGCACTCAATAATGGATTGCAAGACCCGTGTTCATCAAAGGTGTTCATACTTTGTGTTCATAGATTGCGTTCATAATTCATGAAACCACAGCACGGTGTCTTATCAACGGTATTTTGGAATTATGAACGCGCGAATTATGAACAACATATGAACACGGAAATGCAAACTACAAATTTGCAGCACTTGAGCCCAAATGTGGCCCAGGGGAACCATATCCTTGTCCCCCGTGACGACCATGCCGACGACCCATAGGAAGGCGGCTGTTTCCGCCTTTAGCCCATGGTTCAATAGACCAATCGATAGCTGCGATCAACTACCACCGGTGCAGGGTACCCGTCACCCCGCACAAAAAAGGTGAGGGGGCATGGCCAATCAATGGACTGCCACAGGCTAGCCAAGATTGCACGTATCGCGCCCACGAGGGTAGGGGCCAGCAGCGACCCGACAACGGGGGGTCGCCAAATTCCAGCGAGGAAGACAACGCAGGCGGGGCCGTCAATGACTTCCACGTTGCGTCAGATTGGCCCCATGTGGGGATGGCCCGTGGGAAGAGAAGCCTAGTGTGAGCGCTGTAGGCATCACCCCGGGGTGTGATGTACGTAGATACCACACAGAAGCTGGACGGGGGTGCACCCAACTCAAGAAGGGGCCCTATCAGATAGGGTGCGGGAAAGAGGGCCTCCGCATACGCACGGATGGCTTGCACGTTGGTTTTGTGGACCGCCGGGAGGGGAGTCTGGTCAATTGCCTCCGAGAAACGGGCCCGGAGGAGGGACAATGACATCTGTCCTGAAAACTGGTGGCACCACTGAGCCGAACAACCATCATGTTCAGCTCGGCGATGATACAGGAAGCGTAAGACATAACAAAAATTGTGGACAAAGAAGTGTTCATAAAAGCTGTTCCTAATTCATGCTTTATACACGAATCATTCATTTATGTAAAAATCAATTATGAACAGCCGATTGGTGCCCAACAGGCCAGTGAAATACAGGGTTTTCCATCCCAACAATTGACAATTGGGCAAACGGCATGCCAGTTAGAAATTGAGCGTCTTGTACGCAAGCCATGCGGGGTCCCAGCGGCAGGCATTTTACGGGCTACACCCCCCAAATTTAACACTGGCATGCGAAGGGAGAGTATGCATACACCTACTTTAGCCCCATCAACTATGACTCTCCAAGCCGGTGGACTGCCCATTACGTGACCGGGTTCATGAGGATTCCTTGCGGAGCGTATCGTTGGCATCAGGCCTCAACCAAGTAATCTTGAAGACTGAGCAAGGCATGATTCTTGTGATTGTCAAGGGCAAGTGGGTCGGAGTTGCACAAGATGTGGAGTCTGCAGCCAGCCGCGTGCACTGCTTCGATTTATGCCCACCAAGTTCAAAGGACATTGACCCCTCCGTGGCGCTAGAAGCTAGCTTGCTAACGCCAAACGTCAAGAGGGCTAGTGAGGGCCGATTCCGCTTTTCTTCATCTTTGTTAAATGGAGGGTTTGGAGCCAGTTTGGGTTTGGGTGTGTAGAAACATTTGCATTTGATTTTTGCATCATTTGCTAGATCATGTAGGATTCATGTAACACGTCATTGAATTTATGTTATTGAGTTTGCAAGGTGCACGGTGCTGAAATTATGAGATTGCAAGGTGCAGCGTGCTGCAATGCTGAGATTGTGAGGTGCAGGGTGCTTAAATTCTGAGACTGCAAGGTGAAGGGGGTTGAAAGTCTGGGTTTGCAAGGGGCACAGTGGTGAAACTCTGGGGTTGCAAGGTGTGTGTGTGTGTGTGGCTGGGGTGGTGCAGTACTGCCGACAATCCTCACCACGATCCCCCATCTTGTCCCCCATCCTGCCCACGACCCCCTAGAGGAGCCCCCACCCTGTCCCCCATCCTGCGGAGGATGTCCTCCACGATCCTCAATCCTGGCCCGCATCCTATGTTTCCTCTTCCTCCCAGGATCCTCCATCCTGGAACCCATCCTGGCACCCATCCTGGGTCCCTTCTTCCTGGTTGGCCCCTTCCTGCCCCCCCTCCCGCCACCCATGCCGTGATTTTTTAGTGTGACCTTGATGTGCGGCCGCGGGTATATATCAAGGGGTTGACAGAGGACGCAATAGAGACGAAACAGAGTGCCGTTGTGGCATCATCACCGTCAACGGAGGTCATCAATGCCAGTGATGGACAGGAAATCGCGGTGTTGAGTGGTGTTTTGGAGATTGCGGAGTTCGCCGAGGCCCTGCACGGCCCAACAAGAACTATATGGTAACGCGAGGTTGAACTTGAGCTGCGGGTATGGCGGGTATGCCTGTTTGTAGGATTGCCCGGGAATTGTTTGAATGACGCAGGACCGAAGTCCTCCTTGAGATGAAGTTCCTGAACCATGAAGAACCATCGCAACCCGACAAGGGCAAGCGTGTTACGCTGAGTGGTACCTTTTACGAGGTACAAAATTGAATTTGATGTCCTTCGAAAGGGAGAAAAAGCGCAAGGGATTATGGGGTAAAATCTGTGATGACCCAGCAACGAAAAGAGTGCAGTGGAAAATGTAAGTTGTGTACAAGAAAAATCGTCTAGTCATGAAATTTTTTTTGCGCTAAATGTGTAATTTTCTTTTGCTGTAAGTGGTGCAAAATTATAAAAAACATCAAAACATTGAAAGAATTGCAACTTTTGCAATACATGCACAATATGTACAGCTGCCGGTTGCGTACAGCACCCCATAGCAACCTTAACGATGGGACGCGGAGTCCACAAAGCACATAGTCCTCTGTGTGGCCACCAATTAGTTGGGACTCGGCCAATATAACATCGTTTCACATGGTGTCGGTCATTGGCACTCGGAACAAAATCAGGCTAAAGAAAAAGAGTCCTAACAGGGCCATGGCCAACGCTAGTGCCACCATTATAGGCCACCAACGCACTGGTATGGAGCCAATATAACATAGTTTCACAGGGTGTCTGTGATTGGCACTAAACACAAAGTCAAGCCCAAGAAAAGAGTCCTAACAAGGCCATGGCCAACATCCCGTGTGCAAGCACTGGGAACAAAATCAGGCTCAAGAAAAAGAGTCGTGACAGGGCCATGGCGAACGCGAGTGCCAACATTATAGGCCACCAAGGCACTAGCATGGGGCCAATATGATGGCAATCTTATACGCTCCACCATTAGTACACCAAACGGGCAGAGAAAATACAGCCCACAAAACATGCACCCGCTACAAGTAGTTGCAGAATGCACGCTTGTAGATCAAGTCCGTTTTTGTGTCGCTGGAGTTGGGATTAAGGTTAGGATGCAAGGGAGCTAGACGCATCCACAATACACCAACATAGGCGAGCAACAGCCAAGCCTTCCCTACTTTGCTCTGCTATCCTTGGTTACAACCTCCTACCATCTGTCCATGTTCATGCTCAAGGGCACGCCCCTTCATTCACAGCCACCGCCCAAGGGGAAGACTCAGCTTGGGCTCACTTGACACCTTGAATGTACACACTCTAGGCTATATCCATCCAACTTCTTCCCTGCCAGGTTTCTGGTGTCACTAGTCGCCAGTGACACGGGCAACTACCACCTGCAGCATGGAACAAGATTCAATCACGTTGCTCCTTGTGGCACCACACCGGGGCTGTGGCACACATGTTCCTTGTGTCTTGAAGTTTTGCTCTAGCCTTTGCAGTGAAGACCCAGAAAACAATGCTGATGCCGGCCGCGCCATTTCTGCGCTCAACAATATTGCAAAAGCATTGAGGAGTTCGATGTCTTGGAACAATATACGTATGCACTTGATTGCAAAGCAAAATACCCCAGACCCGTAGGAATGTCCTATTGTTGTAGCTTCTGTGTGGGCTGCAACAAAGTCTGGGGATCGTGGGCACTTCCAAAAACGGAAACGCAAGATACATGGTGACACGGGCAAAAAGCGCAAGGTTCTTGTCGTACAAAATTGTGATGACAGCGGGGATGACAATGCCCCGCAGGAAATGTGCATGGCTGCCAATGCGCCCTCTGCAGATTCATCCATGCAGTAGCTCGTCTGGAGCCTCGTCCAGCGGTGACATCAGCTCCAGCGCAAGCTCTGCTCATACAGCTCCAGATCAGGCATTGCCGTTGACTGAGACATTAGTATTGGCTATGACTTCCTTGCGGACACCGATACGACTATACAGCCAGCCCAAAGCTCCATGACACTCTGCAAAGATGACCGTTTGTCCTGGTGGTCCTCCCAGCTTGCGTTTGAAGAGAGGCATTGGGCACATGCGGAAGGTGAGCAGCATTGCCGCACCTATGGGCAGTCAAGCCCTGCTAAACGCCCCCCGACGAATGTGGTTTTAATCCCGAAGCCTTCCAAGAGGCTGTTGTCGTATTGTGAGGAAGCGAGGCATCGGTGGAGGCCTACAGGTCTGCATACTTCGAAAGTCTTCGATTCTGCAAGAGATATTGGCATACCAGGGACTCCGCATGGTTCAAGCGACGGGATGAGTATTTTTGAGGATTGCTATGGACCCACTGCAACCCTAAATGTGTGCCCCACACCATTGCGCAAATAAAGTCCAATCGAGCTAGGGCCCTGCTGGTGCTAACGGAGAAAGTGTGGGAAGATGACCGAATGGTGACGCTGCAAGGTGATTTGCAACGCATAACCCTCAATTCTTACGAGTTCCCGGCGGGACAGGGCATCTATCAGGATGCTAGGGGCCAAACCCTAGGCGACACGCCCGGCCGAACCACGGTGGTGTATGTGTACGGCTCACTCTTGGATGAATCTGAAGCCGATATCCGAATGGGCGCGCGCGCAGTTGCTAAGCCCATGCGCTACATGTTCGCAGCACCATAGCAAGAGGCCAACCAATACACGGACGGGCGTAATGACCTGACCGCCGATGAGCCTGGTGTCGTGGTGAAATACAAGCACAACCCTATGCACAACAGCATGTTCCCGAAAGGGAGCAATGATGAGACTAAGTGGTGGGAAGATGACTCCATTGTCTCGGGCGTCTTTGACGGCAAAACGTTTGTTTGTAGAGTGCTTGACCATTGGGCTGAACAAGATGAGCCGCGCAAAGGAGAGCCCCCCAACATATCGAGATATCCACTGGGCGAAGTGTGGAATCCATCGCCCCTCCGGAGCCTCTAGGGACCCCCGCGCCTTCGACCCGGAACAAGACGAAGTCCACTTGTCCCGGGATACCCATGTGAGGTCCATGGTGCAATCACCGACGGAGGCCAAAGCTTTCGCCCACTCCGACCTTCATGTCCAAGGCTAAGGGAAAACTCAAGGGAGATTATGAGAAGAACTTCCTCACTCAAAAGCCCACGAAAGATCCTCCGATTCGTGGCGTGTATGGTGAAGCAAAAATTCCGCCTATGACAGCCAAATGAGGTCTTCAGGCAACTTCAGTTCGGTTTGGAGGGAGACTTGGTTGAAGCCATGAAGGCCAAGCTAAAAGAATACATGGAGCGTGGGTGGTTGGAACCATGCACCAGCGAGTGGGCCAACCCTGCCTTTGTTGGTCCGAAGAAGGTGGCTGGTCGTTGACTACCAAGGGCTCAACGAACCGAGTTCACCTCCCACACCCTGCCCGTCATCGAGGATATGTTACAGAGGCAACATGGGCGACGGCTCTTCACGGTGATCGACGTGAAACACGGTTGCCACCGGATGCCGTTGGCGCTGGCGCCTCGTGCATGCACTGCCATGTCTACCGCAGTGGGTCCTTCCAATGGAAGGTAATGCCCATGGGACGTAACAATGGCAATGTGTCTATCCAACGAAGGTGGGAGGACATCCTCAAGCCCGTTGCCGACTGCGCCGATCCATTTGTCGAGGGGGGAGGGTATGACCGATGAGGAAGTGCTGGCCGCCCATAAAAATGACTTGGGGAGGGTCTTGGATCTCGTGGTCTTATTGCAAATAACCGGAAGTGCCGAAAAAGCCACCATCGCAGCCAACAAAGTGAAAGTCGCCGGACACGTGGTTGGCATGGGGCAGCGTAAGCCCATTCGCGCCCAAAAGCGCCACAAGACGCTCTCGGAAATGCGAGCCTTCGTCGGATTCTGCAACTACTACTCTATTTGTGTCCGGATGTATGCAGAAATGGCCGCCCTGATGACGGCCTTGCTAAAAAGGCTACGGAGATGAGACCAAGAAGGGCAGCAAGAAGCCCATCATACGGGACGATGAAGCGAATGATGCCTTTGACAGTTATGTGTATCAAGTCTCATGTCTGATGTCTAATATGGCATGTTTTTTTGCAGTGTATACAAGAAGAGGGCGGGGGGTGGGTGTCAAAATGGGTGTGCAAAAAATTGATGCCCCCCACCCCATAGGTCCCCGTAGGCCCCCATACGTCCTTATCGGCCCCCATAGGTGCCCATAGGTCCCCATAGGTCCCCATAGGCCCCCAGAGGCCCCCATACTTCTCCATAGGCCCCCAAAGATACCGGAGGTCCCCGTAGACCCCATAGGTCCCCAAAGGTGCCCATAAGTCCCTAGAGGTGCCCATAGGTCCCCAAAGGTCCCCATACGTCCCCATAGGTCCTCGTAGGTCCCCAAGGGGGCCGGTAGGTCCCCAAAGGTCCCCATAGGTCCCCATAGGCCCCCATAGGCCCCCATAGGTGCCCATAGGTCCCCATTATCCCCCATAAGCCCCCATAGGTGCCATAGGTCCCCATAGGCCTCCATAGGTGCCCATAGGTACCCATAGGTGCCCATAGGTCTCCATGGGTGCGCATAGGTCCCCGTAGGTGCCGATAGGTCCCCAGAGGCCCCCATAGGTCCCCATAGGTCCCCATAGGCGTTCATAGGTGCCCATAGGTCCCCAAAGGTCACCATAGGCCCCCATAGGCCCCGATAGGTCCCCAAAGGTTAGCATAGGCCTCCATAGGCCCCCATAGGTCCCGAAAAATGCCCATAAGTCCCCAAAGGTGCCCATAGGTCCCCATAGGTCCCCATAGGCCCATCGGTCCCCATAGGTCCCCATAGGCCCCCTTAGTCCCCCATAGGTGCTCATAGGTGCCCATAGGCCCCGAAAGATACCAAAGGTCCCCGTAGACCCCATAGGTCCCCAAAGGTGCCCATAAGTTCCCAAAGGTGCCCATAGGTCCCCACAGGTCCCCATACGTCCCCATAGGTCGTCGTAGGTCCCCAAAGGGGCCGATAGGTCCCCAAAGGTCCCCATAGGTCCCCATAGGCCCCCATAGGCCCCCATAGGTGCCCATGGGTCCCCATTATCCCCCATAGGCCCCCATAGGTGCCCATAGGTCCGCATAGGCCTCCATAGGTGCCCATAGGTCCCCATAGGTGCCCATAGGTCTCCATAGGTGCCCACACGTCCCCGTAGGTGCCCATAGGTCCCCATAGGCCCCCATAGGCCCCCATAGGTGCCCATAGGTCCCCATAGGCGTTCATAGGTGCCGCCCATAGGTCCCCAAAGGTCACCATAGGCCCCCAGAGGCCCCGATAGGTCCCCAAAGGTTAGCATAGGCCTCCACATGCTCCCATAGGTCCCCATACGTGCCCATAGGTCTCCATAGGTGCCCATAGGCCCCCATAGGTCCCCAAAGGCCCCCATAGGCCCCCATAGGTGCCAATAGGTCCCCAAAGGTCCCCATAGGTCCCCATACGTCCCCGAAGGCCCCCATAGGTCCCGATAGGTCCCCATAGGCCCCCATAGGTCCCCATAGCTGCCCATAGGCCCCCATAGGTCCCCATAGGCCCCCATAGGTGCCGATGGGCCCCCATAGGCCCCCATAGGCGCCCACAGGTCCCCATAGGTCCCCGTGGGCCCCCATAGGTCCCCATAGGTCCCCATAGGTCCCCAAAGGTCCCCATAGGTCCCCATAGGTCCCCATAGGCCCCCATAGGTGCCCATAGGCCCCCATAGGCCCCCATAGACCCCTATAGGTCCCCATAGGTCCCCATAGGTCCCCATAGGCCCCCATAGGTGCTCATAGGTGCCCACAGGTGCCCATACGTCTCCATAGGTGCCCATAGGTCCCCAAAGGTGCACATAGGCCCCCATAGGCCCCCATAGGCCCTCATAGGTCTCATTAGGTCCCCATAGGCCCCCATAGGTCCCCATAGGTGCCCATAAGCCCCCATAGGTGCCCATAGGCCCCCATAGGTGCCCATAGGTCCTCATAGGCCCCCATAGGTCCCCATAGGTCCCCTTAGGTCCCCATAGGCCCCCATAGGCCCCCATAGGCCCCAATAGGTCCCCATAGGTGCCCATAGGCCCCCATAGGTGCCCATAGGTCCCCATAGGCCCCCATAGGCCCCCATAGGTCCCCATAGGTCCCTGTAGATCCTCATACATCCCCATAGGTCCCCATAGGCCCCCATAAGCCCCCATAGGTGCCCATACGTCCCCATAGTCATAGTCATGGTCATAACCACTTATCATGTCGCCTACTGGTGTTACCCGACATCTCGCGCCGACAGGTGGTTCCTGCCTCGCTCGATCCCGTGGGTCCCAGGGCTGCCTGAGGTGGCCCACAACATGACGGAGGACCCAGAGGACCAGGGATACCGGTCAACCAGGCTTTGGGGGCAGTGGCAACTTCAAAGCATTAGCATTAGCAACGGCGACGGACGCTCGCCCGTTTGTTCGCCGGGGGTAAAGGGGCAAGGCACAGCAACGCAGCAGCACAGAAACAAGCAGAAAGCAAGGGCGTCTCCTATGGGCGCAAAGCAGCAACCAAGGTACAAAGCAGCACGCATGCGGTGAAGCAAGAGCGGGCCCCTCGTTGTTCGCGTACCCCCGCCACCGTGGAGACGTACATCACTCGTGACCCCACGTAATCCACTGCCAGCTGCGCAAACGCAAATGCCCACCACCCCTGACTCAACGTAACCCACTGCCAGCATGCAATAACCCGTAGATGCATAGGTAGGATTTCTGAGAGGCTCCAGCCTAGCCTGGCCCTTAGCGTTCATCGCCTCCATGTCCCCATAACGTACGCCGCCGACCCATCGCACTAGTCCCCTAGTATAGTACAGAAACATGGTAGCAACCCTACTTTCTCTGTGGCCCCGAGCTGCACCCACACCCCAGATGTATACCGTGCCGGCACTCCATGTGAGGGGCCAGTACCCAATCATCTTCGAGGTACCCGCAGGCTCCCACGTATAATATATCAAGAGGGTCTACAGGGGGGACGCTGGCCGCCCCGTGACGGGAGTGGCGCAACCTGTGAATATCGCTGGCTGGGATTCGGGCTGGTGGGTGCCGTAGCTTGATTATCGACCCCCTGTAGGGGTACCCACTAGAGGCTCGCCCCGGGCCCTGGTAACCAGGTCCACCTCATCTGGCCCACATACGTTGCCCTGACGCCTACCCTTGACCCTTACCGGCACTGATTGGCCAGCTCCCGTGGTTGCGCCGCTTCCGCCACAGCAGCGGCCAAGCCGCAGGTTCGGCCCCCACCGACGACGTGGCAAGCCTACTTATAGCATTGGCCCGCGCGTCACCCCCTGGACCACTCTGCATGTCCCCTCGAGCCGATCAAGCATGCACCCCCCAGGAGCAAGTTGCTGCAGTGAAGACTAGGTAGGTTACACGTATATAGAGGCCACTGCATACTCGGTGCTACGCCGCCGTGTAGTACCGCCGTCGCAACGCCGATGCCATCTGCAAGCCGCCACCGCACACACCACCGCAACCGCAAAGCCGTGGTCAGACGGTTAGACTATGTACATGCCCTAAGGCACGGTCCCTCTAGTTTGTTCACGGGGCCAGGGGATGCCCCTGCATTCCCCCTGAGTTGTTAGAGGGGTCAGGGGGACACCCCGGTACCGCCATGCGACTCCGCAGCGCCCCCACTGTACGGCTCACCAGTACCGCTGCGCGTCCCCGGTACTCCCACCATACGGACCCAAGTACTGCCACGCATACCCCCGTGACCCCAGTACACCGTCACCTGCAACTCCGCGTACCCCTCAAGACAGCACCTCCCAGATCGCCACGCCATCCTAAGTACGCCCACCATGCGGTCCACCCGACCATCACCCCGTCGCAATCCTCTATGCGCACTTCGCCGCTTCCGGGGCCTTCAAACTGCTCCCCCACCACCGTGCAAAGTGCCCAAGACCAGGGGGCGTCGTAAGTCATGCACCGCAGCGCCGGAAGCGCTGTCGCCCGCCCCCACGAAGACCCGTGAACCCTCGGAGTATCCCCGGCAACCACCCCCGTAACTGCCGTAACCGGGCCGCCGGTAGAGACCCCGGGGTCATGCGAATACCCTACAGGGGTTTGGGCCTTATTACCCTGGTCAGGACGACCCATGACACCTCACTGTTGTACGTGACGACCCGGGGCAGGCGGGTGAAGCATCCCTCCCCGACCCTCATGCACGGGGTCAGTACCGCTCACCATCAGGCCCGCACGACCTGTCACATCACGTTGGCCGTCAGACGCCGTCTGCCATCACCGCACACTCAGGCCATGAGGACACTGCTTCTCAGCCCCCCCCCCCCCCCCCGCCGCTGCGTCCAGCATAGGGACGGTGGCAAGCGCACCCGAATTTCCCACACCCTGTCAAGCTGCATTACCCCCGGCCCCCACCGCGCCTTCACCATGTCCTCCGTGATGCCACAACCAAAGAACCCGCGAGTCACCTTCCAGAGCTGCCCACCACAGCAGTAGGGGTAGGGCTGCCGTCGGCGCACCGGGGCATCTCACCCCTTGCACCCGGACGCTCCTCAGGTCACCCTGGATTGTCTCCAGGCACTTGAGGACATCTGTCCAAAGTGCCGTAGCGCCCATCTCGTCTTAGGCCACCCCCTACCGGCACGCTCCCGACACGTGCCGCAGAGTGGGGCGGAGGCACATTGATGAACCCCAACCGGCGTCGTCTCCCTGCACGCGTGGCATTGCTGTGGGAGCACAGACCGCGACGGGACGCAGCTATCATCACAGCACTGCGACCACAGGTCCTGCCACACATCACAGGACGCTTCCTGGAGACAAAGCAAAGCACCCGCCAGCGCGCGTGCTGTGGCACAACGGAGCAGGCTGCGCCTCGCTTCATCCCACGTGGACACCGGGCGGAGTAGCGGCTGTCCGTTGGACATCACCGGTAGGCTCTCAAGCAGCCGGGGCCATCGCGCCACCTTGGGGCTGCGTGTGCCATGCGTCAGGAGCTCCCAACCATAGTCCCGCACGATCTCCCCGATGACATCAACCCCGTCCAGCCCCGGGCCCCTGGCGGACGCGAGAACCAAGCGTTGTCCTCCCGACCGAGCCTCGACGACCGCCGCCAGGCCCAGGGTATCGAGGGTGTGACGGGCATCGGGAGCCACGTTGTCGTCCCCCTCAGGCAGAGAGAACATGGCCTCCGTGATGTGGCCCTGCGCGTTGTCTCCGTGTACCCGTTCCAGCTGCTTGGAGCCCACCAACACGGCCATGGACCGCCGCTCCGTCACTGCCGGAATGACTAGTCGCAGCTGCCGGTCATACGGCCACAGCGCCCCCACGTCGAGCACGACGGCTACCGCTAGGACTGAGAGGTTCCACAGAGGCTGCTAAAAAACCGGCAGCACCTCGCGAGGCCAGCCCATGATGTACCCCACAGCCGGATGGTCTGCGTACACCTGGAGCCAGGGATCACTCTGGCCGTTAGGGCCCCTCACCATGGTACCACGCACCATGGCCCATGACTGCGCGGATACCACGCGGGACCACTCCCGGAACGCAGGGTAGTCCCGAGTCATCCAGGAGGCGATCCAATGGCTGAAGGCCTGCGCTACCACCGCCATCCAGTGGGGAAACGAGGACATGGCCTCCTCGTGCGCGATGTACGACCTGGGCACCAACAGCGCATGCAGCGGTGCCCTCTGAAAAGTCGCCTGCAGGTCGTTGGGGAGGCCGTCGAACGGGTTCCATGGCGGATGCCGTCGGACCCTCCCTGCCGGCGGGCAGAAGGGTGTGTCACCTCGCAGGAACGCGTACACTGCCCTCCTTCGATCTTGCATCGGCAGCTCCATGATCTGGGTGAGCCAATGGTTCCTGCGGGCATACACATCTTCCCCAAACTGGACCATGTCCTCCACAAAGACCTTGGCCTTCGCAGGGCCCTGACACAACGCCGCCCGCACTGCCGCGAACAGCCGCTTCAGGTCCCCGGGGACGACACCCGCCATCAGGGATTCCGTCCACCTGCAGCCGTGCTCCCTCCTCGCCATGAACTCCACCGCCCTGTCCGTCAGGGGAAGTTCCGCCGTGAACTCGTGCACACACCTGCACAGGAGTCGTGCCACCTCCTCGTCCCGCGCACACAGCAAGCGCATGTGGCCAATGTCCTCCTCCGGCCCCCCACAGAAGATACAGGGGTGGGCCGGTATCGCCACACGCGTGAGCTTCTGCCTCCACCCTCGCATGACCTGCATGGTGGACAAGCGACCGTCACGTGCCCGCAGCATATTCCTGTGTGTGGGGTCGTGGTGCAGAGCTCCCAGGGGCACCGCCTCACAGGCGCTAGCCAGTGGCGTATGGGTGCTGGTGCGCGCCGCCAGCGAGCGCCACTCCATCTCCTTGACGAGCTGAAAGCCTTGCATGGAGGGTACACGCGGCTCGAGCTCTTCATCACCTCCAGGCACCAAGAGGATGGCATGCTCCTTGGGTAGGACGAGATGAACAGGCGGGGCCTTTGCACGGGCTGCGGCAGAGTCCGGCGCTTCAAGCGGGACTGCCGCCAAATGCGAGCTCTACCGCACCACCAAATGGTGTGGCCCCCCTACTCTGCGTGGTAGCCGCCGCAGCCCCTCCACTATCCAGCTCAGTGCGTGCTGGTTGACCAGATGCGAGGTCGGCCCCTTGATGCCATGGTACAGGGCCTCTTGCGCCCTGCGCAGGTGGGCTCCAATGATGGAGGCATCCACCACGTGCACCGTGCATGCCGACGGGGGCGTGTGCAACAGGTATGCTGCTGCGCCGATGATCTCCACCTCCGGGACCGTGCCGTGGATGGCACCCGTCCACGTGGGCCTCCCATGGCTGGCCACCGCCACATTGGTGGCTTCGTCCGCCTGGGGCGATGCGTCAGACGATGTGACTTTGGTCGCCACTGGCACCCAACGGTACCGGCAGGGTTCCGGCCATGCCACGTCGGAGTGGGGGCTCTGTGAGACTTTTCCCAGGGACGCCGCGCTGGAGGCCGTGTGTTCCGGGGACAGGACCACTTTCAGCTGATACACCGCATGCGGCCTCCAGGCCAGGTCGCATCCGCAGACAGACTTGATAGCGTCAAGGGCCGTGGTATACTCCGCTCCCCACACCGTCGTGGAGCAGGAGGGCTGATACACCACCACAGAGCCCTGTTCAACCGCCCCGCCGTCACGCAACGACGTGACGGCAACATGCGGATCGTGTGGCACGTTGGACATCCGAACCACCTCCGGGACCGAGCACTCATTGGCGTCCGGGACGGGGCCAGCTGGCAGCAGAAGGACGATTGCCCACTCGCTGCACCCCCGCACCGCCGCGCACGCCCTAGAAAACGCGGGCCGCCCGTGCACAACCCACAGAGGCGATGGGTTTATGCCGCCCCCGGCATGTGGTGTGAGTCAGGGGACTGACGCCGGATCGTCTTGCTGCCGGTAACCTTCAAAGAAATCCCCCAGCAGGAACAGGAGGGCGGCCAGCGGGACAAACGGCATGGATTGCCCCGGTTTCGCCGGGTCCCATCCTTCCTCCCTGTACCCGCCCACCACATACACATCCCCCGTAGTTGACTGCCTAGTGCGTTTGCTGGCTTTCTTTCGGCGCAGCGGGTGTATTAGACGGTGACTCAGTGGACGAGGCAACTGCGGCCGGAGGACGTCGCGGAGCCCCGTGAACCACACGTGGTCTAGCTGATTGGGCCCCACTCCCGTGTGAGGAACGTGCAGGTGGTCCTCATGACACTCCTGGCGCTGGACGGCCCACTGCCCAGGCGCAGGACAGGGGAGCCGCGCATGCAGGAGGTCATTTGCGGGATCAGTCAGGGACTGTACCGCCGCGTCCGTGCGGGGCCCCGAGAGAACGTAGATGTCCCTACCCTTGAAGGTGTAGGATTGGGATGCCCACTTCCGTCCCGCCCACTGCATTTGCGGCAGATGGGCGTGTACGCACGAGTACACTGACGATGGCATGAGGAGTCCTACACGCAACGCCCCCGTCGCCCGGAGTACTCTGTCCACCCCCGTACCGCCAGCGTGCGTGGCGAACGACGCGGAGGGCACCAGGAACTGACCGCACACACCGTATTGCAAGTGCATGTCTCGATGCATGGCCCGCAGCTCCGTCCGGACTGTCGCTGACCGGTGGTGCGTGAGTTGAGCCAGGGTCGCTATGACGGAGTCGCAGCAGATGACCTGGACATCCGCCAGTCGTCATCCATGACCAGACCGCACCGCCACGTTGGAGAGGTCCTTAGGCAGCTTCTCGAATTGCAGGGCCGCAGCCTTGATGGCAGCATTCAGCTTGACCACCGCCTCCGCCGTGTCGGACAGATACGGCGCCGCGTACCGCACGATGCCTCCAACCACAGCCGCCATCACCTCATGGGGCACCGACGCCCGCCCCAGCGTGGCTTGCGCCAGCCCAGCAGAGCTTGACACCGGAGTACATGTTTCTCTTTCATGGACGCTATCCCCCTTGGATCAAGGCGTAGGCCCAAAGAGGGCACCGTGCCCTTGGCGCGCAAGCAGACCCATGGGGCTGCCGCGTTTCCCGGGTTTGGGCACACCATGATCGAAGGGATGCGAGCAGTGTTGGCATAGGCGCACTTGTTGACGTTGAGGGACATGCCCATGTCCGTCAGGTACTGTGCAATCGCTTCCGCGTAATCCGGGAATTGTGGTAAGGAGTGCGCTACCAACAGGAGGTCATCACAGTGCGCTTGCACCAGGGCCGGCACAGCATGGCGAGCATCTCCCCGCGCCTTGCCGGCAAGGCTCCTCAAGAGAGGTTCCAAGAGGAGGAGGTAGAGCACGGCACTCTCCGCACTGCCCTGCCGCAGGCCCCTGTGGCGCCGAATGCTCGGTGTTGGGCCGTGCGGAGTGACGATGCGCACCAGAGACCCGCAGCTGAGGGCCTGGAAGAGCCTGATGAGCTCCTCCGGGACCCCCATTTGACGCAGGAGGAGCGCCAGCGCCCCATGCGGCTTGTGTCAAATGCCTTGGATACGTCGAAGGCCAGGACGTGATTCTCCTCCTGCTCGCGCTGCAGCCTGCGCTGGGCCAGGAACACCGGGGCAGCGCCGTGGAGCCTGGCATGGCCCCGAACTGCCAGTCCGCAGGCAACCCCTTGCGTGCCGGGACGGCCGTGAACCTCCGCATGAGGGGGGTCATGAGCATCCGCATGTCTTGCTGCCCTAGCGCTATGGGCCTGTACTCGTCAAGGTTGCCTGTGGCCGTACCCTTGGGCATTAGCCAGATAATGGCCTCGTGCCAGGATTCCGGGATGTGCGCACCGCGCAGGATGGCTCTGTACGCGTGCACCAGGAGCCCCTGCACCGGCTCAGGCAGCTCCGCTATGAGGGCAGCCGTGACTCGGTTGGACCCCGGAGCCTTGTCGTCTGCCTCGGCCTGTTTCACGGCGTCTTGGAGATCCTGCAGGGTGTAGTCGTGCACCGACCTCCATTCCTCCGGCACCCCCCGAGGGATGTGGGCCCTGACCGGCCGTTCGAAGACCGGCAGGTTCACTGGCCTCTTGGCGTACAGCGCCTCCCAGTACCTCTAGGCCTCGCCGATGACGTCCGAAGCCTCCATGAGCACCTTCTCCGACTCCCGGACGCCGACGGACCGGGAGCTTGACGGGGCATAGTTCACCACGTTGATGGCCCCCCGTATCGCCGTCCATCGGAGCTGCAGGTCTGGCACCCTGCCCCGCCAATAGTCCTTTATGGATCTGCGCCTGTTGCTCCTGCGGACATCCCGCAGCTCCTCCACGCAAATCCCTAGCTGGTGGAGCTACCGGTCCAATGCAGCGCGCAGGTCCTCCACCGTAGCGGGGAACAAGTCGGGGTCCACCTGTCGGAGGTGCCGCAGCAAGGCAGCCGCTTCCTGGGAGTGGAGCCCGGCCGTTGCCGCGTCCTGTTGCCACAGCTCATGGGCGCGCCAGGCCAGGGCTTGCTGATCCGAGAGGACCGGGGCCAGAGACGCCTCCGTCTCCGCCTGCCCGTACGGGTACTGCGGGTCCATGCCTGACGGCATGCGCACCCCTGTGACCCTGGACACGTCATCGCGGAAGGCGTAGAGTAGGTCGAAGACCGCTTGCACCTCCGACGTGCCCATGTTGGCAGTGTCCTCGTCCGACGAGAGCCACGCCCGCAGCGTCCGATCCTCACAGGCCTTCTGCAGTACTGCCGCCGCCGCCTCACCAACCCCCGGGGAGTCCGGGCGTATGGCATGCAGCCTGCCTTGGGCGTGCGAGTAGGCCATCCTGGTGACCCTCTCTTTGCCGGCCACCGCCAGCGGGATGTCGAGGACCACGGGGCCATGGTCAGACCCCAGCGACGCAGGGGACCCTCCCGGCGCCAGGTGCGGTCGCTCACGCACCGCCCATGGTACCAGTGGCGAGTTGAGCAGGAAGGAGTCCAGTCGATGCCCTGCCCTCGTGGGCCTCCTGTCCTCCTCCGCCGCCGCGCCCGCCCTCTGGAACCGGCACTGCTCCCACAGGGCCTCGAAACTCCTCGTGGTGGGGTGTCCCGGGGACTCCAGCCACACGTTGAAGTCCCCTCCGAGGAGCAAGGCCCTGGTGCCTCCCGCGCTCTTGGCCGCCGCATACATGGCCACATCAGCCCAGAAGGACACCTTAGACGCCCAGGGTTCGCCGCCAGTGCCGGGGCCGTGGACGCTGATGACCGTGAGGGTGCCACCCGCGGTCACCACATCAAGGGCCATGGCCTTGCCTGGCACCATGTCCACGGCGTCTCGAACTTCCTCCGCGGCGAACACGTCCGCCCGAGTGGCAATCAAGAGCCCGCCGCGCACCGCCGCCGCCGACGCTGCCTGGGCATCCACCCACGGGTTCGCATGATACCCATGGTGACGCCATTGATTCTCCGAGTGCACCACGCCTTCGGGGTCCTGCAGGCCCGTCTCCTGGAAGTGGCCCAGGATGGCACCCTCGGCCTTCATAATGCCCGCCGCCACCGCCTCACCGTCGAGCACACCCGGGGCGATTGGTATGCCGTCCCCCCGTATCCAGTCCTGGACGTTACAGGACACCGCCGCCCGGGTGTCGGAGGCGGGGTCCCTTCACGGCTGCGCCGTTGGATCAGGCCCCCCCGCTAGATCCGGATCATTGGGCGGAGGGGGACCACCAGCGCCCGGCGCGGGCGGCTGGCGGCACGGCCCCTGTCCCCGTGGGTCACCGCTTGATGTGGCCGCCGTCGGCCTGGATCCGACAGATGTAGCGGTCGATCCCGCGGCTCCGTCGCTCGAATCACTTGTCCCCGTCCTCCCCGTAGAAGCCGTCGCCGTAGGCCCATCCGCCCCACGATCTGCCGCCGACTGCGACGCTCCTTGCCCCCCCGCAGGACGGGCAGTTGTGGGCATCGCAAGTGTTCTGGACCTTGCCTGGGCCGATACGAAAGGCCCCGCTTGGCCCCTGGCATAACGTCGGCCAGCATGGCCATCGCCTGGTCCCGTTGAGCCGGATCAGCCCCATGGTCCCGCTGAAGGTGGTCCAGCAGGTCCCTGCGGTGGAGGTGGGCGGGCCGGCAGTGCTTGCCGGCTCTCCACGAGCAGTGACCAGCTCCATCCGGCCGAGACCAGGGGCAGACGTTGATCACCTTCGATCCACGCTGCTCCGTGGCCAGTTCGCCGCCGAAGTGCCGCAGTACGTACCGAATGTTGGTATAGCTGCCATACTGAGGTGGGGGGCTCTTCTTGGGTGGCGGCTTGGGCGCTTTCTTCGGAAACGGCTTCGCCGCGGCGGCCGGGGGTGCCGCAGGCCGAACCGGTGGCACGCCTGGTGGTTGCGGCAGGTGCAGCATCCCCCCCACGGGAAACTGCTCCTCCACCCAGCGGCCCAAAGCGTCGGCAAACTTCTCCCGGTCGCCCTCGACCTTCCACCTGGACGTGGAGAACGCCCGTAGCCACGGACCCATGTTCTCCGCCATGACGAGGCAGAGGGCATCTCCTCCGCTCTGCTGGCGAAAGTGCATTGCGTCCGAGCCTACCACAGTCCCTTGGAGGTACAGCGCCGTGCCTCCGTCGCCACTCAGAGCACCAAGGTGCAGGGCCTCCAAGTCGGCGGGGCGGACCGTTAGCACCGTGCCCTCCCCGCGATTGTACAGGCGCAGTGCCGAGGAGTGGGGTTCCAGCGCCACTACGACCCAGCACCACGCCCGCGACCCACTGTGCAGCAGTGCGAGCGATTCTGCTGGCCTTTTGCTGCAGGACTGCGCAGCCGGCGCCCTGGGGAGGGCCGCCGCCTCACCCTGCAGCGCCCTGCACATGACAGCTGCATGCTCAGCTTGCCACATGCTGCTCGGAACCACATGCCAGACGTCCTGTCCCTGTACTTTCGGCGGTCACGTTACCTCCACCAAGACCGCCAGCGCCTGCGGGATGTCCCTGGCCGTGCACCTGTGCGCCCTGCGTACCGGGCCCAGCGCCCTGAGGCACTCCCCGAACACCCTGTAGCAGGCCGGGCCCCTACGGGCCCCCGGACAGTAGGGGCCTACTGAGCCGGCACGCGGTGACGACGACCCATTCCAGTCCCCCTGTTTCCACCCGAACACAGGCCAAATACTCCGCCCCTTCCAACACCACCAGCCTCCCCATGTCCGCCATGCTCACCGTATGGGTGGGAGGCACGCTCTCCACCTGCAGCCACCGATTGGCGCTCTCCTCCCACGGCTGGGGGGCATGCATCTGCTGCTGTAACATCGCGTCATGCACGTGCTGCAGGGACACTGTCATTAGCATGGACATCCCCCCATCCGCTGCGGCCATACTCAGCAGAGCATGCTGCATGCGCGCCCCGGGCAACCCCACGTGGTGCGGGACGTCCGCCACGTCCAAGGGCGTGCGGGGCGCCGGCAGGGCATCCAGCACCGCAGTGGGCAGCTCTCCCAGGGATGGGAGACGCGCGATGGGCCCCATGTCCATGTTGAGGACCACCATTGCCACCGACCGCCTGTCCAGCGTGGACAGGAGGTTGCCCGGCCTCGGCACCCTGAGAAGGGTACCGAGGGCGGGCATGAGGGCGCACACGCCACAGTCCTTGTTGTTGCCGGCCGTCTGCTGCACCTGTGCCGCCTGGGCCGTCGCCAACAGGTGCTCTGCACCCGGCCACTCCGCCCTCTGGCTCCTGGTTGCCATGCGCATCGTCCGGACCGCCATGTCCCATGTGTGCGGCCATTGGGCGGGACCCCCGACACCACATGCCGGTCCAACGGGTCCACGGTCAACCGCATGTCAGGGGCCAGGAGGTGGTGGGCGATCCAGTGCCGCATGCTCAGCGTTTCCGACCGATCGAGGTACACCGCCTCCGAGCCGCCAAGCTCGACGTACCTGGCAATGAGGAGGGCAGCCGGGGTTTGGTCGTGCCGCTGGCCCTCCTACCCCTCCCTCGGGAGCATCACGGCGTGGGGGGCCAAGCACTGCGCCACGTCGGCGGCCAGCGCGACCACGTCGTCGCTGAGCTCCACCGTAGGGTCCGCGGCAACCAGGAAGTGGTGACTGGGCCGAGGCTTGCTCCCTGCGGCGTACAAGCCTTCCACGGCGCCACGCATCTCAACTGGCGGGGGAGAGGCGTCTCCGCAGTCCCGCGGCCAGGGGAGTGCGCCCGGGAGATGCCGCCCTGCTCCTCCTAACCAGACGGCGGCCCTAAGGATCGGCAGGTCGCGCCAAACGGCCCGAGCGATCGGATCGCGCCAAGGCGGAGGCTTGTGGGCTCCCCATTGGAGGACAGCCACCACCACATGCGTGGTCAGGGGCTCCGCCGTGAGCTGCAACGCCATCCCTCCGTCCGTCTCGATCACCGTGCCCCGCGGGGCAGTGAAGACGTGGCCCCCGGTGCCACGGACTGCTACCCATCCCCACAAGACCGCCACAGTCTCCCAGCTGGGGTGGCTTGTCCTCCTGGGCAGGACCACCACCGGCGGGCATGGGCGGTTGGCGGCACATAAGCGCCATTCCACTCCTACCAGACGCTCGTGGCCAGGGGGCCGGAACGCCTGGGGCCAGGCGTCTGGGAGTTGGCGATGGACGGCGGTCCACACATAGGCTCCGTCAGCCCGCGTGAACTGGAGCCCCTCCAGGATGTCCCTTTCCACAGGACTGGGGAGGCGGGCACTGCGAACCTCCAGTCCCCGCCCCAGGCGCAGCCCTGGCCCCTCTTGATCCCCCAGCAGCAGGACCCCCGGGTCCGCGGCTGCAAGCCCGGCCGCCAGCGTGGGAAGGTGCAGGGCAGTCCACGGCTGGACGGAGACGGGCTCGCGCGGGAGGTCAGGGCAGGCCGCCACAGCACTACCATCCCTGGCCCAGTGGAGCGGCCTGTCCCACCATTGCGCCCATGTACCAGGCGCTGTTGGCAACGACCAGGACAAGTACGTCACGACAGCCTTAGCCTGCCACTCGCGCGGGTCCATGCCGGCAGGATGTGTGTGCCACGTGCACACCCATCCCATGTTGGCCTCCTGGATGGCGACCATGTCCCTCCACGGGACCACCGGGAACGGGGTGAGCAGGGCCGCCATGCCACATGGCAACGCCACCGCCCACTCGGTCCGGCCCTCGCACGCTACCGCGTACCCCACCGCCAGGAGTCCCCCCCCTTGTGCCTTTTCCACCACTTCACGCATCAACGTTCCGTGGCTCCGGTTGAGGCTCTGGCTCCGGCTCAGACTGAGGGCCCCCACAGGGGCCATGGCCTGGAGGATGAGGAGCAGAGCCTGGGGTACTCCCTGCGGCACCGGTGGTTGGGGGTGGGCGTATCGGCAGGAAACTGCCCGCATACACCACCCCCTGGCCCAGTGCCTGCAGGTTTCCACCTCCCCCGTCTTCGGGGCAGCCTTGTCCGCCACTCCCACCTCCTGTGGCCCCACCTCATGCGCCTGCTTCACCCCCACGATCTCCAGCTCCTCGTCCTGCTCCATGGCGTCCTGTGCCCCGTCACTCACCCTGCGTTGGTCCTCCTCTTCCAGCGCTCCGTCGCTGGCGGCGGGCCTGCCGCAGCGGGGATCCTCGTCAGGGCTGCCGCCACATGGGCCTGCACGTCAACCTCCTCAGCCGCCTCCGGCTAGTCCTGTTCCTGCTCCTCCTCCGCGGGCTGCTCCACCCCTGCCTTGTCACCTTCACGGCCCGCCACCCCATCTCCCCCCACCGGGACCGCCTGCGGCTCGGGCCCTTGGGGGCCTGCGCCCGAGTCGAGGCGCGTGCCCACCACCACCAGCAATCTGGGGTCGCTGCCGCGACTCTCAAGGCGGTAGCTGCTGGAGGTGGGGACGAGGACCACGCCATCACCGGCGAGCAGCAGGCGGTCCGTGCCGAACACGACCTCCGCGCCCTCGGGGTGCATCGCCACCAGGAGCGCATGGGACCCCAGAGCCTGGGGCGTGAGGGGCCTCACGGTCTGCTCGCGACGCCAAGCGTCAGCCCCACCCCGCCACAGGGCCACGTACAGGCCGCTGTCCTGACGCACATCCTCGAGCCCCGCCTCGTCGAGCAGACGCCCTACCGACAGGCGCACCGACAGGGGGAGACCTTCCTGCGGCTCAGCCGCCCGGACATCACCGGGGTGGTGATCCACGACCGCTGCATCCCCCAATTGTATGCTGCGGACCTGGCCGTCGTCCGGGGACTCGGCCACCAGGGCCTTCTCCTCGGCAACCTGCCCCGGGCGCTGGGACTCGTAGCGCTCAAGAGCGCCTGCCAGCATCCCCGCCTCCCGCCTCCCCGTATCCGTGAGGCGGTGCCTGTGGGCACCTGCGGCCGCATGGAACCTGCAGTGCCGTTGCTCACAGCTCCCCAGGGGAGGGGGTGGCACCGCAGTGGGCATGCGCAGCAGCGGCGCATTCGCCGGGTCCACGCCCATGCCGGCGTAGACGTCGGGCCCGGCGTCGTCCTCGTACATGAGGGCCAGCGCTGACTCGCCGGGCCCGTACGCCTCTTCGTCCCCCTTGTTCTCCGCCTCTTGCTCTTCCTCCTCTTCGTCCCCAGCCGCAATCACTGCTGGTGGCGTATCCGGTGGCGGGGGAAAGGGCGCCAGAGGC
This sequence comes from Eutreptiella sp. 'Long Island Sound 2002', assembly GCA_964036045.1. Classification (NCBI taxonomy): domain Eukaryota; phylum Euglenozoa; class Euglenophyceae; order Eutreptiales; family Eutreptiaceae; genus Eutreptiella; species Eutreptiella sp. 'Long Island Sound 2002'. The sequence goes on from OZ038381.1 coordinate 111,319,022, forward strand.
CGCTCGTCAGCGCCCCCGCCCCTCGTTGCCTCCACCGCGTCCAGCCGTGCTCGCAAGTTGTCGGGCAGTCGGGCACAGCTAGTGCCCGCATGGAGGTCCATGCTGTACACCAGCCCCGCCGGACACGGCTCACCGGGTGCCACTTGGCGCCATTCCCGCCACTCCCACATCCAGTCCTCCACTCCTTCAACCTTGGCACGCTCCCCGCTTGGCTCAACGGCCCCACTGTCCGTCGCCCTTGCTTGCGTCTCCTGTACTCCCCGCTCTGTATCCTGTCCCCCCGAGTCAGCCCCCCCCGACGCCTCCTCGTTGGCCTCCTCCGTCCTCGGGGCGACAGCTGCGAGTGCTTGCGCGATCAACTCGCCAACGCCGGCCTCACTCCCCGGTGCCGCCTGCGCGGCTCCCTCGCCTCCCGCGGCGTCCCGTCGGTACGCGTCCAAAGCGTGCGCGAGTAGCTCGCCGATGTCTCGCGGGCGGGCCGCGGCTGCTTCCTGCGCCGCATGTGCCGCTTGCACCTCCGTTGTAAGTCTTCCCGTGGGGGGCGCGTCCTGCACCCCGTGCGCCGGGGGCGGATCACCCGGTACCGGCATGGGCCCTCCCGGCACCACAGGCGGAGCCCCTTGTGGCATGGCCGGCTCCGGTGCCGGGGTCGCCTGCGGTGGAGGTCCCGTTGCAGTAGGTCCCGCCACTGGCACCACCAGGGGTGGCTCGGTCGTCTGCGCCCCCGGCGCCCCAACGGGAGTCGTCCCCCCCGCCGCGCTTTGGGGTAGGCGGTGCGCCTCTCCGTACGACTCTCCCGGCTGCTGGACTCCCAGTCCCGGTGCAGGAACTGACGGGGGCGCGGATGGTGCTTGCGAACCGAGAGCAGCCACCGTCGGATCCCCCGATTGCGCTGTGGGGGGAACCGGCACCGCATGTTGCGGCGGCTGAGCGAACGCATGCTGCGGTTGTTGCAAGGGATGTGGGTATGCCACATGCTGGTGTGGATGGTGATGGTGATGGTGATGGTGATGGTGGATGGGGAGCTGTGGCAAAGCAGTCGGGTGTACGTGTTGGTGTGGGAAGTGATGCTGCATCATGGGGAACCCGAAGGGGGTGGTGGAAGAGGTGATGGTGATGGAGTTGGTGGTGGTGGTGGGCCCCATAAGGCGGGGATGGCGTCGGAGTAGTCGGTTGAGCAAGTGTACCCCGAATGGCACCATGCCTGCTGCGAATTGCGCCTGAATGTCAGGCGAATTGTACGGGGGGGGATCGCGAGCCAAGACCTGCCGCAAGCAGATGTCGTCAAAATGGTCCCATCCGTTGCCCCTGGCAGGACGATCGGCGTCCACGCGCGCCTGGAATGCCGCATATATGTGCGGCCCGTGTCTGACGAGATCAGACACCGTGTCTACCAGGCGCCGGGCAGGTCGCCGGAAGGCGGACAATTCCACGGGATTGGTGGGGACACGAAGCGACATTTAGCTATCAAAGATTGTGCGAGCTATGGTCACGGGTGAACGGGTCGACGCGGGGCGGCCCGTCCCGCGTCCCGCTGGCTGCATGTTGCACGACACGTTGCACGACACTGTTGCTTTCTCCTGTCCCCTTACGTGCTCCCCCCCCTCCCCTCTCTAGCTCCGTTGTTTTTGGTGTTGCCCCCCTGGTGCCCGTTTCGGCACTACCCGGGCCATGGTGGGTGTGTGGTGTGGTTAGGTGGGTGGGGGGGGGGTGCCTGACGCTGGCTCGGGTCCCATCCCCCGGAGTTTCCCCTTGGGGGGGCCGATGCTTGCACTCCCCGTCAGGGTGTAACGCTGTTGTACGGGCCGTCCATTTGTACCCGCTCCGTACAAATGGACCTGGGTCGTAGCTAGGTACTCCGGCCGTTCCCCACACCGGGGTCGGGTACACTGTGGGTTCCAGGGGAGTCCTTGCGGAACAGGTGCGTCTCTTGCCTGCCGCGATGGACGGTGTGCCCTACCCGCAGCCCCTCACTGGACGCGAACCGCAGTACGTGCCGTGGGGGGTGCTCCTGGTCAGGCCCATTGGTCACCCCCCCAGGCCGGTGCCACCTCGAGCCGCTGACCAACGGTCCCGGCCGTATCCCACCTTATTGCGTGTGCTCAGGTGGGGCCGAAACGGTCACCGGGGGGGCCCCCAAACCCCTGAGGCTGGGGCCCTTGCCAGCGTCCCCTGTGGGCCCCTTTCGTCCCGACCCCCCCCTCCCGCAGTGTTGGCCCCTGCCCCTCCGCTCTCTACCCTTGTGTTTCCCCCTTCCCGCGCTCCTTTCTGCTCTCTCGGGCGCCTGCCGTGTCCTGCTTGTCCCCCGCTCTCTCCCTCCGCTCTTCCCCGCACTGGCACTTTGCTTGTCAGTGTCTGGGCCGGGTTCAGGTTGGGGTCGCTCGTGCCTGCCTTTTGCACGCACCGCTTGCCGCCCGTCACTCTCTCCGGCCCTGTGTTCGCCCCTGTGTCTCCCCCCCACTTCTCCTGCCTCTCTTTTTCGTCCCCTTGCCGCCCTCGTCCCCTTCTTGTGGGGGTGGGGGGGGGGGGGGGGCTCGTGTTGTCCTTTCCTCCGTGGCATGCACGTTGCGGGCACGATGCAAGCACGTGGCGCGGCACTCGTCCGCGGGGGGGGGCTGCTCCCTTTCTGTTCGCTCTGCCCTTCTTGGCCGCCCCGCTCGCTACGGTTACCCTCGTACTCGCTCTGTGGGGGGGGGGGGGTTGCTTTTTGGCTCCCTCCGGTGCCCTTCGTCCCCCGTCCCCCGCCGCTGGAGGCAAGCATGATGCACGCACAATGCAAGCACATTCCATCACCACACAGTAACCACCATTTTTAATGGCTGCTGGTTTCTGGAGTGTTGTCCTTTCCTCCGGGGCATGCACGTTGCGGGCACGATGCGAGCATGTGGCGCGGCACTTGCCCGGGGGGGGGGGGGGGGGGGGGGGGGCTGCTCCCTTTCTTTTCCCTCCGCCCTTCTTGGCCGCCCCGCTTGCCGCGGTGCCCCTCGTGCTCGCCCTGTGGGGGGGGGGGGGGGTTGCTGCTTGGCTCCCTCCGGTGCCCTTCGTGCCCCGTGTCCCTGCCGCTGGTAGCAAGCATGAGTAACCACAATTTTCGCTGGCTGCTAGAAAGGTTTCCTTTCTACGTGGCGGTAGTCGCCCGGTCTCGCTCATGTCTTTAGTGTCCCGTGCCTACTCCCTCCTGTGCCTTACTTACTGGAGGAGGTACATACCCGGGTGGAGGCGGTTAATGATGAGGTGCGGGCAGCGGGGAGGACTTACCGTACGCCTCGTAGGCTTCTTGTGCCATCCGCCGTCCTTGTCGAGGGGAGGGCCCCTGTCTCGGCACCAAACAGCCCGGGGGGGGCTGACCACTGATCCTGTCCCTGGTGCCTGTGTCCCCACTTCCACACATCCTGATACCGGTGCCGTGGTATCAGTCTGTGGGAAGTGGCGGCTACGAAGCGGCCGTGCGCTCTGGCCCTCCGGGCCACTGCCACCCCCGAGCGCGATGGAGGCCCCTGAGGTCCTATGGCAGTGGCGCGGAGTGACGGATGGGAAATTTGTTGTGGCATCCCTTGGCCACCTAGTTAGTCTGCATAGTCAATGCCGCAGGAGGCCCACCGGATGGCGCCGTTGGTGCCCATCCCCTCTGCGCGCCGTCCCGATGGTCGAGGCTTCATCCTCCGCAGGGGGTCAAGTGGATGGCGCCGCTTGCGCCCGCCCCCTCTGCGCGCCCAGGCACAGGTCCTCCCACTAGCCCAACGGATGGCGCCGTTGGGTCACGTCACCAACTGCCTCTGCCGGTCCTGCTAGCCACTTCTGCTGCATTGGTCAGTTGCATGTACGCATATTCATGTATGCATGTTCATGACGAGCAAGTTGCACGACATGCGCGGCACGCCCACTTCCCCTCTCTCTACCCTCCCTCACCTCCCGTCTGCTTCCTCGCCCTCCGCGGGCCCTCGCTAGCCCCCTCCCTTCTGTGGCCGTCTCTGCCCTTCTCTCCGTGCTCTCTCTCGCCTGTCTACCTGTTCTTCCTGTTGTCCTTCTTTTTCCTCCTCCGTCCCGCTCCTTCCCTAGCACGTTGCACGACACTGTACCAGGCTCTTCCCCTTTCTGCGGGTTGGTAATCTCGTCTCCGCCTCAATCTGGGCCATGCTTGCTACCCCGCCGCTCGCGGGACGCCGCCTTGGCATCCTTTCCCCAGCTGCCGGCTCTCCACTTGCATGAGCCCACACCTGGGGCTCCCCCAATATTCGTCGGGTCTGGACAGAGTCACTGCGCGCAAGTTACACGCCACGCTGCACTACTGCTTGCTCCCCCGCTCCCTCTCTCTCTCTCTTCCCTTGTCTGCCCTGAGCTTACCCTTTGGCCCCTCTCTGTTCGCTCTCCCTCTCACGCGCACGTTACACAACAATGTGCGGGGCACCCTTTCTTCCCCGTGCCCCGGTCCCTCTTGCCGTTGCGCGCACAGTGCACTGCAACTCTTTGGGCTCCCCGGCCCCTCTGTCGTTTGCCCTCTGGCCACCTATGTGCCCCTGTCTCGTCCCCTCTGCTTCTCTCGCCTCCTTGGCTCACTGTGACCCTTCCTTTCCCCTCGTGCTCTGCCCTACCCCTACTCCCTGTGCGCCTCCGCCCTCTGAGCATGATGCACGACACTCACCTGTCCTCGGATACATCCGGATACACCGTCCTTGTCTTCTTGGACGCTTGCTTGGCCCGTTGCTTGCCCAGCTTTACGTCCCCGGCCCCATTGGCGTGGTTCCGCACTTGCATGCGCAGGCCACACCTACCATGCGTCGGCTTGCTACAGAGGCGCTGCGCGCATGATACACGAAACAATGCGTGGCTTGCCCCTCTTTGGCCCTTGTTCCCTCCCTCGCTCCCTGTGCGTGCCCTCCCCTGCGCACAGTACACTACATGGTGCGGGGCACGCTTTGCTCTCATCTTGCCCTTGTTCGCCCTTGGTCGCCCTCTTGTTCCGGCTTTGTTTCCCCTCCTGCTCCCTCGCCTTGTACGCGCACGATGCAGAGCATTGTGCTTGGCATCCCCACTCCCTCTCCTCGCCCTCGTTCGTCGTTTGTGCCCCTTGGGACCCTCCGTTCTCCCGGCTCCCGCCTCTTGTTAGGCTGCCCTACCCTCCCCTTGTACAGGAGACGATGCAGGCACGTTGCACGCACGGTACATGGCACACACCTAGGCCCACGACCACCGACGTTGAACCTCCCGTGCCGCTAGTGCGGCACCACGCTGCGTCCGCCCGCCGCTGCCGCGGCTCCCGCAGGAGCCGCTGCCGCGGGTGGCCAATTCATATGCCGCGGGGGGCGCGGCCCTTGCAGGCCCCGGCTGCCCCCCAGCCAGGGTTTCACTGTACCCCCCGCGGCGCCTGGTCGCCGGGGGGGATCCATCACAAAAAACTGCAGACGTCGAAAAAAAATAGACCTACATAGACCTACGTAGACATATGTCCCCATAGGTCCCCAAAGGTGCCCATAGGTCCCCATAGGTCCCCAAAGGCCCATAGGTCCCCAAGGGTCCTTATAGGTCCCCATAGGTCCCCAAAGGTCCCCATGGGTCCCCATAGGCCCCCATAGGTCCCCACGAGCCCCCATAGGCCCCCAGGTGAGATTTTTCTGTCCGCCAGGGGTTTTTTGGAAAAATTGCCATTTTTGCTAGTTTTTGAAAATTATGAAAACATCCTCCCCTGTTCATAATTCGTTTCATAATACAGTTCATAATTCATTTGTCGTTTTATGAACGCGCTGAGCGTTTTATGAACACGTTTTATGAACGCATTTTATGAACAGCTGCACAAGCACACAAAAATCGCTTAGGCTTCAATCTTTCCTGTACTTGCTTGTCCTTGCTTGTCCTTGCTTGTTCATGCCGCCCTACACCTCAGGGCTGAGGTCTGTTGGGTCCTCCCAAAGGGCGGCCGTGGCCTAGGTCTCGCCCCCATCTGGGGCCTGGGCATGGGTTTAGGCAGGTGGTTGGGCTGCGGGTTTGGCCGAGGGATGCGCTGGGGCATCCACCTCCACTTTTGCGAGTCACCAGATAGCGACGATGACTGTTCGCATCCGACCGCGTTGTCCTCCGAGCAGCAATGCCATTCCAGTGCTTGGCGGTGTTGTCACGCACGGCCTCGTTGAGACTGCTCCCCACTTGGGGAGCCAAGCTCATGCCCAGCACCCGCCGGAGCCACGGCTGGTCCCCACCAAGGAGGACCGCGGACGGCACCCAGCTGTCGCACCAGTAAAATTTTTGGCAGTCAATGATGGACTGCAAGACCTGTGTGTAAAAGGTGTTCATAATTCGTGTTCATAAAACGCGTTCATAATTCATAAATGGGCAGCACGGCGTTTTATGACGGCAGTTCTCGAATTATGAACGCGCCAATTATGAACAACCCGTGAACACCAAAATGCAGACTACAAACCTGTAGCACTTGAGCCCAAAATTGGCCCAGGGCAACCATATCCTTGTCCCCTGTGACGGCCATGCCGATGACCCATAGGAAGGCGGGTGTGCGCGCCTTTACCCCATGGTTCAAAAGCCCCACCGATAGCTGTGACCAACTGCCACCGGAGCAAGGATACCCGTCACCCCGCACCACAAAGGAGGGGGCGGCTGCAGTCAATGGACTGGCACAATGCCGGCCGGGATTGCACGTATTGTGCCCACAACCGCAGAGGCCAGCAGCAACTCGACGATGGGGGGTCGGCACATTCCACCGGGGGGGACAACGCAAGCGGAGCGGTCAATGACTTCCACGTTGTGTCAAATTGGTCCCGTGTGGGGATGGACCGTGGGAAGGGCAGTTCCGTGCGGGCGGTGTAGGCGTCGCCCCGGCGGGTGATGTACTCAGACAACACCCGAAAGCCAGACCGGGGTGCACCCAACTCCAGAAGGAGCCCTATCATGGGGTGCGTCGCTAGAAGGTGTGCGCAGAAACCCCCCCCTTTTGGGTACCACTAGAACCACGATGTGCACGCGTTTGCAATGCCTAAGAGTCACTGTAGGAGTTCCTATGATGGTCGTAAGTCCAAAGCGAGCCTAGGTTGTGACGGGCCACACGCTATGTTGAATTTCCAAAAATGACCAAAAGCGCATAAAGGTGGGTTCTAGCAGGGGTTCTATCGTAGAAAGGGGGGTTCTAGCAGGGCTTCCAGCAGGGTTCCAGCACAAAAAGGGGTTCCAACAAGGTTCCAGCAGAGGGCTCCAGCGCAGAAAGGGGTTCCACCAAGGGGTTCCAGCAAGGGTTCCAGCGCCTTTGTTTCACATTTGTTCCCTTGCCTTTCAGCCCAGATGCCTTTGTCGGCCCCCTTGGTCGACTGGACCAAGACTGCCCGGGCTGCCGTGGGCACTGGGGGCTATGCGGGCCCCGATGGGTTGGGCTGCACCGACCTCGCCGCCCACCCCGACACCAACGTGGCGATCCCCTCGGGCAGCACCATGCCCACATCCGCCTTAACCGCCCCCTCCTCTCCGCCGACAGGCTGCCCTGCGCCCTCACCGACTGGCTGCAAGGGGTCTTGGAGAAGGACCCCGAGGGGCCGATCCCGCAGGTCCGGCTGCATGCCGACGACGTGGATGATGTCATCCAAGCCTGCACCTGGCAGGCGAACCCCACCGTCAACAGGACGCAAGGGCGTCATGTGGGGACGGAGGGCACCACGCTCCTCTTCGCCGCCCACAAGCCCAGCATGAAGAAGGCTGGGAAAAACAAGTACCTTTTCAAGCACCCCCACCTTGACACCCTCCGCTACGTGGTGGACAGCAAGCCCGCCATGGCCCTGCCCAACTACTCCCTCGCCAGCCACTCCCCCTACGGTTGAAAGCCGGAGCTCGTGGGGTTGACTACGCCAAAGCTGATGGAGAGCGAGGACGCGGTCTTGCCCCTCCCCATGTGCCACGCCATGCCGCTCATTGGGACAAGCGAACCGGTGAAGCAGGTGGACATCTTCGGGGAACGGAACGAGGACCTCTCGGAGTTGGGTCGGACGGGGCACGTGTTCAAGGAGGAGTTCATGGCGAAGGATGGCGACATGGTGGCGAACATGAAGATTGAGGCGGAGAACGTGGGTTAGAGGTGGGGCGGCATCTTCAACGAGGCATGGCCAAGCCCAAACCCGCCACCCGATTCAGGCGACAGGGCTGCCCTGTACGCGGTGATTCCGACGGGCAATAGGGGTCGAGAAGGTCTTCAGCTTCCTCACTTTACTTTGGGCGCAAAGAGTTCTGCAAGGCCTCACTACGGAGTACCCAGGCGGAAGATGGGGGTGGCTGACGTCATTGACGTCGAGGAGCAGGACGAGCCCCCCACCCCCTCGGCCCGGAAGCGGAAAGGCCGCCCCCCCCCAAGGGGACACCGAGCCCCCCCCCCCCCCCCTGAAAGCCCCGCGTACGGCCAACCCGGCAGAGCGGGCGGACCGGGCGGAGCCGGCGGCGGGGCGGGGGCAGAGGGGGGCTGTGCACGAGTGGGAGGAGCACCAGCAGCAGCTGCAGCGGGCGGGGGCGTGGGAGGTGCGCGCGACCAGCGCCGGGCCGCCGACCGCAACCTCGAGGCCCACCTGTCCAGGGCCAACGAGGACAAGCGAGACGCCAAGTTGCGGTTGGTGGACGTCACCAAGGAGCGGGACCGCCTGGCCACCAGGGTGAAAATTCTGGAGCGCGACCTGGCGACGGCGCGCAAGGCAAAGCCACCGGCACAGGCAGCACAGGCGGGGGAGGGGCCTGACCGTGCCGAGGCCCCCCCGGGTGACAGGGCGGGGGGGGGGGGGGGGGAGTACCGCCGGTGTCCAGTACCTTCTGGCCGGTGCACAGGCTTGGCATGCCCAGGCTGAGGCATGCGCCGGCCAGATGTCGGCGGTGTCCACCGGCCTGCCGATGGCCATAATGGCCAGTGGCCAGCGGGCCGATGTGGACAGCGTGGCCCCTGACGCCCCCAGGGTGAGTGCCGCACTGGAGGGGGTGCGCCGGCAGTACCCCCCCCACCGCCACACGTTGGTGGCCATGGACCCCTCCTTTGTGGAGGCGGTGGCGGAGCAGAGCTCCCAGGGCTCCGCTGGCCGGAGCTCTGCTCCAGGGAGTCGGGGGGGGGGGGGCGTAGCTCACCCTCTATCTTTGGGACCACCTGTCCCTTCTAACCTCCACAAATGTTATTTGTACATTTTTATATATTCCTTTGGCTCCCACGCGTAGAACGCATATCACGAAATTTTCTTGCGTTTTTGCTTTTATCATTGTTTTGTGCTTCCGGGGGGTTTTTGAGGGTGCCCGACGCGATGGAACTATCCGTTTAGCTCAATTCAACTATTTTTGAGGAGAGAATCACAATTGCCTCCTGCCTCTGCCTCCGTCTTGGTGCTACCCATGCTGCGTGTGTTGCGCGTCCTGCGCGTTTCGGTCCCGTGCCTCTGAGTCTGCCTCTGGAAGTCTTCGTACGCGTTCTACGCGTTCTGCAGGCGCTAATTCCTTCACGCCTATCATCGAGCACTTGCTTTTTGTTTTTTGGTGTTTTTTTGCCATGCTTGCACCCGTGTAGTCTGCCACACACTTGCACTGGTTCCCAATAGATCTCAAATGTGCGTATTGGAATGACAATTGCCTCCTGCCTATGCCTTTGCCTTGGTGCTATGCTGCCCACGTGTGTTGGGTGTTTTGCGTGTTGTCATTTTCTGCTTTTGACGCTGCCTCTGGAGCCGTTGTACGCGTGCTACGCGCTCTGCAGCATGTTTTCGCCACCCCATTGTTAGGCCGCTTTGCCTTTATGGTGCAGGAGCCATGCGTGCACCCTTGTACCCCGGCACACATTCTCAATGGTTGCAGAAAGGTCGGAAGCTGGGAGAGTGGAAACATCCGGAGAAACCAAAGCACGACGCCTTCGTTGTCTTTCAAATTAAACAAGCCACGAGTATGTGTGTGTGTCTTCGTTTTCGTCTCGCTTCTCGCCTTGCACCGTTGTCCCCCTCCCCCTCTTATGTCGCAGCGGGGTGGCATGCCGGATGGGTCAATCGGACGAAGAAAGGGGCCAAGGACCGGAAGGACAAAGAATTTTGGTTGACAAACCTCGCAACGTATCAGGTGTACCAGGTTCAAGGGTTCGCAGTTAGGTATTTTTCGTGAGCACTATTTCGCGCTGCCTTTTGTCCTCCACCAATTACCCTTGCACCCTTTTACAGGTGAAGGCCCCGAAGGGAAAGCCACACGCGCCACATGTGGTGCAAGACGTTCGGAACAAGAAGGATGGCTTTTTGAACTACAAAAAGGTGTTCTATGTGTTCTGCGCGTTTTATTCGTTCCCTTTTTCGTTGCCTCTGGATGCCTTTGGTTGTGTGCTGCGCGTTTTGCGCGTTTCGTACAGTTGCCACCGTTTTTGCCTCTGGGTTGCCTCCATGTGTCTTACATGTTCTGCGTGTTCTACAGATCCCCCGCGACCGGCTGTGGACGTGGATCCAAGATGACGAGACCACGGGGAGTTCGGGAGAGGAGGATGAGTCATCGGACGAAGAAGAGGAGGCAGCCGAGGAGGAGCAGGAGGAGGAGGACAAAGAAGGCAGTGATGCTGGGATTGCGATCAAGGAGGAGGAGAATGAGCCCTCCCTGGCCCAACGGCCCCCCGGAGCACTCACTTGGAGGTAGCCCGCATGGCCGCACAACCAAAGGGGACACCTGCCAAGGCGAAGCCAAAGGTGAGACCACAGCCGGAGGAACTGTCCAAGAAGGAGAAAGAAAAGGCACACGGAAAGAGTCCACCCAAGAAGAAGAGCAAGGGCAAGCAGAACTTGGAGGAGAAGCCCAAGCATGTGCATTACACAGTGGAAGGCGAACCACACAGCAAGATGCCCACAGCTGCAACCCGAGGGGAGAAGTACCAAGCCGGGGCCGCCTATGACAATGATCTGCAGGTCATGCAGCGCACACTGGAGTCGGAATACGATGTGTCACTCGGACGAGTATGCCAACACTACAAAGTGTGTTTGGCCCAGGAAACACAAGCCCGCAGCGAATTGGGCCTTGCGCTGCTTTTGGTGACTGACGTGCGGGCGTACAGTGTCCAGATGGTCCTCCGATGTGGCACAAAGAATGCACAACGCACGGCCGCTGCCAGAGAACTGTTTGAGGAGCGATACCGCAGCAGCACACCCCGCCAAGTTGCAACCGGGTTGATCAACAGGGTGTCCGTGTGCACGAACTGTGTAGGGGCCCTGGACTGGCCTACGGGCTTTGGTGACCCCGCAGTTGCAGACCTGCTGTTGGCGAAATTGAAGGGGGAGCCCCCTTCAGCAGGATACCGAGCACGGCGCAGCATGGACCAATTGAGTGCGTTCGGTGCGGAGGACATTGTCGACGTGCCCACTAACGCTTTGCAGGTGCACTGCATGTGTTGCGTGTTGCCTCTCTGACGCCTCCTCTCCAGCGTGCCGCGCGCTTTCCGCGCTCTGCGCGTGCTACCTGTTCCCGATGTTGTGCCTCTTCGTTGCCTCTGGGTGTGCCTTCCCGTGTTGCACGCGCTTTGCGTGGTCTTAAGAGGAGAAGCTCTCGCGCACGGTCCGTATGGCGGGCCTCATGGCCTACACCCTAACGGAGGACACAAGGGTCGACCTGCCCGACACAGGCGCATCGGCACTCGTGAGGACGAAGGATGCAAAGAGGCAGCGGTTGTGCATTCCTGTTCTGGGCGTTGTGGCACGGGTCTTTCCACTTGCCTCTGGCGTTGCCTCCTGTCTGCTTTGCGCGTCCTACGCGTTCTACGCGGTGTGCACGTTAGATTTTGTTACTTCCTCTGGAAGCGCCTTCCCATATTTTAGCTGTTTTGCGCGCTCTACATGTTTTGCAGACAAGCTGGGGGGGGGGCGCAGCAGTATGGGTATGAGTCGCGGTACGAGTACCAGCCAAAGAAGACGGATCCGGAAACGATGCCTTCGAGCTCCTGGAGCCTCCCGTATGGGTCCGACCCGTACAAGTACCAGCCACCCGCGTACCCGCTGCCGCCCACGTATCCTCCACCGCCGCACCCGACCCCGCCGCCGCCGCCACCGCCCCCACCCCCACCACCGCTACCGCTGCCGCGGGGACCTGAGGGGCAGCCACCACCACCGTCAGAGCCCGGGTAGCAGCATGGCAGGCCGGAGATGGGACCCCCACACACGGAAGGTGCACATGTGCGCGTTGCATATTACAATAATAGTACTATGCGTTCCAGGGGATTTGCATGTAGCCTCCGGTTGTGCCTCTACATGTAGGCCCCGTGTTCTCCGCGTTCTGCGCGTTCCACACGTGTTCGGTTTGCTACCTCTCGGCTTGCCTCTGGAGGTGGGTTGGATGTGTCACGCGTTTTGCGTGTTCTGCAGCACCACATCAAAACGGAGCCGGAGGAGGAGTCAACCCCGCCAGAGGATCCACCCCAGGAGCCGAAGGTAGCCGAGCAACACAGCGCTGGGGCGGCGAAGAGCGATGCGGAGATGGGATAGCAGCCCCCGGAGGAAGCCGCAGCGGCGGAAGAGGAGATGGAGAAAGACGAGATAGTGCAAATTTAGTAAATCGGTCCGACCTAAGTTGGAGCAGCCCAGGCAGCATATTTTCAAACACACGGTTTTTCGGATGGGGATGGGGTTGGGGATGCGCATGGGGATGAGTGGCCCGACCCCGATGAGGTACGCGGCAGACAAACCTCACAACCCCTCTTCTTTTCCAGGCCATTGCCGTTGGCCTAGCAAGCACACTCACAACCAACCCCACAGTGGTGGCATCGGCAGGGGGCGCTTCCATTAGGGCACCGCTGAACACGGTTTTTTTGGACACCTTTATTTATTGCGTTGTGAATACTTTTTCCACGTTCGGAGGAATGGTGGCGGCTGCGACCGCTGGCTTGCGTGGACCATGCAGGGTGCACGTACACCGTTTCAAGCAAGCAACAATCGAATTGTTCGTGCTGCCGCCCCCATTGACCCATCCCTATGGCCCCTTGCCCAGCCCCTCCTCTGTTACCCCACCCGCAACGTGTCCTGTGTGTGTTTCGTGTTGTACGCGCTCTACGTGTCCACTTCTGGTGCTGCCTCTGGAGGTCGTGGTACGCGTTCTGCGTGTGTTGCGCGTTCTGCGCGTTCGGCCCCTGCTGCCTCTGCTGTTGCGTCTCAAACTGCTACTGGTGTGTTGCGTGTTCTACAGTGTCTCACTTCTCAACAATCTTCTTTTGTGAAGCCACCAAAATTTCAGCCACGGCTGTACGACCATAGGCTCCCACGGGAGGACTGTGCGGCGGATATCCAGGAGGATGAGGAGGATGAGGAAGATGAGGAGTAGTGTGGTGGAGTGGGGGGCTTGAACGAGACGGTCATGGAGGCAGAGGCCTCTGCCATCCCTACCCATGGGACCAGTGCGAACCATAGGGGACAACCGCGTAGGCTGGATACCCAACTGTGAGGACGTGGCCCCTCCTCGATGTGCGCTCGTGTGCAAAGCCACGTGCTGCGCGTTCTGCGCGTTCCACGCGTTCCGGTATTTCACGTGCCTCTGGAGGCACGTGTTCGGCGTGCTTGGCGTTCTATGCGTGTTACTTGGTCTGTGCGTGTTGTGCGCGTTGTGCGCGCTCTACGCGTTCTCAAAACCTTACGTGCAACACCGTTGGCCACAAAAGCGCGCCTCCGGCTAGAACCGTACAGATGGTAGACAAAGGAATATGAACGTATGTACAAATATCCCCCCCCCCCCCAAGCATGGGCAGTTTGACCGACATGTGGGGCACCCCCCCCCACACTTTGCGAAATTTTCTTCAGCACTGTTTGTATTTTATTTGGGGTATCCTATGCCCCTTGATCTGTTACACTGCTGACTATGTGTCAGCCGGAATGATGACCATTGAACTGGGTGTCTGGTAACCCATGAACTCCATCCTGTGCTTGCTTTGTGTGGGCCAACGAGGGCAAAAGGATGAGTCAAATTTTCTCTTCTGCGGAAATTCTCTGACAGTCACGTGAATTTGGTACGAAATTCTTACGAATTTCACATTGCCCCAACATTCGTACGAATTTCGGACGTATTTCTGTGAATTCCACTAGATTCCCACAAAATTTAGTTGTCTGGGGCAGGGGGATGGTAGAAACCTGCGATAAATGCCCCCCCCATTCCATAGGTCTTGTACCTCACACCATGCCGCGGCCCAAGGAGCCATTCCATTTGTTAGCGGGTCGGACACAACGGAGGCGCCTACAAGAGCTCCAGCAAGTTGTTACCAAGGAGCTTGCAGCACCCTACACCGTCAAGTACCTGCCCGACACGGGGCAAATAGTGCTTACCCCCGAAACAAGAGTTGTAGTCACCGTCCAGCCTGAGCCCACCATGGAGGAGAGGTTGATTATGGCCGTCTGGCGGATCCGGTCATTGCATCTCTTTAGGGCGGAGTCGCGGTACCTAGTGGGGAGCATGACGTACGGTGTGGTATGGGAACAGGTGTACGGCATGCTTCGGCAGCTAGCGGTACCGGAGTCCCGGGCGTTCACAGCCTATACGGGAGACGACACGGCCATCCATGGTGCGGCCTGCTACCTACCTGACCGCATCGGCCACCTGTTCAAGTGTCGACCACCCCCAACCTCGGACATCATGCAGCCCAGGGACCAACGGCTCCATTGGTTACCTATTGCGGTGGACGGTACATCGAGGCATGAGGCCTCGTGCGTCCATTGCACGCTTGGTGGCATAGCCAGCCCCAACCAACTATCTAATTGGTGGCTACTAGGGGGCACTGAAAAGTGGGAGACCCTCTACGCGGCCTCCCAAGAAATTGATTTTGATGACGAGTTGCGCAAGGCCGCAAACGTAAGTTTTAAGGATACCTGAGGGAACGATAGGCAGTCCCTTTTTTTTTCTGTGTGCAGATGGGAAAGCACAGGTGCTCATGGCGGGCTGCCAAAACTGGAAGGAGAATCCCCTGGTGCCACCGTGTGTTGGGTCTGCATGCGTAACCGTGCTCCTTACCTTGCTACCTTTGGCACAGCAAGTGCGATAGACGGCAACTGGGAAGGGGCTGTTGCCATAGGTGCTATACATGGGACCATTACGAGTGATAGGCGAGTGCCTGACTATGGCCTCCATGGGGTCCTTCGTGTCTTGTTGTGTGGCATCAACGGGACACGGGACCTAGTTGTACAATTGACAGGGAAGGCACCGGCCACTGTGGCAGGCACCATGCTGCAACCGGTTCTAGATGAGGCACGGCTTGCTACACGAACTTTCGCCTGTGCCTCATTAACTAATGACAGGGCAAACAGCAAGGGGAAGGTTAGGATGGAGTGTGCTGGTGCCATCCATTTCATGCGGAACAGGGGTTGGGAGAAGATAATAGATGCTTGCCTACAGCATCCTAGTGTGAGGCAGCATCAAGTAGGAGGAAAAAGTTGGGAGTCGGTGTGCAAAACGTGGTGGGAGAATTTTGCAAGCATGTGTGTATACGCATGGCGTTCCGCATGGTTCTCTGGGGCAGACTTGGGGCGGCTCCGGAACCATAGCATAGCCATGGGCACCGCGCACAATGAGCTCCAGTGGGGCAAACTTCTGCGGACGCATCTTTGGATGGACCACATGTATTATTTTGCAAAGAAGTGGAGAATATTGTCAAAGTTCTCGTGCTTTGCCATGGAGGGAAGTCACCGGAGGCTAAAGCGCATGTTGCGCAACAGCGGGGGCCTAAGCCTCCTCCGGGGGAGACTAGGGGTGCAAGTGGTTGTGGACAACCACAGCATTGATGATAGCCTTTGGTTGCATGGGTAGGATGCGGCCAAAAGGGCACAACATGCACAAGGGCCCATAAGTGTACAAACGTATGCAAGCCGTACAAGAAGACGGCTTCTAACCGACATGCAGTACCTTCGGACTCTACAGCGGCGGTTTCGGTGTCGCAAGACACGGACATGAGATCACCACACAAACCCAGACCATTGTTGCCTGTGGCCGGGGTGCATGATGGGGCGCCTACTACTTAGGCGGCCCTTTACGCACGTAGACTTCGTTGCTAAAAGGCACGATTCATGGCGATTTCAACATCTGTTTTTTGCCCCCCAAAAAAGCATATCAATTTTTTGGCCAACCCCACGTGGATTTTCATCGTGGGATACAACAACCTCGCCTTTTGTTGCTTCGAGAGGTGTATGTCTACACCCCCCATTCCGGGCTGAAAATTGTATCATTTAACATTTTTGGGCACTATAGGTCCCCACGAGCCCCCAAAGGTGCCCATAGGTCCCCAAAGGTCCCCATAGGTCCCCAAAGGTGCCCATAGGTCCCCAAGGGTCCCCATAGGTCCCTATTGGTCCCCATACGTCCCCAAAGGTGCCCATAGGCCCCCATAGGTCCCCAAAGGTGCCCATAGGTCCCCAAAGGTGCCCAAAAGTCCCCATAGGTCCCCATAGGTCCCCAAGAGTGCCCATAGGTCCCCAAGGGTCCCCATAGGTCCCCATAGGCCCCCATAGGCCCCCATAGTCCCCATAGGTCCCCATAGGTCCCCATAGGTGCCCATAGGGCCCCAAAGGTCCCCGTAGGCCCCCACAGGCCCCCAAGGGTCCCCATAGGTCCCCATAGGTCACAATAGGCCCCCATAGGTGCCCATAGGTCCCTCAAGGTCCTCATAGGCCCCCAAGTGTCCCCATAGGCCCCCGTAGGCCCCCATACGTCCCCATAGGTCCCCATGGGCCCCCATAGGCCCCCATAGGCCCCATAGGCGCCCATAGGGCCCCAAAGGTCCCCATAGGCCCCCATAGGCCACCATAGGTCCCCAAAGGTGCCCATAAGTCCCCAAAGGTGCCCATAGGTCCCAAAGGTCCCCATAGGTCCCCATGGGTCCCCATAGGTCCCCAAAGGTGCCCATAGGTCCCAAAGGTCCCAATAGGTCCCCATAGGTCCCCATAGGTCCCCATAGGCCCCCATAGGTCCCCATAGGCCACCATAGGTCACCAAAGGTGCCCATAGGTCTCCATAGGTGCCCATAGGTGCCCATAGGTCCCCAAAGGTCTCCAAAGGTCCCCATAGGCCCCCATAGGCCCCCATAGGTGCCCATAGGTCCCCAAAGGTGCCCATAGGTCCCCAAAGGTCCACATAGGTCCCCATAGGTCCCCATAGGCCCCCATAGGTCCCCAAAGGTGCCCATAGGTCCCAAAGGTCCCAATAGGTCCCCATAGGTCCCCATAGGCGCCCATAGGTCTCCATAGGTCCCCAAAGGCCCCCATAGGTCCCCATAGGTCCCCATAGGCCCCCATAGGCCCCATAGGTCCCAAAAGGCCCCCATAGGTGCCCATAGGTCCCCGAAGGTCCCCATAGACCCCCATAGGCCCCCAAAGGTGCCCATAGGTCCCCAAAGGTCCCCATAGGCCCCCATGAGTGCCCAAAGGTGCCCATAAATCCCCAAAGGTGCCCATAGGTCCCCAAAGGTCCCCATGGGTCCCCATAGGTCCCCAAAGGTGGCCATAGGTCCCCAAAGGTCCCCATAGGCCGCCATAGGTCCCCATAGGCCACGATAGGTCCCCATAGATCCCCTTAGGCCCCCATAGGCCCCCATAGGTGCCCATAGGTCCCAAAAGGCCCCCATAGGCCCCCATAGCTGCCCATAGGTCTCCATAGCTGCCCCTTGGTCCCCATAGGCCCCCATAGGACCTCATAGGTCCCCAAAGGTGCCCATTGGTCCCCAAAGGTCGCCATAGGTCCCCATAGGTCCCCAAAGGTGCCCAAAGGTCCCCATAGGTCCCCATAGGCCACCATAGGTGCTCATAGGCTTCCAAAGGTCCCGATAGGTCCCCATAGGTGCCCATAGGTTCCCAAAGGTCACCATAGGTGCCCATAGGGCCCCAAAGGTCCCCATAGGCCCCCACACGCCCCCAAAGGTCCCCATAGGTCCCAATAGGCCCCCATAGGTGCCCATAGGTCCCCAAAGCTCCTCATAGGCCCCCAAGTGTCCCCATAGGCCCCCGTAGGCCCCCATACGTCCCCATAGGTCCCCATAGGCCCCCATAGGCCCCCATAGGCGCCCATAGGGCCCCAAAGGTCCCCATAGGCCCCCATAGGCCCCCATAGGTCCCCAAAAGTGCCCATAAGTCCCCAAAGGTGCCCATAGGTCCCAAAGGTCCCCATAGGTCCCCATGGGTCCCCATAGGTCCCCAAAGGTGCCCATAGGTCCCAAAGGTCCCAATAGGTCCCCATAGGTCCCCATAGGTCCCCATAGGCCCCCATAGGTCCCCATAGGCCACCATAGGTCCCCAAAGGTGCCCATAGGTCTCCATAGGTGCCCATAGGTGCCCATAGGTCCCCAAAGGTCTCCAAAGGTCCCCATAGGCCCTCATAGATGCCCATAGGTCCCCATAGGTCCCCATAGGTCCCCATAGGTGCCCATAGGTCCCCATAGGTCCCCAAAGGTGCCCATAGGTCCCCAAATGTGCCCATAGGCCCCCATAGGCCCCCATAGGTCCCCAAAAGTGCCCATAAGTCCCCAAAGGTGCCCATAGGTCCCAAAGGTCCCCATAGGTCCCCATGGGTCCCCATAGGTCCCCAAAGGTGCCCATAGGTCCCAAAGGTCCCAATAGGTCCCCATAGGTCCCCATAGGTCCCCATAGGCCACCATAGGTCCCCAAAGGTGCCCATAGGTCTCCAAAGGTGCCCATAGGTGCCCATAGGTCCCCAAAGGTCTCCAAAGGTCCCCATAGGCCCTCATAGATGCCCATAGGTCCCCATAGGTCCCCATAGGTCCCCATAGGTGCCCATAGGTCCCCATAGGTCCCCAAAGGTGCCCATAGGTCCCCAAAGGTGCCCAAAAGGCCCCATAGGTCCCCATAGGTCCCCAAGAGTGCCCATAGGTCCCCAAGGGTCCCCATAGGCCGCCATAGGCCCCCATAGTCCCCATAGGTCCCCATAGGTCCCCATAGGTGCCCATAGGGCCCCAAAGGTCCCCATAGGCCCCCACAGGCCCCCAAAGGTCCCCATAGGTCCCAATAGGCCCCCATAGGTGCCCATAGGTCCCCAAAGGTCCTCATAGGCCCCCAAGTGTCCCCATAGGCCCCTGTAGGCCCCCATACTTCCCCATAGGTCCCCATGGGCCCCCATAGGCCCCCATAGGCCCCATAGGCGCCCATAGGGCCCCAAATGTCCCCATAGGCCCCCATAGGCCCCCATAGGTCCCCAAAGGTGCCCATAAGTCCCCAAAGGTGCCCATAGGTCCCAAAGGTCCCCATAGGTCCCCATGGGTCCCCATAGGTCACCAAAGGTGCCCATAGGTCCCAAAGGTCCCAATAGGTCCCCATAGGTCCCCATAGGTCCCCATAGGCCCCCATAGGTCCCCATAGGCCACCATAGGTCACCAAAGGTGCCCATAGGTCTCCATAGGTGCCCATAGGTGCCCATAGGTCCCCAAAGGTCTCCAAAGGTCCCCATAGGGCCCCATAGGTGCCCATAGGTCCCCATAGGTCCCCAAAGGTGCCCATAGGTCCCCAAAGGTCCACATAGGTCCCCATAGGTCCCCATAGGCCCCCATAGGTCCCCAAAGGTGCCCATAGGTCCCAAAGGTCCCAATAGGTCCCCATAGGCCCCCATAGGTCCCCATAGGTCTCCATAGGTCCCCAAAGGCCCCCATAGGTCCCCATAGGTCCCCATAGGCCCCCATAGGCCCCATAGGTCCCAATAGGCCCCCATAGGTGCCCATAGGTCCCCGAAGGTCCCCATAGACCCCCATAGGCCCCCAAAGCTGCCAATAGGTCCCCAAAGGTCCCCATAGGCCCCCATAGGTGCCCAAAGGTGACCATAAGTCCCCAAAGGTGCCCATAGGTCCCCAAAGGTCCCCATAGGCCGCCATAGGTCCCCATAGGCCACAATAGGTCCCCATAGATCCCCTTCGGTCCCCATAGGCCCCCATAGGCCCCCATAGGTGCCCATAGGTCCCAAAAGGCCCCCATAGGCCCCCATAGCTGCCCATAGGTCCCCATAGGTGCCTATAGGTCTTCATAGCTGCCCATAGGTCTCCATAGCTGCCCCTTGGTCCCCATAGGTGCCTATAGGTCTTCATAGCTGCCCATAGGTCTCCATAGCTGCCCCTTGGTCCCCATAGGCCCCCATAGGACCTCATAGGTCCCGGAAGGTGCCCATAGGTCCCCAAAGGTCGCCATAGGTCCCCATAGGTCCCCAAAGGTGCCCAAAGGTCCCCATAGGTCCCCATAGGTCCCCATAGGCCACCATAGGTGCGCATAGGCTTCCAAAGGTCCCGATAGGTCCCCATAGGTGCCCATAGGTTCCCAAAGGTCACCATAGGTGCCCATAGGGCCCCAAAGGTCCCCATAGGCCCCCACAAGCCCCCAAAGGTCCCCATAGGTCCCCATAGGTCCCAATAGGCCCCCATAGGTGCCCATAGGTCCCCAAAGGTCCTCATAGGCCCCCAAGTGTCCCCATAGGCCCCTGTAGGCCCCAATACGTCCCCATAGGTCCCCATAGGCCCCCATAGGCCCCCATAGGCGCCCATAGGGCCCCAAAGGTCCCCATAGGCCCCCATAGGCCCCAAAGGTCCCCAAAGGTGCCCATAAGTCCCCAAAGGTGCCCATAGGTCCCAAAGGTCCCCATAGGTCCCCATGGGTCCCCATAGGTCCCCAAAGGTGCCCATAAGTCCCCAAAGGTGCCCATAGGTCCCAAAGGTCCCCATAGGTCCCCATGGGTCCCCATAGGTCCCCAAAGGTGCCCATAGGTCCCAAAGGTCCCAATAGGTCCCCATAGGTCCCCATAGGTCCCCATAGGCCCCCAAAGGTGCCCAGAGGTCTCCATAGGTGCCCATAGGTGCCCATAGGTCCCCAAAGGTCTCCAAAGGTCCCCATAGGCCCTCATAGATGCCCATAGGTCCCCATAGGTCCCCAAAGGTGCCCATAGGTCCCCAAAGGTCCACATAGGTCCCCATAGGTCCCCAAAGGTGCCCATAGGTCAACATAGGCCCCCATAGGTCCCCATAGGTCCCCGTAGGTCCCCATAGGCCCCCATAGGTCTCCGTAGGTCCCCAAAGGCCCCCATAGGTCCCCATAGTTCCCCATAGGCCCCCATAGGCCCCCATAGGTCCCAATAGGCCCCCATAGGTGCCCATAGGTCCCCGAAGGTCCCCATGAGCCCCCATAGGCCCCCAAAGGTGCCCATAGGTCCCCAAGGGTCACCATAGGCCCCCATAGGTCCCCAAAGGTGCCCATAAGTCCCCAAAGGTGCCCATAGGTCCCCAAAGGTGCCCATATTTCCCCATAGGTCCCCATAGGTCCCCAAAGGTGCCGATGGGTCCCCAAAGTCCCCATAGGCCCCCATAGGCCCCCAAAGGTGCCCATAGGTCCCCAAAGGTCCCCATAGGCCCCCATAGGTGCCCAAAGGTGGCCATAAGTCCCCAAAGGTGCCCATAGGTGCCGAGAGGTCCCCATAGGTCCCCATGGGTCCCCATAGGTCCCCAAAGGTGGCCATAGTTCCCGAAAGGTCCCCATAGACCCCATAGGTCCCCATAGGCCACCATAGGTCCCCATAGATCCCCTTAGGTCCCCATAGGCCCCCATAGGCCCCCATAGATGCCCATAGGTCCCCAAAGGCCCCCATAGGCCCCCATAGCTGCCCATAGGTCCCCATAGGTGCCTATAGGTCTTCATAGCTACCGATAGGTCTCCATAGCTGCACCTTGGTCCCCATAGGTCCCCATAGGCCCCCATAGGCCCCCATAGGCGCCCATAGGTCCCAATAGGCCCGCATAGGTGCCGATAAGTCCCCAAAGGTCCCCATAGGCCCCCACAGGGCCCCAAAAGTGCCCATAGGTCCCCAAAGGGCACCATAGGCCCCCATAGGTCCCCAAAGGTGCCCATAGGTCCCCAAAGGTCCCCATAGGCCCCGATAGGTCCTCATAGGTCCCGAAAGGTGCCCATTGGTCCCCAAAGGTCGCCATAGGTCCCCATTGGTCCCCATAGGTCCCCATAGGCCCCCATAGGCCACCATAGGTGCGCATAGGCGCCCAAAGGTCCCCATAGGCCCCCACAGGCCCCCAAAGGTGCCCATAGGTGCCCAAAGGTCCCCATAGGTCCCCATAGGTGCCCATAGGTTCCCAAAGGTCACCATAGGTGCCCATAGGTCTCCAAAGGTCCCCATAGGTCCCCATAGGTCCCCATGGGTCCCCATAGGTCCCCAAGGTTCCCCATAGGTCCCCATAGGTCCCCAAAGGTCCCCAAAGGTGCCCATAGGTCCCCAAAGGTCCCCATAGGTCCCCATAGGTCCCCATAGGCCCCCATAGGTGCCCATAGGTCCCCATCGGTCCCCATAGGTCCCCATAGGTCCCCATAGGTCCCCATAGGTCCCCATAGGTCCCCATAGGCCCCTATAGGTCCCCATATATCCCCATTGGTCCCCATAGGCCCCCATAAGCCTCCATAGGTCCCCATAAGTCCCCAAAGGTGCCCATAAGTCCCCAAAGGTCCCCATAGGTGCCCAAAGGTCCCCATAGGTCCCCAAAGGTGCCCATACGTCCCCAAAGGTGCCCATGGGGCCCCTTAGGTCCCCATAGGCCCCCATACGTGCCCATAGGTCCCCATAGGTGCCCATAGGTCCGCATAGGCCCCCATAGGTGCCCATAGGTGCCCATACGTCCCCATAGGCCCCCATGGGTCCCCATAGGTCCCCATAGGTACCCATAGGTCCCCAAAGGTGCCCATAGGTCCCCATAGGCCCCCATAGGGCCCCATAGGTCCCCATAGGTCCCCATAGGCCCCCATAGGCCCCCATAGGTCCCCATAGGTCCCCATAGGCCCCCATAGGCCCCCATAGATGCCCATAGGTCCCCAAAGGCCCCCATAGGCCCCCATAGCTGCCCATAGGTCCCCATAGGTGCCTATAGGTCTTCATAGCTGCCGATAGGTCTCCATAGCTGCCCCTTGGTCCCCATAGGTCCCCATAGGCCCCCATAGGCCCCCATAGGCGCCCATAGGTCCCAATAGGCCCGCATAGGTGCCCATAAGTCCCCAAAGGTCCCCATAGGCCCCCACAGGGCCCCAAAAGTGCCCATAGGTCCCCAAAGGGCACCATAGGCCCCGATAGGTCCTCATAGGTCCCGAAAGGTGCCCATTGGTCACCAAAGGTCGCCATAGGTCCCCATAGGTCCCCATAGGTCCCCATAGGCCCCCATAGGCCACTATAGGTGCGCATAGGCGCCCAAAGGTCCCCATAGGCCCCCACAGGCCCCCAAAGGTGCCCATAGGTGCCCAAAGGTCCCCATAGGTCCCCATAGGTGCCCATAGGTTCCCAAAGGTCACCATAGGTGCCCATAGGTCTCCAAAGGTCCCCATAGGTCCCCATAGGTCCCCAAAGGTGCCCATAGGTCCCCAAAGGTCCCCATTGTCCCCATAGGTCCCCATAGGCCCCCATAGGTGCCCATAGGTCCCCATCGGTCCCCATAGGTCCCCATAGGTCCCCATAGGCCCCCATAGGTCCCCTTAGGTCCCCATAGGCCCCTATAGGTCCCCATATATCCCCATTGGTCCCCATAGGCCCCCATAAGCCTCCACAGGTGCCCATAGGTCCCCATAAGTCCCCAAAGGTGCCCATAAGTCCCCAAAGGTCCCCATAGGTGCCCAAAGGTCCCCATAGGTCCCCAAAGGTGCCCATACGTCCCCAAAGGTGCCCAAGGGGCCCCTTAGGTCCCCATAGGCCCCCATACCTGCCCATGGGTCCCCATAGGTGCCCATAGCTCCGCATAGGCCCCCATAGGCCCCCATAGGTGCCCAAAGGTGCCCATAGGTCCCCATAGGCCCCCATGGGTCCCCATAGGTCCCCATAGGTACCCATAGGTCCCCAAAGGTGCCCATAGGTCCCCATAGGCCCCCATAGGTCCCCATAGGTCCCCATAGGTCCCGATAGGCCCCCATAGGCCCCCATAGGTCCCCATAGGTCCCCATAGGTCCCCATAGGTCCCCATATATCCCCGTCGGTCCCCATAGGCACCCATAAGCCTCCATAGGTGCCCATAGGTCCCCATAGGTCCCGAAAGGTGCCCATAAGTCCCCGAAGGTCCCCATAGGTGCCCAAAGGTCCCCATAGGTCCCCATAGGCCCCCATAGGCCCCCATAGGTGCCCATAGGTGCGCATAGGTCCCCATAGGCCCCCATAGGTCCCCATAGGTCCCCATAGGTCCCCATAGGTCCCCAAAGGTGCCCATAGGCCCCCCATAGGCCCCTATAGGTCCCCATAGGTCCCCATAGGCCCCCAAAGGTCCCCATAGGGCCCCATAGGTCCCCATAGGCCCCCATAGGTCCCCATAGGCCCCCATAGACCCCCATAGGTCCCCAACAGTGCCCATAAGTCCACAAAGGCGCCCATAGGTCCCCATAGGTCCCCATAGGTCCCCAAAGGTGCCCATAAGTCCCCAATGGTCCCCATAGGCTCCCGTAGGTCCTCAAAGGTGGACATAGGTCCCCAAAGGTCCCCATAGGTCGCCATAGGTCCCCATAGCCCCCCTTAGGTGCCCATAGGTCCCCATCGGTCCCAATAGGTCCCCATAGGTCCCCAAAGGTCCTCATAGGTCCCGAAAGGTGCCCATTGGTCCCGAAAGGTCCCCACATGTGAACATAGGTCCCCAAAGGGCCCCATAGGTCGCCATAGGTCCCCATAGCCCCCCTTAGGTGCCCATAGGCCCCCATAGGTCCCCATAGGTCCCCATAGGTCCCCATAGGTCCCCATGGGTCCCCATAGGTCCCCATAGGTCCCCAAAGGTGCCCACAGGTCCCCAAAGGTCCCCATAGGTCACCATAGGTCCCCATAGGTCCCCATAGGTCCCCATAGGCCCCCATAGGCCCCCATAGGTCCCCATAGGTCCCCATAGTTCCCCATAGGTCCCCAAAGGTGCCCATAGGTCCCCATAGGCCCCCATAGGCCCCCATAGGCCCCCATAGGTCCCCATAGGCCCCCATAGGTGCACATAGGTGCCCATAGGTCCCCATAGGCCCCCATAGGCCCCCATAGGCCCCCATAGGTCCCCATAGGCCCCCATAGGTGCACATAGGCGCCCATAGGTCCCCATAGGTCCCCATAGGTCCCCATATATCCCCATCGGTCCCCATAGGCCCCCATAAGCCTCCATAGGTGCCCATAGCTCCCCATAGGTCCCCAAAGGTGCTCATAAGTCCCCAAAGGTCCCCATAGGTGCCCAAAGGTCCCCATAGATCCCCATAGGTCCGCATAGGTCCCCAAAGGTGCCGATACGTCCCCAAAGGTGCCCATAGGTCCGCATAGGCCCCCATAGGTGCCCATAGGTCCCCATAGCTGCCCATAGGTCCCCATAGGCCCCCATAGGCCCGCATAGGTGCCCATAGGTGCCCATAGGTCCCCATAGGCCCCCATAGGTCCCCATAGGTCCCCATAGGTACCCATGGGTCCCCAAAGGTGCCCATAGGTCCCCATAGGCCCCTATAGGTCGCCATAGGCCCCCATAGGTACCCATGGGTCCCCAAAGGTGCCCATAGGTCCCCATAGGCCCCTATAGGTCCCCATAGGTCCCCATAGGTCCCCATAGGTACCCATAGGTCCCCATAGGTCCCCATAGCTCCCCATAGGCCCCCATAGGCCCCCATAGGTCCCCATAGGTCCCCATAGGCCCCCAAAGGTGCCCATAGGTCCCCATAGGTGCCCATAGGTCTCCATAGGTGCCAATAGGTGCCCATAGGTCGCCATAGGCCCCCATAGGCCCCCAATGGTGCCGTGAGGTCCCCATAGGCCCCCATAGGTGCCCGTAGGTCCCCACAAGCCCCCATAGGTGCCCATAGGTACCCATGGGTCCCCATAGGCCGCCATAGGCCCCCATAGGTCCCCATAGGTACCCATAGGTACCCATAGGTCCCCATAGCTCCCCATAGGCCCCCATAGGCCCCCATAGGTCCCCATAGGTCCCCATAGGCCCCCATAGGTCCCCATAGGCCCCCAAAGGTGCCCATAGGTCCCCATAGGTGCCCATAGTTCTCCATAGGTGCCAATAGGTGCCCATAGGTCGCCATAGGCCCCCATAGGCCCCCAATGGTGCCGTGAGGTCCCCATAGGCCCCCATAGGTGCCCAAAGGTCCCCATTGGTCCCCATATGCCCCCATAGGTGCCCGTAGGTCCCCACAAGCCCCCATAGGTGCCCATAGGTACCCATGGGTCCCCAAAGGTGCCCATAGGTCCCCATAGGCCCCTATAGGTCCCCATAGGCCCCCATAGGTACCCATGGGTCCCCATAGGTCCCCATAGGTCCCCATAGGCCCCTATAGGTCCCCATAGGCCCCCATAGGTCCCCATAGGTACCCATAGGTACCCATAGGTCCCCATAGCTCCCCATAGGCCCCCATAGGCCCCCATAGGTCCCCATAGGCCCCCATAGGTCCCCATAGGCCCCCAAAGGTGCCCATAGGTCCCCATAGGTGCCCATAGGTCCCCATAGGTGCTAATAGGTGCCCATAGGTCGCCATAGGCCCCCATAGGCCCCCAATGGTGCCCAGAGGTCCCCATAGGCCCCCATAGGTGCCCAAAGGTCCCCATAGGTCCCCATAGGCCCCCATAGGTGCCCGTAGGTCCCCACAGGCCCCCATAGGTGCCCATAGGTACCCATGGGTCCCCATAGGCCCCTGTAGGTCCCCATAGGCCCCCATACGTGCCCATAGGTCCCCATAGGCCCCCATAGGTCTCCATAGGTCCCCATAGGTCCCCATAGGTCCCCAAAGGTGCCCATAAGTCCCCAAAGGTGCCCATAGGTCCCCAAAGGTCCCCATAGGTCCCCATAGGTCCCCATATGTCCCCAAAGGTGCCCATAGGTCCCCAAAGGTCCCCATAGGCCGCCGTAGGTCCCCATAGGTCCCCATAGGCCCTCATAGGTGCGCATAGGTCCCCGTAGGTCCCCATAGGCCCCCAAAGGTGCCCATAGGTCCCCATAGGTCCCCATGGGCCCCCATACGCCCCCATAGGTGTCCATAGGTCCCCATAGGTCCCCATAGGTCCCCATAGGCCCCCATAGGCGCCCATAGGTCCCCATAGGCCCCTATAGGTCCCCATAGGTCCCCATAGGCCCCCATAGGTCCCCATAGGTACCCATAGGTCCCCATAGGTCCCCATAGGCCCCCATAGGTCACCACAGGCCCCCAAAGGTTCCCATAGGTCCCCATAGGTCCCCAAAGGTGCCCATAAGTCCCCAAAGGTACCCATAGGTCCCCATAGGTCCCCATAGGCCCCCATAGGTCCCCATAGGTCCCCATAGGTCCCCAAAGGTGCCCATAAGTCCCCAAAGGTCCCCATAGGTCCCCATAGGCCCCCATAGGTCCCCATAGGTCCCCAAAGGTGCCCATAAGTCCCCAAAGGTCCCCATAGGTCCCCATAGGTCCCCATAGCTCCCCATAGGTCCCCATAGGTCCCCAAAGGTGCCCATAGGCCCCCATAGGTCCCCATAGGTGCCCATAGGTCCCCATAGGTCCCCATAGGCCCCCATAGGCACCCATAGGTCCCCACAGGCCCCCATAGGTGCCCATAGGTCCCCATAGGTCCCCATAGGCCCCCATAGGCCCCCATAGGTCCGCATAGGTGCCCATAGGTCCCCATAGGTCCCCATAGGCCCCTATAGGTCCCCATAGCCCCCCATAGGTCCCCAAAGGTGCCCATAAGTCCCCAAAGGTCCCCATAGGTCCCCAAAGGTGGCCATAGGCCCCCATAGGTCTCCAAAGGTCTCCATAGGTCCCCATAGGTCCCCATAGGCCCCCATAAGCACCCATAGGTCCCCACAGGCCCCCATAGGTGCCCATAGGTCCCCATAGGTCCCCGTAGGCCCCCATAGGCCCCCATAGGTCCGCATAGGTGCCCATAGGTCCCCATAGGTCCCCATAGGCCCCCATAGGCCCCCATAGCTCCCCATAGCTCCCCATAGGTCCCCATAGGTCCCCAAAGGTGCCCATAGGTCCCCAAAGGTCCCCATAGGTCCCCAGTGGTCCCCATAGGTCCCCAAAGGTGCCCATAGGCCGCCGTAGGTCCCCATAGGTCCCCAGAGGCCGCCGTAGGTCCCCATAGGTCCCCACAGGCCCCCATAGACCCCATAGATGCGCATAGGTCCCCATAGGTCCCCAGAGGCCCCCATACGTGCCCATAGGTCCCCATACGTGCCCATACGACTCCATAGGCCCCCAAAGGTGCCCATAGGTCCGCATAGGTCCCCATGGGCCCTATAGGCCCCCATAGGCGCCCATAGGTCCCCATAGGTGCGCATAGGCCCCCATAGGCCCCCATAGGTGCCCATAGGTCCCCATAGGTCCCCACGGGCCCCCATAGGCCCCCATAGGTGCCCATAGGTCCCCATACGTCCCCATAGGCCCCCGTAGGTGCCCAAAGGTCCCCATAGGTGCCCATAGGCCTCCAGAGGCCCCCATAGGTGCCCAGAGGCCTCCATAGGGCCCCAAAGGTCCCGATAGGTCCCCATAGGTCCCCAAAGGTGCCCATAGGTCCCCATAGGTGCCCATAGGTCTCCATAGGTGCTAATAGGTGCCCATAGGTCGCCATAGGCCCCCAATGGTGCCCAGAGGTCCCCATAGGCCCCCATAGGTGCCCAAAAGTCCCCTCAGGTCCCCATAGGCCCCCATAGGTGCCCGTAGGTCCCCAAAGGCCCCCATAGGTGCCCATAGGTACCCATGGGTCCCCATAGGCCCCTATAGGTCCCCATAGGCCCCCATACATGCCCATAGGTCCCCATAGGTCCCCATAGGCCGCCATAGGCCGCCATAGGCCCCCATAGGTCTCCATAGGTCCCCATAGGTGCCCATAGGTCCCCAAAGGTGCCCATAAGTCCCCAAAGGTGTCCATAGGTCCCCAAAGGTCCCCATAGGTCCCCATAGGTCCCCATATGTCCCCAAAGGTGCCCATAGGTCCCCAAAGGTCCCCATAGGCCGCCGTAGGTGCCCATAGGAGCCCATAGGCCCCCATAGGTGCGCAAAGGTCCCCGTAGGTCCCCATAGGCCCCCAAAGGTGCCCATAGGTCCCCATAGGACCCCATGGGCCCCCATACGCCCCCATAGGTGTCCATAGGTCCCCATAGGTCCCCATAGTTCCCCATAGGCCCCCATAGGCGCCCATAGGTCCCCATAGGCCCCTATAGGTCCCCATAGGTCCCCATAGGCCCCCATAGGTCCCCATAGGTACCCATAGGTCCCCATAGGTCCCCATAGGCCCCCATAGGTCACCACAGGCCCCCAAAGGTCCCCATAGGTCCCCATAGGTCCCCAAAGGTGCCCATAAGTCCCCAAAGGTCCCCATAGGCCCCCATAGGTCCCCATAGGTCCCCAAAGGTGCCCATAAGTCCCCAAAGGTCCCCATAGGTCCCCATAGGTCCCCATAGGTCCCCATAGGTCCCCATAGGTCCCCAAAGGTGCCCATGGGCCCCCATAGGTCCCCATAGGTCCCCATAGGTGCCCATAGGCACCCATAGGTCCCCAGAAGCCCCCATAGGTGCCCATAGGTCCCCATAGGTCCCCATAGGCCCCCATAGGTCCGCATAGGTGCCCATAGGTCCCCATAGGTCCCCATAGGCCCCTATAGGTCCTCATAGCCCCCCATAGGTCCCCAAAGGTGCCCATAAGTCCCCAAAGGTCCCCATAGGTCCCCAAAGGTGGCCATAGGCCCCCATAGGTCTCCATAGGTCCCCATAGGTCCCCATAGGCCCCCATAGGCACCCATAGGTCCCCACAGGCCCCCATAGGTGCCCATAGGTCCCCATAGGCCCGCATAGGCCCCCATAGGTCCGCATAGGTGCCCATAGGTGCCCATAGGTCCCCATAGGTCCCCATAGGTCCCCATAGGCCCCCATAGGCCCCCATAGCTCCCCATAGGTCCCCATACGTCCCCATAGGTCCCCAAAGGTGCCCATAGGTCCCCAAAGGTCCCCATAGGTCCCCATAGGTCCCCAAAGGTGCCCATAGGTCCCCAAAGGTCCCCATAGGCCGCCGTAGGTCCCCAAAGGTCCCCAGAGGCCGCCGTAGGTCCCCATAGGTCCCCACAGGCCCCCATAGACCCCATAGGTCCCCATAGGTCCCCATAGGCCCCCATACGTGCCCATAGGTCCCCATAGGTGCGCATAGGCCCCCATAGGCCCCCATAGGTGCCCATAGGTCCTCAAAGGTCCCCATAAGTCCCCAAAGGTCCCCATAGGTCCCCGTAGGTCCCCATAGGTCCCCATAGGTCCCCAAAGGTGCACATACGTCCCCAAAGGTCCCCATAGGTCCCCATAGGTCCCCATAGTTCCCCATAGGCCCCCATAGGCCTCCATAGGTGCCCGAAGGTCCCCATGGGTCCCCAAAGGTGCCCATAGGTCCCCAAGGGTGCCCATGGGGCCCCTTAGGACCCCATAGGCCCCCATACATGCCCATGGGTCCCCATAGGTGCCCATAGGTCCCCATAGGCCCCCATAGGCCCCCATAGGCCCCCTTAGGTGACCGTAGGTCCCCATAGGCCCCCATAGGTCCCCAAAGGTGCCCATAGGTCCCCAAGGGTGCCCATACGTCCCCATAGGCCCCCATAGGTCCCCATAGGTCCCCATAGGTCCCCACAGGCCCCCATAGGTGCCCATACGTGCCCATAGGTGCCCATAGGTCCCCATAATTCCCCATAGGTCCCCATAGGCCCCCATAGGCCCCAATAGGCCCCATAGGTCCCCATAGGTCCCCATAGGTCCCCATAGGTCCCCATAGGTCCCCTCGGTCCCCATAGGCGCCCATAAGCCTCCATAGGTGCCCATAGGTCCCCATAGGTCCCCAAAGGTGCCCATAAGTCCACAAAGGTCCCCATAGGTGCCCAAAGGTCCCCATAGGTCCCCAAGGGTGCCCATACGTCCCCAAAGGTGCCCATGGGGCCCCTTAGGTCCCCATAAGCCCCCATACGTGCCCATAGGTCCCCATAGGTCCCCATAGGTCCCCATCGGTCCCCATAGGCCCCCATAAGCCTCCATAGGTGCCCATAGGTTCCCATAGGTCCCCAAAGGTGCCCATAAGTCCCCAAAAGTCCCCATAGATCCCCATAGGTCCCCATAGGCCCCCATAGGTCCCCATAGGTCCCCATAGGTCCCCATAGGTCCCCATAGGCCCCCATAGGTCCCCATAGGTCCCCATCGGTCCCCATAGGGCCCCATAAGCCTCCATAGGTCCCCATAGGTCCCCATAGGTCCCCATAGGCCCCCATAGGCCCCCATAGGTCCCCATAGGTCCTCATAGGTCCCCATAGGCCCCCATAGGTGCCCATAGGTGCCCATAGGTCCCCATAGGCCCCCATAGGCCTCCATAGGTGCCCATAGGTCCCCATAGGTCCCCAAAGGTGCCCATAAGTCCCCAAAGCCGCCCATAGGTACCCATAGATCCCCAAAAGTGCCCAAAGGTCCCCATAGGTGCCGATGGGTCCCCATAGGCCCCCATAGGCCCCCATAGGCCCCCATAGGTGCCCATAGGTGCCCATAGGTCCCCATAGGTCCCCAAAGGTGCCCATAAGTCCCCAAAGCCGCCCATAGGTGCCCATAGGTCCCCATAGGTCCCCAAAGGTGCCCATACGTCCCCAGGGGTCCTCAAAGGTGCCCAGAGGTTCCCAAAGGTCCCCAAAGGTCCCCATAGGCCCCCATAGGCCTCCATAGGTGCCCATAAGTCCCCATAGGTCCCCATAGGTCCCCACACGTTCCCATGAGCCACCATAGGCCCCCATAGGTCCCCAAAGGTGCCCATAGGTCCCCAAAGGTCCCCATAAGTCCCCACAGGTCCCCATAGGCCACCATAGGCCCCTATAGGTCCCCAAAGGTGCCCATACGTCCCCAAGGGCCCCCACAGGTCCCCACAGGTCTCCATAGGTCCCCATAGGCCCCCATAGGTCCCCATAGGTCCCCATAGGTCCCCATAGGTCCAGGAAGGTCCCCATAGGCCCCCATAGGCCCCCATAGGCCCCCATACGTCCCCATAGGTCCCCATAGGCCCCCATAGATCCCCAAAAGTTGCCCATAGGTACCCATAGGTGCCCATGGGTCCCCATAGGCCCCCATGGGCCCCCATAGGCCCCCATAGGTCCCCATAGGTCCCCATAGGTCCCCATAGGACCCCATAGGCCCCCATAGGCCTCCATAGGTGCCCATAGGTCCCCAAGGGTCCTCAAACGTGCCCATAGGTCCCCAAAGGTCCCCAAAGGTCCCCATAAGCCCCCATAGGCCTCCATAGGTGCCCATAGGTCCCCATAGGTCCCCAAAGGTGCCCATAAGTCCCAAAAGGTGCCCATAGGTCCCCATAGGTCCCCATAGGTCCCCACAGGTCCCCATAGGTCCCCATAGGTCCCCATAGGTCCCCAAAGGTGCCCATACGTCCCCAAAGGTCGCCAAAGGTCCCCATAGGCCCCCATAGGTCCCCATAGGTCCCCATAGGTCCCCATAGGCCCCCATAGGCCCCCATAGGTCCCCATAGGTCCCCATAGTTCCCCATTGGCCCCGATAGGTTCCCATAGGCCCCCATAGGCCCCCATAGGTCCACGTAGGTCCCCATAGGTCCCCATAGGCCCCCATAGGCCTCCATAGGTGCCCATAGGTCCCCATAGGCCCCCAAAGGCCCCCATAGGTCCACGTAGGTCCCCATAGGTCCCCACAGGTCCCCATAGGCAGCAATGGGCCCCCATATGTCCACGTAGGTCCCCATAGGTCCCCATAGGCCCCCATAGGCCTCCATAGGTGCCCATAGGTCTCCATAGGCCCCCATAGGCCCCCATAGGTCCCCATAGGTCCCCACAGGTCCCCATAGGCCACCATAGGTCGCCATAGGCCCCATGGGTGCCCATAGGTCCCCATAAGTCCCCAAAGGTGCCCATAAGTCCCCAAAGGTCCCCATAGGTCCCCATAGGTCCCTATAGGTCCCCAAAGGTGCCCATACGTCCCCAAAGGTGCCCATGGGGCCCCTTAGGTCCCCATAGGCCCCCATACGTGCCCATCGGTCCCCATAGGTGCCCATAGGCCCCCATAGGCCCCCATAGGCCCCCATAGGTCCCCACAGGTCTCCATAGGTCCCCATAGGCCCCCATAAGCCTCCATAGGTCCCCATAGGTCCCCATAAGTCCCCAAAGGTGCCCATAAGTCCCCAAAGGTCCCCATAGGTGCCCAAAGGTCCCCATAGGTGCCCATAAGTCCCCAAAGGTCCCCATAGGTGCCCAAAGTTCCCCATAGGCCCCCATAGGTCCCTATAGGTCACCAAAGGTGCCCATACGTCCCCATAGGCCCCCATGGGTCCCCATAGGCCCCATAGGCCCCCATAGGTCCCCATAGGTCCCCATAGGTCCCCATAGGCCCCCATAGGTGCCCATAGGTGCCCATAGGTGCCCATAGGTCACCTTAGGTCCCCATAGGTCCCCATAGGCCCCCATAGGCCCCCATAGGTCCCCATAGGTCCCCATAGGTGCCCATAGGTCCCAATGGGTCCCCATCGGTCCCCATAGGCCCCCATAAGCCTCCATAGGTACCCATAGGTGCCCATAGGTGCCCATAGGTGCCCAAAGGTCCCCATAGGTCCCCATAGGTCCCCAAAGGTGCCCATACGTCCCCAAAGGTGCCCATGGGGCCCCTTAGGTCCCCATAGGTCCCCATAGGCCCCCATAGGCCCCCAAAGGTGCCCGTAGGTCCCCATAGGTGCCCATAGGTCTCCATAGGCCCCCATAGGTCCCCACAGGTCTCCATAGGTCCCCATAGACCCCCATAGGCCCCCATAGGTGCCCAGAGGTCCCCATAGGTGCCCAAAGGTCCCCATAGGTCCCCATAGGCCCCCATAGGCCCCCATAGGTGCCCGAAAGTCCCCAGAGGTCCCCATAGGTCCCCAAAGGTGCCCATAGGTCCCCATAGGTCCCCAAAGGTGCCCATAAGTCCCCAAAGGTCCCCATAGGTGCCCAAAGGTCCCCATAGGTCCCCATAGGTCGCCATAGGTCCCCAAAGGTGCCCATACGTCCCCAAAGGTAACCATGGGGCCCCTTAGGTCCCCATAGGCCCCCATATGTGCCCATGGGTCCCCATAGGTCCCCATAGGTCCCGATAGGCCCCCACATGCCCCCAAAGGTGCCCATAGGTCCCCATAGCTGCCCATAGGTCTCCATAGGTGCCAATAGGTGCCCAAAGGTCGCCATAGGCACCCATAGGCCCCCATAGGTCCCCATAGGTGCCCAAAGGTCCCCATAGGTCCGCATAGGCCCCCATAGGTGCCCAGAGGTCCCCATAGGCCCCTATAGGTCCCCATAGGTCTCCATGGGCCTCCATAGGTCCCCATAGGTACCCATAGGTCCCCATAGGCCCCCTTAGGTCCCCATAGGTCCCCATAGGCCCCCATAGGCCCCCGTAGGCCCCCATAGGCCCCCATAGGTCCCCATAGGACCCCATACGCCCCCATAGGTCCCCATAGGCCCCTAAAGGTGCCCATAGGTCCCCATAGGTGCCCATAGGCCCCCATAGGCCCCCATAGGTGCCCGGAGGTCCCCATAGGCCCCCATAGGTGCCCAAAGATCCCCATAGGTCCCCAAAGGCCCCATAGGTCCCCATAGGTCCCCATAGGCCCCCATAGGTGCCCAAAGGTCCCCATAGGTCCGCATAGGCCCCCATAGGTGCCCAGAGGTCCCCATGGGTCCCCATAGGTCCCCATAGGTGCCCAGAGGTCCCCATAGGCCCCCATAGGTGCCCATAGGTCCCCATAGGTCCCCATAGGCCCCCGTAGGTGCCCAAAGATCCCCATAGGTCCCCAAAGGCCCCATAGGTCCCCATAGGTCCCCATAGGCCCCCATAGGTGCCCAAAGGTCCCCATAGGTCCGCATAGGCCCCCATAGGTGCCCAGAGGTCCCCATGGGTCCCCATAGGTCCCCATAGGTGCCCAGAGGTCCCCATAGGCCCCCATAGGCCCCCATAGGTCCCCATAGGTCCCCAAAGGCACCCATAGGCCCCCATAGGTCCCCATAGATCCCCATAGGTCCCCATAGGTCCCCATATGCCCCTATAGGTCCCCATAGGCCCCCATAGGCCGCCATAGGCTCCCATAGCTCCCCATAGGTCCCCATAGGCCTCCACAAGTGCCCATAGGTCCCCACAGGCCCCCATAGGTGCCCATAGGTCCCCGTAGGTCCCCGCAGGCACCCATGGGCCCCCATAGGTCCCCATAGGTCCCCATAGGTCCCCATAGGCCCCTATAGGTCCCCATAGGCCCCCATAGGCCCCCATAGGTCCCCATAGGCCCCCATAGGCCCCCATAGCTCCCCAAAGGTCCCCATAGGTCCCCATAGGTCCCCAAGGGCCCCCATAGGCCCCCATAGGCCCCCATAGGCCTCCATAGGTCCCCATAGGTACCCATAGGTCCCCATAGGCCCCCATAGGTCCCCATAGGTCCCCATAGGTCCCCATAGGCCCCCATAGGTCCCCATAGGTCCCCATAGGTCCCCGTAGGCCCCCATAGGTCCCCATAGGCCCCCACAAGTGCCCATAGGTCTCCATAGGTCCCCATACGCCCCCATAGGTCCCCATAGGCCCCTAAAGGTGCCCATAGGTCCCCATAGGTCCCCATTGGCCCCCATAGGCCCCCATAGGTGCCCGGAGGTCCCCATAGGCCCCCATAGGTGCCCATAGGTCCCCATAGGTCCCCATAGGCACCCATTGGCCCCCACAGGTCCCCATAGGTCCCCATAGGTCCCCATAGGCCCCTATAGGTCCCCATAGGCCCCCATAGGCCCCCATAGGTCCCCATAGGTCCCCATAGGCCCCCATAGGCCCCCATAGCTCCCCATAGGTCCCCATAGGCCCCCACAAGTGCCCATAGGTCCCCATAGGCCCCCATAGGTGCCCATAGGTCCCCGTAGGTCCCCATAGGCACCCGTAGGCCCCCATAGGTACCCATAGGTCCCCATGGGTCCCCATAGGTCCCCATAGGCCCTTATAGGTCCCCATAGCCCCCCATAGGCACCCATAGGTCCCCATAGGTCCCCAAAGGCCCCCATAGGCCCCCATAGGTCCCCATAGGTCCCCATAGGTCCCCATAGGTCCCCATGGGCCCCCATAGGCCCCCATAGGTCCCCATAGGTCCCCATAGGTACCCATACGCGCCCATAGGTCCCCATGGGCCCCTATGGGTCCCCATAGGTCCCCATAGGCCCCCATAGGTCCCTATAGGTCCCCATAGGTCCCCATAGGGCCCCAAAGGTGCCTATAGGTCCCCATAGGTCCCCATAGGCCCCCAAAGGCCCCCATAGGCCCCCATAGGTCCCCATAGGCCCCCATAGGCCCCCATAGGTCCCCATAGGTCCCCATAGGTCCCCATAGGCTCCCATAGGTGCCCATAGGCGCCCGTAGGTCCCCGTAGGTGCCCATAGGCCCCCATAGGTGCCCATAGGTGCCCATAGGTGCCCATAGGCCCCCATAGGTCCCCATAGGTCCCCATAGGTCCCCATAGGTCCCCATAGGCTCCCATAGGTGCCCATAGGCGCCCGTAGGTCCCCGTAGGTCCCCATAGGCCCCCATAGGTGCCCATAGGTGCCCATAGGTGCCCATAGGCCCCCATAGGTCCCCATAGGTCCCCAAAGGTGCCCAACAGCGAAGGTTCCCCAGAGCGAAGAGGCCGCCTGGGTTTTGCCGTGGGAGGCAGCTCACCTCCCAAAACACGAAACACCGCGAACCCCCCCCCCCCAACAGCAGTCAAGAACCTCCGGGGGCGAGAGTTGGGATTCTCCCCCATGCGCCCTGGGCCATGAATTAACATGGGCCCCCAGTTAAATCAGCCTCCAGTGACCTGTGGTCACCTACAGCAGAGCCCCCCCCCATCAGGATGCCTAGTGGGCACCAGATGCTCCCCCCCAGAGGGTGCGGCCGAAAGCCTGTGGTGAGGCCCGCCAGCCCAGGCCCCAACAGCCTCATGGTGAGGGACCCAGCCCCAGGGGGTGGCGCCAAGAGCCTGTGGTGAGGCGCCCCCCCCCCCCCCAGCACCCCTGCGCAGCCCCGGTCTGCGCCCCTGCGCAGCCCCAGTCTGCGCCCCTGCGCAGCCCCAGTCTGCGCCCGTGCGCAGCTCCAGTCTGCGCCCCTGCGCAGCCCCAGTCTGCGCCCCTGCGCAGCCCCAGTCTTCGCCCATGCGCAGCCCCATGCTGCGCCCCTACGCAGACTGCGCAGCCCCAGTCGCAGCCCCAGTCTGCGCCCGTGCGCAGCCCCAATCTGCGCCCCTGCGTAGCCCCAGTCTGCGCCCCTGCACAGCCCCGGTCTGCGCTCATGCGCAGCCCCAGTCTGCGCCCCTGCGCAGCCCCAGTCTGCGCCCATGCGCAGCCCCAGTCTGCGCTCATGCGCAGCCCCAGTCTGCGCTCCTGCGCAGCCCCAGTCTGCGCCCCTGCGCAGCCCCGGTCTGCGCCCCTGCGCAGCCCCAGTCTGCGCCCCTGCACAGCCCGAGTCTGCGCCCCGGCGTAGCCCCAGTCTGCGCCCCTGCACAGCCCCAGTCTGCGCCACCGCGCAGACTGCGCCCGTGCGCAGGCCCAGTCTGCGCCCCTTCGCAGCCCCAGTCTGCGCCCCTGTGCAGCCCCAGTCTGCGCTCATGCGCAGCCCCAGTCTGCGCCCCTGCGCAGCCCCAGTCTGCGCCCATGCGCAGCCCCAGTCTGCGCTCATGCGCAGCCCCAATCTGCGCTCCTGCGCAGCCCCAGTCAGTGCCCCTGCGCAGCCCCGGTCTGCGCCCCTGCGCAGCCCCGGTCTGCGCCCCTGCGCAGCACCAGTCTGCGCTCCTGCGCAGCCCCAGTCTGCGCCCCTGCGCAGCCCCAGTCTGCGCCCCTGCGCTGCCCCATGCTAGTCGGCGCTCATGCGCAGCCCCAGTCGCAGCCCCTGTCTGCGCTCCTGCGCAGCCCAGCCTGCGCCCCTGCGCAGCTCCAGTCTGCGCCCCTGCGCAGCGCCGATCTGCGCCCCTGCAAAGCCCCAGTCTGCACCACTGCGCAGACTGCGCCCGTGCGCAGCCCCACTCTGTGCTCATGCGCAGCCCCAGTCTGCGCCCCTGCGCAGCCCCAGTCTGCGCTCATGCGCAGCCCCAGTCTGCGCTCCTGCGCAGCCCCAGTCAGCGCCCCTGCGCAGCCCCAGTCTGCGCCCATGCGCAGCCCCAGTCTGCGCCCCTGCGCAGCCCCGGTCTGCGTCCCTGCGCAGCCCCAGTGTGCGCCCCTGCGCAGCCCCAGTCTGCGCCCATGCGCAGCCCCAGTCTGCGCTCATGCGCAGCCCCAATCTGCGGTCCTGCGCAGCCCCAGTCTGCGCCCCTGCGCAGCCCCGGTCAGCGCCCCTGCGCAGCCCCAGTCTGCGCCCATGCGCAGCCCCAGTCTGCGCCCCTGCGCAGCCCCGGTCTGCGTCCCTGCGCAGCCCCAGTCTGCGCCCCTGCGCAGCCCCAGTCTGCGCCCATGCGCAGCCCCAGTCTGCGCTCATGCGCAGCCCCAATCTGCGCTCCTGCGCAGCCCCAGTCTGCGCCCCTGCGCAGCCCCAGTCTGCGCCCCTGCGCAGCCCCAGTCTGCGCCCCTGCGCAGCCCCAGTCTGCGCCCATGCGCAGCCCCATGCTGCGCCCCTGCGCAGCCCCAGTCTGCGCCCCTGCGCGCCCCAGTCTGCGCCCCTGCGCAGCCCCAGTCTGCGCTCATGCGCAGCCCCAGTTGCAGCCCCAGTCTGCGCCCCTGGGCAGCCCCAGTCTGCGCCCCTGCGCAGCCCCAGTCTGCGCCCCTGCGCAGCCCCAGTCTGCGCCCACCAGATGCTCCCCCCCAGAGGGTGCGGCCAAAAGCCTGTGGTGAGGCCCGCCAGCCCAGGCCCCAACAGCCTCATGGTGAGGGACCCAGCCCCAGGGGGTGGCGCCAAGAGCCTGTGGTGAGGCGCCCCCCCCCCCCCCCCCAGCACCCCTGCGCAGCCCCGGTCTGCGCCCCTGCGCAGCCCCAGTCTGCGCCCCTGCGCAGCCCCAGTCTGCGCCCGTGCGCAGCTCCAGTCTGCGCCCCTGCGCAGCCCCAGTCTGTGCCCCTGCGCAGCGCCAGTCTTCGCCCATGCGCAGCCCCATGCTGCGCCCCTACGCAGACTGTGCAGCCCCAGTCGCAGCCCCAGTCTGCGCCCGTGCGCAGCCCCAATCTGCGCCCCTGCGTAGCCCCAGTCTGCGCCCCTGCACAGCCCCACTCTGCGCTCATGCGCAGCCCCAGTCTGCGCCCCTGCGCAGCCCCAGTCTGCGCCCATGCGCAGCCCCAGTCTGCGCTCATGCGCAGCCCCAGTCTGCGCTCCTGCGCAGCCCCAGTCTGCGCCCCTGCGCAGCCCCGGTCTGCGCCCCTGCGCAGCCCCAGTCTGCGCCCCTGCACAGCCCGAGTCTGCGCCCCGGCGTAGCCCCAGTCTGCGCCCCTGCACAGCCCCAGTCTGCGCCACCGCGCAGACTGCGCCCGTGCGCAGGCCCAGTCTGCGCCCCTTCGCAGCCCCAGTCTGCGCCCCTGTGCAGCCCCAGTCTGCGCTCATGCGCAGCCCCAGTCTGCGCCCCTGCGCAGCCCCAGTCTGCGCCCATGCGCAGCCCCAGTCTGCGCTCATGCGCAGCCCCAATCTGCGCTCCTGCGCAGCCCCAGTCAGTGCCCCTGCGCAGCCCCGGTCTGCGCCCCTGCGCAGCACCAGTCTGCGCACCTGCGCAGCCCCAGTCTGCGCTCCTGCGCAGCCCCAGTCTGCGCCCCTGCGCAGCCCCAGTCTGCGCCCCTGCGCAGCCCCAGTCTGCGCCCCTGCGCAGCCCCAGTCTGCGCCCCTGCGCTGCCCCATGCTGCGCCCCTGCGCTGCCCCATGCTGCGCTCGTGCGCAGCCCCAGTCTGCGCCCATGCGCAGCCCCAGTCTGCGCCCATGCGCAGCCCCAGTCTGCGCCCCTGCGCGCCCCAGTCTGCGCCCCTGCGCAGCCCCAGTGTGCGCTCATGCGCAGCCCCAGTTGCAGCCCCAGTCTGCGCCCCTGGGCAGCCCCAATCTGCGCCCCTGCGCAGCCCCAGTCTGCGCCCCTGCGCAGCCCCAGTCTGCGCCCAAGCGCAGCCCCAGTCTGCGCCCCTGCACAGCCCCAGTCTGCGCCCCAGCGCAGCCCCAGTCTGCGCTCATGCGCAGCCCCAGTCTGCGCCCCTGCGCAGCCCCAGTCTGCGCCCCTGCGCAGCCCCGGTCTGCGCCCATGCGCAGCCCCAGTCTGCGCACCTGCGCAGCCCCCGTCTGCGCCCCTGCGCAGCCCCAGTCTGCGCCCCTGCGCAGCCCCAGTCTGCGCCCCTGTGCGCCCCAGTCTGCGCCCCTGCGCAGTCCCAGTCTGCGCTCATGCGCAGCCCCAGTCGCAGCCCCAGTCTGCGCCCCTGGGCAGCCCCAGTCTGCGCCCCTGCGCAGCCCCAGTCGGCGCCCCTGCGCAGCCCCAGTCTGCGCCCAGGCGCAGCCCCAGTCTGCGCCCCTGCACAGCCCCATGCTGCGCCCCTGCTCAGCCCCAGTCTGCGCTCCTGCACAGCCCCAGTCTGCGCCCCAGCGCAGCCCCAGTCTGCGCTCATGCGCAGCCCCAGTCTGCGCCCCTGCGGAGCCCCAGTCTGCGCCCCTGCGCAGCCCCGGTCTGCGCCCATGCGCAGCCCCAGTCTGCGCACCTGCGCAGCCCCAGTCTGCGCCCGTGCGCAGCCCCAGTCTGCGCCCCTGCGCAGCCCCCGTCTGCGCCCCTGCGCAGCCCCAGTCTGCGCCCCTGCGCAGCCCCGGTCTGCGCCCCTGCGCAGCCCCGGTCTGCGCCCCGGCGCAGCCCCAGTCTGCGCCCCTGCGCAGCCCCAGTCTGCGCCCCTGCGCAGCCCCAGTCTGCGCACCTGCGCAGCCCCAGTCTGCGCCCCTGCGCAGCCCCAGTCTGCGCCCCTGCGCAGCCCCAGTCTGCGCTCCTGCGCAGCCCCAGTCTGCGCCCATGCGCAGCCCCAGTCTTCGCTCATGCGCAGCCCCAGTTGCAGCCCCAGTCTGCGCTCATGCGCTGCCCCAGTCGCAGCCCCAGTATGCGCCCCTGCGCAGCCCCAGTCTGCGCCCCTGCGCAGCCCCAGTCTGCGCCCCTGCGCAGCCACAGTCTGCGCCCCTGCGCAGACTGCGCCCGTGCGCAGCCCCAGTCTGCACCCCTGCGCAGCCCCAGTCTGCGCCCCTGCGCAGCCCCAGTCGGCGCTCATGCGCAGCCCCAGTCGCAGCCCCAGTCTGCGCCCCTGCGCAGCCCCAGCCAGCGCCCCTGCGCAGCTCCAGTCTGCGCCCCTGCGCAGCGCCGATCTGCGCCCCTGCAAAGCCCCAGTCTGCACCACTGCGCAGACTGCGCCCGTGCGCAGCCCCACTCTGTGCTCATGCGCAGCCCCAGTCTGCGCCCCTGCGCAGCCCCAGTCTGCGCTCATGCACAGCCCCAGTCTGCGCTCCTGCGCAGCCCCAGTCAGCGCCCCTGCGCAGCCCCAGTCTGCGCCCATGCGCAGCCCCAGTCTGCGCCCCTGCGCAGCCCCAGTCTGCGCCCCTGCGCAGCCCCAGTCTGCGCCCCTGCGCAGCCCCAGTCTGCGCCCCTGCGCAGCCCCGGTCTGCGTCCCTGCGCAGCCCCAGTCTGCGCCCCTGCGCAGCCCCAGTCTGCGCCCATGCGCAGCCCCAGTCTGCGCTCATGCGCAGCCCCAATCTGCGCTCCTGCGCAGCCCCAGTCAGCGCCCCTGCGCAGCCCCGGTCTGCGCCCCTGCGCAGCCCCAGTCTGCGCCCCTGCGCAGCACCAGTCTGCGCCCCTGCGCAGCCCCAGTCTGCGCCCCTGCGCAGCCCCAGTCTGCGCCCCTGCGCAGCCCCAGTCTGCGCCCCTGCGCAGCCCCAGTCTGCGCCCCTGCGCTGCCCCATGCTGCGCCCCTGCGCTGCCCCATGCTGCGCTCGTGCGCAGCCCCAGTCTGCGCCCATGCGCAGCCCCAGTCTGCGCCCATGCGCAGCCCCAGTCTGCGCCCCTGCGTGCCCCAGTCTGCGCCCCTGCGCAGCCCCAGTCTGCGCTCATGCGCAGCCCCAGTTGCAGCCCCAGTCTGCGCCCCTGGGCAGCCCCAGTCTGCGCCCCTGCGCAGCCCCAGTCTGCGCCCCTGCGCAGCCCCAGTCTGCGCCCAAGCGCAGCCCCAGTCTGCGCCCCTGCACAGCCCCATGCTGCGCCCCTGCTCAGCCCCAGTCTGCGCTCATGCGCAGCCCCAGTCTGCGCACATGCGCAGGCCCAGTCTGCGCACATGCGCAGCCCCAGTCTACGCTCCTGCACAGCCCCAGTCTGCGCCCCAGCGCAGCCCCAGTCTGCGCTCATGCGCAGCCCCAGTCTGCGCCCCTGCGCAGCCCTGGTCTGCGCCCATGCGCAGCCCCAGTCTGCGCACCTGCGCAGCCCCAGTCTGCGCCCCTGCGCAGCCCCAGTCTGCGCCCCTGCGCAGCCCCCGTCTGCGCCCCTGCGCAGCCCCAGTCTGCGTCCCTGCGCAGCCCCAGTCTGCGCCCCTGCGCGCCCCAGTCTGCGCCCCTGCGCAGCCCCAGTCTGCGCTCATGCGCAGCCCCAGTCGCAGCCCCAGTCTGCGCCCCTGGGCAGCCCCAGTCTGCGCCCCTGCGCAGCCCCAGTCGGCGCCCCTGCGCAGCCCCAGTCTGCGCCCCTGCACAGCCCCATGCTGCGCCCCTGCTCAGCCCCAGTCTGCGCTCCTGCACAGCTCCAGTCTGCGCCCCAGCGCAGCCCCAGTCTGCGCTCATGCGCAGCCCCAGTCTGCGCCCCTGCGCAGCCCCAGTCTGCGCCCCTGCGCAGCCCCGGTCTGCGCCCATGCGCAGCCCCAGTCTGCGCACCTGCGCAGCCCCAGTCTGCGCCCGTGCGCAGCCCCAGTCTGCGCCCCTGCGCAGCCCCCGTCTGCGCCCCTGCGCAGCCCCAGTCTGCGCCCCTGCGCAGCCCCGGTCTGCGCCCCGGCGCAGCCCCAGTCTGCGCCCCTGCGCAGCCCGAGTCTGCGCCCCTGCGCAGCCGCAGTCTGCGCCCCTGCGCAGCCCCAGTCTGCGCCCCTGCGCAGCCCCAGTCTGCGCCCCTGCGCAGCCCCAGTCTGCGCCCCTGCTCAGCCCCAGTCTGCTCTCCTGCGCAGCCCCAGTCTGCGCTCCTGCGCAGCCCCAGTCTGCGCCCATGCGCAGCCCCAGTCTTCGCTCATGCGCAGCCCCAGTTGC
Source organism: Eutreptiella sp. 'Long Island Sound 2002' (assembly GCA_964036045.1). NCBI lineage: Eukaryota > Euglenozoa > Euglenophyceae > Eutreptiales > Eutreptiaceae > Eutreptiella > Eutreptiella sp. 'Long Island Sound 2002'. The sequence continues at coordinate 111,362,157 of OZ038381.1, forward strand.
AGCCCCAGTCTGCGCTCATGCGCTGCCCCAGTCTGCGCTCATGCGCAGCCCCAGTCGCAGCCCCAGTATGCGCCCCTGCGCAGCCCTAGTCTGCGCCCCTGCGCAGCCCCAGTCTGCGCCCCTGCACAGCCCCAGTCTGCGCCCCTGCGCAGACTGCGCCCGTGCGCAGCCCCAGTCTGCACCCCTGCGCAGCCCCAGTCTGCGCCCCTGCGCAGCCCCAGTCGGCGCTCATGCGCAGCCCCAGTCGCAGCCCCAGTCTGCGCCCCTGCGCAGCCCCAGTCTGCGCTCCTGCGCAGCCCCAGCCTGCGCCCCTGCGCAGCCCCAGTCTGCGCCCCTGCGCAGCCCCGATCTGCGCCCCTGCAAAGCCCCAGTCTGCGCCACTGCGCAGACTGCGCCCGTGCGCAGCCCCACTCTGTGCTCATGCGCAGCCCCACTCTGTGCTCATGCGCAGCCCCAGTCTGCGCCCCTGCGCAGCCCCAGTCTGCGCCCATGCTCAGCCCCAGTCTGCGCTCATGCGCAGCCCCAGTCTGCGCTCCTGCGCAGCCCCAGTCTGCGCCCCTGCGCAGCCCCAGTCTGCGCCCATGCGCAGCCCCAGTCTGCACTCATGCGCAGCCCCAGTCTGCGCCCCTGCGCAGCCCCAGTCTGCGCCCCTGCGCAGCCCCAGTCTGCGCCCCTGCGCAGCCCCGGTCTGCGTCCCTGCGCAGCCCCGGTCTGCGCCCCTGCGCAGCCCCAGTCTGCGCCCCTGCGCAGCCCCAGTCTGCGCCCCTGCGCAGCCCCAGTCTGCGCCCCTGCGCAGCCCCAGTCTGCGCCCCTGCGCTGCCCCATGCTGCGCCCCTGCGCAGCGCCATGCTGTGCTCGTGCGCAGCCCCAGTCTGCGTCCCTGCGCAGCCCCAGTCTGCGCCCCTGCGCAGCCCCAGTCTGCGCTCATGCGCAGCCACAGTCGCAGCCCCAGTCTGCGCCCCTGCGCAGCCCCAGTCTGCGCCCCTGCGCAGCCCCAGTCTGCGCCCAAGCGCAGCCCCAGTCTGCGCCCCTGCACAGCCCCATGCTGCGCCCCTGCTCGGCCCCGGTCTGCGCTCATGCGCAGCCCCAGTCTGCGCCCCTGCGGAGCCCCAGTCTGCGCCCCTGCGCAGCCCCAGTCTGCGACCCTGCACAGCCCCAGTCTGCGCCCCTGCGCAGCCCCGGTCTGCGCACGTGCGCAGCCCCAGTCTGCGCCCCTGCGCAGCCCCAGTCTGCGCCCCTGCGCAGCCCCAGTCTGCGCCCCTGCGCAGCCCCAGTCTGCGCCCCTGCGCAGCCCCGGTCTGCGCCCCGGCGCAGCCCCAGTCTGCGCCCCTGCGCAGCCCCAGTCTGCGCCCATGCGCAGCCCCAGTCTGCGCCCATGCGCAGCCCCAGTTGCAGCCCCAGTCTGCGCTCATGCGCAGCCCTAGTCTGCGCTCTTGCGCAGCCCCAGTCGCAGCCCCAGTATGCGCCCCTGCGCAGCCCCAGTCTGCGCCCCTGAGCAGCCCCAGTCTGTGCCCCTGCGCAGCCCCAGTCTGCGCCCCTGCGCAGATTGCGCCCGTGCGCAGCCCCAGTCTGCACCCCTGCGCAGCCCCAGCCTGCGCCCCTGCGCAGCCCCAGTCTGCGCCCCTGCGCAGCCCCGATCTGCGCCCCTGCACAGCCCCGGTCTGCGCCACTGCGCAGACTGCGCCCGTGCGCAGCCCCACTCTGCGCTCATGCGCAGCCCCACTCTGCGCCCCTGCGCAGCCCCAGTCTGCGGCCCTGCGCAGCTCCAGTCTGCGCCCCTGCGCAGATTGCGCCCGTGCGCAGCCCCAGTCTGCACCCCTGCGCAGCCCCAGCCTGCGCCCCTGCGCAGCCCCAGTCTGCGCCCCTGCGCAGCCCCGATCTGCGCCCCTGCACAGCCCCGGTCGGCGCCACTGCGCAGACTGCGCCCGTGCGCAGCCCCACTCTGTGCTCATGCGCAGCCCCAGTCTGCGCTCCTGCGCAGCCCCAGTCTGCGCCCCTGCGCAGCCCCAGTCTGCGCCCATGCACAGCCCCAGTCTGCGCTCATGCGCAGCCCCAGTCTGCGCCCCAGCGCAGCCCCAGTCTGCGCCCCTGCGCAGCCCCAGTCTGCGCGCCTGCGCAGCCCCGGTCTGCGCGCCTGCGCAGCCCCAGTCTGCGCCCCTGCACAGCCCCAGTCTGCGCCACTGCACAGACTGCGCCCGTGCGCAGCCCCAGTCTGTGCTCCTGCGCAGCCCCAGTCTGCGCCCCTGCGCAGCCCCAGTCTGCGCTCATGCGCAGCCCCAGTCTGCGCTCCTGCGCAGCCCCAGTCTGCGCCCATGCGCCGCCCAACTCTGCGCTCCTGCGCAGCCCCAGTCTGCGCCCCTGCGCAGCCCCATGCTGCGCTCGTGCGCAGCCCCAGTCTGCGCCCCTGCGCAGCCCCAGTTTGCGCACATGCGCAGCCCCGGTCTGCGCACATGCGCAGCCCCAGTCTGCACCCCTGCGCGCCCCAGTCTGCGCCCCTCCGCAGCCCCACTCTGCGCTCATGCGCAGCCCCAGTCGCAGCCCCAGTCTGCCCTCCTGCGCAGCCCCAGCCTGCGCCCCTGCGCAGCCCCACTCTGCGCCCCTGGGCTCACTGTCGGGCGCGCCACTGGCGCGCCTTTGGACTTACGCGCCCCACCACCAGCGCCCCTACCCCCGACAGACGCGGTACCCCCATCCCCCCCAGCGCCATGAAACCCGGCAAGTGTCGGCCCCCGGTGGCTCGGGGTGCTGCCACGGGCCGCCCGCTTCGACCCCTTTGGGCGGGACCGAGTAAACCGTCCTGTGGCGGTTGGGAGCCCCTCATTTTCTGGGTCCCCCTCCGGCTGTGCTGGAGCCTCGGGCGGGTCATCCAGAACCAGAACCAGAACCCAAAGGTGCCCATAAGTCCCCCAACCCCATAGGTGCCCAAAGGTCCCCATAGGTCCCCATAGGTCCCCATAGGTCCCCATAGGTCCCCAAAGGTGCCCATACGTCCCCAAAGGTGCCCAGGGGGCCCCTTAGGTCCCCATAGGCCCCCATACGTGCCCATAGGTCCCCATAGGTCCCCATAGGTCCCCATAGGCCCCCATAGGCCCCCGTAGGTCCCGATAGGCCCCCATAGGCCCCCATAGGTCCCCATAGGTCCCCATAGGCTCCCATAGGTGCCCATAGGCGCCCATAGGTCCCCGTAGGTCCCCATAGGCCCCCATAGGTGCCCATAGGTCCCCATAGGTGCCCAAAGGTCCCCAAAGGTCCCCATAGGCCCCCATAGGTGCCCATAGGCCCCCACAGGTCCCCATAGGTCCCCATAGGCCCCCACAAGTGCCCATAGGTCCCCACAGGCCCCCATAGGTGCCCATAGGTCCCCATAGGTCCCCATAGGCACCCAAAGGCCCCCATAGGTCCCCATAGGCCCCGATAGGTCCCCATAGGCCCCCATAGGCCCCCATAGGCCCCCATAGGCCCCCATAGGCCCCCATAGCTCCCCATAGCTCCCCATAGGTCCCCATAGGTTCCCATAGGCCCCCATAGGCCCCCATAGGTCCCCAAAGGTCCCCAGAGGTCCCCATAGGTCCCCATAGACCCCCATAGGTGCCCAAAGGTCCCCATAGGCCCCCATAGGTACCCAGAGGTCCCCAGAGCTCCCCATAGGTGCCGAAAGGTGCCCACAGGTCCCCATAGGCCCCTAAAGGTCCCCATAGGTCCCCAAAGGCCTCCATAGGTCCCCATAGGTACCCATAGGTCCCCATAGGCCCCCATAGGTCCCCATAGGGCCCCATAGGCCCCCATAGGTCCCCATAGGCCCCCATAGGTCCCGTAGGCCCCCATAGGCCCCCATAGGGCCCCATTGGTCCCCATAGGCCCCCATAGGTCCCCATAGGCCCCTAAAGGTGCCCATAGGTGCCCATAGGCCCCCATAGGCCCCCAGAGGTGCCCATACGCCCCCATAGGCCCCCATAGGTGCCCAAAGGTCCCCACAGGTCCCCATAGGCCCCCATAGGTGCCCAGAGGTCCCCATAGGCACCCATATGCCCCCATAGGTCCCCATAGGTCCCCATAGGCCCCTATAGGTCCCCATAGGCGCCCATAGGTCCCCATAGGTCCCCATAGGTCCCCATAGGCCCCCATAGGCCCCCATAGCTCCCCATAGGTCCCCATAGGTCCCCATAGGCCCCCACAAGTGCCCATACATCCCCATAGGCCCCTATAGGTCCCCATAGGCCCCCATAGGCCCCCATAGGTGCCCAGAGGTGCCCAGAGGTCGCCATAGGCCCCCATAGGTGCCCATAGGTGCCCATAGGCACCCATAGGCCCCCATAGGTCCCCATAGCTCCCCATAGGTCCCCATAGGTCCCCATAGGCCCCCATAGGCCCACATAGGTCCCCATAGGTCCCCATAGGCCCCTATAAGTGCCCAAAGGCCCCCATAGGTCCCCATAGGTCCCCATAGGCCCCCATAGGCCCCCATAGCTCCCCATAGGTCCCCATAGGTCCCCATAGGCCCCCATGGGCCCCCATAGGCCCCCATAGGGGCCCATAGGTCCCCATAGGTCCCCAAAGGTCCCCATAGGCCCCCATAGGTCCCCATAGGCCCCCATAGGTCCCCATAGGTACCCATAGGTCCCCATAGGCCCCCATAGGTCCGCATAGGTCCCCATAGGCCCCCGTAGGCCCCCATAGGTGCCCAGAGGTCCCCATAGGCCCCCATAGGTGCCCAAAGGTCCCCATAGGTCCCCATAGACCCCCATAGACGCCCAGAGGTCCCCAGAGGTCCCCATAGGTCCCCAAAGGTGCCCATAGGTCCCCATAGGCCCCTAAGGGTCCCCATTGGTCCCCATAGGCCCCCATCGGTCCCCATAGGTACCCATAGGTCCCCATAGGCCCCCATAGGTCTCCATAGGTCCCCATAGGTCCCCATAGGCCCCCATAGGTGCCCATAGGTTCCCATAGGTCCCCATAGGCCCCCATAGGCCCCCATAGGTCCCCATAGGCCCCCATAGGCCCCCATAGGTCCCCATAGGTCCCCAAAGGTGCCCATTGGCCCCCATAGGTCCCAATAGGTCCCCATAGGCTCCCATAGGTGCCCATAGGCGCCCATAGGTCCCCATAGGCCCCCATAGGTGCCCATAGGTCCCCATAGGTCCCCATAGGTCCCCATAGGTCCCCATAGGTCCCCATAGGCCCCCATAGGCCCCCATAGGTCCCCATAGGTCCCCAAAGGTGCCCATAGGTCCGCATAGGGCCCCATAGGTCCCCATCGGTCCCCATAGGCCCCCATAAGCCTCCATAGGTGCCCATAGGTCCCCATAGGTCCCCAAAGGTGCCCACAAGTCCCCAAAGGTCCCCATAGGTGCCCAAAGGTCCCCATAGGCCCCCAAAGGTGCCCGTAGGTCCCCATAGGTGCCCATAGGTCCCCATAGGTGCCCATAGGTCCCCACAGGCCCCCAAAGGTGCCCATAGGTCCCCATAGGTGCCCATAGGTCTCCATAGGTGCCAATAGGTGCCCATAGGTGCCCAAAGGTCGCCATAGGCCCCCATAGGCCCCCATAGGTGCCCAGAGGTCCCCATAGGCCCCCATAAGTGCCCAAAGGTCCCCATAGGTCCCCATAGGCCCCCATAGGTGCCCAGAGGTCCCCAGAGGTCGCCATAGGTCCCCATAGGCCCCCACAAGTGCCCATAGGTCCCCACAGGCCCCCATAGGCACCCATAGGCCCCCATAGGTCCCCATAGGTCCCCATAGGTCCCCATAGGCCCCTATAGGTTCCCATAGGCCCCCATGGGCCCCCATAGGCCCCCATAGGTGCCCATAGGTGCCCATAGGTCCCCATAGGTCCCCATAGGCGCCCATAGGTCCCCATAGGCCCCTATAGGTCTCCATAGGTCCCCATGGGCCCCCATAGGTCCCCATAGGTAGCCATAGGTCCCCATAGGTCCCCATAGGTCCCCATAGGCACCCATAGGCCCCCATAGGTCCCCATAGGTCCCCATAGGCCCCTATAGGTCCCCATAGGCCCCCATAGGCCCCCATAGGTCCCCAAAGGTCCCCATAGGTCCCCATAGGTCCCCATGGGCCCCCATGGGCCCCCATAGGTGCCCATAGGTGCCCATAGGTCCCCATAGGTCTCCATAGGTCCCCATAGGTCCCCATAGGCCCCTATAGGTCCCCATAGGTCCCCATAGGTCCCCATAGGCCCCCATAGGTCCCCATAGGTACCCCTAGGTCCCCATAGGCCCCCATAGGTCCCCATAGGTCCCCATAGGTCCCCATAGGCCCCCATAGGCCCCCATAGGTCCCCATAGGCCCCCATAGGCCCCCATAGGCCCCCGTAGGTCCCCACAGGCCCCCATAGGCCCCCATAGGCCCCCATAGGCCCCCATAGGTCCCCATGGGTCCCCATAGGCACCCATAGGCCCCACAGGCCCCCATAGGTGCCCATAGGTGCCCATAGGTCCCCGTAGGTCCCCATAGGCCCCCATAGGCCCCCATAGGTCCGCAAAGTTGCCCATAGGTCCCCAAAGGTGCCCATAGGTGCCCAAAGGGCCCCATAGGTGCCCAAAGGTCCCCATAGGTCCCCATAGGTCCCCGTAGGTCCCCATAGGTCCCCATAGGTCCCCAAGGGTCCCCAAAGGTGCCCATAGGCCCCCATAGGCGCCCATGGGTCCCCATAGGTGCGCATAGGCCCCCATAGGCCCGCATAGGTGCCCATGGGCCTCCATAGGCCCCCATAGGTCCCCATAGGTCCCCATTGGTCCCCATAGGCCCCCATAGGTCCCCATAGGCCCCCATAGGCCCCCATAGGCCCCTATAGGTCCCCATAGGCCCCCATAGGCCCCCATAGGTCCCCATAGGCCCCCATAGGCCCCCATAGGCTCTTATAGGTCCCCATAGGCCCCCATAGGTCCCCATAGGCCCCCATAGGCCCCCATAGCTCCCCATAGGTCCCCATAGGTCCGAAAGGTGCCCATAAGTCCCCAAAGGTGCCCATAGGTCCCCAAAGGTCCCCATAGGTCCCCATAGGTCCCCATGGGTCCCCATAGGTCCCCAAAGGTGCCCATAGGTCCCCAAAGGTCCCCATAGGCCCCCATAGGCGCCCATGGGTCCCCATAGGTGCGCATAGGCCCCCATAGGCCCGCATAGGTGCCCATAGGCCTCCATAGGCCCCCATAGGTCCCCATAGGTCCCCATTGGTCCCCATAGGCCCCCATAGGTCCCCATAGGCCCCCATAGGCCCCCATAGGCCCCTATAGGTCCCCATAGGCCCCCATAGCTCCCCATAGGTCCCCATAGGTCCCCAAAGGTGCCCATAAGTCCCCAAAGGTGCCCATAGGTCCCCAAAGGTCCCCATAGGTCCCCATAGGCCCCCATAGCTCCCCATAGGTCCCCATAGGTCCCCAAAGGTGCCCATAAGTCCCCAAAGGTGCCCATAGGTCCCCAAAGGTCCCCATAGGTCCCCATAGGTCCCCATAGGTCCCCAAAGGTGCACATAGGTCCCCAAAGGTCCCCATAGGCCGCCGTAGGTCCCCATAGGTCCCCATAGGCCCCCATAGGTGCGCATAGGTCCCCATAGGCCCCCATGGGTGCCCATAGGCCTCCATAGGCCCCCATAAGTCCCCATAGGTCCCCATTGGTCCCCATAGGCCCCCATAGGTCCCCATAGGCCCCCATAGGCCCCCATAGGCCCCCGTAGGACCCCACAGGCCCCCGTAGGACCCCATAGGCCCCCATAGGCCCCCAGACTGCGGGGGTTCCCCAGCGCGATGAGGCCGCCTAGGTTTTGCCACGGGAGGCTGCTCACCTCCCAGAAAACGAAAATCCGCGTACCCCCCCCCCCACACACACAGCCAGCAAGAACCTCCGGGGGCGAGAGTTGGGACCCTCCCCCATGCGCCCTGGGCCATGAATTGACATGAGCCCCCAGTTAAACCAGCCTCCGCCGGCCTGTGGCCGCACACGATTGAGCCACCCCCCGGGGGCAACGACTGGAGAGATGTCCCGGCGCTCCCCCCTCCTAGGGCGCGGGGCCAATAGCCTGTGGTGAGGCCCTGCTGGCACACTCAGCCCCAGCTCCAATACCCTCCTGGTGAGGAGCTCGGCACCAGGGGGAGACGCCAAAAGCCTGTGGTGAGCCCCCCCCCCCCCCCCCAGCGCAGCCCTAGCCGCCCCGGCACCCCCATGCCCGCCCAGGCCGCCGCCGCACGTTTGCGCCCCTCTGCGGGGTCGCTGACCAAGCGGAGGGGGGCGCGACCACACACACAGCAGCGCGCGCCCGACCGCGCGCAACTGAGCAGCACAGCGTGCACCGCCGACCAGCGTCGACACCCGCGCACCCACAACACAGCCACGCGCGCACCGCTGCGACCACCCAACGCCAACAGCCTCCTGGTGCGGCGCCGGTGGCGTTACAGGGACGCCAAGAGCCTGTGGTGAGGCGTCTCAGCAGCCCCTGCCCCCCCTGCGTAGTCACACGCTACGCCCCAGCGCTGCCCCACACTGCTCCCCGGCGCAGCCCCACGCTGCGCTCTTTGCGCAGCCCCGCGCTTCTCCCCGGCTTACTCCCACGCTGCGCCCCTTGTGCAGCCGCACGTTGCGCCCTTGCGCAGCCCCAAACCGCACCCCTTTGCGCAGCCTCAAGCTACGCCCCAGCGCAGCCGCATGATGTGCCCCTGTGCGGCATTACACAACGCCCCTTGCGCAGCCCCGCGCTGTGCCCATGCGCAGCCCCAGCCTGCCCCCCAACGCAGCCGCGTGCTGCACCCTGCGCATTTCCACGTTGTGCCCCTGCACAGCCGCATGCTGCGCCCTAGCACAGCTACATGCTGCGCCCCTGCGCAGCCCCACGCTACGCCCTTGCGCAGCTCCACGCTGCGCCCCTGCGCAACCGAGCGCTGCGCCGCTGACTTGCCCCACGCTACGCCGATGTGCAGCCCCACGCTGCGCCCCTGCGCAGCCCCAGACTGCGCCCCTGCGTAGCCCCACGCTGCGCCCCTCACAGCCCCGCGCTGCACCCATGCACCGCCCCACGCTGCGCCCATGCGCAGCCCCACGCTGCGCACATGCGCAGCCCCAAGCTGCGGCTATGCACCGCTGCATACTGCGCCCCTGCGCAACCCCAGGCTGCGCCCATGCGTAGCCGCATACTGCGCCCATGCGCAGCCCCATGCTACGCCAATGCACAGCCCCGCGCTGCGCCCATGCGCAGCCCCACGCCGTGCCCCTGCGCAGCCCCACGCTGCGCCCTTGCGCAGCCCCACGCTGTGCCCCTGCGCAGCCCCACGCTGCGCCCATGCGCAGCCCCAAGCTGCACGCATGCACCGCTGCATGCTGCGCCCCTGTGCAGCCCCACATTGCGTCCCTGTGCAGCCCCACGCTGTGCCCCTGTGCAGCCCCACGCTGCGCCCATGCGCAGCCCCACGCTGCGCCCATGCGCAGCCCCACGCTGCACCCCTGCGCAGCCCCACGCTGCGCCCATGCGCAGCCCCACGCCGCGCCCCTGCGCAGCCCCACGCTGCGCACATGCGCAGGCCCACGCTGCACCCATGCACCGCTGCACGCTGTGCCCCTGTGCAGCCCCACGCTCTGCCCCTGTGCAGCCCCACGCTGCGCCCATGCGCAGCCCCACCCTGCGCCCATGCGCAGCCCCACGCTGCGCCCCTGCGCAGCCCCACGCTGCGCCCATGCCCAGGCCCACGCTGCGCCCCTGCGCAGCCCCACGCTGCGCCCTTGCGCAGCCCCACGCTGCGCCCATGCCCAGGCCCACGCTGCGCCCCTGTGCAGCCCCACGCTCTGCCCCTGCGCGGCCCCACGCTGCGCCCCTGCGCGGCCCAACGCTGCGCCCCTGGGCAGCGTCACGCTGCGCCCCTGCGCAGCCCCGGGCTGCGCCCCTGCGCAGCCCCACGCTGCGCCCATGCCTAGGCCCACGCTGCACCCATGCACCGCTGCACGCTGTGCCCCTGTGCAACCCCACGCTGTGCCCCTGTGCAGCCCCACGCTGCGCCCCTGTGCAGCCCCACGCTGCGCCCAGGCGGAGCCCCACGCTGCGCCCATGCGCAGCCCCACGCTGCGCCCATGCGCAGCCCCACGCCGCGCCCCTGCGCAGCCCCACGCTGCGCACATGCGCAGGCCCACGCTGCACCCATGCACCGCTGCACGTTGTGCCCCTGTGCAGCCCCACGCTGTGCCCCCGTGCAGCCCCACGCTGCGCCCCTGTGCAGCCCCACGCTGCGCCCAAGCGCAGCCCCACGCTGCGCCCATGCGCAGCCCCACGCTGCGCCCCTGCGCAGCCCCACGCTGCGCCCCTGCGCAGCCCCACGCTGCGCCCATGCCCAGGCCCACGCTGCGCCCCTGCGCAGCCCAACACTGCGCCCTTGCGCGGCCCCGGGCTGCGCCCCTGCGCGGCCCAGCGCTGCGCCCCTGGGCAGCCCAACGCTGCGCCCCTGCGCGGCCCCACGCTGCGCCCCCGCGCGGCCCCACGCTGCGCCCCTGCGCGGCCCAACGCTGCGCCCCTGCGCGGCCCCACGCTGCGCCCCTGCGCAGCCCCACGCTGCGCCCCTGCGCAGCCCCACGCTGCGCCCATGCCTAGGCCCACGCTGCGCCCCTGCGCAGCCCAACGCTGCGCCCTTGCGCGGCCCCTGCGCGGCCCAGCGCTGCGCCCCTGGGCAGCCCAACGCTGCGCCCGTGCGCGGCCCAACGCTGCGCCCCTGCGCGGCCCCACGCTGCGCCCCTGCGCAGCCCCACGCTGCGCCCATGCCTAGGCCCACGCTGCGCCCTTGCGCGGCCCCGCGCTGCGCTCCTGCGCGGCCCCGCGCTGCGCCCCTGGGCAGCCCAACGCTGCGCCCCTGCGCGGCCCCACGCCGCGCCCCTGCGCGGCCCCACGCTGTGCCCCTGTGCAGCCCCACGCTGCGCACATGCGCAGGCCCACGCTGCACCCATGCACCGCTGCATGCTGCGCCCCTGTGCAGCCCCACACTGCGCCCCTGCGCAGGCCCACGCTGCACCCATGCACCGCTGCACGTTGTGCCCCTGTGCAGCCCCACGCTGTGCCCCCGTGCAGCCCCACGCTGCGCCCCTGTGCAGCCCCACGCTGCGCCCAAGCGCAGCCCCACGCTGCGCCCATGCGCAGCCCCACGCTGCGCCCCTGCGCAGCCCCACGCTGCGCCCCTGCGCAGCCCCACGCTGCGCCCCTGCGCAGCCCCACGCTGCGCCCATGCCCAGGCCCACGCTGCGCCCCTGCGCAGCCCAACACTGCGCCCTTGCGCGGCCCCGGGCTGCGCCCCTGCGCGGCCCAGCGCTGCGCCCCTGGGCAGCCCAACGCTGCGCCCCTGCGCGGCCCCACGCTGCGCCCCCGCGCGGCCCCACGCTGCGCCCCTGCGCGGCCCAACGCTGCGCCCCTGCGCGGCCCCACGCTGCGCCCCTGCGCAGCCCCACGCTGCGCCCCTGCGCAGCCCCACGCTGCGCCCATGCCTAGGCCCACGCTGCGCCCCTGCGCAGCCCAACGCTGCGCCCTTGCGCGGCCCCTGCGCGGCCCAGCGCTGCGCCCCTGGGCAGCCCAACGCTGCGCCCGTGCGCGGCCCAACGCTGCGCCCCTGCGCGGCCCCACGCTGCGCCCCTGCGCAGCCCCACGCTGCGCCCATGCCTAGGCCCACGCTGCGCCCTTGCGCGGCCCCGCGCTGCGCTCCTGCGCGGCCCCGCGCTGCGCCCCTGGGCAGCCCAACGCTGCGCCCCTGCGCGGCCCCACGCCGCGCCCCTGCGCGGCCCCACGCTGTGCCCCTGTGCAGCCCCACGCTGCGCACATGCGCAGGCCCACGCTGCACCCATGCACCGCTGCATGCTGCGCCCCTGTGCAGCCCCACACTGCGCCCCTGTGCAGCCCCACGCTGCGCCCCTGCGCAGCCCAACGCTGCGCCCTTGCGCGGCCCCTGCGCGGCCCAGCGCTGCGCCCCTGGGCAGCCCAACGCTGCGCCCGTGCGCGGCCCAACGCTGCGCCCCTGCGCGGCCCCACGCTGCGCCCCTGCGCAGCCCCACGCTGCGCCCATGCCTAGGCCCACGCTGCGCCCTTGCGCGGCCCCGCGCTGCGCTCCTGCGCGGCCCCGCGCTGCGCCCCTGGGCAGCCCAACGCTGCGCCCCTGCGCGGCCCCACGCCGCGCCCCTGCGCGGCCCCACGCTGTGCCCCTGTGCAGCCCCACGCTGCGCCCATGCGCAGCCCCACCCTGCGCCCATGCGCAGCCCCACGCTGCGCCCCTGCGCAGCCCCACCCTGCGCCCATGCGCAGCCCCACGCTGCGCCCCTGCGCAGCCCCACGCTGCGCCCATGCCCAGGCCCACGCTGCGCCCCTGCGCAGCCCCACGCTGCGCCCTTGCGCAGCCCCACGCTGCGCCCATGCCCAGGCCCACGCTGCGCCCCTGTGCAGCCCCACGCTCTGCCCCTGCGCGGCCCCACGCTGCGCCCCTGCGCGGCCCAACGCTGCGCCCCTGGGCAGCGTCACGCTGCGCCCCTGCGCAGCCCCGGGCTGCGCCCCTGCGCAGCCCCACGCTGCGCCCATGCCTAGGCCCACGCTGCACCCATGCACCGCTGCACGCTGTGCCCCTGTGCAACCCCACGCTGTGCCCCTGTGCAGCCCCACGCTGCGCCCCTGTGCAGCCCCACGCTGCGCCCAGGCGGAGCCCCACGCTGCGCCCATGCGCAGCCCCACGCTGCGCCCATGCGCAGCCCCACGCCGCGCCCCTGCGCAGCCCCACGCTGCGCACATGCGCAGGCCCACGCTGCACCCATGCACCGCTGCACGTTGTGCCCCTGTGCAGCCCCACGCTGTGCCCCCGTGCAGCCCCACGCTGCGCCCCTGTGCAGCCCCACGCTGCGCCCAAGCGCAGCCCCACGCTGCGCCCATGCGCAGCCCCACGCTGCGCCCCTGCGCAGCCCCACGCTGCGCCCCTGCGCAGCCCCACGCTGCGCCCATGCCCAGGCCCACGCTGCGCCCCTGCGCAGCCCAACACTGCGCCCTTGCGCGGCCCCGGGCTGCGCCCCTGCGCGGCCCAGCGCTGCGCCCCTGGGCAGCCCAACGCTGCGCCCCTGCGCGGCCCCACGCTGCGCCCCCGCGCGGCCCCACGCTGCGCCCCTGCGCGGCCCAACGCTGCGCCCCTGCGCGGCCCCACGCTGCGCCCCTGCGCAGCCCCACGCTGCGCCCCTGCGCAGCCCCACGCTGCGCCCATGCCTAGGCCCACGCTGCGCCCCTGCGCAGCCCAACGCTGCGCCCTTGCGCGGCCCCTGCGCGGCCCAGCGCTGCGCCCCTGGGCAGCCCAACGCTGCGCCCGTGCGCGGCCCAACGCTGCGCCCCTGCGCGGCCCCACGCTGCGCCCCTGCGCAGCCCCACGCTGCGCCCATGCCTAGGCCCACGCTGCGCCCTTGCGCGGCCCCGCGCTGCGCTCCTGCGCGGCCCCGCGCTGCGCCCCTGGGCAGCCCAACGCTGCGCCCCTGCGCGGCCCCACGCCGCGCCCCTGCGCGGCCCCACGCTGTGCCCCTGTGCAGCCCCACGCTGCGCACATGCGCAGGCCCACGCTGCACCCATGCACCGCTGCATGCTGCGCCCCTGTGCAGCCCCACACTGCGCCCCTGTGCAGCCCCACGCTGCGCCCCTGCGCAGCCCCATGCTGTGCCCATGCACAGCCCCACGCTGCGCCCATGCCCAGGCCCACGCTGCGCCCATGCGCAGCCCAACGCTGCACCCTTGCGCGGCCCCGCGCCGCGCCCCTGCGCGGCCCCGCGCTGCGCCCCTGGGCAGCCCAACGCCGCGCCCCTGCGCGGCCCAACGCTGCACCCCCGGGCAGCCCCACGCTGCGCCCCTGCGCGGCCCCACGCCGCGCCCCTGCACGGCCCCACGCTGCGCCCCTGACCGGCCCCACGCTGCGCCCCTGCACGGCCCAATGCTGCTCCCCTGCGCAGCCCCACGCTGTGCCCGTGCGCAGCCCCACCCTGCGCCCCTGCGCAGCCCCACGCTGCGCCCCTGCGCGGCCCCACGCTGCGCCCCTGCGCAACCCAACGCTGCGCCCCTGCGCAGCCCAACGCTGCGCCCCTTGCGCGGCCCCACGCTGCGCCCCTGCGCAGCCCCAAGCTGCGCCCATGCCTAGGCCCACGTGGCGCCCTTGCGCGGCCCCGCGCTGCGCTCCTGCGCGGCCCCGCGCTGCGCCCCTGGGCAGCCCAACGCTGCGCCCCTGCGCGGCCCCACGCCGCGCCCCTGTGCGGCCCCACGCTGTGCCCCTGTGCAGCCCCACGCTGCGCACATGCGCAGGCCCACGCTGCACCCATGCACCGCTGCATGCTGCGCCCCTGTGCAGCCCCACACTGCGCCCCTGTGCAGCCCCACGCTGCGCCCCTGCGCAGCCCCATGCTGTGCCCATGCACAGCCCCACGCTGCGCCCATGCCCAGGCCCACGCTGCGCCCATGCGCAGCCCAACGCTGCACCCTTGCGCGGCCCCGCGCCGCGCCCCTGCGCGGCCCCGCGCTGCGCCCCTGGGCAGCCCAACGCCGCGCCCCTGCGCGGCCCAACGCTGCACCCCTGGGCAGCCCCACGCTGCGCCCCTGCGCGGCCCCACGCCGCGCCCCTGCACGGCCCCACGCTGCGCCCCTGCGCGGCCCCACGCTGCGCCCCTGCACGGCCCAATGCTGCTCCCCTGCGCAGCCCCACGTTGTGCCCGTGCGCAGCCCCACCCTGCGCCCCTGCGCAGCCCCACGCTGCGCCCCTGCGCGGCCCCACGCTGCGCCCCTGCGCGGCCCCACGCTGCGCCCCTGCACGGCCCAATGCTGCTCCCCTGCGCAGCCCCACGCTGTGCCCGTGCGCAGCCCCACCCTGCGCCCCTGCGCAGCCCCACGCTGCGCCCCTGCGCGGCCCCACGCTGCGCCCCTGCGCAGCCCAACGCTGCGCCCCTGCGCAGCCCAACGCTGCGCCCCTTGCGCGGCCCCACGCTGCGCCCCTACGCAGCCCAACGCTGCGCCCCTGCGCAGCCCCACGTTGTGCCCATGCGCAGACCCACGCTGCGCCCCTGCACGGCCCCACCCTGCGCCCATGCGCAGCCCCACCCTGCGCCCATGCGCAGCCCCACCCTGCGCCCATGCGCAGCCCCACCCTGTGCCCCTGCGCAGCCCCACCTTGTGCCCCTGCGCGGACCCCCGCTGCGCCCATGCGCAGCCCCACCCTGTGCCCATGTGCAGCCCCACCCTACGCCCCTGCACAGCCCCACGCTGCGCCCATGCGCAGGCCCACGCTGCACCCATGCACCGCTGCACGCTGTGCCCCTGTGCAGCCCAACGCTGCGCCCCTGTGCAGCCCCACGCTGCGCCCATGCGCAGCCCCACCCTGTGTCCATGCGCAGCCCCACGCTGCGCCCCTGCGCAGCCCCACGCTGCGCCCATGCCCAGGCCCACGCTGCGCCCCTGCGCAGCCCAACGCTGCGGCCTTGCGCGGCCCCGCGCTGCGCCCCTGCGCGGCCCCGCGCTGCGCCCCTGGGCAGCCCAACGCTGAGCCCCTGCGCGGCCCCACGCCGCGCCCCTGCGCGGCCCCACGCTGCGCCCTTGCGCGGCCCCGCGCTGCGCCCTTGCGCGGCCCCGCGCTGCGCCCCTGGGCAGCCCCACGCTGCGCCCCTGCGCGGCCCCACGCTGCGCCCCTGCGCGGCCCAACACTGCGCCCCTGCGCGGCCCCACGTCGCGCCCCTGCGCGGCCCCACGCTGTGCCCCTGTGCAGCCCCACGCCGCGCACATGCGCAGGCCCACGCTGCACCCATGCACCGCTGCATGCTGCGCCCCTGTGCAGCCCCACACTGCGCCCCTGTGCAGCTCAGCGCTGCGCCCCTGCGCAGCCCCATGCTGCGCCCATGCACAGCCCCACGCTGCGCCCATGCCCAGGCCCACGCTGCGCCCATGCGCAGCCCAACGCTGCACCCTTGCGCGGCCCCGCGCCGTGCCCCTGCGCGGCCCCGCGCTGCGCCCCTGGGCAGCCCAACGCCGCGCCCATGGGCAGCCCCACGCTGCGCCCCCGCGCGGCCCCACGCCGCGCCCCTGCACGGCCCCACGCTGCGCCCCTGCGCGGCCCCACGCTGCGCCCCTGCGCGGCCCAATGCTGCTCCCCTGCGCAGCCCCACGCTGTGCCCGTGCGCAGCCCCACCTTGCGCGCCTGCGCAGCCCCACGCTGCGCCCATGCGCAGCCCAACGCTGCGCCCCTGCGCAGGCCAACGCTGCGCCCCTGCGCAGCCCAACGCTGCGCCCCTTGCGCGGCCCCACGCTGCGCCCCTACGGAGCCCAACGCTGCGCCCCTGCGCAGCCCCACGTTGTGCCCATGCGCAACCCCACGCTGCGCCCCTGCACGGCCCCACGCCGCGCCCATGTGCAGCCCCACCCTGCGCCCATGCGCAGCCCCACCCTGTGCCCCTGCGCAGCCCCACCTTGTGCCCCTGTGCGGCCCCACGCTTCGCCCATGCGCAGCCCCACCCTGCGCCCATGCGCAGCCCCAACCTGCGCTAATGCACAGCCCCACCGTGTGCCCATGTGCAGCCCCACCCTGCGCCCCTGCACAGCCCCACGCTGCGCCCATGCGCAGGCCCACGCCGCGCCCATGTGCAGCCCCACCCTGCGCCCATGCGCAGCCCCACCCTGCGCCCATGCGCAGCCCCACCCTGTGCCCCTGCGCAGCCCCACCTTGTGCCCCTGCGCGGCCCCACGCTGCGCCCATGCGCAGCCCCACCTTGCGCCCATGCGCAGCCCCACCCTGCGCTAATGCACAGCCCCACCCTGTGCCCATGTGCAGCCCCACCCTGCGCCCCTGCGCAGCTGCACCCTGCGCCCCTGCATAGCCCCACGCTGCGCCCCTGCGCGGCTTCACGCTGCGCCCATGCGCAGCCCCACGCTGCACCCCTGCGCAGCCCCACGCTGCGCCCCTGCGCAGTCCTACGCTGCGCCCCTTGCGCCGCCCCACGCTGCGCCACTGCGCATTTCCACGCATTTCCCGCGCAGCCCCAGCGCAGCCCCATTCAACGCCCTTTGCTGAGCCACACGCTGCGCCCCTTCCGCGGCCGAGGCAGCCCAGCGTAGCTTCACGCTGCCCCCTACGCAGCCCCATGCTGCACCCGTGCGCAGCCCCACCCTGTGCCTATGCGCAGCCCCACCCTGTGCCCCTGCGCGGCCCCACGCCGCGCCCATGCGCAGCCCCACCCTGCGCCCATGTGCAGCCCCACCCTGCGCCCATGCGCAGCCCCACCCTGCGCCCATGCGCAGCCCCACCCTGCGCCCCTGCGCCGCCCCACGCTGCGCCCCAGCGCCGCCCCACGCTGCGCCCCTCGCGCCGCCCCAAGCTGCGCACCTGGGCGGCCCCACGCTGCGCCCCTGCGCCGCCCCACGCTGCGCCCGTGCGCGGCCCCACGCTGCGCCCTGCGCATTTCCACGCATTTCCCGCGCAGCCCCAGCGCAGTCCCCATTCAGCGCCCTTTGCTGAGCCACACGCTGCGCCCCTTCCGCAGCCGCGGCAGCCCGGCGTAGCTTCACACTGCCCCCTGCGCAGCCCCATGCTGCACCGGTGCGCAGCCGCATGCTGCGACCATGCGCAGTTCTCTGCTGCGCCGCAGCGCAGCCGCTTGCTGCAATCATGCGCACTTCCACGCTGCGCCCCCGCGCAGCCCCAAGCTGCGCCCCAGCACGGTGCCACGCTGTGCTCCAGCGCAGCTCAAGCTGAGCCTCCTGCGCAGCCGCATGGTGCACTCCTGCGCAGTCCCATGCCCTGCCTCAGCGCGGCTGCAGACTGCACGCCCCCGCGGCCCCGTACTGCGCCCCTGCGCCGCCCCACGCTGCGCCCATGCGCAGCCCCACACTGCGCCCCTGCGCAGCCCCACGCTGCGCCCCTGCGCGGCCCCACGCTGCGCCCCCGCGCAGCCCCACGCTGCGCCCCTGCGCGGCCCCACGTTGCGCCCTTGCGCGGCCCCACGCTGCGCCCCTTGCGCGGCCCCACGCCGTGCCCCTGCGCAGCCCCACGCTGCGCCCATGCACAGCCCCACGCTGCGCCCTTGCGCAGCCCCACGCTGCGCCCTTGCGCTGCCGCTGCGCGGCCCCACGCTGCGCCCGTGCCTGGCCCCACGCTGCGCCCCTGCGCCGCCCCACGATGCGCCCCTGGGCGGCCCCACGCTGCGCCCCTCTGCGGCCCCACGCTGCGCCCCTGCGTGGCCCCAAGCTGAGCCCCTGCGCGGCCCCACGCGGCGCCCATGCGCAGCCCCACGCTGCGCCCATGCGCAGCCCCACCCTCCGCCCCTGCGCAGCGCCACGCTGCGCCCCTGCGCCGCCCCAAGCTGCGCCCCTGCGCCGCCCCACGTTGCGCCCCTTGGGCCGCCCCAAGCTGCGCACCTGCGCGGCCCCACGCTGCGCCCATGCGCGGCCCCACGCTGCGCCCGTGCGCGGCCCCACGCTGCGCCCCTTGCGCAGCCCCAGGCTGCGGCCCTGCGCATTTCCACGCATTTCCCGCGCAGCCCCAGCGCAGCCCCATTCTGCGCCCCTTGCTGAGCCACACGCTGCGCCCCTCCCGCAGCCGCGGCAGCCCAGCCCAGCTCCACGCTGCTCCGTGCGCAGCCCCATGCTGCACCCATGCGCGGCTGTGTGCTGCAAGCATGCGCAGTTCTCTGCTGCGCCGCAGCGCAGCCGCTTGCTGCGCTCCAGCGCAGCCCAAGCCGCGCCCCCTGCGCGGCCGCATGGTGCACTGCTGCGCAGTCCCACGCCCTGCCTCAGCGCAGCTACAGACTGCGCACCCCCGCGGCCCCGTACTGCGCCCCTGCGCAGCCGCATGCTACGGCCATGCGCAGTTCTCCGCTTCGCCCAAGCGCAGCCGCATACTGCACTCATGCGCAGTTCCACGCTGCGCCCCTGCGCAGCCCCGCGCTGTGCCCTAGCGCGGTCCCCCGCTGCACCCCAGCGCAGCCGCATGCCGCGCTCCAGCGCAGCCCAAGCTGCGCCCCCTGCGCAACTGCACGGAGCACTGCTGCGCAGTCCCACGCCACACCTGAGCGCAGCCGCAGGCTGTGCGCCCCCGCAGCCCCGTACTGCTCCCCTGCGCAGCCCCTTGCTGCGCCCATGCGCAGCCGCCTGCTGCGGCCATGCGCAGTTCCTCGCTGCGCCCCTGCGCGGCCCCACGCTGCGCCCCAGCGCAGCCACATGCTGCGCTCAGGCGCAGGCGCATGCTGGGCCCCAGCACAGCCCGATTCTGCACCCCTTGCTCAGCCACACGCTGTGCCCCTTCCACAACCGCCGCGCCCCAGCGCAGCTCCACGCTGCCCCCTACACGGTCCCATGCTGCGCCCCAGCGTGGCCGCAGGCTGCGCTCAAGCGCAGTCCCACGCTGCGCACCTGCGCCGCCACATGCTGCGCTCCAGCGCCGCCGCGTGCTGCGCCCCTGCGCAGCCCCACACTGCGCCCCCTACTCAACCGCACGCTGCGCGCCTCGCACAGCCGCTACGCCCCAGCGCAGCTCCACGCTGCCCCCTGTGCAGCCCCATCTTGCGCCCATGCGTAGCCGCATACTGCACCGCTGCGCCCCTTGCGCAGCCCCGCGCCCCCCCCCCCCAAGAAGGGCACCTCCACCACACCAACGCGGAGCCCCCCCTCCCCCCCAAGCACAAAATTTTTACGGCTGGTGACAGCCCCCAGTGGCGCGGGCTGTGCTGTCACTGGCTGCCCGCTTCGGCCCACCCTGGTGGGACCGAGTAAACCGCCCTGTGGACGGTTGGGGGCTGCGATTTTCCGGCGGCCTCCCTTCGGCTTTGCCGTCGCCTCGGGCGGGCCAACCAGCAACCAGCAACCAACCATAGGCCCCAAGAGGCCGCCATAGGTCCCCATAGGTGCCCATAGGTCCCCATAGGTTCCCATAGGTCCCCATAGGCCCCCATAGGCCCCCATAGGTGCCCATAGGTACCCATAGGTCCGCAAAGGTGCCCATAAGTCCCCGAAGGTGCCCATAGGTGCCCAAAGGTCCCCATAGGTCCCCGTAGGTCCCCATAGGTCCCCGTAGGTCCCCATAGGTCCCCATAGGTCCCCAAAGGTGCCCATACGTCCCCAAGGGTCCCCAAAGGTGCCCATAGGTCCCCAAAGGTCCCCAAAGGTCCCCATAGGCCCCCATAGGCGCCCATGGGTCCCCATAGGTGCGCATAGGCCCCCATAGGCCCGCATAGGTGCCCATAGGCCTCCATAGGCCCCCATAGGTCCCCATAGGTCCCCATTGGTCCCCATAGGCCCCCATAGGTCCCCAAAAGCCCCCATAGGCCCCCGTAGGCCCCCGTAGGTCCCCATAGGTCCCCATAGGCCCCCATAGGCCCCCATAGGTCCCCATAGGTCCCCTTAGGCACCCATAGGCCCCCAGAGGCCCCCATAGGTGCCCATAGGTGCCCATAGGTCCCCATAGGTCCCCAAAGGTGCCTATCGGTCCCCATATATTCGCAACGGTGCCCATAAGTCCCCAAAGGTGCCCATAGGTGCCCAAAAGTCCCCATAGGTCCCCGTAGGTCCCCATAGGTCCCCGTAGGTCCCCATAGGTCCCCATAGGTCCCCATAGGTCCCCAAAGGTGCCCATACGTCCCCAAGGGTCCCCAAAGGTGCCCATAGGTCCCCAAAGGTCCCCATAGGCCCCCGTAGGTCCCCATAGGTCCCCACGGATCCCAATAGGCCACCATACGCCCCCGTAGGCCCCCGTAGGTCCCCAAAGGTGCCCATACGTCCCCAACGGTCCCCATAGGTCCCCATAGGTCCCCATAGGTCCCCAAAGGTGTCCATAGGTCCCCAAGGGTCCCCAAAGGTCCCCATAGGTCCCCATAGTTCACCATTGGCCCCGATAGGTCCCCATAGGCCCCCATAGGCCCCCATAGGTCCCTATAGGTCCCCATACGTTCCCATAGGCCCCCATAGGTGTCCATAGGTCCCCATAGGTTCCCATAGGTCTCCATAGGTGCCCATAGGTGCCCAAAGGTCTCCATAGGCCCCGATGGGTCCCCATAGGCCCCCATAGGTCCCCATGGGTCCCCGTAGGCCCCCATAGGTCCCCATAGGTCTCCATAGGCCCCCATAGGTGCCCATAGGTCCCCATAGGCCCCCATAGGCACCCATAGGTGCCCAGAGGTCCCCATATGGGATGCAGCGTTCTAGGGCGTGGTGCGGAACTCCCCCAATTTTGGGTGTTGTTAATATGGTTGGAACCCGGAATTTCACATGTTACATGGGTGCACTATGATGCAACAATGTGCCTTGCATGTTTTGTTTGCTCGATATTGCCCGTTTTGCACTTTTTGCGATTTGAGTTTTGTGTGCTCTAACTAGTTATCGCGGGGTTAGAACGGGGTTAGAGCACTAGTTATCGCGTGGGTCATCGCGCGATAACCTAGTTATCGCGGGGGTTATCGCGGGGGTTATCGCGCGATAACCTAGTTATCGCGTGGGTTGTCGCGTGGGTTATCGCGCTTCATTTTATGTTTCCCCTTTTCGCTGTAGCTCTCAAAGCCTTCGTATTCTTTGATAATGGCCCTTGCTGCTGCCCACGCTTGGTGTGAGCACCATCAAAAGCTCCTTGGGGTCCGTCGCCTTGGCGGTCCTGAGGGGTTTACGATGGGTGATGCCAATGTGAGGCGCCCTGTGGCGACCCGCTTTGAACATGGTGTGGACTTTGGACTCCTTGTCCATAAGTCCCCCTTCATGGCGGACAAGCGAGACCCCCTGGTTCTCAGCAACTACATCTTCGAGTTGCTAGAGGTAAATCTAGGGGTTGCTGGATTTTTGATCCAGCTTCATCCAGACGATGTGGACGCGGTGGTGGAGTCCGTCACCGCCCATGCCGAGAAGGGTGCGGGGACGAAGACGACCCTCTATGTGGGTCAGGAGGAGGAGGAGGAGGAAGTGGAGGAGGAGGAGGAGGATGCGGGGGGGGTGGGGGCTGGGGGGAGGAAGGAGAAGCCCCACAACCCCCTCATGATTAGTGTCCAGAAGGTAAGGATCCGACCGGGTAAGGGGAAGGGGCAGTCGGATGGTTGGTTCCCCCAACCCCTCACCCACAACACCCGCCGGGTCTGCACTGACGACCCCGAAAACAAGCTCCCCATGCACTCCCTTTGCCCCACAAGGGAGTGGGAGCGTGAGTGGTATGGGGTCACCACTCCCAACATTATTTCGGGGCAGGGGGTGATTCTTTTTCCATTTGGGGCAACACCCCCCCTTATTGGGGAGGCGGAGGAGGTGGTTGCCGCCGAGCCCTTGGGGGCCTTTAATAGGGACCCCAATGACCTTGTGCTCACGGTGGGGGGAAAGCTGGTGGTCAACCACCTCCTGGAGCACGATTTTTTGAGTGATGTGCAGCTCCAAAGTCTTTTGGATGATTTGGATAGGGTGCCTCTCTCAGAGAAGGCACCCATTTTCAATGAGAACCCCCCCATTGTCGGCAGGCCCCAAGATTCTGGGACCCGCCGTACATTGTATGGCAACTATGGGGGTGCCAACCACCACAGGCACAACCCCCACAAGCTCCATGATCTGCCAGTCCTCAAAAGGGTGGCAGATCGTGTGCTTGAGACGGCGAAGAAGACTGTGGTGGGGGGGGTTGGATGGAGCTGCACCATCCTTGACATGGCCGAAATTTCGAGCTATGACCACACCCCCCAGCACCTCCATCGTGACGCCCCCCCCTACACCATTCCTGAAGGCACATTGATTGTCAATTGCCTTATTATGCTAACCCATAATCATGAGGAGGAGGATGGGTCAAATTTTCTTTTTGTGCCCTCCAGCAGTTCGGGGTTCCCTGACCCTTGGGTGGAGAGGGCTGTGCCATTCAAGAGGGGCACTGCCTTTTTTTTTAATGCCCTTGATGTACACCGGGGGTCGGGGATTCCCAAGGCCTCCCCCACGGGGGTGTCCCACCCCCGCCTCATGGCATTTTTTGCCATTGAGCTTACCGTGGGGGGGAATCTTCGATTCCCCAACCTGCACGTGACGCAGTCCATTAAGAGGCCCCAGCTGGGGGCACCTGGTGGCCGGGTGGCCAGGACAGTCCAGTGTGATGGGGCGGTTAGGTGTAGGGGGAAGGTGGTAGCCAATTGCTACGGATGCAATCGGCTGATTTTGTGCACCGCCCACAAAGATGGCCTTTGTGTGCCATGCCAGGAGGGGGAGGAGGTGGAGGGGGGGGAGGAGGAGGTGGTGGTGGTGGACCCCAATGGGGTCAGCATTGAGCAATCTGCTCAGTGCTTGCTCCCGGTGGGAACAACCACCGGGCATTTTTTGTTGTCGGGGTGGGGGATTGGGAGGGAGGTGATTGCCCCCCTCACTAATGAGGAGGCGGGGGCGGTCGCAGGCCACCCCGATCAGTGCCCCTTGGCCAAGGTGTGCCATGGGGAGGCACTGCCCTGGCCCACCTTGCAAGGGCATGTTGGGATGAAGGTGCCGGCGGGCACCATTTTGGTGGTGAGGAGGGGGTTGTATGGGGGAGTGGCAAGGGTGGCCCCTGAGGTGGAGGGGGTGGCCCAGGTGGTGGAGTGGCGGCAGGTGGGGGAGTATGCGGCCGTCACGGACTTCGTGTGGCTGCGGAGGCTGGGCCTGGTGCTGGACGACGCCAAGGAGGAGGGCCAAGGCATGTGTCCATGTCACCAGGTGTGAAAACTTCCCACAACACCCTGCTCTAACCCCTGCTCTAACTAGTTATCGCGCTAGGTTATCGCGTTCTAACTAGGTGCTCTAACTAGTTATCGCGCTAGGTTATCGCGTTCTAACTAGTTATCGCGGGGTTATCGCGGGGGGTTATCGCGGGGGTTATCGCGCGACAACCTAGTTATCGCGGGGGTTATCGCGCGGGTTATCGCGTGTTTTTTTTTGTTTCTTTTGTTTTTTTCAGGCTACCATCTTGCAGCTGCCCCGCATCTTCGTCAAGGACGACGCCCAGGCAGCCGACGCAGCAGGCGGAGCGGCAGGAGCAGCGGGGGCACGGCCCGCCAAGCCGGTGGCGGCCCGATTGGAGCTGGAGGGGGAGAAGAGGCTGCCGGAGGGGGCGTCGTGGCGGTTTGGGGAGCCTGGGGATGAGGCCTGCAGGATGGGGGGGCGGGATGGTACCGGCAGGTCGCCATCACAGAGAAGGAGGGGGGGGTGGAGAGGAAGACCAACCTCACCCTCCCCTCCTATGTGTGGGTTGGGGGGGAAACGGCCAAGTGGCCGCAAGCCGCAGAGGGGGAAACGGTTGCGGCTTTTTTGTGTTTGTTTGGGATGAGCGACCCCCCCCAAAGGAAATCTTATTTCCTTTTGAGGGTGTGTTTTTTGTGGGAGGGGGAGTATACGGGGAGGGAAGTGTGGCAGAAGCTGCACAGGGGGGGGGACATCCACCAGGTTGGTGGGTATGACCCCCCCCCCTTCTGTGGTGGACGCCACTGCCGATTGGGTTCGGCAGTATGCACCCAAGGGGGGACGGCCGGGAAAAGGCCAGACGAAGCGGGGACCAGACGTGGTGGTGGTTGAGCCGGATGCCCCCCCCCCCCTTAGGGGTAAGGGCCAAACCCCCGCCCCCAAGCCCTCCCCCAAGCCATCGAAGGTGGCAAAGGTGGCGGCAGCCCAGCCCCCCCATGAGGCCCTGGACGTGGAGGCCTTGGGGGCCAGTGTGGCCACCCACGTGACGGACGCTTGCCAGGTTTTGGTGGAGCAGGCGGCCGCCACGGGGGTCGAGGCCGCACTGGCCAAGGGTCGGTCAGCCGACCACAAGTCGGCCTTGGCGAAGGCCGAAAAGGCCCAGGGCAACACCCAGCGTGCCCTGGACCAGGCCCTCAACCTGGCCGCCAAGAGGGGGGAGGAGGTGGAGGCGATGAGGGAGGCCCTGAGGGAGGCTCAGGAGGGGAGGCGGAAGGCGGAGGTGGAGGTGGCCCAGCTTAGGGTGGAGGTGGAGGGGCAGCGGAGGAGGGGGGATGACCTTGGGCAGCGCTTGGGGGTGGCTGAGGCGCAGGTGCGCAGCCTCACCTCCACCCTCTGTGCCTCCTTCGGGGCGCAGCAGGCCCAGCAGGGGCTGGCGCAAGGGTTGCAGAGTCAGGGTAGCGGGAGTAGGAGTGGGAGCCAATGACTAGTGGATTTGCTCAAGGGGTTGCCCAAGGGCATTTTTCGTGGGGAGGAGCGATATGGGGCCCAAGTGGACATGTGCCACTTTGGCCTTGTGGGAAGTGGAAACCCCAACCCCTCTAACTTTAGGGCGACCCACATGGCCGCTGCTACCCTCAGGCCTGCCCTCACCCCCTTGGTTGCAGACCTCAACGGGTATTGCACCTCCAATGCTCCACCATGGTTCACGTGGTGTAGCATCCAAATTGTTCGCCCCCAAGGGACGGACACCATGGGCCTCCACTCCCATTTGCGGGATGGGGCGCCCATGGCGCTTATTGTGTGTGTGGGGTCTTTCACGGGGGGGTGAGTTTTGGGTGGAGAGTGGTGGCCTGCTGAATCCCTCCTTGAGGGAAAAAAAGCGGCACACCCGTGTGTGCAAGGGTAGGGCGGTGGAGGGTTGGGCATGCACCGCCACCCCCCAAGCCCCGGTGTTGTTCAACACCCGGGCACTACACGCTCCATTGCCATGGGAGGGCGAGCGATGGAGCGTGATTTATTATAGTGCGGGGGGGGTTCTGCACTGCACGCCTGTGTGGCGGCAGCAGCTGCTGTCCATGGGTTTTAGGGTGCCCAATGCTTCCTCTAACCCCTCCAGCTAGTGTTATTTGTGATTCGATTATTGTTCACTATTTCTATTACTGTACTCTGTGGACTCTGAGGAGGGGCAACTAGCCCGGAACATGTCCATTTGACTGATTTGAATTTGTGATTGTGGCGCCATGTACCCCGTGCCTGCACATTGTTGACATCTCCAAGGTTTCCTGGGTGCAAAATCAACGTTTGTGAAGGTTTTAGGGTGCCCAACGCTTGCTCTAACACCACCAGTTAGTGCGCACTAACCCCTGCTCTAACTAGTTATCGCGGGGGTTATCGCGCTCTAACTGGGTGCTCTAACTAGTTATCGCGGGGGGTTATCGCGCTCTAACTAGTTATCGCGGGGGGTTATCGCGGGGGTTATCGCGCGATAACCTAGTTATCGCGGGGGTTATCGCGTGGGTTATCGCGTGTGTTTTTTCGGCCCTTGCTTCAAAACCCTCCCTCATTTCGTGTCCAGGTCCTCTTATTCTTCATGGACAGTGCTGTCAATGAGGCCCTGCGGGCTCTCAACACAGCTAACCTCCGGCGGTACACCGATCTGCAGTGCCCCAAGGCCCGGCGGCGGCGTTTGAAGGCGGTTCAGCGGCTGGTGCGAGTTCTATTGGGTGACCCAGACGTCGTGTGTGGCACCAACACCAAAGGCGAAGTTTGTTTAAGTGGTGGGGCGTGCACTGCCCTGTCTGGCCCACTTGGCGGCCATCTTGCATTAACAGCGCAGGAGCATGAGGCCCTGAGCATGCTACGCATGGCATGCAGCATGCATCTCTCCCAACGGGCCCTTTTGCGAATGCCCCGCCGTTGCACACAACGGGACCTAAGGACCGTTCGGCAACGGATCATGCCCTACTTTCCCCAAACCACCATTGTAAAGTCTACCACACGCCGCAATAGGGCAGCTGCCCGTGTGCCTTTGCAATCAATTGTGCAAAATGCAATATCTATGGCGCGAGTTATTGGGAAACCCCCCCCTAGTGGCGTTGCCATTATTGTTATTTCAGTTGATGCGACTTCCTTGTGGAAGGCATCCTCTACCCGTGCGGATGTATGGGTTAATGTATGGGGGGGGGGCAAAATATGCTTCGAAGGTGAAGCTATGGGCCTCATGGTTTTGCATGGATGGCGGGGATGAACAGGCTTTTTTGAGAAGCCTGGACATCTCCGCCAACCTCAACCAAGAGGTGAGGGATGTGGAAGAGGACGTTGTCCTCTTTCAAAACCAATTTTTGACTTGCACTGTCATTTTGACAGGGGATGGGAAGGGGATGCAAGCAATGGGGGGGGCTGGGTCTAAGTGTTGGTTGTGCAAAGACCCCAATGGGATTGTTGAGCAAAGGGGGGTGGAGTCCACCTCAAGATGGGGGTCATTCTTGAGAAGTGTGACCCCTGATAGGCGGCCGGGGGACTACCAACATGCAGCATGCCGCATCCTAAACGGCATTGCAAAGCGCATTGGGACCACCCTTCAGGCCCTCCCCCCTGGTACCCCTGGTAAGGCCCAAGCTCTTGCAGCTTTGCAGGCCTTCAAACAAGCCCTCAAGGATGAGACCTCAGGCATCCCTCTTAGGGAACGCCTCCCTTCGGCCTCGAGGGCCACAGAAAAAGATTTCGATCTAACCAGCACCAAAGTTTTCCTAACCCCCCCCCCCTTCCAAAGGCAATTTGTGGAATGCCTCAAAGAGCATGTCCCCACAGTGAGGACCCCTGGGGGACCTATGTTATGGGTTGTTGTGCATGTCATGGTGAAATGCATTGAGGGTTTGTATGAGCTTTGGAGGGTGAGGGAGTTGTACACTCTAACCCAAGTGGAACGCCACCGTGCGTTGACCACAAAATTTTCAAAAGCGTGGGGAGACTCAGGTTGGTCCCCCACCAGGTGGATCCATTGGTGCTTGGCACATTCCACCTTCTTTGCCGAGAAATGGAGGAACATTTTTCAGTTTTCCTCCATCCCAACGGAGTATCGGCATGGGCCTTACAAGAGGAGGCTCAAAAATTGTTTTAAGGGTTGGTCCTTGGTGAGGCCAAGTATGTCCCTCCGCCACATGCACCATTGCATGTCCATGAACGCCCTGGAGCAAGGGCTTTTGGGGCTGGAGGCAGCCAAGGCCTCAGACATTGATGACTTTGTATGAAAAAAGACCATACATGCTTTGTGCCAAGTGTTTTCTGTTGTTTGTCCTAGTGAGGGATGGAGGAGGGGTGCGCGATAACTACCCGCGATAACTGCGCGATAACCGAGTTATCGCACGATAACTAGCGCGATAACTAGTTAGAGCAGGGTGCTCTAACTGCGTTCTAACTCTGTTCTAACTGTGCTCTAACTCTTTGACCCCCCCCCCAAAAACCACCCCCATGATGCGGGTTATGTGGGGAAAGAAAGGGGATGGGGGGTTTTTGAGGGTGCTGAATCCATTTTTTTAGGTGGTTTGCCCCAAAATTAAGGGTAGGTGGGTGTTCCAGAAATTGCGTTCTAACTAGGGGTTCCGCACCACGCCCTAGAACGCTGCATCCCACATAGGCCCCCATAGGTGCCTAGAGGTCCCCACAGGTCCCCAAAGGCCCTCATAGGTGCCCATAGTTCCTCAAAGGTCCCCAAAGGCCCCCATAGGCCCCCATTGGTCCCCATAGGCCCCCATAGGTCCCCATAGGCCCCCATAGGTCCCCATACGTCCCCATAGGCCCCCATAGGTGCCCATAGGCCCCCATAGCTGCGCATAAATCCCCAAAGGTCCCCATAGGTGCCCATAGGCCCCAATAGGTCCCCATAGGTCCCCATAGGTCCGTATAGGTGCCCATAGGTCCCCATAGGTGCCCATAGGACTCCATAGGTGCCCATTGCTCCCCGTTGGTCCCGGAAGGTCCCCATAGGTCCCCATAGGCCCCCATAGGCCCCCACAGGTCCGCATAGGTGCCCATAGGTTCCCATAGGTCCCCATAGGTCCCCATAGGTCCCCATAGGTTTGCCTGGCTCGGATACTGACCACCATATGCCCCCGGCTCACAGGCAGTTCTCGTCTGGGTGCTCACTGTCCAATAATTGTGAACGATGTACACTGCGGCACCGCCGCGTGCGCTTTGGGGACAATGGTTCGGCGGCCACTGGCCACTTCTGAGGCGACTCCGGCCCCATGAGGTCTCCCAGAAACCGTTCGTATGGGTCTATGTCCGACTCCCCTTGTTCATTGGGCGACCCTCCCTCCTCTTCCTCCAGCACAAACGATGCTTCCGAGAGCAACCACAACGTGACTGGTGGTAAAGGCGTGAGTTCTCCCCCCCCCCCTCCCCGACTCGTCTTGTTCTGGCAAGTCTGTGGGATTCGGGCGCTAGCACTTCTGCGGCGGCTGCATATTGTACTCATGCAGGAGCCTCCCCGCCTCCCTGTCTGTTTGCTCCCTCATTGCCCTCAATGGATACGTGTGACGGCAGAAAAATTTATACTGCTTGGACGGGTCTCTTGCCAACTCTAATATTCGCACCCACTGGTCTGCATGGGACACCCCCAGCGCATCCCGTCTCTCCCACAGTAGCAGATGCTTGGGCAGTCCATTAAAACAAAATTCAGAATCGGTGGGAACCGCCATGGGCGTCAGGCCCGTACACTGTCGCATGGAAAAGAGGATGGCGCGCACCTTTGCCCGGCCATTCGTCTGCAATTCCAAGGGGTCCACGGGGTGTGCAAAGTTCCTCGCGTCCCCTTCCCCATAAAATCCCCCAAATCCTGCCTGCTCCCACCCCCGCACTCTCTTAGAGGAGCCAGCTGTGAACACCACATCCCAACCCAACTCTTGTAGTCCCCCAAGCGCAGTAATGGTCTGCTCTATGTGTGACGCGTATTTCTGTTTTTTGCAATCGGTTCTCATTTCTGCCGTCAAGGACAGGACGGGCCTCGGTCCCTTGGGGGTCTTCCACTTTGTGACAACTTGCCGAGTGCGCTGCCACTCCAGTAAATTGTCCAGGCGTGGGCGTAGCTCTGACCGCGGCACCGTGGCTTTTTGCAGGTGCAGCCACACCCTCAGCTTGCACACCAGTGCTGCAAGAAATTCAAAAATTGCAAACAGAGACCCGACAAATAGTCGTTGACACCGCAAGGTCCCCATAGGCCCCCATAGGCCCCCATAGGTCCCCGTAGGCCCCCATAGGTGCCCATAGGTCCCCATAGGTGCCCATAGGTCCCCATAGGTCCCCATAGGTCCCCATAGGCCCCCATTAGTGCCCAGAGCTCCGCATAGGCCCCCATAGGTGCCCATATGTCTCCATAGAGGCCCATAGGTCCCCATAGGTGCCCAAAGGTGCCCATAGCTGCCGATAGGTCCCCAAAGGTCCCCATAGGCCCCCATAGGTGTAGAGCCCCAAAAGAATTGACGCGTGCCCCTGCGTCAATTATTTGGGGGGTGCAGACCCCAAAAACAATTAACGCATGCCCGTGCGTCAATTATTTGGGAGGTGCAGACCCCCAAAATAATTGACGCATGCCCATGGGTCAATTATTTGGGGGTTAGACCCCCAAAAAATTTACGGATGCTCATGCGCCAATTCCTAGGGGGGTCTAGACCCCCGAAATAATTGACGCATGCTCATGCGCCAATTCCAAGGGGATCTAGACCCCCAAAACAATGGACGCATGCTCATGCGCCAGTTCCTAGGGGGGTCTAGACCCCCAAAATATTTGGCGCATGCCCATTTGTCAATTATTTGGGGGGTGCAGACACTCGATATACTTGACGCATGCCCAATTATTTGGGGCTCTAGACCCCCGAAAAAACTGACGGATGCTCATGCGCCAATTCCTAGGGGGGTCTAGACCCCCCAAATAATTGAGGCATGCCCATGCGTCATTTATTCAGGGGATGTGGACGCCTAAATATTTGACGCATGGTCATGCGCCAATTCCTAGGGGGGTCTAGACCCCCAAATAATTGACGCATGCCCATGGGTCAATTATTTGGGGGGTCTAGGCCCCCCAAATAATTGGCGCATGCCCATGCGTCAATTGTTTGGGGGGTCTAGACCCACAAAATAATTGACGCATGCCCGTACGCCAATTCCTAGCGGGGTCAAGACCCCCGAAGAAATTAACGCATGCCTATGCGTCAATTGTTTGGGTGGTCTAGACCCCCAAAATAATTTACCCATGCTCATGCGCCAATTCCTAGGGGGGCCTAGACCCCCAAAGAAATTGACGCATGCGCATGCGCCAATTCCTACGGGGATTTGAACCCCCAAAATAATTGACGCATGCCCATGCGTCAATTATTTGGGGGGTCTAGAGCCCCGAAATAATTGACGCATGCCCATGCGTCAATTATTTGGGGGGTCTAGACCCCCGAAAAAATTTACGCATGCTCATGCGCCAATTCCTAGGGGGGTCTAGACCCCCCAAAATAATTGAGGCATGCCCGTGCGTCAATTATTCGGGGGGCGTGGACCCCTAAATAATTGACACATGGTCATGCGCCAATTCCTGGGGGGTTCTAGACCCCCCAATAATTGACGCATGCCCATGGGTCAATTATTTGGGGGGTCTAGACCCCAAAAATAATTGACGAATGCTCATGCGCCAATTCCTAGGGGGTTCTAGACCCCCCAAATAATTGGCGCATGCCCATGCGGCAATTGTTTGGGGGGTCTAGACCCACAAAATAATTCACGCATGCCCGTACGCCGATTCCTAGCGGCGTCAAGACCACCGAAAAAATTGACGCATGCCCATGCGTCAATTGTTTGGGTGGTCTAGACCCCCAAAATAATTGACGCATGCCCATGCGTCAATTGTTGGGGGGTTGTAGCCCCTGAATAATTGACGCACGCGCATGCGCCTATTCCTAGGGGGGTCTAGAACCCCAAAATAATTGACGCACGCTCATGCGCCAATTCCTAGGGGGGTCTAGACCCCAAAAAATTGACGTATGCCCATGCGTCAATTTTTTAGGGGGTCTTGACCCCAAAATAATTGACGCATGAGCATGCGCCAATTCCTAGGGGGTCGAGACCCCCCAAATAATTGACGCATGGGCATGCCTCAATTATTTGGGGGGTCTAGACCCCAAAACAATTGACGCATGCCCATGCGTCAATTATTTGGGAGGTGTATACCCCCAAAATAATTGACGCATGAGCATGCGCCAATTTCTAGGGGGGTCTAGACGCCCAAAATAATTGACGCATGCTCTTGCGCCAATTCCTAGGGGGGTCTAGACCCCCAAAACAATTGACGCTCGCCCATGCATCGATTATTTGGGAGGTGTAGACCCCCAAAATGATTGACGCATACCCATGCGTCAATTATTCGGGGGGTCTAGACCCCCAAAATAATTGACGCATGCTCATGCGCCAATTTCTAGGGGGGTCTAGACCACCAAAATAATCGACGCATTCCCATGCGTCCATTATTTGGGGGGTCTAGACCCCCCTAGGAATTGGTGCATGAGCATGCGTCCATTTTTTGGGGGGTCTAGACGCCCCAAATAATTGACACATGGGCATGCGTCAATTATTTCGGTGGTCTAGACCCCCCTAGGAATTGGCGCATACCCATGCGTCAATTATTTGGGGGGTCTAAACCCCCGAAATAATTGACACATGCTCATGCGCCAATTCCTAAGGGGGTCTAGACCCCCAAAAAAATTGATGCACGCCCGTGCGTCAATTTTTTGGGAGGTTCAGACCCCCAAAAAAATTGAAGCATGCCCATGCGTCAATTGTTTGGCAGGTCTAGACACCCAACATAATTGACACATACCCATGCGTCAATTATTCGGGGGTCTAGACCCCCAAAATAATTGACGCATGCATATGCGCCAATTACTAGGGGGGTCTAGACCACAAAAAAAATTGGCGCATGCCAATGCCTCAGTTATTTTGAGGGTCTAGAGCCCCGAAATAATGGACGCATGCCTATGCGTCATTATTTTGGGGATCTAGACCCCCAAAACAATTGACGCATGCCCATGCGTCAATTGTTCCCGGGTCTAGAGCCCCAAAATATTTGTCGCATGCTCATGCGCCAATTCCTAGGGGGGTCTAGACCCCCAAAATAATTGACGCATGTCCATCCGTCAATTATTTGGGGGGTCTAGACCCCCAAAAGAATTGACGCATGCTTATGCACCAATTCCTAGGGGGGTCTAGACCCCCGAAATAATTGACGCATGCCCATGCATCAATTATTTGTGGGGTCTAGACCCCCAAAATAAATGACTCATGCTCATGCGCCAATTCCTAGGGGGGTCTACACCACCATAAATATTGACGCATGCCCATGCGTCAGTTATTTGGGGGGTCTAGCCCCCCCAAATAATTGACGCATGCTCATGCGCCAATTCCTAGGGGGGTCTACACCGCCAAAAAAATTGACGCATGCCCATGAGTCAATTGTTTGGGGGGTCTAGAGCCCCGAAAAAATTGACGCATGCTTATGCACCAATTATTTGGGGGGTCTAGACCGCCAAAATAATTGACGCATGCGCCAATTCCAAGGGGGGTCCAAACCCCCGAAATAATTGACGCATGCCCATGCGTCAATTATTTGGGGGGTCTAGACCCCCAGGATAATTGACGCATGCTCATGCGCCAATTCCTAGGGGGGGGCTAGACCCCCAAAATAAGTGACGCATGCCCATACGTCAATTATTTGGGATGTCTAGAGCCCCGAAATAACTGACGCATGCTCATGCGCCACTTATTTGGGGGGTCTAGACCCCCCAAATAATTGACGCATGGGCATGCGTCAATTATTTGGGGGGTCTAGAACCCCGAAACAATTGACGCATGCTCGTGCGCCAATTCGTAGGGGGGGCTAGACCCCCAAAAAATTGACGCATGCCCACACGTCAATTATTTGAGGGGTCCATACCGCAAAAATAATTGCCCGGTAGGCACGCGCCAATTCCTAACAGGGGCTAGACCCCTTTAGGAATCAGTGTGTGCCCACGCGCCACTTCCTAATAGGGGCTAGACCCCTCTAGGAACCAGCGCGTGCCCACGCACCAATTCCTAACGGGGGCTACACCCCTGTAGGAATTGGTGTGTGCCCACGCGCCGATTTCTAACAGTGGTCTACACCCCTGTGTGAATCAATTAGGGGGGGCAATAAAATTGAGGGGGGGGGGCTATGAAATTGATTGGCTGGCATAAAGAAGGATACTTGGCTAACCGGGTACCCCCGCTCACAGGATCCGCCTCCGCACAAATCAGTTCCAAGGGGTCGAACCCTGTCAAAGTGCTGTGGCCCATGCCAAAAGCATGCGCACACATACATGCGTACGGTACATTCTCTACATATAGCAGGTTAGGCACACTTGATCTTATGGATGGCGCCCAAGCGAAGCGCGGTGTGGGAAGATTGGGCGAGGTCAGGCATCCCTCCTCCAGGCGCTGGTTTGTTTGTTTGTCAAGCCGGCTGTGTGGTTGGTGCGTCCTAGTAAAGGCGCAGCGCCATGTGCCTCAGTGGAAGCACCCTGGACGCCAGCGCCGCTGGTCCCAGGTTCGAACCGCACTGTCCGAGCCGCCGGAGCGGCGGCTCGGGCTATGAAATTGATTGGGGGGGGGGGGGGGGGGCTATGAAATGGATAGGGGGGGGTTATAAAATTGATAGGGCAGGGGGCTATGAAATTGAATGGGGGGCGCCTATGAAAGTGATGGGGGGGGGGCTATGAAATTCATAGGGCGGGGGGCTATGTAATGGATGTGGCGGGGGCTATGAACTTGATAGGGGGGCATATGAAATCGATGGGTGGGCTATAAAATTGATGGGGGGGGCTATGAAATTGATGGGGGAGGGGCTGTGAAATGGATGGGGGGGGTATGAAACTGACAAGGGGGGGCGGCTATGAAATAGATGTGGGGGGGGGGCTATGAAATGGATGGGGGGGGGGCTATGAAATTGATAGGGGGGCATATGAAATGGATGGCGGGACTATGAAATTCATGGGGGGGGCTATGAAATTGATGGGGGGGCTATGAAATTGATGGGGAAGGGGCTATGAAATGGATGGGAGGGGGGCTATGAAATTGATAGGGGGGGGCTATGAATTGGATGGGGGGGGGGCTATGAAATTGATAGGGGGGCATATGAAATTGATGGGGGGGCTATGAAATTGATTGGGGGGGGGTAAGAAATTGGTTGGGGGGGCTTCTGGCCAGCTTTGGACCTACGCGGACCTACGGAGACACACCAAAACAGTGCATAGCATAGCATGGCACACCTCCAAGTTGTGAAATGATTATTTTCATTGTGGTCATTTTTTTGCTTGAAAAGAAACACCTGTGAGACAAAGAAAATAACACCCTCCCGCACCTGTGACTAAACCCCCCCCCGGCAGTTTTCTCAAGTCTCCGCCCTCCCCGGTGAAAAACATGTAAAGAAAGGAGAGGCAGCCCCCCCCCTCCGAACCAAGGCTTGAAGCAAGGGCACCCCCACAGTGCATATGCTATGTCACAGCGTGTGTCCGTGTGCGTGAGTGTGTGTGTGTATGTGTGTTTGTGTGTGTGTGTGTGTGTGTGTGTGTGACGGAGGACATATGCCTACAAATGCGCCAAATCTGTTGGTGTACTTTGCCATGGTGTCTGATGGCCCTACAACGCTAGGGATGAGGCCACAGAATAAAAATCTACACGACGAAGACTGTAGTGAGCGCATGCATTTTCCATGCTTCGTACACAGAAACAGATAACACCAAGCGGGGGATCTTTTCCGAATCATTTTCCATACTTCCTGATGCAAGAAAGCACTCATGAGTGTTGGGGGGGTTGGAAGGACTAGGGAAGGGCCACAGGGGGGGGGGGCATCTTCCATGGGGGGGGGGGGGTGTACTCCACCGCAAGGGGGGGTGGGGGAGGTGGGTTTATGGTTTGGGTCGTGGTGGTCCATAAAAGTTTGATGTCTGATGTCTGATAGCCGACTAGGTCGCTATAACCACAGCTGGCCTTTGAGGCCATGAAGCACGATGTGCTTGATAAGCTGAAGCTCCTGCTCATCAACCCGGACAAAGGGTTCGTCCTCCGTACCGACGCTTCGGACTATGCGGTTGGAGCGGTCCTCGAGCAAGGGGAGGATGATCAACCGCATGTGCCCGTCGCCTTCTGAAGCCAAGTCCTTATTCTTGGCCAACACCGGACGTGTACACCAGGAGAAAAGGAGACATACACCACTATTTGCGCTCTACCGCGCCCGACCGTTGGTGATACTTAAGGTAGCAAAGCATGAATCTTGAAGTACCTTGCACCAAGGGAACAAAGTGGCCAAGTTGAGGGTACTGCTGACATGCAATGCACCACATCTTGTCCCTAGTAGCATCATACCTTAGCCAAGAACAGGTAATAAGCCACTCCCTTTTGAACTGCAGTTTCTTGGGGGAGGGGGCGGGGTTAGACGGCCGGCACCTCTTAATACAGGGGGTGCAAATACAATACGTGGTGCACTTTGGATGCACGTGGAAATGACACTTGTGGCATTCCACATCAAGCGTGTACACTTCCGGTCCACAGGTACGGCTGGTGCACGAGAAGCAGTGCACGGTTACCCCAACCATGGTCATGCACGCCTCATCAACCACCTTGTGGCACCTCTGACAAGAATGCTTGGTGCCACAAAAAATTGCACCACAACATGCACACCTTACCGGAACAAGAAGAAAAGGACTTAGGGAGGGGGTGGCACAAGACCACGGCGGAGGCAAGGCAGCCGATGCGCCTGAACTAGACGCCGGGTTCTTCATGGTGAAGGCCCAGCCATCACGCGTGCCATCCGTCTTGGCGGCGCGCATGACCTGGGTGTGGGCCAACTTCGTCAACGGCCCACCGTCAGGGAACTGCAAGTACCGGAGGGCAGCCGAGGCATTGTTGAAATGCATCCATTCGGCACCCTTGGGAGTGACCGGACCGAGGCGGCGCATCCATACATCACCACCCATCCCGAGATGCGACATAGGAAAAGAGGGCCTGAAGGGTGAACAAACAAGAAGACGAGAGATGATAATTCTTGTGGCAGAATGAAGAGACATAGGAACCACCGAATTTCAGGCTTTGTCTATCTATTTATGGTAATGAGCACGGACATGCGGTGAATTAGAAGCGAGAACTTTGTTTATTTTGCGTTGAAGCTTGTTGTTCTAATGTGGACGTACAAATGGATTCAGTCATGAAGTGTCAAGGGGCACTTTTCCCCAACATCTTTGTTGTGAGCGAACGAGATGGCGAGTATGATTGTTCCTTTACGGAAACCAATTTAAATGACACCTACCCGAAATGACAACTTGCAAGCGAATGGCACAACAAGGCAACCCAAAACATTCCCAATGCATGCAACAATGTGTGAAAACACCGATAAACATCAACAAACATCAATAAGCAGCAATTCTTGCCCGAAATCGGGCGTTTTGTTTGGAAAATAAACGCATAAATGCGTTTATTTTGAATTTGACTAGCCACTAGAATAGCACTTAATTAGAGGCTGGCTCTACGTAAGTGGGCAAGACACATGGGACTGCATCCGGTAGTTCTCTGCACGGGCGACCAAAGCCTGCAATCTTGGCACAAGGAGCATGTGGATACTCCCTCTGGCCTAGCATCTCGACGTGCCCGATGACATGAGACTTTGGCCAAGTCCGACTCGACGGTGGTGTATGTCCCGGGAAAGGACAACGCCTTGGCGGACTGCATGAGCCGTGGGCGGTTCTGGCCAGCAAGGGAATGGCGGATGTAAGTGCCTTAGGCGGCCCGAACAGGTACACATTTGTACCGGGGTCGTTAGAAACATTACCAGAAAAATATGGTGGGTAAACTCTACCAAATACCCACTTTTTTCGTCAACGATTTTTCGAAGCAGGAATGGGTCTCAAAAAAGTCAGTTTTTCAACAAGGCTGTACAAAAGGGGTGCCTTTTCACACTTCCTCATCAGGGATTGGGAGGCGTCGCAATCCAAAAATCATTTTTGTGTGAAAATGGAGCTATTTACCCACATTTTGGATTGCGAGGCCTCGCAATACACTCAATTGTAATGTGTAAAAAGACCCCGTTTCACCAATATGTGGTTGTTGTTCAGTGTGTGCACAGTGCAGCTATCAATGTAAATAGGTGTATTTCTAAATATGCATTCTGAAAATGGGGGGTACAATAGCCAAATTACCCAGTTTGGATTGCGAGGCCTCGCATTCCAATTCAGAATGTGGGTAGTTCAAGGGATTTACCTACATTTTCAATTTGGATTGCGAGGCCTCGCAATACAAATTGAAAATGGCATCATTGACCTACATTCTTCAGTCAGTGAGCATGAAAAGGCTAAAAAAACATCATGACAAAAATTTCTAAGGTACGAAAGTAAAAAAGTAGGGTATGTAACTGGAAATACCCCACATTTTGGGCCTCTACCCGAAAAATATAGGTAATTTGCCAAATCCAGCATGTGCCTGTTTGGGCCGAAAACATGCATTTTTGGGGGTAATTGGACCAAAATGTTGACTGCTTAAATTCTCCCTCGGCAAAAAGTAGGGAAATGAGGCAAAATACCTAGTCAAAATTTGCCGACACCCCGGTACGAAAGTGTACATGTTTCGGCCGCCTAAGAGTGCCCATGGGGACGAGGAAGAAACCAAGGAGGGCAAATGGATCATGGAGATGGGAAGACTGCTGGAGGAAGAAGGGGTCAAGTGCGTCGTCGTATTTGCCGCCGAGACCGAAACTGTTGATGGCGCTCATTAGGCGGTGATGCGAGATATGGCCGAGGGAATGTGTATCCGGCCACCTGCGCATATGCCTGGCGTGACATTCCGCAATCGAAGTCGAAGGGTACCTCCTCGACAGATGCAAAATCTTCAACACCTCAAGCGTGCCTGAAGCGAGACTGGACGTCCGACTATGCTGACTCTGTGGCATGGGCCCAGTATTACGAGCTGATCTGTAGCCCTGACGACGACGAAGAAAGGCCCCAAGGACATTCGGTCAAAAATCACAAACTATGCTTGAATGGAACGCTTCTCGTCCCCAAATCTCGTGCCAAAGACCTACTAGATGACTGGCATCGAGACTTGATGCACCCCTGTGCAGTGAAGCAATGGAAAGACATAGAACCAAGGTTTTTGTTCCTAACGGGGCCCGGGAACTCCTCAAAAAGGTGAAGAGCCAACACCAAGTGTGTGTTGCTTGCAACCCGGCGAACTCCTCGCTGACAGGAGATCAGCATTGGACGCCGATCCCCGATAGACTCATGGAGTCCGTTAGCATGGATGTTTTCTCCAACCCTCACCCTTGGTACATGCTAGAAGACCGAATATCGTCCTAGGCTAGAACACTCTGCCCTACATGTTCTAGCCTACAACAGATCGATACGAGAACGATATGTTAGCCTACGTAGAACACAAAAAAAAATTATCACACACACACATACACACAGATGCACGCACACATTTTGACGTAGGCACGGGCACTGTGGGGCTGCCCTCCCTTCAAGCGTTGGGTGGGGGGAGGGGGGCGTCTTTGCTTTTGTCACACATTTTTCAGGGGGGTATTGAGAACTACGGGGGTGTTGAACTCAGGGGTATGGGAGGGTGTTCTTTTCTTCGTCTCACAGGTGGTTTTATATTGGATTATTTGGATGTTCGACTGACGAACTGCAATTTCAAGTTGCAGTGTGCCATGCAATGCAGTATAGTCTTGTGGTGTGTTGTGGTCTCGTTGGGTGTAAAGTGGTGTGGTGTGTTGTGTTGTAGTCTGTTGTGGTGTGTGATCTGCTATCGTGTGTTGTGTTGTGTAGTGGCGTGGTGTGTTGTGTTGTGGTCACATGAGGAGCGCTGTAGTGTGTTGCGGTGTCATGTGGTGTGGTCTGGTGTCACGTGTTGTGGCCTCATGTCATGTGGTGTCGTGTGCTGTGGTGTGATGTGATGTGGGCTGATGTAGTGTGTGATTGGCTGTGGTGTGTTGTACTGTGTGTGGGGCTAGTGTGTTGTGGTCACATGACGTGCGCCGTGGTGTGCTTTGTTTTCATGTGGTGCGGTTGGTGTGGTTTGTTGAATGGTGTGTTCGTTGCTTGGCAGGTTGGGTTGTTTGGCAGTTTGGGTAGAATAAAAATAGTAACTGCTTGTCAGCCCCCCCCCCCTCCCTTGGAACAGCAGTCATTACATGGGTACCCAGAGACATGACATCACAGAGCATACAGCGGCATACGGCACCAAACACCACGAGGTGCAAACACCACACAGTGTGCCCCGACCAGCCAAACACCCAACAAATATCCCAAACTGCCAAACAACCCAACCTGCCAAGCAACCAACACACCATGCAACCCACCAAACAGGCAACCCTATCGCACGATACCCCACCGCACCACACCACACCACATGACACCAGACCACACCACACGACACCCTAGCGCACCACATGACAACACAGCACACCACAGGGCACGTCATGTGACCACAACACACTACCCCCCCCCCCCCGGACAGTACAGCACACCACAGCAGATCACACACTACATCAGACCACAACACACCACAGCACACCACACTACATGCCACACTTTACACCTTACGAGACCACAACACACCACAACATTTGCACAACATTGCATGGCATAGCTGCAACTTGAAATTGAAGTTCGTGAGTCGAATATCCAAAAAATCCAATATAAAACCACCTGTGAGACAAAGAAAAGAACACCCTCCCAAACCCCCGAGTTCAACCCCCCCCCCCCCGCCCAAGGTAGTTCTCAAGCCCCCCCCCCCGAAAAATGTGTGACAAAAGCAAAGACGCCCCGCCCCCCCAACCAACGCTTGAAGGGAGGGCAACCTCACAGTGCACGTGCCTACGTCAAAATGTGTGCGTGCATTTGTGTGTGTGTGTGTGTGTGTGTGTGCACATATGACTAGACATGCACCAAATGTGATGGCTTCTTTGTGTCTATGTGTCATGGAATCCCACCCCTTCCCCACATGGGTGTCTTTTACTGGATAAATGTGTGTACATGTTTTTGTTCTAGCCTTGTTCTGGTCAAGCGTTCTAGCGACGTTCTTGCGCCGTTCTAGCGGGGCGGCGCTAGAGCGCTGCTAGAACGTTCCAAGAACAGTTTTTTGTACTTTTTGAATTTCAGGTCAAAAATCTGTTTTTCTGAAAATCAAGGCATGGACCCCCTAGTATGGTAATAGGGGTCCAATTTGCACCCTTCATACCTCCGCCCCCCTATGCCCGTGGGTCGGGGCAACGACTACTTTTTTCCTTTCTAGCCACTCTAGCGGCGTCTGGGCTAGAACGCGATTGGGTTTTCTAGTGTATACCAAGGGCAAGTTAAGGAGGGCAAGGACACATATGATTGTGTCGTCATTGTTGTCAACCGCCATTCGGGTTATCTATTAAGTGCCAATGACAACAAGTGGACTTGCAACAACAAAGAATTGTGCTAGGACAATGACCGTGAACAATGGACAATGGCATGACAGGGGAGGAACACTGAGAGTGACACTGTTGCCACACTTGACGCGTGTTGCCAATTGTCTCACAGTGTTGGCAGCTGCAAACAAGACAAGTTGCGCCTCCCGCTTGCCATCACCCACACGTTGAAGGATACTCTGCTAGATGTGCCCAGTTGACCAATGACGAAGGGCACAACGCCCCATCGTGGGGTGGCACTCTTCCTCGTGGCATATGCCCCATCGAGCTAGACATGAACCTATTTGGTATCTGATGCTGCTAGCCGCACCCAGGAGGAAAGGGATCCGCCGTCTTGCGTCATTTGGTGGTGTTGC
This sequence comes from Eutreptiella sp. 'Long Island Sound 2002', assembly GCA_964036045.1. NCBI lineage: Eukaryota > Euglenozoa > Euglenophyceae > Eutreptiales > Eutreptiaceae > Eutreptiella > Eutreptiella sp. 'Long Island Sound 2002'. Next base: position 111,403,616 of record OZ038381.1, read on the forward strand.
ACTATCCAAGTCATTGCTTGCTAAAGTGAAAGGCACGCTGCAGGTGATGCGGGATACTGGCGCAGTGGTCCGCCGCTACACTGCAATTGATGTGGATTGTGACACATCGGAAGAAGCGCGTGAAGGTAGATCCAGGCAAGAGCAACATTGGGAAGGTGGAGCAACGAGCAGCTATAGTGTGTTCGCCTCTGGCAACTGATGGGGACAGTGAGCTGCCGGTTTGTACTATTTTGGAGGCTGTGGAGGGACACTTACAAGAGGCCGCTGAGAGTGCGCCCACCCGCCTTTTGAAGGAAGGTGCGAAGTGGGTTGCGGACAGCGATCGGAGCCCAGTGAAACGAGAACTAGTGCAGGTGTGGGGCATTGCAAGGAATTCCATAGGGCCCTGTTTATGCACCTATGTGCCCCCCCCCCCCTATATTGTCTGGTTCATCTACTCACGCCCACCATCCTTGCAGATGTGGCAAAAGTGCTCCGAGCTTGAGGGCAACGTGGGAGCACTGCGTGCACAGTTGGAGGCCTCGAAAAATCGTGCAAACGAGCAGGCGGCCGAGGTGACCAAGGTTGTGGTCAAGTGTGGCGCTTGCAGGCGGCCAATTCAAGCATGAATTCGGAGCTGGTGGCCAGGACAACAGAGTGCGGGCACCTGCTGTCTGTGATGGGTGGCAAGTTCAACGTCAAGGCTTCACTGTGATAGAGCGCTTTGGTATTAGTTCAAGGGGTTGCACAGGATGGGGGCGAGGATGGGGGGCAGGATTCGGGGTTTCTAATTTTTAAAATCCAAGATCCCCCCTTCCTTGGGGACATTATGGGTGGTTTTCTGGGCAGCATACCCCCTTCCTAGCACGTTTCCCGGGTACCTTCCCGTGACATTTATGCCACCTTGCGCTTGTCTATCCACCCCGCGCAAACAACACCCAAAACAAAAAGTGGCAAACCCCAGCAAGCTTGTAGCCAATCCATAGCCATCAATTAGTACGAATTCGCACGAATTCCTAAGAATTACGTACCAACTTCGTGCAAATTCATGCGATTTCACCCAAATATCACCCTTGTCCAACCCCTCATTTGGCCTATCACGCGGAGTACCACCATCCCCATGCACCCCAGCATGCACCCTGGCCATAGGCAACAATGGTTCGCGGTCGTGTAGTATTCTCACATCCGTCTCTTGCGACATCGGAACCGCCGCTCTCGGGACTATAGGTGGGGCACGACGGTGAGAAGCCGTCTTCTTGTAGGGCTCGCGTACCTTTGTACAATGATGGGTCCTTACCTATTTTGTGCATTTTTGGTCGCATCCCACCCATGCGACCAAAGGCTATCATCAATATTGTGGTTGTCTACAACCACTTGAACCCCTACTCTCCCCTGGAGGATGCTTACGCCCCTACGGTTGCGCAACATGCGCTTCAGCCTCCGGTGACTCCCCTCTATGGCAAAGGTAGGTAGGTAGGTAGGTATCTTCGGGAGCTCGGGATGCCTCCTTTGACATTGCAGGAAGAAGGTCTTACCAAGGGGACGTCCTGTCCCTCCCACTGCCCTATGTCAGGTGCCTCTTCAGCCGCTCCCGCATGTGCTTGGGAAGGCATTGTCGCGGCCACCCGGTCCATGTGTCCCAGGTGGGAGGGTGTCCCCACATGTGTCCATGGGTAGGGCCACATGCCCCCTCCTTTGGGCGGCAGCTCTGGGGGGCTGCCCAGCCGTGTGGAGTATCTCTCACCACAAGGGGTATTGCTCCCGCTTGTCTACGGTACGACCGCCTCACCCCTGTGGCTTGAGTTGCGGGGCCACTCTGCTTGGCAGGTGACCCCCTCCTGGACTGTGTACCGGCTCGCCTGTCACCGGTTGCTTCCATGGCTCCGGGTGACGTTTGCCATGGTCCCCCATGCAGCCTGGCCGGGCTCGGACCAGTGGCCTTGGAGTACCGCTCCTGCCACTGGCCCGGTGGGTCGGCTGGGTCGCCCCAGTGCGTCCGACCCACGGGGTATTGGTTCTTTCCTGTCCCTCGGCCGCCCTACGTGTGTGCAGTGTCCTGGGCCGCTGGGCTCCTGTTCACCGGTGTGCCCGCGTGGTTTGCTGTGGTGCGTCTGCGGTGTCCTGGGCCAGCTGGCTCCTGTTCACCGGTGTGCTCGCTCGGTGTGTTGTGTTGCATGTGCGGTGTCCTGGGCCACTGGGCTCCCGTTCACCGGTGTGCGTGCTTTGTGCGGTGCGCGTGTGCCATGGGTGGTTGTGTCCCTCTTCCTCCCCCCCTAATTTTCGTTTTTTTTTCTTACTTGTTTTTTTTTTTTTTTACTTGTTTTTTTTTTTTTTTTTTTGGGAAAAAAAAAAGAAAAAACAAAAAAGAGAAAAACAGGGGCGCGCGTACACTGCAGGCACAGGCACGGGCAGCTGGTGCGGCGGTGCAATAGCGTTCTGTCCTCTGGCGTGTGTCGTCGGTGCTGTGGCGGCGGTCGCGCCCCAGGGGTGCGGCTCGCGTGTCCTGATGTACACGGGTATGGGTCAGGGTGGGTTTGGTTAGGTGTCTCTTTGCTTCTGGTGCTGGCTGGTTAGGCGGCTGTGTGGGCTGTGGCTGTGGGCTGTGTCTACGTATTTCCCTCAGCGGGCCTGGTTTGGAGTCAAGGGTTGACGGTTTCGGGGTGTGGCTCGGGTTTGATTTGTGTTGGGGCTTCGGCTCGGTTAGGCTTGGGTCAGGGTGGGTTTGGTGAGGTGTCTCTTTGCTTCTGGAGCTGGCTGGTTAGGCGGCTGTGTGGGCTGTGGGTGTGGGCTGTGGTTTCGGTGTTCCCTCGGCGGGCTTGGTTAGGAGTCAAGGGATAGCGGTTTTGGGGTGTGGCTCGGGTTTGATTTGTGCTTGGGTTCTGGCTCGGTTAGGCGGTTGCGCGGGGCCGGGCGTGTATGTAGCGGCGTCCACGGGGTCGTGCGCCCGAGGCGAGTGCGGGGTGGTGCGTGCGGGCCGGCCGGTGGCCGGTGGCCTCACTGGGAGTCCCACACGGAGGGGTCGACGGGCGTGCCAGGGGCGTACGCAGCGTGCAGGTTGGGCAGCAGCGGGCGCACGTGCAGGGCGTCGGCGTGCCCGATGAGGACCTCACTGAGGACCGAGGGGTTGGCGGCAAGCAGTATGCGATGCCCCGGAGGGGTGGCGGCGAGGAGCGGGAGGATGTCCGCGGCCCGCGACGTGGGGGTGAACACGACGTGGGCCGGGTGCGGCCCCGGGAGCGGTGCCGGGGGGAGCGGGACCACAGGACGGCGGTCTACTGTGAGGTGCCAAGTGGCGCGATGGTGGAGGAGCCGGACTAGGGCGATGCTGTGGCGCAGTGTGTGGGGCTGGGCGCTGGGCGGCGTGGGGACGTGCGGCGGGAGGGAGGGGGGGCGGGGCGGTGGCGTGGGAGGGGGCACGGCGGAGGAGTGACGCCAGCGACGTGTGTGTCGTGCTGAGGGTGGAGAGGAGCCCACGGTAGCGGGCCTGGGTTCAGCGTCTTTGGGCGTAGTGGTGCTCGTTGTCGTGTGTGTTGGCTTCCTTCGGCGTCCGGTTCGTTTGGTGACTTCTGGGCGGGGCCTGGCGTGGCGCCCCGTGGTGGTGGTTTGCTGGGTAACGGGGTTAGATGGCGGCGCCGCTGGCCGGGGGGTCAGGCGCGTCGTGTTGTGTGGCGCGCAGGGCTCCTGGGGTGCTGTGGGTGTCGCCGGTGTCGGTGCGCCGACGCTTGTGGGGTGGTGAGGGGATGTGTGCGTGCGGGGCTGGGCTTTGGGTGATGTCCCACAGGCGGATGCCGTCTCGCTGCGTTTCCTGGAGGGTCTCCCGCAGGCGCCTGAGGACGTACGGGTGGTCCTGGGGCGCGGGGAGGTTGCGGGGGTGGACTCCCAGGGGGTGGAGCGCATCGGCCAGCATGGCTTCCCATGCGGCCTGCGGCATCCACCCCCCCGCCGGCCGAAGGCGGCAGTTCTCCACCGACCCCTTGCGGGGCCGATGGACCAGGCCCTCGAGGGAGGGCTCTCCCCAGGCCCACTTCCGCAGCTCCCAGAGCTGCGTGTGGGTCCAGCGCTGCCACCACTGTTCCTGGGCGGGCCTGCGGTCTTGGGCGGAGGAGTGGGCGTGGGTGGGCGTGACGTGGTCGTGGGGACCGGCGGCGGTGGCGGGCCTGGGGGATTCCTCGTAGTCCTGTTCCGTGGGGGTGCGTGGGGAGTGGGGGTGCACGCGGATGTGGACCCGCGGGTGTGCCCTCTATGGCAAAGCACGAGAACTTTGACAAGATTCTCCACTTCTTTGCAAAAAAGCACATGTGGTCGATCCAAAGATGTGTCCACAGGAATTTGCCCCACTGGAGCTCATTGTGGGCAGTGCCCATGGCTATGCTATGTCTCCGGAGCCGCCCCAAGTCGGCCCCCGATAACCATGCGGAACGCCAAGCGAACACACACATGCTTGCAAAATTCCCCCACCACCTATTGCACACCGATTCACAACTTCCCCCTGCTACTTGATGATGCCTCACACTGGGTTGTTGTAGAGATGCATCAATTACCTTTTCCCATCTCCTGTTCCGCATGAAATGGATGGCAGCACCACACTCCATCCTTACCTTCTCCTTGCTGTTTGCCTTCTCATTATTGAATGAGGCACGGGTGCAAGTTTTTGCAGCAACCCGTGCCTCATCTAAAATTGGCTGCAGCATGGTGTGTGCCACAGTGGCCGGTGTCTGGCCTGTCAATTGCACAACTAGATCCCGTGTCCTGTTGATGCCGCAGAACAGGACACCACTTGGATTGCATCAATTACCTCTTCGCCTTGCCTTTGCCTTTACGGCCCCCACCTTTCTTGGGCGTTGGAACTGGTGGCGCAGGGCTTAGAAGCTGCTTCAGTGGAAACTAGGAGGCATCCGTGGGCAAATCCGGGGTTGGGGCAAAACTGCATGGCCATGGACAAGGGCACTTGGAAGCCTTAGATGGATAGGTATGGTTGTGATGTGGCATGAAAGGCAGGGGGGAGGTTTGGGGTTTGTGATAATTGGGTGCTTGACATAGCTTGTGTCAGCGGAATGGGGAAGGGGCCTACAACCAGGTGGGAAGGTTGGGATCTTGAGACAATTGCGCCATTGCCGAGGTTGGTGGCGCCGAAAGGGAGGGCACCCCCCTAAACTGAGAAGGGGGAGGCACCTTGTGAAGGAGCACAACATCGTCGCTGCCCTCTTCCTCGGGCGGTTGGGGAGCTAAAGGCACTTGGAAGAAAAACGGGACGAAGGAGGGGGCAGGATATACTTGTGGTGGTGGTGGGGTTGGTTGACCGTCCGAGGTTTGACGCTTCGAGGTGTTTCTTCTCTTCTTTTTCCCACCGGTAGGCATCTCTGAAACCTTCTGTTTCTGTGGCCTGGTGGGTGTCCCAGTGTCCTGCAAAAATAATATGACATTTGTACGAATTTCGTCCTCAAAGTGCCTCGGGTACAGGCAGTTTGAATGTGGTATGTTACGAATTTGGGACGAAATTTGTACGAATTTCGTCCTCAAAGTGCCTTAGGTACAGGCAGTTTGAATGTGGTTGTTACGAAGTTCATACGAAATTCGTACGAACTTCGTATGGAGTTCGAACAAGTCGCACAAATGTGCAGTATTTTTGTGCGAAACCGGCACAAAAGCCACCCCGACACGACCCCCACACCTATAAATGTACACAAATACGCAAGCCCAAGCACAAACACACACAGCCCGACACTTACAGGAGCCCCCTTGATACATTTCAAGCACCTGTCCTACACAAACACAGGCCCAAGCACAACTACAACTAGGCAAGCCCTAGGATGAGGAGGAGGAGGAGGAGATGTGGTCCCCCGGTAGGGCGCACCCGCGGCGCATTCCCATGGTGCCCGCTGGCCCTCACCGGTCTGCCCAAGATCAAGAGTGAGGTCTCTGTCCCAACCCGTGTGGCTAAGTACCATGGCGGCGGCTCTCCTCTTCGTCTCCTCCACTTGTCCCCTAGCCGGCACAACGCGCACGCACTACTGTCTTACACGCTGCTGGATCCCTCCAGGTGCACGGATGCGGGGGCGCGGCAGAGCGCCGGCTCCACTTCCGGCACGGTCCGCCACCCCCCCTGGGGGAGAGGGGCGCAGTCTCACGGGTGTGGGCCCTTAGCCCGCAAGGTACTACCCATCGGACGGCGTTTGGCCGGCAGGTCACCGGGGGTTTGGTGCGTAGCTTGACCCCCCCCCCCAATCATACACCACTCCCGCCGGAGGTGTCCGTGCGCGGAACTACGCATTCTGGTCCCTTCGGCCCCAGCCCTGGGAACACACACGGGTCAGGCGGCGCCGCGCGTCTAGCAACAGGGTTGGAGGACAAGCCCCCCTAGTTGATAGGAGACCCGGGGCTGGTACCAAGCCATGCGCAGCGTGGCCAAGGGCATGTCCCACAGCCTGCGCATCAACCGTTCATCGTGGAGCTCTCTCGTTTCATAAAGCCCCGTGTAGCGGTGTGGCGGCCCATATGTGATGAGCCAAACCAACGACGCGCGGGGGGGCCGCCCGGCCCGTCCATGATAACCACGTGTGCCTCCCGGACCACACGGGGTCAATATATACCCTTGGTGAGCGGCCCTTAATGGAACATTTGAATGAGAATGCGAATTTGCGCGAAAATCAGCGAAATTCGCGCCAATTTGGCAAATTCGCGCGAATGCGGGCGAGGATGCGAATGTGAATGCGGCTCTACTTTTTTTTGCGAATGTAGCCTAAATTGGGCCAAAGTCGAGTTACAAGTCGCGTCTTTTGAATTTCTATGATTTTTTGGCGCGGTAACCATATCAAATGGGCACAAAGACAAGGTACCACGGGCAAAACGGGCAAAAAATGAAAAGTGAGTGCACTCATTCAAAAGTTCCATTCACAGGGGGTACATGGCCTGTAGCCCGGGACGAATCCCGGTCCAAATACCGAAGGACCCGCAGGGATCCCCCCAAGTCCGAAGGGCAGCTGCTGCCCTGGAGGCATGGCGGCAGTGAGCAGCGCACGCTCGCACACGGGCCACCGCAGGCTCGCCCCGGGCCAAAATCTGGCCATAGCTGGCCGGGCTCCCCATTCATAGGCAGTAGGGTCAAAACTGTCCGGGACTCAGGTCGCCACGTCCCACAGTTGCCCGTAGCCATCACGGTAGTAGACCTCTTTGGCCGCACGGATCACGGGCATCTTGCGCTTGCGATCCGAGGCGTCCCAATAGTTAACCACGATGGCCAGCACGCGCTGTGCTGCCCCCGCCATCAGCCCCCGGTCATATAGATATCCCACATCCTCGGGTTCCCAATCTGAAAGGGTCTTGGTATATATGCTGCGGACCCCGGGTCCGGGATGAGGGTCATCGTCGTCCGGCAAGCCCACGCTGAGGGCAAAGGCATCCGGACCATACAGACCTATGACGCCTCATGCGGATACCGCGTGTCGCTTCCAACACGCGCATATAGTGTCCAGGCGCATGTGCAACTGGGTATGCACGGCTAGCCAAAACAAATGTCGCCACGGGCAAGTAGGGACGCAATGCCGGGTCCCCAGCTCTCTGAGGCAGGCGGGGCAGGGCCGGGTGTCCCCTGCATGTCCCAGACCTGCCCGCCGCGCTATCCTGCGGAGGTGGGCTCCCCAAAAAAGAGTCCGTGTTCTGTGATGGCGTGATATACCGACAAGGATTTGTGTATTGTCTTTTCCGGGGCCTCCATGTGGAGACCCCATAGGCGGCGGGCCGCGGTCTCCACCAAACGGTGTAGGTTGTGCACCTAGACGGTATTGGGGGTGAAACAGACCCGGGGCGTCTAGAGCCCCTGGAGCCAACGCACGCCAAGCTGCGCCTTTGCAGGCTGTCTCTTCGCCACTCCGCCGGCCGGGTCCAATAGGGAGTCCAGACGGATGCCGGCACGGTGGGAGTACAAGTGCTGGGGAGCACGGAACCCATCGGCCAATAATCCCCTACAGGCTCGTAGCAGGTCGTCCGAGAGCGGCGAGGACCCCGGGCTATTGGAGTGGACTGCGTCGATGTACCCCTTGCTATCGTGGACAGACCACTGTGGGCCCCGTGTGCCCCAGACTACACGGTTGGCCCCGCGCGCCCGCAGCACTTCTTAAGCAACGTACAACTCCGCTTGGTAAGATCCATCCACGTGTACCGGAATGGGTATGCAGTACGTCTGGCTCAACCACATTGTCGGATCCGCCACCACTAAGCCACCACCAGCCGTGTGGTTGGGGTACCAAGAGGAGTCTTGTCCGGAATTTCTCGAAGAGTAATGCCCTCAGGGTTCTTCTCCCGGGCCCACTGCACGTGCCGGGGCCACGGGGGGAGAGTGTCCGGTCCACGATAACGTGATGGCCACCCCGCCCTGCGGGTACATGACCAATCTCGGTAGCCGGCCGCCAGGGCTGCGTGGCCGTCGCCTGCCTCGCTGGCGGTCCCCCGTCCCAAGTAACGAACAAGAAGCGTGTATGTTGACATGTCACCATGTAGATACATGATACGTGTCACCTTTGATTTTACCGGGCACAAAATGGCCAAAACCCGGATTCTATCCAAATGGTTGACAAAATTGACACATCTTTGTTGTGTATTAAGCTTGTTTTGAAAATTTTGTGGTTTTCGCCTATCATTCATGATAACAGTTGACGCATGGCTCATTTTGAGTGCCAAGATGTCATGCACATCCAATATTTCGGGCAAAACAAAAACTCAATTTGTGTGGAGAAATGAATTACTTACTTGTCCAACACAATACAAAATGGAAACCATTGCAATGTATGTAGACAACATAGATTGACCCTAATCTACACACGATTCACATTGTCCTTGTGCTTTTTGTCTTGCACCATGCAGTTAACCTTCCACGTCCTCGTTCCGTTCTCTTTCCATTCTCATAGTGACCGTGGCGCAATGTACCTGCGGCTCACTGGTGGCTAGGTGGAAATGTGAAGTTGGGGCTCATTTGGGGCTCATTTGTGCATTGCGATGTCTTTGTACTTGTTTGTTGTGCTTTTTACATGCTAGGTAATGTGCATTTAATGTTTTTAGAAGTTTTAGGTACTCGGTTGGTCAAGGTTCAAGGGGGGGGGGGGGGGACTTTTTTTGGCGACGGCTCGGTTGACTGAGCGCCCGACTGAGCCGTCACTGAGCCGTCACTGAGCCGGCTCACTTAGCTCTCACTTAGCTCTCACTTAGCTCTCACTGAGCGCGCCAAATGGCTCACTGAGCGCCCACTGAGAGCTCATTGGGGGCTCACTCAGAGGGTTCCCCCCCCTTTCCGCCTCTCCTCCGCCCCTCTTTCCGCCTACCCATCTATCCCTTCTAGCTCCCATAGGTCCTCTCTATCACACCATGTCTAATGTCGCCCCACGCCTGAAACCAGCGGCTTCAAAGAGTAAGAAAAAGTGCTTTTCCATTGCTTTGAGACATACTCTAGTTGTATTAGAGATGCACTGAGCATCCATGCATTTTTATCTTAGTATTGGTCCCACCAAAACAGGTGATAACACATTTTGACCTATGGAACCAAACACCCAAACAGGATATGGAGTGGACCCCTTAATCCCCTTTCAATGTGAAGCTATTCATCTTTTCCTGAGTTGACTGAGCACTGACATACCTAAGGTAGAGCCTATGAATTTATCTATGTTTTTCAATGAATTCTTAGCTGTCCTAGTGGTATGCACCCTAGGGGGCTGGGCACCTCTTTTTCAGAGGTCCTGGGTTCAATTCCTGGTCAGCCTAGCTAAGTAGGAAGATCCCATGTGACATGGCAGTGACCTCATCGCCACATGCCCTGCCACCTCAGCACATATGGGACTCAAAAGTAAGAGTGCACATCTCCTAAGATGGCACTATGGAGAGAGAGTGACCATGGGACAGTTTTCCAACTCTTTTCCAAAACATTTTAGCTATCTTTGTGAATATGCATTCCGATTTGACCTAAGTTGCAGTTTCTGTGAATATCCAATCATCTTTCACTGTTTACACTGCAGCCCTTCATGCTTTGATCCTGATTATCTTCTCCTTGCACACTTCTGGCTTGGGCTATCCTGGATTGACTTGGATTTACTGTATTTCAACAAACAAAAGCTTTTCATCTCCAAAAACAAGCAGCAGGACACCCTACAGCAACAGCAAGCAGCAGGAGAAGCAAAAACACAGTGCTGAAACCACTATAAACTTTTCTGGTAGCAAGAGGCAGCCTGTCTCTGCGCACCGGCAGCAACCCCGTGCCGTACATCCAGTGCGCCGAGTACGGGCATATATAAGCAGAAGGGTGAAAGAAGATGGATCCAAGAAAGGAGGACGCCGACGTGAAGACAGCGCCAGCGCCTGAGGCACCGGCAAGGCCAGCACCTGGCGCTGTACCTTCGGCGGAGCCCTTACATGGGCCAGTGGATGCGGCTGAGGACTCCCTGGATGGACTCCCGACGGCCTTCGGGGCCCTGTCCGTCGAAGAGGTGGTGGCGCAGCCTGTGAAGAGGAAGAGAGAGAGCGAGAAGGATGCTGGAGACGGAGCAGACGAAGGAGAGGAGCAAGGGCAAGACCTGACGAATGTCCCTACCTTCGAAGGCGCACCAAGCGCTTCTGGCCTCCACGCATCACCCTCTCCCTTAACCACCACACTCCCAGCCGCCGCAACATGCACTTCCACAACCAACCCGCCTATGGCAGAGGGCACAGGCTTTACTGGCATGCCTCCCTACCCCGCCTATGGTATGGGCCCACCTACCACTGCGCTCCATGAGGCAACTACTGCCAGTGAGCCGGTGGCTACCAGCTCTGCGCCGCGATGGTATGCGGCTGAATATCCCCATCCACTACCCGCTACTGGAACCTATGTTGATGTTCCTGGGTATGCACCTGGTTATGCAACCTTGAGTGGGTTGAGGAGAGGACCCGAATCTCTTGGTGGCAGGAGTAGAGGATCGGGAAGATCCTCCAACAGGTCGCTGACGCGGTCGGAGATCAACGAGGTGCTCCGAGGAGCCACTTCAAAAATCGTGGGCGACCTCACTCAAGAGATCAGAGAGAAGCTAGAGCCCCTGATGATCCCGCCCCAAGCGTCACCTATCTCGGTGGGAATGTCACCCCAGCGAGTACAGGCTAACCACCTGGCGGCAGGGTTGACAAATACCCTGGGGAGCCTGAGGAGCAGACCGATGCCGACGCCTGCAGCTATTCCGAGAAGTCCTTTCGTGCCGAGAACGGCCCAGCCGCCCTACAGCCACGTGACGAACTCGACGAGGGCCGAGCTGGACCGGCTGGGGCTGACAGCCTTGAAGGCTATGGTGGACGTGGAGCCTTATGGCTCCAGTGATCTAGGTGGAGACCCCTCCGATGACGAGCCGCCGTCGATGGATTCTTCTTCGCCCTCCGAGGACGATGACCTGGAGGACCCCGAGGACCCAAGGGGGAAGAAGAAGAAGAAGAAGAAGAAGAAGACCCGACGACCTGAAGGAAGCAGGACTCAGGAGGCGAAGGCTATTGCCACCTCCAAGATCGTGGTTAACTCGCCTGAGTCCACAGGCAAGGACCTCAGCGAGTTCGCTGAGAACTTTGGCCGGTTTCTACGACTGACCGGCCAAACCCACGCTAGTGGGCGAGTGAAGTGCGATCTGCTCCTGCAGTGCTGCAAGACCAAGTACCTGGAGAAGCAGGTCAGGCAGATCGTGACTAACTCCGCCACCTTTGCCGATGTGTTGGTTGCCCTGGAGAGGCAGTATCCGACCTACGAAACCGACCTCTCCATCAGGGCCGAGATCCAGAACCTGCTCGTGCTGCCCAACAACCCCAAACCTGGCAGGGTCTCTGAGCTGTTGGCTGACCTGGATCACTGGGCTGGACGACTGACGCCCGGTTCCTACAGCAGCGACGACCTGCTGTTCTGGTTGGTGGCCAAGCTCCCTCGAGAGCTATGGGACGAGTGCCGTTCGACGGCTGAGCGCAAGGCTAGATCCCTCCGCTACGAGGATCTATGCGTGTTGCTCCTGGAGCTGGCGCTGGAGAAGGAGAGCGACCAGCACTTGAACAACTACCGTCCTGGTGGTGGAGGTTCTTGAGGCCATGGCAAAGGGTACCAAGGGTCCCGACCTGGGCAGGGGACTACCCCCAAGCACGCCCACGCCCGCATCATGGAGAACGTGAAGGAGCTATTCTGGTGTGATGCCAGAGACGAGCAGGGCCACCTGCAGCACGCCCCTGACTGCGAGCAGCGAGACTGCTTCGTCGTCCAGGGGAAGCAGCAGGAGAAGAACACCGGCGCCAAAGCGAAGCTGCCGGATCATTACCGGTGCACCATCACGTGTGCATTCTGCGGTAAGCGGAAGCACTACGAGGATGAGTGCTACCATAAGCAACGCCTATCGGCGAAGCTTAAAGGGGAAGATCCTGGCAAAGGCTCAGGCAAAGGTGGAGGCAAAGGCAAAGGCAACGACTCCGGCAAGGGCAAGTCGAAAGGACGTGGTCAAGGGCAAGACAAGGGTCAAGGTGGACGAGGAGGAGGCGCTAACCGCCAGCCCGACAACAAGAACAAGGACAAGAACGGACACAACCCCAACCCTACTCCAAGGGGGAACTCCGAGCCCTCTGGAGGGCAGTCTGGTCCTACCACACGCTAACAAACGCAGGCCCAGCAAGAACAAGGAACCAAGCGTGAGCATGAAGGTGGTGATGACGGCAACGCTAAGAAGAGGAGGCGTTTCATGAGAATGGCCCGCAAATTGCGGAACAAGGGGTTCGAGGTGACCTGTCCCGCGGAGTTCTGACGGGGACGCTCTGGTGGCACCCAAGACCTGGTGTTTTGGGTACGTATCCGACTAGGGGGACGTGAATACCTGGGGGTATTGGACACTGGCGCCACCATATCTATAGTGGCCAAGAAAATTTTACCTTGTGGGAGCCTGAAGAACACCATGACCACCGCTGCTATACGCATGGGGGATGGACATGTGGTGCACAGCTGCGGGGACTGTGAAGTGGAGGTACCTATGGGCTCCAGGACTATCGCCCATCGGTTCTATGTGACGGACACTGAGGCCTTCGACTTTGTACTGGGGACTGACTTCTTCGTACAGCACTCCCAGATACAATCCCTGACGCTGCAAGCGCCCTACCTCCTCTACGTGGACCACGGCAGTGGCAGAGAGTCTGTGCCACTGGAGCAGTCGGAACATACCTCGAGTTACCTGAGGCTATCGAAGGAGGAGCCCTCGAATATGATGGCGGCCTCCAAAACTGAGGACTATCAACTATTGGGGGAAGTCCTAGACCAAGGTCTGAAGGAGTTGGGTTACTCTCGAGAAGACCTGAGTGTGGAGTTGTTCGCCAGCGACAAGCAGCATGTACTGGACCTCTACTGCAGCAAGGGGAAGAACTGCAGCTACAAATTTTACTGGCCCTCTTTCGGGATGGCCTACGGGAACGCCAGGTTCAGTGAACTGGGGAAGGTGCTGACCAAGGTGGCCTTGGAACGTTCCCGTATGGTCCTGTGTTCCCCCGATTGGGGAGCCCATGGGGGCAACGACTACTGGCGAAACCTCCTGGACAGGCTGACTATCAGCTCTGTTCGTTTGCCTGATGAGGCCATCTACGTGCCTCTGGGACGCAAGACGCCTGTTGGGAAACCCGGATGGGGGAGTATGCTGAGCGTGGTGGACGGAGGTCTTACCTCCATCCCCTGGGAGGATCTGGACCCGACTCTGGTCCAGGCTATACAACGAGAAAGCAACGGACTCGCCTTGGGTGACTTGAAGGATCGCCTACGACTTCAAGATGCGGTGGAGACTACATCCGGAGGAGATGAGTACGTCGTGACTGACACCAACGCCCCCAACTCTCCCTGTCATGTACCTGTTCCTGATGGAGTCTCTGAGTGTGGACTATCTGAGCTACCTAGCTCTATCCACTCAGAAGACGAAACTGAGCAAGACGCCTTCTTCGTGCAGACCTGTGTGGAGGAAGTGGAGAACGCTGAGTACGTCGCCCCACTGAAACCCCTACTCTCCATGAGGGTGGAAGACCCCGTGGACGAGGAGCTGGACCCTCGATCCAGGGTCAGGGAGTATGTGGATTCCAAGAGGAAGTTGGTGGCGAAAAAGCTATGCTACGCGACGCCTACCCGCAGCTCATGGCCACTGAAGCAACGACGTATGGGAGACCTATCCCAATTGAAGGAGGACCTCGAACAGAAGATCACCACCTGGCAAAGGGAGGTAGATCTTAAGCTCATGAAGAGCGTGTGGGGCGCCCATGTGAGGACCCCAGAGGAGGACGACCTCTCGGAGGAATGTGTATGTGAACCCCATCGAGCGTGCCTATGTTGCCATCGTCCACCGGAGATGGTTGAACAAGACCTTCTATATGCCTACCAAGGGCTGAAGGACACTACCACGGGCGAAGAGTCGGTGGAGGACCACCTCCCGACGTCTATTACTCAGGGGGCAAGCAACTTACACTCTGACGAGGACATGGAGGACAAGATCAAGATATTGGACCCGCGGGTACAGAAGCTTATACGGACCTATCTGGAGGTGTTCGGAGAACTACCCCCTCCAGCCTCATGTGACAAGCTGGTACAGATGGACCTCAAGCTGAAACCCGAGTTCGTGCGTCACAAGATCCGGAGGAGACCCTATCCAGCTCCTGAAGAGCAGGCCGACGAGATCGAGCGACAGATACAAGAATGTATCGACGCTGGCCTAGTCCTGGAGTACAAGGACGGGGACTACCCCCTACACTGCAGCCCCTGTTTCCTGGTGGCTAAACCTGGGTCTACAGCCAAACGGCTGGTAGTGGACTACGGAGAGCTGAACAAGAAGACGCTGAACCACTCAGGGTCCATTCCCAGTATGGTGTCTACCCTGGAGAAGATAGCCTCCTGCCGCTACAAGACCAAGATGGACAAGCGAAGCGGATTCTGGCAAGTGGACCTGACGCCCAACGCACAGGAACTACTGGCCTTCATCACCCCTCAGGGGAGGGTGTTCAAGTGGAAGGTCATGCCGTTTGGCGTGGCTAACGCACCCGCTCTATTCCAAGAGCTGATGACCAAGATCTTGTCCATCCTACGAAGGAGACCTAAGGTGCAGGAGCTCATATCCCGTGGTGCCCAGATGGAGGCTCACATCGACGATGTATGCCTCGGGACCAATACCCAGGAGGATCTTGTAATCCTCTTGGGTGAGTTCTTTGCGGTCTGCCAGGAGAACCACACACGACTCAAGCTGGAGAAGTGTGAGTTCATGCAGGAGACCATGCAGTACCTGGGGTTTGACGTTGGCTATGGTTGGTGGACCCCAGCGGCCTCTAAGGCCAAACCCCTGATGGATGCCAAGGTACGACACGAAGACCCCAAGAAAGGACTTCATGATGTACGCAGTTTCATTGGGGCGTGCAACTTCTATCGCCGCCACATCAAGAACTTCACCTATACCAGCGCCGTTCTGACGGACTTGATCAAGAAGAGTACTACTTGGCGCTGGGGCCCACAAGAGCAACAAGCGTTTGACGAGCTCAAAGACAAGGTGGCCAACGCTAAGTGCTTGGGCGTGCCTAGGGCACAAGGGGAGATTATCCTGGTGACCGACGCCAGCAATGTGGGCGGTGGTGGAACCTTGTTCCAATGGCAAGCACTAGAGAAGGAGGAGTCCGACATGGCCATTTCCCAATGGGGGACGGAAGGTCTCAACCGAGATGGAACCCTCAAGCACAGCTACCCTGACGACAAGTGGGTCCTAGTACCTCTGGGCCACTGGAACTGGAAGTGGAACCAGGCCAGGGGGAACTACTCCACCTATGAGCAGGAATTGCTCGCGGGTATGCTGGTGCTATCCTCACAAGCACGACTGTTGGGGAGTAACCCTGTAGTCTGGCTGTGCGACCAAGAACCGGTTCGCAGTTTCCAGAAGGGTCCTCCACCTGAGAAGGCCAAGCTACGGCGCTGGTGGACCTACCTCAGTCAACTACGGCTGACGGTACACCATATCCAGGGAGTGAAGAACGAGTGTGCCGACTACATCAGCCGCAACAGCTTCGACGCCCTGTCCAGGTGTCTACGGGGATCCCAGGCAGTCGCGCGATCGCAGCAGAAGAATATAAAAAATCACGAAAAAGACGCACAACCAGCCAAAATAAAGCGCAAAATCGATTTTTCCGACCTCAGAAACCCCCAGAAACATTTTACGCCGCTGTTTGGCGAGGTCGAAAAAATTAGGACACTCACAGAAAAAGCAGAACAACAGAGTCGCGACGGCGACGAAGTTGAGCGTTGCATGCCCCAAAACACCTAGCAAAGTGCGTGCCCTAGGCGCTAGGGACTTGTGCGCGCTCCAACAACAAAGAAGAAGATTAGAGGCGAGAGCAGGGCCAAAACGATGGCCTTCGGCCAGGGATTGGTTGTCATGGGGGGCTAACGGTCCTGTCCTGCGGTGCAAAGCGGGGCAACCATGACAATCGCTCTTACACACCAACCCCCCTTTTTTTGTAGCGCAAAAGAGACGCCAAGACGGGAAGGCGGAACGTTGCGTGCCCCAAATCACTTAGCAAAGTGCATGCAATAGGAGTAGGGGACTTGTGCGCGCCCCGACACCAACCAAAGAGTGAGTGGCATATGCCGCCATGCATGCATTAAGACACGCTTACTCTTGGGCGTCGCAAAAAACAAAGAGTCCAAGACAAAGGGAATAAGTAGCGTGGGAGTCCCAAGGTACAACGAGTAAGTACCTTGTACCGCCTTGCATGCATTAAGACACGCTTACTCTTGGGCGTCGCAAAAAATAAAGAGTCCACAAACCGTGCCTCCCGCCCCCTAACACGCCGTATAGGTAAAGAAAAACGCATCACAAGCGGCGCGTAAACACCGAAGAAATGGATAACTAACACGCCACACCCTCCGACTTTCACGCTTCCTCTTCCTTTGTCCTTCTCCATGTACCTCCCCACCCACCTTTGAGCCCATTAAGATACGCTTACTCTTGGGCGTCGCAAAAAACAAAGGGTCCAAGACATAAAGAATAAGTAGCATAGCATGAATGCATTAAACGAACACGCCTACTCTTGGGCGTCGCAAAATACAAAGAGTCCGCAAACCAACGGTTAAGTAGCAAATGCCGCCATGCAAGCATTAAGACACGCTTACTCTTGGGCGTCGCAAAAAACAAAGAGTCCAGGACATGAAGAATAAGTGGCATAGCATGAATGCATTAAACAAACACGTCTACTCTTGGGCGTCGCAAAATGCAAAGAGTCCGCAAACCAACGCGTAAATAGCATACACCGCCATGCATGCATTAAGACACGCTTACTCTTGGGCGTCGCCAAAATCAAAGAGTCCAAAACGGGAAGAATAAATCAGACGCCATAGGAAGCAATGTGTAAAGAAAAATGTTTCCGCAAAAACAAAGAGTCCGCAACGACGCGGCCACGGTATGGCACACGCGAGCACGCACCCACACCCACACCGCACACACCACGCAACACACCGAGCACGCGCACCGGTGAACAGGGGCTGGGAGGCCCAGGACACCGCACACGCAACACCGCACACCGGGCACCACACACACCGCAACACACCGCGACACCGGAGAACACGAACCAAGTGTCCCAGGACACCACACGCACAACACAACACGCACCACACGAGCGCAAAAGGGTCAAACGGCACACGCAACACCACGCACAGAGCGTGCACACCGGTGAACAGGAGCCGGGAGGCCCAGGACACCGTACACACAACACCACACACAGAGCGTGCACACCGGTGAACACGAGCCAAAGGGCCCAGGACACCACACACAGAGCGTGCACACCGGTGAACGGGAGCCGGGAGGCCCAGGACGCCGTACACGCACCACCACACACAAAGCGTGCACACCGGTGAACAGGAGCCGGGGGGCCCAGGACACCGCACACGCACACAGAGCGTGCACACCGGTGAACAGGAGCCGGGAGGCCCAGGACACCGTACACACAGCACCACACGCAGAGCGTGCACACCGGTGAACAGGAGCCGGGAGGATCAGGACACCGTACACACAGCACCACATGCAGAGCGTGCACACCGGTGAACAGGAGCCGGGAGGACCAGGACACCGTACACGCAACACCACACGCAGAGCGTGCACACCGGTGAACACGAGCCAAAAGGCCCAGGACACCACACACAGAGCGTGCACACCGGTGAACGGGAGCCGGGAGGCCCAGGACGCCGTACACGCACCACCACACACAGAGCGTGCACACCGGTGAACAGGAGCCGGGGGGCCCAGGACACCGCACACGCACACAGAGCGTGCACACCGGTGAACAGGAGCCGGGAGGCCAAGGACACCGTACACACAGCACCACACGCAGAGCGTGCACACCGGTGAACAGGAGCCGGGAGGCCCAGGACACCGTACACACAGCACCACACGCAGAGCGTGCACACCGGTGAACAGGAGCCGGGAGGACCAGGACACCGTACACGCAACACCACACGCAGAGCGTGCACAACGGTGAACAGGAGCCGGGGGGCCCAGGACACCGTACACGCAGAGCGTGCACACCGGTGAACAGGAGCAGGGAGGCCCAGGACACCGCACACGCACCACCACACACAGAGCGTGCACACCGGTGAACGGGAGCCGGGAGGCCCAGGACGCCGTACACGCACCACCACACACAAAGCGTGCACACCGGTGAACAGGAGCCGGGGGGCCCAGGACACCGCACACGCACACAGAGCGTGCACACCGGTGAACAGGAGCCGGGAGGCCCAGGACACCGTACACGCAACACCACACGCAGGGCGTGCGCACCGGCGAACAGGAGCCGGGAGGCCCAGGACACCGTACACACAGCACCACACGCAGAGCGTGCACACCGGTGAACAGGAGCCGGGAGGCCCAGGACACCGTACACGCAACACCACACGCAGAGCGTGCACACCGGTGAACAGGAGCCGGGGGGCCCAGGACACCGTACACGCAGAGAGTGCACACCGGTGAACAGGAGCCGGGAGGCCCAGGACACCGTACACGCAACACCACACACAGAGCGTACACACCGGTGAACAGGAGCCGGGAGGCCCAGGACACCGTACACACAACACCACACGCAGGACGTGCGCACCGGTGAACAGGAGCCAGGGAGCCCAGGACACCGTACACGCAACACCACACACAGGGCGTGCACACCGGTGAACAGGAGCCGGGAGGCCCAGGACGCCGTACACGCGACACCACACACAGAGGGTGCACACCGGTGAACAGGAGCCAGGAGGCCCAGGACGCCGTACACGCAACACCACACGCAGAGCGTGCGCACCGGTGAACAGGAGCCGGGAGGCCCAGGACACCGTACACACAACACCACACACAGGGCGTGCGCACCGGTGAACAGGAGCCGGGAGGCCCAGGACACGGTACGCGCAACAGCACGCACAGGGCGTGCACACCGGTGAAAAGGAGCCGGGAGGCCCAGGACACCGTACACACGACACCACACGCAGGGCGTGCGCACCGGTGAACAGGAGCCGGGGAGCCCAGGACACCGTACACGCAACACCACACACAGGGCGTGCACACCGGCGAACAGGAGCCGGGAGGCCCAGGACGCCGTACACGCAACACCACACACAGAGCGTGCACACCGGTGAACAGGAGCCGGGAGGCCCAGGACGCCGTACACGCAACGCCACACGCAGAGCGTGCGCACCGGTGAACAGGAGCCGGGAGGCCCAGGACACCGTACACGCAACACCACGCACAGAGCGTGCACACCGGTGAACAGGAGCCGGGAGGCCCAGGACACCGTACACGCAACACCACACACAGAACGTGCACACCGGTGAACAGGAGCCGGGAGGCCCAGGACGCCGTACACGCGACACCACACGCAGGGCGTGCACACCGGTGAACAGGAGCCGGGAGGCCCAGGACGCCGTACACGCGACACCACACGCAGGGCGTGCACACCGGTGAACAGGAGCCGGGGGGCCCAGGACACCGTACACACAACACCACACACAGAACGTGCACACCAGTGAACAGGAGCCAAGCGGCGCGGCACACCACACGAGCAACCCGCCCCCGAAACGAACCCAGCCCACGCCGCCCTGCAGGAAAGAAACACCATGTCAGACCGCCAAGACCAACCGACCGGCCAAGGCCAACCCAGCGGGTACGAAGAGGGTGGGCAGGCAGGGCAGGCCGGCGAAGAGGGACAGAGGGACAAGGCGGGGAAAACGAGAGGAGGGGTCCGAACCCCCCCCCCCCCAACGTGCACACGCCCCACTGCCGCGCGCCGGGCCACAGCCGGGCACCAACAGGGCCCGCCATGGAGCCAAACGGGCCCGCCAGAGAGAGGGTGTGTCCCCGCGCCTGCGCAGCAGCACGCCCGGGCAAGGAGCGCGCGCCACACACAGGCCAAGCAGGGCACACACGCAGCACCGCACGCCAGCACGCACCACGGCACAAAAACACGACACCACCACGGCAAACACCCACACCCGACGACGAACGAGCCGCCAAGAACAAGTCCAAGCCCCGCAGTCCCCACAGCGCGACAGCCGCCGTCCGGATGGACGTGTGTGCGCCCGGCAGTGAACCCAGCCCCTGCCGGCTACGAACCAGCCGCCGTCCGGATGGACGTGTGTGCGCCCGGCAGTGAACCCAGCCCCTGCCGGCTACGAAACAGCCGCCGTCCGGATGGACGTGTGTGCGCCCGGCGGTGAACCCACCCCCTGCCGGCTACGAAACAGCCGCCGTCCGGACGGACGTGTGTGCGCCCGGCAGTGAACCCAGCCCCTGCCGGCTACGAAACAGCCGCCGTCCGGAGGGACGTGTGTGCGCCCGGCAGTGAACCCAGCCCCTGCCGGCTACGGAGCAGCCGCCGTCCGGAGGGACGCGTGAGCACCCGGCGCCACCTGCCGGACGGGCTACCGGACCACCGGGCCCACGCCACCCGGAGGGGTGAGTGCTCAGTTATCGCAAACCACACGCCCAATGGTACCACACCCAACACCACCCGCAAGGACACACCATCACCACCACCAAGCACGCCCACCCGCCACCACACACCCAGGGCCCGTCATCAGGGCCACCCGCCGACACCACAACCACCAAGCAGTCCAGCCACAACCACCACCACCACCCGCCACCGGGCGCCCACAACATCACCAACAACACCCTCCCCCCCGGCAGCACTCGCGACGCCGTCGCCAAGCACACCACCATCCGCCCCGCACCACACCTGCGACACCCCCACACTCCACAACACCCACACCGGAAACCGCCAACACCACCGTCCCACCCTTACCACCTGCAGCACCGTCACCATCGACGTCGCCAGCGGCACCACCATCACGCCCGACTGCACCGCGCGAACGACACGCCCACAACCAGCACCCAACCCCAAACACCCACACCGACACCACCCACGCCGACCAGACCTCACAACACCCACGCAACGCACACACCGGCCACGCTCCACCAGACAACACAAACCACCACACGCACGGCAACAGCGCACCCGACGCCCGCAGACCCCCCGCAACCCGCGCCACGTACACACCAACACGCACACCCGCACCCGACCACGCCCACCAAGCGCCCGGCGCACCGACCACCACGCGCACAGGCAACCGCCCAACGCCGGCACCGACTCCGCGGGCAGACAGGCAGACAAACCACCCCGTCGGCATCACCAACAGCACCATCACCCAAGCCACCACCTGCGGCACCAACGCCACCATCGCCCGTTGCACCAACGGCAAACCCCCCTCCGGCCCCCCACCACCCGTTCCCAACGCGTCACCTACGGCACACACCGGCCTCACCGTCACCCAGTGCATCGCCTACGTCACCCTCGCCATCGGCACCACCGACGACACCACCGCCCACAGCACCCCCGGCAACACCCTACGTAGGGACAGTACCAGCGGCGCCACCAGCCGGCACACCACCTGCAACACCAACATCAACATCGCCACCACCCATGACATCACCCACAGCGCCCTCACCATCGACGTCACCGGCAGCACCCTCACCGCCGGCACCACCAGTCGCGCCACCACCCACTGCACCACTTACAGCGACCACCGGAGCAGCAGGCCCCCCCAGCGCCCGCCCTGTCACCTATGACACCAACAGCGTCACCAACCCGGTCGCCGCCCGGCGCGTCACCTGAAGCACCCACGTCAACAACACAGACCTGTTTCGACGCCTACAGCACCCCCCCGTAGGCGTCACCAGCATCTCCTCCACCCATTGCATCGCCCACGGTGCCCCAGCCCAACCCACTGCGCCTTCGGCGCACACATACCCGACACCCACACAAACCAACCACGCCCACACTGCCCACCACCCCATCAGCCCACGCCACGAACACACCCACACGCACGCCCACGCCCGGCCACGCCACCCAGACACTAACCAGGAGCCGCAGCCACCCACGCAAGCGCCACGCCACCACTGCCGCCAACCACCCGCCGTCAGCCCCCCCCGGACCGGCGCCCTGGGAACCGGGAGCCGACACCGGCACACACCCAAACCCACGCACAGCACCCCAGCCACCCCCCCCCCCAAAAAAAAAAAAAAAGCCAAACAAGCCAGCGAAAAGAGAGGAGTAAGGGACAGGCAGAGGAAGGGGCCACGGGGGGAGCAGAGGGCAAACACGCAAGCCCACACACGCGCGCCCCCCCCCCCCCCAGCCAACCCGACCCCGCATGTCCCGCACCCTCCCAGAAACCGCAAAGCCCAAGACCACCCCCCAGGCACCACCACAACAGACCACCATGAGGAGCCGCCGAGGACGACACACGACACACCGCCGCCAAACACACGGTCGACACCGACACAAGCCCCAGCCCCACAACCCGCCGCACCCACCGCTGCGGCGCCCCAACACACAATGGTGCCCCCATGGATGCGGTACACCCCAAAAACCCCCTTCAGCCAGCCGACCAGAGGCCACCACGGGACGCACCAAGGGGACGCCGCGGAATACCCACCCACAGTGCGGCCCCGACACCCGCTACCCGCCGGCAACCTACCACGGGCCCACCCCACACCCGAGCAAATAGCCCCGCCCCCACCGTGGAAACGATACAGCCCAGCCACACACCGCCACTCACCACCCGCGGGCACCGCACCGGGGCCACAACACGCCCAAGCAGCCGCGACCCACGGACCCGCGGACCCCGCAAACGCAATACCCCACACCACCGGGCCCACCCAACGGCGGGCCGACACCCCCAAGCACCACACGACCACACCCCCCTGGTTGCGACACTCCAGTCCCGCACACCCCGCCCCAGGGGACCCCAGGCCCCACGCCACACCGACCCCGCACAGACCACGTACTGAAACACGCCAGGAGGACGATCAAGAGACCACGCGGGGCTGCCCCACACCGCCACAGGACAAACCACGGGCGACAGCCCACCCCACCAGACCTGGACACGGTGCCCCCCCCCCCCCAACGGGAAGGCCACCACACAGCACAACACCACCATACCGCACCGCACCCCCCTCCCCCACCCGGGGGCACGGAACACCACAGCCCACCAACACAGGAACGAAGCCGCGCTCCGCCGACTCCGCACCCCACCCCACCGGCACCACCCCTGGAAAACCCGCACACCGCGCGCCAGCTCAACACCCACCACCGGCCACAACCCGAACCGCACACAGGGGCAACACCACCGGCCAGGACAGCCACCAGCGTGCAGCCACACACCACAACCACGCCAAACGGCGCGCCTCCCCCGGCGCACGACCCCGCACCGGCCGCCGCACGTTCCCCGAACACCAGCATCACACGCCCACCGTGCCATGAAGCAGCACCCCAGCACGTGAACACGCACGATGACCCCATGGCCCTGGATATCGACAGCCTGCTAGAACTGGAACTCCAACACACGGAGGACACGGAGCATCATATGGACCTCACCCCGCCGGAGCTCGAGCCCACGGCAAGCAGCCCCGCGGACCCCAACCCGCAAAATGCCCCCCCGCGCCCCCCCCCCCCCGCGAGAGGGCGCCCTGGACGCACCTGTCCAACGTCCTGCGGCGCCACCACCCCACCCACGAAGCCAGCAACGGGCCCGCCGAGTACCGGGCGTCACTCGAGCACGACCTGCCCGACGTCACGGGGCCGGGACTCCACGGGTACACCACCGCCCCCCCTGCTCCAGGCACCCCCACACAAGAATGGGAGGACGAGTACGCCGTCGACGTCACCGACATGACGGCATACATGGAAAGCGTGGAGGACCCGGAGCAAGACACCGTCCTCAGCCTCCTCGCCTACCACAGCTGGAGATGGGGCCACCAGGTCACCCTCCACCGACCGCAGGACGGGCCCCACCAGTGGTCCCCAGAGCAAACGGCGAAGTGGGACATCGTCCTCCAACTCACCGCCGAGGGCTTCTACACCCTCACGCACAGCAGATTACCCGACGCCGCACCCAATGCACAGGCGCTGCCGCTGGCCCAGCCCCAGGAGGACGACGCAGACGCACCCCCACCAGAGGAATGTAATTGGGACCCCCCCACAGCCACCACAGAACACATGCCGCACCGGCTCACCAAACGTCACCTCCCCCACGACTACCATGCCACCAACGACTCGCGGGGACGCCGCACACTGCCCCTGCAGTGGGCATCACCTGAAGGCACCTTCACGTGGGGGGAAATCCTCCCCGGCGCCGTGGCGCTCACGTACCTGTGGCTCCGGGACGCGGAGACGCACGTGCAGCCCCCCGGCACACACCTCCTCCTCACCCTGGAGGGAGAGGCCGCCGTCGAAAACGTCCACACAGCGGAAGGAGAGGACTACGTGACGGCGAACGCAGACACCGCAGTATGGCTACACGCTCACGAGCACACCACATCCCCCACCGTAGTACCGGGGTCACACCCCTGGCACGTGGTCATCGTGCGACTGCCCACAGGAGCAGACACAGGAAGCGCCCAACAGGGATGGGCGGACAGGTGGGCACACGTGTGCGCCTCCCTGCACGAAGGGCTGCACAGACCCTCCCTCACCAGTCACACCCTCCAGCCGGCCCCCACCACGGCCGAATCCCACACCGGGGCCGCCCCCCCCACCAGAGTCTGGGCCTACACGCGCACCCTCCACCGCGAGGCAGCAGAAGCCCTCAAGACCGCCATCTCCAACCACCAGGGCCTCGTGCACACCCCCCACGATAACACACAAAAGGGCTACACCCTATGGTGGCACCGACCCGCACCAGAAGGGGGCCTGCAACCACCGGCAGACCAGCCTGGCATCGGCTCAGACCTCACGGCGATCGCCCACGCCGTCGCCGCCATGGCCCAGCAAGTAGGGGCGCCACCCCAGTGGGCACCGTCCATCATCAAGGAAACGGCGGCACGCCACAACCCAGCTTTCGCACACTTCCGGGGACGCCCCATTCATCCCACCCTACCGGACCTCGACCTCCCCGCCCACGATGCGTGGGCAGTCCACATCCTCGTGCCCCACGACACCGCGCCCAAAACAGGGGACGCGACGGCACGCATCACCAGACAACTCCCCAATACCGCACTCCAGTACGACATACCAACGCCCAACGTCATCGTCACCCACAACACGGGTCGCGACCACTACTACCTCCAGGCCACGCATGAGCGCTCCCCCATCACCGTATACACCTTCACCACCTACCCTGGCCTCCAGCCACCGCAACACCACCCGCGCCCAGCATGGAAGCATCCCCTACACGTCGCCCCGACCCCACGCAAAAGGCCCACCCACCACGCGCCCCCTCCCGCCGACAGCACCGCCCTCCACACCGCCCGCAGACGGGCCGCGGCACACCACCAAAGCCACCTGCTCCCACGCATTAACGCTGGACCCGGCACCATCACCGAGGCCAATCACAAAAGCACCTTGAACCTACTGGCTCGCAAGCTACGCCCCAAAATGGAACTGGAGGACACGCTCTGGATATACTATGGCGAAGGCCGCACGGCACGGGTGGCGGACCTCCGCAACATCATCCCCCGCCACATCTAGCGAGCGGTAGGGCCCTTCACCGTGTACGCGGTACCGCACCCCATAACAGCCCCATGCACCCACTGCAACCCTGGGTGCGCGCTACCATGCGCAGGCGCTCTGCAGCAACCCCTGCCCACCCCTACCTACCGGGGGGGCATATACCTCGGCACGGTACCCGGGGACCCACACCCCTACCTCCTGCCCGCAGCGGACCGCCACCACGCCATACCACTACACCTTGTCGAGCACCTGGCGGTGGGACCATCCCCCTTACAGAAGCGCCCCCCCCCACACCCCATCCGACGGACGCCCGCCAGATGAGCCGACACACGCCACACCTGGACCCAAACGCGCCATCGCACTCCTCACCCTAAAGGCGGAAGCCGCCATCCCCCGAGACCTGGAGGGGGAAAACCACCTCATGGTGGAAGGGCTGACGGGACACGTCCTGATCGCAGCCATGTACGCCACGGCGTCCGCATCCCGCCTCTGGGAGGACCGCCCCTCCCCACCTCTAGCCCAAGCAGCGCAGGACGCCCCCGACACGGGCCCCACCGCCGAGGACATCCACCAAGTCCTCAACATGCGAGCACCCCCGAAGACCCACCCTGCGGTCCGCCCCATCCAGCTCGTCAGCTGGGACGCCATGGACGCCCCCCCGACCACCACGGAGGTCCACATCCTCAAACACTGGGACACCTGGTGGACGGTGGAATGGGACGACCACGGCAAGGTCAGACGGGCAACGGCACACGCCCCCGACGGCGAAGTCCCGCCCCCACCACGCGGAGGAGACCGCTTACGACTCGCCGGACGCATCCCCCACGCCCCAGAGGCAGCCTGGGAAGCGCTGCACTACGCCCTCTACTGGGCGCAGGGGGCGCCAGAAGGCCCCCTCCCCCCGGAACGCACCCCAGCGTGGACACACCACGCCACCCGCTACATGGCCCACATGCGCCGCCACGGGGCAGGCACCGGGCACCGGCTCCTCACCTGGCCCACGGACCCGCCCGACGCCCTGCAGGAGGCCGAGGAAGTGCTTGGCCTCATGACCAAGCAAGTGTTCCAGCTGACGGACCCCGTCCCCACGTCCAAGCCCGACGTCCCAGCCGCCCGCGAACACCCCGTGTTTGCACCGGGCCACGCACCCGTACAGCGGCCCCAGGGCGCACCTCCCCAACGGGGACAACCCGCTGCCCGGCGCCGCCAAGGTGCGCAGAAGCGCAAGGCCCCCACACAGGCCAAGCCCGCGCCAAAGCCAAGGGCCAAGCCGAAGGGCTGGACCAAAGAGGAAGCCGCTGCCCTGTATCCCGAATACGCCATCAACACCCGGGTGCAGCTGCCCTTCGAGTACCCCACAGCCGCGGGCCCCTCCAAGTGGATATGGGCCGCAGGGGAGGTCAAGCACCGGTACCTCGTCACCGGGGACCACCGGGGGTTCAAGATCCACGTCAAGTGGGACCCGGCCACCCCCAACGACAAGAAGCTGGTGCGCACCATCGAACTCTGGCGAGACCAAGCTGGTCGTGAGATGGTCCCCATGCAGCTGTGCACCCCCGACACGGAGCACCTCACCGGCACCGAGTACACGGGCGAAGTCCACAATGCATGGGCCCTACCCCAGCCCCAGAAGCGGAACCGCAGGGCACCCGCAGCTCAGGGCGTCATCGACCTCCTCGACGCCTGACGGGGCCAGGGCCGGACACGGTCCGCCCCCCCAACTACCGGTCCCCAGAAACCGGCGCCTCCGGAAGCCCACGCCCGCATCAACATCCTCAACGAGCCCGCGGTCAGCTACGACCCCACCAAGGCCGCCACACTGCAAGCCATGCCCGGGCCGCACCCCCAAGGCGCAGACCTCCTGGGGTTCCTGGAGCAAGCCCTCCGCAGAGCGGACCAACCCGAACCAGCACCGATCCTGGACCCGGAGGGGAACAAATATCACGCCCACTGGGAACGGGGGGTACCCCTCTACCACAAGACGTCGGTCACGGTACATGCCCACCCCGACCTCGGAGTGGATCGTCGCCTCGGGGCGTACGAGTGCGTGGGGCCCGGATGGCAGCTAAACGTGCTACTCACGCACGTCCCGTTCGGGGAGGAGACCAAGGACTTCCTGGACACCCTGAGCCTGGCGTACCGCCGACTCTCCCTCCTGGCACCCACCATCATCATAGGCGACCTAAACGCCGCCCCCACCGACGACGACCGCACCGGCCCACCCACAGCCACCGACACAGCTGTCTGGGACGCCATGCACCAACTGGGCCTCACCGACCTCACGGCAGGACTCACCGGCACACCCTCCCATTACCCCCACCAAGCCGGCACCCACCCATCCCGCATCGACACGTGCTACGGGGACCCAACCACGGTGCGCGTCCACGAAGCAGCCTACGGGGACCTCCCGCCCACAGGCACGGGCCACCGGCCCCTCTACATCGACCTCATCATCCCCAACCTACCCCCACCCGCGGCCACCCTGCCAGACGACACCCTCCCACCCACACTGCAGTTCCCGGCCGAGGACGACCACGGCGCCTGGCACAGGTATAACAGGGCCCTACACGCCATCCTGCGCCGCCCGGGTGCACCGACACTCACCACCGCCATGCGCCGGGCGGCACAAGCATGCGGCGTGGAGCGTGACACCAACCACACGGGAGCACCACCAGACCTCACCCTCCAGCAACTCGTCCATGACATCTGGACCATGAAAGGGGAACTCGCCACCCTGCTACGCCCCAGCACACCGGAGGCACGAGACCGGGACGCCCACCTCCGTGCGCTCCTCACCACCTGCCGCCACCAACTCCTAAAGAAGGTCCCTACCAGGACCGGCCCCCGCTGTGCCCCTTCCGCCAGTAACCCCTGCTGATTTACTCCGGATCAACGATTGCATTCCTCAATTTCCAGGGTACAAATCCAAAAATATAGAAAATAAAATCCTCCTTCAACCCTGAATGGCAACCAGATCCCACAAGTACAGCAATAACCCAATTCACAATCCAAATCAGGCTGCGGGCTTTCGTTCAGCACACCGGTATTCCCACGGTGGCGGGCATGTACAAGAATTGCACCAAGGAAGAAAGCCCTGAAATTGGCATATGAATACATATGAAGCAAAGTTGGGGAGAGATGGAAACTTACACAATCACAGCCATAGACCCATCATTCCCTGGACTCAAGACCTTCCCTTGACTCACCAACATGATGCCCTGAACCCAGTCCAATAAGATGGCTAAATGCCATATGTCAAAAGTCAATACACAAACCCCAAAAATGTGTTCACTCCCAAGCCTCTAATTCCTAGCCCAATAGGGGAGGTGGCGTGTCATGGCCTAGAGTGGCACTCAGGACCATGCCCTACCCTGACATAACCTTGGTTGGACTTGGAGTCGAATGGGCTTAGAGAAATGACTTATGAGTTTGAACTCATAACATGTCAAAAAACTGCCAATTCACACCATATTGGCCATATATCAAAAATATGCTCAAAATTGAAGTTACTACATATCCGAAGGATCCAAGCATGCATGGAATCGAAGTCTACTATTCATGGAGGATAGAGACCAAAGGCCAATGCCCATGTACATCCCCATTTTACCCTCGAAACCCTTTCGGATCTGGGCGCCACGCACTGCCCAAGTCAGCCCATGATCTTGAGACCAATTCTTGAAATCCTTCGTGCGCCAAGCCAAATGGAGTTCATGATCCGGCATATGGTGGTGTTCAACTCCAAAGCATATGCCAACATATGAACAACATACCATGGTTCTACTCTCCATAGGCTTCTTGCTGTTAGCTGACCAGGTGAGTACACAAAACGCAAAAATGAGCAAAAATTGAGGTCAAAAACATGAAAATATGACCAAATACAAAGTTGTCATGATAGTATATCTCTATGCTCACCCATGATATCCGCTCATGGTCCAATACACAAATGATTGGAACCATTTGCGAACAATTCCCCCACTTGGATCCCCAATCGGGCGCACGGAGATACCTTCGCCACTAATATCTACATGCCCCATGAAAATGGGAGTGCACCCATGGATCTCTTTGTCAAACATACCATGAGCAATACATACGCGGTAGACTTGGTCTAGCGCTTTGAATTCCACAATTGGGACATGGGCAAAGCCCTTGTCACGTATGGCTCCCCATCTCTTCGGCCACACGAAGATATATAACATGGACGTGAGCATATCAAACATATACCATGCATATAACAAATACCCTCAAAATGTGGCTCCCACCATGATATGCCATGTCCCTCCATTGACATAACTTCACGTTAAAAATACGTAGGAACCCAAAGAAAGTTGCTATGCAACCCCAACACTCATGCGGCACACTCGAAAGTCGCATTGAAATATTCGGTTGCACGGTCCAAGAGTTATATATCACTTTATACCCTCGTGACCCTTTTCCCTTGCTACACCGGGCTAAATTAAGTTGAGACTAAGGCGCTTGCAACCCAACCTTCCTTATTCTCTTTCCTCACACTCGCGCGTAGATATGGTCCTTCAAAGTGGTCCCACGATTCGCTTTTGTTTCCCTTATATCTCCAAGTCAAATGGGTGGCAAGTATAAGGGAAACCTGATTCGGGCATAGGGAAAGGAGTATGACCACTCGAAGAAGTCCAAATCAAGTGCGGCGATGTCGAAGTCGAAAATCCGATTTCGACATCACGAAAAATTCTGATTAAAATTTCGAGTGCTTATTTAGAAAATTGCGGAAGCAACGAACCCTTTACAGATGAAATCTGACCCTTCAGAAACGTTTCCGCCAAAATATCTGGAAATAACAGTTAACCAATCGGTTAACGCAAAATCGCGAGCCAACTGACAGTCGCCGATACATTGACCATCAGAACGAAAGGCTGAAAAATTACGGAAACATTATGATAATAAAACCCTGTTGATTCCTGATATTCTGCTATATAAATCTCCGCTGGCGGTGCCTCGGTTCTGAATATGGCCGCTCATAGCCGGAATGGCCAAACCTATCACACTATCACATCGGGTTAGTTCAGGTGGATGGGAGAGTATGATATCAGCCAATGGCGGCTTGCCGGCACATAGATACACACCCCAAGTGACCCCAAGATGGCCACGGGGGTCCGAACCGGCTTCACCCCCCTTCTCAGAGCATTGTATCCGCTCGGAAACAAACGAAGAGAGGACGGGAGGACCCCAATGGGCTCCAACCCCCCCCTCCATGTCCCAAGGACACATGGAGGCCCCACACACGTCGTAGGCGTCCCCCATGCCCCAATGGAGGGGTGAGGACACTGATAATCAGCGCCCTACGCCATATCCGGTCTCCTCCTGATCTACAACATGGACCAAGGGGATCAAAGATAGAAAAACGTCGTCGGTCGACCTAAATAAGTATACCACAATGCAATATATATGTGGAGATCGAGTGAAGGGGGTATATGGCCGATCAAGGCCGAAAAATCCCCGGATGAACGCCCTCACTTGTCTCCCCATTCACAGAAACAAACAAAATGCCAAGGGGGATCCATCATGGTGCTACAGTAGCTACCAAGTGGACCAATACGTCCTCGACATCCAAAGAAATACCCTTTTTCTTTAGGTAGTCCATCCAGACCGTGGTGTACCTCGGCACAAAACTGCTCGGAGGTTCCCACGAGTCCCTGGATGCGGCGAATCCTTTCCAACGGACTTTGTAAAGCCTTCCCCCAGGCGTCCCCGGGTCCGGCTTGTCCGCCAGGATCTTCTCCGCGGTGAAATCGTCGTCCTCACCCTCGTCGTCCGAGTCCACATCGCCGGCCGTGAACTCGAAGGTGACGGGACGTCCGCTGGGGTCTGGTGCTCGGGGACGAAGCTGGGTATGGTCACGGTCCAGGATCTTGTTATCCCCCACACGAACCGCATACACATCCTGTCCGACCTTCCGCACGATTACCCCCGGCACATACCAAGATGCCTGCCGATGCCTGGACAGGACATCCTTGTGGTGCCGCTCCACCCACACAGTGTCTTGGAGAGCATACTTTTGGACTTTTCCTTGCTTGAAGTACTTGGCCCTCTTGTCATGCTCGTCCTGAAGTGCCTTGCACACTTTGGCCGCCGTGTCGTCCGCCTCAGACATCATAGCGTTCGCATCCCGGGCCACTTTGCCATGGTTCATCCACGGGAGAGTGCGTGACACTCGATCCCGTAGGAACAGGATGCGATGGGGTGACAGTCCAGTGGGTCCCGGAAGGTCGTGATACGCCTGGAGCACTCTCCACAGCGAGTTATACCAGTTCCGGCCCGGTTCGTCAATGTGTAGCTGGCAGAACTTCTCGAACATCTGCCGCCCGGCCACCTCAGCACGGCCATTTGACCGGCTGTGGTACGCCACGGTCTTGGCATGCCGAATCCCCATGTGCTTGCACACCGTCTTGAACCACGTCCCCACGAATTGACTGCCCCGATCGCTGCAGATGACAGCTGGGACATCGAAAATCGTCAGCCAATGCCTGATCATGGCATTAGCGACGGTCTTGGCCTGCAGTCCCACTCCATGCTTGTCCTTCTTGTCCTTCTTCTTGGACTTCTTGCCCGGGACTGCCACGATATACCCGCTGTGCCTGTCCACCGCTAGGATGACACAATCATATGTCTCTCCTTCCACGGTAACCTCCGGCATGGCGAACACATCCATGGCCACGGACCGCATAGGGGCCTCCGGTATAGCCGTATACACCGGGTTGCCCGCTGTGGAGTGGTTGGGGCTCTTCGTGGCCCGACACACGGCACAGTCGCTGCAGTACCTGTCCAGGATGGCGTAGTACCCCGGAGGGAACTTGAAACGCCACTCCAGGTCCTGCTGCATCTTGTCTCGGCCCGGATGCATGAGCTGGGCGTTGTGCCAATGGTCAATGAGCTGCTTCACTCGGTTCTCGGGCACCAGCAGCTTGTCCTTGAGGAACAACTTGTCGCCATCCTCGGTCAAGCCCTCAGGCCATTCGTCGTCCGACGGGGCGCTCACGGCATTCCAGTACTTGCCCCAGTGCTCGGATGCCGCGTAGTCATCCGACCAGTCCTCTGTGAGCACCGACCTGACTAGCTCTACAGGGGCCACCATCCATTGCTCGAGGGTTTCCTCTCGAATAGCTTGGACGCGGGCACCCCGGAACTTGGCCAGGTCCGTACGGTTTGCCATCACCACAAAGCACTTGACCCCCTCCTGCTCCATGACCTTCTCCATCTCGATGATGCGCTTGGCCTCCTCGGTCTCCTCGGCGTCTCCATGGCTGGATATGTCCATCCAAGCCTTGCCCGCGGGGTAGGCCCACCGACTGAGGCAATCTGCCACAGTGTTGTCCTTCCCCGGGACGTATACGACGCTGAGGTCGAACTTGGCGAACGTCTCGTGCCACCGGGCCTCCCTTGCCGCCGGTCCCGAGGGGGTGTCGACGTGCTCCTTGTGCCAGCTCTGCAAGGACTGATGGTCCGTGCAAACCACTACCGGTTGCAATCCGATGTGGCCAGACCACTTCCTGAGCGCACAAACAATGGCGTACGTCTCCTTCTCCCTCGCAGTCCAGGTGCGGCGTTGGCCCTCGGCCAGGATCCGGCTCCAGAACGCCACGGGTACATGCGACCCGTCGTCTCGGATCTGCTCGAGGACTGCCCCCACAGCATAGTCCGAGGCGTCCGTCCGTAGCACGAATCCCCTGTCTGGGTCCACCAGGAATAGCCCCAACTGCCCCAGGAGTCGCTCCTTCAGGCGGTTGAACGCATCCTCAGCCTCAGGGGTCCAGGCAAGCTTCTTCTTGCTCCCCTTCCGGCCATCGAACTTGCCCACTTGCAGCATCTTGTGCAACGGCCCCGAGAGTTCTGCATACATCCGGACATAGCCCGAATAGTAATTGCAGAACCCCATGAAGGACCGGAGTTCGCTGATGGTCTGGGGCTTCTCCCAGTGGTGCAGGGACGCCAGCTTCCCAGGCATGGGACGGCGTTGCCCGTGACCAACCACGTGACCCGCGAACTCCACCTCCTTCACGAATAGTGAGGCTTTGGTGGGCTTGCACACCATGTTGTGCTTGTCCAACTCGCTGAGCACTCGGCGCAGATCCTTCTCATGCGCGTCGATGAGCTCGTCCTCAGTCATGTTCTCCGTGCCGGACCCGATGATGATGTCATCCACGAAGGGATCGGCACAGTCCCGGACAGGACCGAGTAGGTCCTCCATCATGCGTTGGAAAGCGGCGTTGCCATTCTTGGCGCCCATAGGCACCACTTTCCACTGCATGGGCCCCAGCGGCGTCGACATTGCTGTGCAGGGCCTGGAGTCCGGGTGTAGCGGCATCTGGTTTTTCGTGTTTCAGGTCCAACACCGTGAAAATCCGCTTCTTCTGTTGCTTTTGGAGGATGGAGTCGATCAGGGGAAGCGAGTACGAGTCGTGCTCGGTCTGCTCGTTCAAACCTCTGTAATCAACCACCAACCTCCACTCGCCCTTCTCCTTCTTGGGTACGATGAAGGCTGGGCTGGCCCACTCACTGTCGGAGGGTTCGATCCATCCCCGCTCAATGAACTCGGCCAACAGCTTCTTCATGGCCTCGGCCCGATCGCCCTGAAGTTGGTACTCCCGATGACGATAGATCTTCGGGTTCGGCTTCAGCTTGATCTTCGCTGTACCAAACCTCCCGCGAATTGGAGGGTTCTTGTTGGCGACGCCACTGAATAGCCGCGGATAGGCCTTGATCAGCCTCTCCTTCAGCTCGGCGACCTTCAGGTTCTCCTGGGCCTCCTCAGCCGCTTTCTTCGGTATAGATACAACCGACCGCACTGCGGTGTAGGCCTCTTCTGGGTCCGATTCCGACTTCTCCTCGTCCGATATGCCGTCTTCATCGTCGTGGGGAGCTCTTCCCACCGATAATCTTCGAAAATTTGCGGCATCGGGCTGGTGACTGTCGCTATCGGCACCCATTCTTGGAAAATCCCATGTTGGTGGGTCCGACCCAACCGGACCATCGTATTGGTCCGCGATGTGGTCCATGACC
This sequence comes from Eutreptiella sp. 'Long Island Sound 2002', assembly GCA_964036045.1. Lineage (NCBI taxonomy): Eukaryota > Euglenozoa > Euglenophyceae > Eutreptiales > Eutreptiaceae > Eutreptiella > Eutreptiella sp. 'Long Island Sound 2002'. Next base: position 111,438,638 of record OZ038381.1, read on the forward strand.
CTCGCCACGAACTCGTCTCTCTCGTACTTGCCGGTGACCAACATCTTGTCATCCCACCAATGCGGAGATGTGACCATGGCCCGCCTCTTCTTGGCTGCCACACGGTCGTGCATCCCCATCCGCATGTAGTTGACGACGTCGTCGATCTCGGCGTGGGACAGGACGTCAATGCCATCAATTGGCTGATCCGTCCCCTCCTTGGGCTCAAACATGACCTTCATGGGCACCGCCTCCACCCTACGGATGAATGCTTCATCACCCGTGGGCTGGGCTTGCGCCCCATCCACCAGGAAAGCCTTGGTACCCCACGCTTGACCCGGGGAGGGCATTGATACACCCTTGGCGTCGATGAACAACTCCTCCTCTGGCCCGAATGACATCTCGTTCAGGGTGATGGAGTCCAGCGTCGACTTGAGACCCTCCAGCGGACATGGGGTGGAACCTATGCCGGTTATGACCAGGATCCCCTTCGCCCTATCCGCGATGATCTTCTCCACCGTACGTCTGGTGTTATCCAGGGAGCCATGCCAATACATGGGTCCCCACTCCTTCAAACCCCAATGCCTGTGCCAGGCTGAGTCTCCTCGATGCCAATGCCTCCTACACTTCCGCAGAAGTGGGGCATCCCGGGAAGCGAAGACGTCCGTCTCGGGCACTTCAGCTCCCAGCGTCTGAATCATCCTGGTGTACACTTGCGGCGCCATTCCATACTCCGTGAGCTGAACTCCACGGTCTCCTCTGGACTTGACACCCACAGCTTGCACCGCTCGGACGATCCGATCCTCTTCCTCAGCGTTCCATTGGGATGACCCGCACGCATAATCCGTGGACAGCCATGTGAGGCATTCATCGTCCTCCCGGACCAGCGTTGCGCGATGGGGAAGGGCTCCAATGGCGTTGGCCACCATGAAGTCGTACCCCATGATCATATCCCAATCAGTAATGTCGGCCACATAGAAGTTCCCGGATAGAGTGCTTCTCTTCGCCTGATCAGGGCGGTTCAAGCGCTCATGCTCCCAGAATTCCATACTGATAGTGGCCTCATGGGTGCCACCACCCATAATCTCTCCGTTGGCGACCTTCAGGCGGACCGGTCTCCGCCTGGGCTGCAGGAATTCCTCCTTGAACAACCCTCTCCGGACCAGGCTCACCTGGGCACCCGTATCCACCAACACATCCACCACCTTCTCCTCTCGTCCGCACCGTACTCGCACTTTCAAGTGCAACTGCCGCTCGTCGCCATGAGGTGTATGGACGACTCTCACGGCATGCAACTCTAGCACGTCCGGGTGCATCAGGACTTCAAGGGTATGGTCACGGATGGTGTAGATCTTGGGTTGGTCCTGCCCGTCCACGGGGCTCTCCGTGGTCGCTCCTTCCTTCTTGCCATGTCCCGTACCCACATGTACTTCCCTTGGCAGGGTGCTCCAGGGGTTGGGAGTGGCGAAACTCAGTGGTTTTGGCTCTTCCGGAGCCTTCTTCGGCACCCGATGTGCCTTCGCCTTCTCAGGGATTCCCCTGATTTTCGGAAAAGAGACCTCCGAGGTCCCACTCCCGTGGGGGCTCCTCTAGACTTGGCTTCCCGCGGCCCCTTCCGGCTGCGATCCGCCAGGACTTTGTCCTCCACTTTGCTGGGCTTTGAGTTCCGCCAACGTCCTCAACATGTCCTCAGCAACTTCCTCGATCGACCTCACTCGTCGGTCTTGGCCAGGTCCACCACCATAGCCTCTTCCTCCGCCTTTTCCTTGACCTTTGCCTTGGCCTTTTCCCCCGTCTCCGCCCTTCGCCTTCCAGTCGGAAATCCGCTGCTCCTTGGGCTTCTTCTCGGGGTGAGCGGCGAAGTAGGCCTTCTTGTCCGCCTCATACACCTTGCACTGACGGTGGTCGTGTGCATGGTTGTGTCCCTTGCCATAACAGACCCAGCACCCATCGTGCTGAGACCTGTATTCTCGGAACGAGAGCGGTGGGTTCCCGATCCTCCTTGGTCCTTCTCTGTTCTTCCTGGGTCCCACCTGGCTCCATCTGGACCGATCCTGCCCATGGTTCTTCACGTTGTGCGCCACGAACGCGGAGAAATGGGCCTCCTCCTGATCCTCCCGGGACCAGTGGTCTTGGCCACTTCCACTTCCATCCTCCGCGGAGTTGGCCGTGTCCTCCTGGATCTCCCGATGATGGCGGTCGTCTCGGTGTCCTCGTTGTCCATGACCATGCCGATCCTGCACGTGGGCCTCGTTCTTCGCATTGAGCTTCAACTCCACCGTGAGGTACTTCACGATCTCGTCCAGGCTCATGCGAGCGAAGATGACTTGCATCTTCAGCGGCTCCCCGCGCCTCCACTCCACGTTGTTGAGGCGCAGCAACCTTTGCCCCATGGAGTCCCCGAATACCTCCACGTACACGGCGTTCTTCAGGCCCAACATCCGGTCGGGTTCGCCCAGGTTCCTCCTGAAGAACTCCATGATACCCGCATGGGTATCCTTCGCCGCCATAATCCTCACCGCCACCCGTCGCTTGGCGCGCTTCTTCTCCTCGTCCTCCACTCTCCTCTTCCAGCTGCCAGGGAGGACGTCCTTCAGCAGATGGCGGATCTCACTGGCCTCGTTCCAGTCTTCCACCAACTTGAGGCATCTGCGGTACTTCCGCAGATACCTGTTCCACTCCCGGACCCGCAACTCACCGCGGTTCAGCGGCAGTGGAATGGACCACAGGTCCTCCAGCTTCTGATTTGGAGCGTCCACCCGCTCCTCATCCTCCAACCACTGGAGGCAGGCTGAAAGTGCTGCCCTGGGTCGTTGTGGGTGCCGGAGGGCTCGGGGCCGGCAAGACCAGTGGGGCAGGCACGCGAGGAGTCTCCCTGGATGTTGTTATTGGGTGTAGAACCGGACACTCGGACACCAACGGAGGCGAGAGCAGCGACAACAGAAGCAAGGTCCATGCTGATTGTGGTCCGGCAGAAAATCCCAGTCTATGAAGAAAATTGAGGGGAATTATTCTAAATACATCTGAGTGTCCAAAACTGTCTGGAAGAATTTAAATAATCCATTTATGTAAAATTGTCTGGCCGATCTGGCCCGCGAGCGCGCGTCAGCGGCAAATGGCGATTCCAGCTAAAATAGCGGAATGCGGCGGATTTACGGGAAATTGACCGCGGAATCAAATCCGGCATATCAGAAATATATAGGAAATATCCTGTGACTGAGCTGCGAGGCGGCAATTCCGCCGAAGCAAAGAAAATGACCAAAATGTAGCCAATCTGGGCAGAATGTCTGAAAATCTGAGCAGATGGGGCTAGCCGCACTTACACTCCCCCTCCAAAAACACACTGGGGTGTGTCGCTACGTCAACGAAGAACGTAGTGCGGGTAAGTCCCAAAAAAACATAGAAATGTAGCCTCGATGGGGCGAAATCTGCTTGATCTGACCTGATTTGGGCTGAATTGGCACTGAATCAGGCTGGATGAACCTGAAATGAGACAGAATGAGAAGTGACGAACAGTCCTCCGTGCAGTAAAACATTAGGTCAAGGGCTAAAAAGCATGTAAACGTATCGAGAATCGATACCAAACCATGCATTGGTTGAGAATGAGGTAGATTATTGGTGGATTGAGTGGGGGGATCAAGAATTGGAGTGACATCTCAGCGCTCTGGCACAGTTTCGCTGTCGCGGGCACGCTACGGTGTCCTCGCCGAACTCTACATCGTGTTATCCCGCTTTTCTCGTTCTGAAAAGTACAGCATGTGGCTCAGATTTGGCGCATCTGGTGGATGATCACAAGATTCAGCAAAAATGAGAATGAATTTGAGCAGAGATTGAGGGGATTAAGCAATCACAGAGAGGTTAAACAAATACACATGTAGTCTACAGACCCTAAGTGCACCACCGAAGGTAGAGATGTTCTTCTGTTCACTTAGATCTAAACAGATCTTCGAGGAATGATGGGAGATGACAAGGTAATCAATCTAAATTGTCCTAACATGAGTAAATTACCTGAGATGAAGGTGAAATGAAGCGGAATGTGTACAACTGAAACTACCAACACCTTCGTTTAGACTAAAGTTAATATATATTGTCGTTTATTCAGCTCAATTGTGCTTTCCGGCACGTTGGTTCGCGAGCATCTAACAGATTCTATCAAAATGTGGATCATGTGATGATGCATCATGATGGGACATGCTGGCCCTGGATCCTTGGCATGTAACGCGCCGAAGGTTCACTGAAGGCGCTATACTGACAGTATATAACTGAGAGACACCGAATGTACAGTGGCGGTGGTGTCAATCGACTTGGACAAGGCCAGTCTTTCGATGGAGTCCCACAAGACACTTGGATTCACCATTCTCGACAGTTTCAAGTCGGATTGAGCTCACATTGGCGTGTGCCAAAAATACAACGAAGCTTACGGACTTCAGAAGTTGCTGTTCGAAGTCCCTAGAGCTCCTAGATGAAGATTGTCTGAACAATTGACGTCTGGGTTTCGTACAACAGTGGCAGAATGATGGACAAACCTGAGAAATTCAAGGTAAATTTGAGGATCCTGGATCTGAATCTGGACTCTGGCGTCAGCATCACAGCAAATGAAGGTGAGATCTGAGTTCCTGGCGTCGCCTCTAGGGCAGCCAGTACTACAGGGGTTGCCTGTAGGGGTGAATGTCGCTGGCCAGCGTTTTGATTATGTACATTTGCTTCCATCTGCACGAGTAGCCAAATTCCAAAGATGCACAGACCAACAGAGACAAGATTACCCCGAATCTGCCTGAATTAAGCCTGAGTTTGGTTTGTTCTGAACACGGCAGCACACTCCGTCAGCGTATCTACGCCTTGTCTGCCAAACGGAGACCAAAGAAAAGTTGATTGACGTCAAATTATCAAACATTCGCAGTTCTCCACATCATGACATAAACAGAAAGAATGAACAGTGGATTGAGCAGAATGCGGTAGGATGGCTTCCTCAATTCGGCCAAGCACGAATGCATGTGACCACCAACCTGTCTGGCCTGGCCCTCGTACGGCTTGGGCGCTGCAGATCAGCGGCCGAACTTGAAGCCTGGTCCTCATTTGGCTCCTGGGCTGGCCTCACCGCAGGAGGGGGGATCGACGGATCAGCCCTGGAATGTGGCTGCTGAGGGCCGTAAAAGGCTGGATCTCGATTCACCACAGGTCGTTTTCCGTCGCTCTCCACTTGTCTGTCTGGTTTCGACAAACAATCTGTCTGGAGTACACCAATTTCGGGGTGCTTCTTGAGGAAGTCAATGAACCCCTTGGTGTATCCATGGACAAAAGATTGGGCTGGTTCCCAGTTGTTGTGACTGGAATCAAAGCCCCTCCACTCACACAGAAATTCCCATTCGCCCTTGGCGTCACGTCTTGCTTCAACAATCCTCTTGAGTTCGTACTTTCCCCCTTCGATTACCCGATCGGACAAGTGTTTTGCAGTCCAAAAAAGGGGTTTAACCCGATCCTTGGGGGAGGGGATCTCTCTCTTGAGGCGATCGCCCGAAACGTCAATTTCCCTGCTGACATCCACACGAATCCTCCACCTGTTCTCCCCAAGACGCGCTGTAACAGCGAATGGCCCCTCCCACAAGGGAAGAAGCTTGTCATCTCCGTCCAGGGTGGTTTCGGATTTTCGAAGCCAAACTCGATCATCGACTTCAAAATTGTGGGGGTTTTTTCGACCTTGATTTTGAACCCAAAGCCAGTCAGCTTGATGCTTCTCGATTAATTTCGACACAGATTTATCTGCTCGTTGGACTTCGTCCAAAAACAGCGAAGCATCCTTACAGGGGCGAGGATTATTCAACGGCATGTTCCACCAACACTTCTTTCGTCCAAAGACAATTTCATTTGGAGAAAGGCCATGATACAAAGGCGTGTTGTGGTAACGGCGAAGCAATGCAAAGAGAACTTCCATCCAATGGAAATCCTTTTCACTCGCGAGCTCCTTACGAAGCATATTAATAATTGAGCGGCCGGCTCTTTCGCCAGGCAGCGCTCGATGCGAGTGGATTTCACATCGGAGGTGGTGGATTCCAAGGCGAGCACACAATTCTCTCCACCATTCGGAGGTGTACTCTTTGCCTGAATCCGTGACCACCTCGGATGGGACGTCCCAGCCTCCCATCCAGGTCTGCGCGCACCACTTGGCGGCAGCCTTGCCAGTCATCGACTCAATGTTGCAAGGCAACACTTGAATGTAGCCGGAATGACGGCACTGAATGAGGAGCACACCATTGACTTTTTTGTTAGTCCAATGGCACTCTTCGTCATCGAGTTCACCGAGATAGAAAAAATCACTGGTGACTCTGTTAAAGTGACGCTCCGGAATAGGATGAGGCCTCAGATGGCCGTGCTTCTTCGCGCTGGGGGGCGTCGAGACAGCACATTGGGCACATCCGGCTGCTACTTTCATGCAATGAGTGTAGAGCCTCGATCCAAACAACCTATGCTTAATCATCGACCACAGTCGACGGCCATGTGCGTGGGGGGACTCCCATTTGTGCCACCAGTTTAACACTCGGGGGGCTAGGGCGTCTGGCACACACAATTTACCCTCCATCCACAGCTTCCCCCCATCCAACGAGTACTCAGCAAAAATCCCATCCTTGTGAGCATCTTTGGATTGGAGATTTCCAAAGACCTCTTTAAACATGGGATCCTGCAGGTAATCGGACGTCCAGTCACGGATTATCAGGGAATCTTTAGGCAGGGGTGGAGTTTTGGCCGGATCTCGACGCTTAATGCCCTCGATCAACCGAAATCGACTTACTTGTCGGGTATAGTCAAACCGTTTCACACTCCCTGAGGAGGGATCGGTGACTTTTTCCACGACTTTCAGCGTTTTGGTGCAGATCTCGTGAGCATGCGCCGGATCTGTGATGGCCGTGATGTCGTGACACGGCAATGCGTGCTGTTTAACAGCGCACTGCATGCATGCCCGTCGAATGAGTTTCTTTTCTTCCTGATCCCATTCGATGATTACATGGCGGTCCTGCTCCGTACCATGGATGTTGGTACTTTGCAGCCCCTCTGAGGCGGGGTAAGCCCATCGGCTCAGAGCATCCGCTACCGTGTTATGTTTTCCAGGCAAATACGACACATGGAGGTCAAACAGAGAGAGAAATTCGTGCCATCTGGCCCGTCGACCAGCTGGGCTCGCGACAGTATCAATGTGTTCGGTGGCCCAATACTCCAGAGATCGATGATCCGTCAGGACCTCGACTCGATTGGTGCCAACCCACGATTGGTACTTTTTTAAAGCACAGATGATGGCGTAAGTCTCTTGCTCACGCGGCGACCATTGCATTTGGCGTGGGGCTAGCTTCCGTGACCAAAATGCAAGAGGGTAATGATCGCCGGTGGCTTCATCAACTTGTTCAAGGACAGCTCCGATCGCGTACCTAGATGCGTCGGTTCTAATGTAGAAGGGTCTGTCAAATTTGGGCACATGCAACGTGGCGACTTCGCAGAGGGCTGCCTTCAAGTGATGGAAGGCCTCCTCGCACTCGTCAGTCCACTTGACACGAACCTTTGAACCTGCCTTACCTGCATCTCTCCCTACCTTCAATAATTCAGTGAGGGGGGCAGCAAATTTGGCATAATTCGGCACAAAAGTGTGGTAAAAATTGCAACAACCCAGGAATCCTCTCAACTCCGTGATCGTCTCAGGGCGCTTCCACTTCTGAATAGCGACGAGCTTCCCTGGACTGGGTCGCCGAGTGCCATTCTCTAGGAGAGAACCACAAAATTCGACTGATTTTAAAAATAATTTTCCCTTCTTTGGCCCACAAATCAGCTGATTGGCGTCAAGAATATCCAAAACTTGGTTCAGCTGCTTCTCATGTAGGGCCACCAGCTCGGCTTCGGTCAGTCCCTCCCCCTCCGTCGCGATGATTATGTCATCTATGTACACACTCACGAAGGCACGAAGCTCAGGATGGGTTGTGAACAGCACATCCTCCATCATTCTCTGAAAAAATGAGGGGGCGTTCTTCAGCCCCATGGGCATGACAGTCCATTGGACTGGGCCACATGGCGTGCACATACAGGTAAGAGGTCTGCTGTCCTTCCTCAACGGCATTTGGTGAAAGCCGTGACGGAGATCCAGCACAGAGAACAAACGACCTCTTGCCCTCTTGGCGATTTCCTCCTCAATGAGGGGCAGGGGGTGCGAATCCGCCTTTGTTTCGGCGTTGAGATTGCGAAAATCAACAACCATTCGCCAACCATCAATGGTGTTCTGGTCTGCAGGCGGTGGCTTCGGGACTGTGAAGGGTGAACAGCACCATTCGCTGGTCATACAACCCTCAAGCCAACCAAATTCCCTGAGATTTCTCTCGATGATTTTTCTGAGTATCTCATGTTTGTGTCCATGATTTTCATAAGGGCGCTGTTTTTTTGCCTTGTACCCTTCACGAAGCTCGATGAAGGCTTCACCGAACTGTCCACGGACAGGGGGGTCTTTGATCAACTTCCCTGAAAGGGTTGTGTCCTTCCGTTCCTCAAAAATCTTTTCTCTTGACCTGGAACACAGTTCAGTGTCCACCTGATCGCCAGGAATTACTGTCGAAAAAACTTTGGCGACTTCTTCGGCTTTGGCAGGAAGAATCTTCTTACGGATGTCCCTAAACAGGTCCGTATCAACTGCCTCTTGAAGATAGGTGGGTCGTGTGTCGAAATCCCAGAGATTTTCTTCGTGATCCAGCTCCTCGAAAGGATCCATGAAAGCTTCCACAGGGGGTTTTTCATAAAAAACTCTGAATTTGCGGCGCGATTGGATATTTTTCCTCGCCCGTGCACTGAAGATTCTTTTCGATGTCGACCGTATTGGGGAAGAGGGAGACGAGGCGGATCCATTGGACGTTGAATCACCTTGGGTATCTGACGGACAAAAATCAGAAAAAATAGATTCATCATCAGTACCACGCTCAACCTCAGATTCAGACCCAACACAGGAATCTGTACTAGAATCAGCAAAATTAGAGTCAGAAAGCTTTCCATCCACCAGGAATGCAAGCGAACTCCAGGACCGCTGTGGCAGGGGACCTGTGTCGTCCCTGGCATACAGCTTAATCTTCCTGGGAAGTTCGATGTAATCTACACAAATGTCCTGTAATTCCTGAAACCAAGGCTTGTCGTCCCACAAGGGCACAACTAAAATTGCCTGGGTTTTATCTTGCTTGATTTTGTGGATGACCTGCTGGATTAAGTGAAACGGAGGATTAATCCACAACTTCTTGTCCCATTTGTGGGTCCAAGCGTCGCTGAAGTGCTTGTTAAAGCGCTTGTTCATACGGTTAGCAAAGGCATCATACTGTGGCCAAAAGGAATGGTGTTCATGAAAGTATTCACAAATTGCATCGCGCCATTTGTCGACAACTCTGTAGGATGAAGAGTGCCAGCGCGAAGGGCGTCGTGGCTGGGAGTCCCTACGAAGACATTCTAACTCTTGGGAGTAATCGGCACTCCCATTCACCTCTGCAATGGTGACATCTTCACCAAATTTTGGTGTCACTTTTTGCTTCAAAAATTCTTCTGCACTTTTAAACCCTGCGTGCAAAAAACGAAATTCAGGACGCTCCAAAGGACCTGACTCCAGCAAAAAACAACGACGATGACCTACGGGCGCTACCCTGTTCTTGCGAAGCCAAGGATGCCCCAAATAAAGGTCATACTTTATGTCAGCACGATAAAAGTAGTCATCCTTAAGGACAACTTCTTCCACATTTTGCTCTTCCCAAAGGTCTTGAGCGACCAAATGAGTTGATATATAACAACCGCGTTGCCCACCTGCGAGAGAATGTCCAGAAACTCCCTCGAGAGTAACAGGATGAGGCGATTCAAACACGCAGTCGTCGGGTAAGAATGAATTGGATTGGAGATTTACCTCTGATCCATTGTCACACAAACAAGTGGCGAGGTGGAAATTTCCCTTGCAATCAGAGACCCACAGCTTTGTGACAAACTGACGAGCCCTGTGCTTGGACTGTACACCAACCTCGTCCACTACAACAGAAGGATCCGCTGCCGGATCCAGGGGAGAGGAGACAAGCGACCCTACATCAAGTAATGGTCGATCAGGAATTTGGGGATCATGCCTGAAATCGCCTGGGGAGGGGCGATTTTCGTGGCTCCCCTAGGCGTTCTGACCTCCAGCGGCTGCATTAACATTGTGAACACAGCCTGATTCATCGATCCACTCATCTTGGAACGGATCATCCGCTGGATTCAGGGCATTTTCGACATAATCTCGATCCGCATCGGACACCTGATCTGCACCTGAGACCTGATCCACACGATGATTTCCTTTTCCACGTCCACGGCCACGGCCGCCGGATGATGGGCCACCACCGTCGCCACGCCCTCTGCCCTTACCAGAGAAGGGGGTTCCCGAAGGATTTCCCTTACCTTTACCCTGTGATCCTGGAGCATTTCCTTTGTTTGTACCGGATTGAGGGGTTTGGCCTGGATTTCGATTTCCGCCTCCGGCGTTGACATTGGGACTTGTCTGGCCGTTTGGCTGTCCACCGGAGCCGGATGGAGTCCGATTCCCTTTGCCTTGGGACCCGCCAGGGCCTCCAGTATTTTTGTTCCCACCGGAGGGAGTCGAATTACCCTTTCCCCCCTTAGCACCATGCACCTGTCTGTCATTCCTGTCTGAGTTCTGAGAATTACTGACATTTTCACCAATCACCTTGTGATCGTAAGCAGACCATCGGTGATTAGCAGTAGAATGCGTCTTAGCTCGGTTCGTAGAACCTAGAAGAAGGCAGATGCTACAATGATCCTGAACATTCCGGGTGTCATTCACCTTTTTGTTGCCCTTTTGGGCCCCATTTTGGGTGTTTTGCTGGGTATTCCTGTTTCCCCCAAGACCCTCATGGAAATTTTGATTGGCGGCGTCAGCGAGCCTCTCAACCTCTTCCCACAGTTCCTGCGGAGTGAACGAAAACACCCAGTTCCTGGCCTTCAGGCGATTGCCATGGAAGCTTACTCCCCTGTTGAGGACTTGGACAAACAAGTCCCGATCCTCGTGTTCATTAAATTTGATTTTCCACGTGTTTTCAGTGAATTTCACCTTGGTAAACGACGTGGGGGAGCACTTTTGAAGTGCCTCCCTGACAGTAAACCGGTTGGCCGAGGCGTCAAAGCCATCGATCTCCGCCCACCAGGTCTTGACCTTTTCTTCGGATTGTTTATTCCGAAGGGTGGCGGCGGTTTCTGAGGGGATCTTGTCAAAAATCAGATTTTTCACCTCGGCACTAGAAAATATTTCGCCTGAATGTTCAGATTCTTCTACGAGATTCCAGAAGCGCTGTCTCTTGTCCTGCACTTCGTGCAAGATTAATCGAGAGAATGAAGGAAAATTCTTCAACATCTGGTGGTAATGGTCCTCAGGCAGCCGGGATCCACGTACCTCCAACTGTTCCCACACCTCATCAAAGGTAAGGGGGGAACTTGAATCCTCACGATCACTCCAGGTCCTGAGCCAAGTGTTGGCCGGCGCCCCCTCAAGGCAGTCCAGGAGGGCCATCAGGAACTGATCATCCTGGAGCTTTTGAGTCTTAACCCACAGTTTAAATTCCCGTTGGAACTGAGGCCAACGTCTGGGATTCCCATTATACTTCGGTTGCTTGGCAGCCTGACGAAGTCGCAATGATGTGGGATTTAGAAGTGAATCCAGCCCAACACCGGCCGTAATGGCAGACACCTTGGCGGCATCATTAGCCACACCAGCTCCGGCGAGGGTCTGGGCGAGCAACATCTGGGCAATTGCATTGGAATCAACAGCAGGAAGGGTAGTACGGGAGGCAGTTCGTTTGGCATTTTGAGCCTCATTCCTAGCCTTCACCGATCTACTCTGAGATCGAGAGATTGTAACCCTTTCCTTTAGCTTAGTCCTGCTGATCCTTGCGTCGGTGGTCTTAGAGTCCACCGAAGGCGCAATCGAAAAAATTTCTGTCGCCTCCTCCGACGGTTCTGTTGTTTGTTCCACCGATGATGCGCCCTCAGATCGCATGTGGGTCTTGAAAAGATCTTTAATTCCCAGCGTCTGAATGATGAGTTGCATTTGATCTTTGAGCAATTGGAGCTCAGAGTCTCGCTGGGATCTGCAAGAGCAGTCGGCAGGACAGTACATACCGTGTCCTGAAGGGCCTGAGCAGGCTGTCGGACCGCTAATCTCAGTGGTTCGCAGCCAGGAGTCCACTTGGGGAGCTCCTTCAGTCCTAATTTCCAGGCTTGCCTGCCTAGCTGCCTCTAAAATTCCTTCCTCAACCGCGGCGGCTAGATCGTCGCGGATAAAAACAGAGGGATGAGGGGCGGAGGGCCCGGCAACAGGTGCCTTGGTCTTCTCCTTCGGGAAGGGGCTTGCCTCCCAGATCTGCAAGAAAATGGCAAAAGATTCATCTTCTTGAGAACACCACCACATCCTGGTCTTAATTTCTTCTTGAAGGAGGAAAAAATATTCAAATAAAAAATCAGAGGCGATTCTTTCTTGTCCTATCAGCTTAGACGTGGCTAATAGACACAGGGCCTCAAGCGCCTCAAGGTTACGGGCCACTTCCGAAGACAAATGGTTGTCCCATTGTGCCCATGAGGCTGGTCGATTATAGGTAGGTACCTCACCTGGACCACCCATCTCAATGTCGTGCCAACTGGGCCTCACCGACCTCACGGCAGGACTCACCGGCACACCCTCCCATTACCCCCACCAAGCCGGCACCCACCCATCCCGCATCGACACGTGCTACGGGGACCCAACCACGGTGCGCGTCCACGAAGCAGCCTACGGGGACCTCCCGCCCACAGGCACGGGCCACCGGCCCCTCTACATCGACCTCATCATCCCCGACCTACCCCCACCCGCAGCCACCCTGCCAGACGACACCCTCCCACCCACACTGCAGTTCCCGGCCGAGGACGACCACGGCGCCTGGCACAGGTATAACAGGGCCCTACACGCCATCCTACGCCGCCCGGGTGCACCGACACTCACCACCGCCATGCGCCGGGCGGCACAAGCATGCGGCATGGAGCGTGACACCAACCACACGGGAGCACCACCGGACCTCACCCTCCAGCAACTCGTCCATGACATCTGGACCACGAAAGGGGAACTCGCCACCCTGCTACGCCCCAGCACACCGGAGGCACGAGACCGGGACGCCCACCTCCGTGCGCTCCTCACCACCCGCCGCCACCAACTCCAGGAATGGCACGCCCACCGCATAGCGGCAGCAGCCCAGGAACGCGAAAGATACGACAGAAACGACACGCCGTACAAGTCCCTACGGTACGTCAGCCGCATCCTGGAGGACACGGGGCGCCGTACCATCCACGCGGTCCGCACCCCCGAAGGAGGCCTCACCAATGACCCCGACGCCGTCCTCCAGGCAGTCCTGGACAGCTTCCAGGCGCAACACGGAGACGCCCTCCCCGAGCTCGACCCCCACACCAGAAACACCATCCGCGAGCATGTGCCCAGGGTCTTCAACCGGGAACAGCGGCGCGCCATCGAACACGACCCCTTCAGCATCTCAGAACTGCAGCGCGCCCTGGACCGCCTGAAGAAGGGGGTCGTACCCGGCGTCGACGGTTTGCCGGCCGAAGCATACCAACGTCTCACCCTGCCAATCAAACGCCGCCTGGCAGCCCGCCTGTGGGACATCGTCACGGGCGCCACGCCCATCCCCCCTGAGTGGGCCAACCTGGTCCACCCCCTCTACAAAAAGGGGGACTGGGCGCAGCCGGGGAACTGGCGGCCCATAGTATGCGCCACCACCGAGGTCAAGCTGGTGTGGACGCTCATCCTGGGCCGCATCGCGCCAGCGGTCTTCGCCCACGTGCCCGCCAGCATGTGGGGGGCCATGGCCGGCAGGTCCCCCCACGAGGCCATCTTCCTCCAGGACACCGCACTGGACATGAACCCCTACGAGATGATCATCGCCTCCCTCGATGTCCAGGGCGCGTTCCCCCACGCCCCACACCGGCTCCTCACGGAGGTATGGGATGCCATGGGCCTCCCATTCCTATCCTTCATGACCGGGTACATCCAAACCCGACTCTACGCCGTCATCACGGCCGCGGGCCTCACCCCCTGGACCGGCACAGACAGCGGGGTCCCCCAGGGAGGCGCCGAAGGCCCCTTCCTCTACCTCCTCGTCACCCTGCCACTGGCATTCGAGCTAGCACGGGTATACCCGGGGTACGCCCCATACCCGCTACGGTCCCCCCTCATCAACTTCGCAGATGACAACCTCCTCACTACAGCCACCCGCCACCGCGACCCTGAGAACGCAGGGCTACCAACGACCACCGAACAAGCGTCCGCCATTCTCCAACTCACCACAACCTACCTAGACGCCCACCAGCTCCTAGTGCACCCCCGCAAATCGGTCGGGCTGGCCGACGCCGAGACCCCCACCCCCCACATCCGGAAAGGCGAACCCCTGCACCTGGAAGACACCACAGTCCACCTGGGAGTCACACAGGCCACGCGGCACCACCACATCACACTCCCAAGCAAGCTAGAAGAGCGCCTCGCCCGGCTAACCCAAATTGCCAGGGGGGACCTCCTGTCTACGCAGGGCCTGGCGTACTTCATGGAAGCAGTGCTCAACGCGGCCATCGGGCACCAAGCCCTGCACCTCCCGCGCCCCCAAGACGCACTACGCCACGCTCGACAACAAGTGACGAAGGCATGGGTGCAACACGGAGGCTGGCCCACGTCTTTCCCCAAGGAGGCCATGATGGCCCACTGGCGCTACTACGGAGACAATACGGGCGCCCTGGTCGACATGGCCTATGCCAAACACGCAGCACACCTCCTACACAGGGTAACACACAACCACCAACCAGAAGTTCGCGAGGCGGCGGCCATACGCATAAAAGAAGCGCAAATGGCCCGCAACACCTGCCCCCGGTGGATACTGGCACAACACGGCGTCTCCACCCCCGTGGGCACTGGCATCTGGGCCCAGCTACAACTCCTCCTACCGCACCACACGCACGCCATCCTGACAAACCACCACTGCGACCAACAGGGGCCACTCGTGGCCACACACACCGACATCCACCGACACCCGGCAGGCGAGGTGGACACCCTGCGCCTCGTAGGGGCCACCATCACCATAGTGTATATCACCCCAACACAGATGCAGATCATGGCCCAATGCGACGCCCACCACGCCCCGTTCCTTTCCGACCCACAATGGCCGGCACGCCACGTCTTCCAAGCGTACCTCCGCGCATGTGCTACGAAGGCAGGGCGCGACATGCCGGGGCCCAAGGACATCGACACGGCGTACACAGCCTTCCAGCGCCAGCACCCCCGGCCCCGCCTGAGCGAACACGAGACCCCCAACGACGGCGGCACGACGCAGGGGGAGCCCACCCCGTCAGCCGAAGGCTGGACACCACCCACCATCCTGCTGCTAGCACCAAACGGCCACAAACATGTAACCCGCACCGTCCAGCGACACCATGCCCCCTGGTCCATCCCCAAACACAATGCACCGGAGACCGATGTACCACCAGTCAGACACAGTGACCAGGGCATACCACGCACGTGCTGGCACTGCGGCCCGGCAGCCCTCGACACGCCGTGGCCCCTGCTGCACCTCATCTCCACCCACTACCACACCCCCACCGCCGCCGCCACCGCCGACCAGCAGGCATGGCTCTCCCCCTGGTTTCACACGGTACCCCCGGACCACCCGGCGCACGTAGCCTGGACCCGAACACCCACGGCGACATGGACGTTCACCAACGAGCAGGCAGACCCGGACAGCGTAGCCATGGAGTACGACCGCTGCGACCCACACCGCGCAGGACCTCAGGAGGCACCCATGCGCCTCCTACAGCACAAATGCCCCACCCTCCGCGGCGACAAGGACGACACGGAGCAGCGACAGACCATCACGTGCCAGAAATTCCACCCCAATACGGGATACCTCTTCCACCTGATGTACGCGTATATCACCCAGGGACGCCCAGACAGGGGCCTCCTCCGCCTCACCCCACGAGCCCAGGCCATCATCACCCAGGGAATAGGCGTCTATGCAGCGCCACTACTGCAACCCACGCAAATCACCGCCAGAACCACCCAGGGGAACCCCATCTACGTCTATCACCCCACAGCAATCGCCCGCCTACCCATACCCAGCGACACCGACATCATCTACTTCACTGACGCATCCGGCACCCAGCAACGCACCCCCACGGTCGGTTGCGCCTCCGTGCGCATCACCCGGCGCGCGGACGGCCTCCACGTGGAACACCACAGCGGGACCACCATCTTTGGGGCGTCCTCCCACGGCGAACTGCGCACCATGGCAGACGCCGTCACCGCCACACCGCCACCCACGACGGTCCGGCCCCGCAACATCTGGGTAGTCGTGGACGCCACGGTCGACATCCACCTCACCAGGCGCCTTGCGGACCTACCCCTCCACAAAGCACTCGATTCCGGCCTCACCACACAAGCGTTGGGACTATGGATGGCCTTCAAGGGCATGCACCCCCAGGACGCCCTACACATCGTCAAGCAGGAGTCGCACCGCTACGCATACGGCAATGGACGCGCAGACACGCAGGCCAAACACCAGAACACAAACCACACCCCAGGGCTCGAACGCGTGCGACTGGACACCCCACACCACAGCCACCTGCAGCACCTGCCCCCGATACCCCTGGCCGCACAGCCCCCCCAATGGATGCCCGAGGACACGCCGTACACGGATCGAGACAAGCAGTACCACTACCCCACACCCATCCAGCAACTCGCCGCCACACTGGGCCACCCAGCAAACACCGAACTCCTCCGACGCCTCGAAAACTCCGTCCACATCCCCCTCTACTACTCCGCCCTGCGCCCGGATAGCCTCCCAGCACACCTACAAAAGCCCCGACTCCAGCTCGCCCTCGAACAACTTCCCCTCCTCACCCGATACCACCGATGGTATACGCGCCGCTCGATCCACGTCCCCGCAGGACACACCAAATGCATCTGCAGCCACGCGGAAGAAGAAACGTGGGACCACTTCAAGGCGTGCTCCCTGTACAGGGGACTGGACACCCTCACAGACTGGAACCCAACCCACACCATCGCACAGCACGCCGGATGGCTGGCGCAGTCCCCGGCGACCCAGCAACTCACCACCGTCCTCAAGCAGACGGAGGTGCTCGAGGCAGTCCGCAGGGGACTCGTCCCCACTGCCGTCTACACCTTACTACGCACCCACGCGGAGGACCCCCAGGCCACGGCGGCACACATGCAGCGAACGGCCGTTGCCAAGACGGCGGAGCAGCTCACATACCGCACCCACAAATACCTGCAGCATGCGGCAACCCTGCCACCAACAGACCAAGCCCACCTCCTCAAACTCCTGTTCTACCAACCATGAGAACCTACCCCGTGACATACCAACACCGAACCCCCACCACGTCTACACACCGTCCACCGGGCACAGCACTGGCACAGCACACACGGGCGCCACAGGCACCGCACACGCTCCCACCAGCATGCGCGCGCCACCAGCCCCCATCCCCCCACGCCGCCGTCCGTCCACAGGTACCACCAACCACCAGCCACCGCATGCCCCCTCTGCGCTCGCCAGCGGCTACCACAGACAGCCCTGCCCTGCAACCCAGACCACTGGGTCTGCCTGGGAGCCGCGCACCGCCTCACCCACTGCCCCCACTGCGGGGACCTCAACCCCCGCCACCGCGAACGGCCCGCGGCCCCAGCCGCACCCCCCCCCGCCAGCCACCCCAGCTTCTTCGGGTACCTCACCGACACTCTCCGGGACCAACTGGGAGGGTACTACGTGGCGGACGCGGCGGACCACGCATGGGCCATAGCCGTGGCCACGGGCAACACACCCCTGCCCCCCCACAGCCCACCCCTACGCCACAGCGGAGGCGGCTTGAACGTGGCGGCCCGCCACATCCTCCTCGCCCTATACCTCCACCACCGAAACCTACACCTCCCAGACCCACAACTCCCGGCCCCCCAAGCAGCAGCCCTGACGCCGGAAGCGTGGGCCGACACGGCACCAGAGGAGATAGCAGCCTACCTCCGAGCCACGTGCCGCCGGTTCGCAAACGCCCTCGGCCGACGGAAGGGAACACCTTACCCCCTCAGCGCACTCCTCTACCCGGCACACCACCCCCACCCCACACAACGGACACCCCCGGAGGGCTGGGCGTCTTTCCGGGACACCCACCTGGCCGCCCCCGACGAGGCCACCGCCACGCGGATGAGCCTCACGGACCAGGAGGCCTACGTCAGAGGCCTCAAGACGAGCCTCCAAGAGGCACACCGCTGGCGCGCCCGCTCCCCGTCGCCCCCGCGGGGACAGGGGGGTTCACCCGCCCCCGACACCCACCAGGCCAAGAAGACCAAGGGGCACCGGCACCAGGGGGCCCGCCAACGCGCCCGCCAGCAGGGCGCGACGCCCCGACCAAGGCCCGGGTCCAGCCACACCGCACCGCCCCACGCCCAGACCCCCGGGGCACACCAGCAACACCACCACCACCAACGCCCACCGCCACCACCTTACCGCAGCACCCAAACCCTGCAGCCCAGTCAGCCACCACCGCCCACACACGTCCACACCATGCCAGGACCACCGTACGCGCAGAGCCAGGGGACATGGCACCACCAACACCACCACCGCGCCCCCGTCCCTCCCAACCCCTACCCCCTAATGCCCCCAAGCTACAGCGGCCCCCACCAGCTACATCCCCACCACGCCCCAGCACAACCAGGCCCCGCGAACCACCCAACCCACATAGCGCACATCACCGCACCACACCATCACGTGTACCACCACCACCAGCCCCTGCCGCCACACCCACCAACGCCGGGGTACCACACACAACCGACACACCCTCCACACCACCACCACGCGGTCCAGCACCACCCGCCGCCCCCGCTACACGGACCCACGGCATACGAGCCACGGTACACCCCCATGGACCCGCGAGGAGCCGCGCACGCACACCGGCAACACCAGGACCGAGTAGGGGCGCCCCACCACCACCAACAGCCCCCCCACCCACACCCCATACCAGCGAGCACCATCCACCAGCAGCCACCCATCACATACGGACCACAGCCCCACCCGGGGGCTCATGCGGTCGCCTCCCACCCGCACCCCGGCACCGCGGCCAGTCAAGAACCGCAAGGGCCACACGGCGCACACACGCAACACCCACACGACCCACAGGGACGCCCGGACCCCCAGCCGGCACAACACCCACCCCCGCCCCCCCCACCCCACCACCACCAGCAGCCCCCCCACCCACACCCCATACCAGCGAGCACCATCCACCGGCAGCCACCCATTACATACGGACCACCGCCCCACCCGGACGCTCATACGGCCGCCTCCCACCCACACCCCGGCACCACAACCAGTCAGGAACCGCAAGGACCACACGGCGCACACACGCAACACCCACACGACCCACAGGGACGCCCAGACCCCCAGCCAGCACAACACCCACCCCCGCCCCCCCCACCACCAACAGCGCCACCCCCACACCACCCCCCCCCGCCCCCCCCCCGAGACCAGGCCACGGACACAACACGCGGCAGCCAGCACCAACCAATCGATGTCGATGCCCCCGCCGACACATGCCACCGCGAATCCCCCCTCCCGCGGCCGCCGCAAGAGACCCCATCACCGGACCCCGCGCGCGACAACGATGACCACCCCCCCCAACCCACACCACCCCCCCCATCACACCCCGCACCACCAGTCGCCGCACCGGCCGAGCCCTACGCCCTGCACAACCCCGCAGCGGTACGGCAGCACCTCCGGGGGGTCGGGGAACAGGACGTCGTGCTGTACCTCCGCACCTCCGGCACCAGCACCCCCATCCGGGCGGCCACCCTGGTCCAGGCGGCCACCCTGGGGGAAGGCGTCAGAGACTTCCTCTTCGACGCCTTCCTCCACGTCGCCCGACACGAGCGCCCCCCACGCGCCATCCCGGACGGCGAGAGCCCGCCCCCCACGGGGAGCCGGATCTGGGTACCCCCCATCGACTGGGGGCGACACCTGGTCGGACACCCCGTGCCAGAGCGGGACAGCACCCAGGGCCGCACCCGCTACCGCGAGCCCAACATGGCCCACCCCCCACCCGACGCCACCCCCAACAGCACCAAGGAGTGGGAGCGGGAAACATGGGTGGCCCGGATGGCCTCCCTAAGCAACTTCCGGCACCACGTCCCGGGGGACATCCCCACCCCCGACGAGCAGCAGCCAGCCCCCTCCACGTACATGACCCTCATGTACAATCTGCACTACACCCTCTCCACCACCACCTACCACGCACCCACAGCACCCCTGGGGCGCGACCGCCGCCACAGCACCGGCGACACACGCCAGAGGACACAACGCTATAGCACCGCCGCACCAGCTGCCCATGCCTGTGCCTGCAGTGTACGCGCGCCTCTGTTTTCCTCTTTTTTGTTTTTTCTTTTTCTTTTTTCAAAAAAAAACAAAAAAAAAAAAAAAAACGAACATTAGGGGGGGAGGAAGAGGGACACATCCACCCAGGGCACACGCGCACCGCACACGGCACGCACACCGGTAAACAGGAGCCCAGGGGCCCAGGACACCGCACATGCAACACAACACACCGAGCGGGCACACCGGTGAACAGGAGCCAGCTGGCCCAGGACACCGCAGACGCACCACAGCAAACCGCGCGGGCACACCGGTGAACAGGAGCCCAACGGCCCAGGACGCTACACACACGTAGGGCAGCCGAGGGACAGGAAAGAACCAATACCCCATGGGTCGGACGCACTGGGGCGACCCAGCCGACCCACCGGGCCAGTGGCAGGAGCGGTACTCCAAAGCCACTGGCCCAAGCCCGGCCAGGCTGCATCGAGGACCATGGCAAACGTCACCCGGAGCCATGGAAGCAACCGGTGACAGGCGAGCCGGTACACAGTCCAGGAGGGGGTCACCTGCCAAGCAGAGTGGCCCCGCAACTCAAGCCACAAGGGTGAGGCGGTCGTACCGTAGACAAGCGGGAGCAATACCCCTCGTGGTGAGAGATACTCCACACGGCTGGGCAGCCCCCCAGAGCTGCCGCCCAAAGGAGGGGGCATGTGGCCCTACCCATGGACACATGTGGGGACACCCTCCCACCTGGGACACATGGACCGGGTGGCCGCGACAATGCCTTCCCAAGCACATGCGGGAGCGGCTCAAGAGGCACCTGACATAGGGCAGTGGGAGGGACAGGACGTCCCCTTGGTAAGACCTTCTTCCTGCAATGTCAAAGGAGGCATCCCGAGCTCCCGAAGATACCTACCTACCTACCTGAATGATGAGTTGCATTTGATCTTTGAGCAATTGGAGCTCAGAGTCTCGCTGGGATCTGCAAGAGCAGTCGGCAGGACAGTACATACCGTGTCCTGAAGGGCCTGAGCAGGCTGTCGGACCGCTAATCTCAGTGGTTCGCAGCCAGGAGTCCACTTGGGGAGCTCCTTCAGTCCTAATTTCCAGGCTTGCCTGCCTAGCTGCCTCTAAAATTCCTTCCTCAACCGCGGCGGCTAGATCGTCGCGGATAAAAACAGAGGGATGAGGGGCGGAGGGCCCGGCAACAGGTGCCTTGGTCTTCTCCTTCGGGAAGGGGCTTGCCTCCCAGATCTGCAAGAAAATGGCAAAAGATTCATCTTCTTGAGAACACCACCACATCCTGGTCTTAATTTCTTCTTGAAGGAGGAAAAAATATTCAAATAAAAAATCAGAGGCGATTCTTTCTTGTCCTATCAGCTTAGACGTGGCTAATAGACACAGGGCCTCAAGCGCCTCAAGGTTACGGGCCACTTCCGAAGACAAATGGTTGTCCCATTGTGCCCATGAGGCTGGTCGATTATAGGTAGGTACCTCACCTGGACCACCCATCTCAATGTCGTCAATGTCGGCATCGATGGTCGCAAAATGTGAACATTGGTACGGAGTATTAGTACCTGCCAGGTCCGTAAGCTCCACCGGAGCGTTGCCATTAGCGTAGGCTGGGAGATTCCAGCTACTTGATGGCCAATTTCGACTGGGATCTTGATTGTAATCTGGGCCTCCACAGCTGCTGATTTGTGTCCTTCTTGGGCAATTTGGGCTTGCGCAAGGCATTCCTCTCAAGGCCTCGTTCGCACAGCACCACGGGAGCGTGATCGTTACGTCTCCGGAGGTGGCGGAGTCTACGGGGCCGTACTGAGGGGCTAGCTGTGGTTGGGACACCAAAGGAACAACATTCAGGTAGCCTCTGCTACCATGAAAGTGCTGCCCTGGGTCATTGTGGGTGCCGGAGGGCTCGGGGCCGGCAAGACCAGTGGGGCAGGCACGCGAGGAGTCTCCCTGGATGTTGTTATTGGGTGTAGAACCGGACACTCGGACACCAACGGAGGCGAGAGCAGCGACAACAGAAGCAAGGTCCATGCTGATTGTGGTCCGGCAGAAAATCCCAGTCTATGAAGAAAATTGAGGGGAATTATTCTAAATACATCTGAGTGTCCAAAACTGTCTGAAAGAATTTAAATAATCCATTTATGTAAAATTGTCTGGCCGATCTGGCCCGCGAGCGCGCGTCAGCGGCAAATGGCGATTCCAGCTAAAATAGCAGAATGCGGCGGATTTACGGGAAATGGACCGCGGAATCAAATCCGGCATATCAGAAATATATAGGAAATATCCTGTGACTGAGCTGCGAGGCGGCAATTCCGCCGAAGCAAAGAAAATGACCAAAATGTAGCCAATCTGGGCAGAATGTCTGAAAATCTGAGCAGATGGGGCTAGCCGCACTTACACAGGCCTGCTCCGTCCTGATCAGTCCTTCCCGGATCTGATCCCGCACCTCCTCCTTGAGGTCCTGCGCCAGCCGGTGTGGGAATTCTCCGGCATACCCACTTGTCCCGCGGCGCTCCCCGCATCTCGCCGACGACCTCCTCGGCGAAGTCCTCCCAGTCCAGGATGAAGTCATCCAGGTTGGAGGGGTTCCCATCGTAGTAGGGGATTTTGATTCCCCTGAGGTCGTCAATCCTGATGGCGTCTCCGACGTCTCCAGCCACCACTCCACCGAGACGGATACCACCTGTGGCCGGGGGGTTTGAGTACACTCCCCGTACATCCCTCTCCTCCATGGAGTGCGGTCCAGTTGGGCCTGAACCCATGGGGTTTGGAATGCGGGAAGGACTTGCTCCATCGGCCGTCCATATCCCCGTATTGGGGTCCTTCGCCCACAGGTTTCCGCTTGGATGGCCTCGACCATGTCCGCCGGCGCTTCCCATGGTTCGCCCCTGCATGGTCTGGTTCTGGATCTCCTCTTCCGCAAAAACTGCATAGGTAGTGGTACTTGGCGGTAGATCCTGGGCGGCATGGGACATCTGCACTGTCAGGCTCCTCGGGTCCGTGGCCACGTGCCCTTCCCGCCTGGACCCAGCCGGTGCCGTGTGTTCCCCGAGCATTGTTGACTCGCTGAACAGGGGAACAAACGGCAGCGCACCCGGGTCAACACGCGGAGGCGCGTAGGGTGCCTCTGCAGGGCCGCCCATGGGTTTCTCCATGGCGCTCCTGAGGGTCTTAACCCGCTCCACCAGCTCTACCGCGGCCGGCTTTGCCGGGAGCTCCGGACCCGAGACGAGGGGCTGTCGCTCCTCTAGCCTTCTCAGGCGTCCCGACATGTCCTCCACTAAGTGGAGGAGGCTGTCCACCACTTGCTGCTGCTTCTGCAGGGCCAGCTCCAGATTCTCCCGGTACCGGGCCTGATCCGCTCGCAGCTCCTCCATGTGGTTCTCCGCGGCCGACTGGTCATCCAGAATCCCCGCGACGTCCTCCTCTAGAGCATCCTTGGCGTTGTCCAGGCGGTCAAGATGATTCACGATGGCGTCCATCCCCATCTTCGGGTACTTGCCCATGAGGAAGGACACATGCTCGCAGTGGCACGTAGCGTGCTTTCCGCCTGATTCAGCGCATCCCGCGGTTCCCGGCACCTCAGACTCATCGCCCATAGGCGTATCGCCTATGGCGTCCGTCTCTGGGCCCGTGTGCCGGGGCACAGGTGCCGTCCGGGCCCTGGCTGGCCTCTCCAAGCCCTCGGCGTCGTGCTGCAGGGCGGGCTCGGGGGCCGTATGCGCCCTGGCGATCGGCGCGGACATCTCCGGCTCCGAAGGTGGCTCGTGGGCTGTCCGATAGCCCTCGGAGTGCCCCTCGGATTCCCACAGCCTGACCGGGCTGGGGTCCGTGTCCATAGCCCCGGCGTCCCTTGCCGCGGACTTGGGTGACCCGCGCTTCCGGTAACGCCGGGCCCGTCCTCCACTGCTGCCTGAATGGCAGGCCTCATCAGAGTCCTCCGCGGCGGAGCGGAGGTTGCATGCCTTTCGGCAGCTACGCTCACACATGGAGACCAGGTCCCCCATGTCACGTCCTCCTCTTCCCGAGTGTCGTTCTTCTCTTCGGGCTTCAACTTCCGGAGTTCGCCATGCTCTTGAACGTCTCGGTCCTTCTCTGGCTCCAATCTCCGGCGTGGTCTCCATCGAGTCCACAATACGCACCCGGGGCGTACTTGGGCAGGGCTCATAAGGGCCCAAGTCCCCGGGTCGGCGGTTGGTAGGGGCAGCAGGTAAGCCTCTGCTACCATAAAGAAGGTCCCTACCAGGACCGGCCCCCGCTGTGCCCCTTCCGCCAGTAACCCCTGCTGATTTACTCCGGATCAACGATTGCATTCCTCAATTTCCAGGGTACAAATCCAAAAATATAGAAAATAAAATCCTCCTTCAACCCTGAATGGCAACCAGATCCCACAAGTACAGCAATAACCCAATTCACAATCCAAATCAGGCTGCGGGCTTTCGTTCAGCACACCGGTATTCCCACGGTGGCGGGCATGTACAAGAATTGCACCAAGGAAGAAAGCCCTGAAATTGGCATATGAATACATATGAAGCAAAGTTGGGGAGAGATGGAAACTTACACAATCACAGCCATAGACCCATCATTCCCTGGACTCAAGACCTTCCCTTGACTCACCAACATGATGCCCTGAACCCAGTCCAATAAGATGGCTAAATGCCATATGTCAAAAGTCAATACACAAACCCCAAAAATGTGTTCACTCCCAAGCCTCTAATTCCTAGCCCAATAGGGGAGGTGGCGTGTCATGGCCTAGAGTGGCACTCAGGACCATGCCCTACCCTGACATAACCTTGGTTGGACTTGGGGTTGAATGGGCTTAGAGAAATGACTTATGAGTTTGAACTCATAACATGTCAAAAAACTGCCAATTCACACCATATTGGCCATATATCAAAAATATGCTCAAAATTGAAGTTACTACATATCCGAAGGCTCCAAGCATGCATGGAATCGAAGTCTACTATTCATGGAGGATAGAGACCAAAGGCCAATGCCCATGTACATCCCCATTTTACCCTCGAAACCCTTTCGGATATGGGCGCCACGCACTGCCCAAGTCAGCCCATGATCTTGAGACCAATTCTTGAAATCCTTCGTGCGCCAAGCCAAATGAAGTTCATGATCTGGCATATGGTGGTGTTCAACTCCAAAGCATATGCCAACATATGAACAACATACCATGGTTCGACTCTCCATAGGCTTCTTGCTGTTAGCTGACCAGGTGAGTACACAAAACGCAAAAATGAGCAAAAATTGAGGTCAAAAACATGAAAATATGACCAAATACAAAGTTGTCATGATAGTATATCTCTATGCTCACCCATGATATCCGCTCATGGTTCAATACACAAATGATTGGAATTATTTGCGAACAATTCCCCCACTTGGATCCCCAATCGGGCGCACGGAGATACCTTCGCCACTAATATCTACATGCCCCATGAAAATGGGAGTGCATCCATGGATCTCTTTGTCAAACATACCATGAGCAATACATACGCGGTAGACTTGGTCTAGCGCTTTGGATTCCACAATTGGGACATGGGCAAAGCCCTTGTCACGTATGGCTCCCCATCTCTTCGGCCACACGAAGATATATAACATGGACGTGAGCATATCAAACATATACCATGCATATAACAAATACCCTCAAAATGTGGCTCCCACCATGATATGCCATGTCCCTCCATTGACATAACTTCACGTTAAAAATACGTAGGAACCCAAGGAAAGTTGCTATGCAACCCCAACACTCATGCGGCACACTCGAAAGTCGCATTAAAATATTCGGTTGCACGGTCCAAGAGTTATATATCACTTTATACCCTCGTGACCCTTTTCCCTTGCTACACCGGGCATGTGTGCGCACCAAAGGCGTTTGATGCTTCCCAAATTAAGTTGAGACTAAGGCGCGTGCAACCCAACCTTCCTTATTCTCTTTCCTCACACTCGCGCGTAGATATGGTCCTTCAAAGTGGTCCCACGATTCGCTTTTGTTTCCCTTATATCTCCAAGTCAAATGGGTGGCAAGTATAAGGCAAACCTGATTCGGGCATAGGGAAAGGAGTATGACCACTCGAAGAAGTCCAAATCAAGTGCGGCGATGTCGAAGTCGAAAATCCGATTTCGACATCACGAAAAATTCTGATTAAAATTTCGAGTGCTTATTTAGAAAATTGCGGAAGCAACGAACCCTTTACAGATGAAATCTGACCCTTCAGAAACGTTTCCGCCAAAATATCTGGAAATAACAGTTAACCAATCGGTTAACGCAAAATCGCGAGCCAACTGACAGTCGCCGATACATTGACCATCAGAACGAAAGGCTGAAAAATTACGGAAACATTATGATAATAAAACCCTGTTCATTCCTGATATTCTGCTATATAAATCTCCGCTGGCGGTGCCTCGGTTCTGAATATGGCCGCTCATAGCCGGAATGGCCAAACCTATCACACTATCACATCGGGTTAGTTCAGGTGGATGGGAGAGTATGATATCAGCCAATGGCGGCTTGCCGGCACATAGATACACACCCCAAGTGACCCCAAGATGGCCACGGGGGTCCGAACCGGCTTCACTCCAGGAATGGCACGCCCACCGCATAGCGGCCGCAGCCCAAGAACGCGAAACATACGGCAGAAAAGACACGCCGTACAAGTCCCTACGGTACGTCAGCCGCATCCTGGAGGACACGGGACGCCGTACCATCCACGCGGTACGCACCCCCGAAGAAGGCCTCACCAATGACCCCGACGCCGTCCTCCAGGCAGTCCTGGACAGCTTCCAGGCACAACACGGGGACGCCCTCCCCGAGCTCGACCCCCACACCCGAAGCACCATCCGCGAGCATGTGCCCAGGGTCTTCAACGGGGAACAGCGGCGCGCCATCGAACACGACCCCTTCAGCATCTCAGAACTGCAACGCGCCCTAGACCGCCTGAAGAAGGGGGTCCTGCCCGGCATCGACGGTTTGCCGGCCGAAGCGTACCAACGTCTCACCCTGCCCATTAAACGCCGCCTGGCAGCCCGCCTATGGGACGTCGTCACGGGCGCCACGCCCATCCTCCCTGAGTGGGCCAACCTGGTCCACCCCCTCTACAAAAAGGGGGACTGGGCGCAGCCGGGGAACTGGCGGCCCATAGTCTGCGCCACCACCGAGGTCAAGCTGGTGTGGACGCTCATCCTAGGCCGCATCGCGCCAGCGGTCGTCGCCCACGTGCCCGCCAGCATGTGGGGAGCCATGGCCGGCAGGTCCCCCCACGAGGCCATCTTCCTCCAGGACACCGGACTGGACATGAACCCCTACGAGATGATCATCGCCTCCCTCGATGTCCAAGGCGCGTTCCCCCACGCCCCACACCGGCTCCTCACGGAGGTATGGGATGCCATGGGCCTCCCATTCCTATCCTTCATGACCGGGTACATCCAGACCCGACTCTACGCCGTCATCACGGCCGCGGGCCTCACCCCCTGGACCGGCACAGACAGCGGGGTCCCCCAGGGAGGCGCCGAAGACCCCTTCCTCTACCTCCTCGTCACCCTGCCACTGGCATTCGAGCTAGCACGGGTATACCCGGGGTACGCCCCATACCCGCTACGGTCCCCCCTCATCAACTTCGCAGATGACAACCTCCTCACTACGGCCACCCGCCACCGCGACCCTGAGAACGCAGGGCTACCAACGACCACCGAACAAGCGTCCGCCATTCTCCAACTCACCACAACCTACCTGGACGCCCACCAGCTCCTAGTGCACCCCCGCAAATCGGTCGGGCTGGCCGACGCCAAGACCCCCACCCCCCACATCCGGAGAGGCGAACCCCTACACCTGGAAGACACCACAGTCCACCTGGGAGTCACACAGGCCACGCGGCACCACCACATCACACTCCCAAGCAAGCTAGAAGAGCGCCTCGCCCGGCTACCCCAAATTGCCAGGGGGGACCTCCTGTCTACGCAGGGCCTGGCGTACTTCATGGAAGCAGTGCTCAACGCGGCCATCGGGTACCAAGCCCTGCACCTTCCGCGCCCCCAAGACGCACTACGCCACGCTCGACAGCAAGTGACGAAGGCATGGGCGCAACACGGAGGCTGGCCCACGTCTTTCCCCAAGGAGACCATGATGGCCCACTGGCGCTACTACGGAGACAATACGGGCGCCCTGGTCGACACGGCCTATGCCAAACACGCAGCACACCTCCTACACAGGGTAACACACAACCACCAACCAGAAGTTCGCGAGGCGGCAGCGAAACGCATAAAAGAAGCGCAAATGGCCCGCAACACCTGCCCCCGGTGGATACTGGCGCAACACGGCGTCTCCACCCCCGTGGGCACTGGCATCTGGGCCCAGCTACAACTCCTCCTACCGCACCACACACACGCCATCCTGACAAACCACCACTGCGATCAACAGGGGCCACTCGTGGCCACACACACCGACATCCACCGACGCCCGGCAGGCGAGGTGGACACCCTGCGCCTCGTAGGGGCCACCATCACCATAGTGTATATCACCCCAACACAGATGAAGATCATGGCCCAATGCGACGCCCACCACGCCCCGTTCCTTTCCGACCCACAATGGCCAGCACGCCACGTCTTCCAAGCGTACCTCCGCGCATGTGCTACGAAGGCAGGGCGCGACATGCCGGGGCCCAAGGACATCGACACGGCGTACACAGCCTTCCAGCGCCAGCACCCCCGGCCCCGCCCGAGCGAGCACGAGACCCCCAACGACGGCGGCACGACGCAGGGGGAGCCCACCCCGTCAGCCGAAGGCTGGACACCACCCACCATCCTGCTACTAGCACCAAACGGCCACAAACATGCTACCCGCACTGTCCAGCGACACCATGCCCCCTGGTCCATCCCCAAACACAATGCACCGGAGACCGATGTACCACCAGTCAGACACAGTGACCAGGGCATACCACGCACGTGCTGGCACTGCGGCCCGGCAGCCCCCGACAATCCGTGGCCCCTGCTGCACCTCATCTCCACCCACTACCGCACCCCCACCGCCGCCGCCACCGCCGACCAGCAGGCATGGCTCTCCCCCTGGTTTCACACGGTACCCCCAGACCACCCGGCGCACGTAGCCTGGACCCGAACACCCACGGCGACATGGACGTTCACCAACGAGCGGGCAGACCCGGACAGCGTAGCCATGGAGTACGACCGCTGCGACCCACACCGGGCAGGACCTCAGGAGGCACCCATGCGCCCCCTACAGCACAAATGCCCCACCCTCCGCGGCGACAAAGACGACAAGGAGCGGCGACAGACCATCACGTGCCAGAAGTTCCACCCCAATACGGGATACCTCTTCCACCTGATGTACGCGTATATCACCCAGGGACGCCCAGACAGGGGCCTCCTCCGCCTCACCCCACGAGCCCAGGCCATCATCACCCAGGGAATAGGCGTCTATGCAGCGCCACTACTGCAACCCACGCAAATCACCGCCAGAAACACCCAGGGGAACCCCATCTACGTCTATCACCCCACAGCAATCGCCCGCCTACCCATACCCAGCGACACCGACATCATCTACTTCACTGACGCATCCGGCACCCAGCAACGCACCCCCACGGTCGGTTGCGCTTCCGTGCGCATCACCCGGCACGCGGACGGCCTCCACGTGGAACACCACACCGGGACCACCATCTCTGGGGCGTCCTCCCACGGCGAACTGCGCACCATGGCAGACGCCGTCACCGCCACACCGCCACCCACGACGGTCCGGCCCCGCAACATCTGGGTAGTCGTGGACGCCACGGTCGACATCCACCTCACCAGGCACCTTGCGGACCTGCCCCTCCACAAAGCACTCGAGTCCGGCCTCACCACACAAGCATTGGGACTATGGATGGCCTTCAAGGGCATGCACCCCCAGGACGCCCTACACATCGTCAAGCAGGAGTCACACCGCTACGCATACGGCAATGGACGCGCAGACACGAAGGCCAAACACCAGAACACCAACCACACTCCAGGGCTCGAACGC
This sequence comes from Eutreptiella sp. 'Long Island Sound 2002', assembly GCA_964036045.1. NCBI lineage: Eukaryota > Euglenozoa > Euglenophyceae > Eutreptiales > Eutreptiaceae > Eutreptiella > Eutreptiella sp. 'Long Island Sound 2002'. The sequence continues at coordinate 111,469,079 of OZ038381.1, forward strand.
GTGCGACTGGACACCCCACACCACAGCCACCTGCAGCACCTGCCCCCGATACCCCTGGCCACACAGCCCCCCCAACGGATGCCCGAGGACACGCCGTACACGGATCGAGACAAGCAGTACCACTACCCCACACCCATCCAGCAACTGGCCACCACACTGGGCCACCCAGCGAACACCGAACTCCTCCGACGCCTCGAAGACTCCGTCCACACCCCCCTCTACTACTCCGCCCTGCGCCCGGATAACCTCCCAGCACACCTACAAAAGCCCCGACTCCAACTCGCCCTCGAACAACTTCCCCTCCTCACTCGATACCACCGATGGTATACGCGCCGCTCGATCCACGTCCCCGCAGGACACACCAAATGCATCTGCAGCCACGCGGAAGAAGAAACATGGGACCACTTCAAGGCGTGCCCCCTGTACTGAGGACTGGACACCCTCACAGACTGGAACCCAACCCACACCATCGCACAGCACGCCGGATGGCTGGCGCAGTCCCCGGCGACCCAGCAACTCACCACCATCCTCAAGCAGACGGAGGTGCCCGAGGCAGTCTGCAGGGGACTCGTCCCCACTGCCGTCTACACCTTGCTACGCACCCACGCGGAGGACCCCCAGGCCACGGCGGCGCACATGCAGCGGACGGCCGTTGCCAAGACGGCGGAGCAGCTCACATACCGCACCCACAAATACCTGCAGCATGCGGCAACCCTGCCCCCAACAGACCAAGCCCACCTCCTCAAACTCCTGTTCTACCAACCATGAGAACCTACCCCGTGACATACCAACACGGAACCCCCACCACGTCTACACACCGTCCACCGAGCACAGCACTGGCACAGCACACACGGGCGCCACAGGCACCGCACACGCTCCCCCCAGCATGCGCGCGCCACCAGCCCCCATCCCCCCACGCCGCCGTCCGTCCACAGGTACCACCAACCACCAGCGGCCGCATGTCCCCTCTGCGTTCGCCAGCGGCTACCACAGACAGCCCTGCCCTGCAACCCAGACCACTGGGTCTGCCTTGGAGCCGCACACCGCCTCACCCACTGCCCCCACTGCGGGGACCTCAACCCCCGCCATCGCGAACGGCCCGCGGCCCCAGCCGCACCCCCCCCCGCCAGCCACCCCAGCTTCTTCGGGTTCCTCACCGACACCCTCCGGGACCAACTGGGAGGGTACTACGTGGCGGACGCGGCGGACCACGCATGGACCATAGCCGTGGCCGCGGGCAACACACCCCTGCCCCCCCACAGCCCACCCCTACGCCACAGCGGAGGCGGCTTGAACGTGGCGGCCCGCCACATCCTCCTCGCCCTGTACCACCACCAGCGAGACCTACACCTCCCAGACCCACAACTCCCGGCCCCCCAAGCAGCAGCCCTGACGCCGGAAGCGTGGGCCGACACGGCACCAGAGGAGATAGCGGCCTACCTCCGAACCACTTGCCGCCGGTTCAAACACGCCCTCGGCCGACGGCAAGGAACACCTTACCCACTCAGCGCACTCCTCTACCCGGCACACCACCCCCACCCCGCACAAGAGAAGCCCCGGAGGGCTGGGCATCTTTTCGGGACGCCCACCTGGCCGCCCCCGACGAGACCACCGCCACGCGGATGAGCCTCACGGACCAGGAAGCCTACGTCAGAGGCCTCAAGACGAGCCTCCAAGAGGCACACCGCTGGCACGCCTGCTCCCCGTCGCCCCCACGGGGACAGGGGGGTTCACCCGCCCCCGACACCCACCAGGCCAAGAAGACCAGGACAGGTCAGGGGGCCCGTCAACGCGCCCGCCAGCAGGGCGCGACGCCCCGACCAAGGCCCGGGTCCAGCCACACCGCACCGCCCCACGCCCAGACCCCCGGGGCACACCAACAACACCACCACCGCCAGCGCCCACCACCACCACCGTACCGCAGCACCCAAACACGGCAGCCCAGTCAGCCACCACCGCCCACACACGTCCACACCTTCCCACGACCACCGTACGCGCAGAACCAGGGGACATGGCACCACCAACACCACCACCACGCCCCCGTCCCTCCCAACCCCTACCCCCTAATGCCCCCATGCTACAGCGATCCCCACCAGCTACATCCCCACCACGCCCCAGCACAACCAGGCCCCGCGAACCACCCACCCCACATAGCGCACATCACCGCACCACACCATCACGTGTTCCACCACCACCAGCCCCTGCCACCACACCCACCAACGCCGGGGTACCACATACAACCGGCACACCCTCCACACCACCACCACGCGGTCCAGCACCACCCGCCGCCCCCGCTACACGGGCCCACGACATACGAGCCACGGTACACCCCCATGGACCCGCGAGGAGCCGCGCACGCACACCAGCAACACCAGGGCCTAGTAGGAGCGCCCCACCACCACCAACAGCCCCCCCACCCACACCCCATACCAGCGAGCACCATCCACCAACAGCCACCCATCACATACGGACCACAGCCCCACCCGGGGGCTCATGCGGCCGCCTCCCACCCGCACCCCGGCACCACAACCGGTCAAGAACCGCAAGGGCCACACGGCGCACACACGCAACACCCACACGACCCACAGGGACGCCCGGACCCCCAGCCGGCACAACACCCATCCCCGCCCCCCCCACCCCACCACCACCAACAGCCCCCCCACCCACACCCCATACCAGCGAGCACCATCCACCAGCAGCCACCCATTACATACGGACCACAGCCCCACCCGGACGCTCATGCGGCCGCCTCCCACCCACACCCCGGCACCACAACCAGTCAAGAAACGCAAGGGCCGCACGGCGCGCACACGCAACACCCACACGACCCACAGGGACGCCCAGACCCCCAGCCAGCACAACACCCACCCCCGCCCCCCCCACCACCAACAGTGCCACCCCCACACCACCCCCCCCCCGCCCCCCCCCGAGACCAGGCCACGGACACAACACGCGGCAGCCAGCACCAGCCAATCGACGTCGATACCCCCGCCGACACACGCCACCGCGAATCCCCCCTCCCGCGACCGCGACAAGAGACCCCATCACCGGACCCCACGCGCGACAACGATGACCACCCCCCCCAACCCACACCACCCCCCCCCATCACACCCCGCACCACCAGTCGCCGCACCGGCCGAACCCTACGCCCTAAACAACCCCGCAGCGGTACGGCAGCACCTCCGGGGACTCGGGGAACAGGACGTCGTGCTGTACCTCCGCACCTCCGGCACCAGCACCCCCACCCGGGCGGCCACCCTGGTCCGGGCGGCCACCCTGGGGGAAGGCGTCAGAGACTTCCTCTTCGACGCCTTCCTCCACGTCGCCCGACACGAGCGCCCCCCACGCGCCACCCCAGACGGCGAGAGCCCGCCCCCCACGGGGAGCCGGATCTGGGTGCCCCCCATCGACTGGGGGCGACACCTGGTAGGACACCCCGTGCCGGAGCGGGACAGCACCCAGGGCCGCACCCGCTACCGCGAGCCCAACATGGCCCACCCCCCACCCGACGCCACCCCCGACAGCACCAAAGAGTGGGAGCGGGAAACATGGATAGCCCGGATGGCCTCCCTGAGCAACTTCCGGCACCACGTCCCGGGGGACATCCCCACCCCCGACCAGCAGCAGCCAGGCCCCTCCACGTACATGACCCTCATGTACAATCTGCACTACACCCTCTCCACCACCACCTACGACGCACCCACAGACCTCTGGGTGGTACACGGCACCGACTCCCTGCTCCCCGCCGACTACGCCCCCCCCCCACACAACCCAGGCCCCAACACGTACGCCAGGGGGGACGACCCGGACGACCCCCACATCTGGGGCACGTGGGAACCCGAATCCCTGGACACGCTGCTCTCCATCCGCAGCGGCTACCAGGGCCTTGGTAGGGCGATGTATTGCCTCGCCAATTGGACCCAACGGACCTGGGGGATCCCCACGGACCGATGGGTGTGGGTGGTCACGCTGCGCCCCCAGCAGAAGGAAGCCCCCCCAAACCGCAGAGGACCCACCCCCCCACGCCCCACCACCCTACAACTATGCCCGTACATGGTGGCAGCCCGCCTCATGACGCTGCTATGGCCGGGCCCCCACAGCCCCACCCAAAACTACCCCCACCTCACAGAGGAGGACATGCCCGGCATCCAGCGATGCTTCTTCCGGACCCTCGACTACCTCCAGCAAACACACCCCCACGTCCTGGAGCAGATATGGCCACCCCCCGGGTAACCCACGTGCCCGCGCAGCCGAGACAACGCCGCCACGCCAGCACCAGCACGCACGGATCACCAGGGAAAACGCGCGCACACGCCCGATGCCCGAACCTGCACCCTCGTTCTCGCTACTTACAGGACCGAGCATCATACGCCCGCCCCCGAGGCCCGGGACCCTCCGCCGTCTCCCACAGCCCTCTCCTCTGCCTGCGACTCCACAACCTCCGCCACCACGACCACCTCATCCACCACCACCACCACGTTGTCATCCAGCACTCCACCCCCCAGGCCGCGGGGGACACCTCCCAAACGGGCCTCCAAACCCGCCCCCACCGCGAGCAGCCCGGCCGCCGCCAAAGCCCGCGCCCCGGCGAAGCCCACGCCCACAACCCAGCCGAAGCCCAAGACCGCCGCCAAACGGCGACCCGCAGCCAAGCCCAAACCCAAGCCAAAACCCGGCGCCACGACGGCAGCGCGAGCCCGGCCCCCCGAAGATGTCCTCTACGACATCCGGCCCCAGCCGTCCCAGGCCCGAAGGCAGCAGCGCCCAGCGCGGCGCCCCCCCACCGTCACCGACGCCACCGCCACCACCTTCATGGCGGAGCGCGTCGCGGCCGAAGCGCGACGCGCCTCGTCCCACCACCTCCCAAAGCCCGCACCCCAGGCCCACGGACCGCTCCCGACCAAGCCAGAACAACGCCAGGGTCCACCAGCAGCGCCCCCGCCCCCCTACCGGCCCCCGATGACAGCCCACATGCAACGCATGCCCCACTACCGCCGCCGCCGCGAATCCCCGCCCAACCCCGAGGCGGAGACCATACGCGCACACCCGCGGGTCCACATCCGCGTGCACCCCCACTCCCCACGCACCCCGACGGAACAGGACTACGAGGAATCCCCCAGGCCCGCCACCGCCGCCAGTCCCCACGACCCCGTCACACCCACCCACGCCCACTCCTCCGCGCAAGACCGCAGGCCCACCCAGGAACAGTGGTAGCAGCGCTGGACCCACACGCAGCTCTGGGAGCTGCGGAAGTGGGCCCGGGGAGAGCCCTCCCTCGAGGGCCTGGTCCATCGGCCCCGCAAGGGGTCGGTGGAGAACTGCCGCCTCTGGCCGGCGGGGGGGGTGGATGCCGCAGGCCGCATGGGAAGCCATGCTGGCCGATGCGCTCCACCCCCTGGGAGTCCACCCCCGCAACCTCCCCGCGCCCCAGGACCACCCGTATGTCCTCAAGCGCCTGCGGGAGACCCTCCAGGAAACACGGCGAGACGGCATCCGCCTGTGGGACATCACTCAAAGCCCAGCCCCGCACGCACACACCCCCTCACCACCCAACAAGCGTCGGCGCACCGACACCGGCGATACCCACAGCACCCCAGGAGCCCTGCGCGCCACACAACACGACGCGCCCGACCCCCCGGCCAGCGGCGCCGCCATCTAACCCCGTTACCCAGCACACCAACACCACGGGGCGCCACGCCAGGCCCCGCCCAGAAGTCACCAAACGAACTGGACGCCGAAGGAAGGCAACGCACACGACAACGAGCACCACTACGCCCAAAGGCGCCGAACCCAGGCCCGATACCGTGGGCTCCTCTCCACCCTCAGCACGACACAGAGGTCACTGACGTCACTCCTCCGCCGTGCCCCCTCCCACGCCACCGCCCCGCCCCCCCCCCCTCCCGCCGCACGTCCCCACGCCGCCCAGCACCCAGCCCCACACACTGCGCCACAGCATCGCCCTAGTCCGGCTCCTCCACCATCGCGCCACTTGGCACCTCACAGTAGACCGCCGTCCTGTGGTCCCGCTCTCCCCAGCACCGCTCCCGGGGCCGCACCCGGCCCACGTCGTGTTTGCCCCCACGTCGCGGGCCGCGGACATCCTCCCGCTCCTCGCCGCCACCCTTCCCGGGCATCGCATACTGCTTGCCGCCCACCCCTCGGTCCTCAGTGAGGTCCTCATCGGGCACACCGATGCCCTGCATGTGCGCCCGCTGCTGCCCAACCTCCACGCTGCGTACGCCCCCGGCACGCCCGTCGACCCCTCCGTGTGGGACTCCCAGTGAGGCCACCGGCCACCGGCCGGCCCGCACGCACCACCCCGCACTCGCCTCGGGCGCACGACCCCGTGGACGCCGCTACCCACACGCCCGGCCCCGCGCCACCGCCTAACCGAGCCAGAACTCAAGCACAAATCAAACCCGAGCCACACCCCGAAACCGCTAACCCTTGACTCCCAACCAAACCCGCCGAGGGAACAACGTAACCACAGCCCACACCCACAGCCCACACAGCCGCCTAACCAGCCAGCTCCAGAAGCAAAGAGACACCTCACCAAACCCACCCTGACCCAAGCCTAACCGAGCCGAAGCCCCAACACAAATCAAACCCGAGCCACACCCCGAAACCGTCAACCCTTGACTCCAAACCAGGCCCGCTGAGGGAAATACGTGGACACAGCCCACAGCCACAGCCCACACAGCCGCCTAACCAGCCAGCACCAGAAGCAAAGAGACACCTAACCAAACCCACCCTGACCCATACCCGTGTACATCCGGACACGCGAGCCGCACCCCTGGGGCGCGACCGCCGCCACAGCACCGACGACACACGCCAGAGGACACAACGCTATAGCACCGCCGCACCAGCTGCCCGTGCCTGTGCCTGCAGTGTACGCGCGCCCCTGTTTTCCTCTTTTTTGTTTTTTCTTTTTCTTTTTTCCCAAAAAAAAAAAAAAACAGGTAAAAAAAAACAAAAAAAAAAAAAAAACAATTAAAAAAAAACGAAAATTAGGGGGGGAGGAAGAGGGACACAACCACCCATGGCACACGCGCACCGCACACAGCACGCACACCGGTGAACAGGAGCCCAGTGGCCCCAGGACACCGCACATTCAACACAACACACCGAGCGAGCACACCGGTGAACAGGAGCCAGCTGGCCCAGGACACCGCAGACGCACCACAGCAAACCGCGCGGGCACACCGGTGAACAGGAGCCCAACGGCCCAGGACACTGCACACACGTAGGGCGGCCGAGGGACAGGAAAGAACCAATACCCCATGGGCCGGACGCACTGGGGCGACCCAGCCGACCCACCGGGCCAGTGGCAGGAGCGGTACTCCAAGGCCACTGGTCCGAGCCCGGCCAGGCTGCATCGGGGACCATGGCAAACGTCACCTGGAGCCATGGAAGCAACCGGTGACAGGCGAGCCGGTACACAGTCCAGGAGGGGGTCACCTGCCAAGCAGAGTGGCCCCGCAACTCAAGCCACAAGGGTGAGGCGGTCGTACCGTAGACAAGCGGGAGCAATACCCCTTGTGGTGAGAGATACTCCACACGGCTGGGCAGCCCCCCAGAGCTGCCGCCCAAAGGAGGGGGCATGTGGCCCTACCCATGGACACATGTGGGGACACCCTCCCACCTGGGACACATGGACCGGGTGGCCGCGACAATGCCTTCCCAAGCACATGCGGGAGCGGCTCAAGAGGCACCTGACATAGGGCAGTGGGAGGGACAGGACGTCCCCTTGGTAAGACCTTCTTCCTGCAATGTCAGAGGAGGCATCCCGAGCTCCCGAAGATACCTACCTACCTACCTTCGACGCCCTGATAAATGCCCGGGCTGAAGCGCTGGCTAAGGAGGCGTTCAGCCGTATGGACGTCCACTTGGACCTCAACATGACGATGATACGCCCCCTGGATGGACTCCAACAATCGGAGTACCTGAAGGAGTTCGGGGATATCTACAAGCGCCTGGAGAAACGCCTTGAACCCCTCCTGGTGAACCAAGACCAGTGGAAGAGGGACAACAGCTACCTATGGCACAAGGACCGTATTGTGGTGCCTAGTGACCGAGTTCCAGCGCTGCTGAAGTGGACCCATGAGTCCAGTGGTCATGTGGGTGCTGACCGCACCCTGAGGCTGTTCAAGCAGTGGTTCCACACTACGTGGACTGACGACCAACTGCGGAAAACCCTCCAGCCTATCGTGGACAAGTGCCCGTGCAGGTCCTGTAAACCAGGGGATATCAGGGACAGAGGTCTCTACTCGACCCTGCCCATCCCTCACTGTGCTAACAGTGTTCTATACGTGGACTACACGGAGATGCCGAAGTTTGGGGGCTATGACTTCGCCCTCGTGGTAACCTGTGGGTTGACCAGGTTTACCAGGGTGTTCCCATGTACCAAGCACATTACCGGGGAGGAGACTATCAAGATACTCCTGGAGGAGTGGTTTTGTGTCTATGGGGCGCCCAAGGAGATCAACTCGGATGAGGACGTACGAGTACGCTCAGATACTGGCTGGTACAAGAGGGTCCTGAGATCCCTCAATGTCCAGGTGTCTACGGGGATTCCCTACTCTCACACGAGCAACCCCCTATGTGAGCGACAGATCCGTGTCCTGAAGGAGAACGTACGGATATGGTGCAAAACTGAACGCACCAGAGACTGGGTGAGACTACTCCCCGTCATATCCTTGATGATGAACTCCCAAGAGAGTTCTGCTACTGGCTACTCGCCCCATGAGCTATTCTTCGGGCGCCCGGCATGGTTCCTACATGCCCCCTATCCAGGGGACACCCATTCTTCTGTGGGTGAATGGGTCCAAGAGCAACAAGCGAAGGTGGACGAGGCCAAGGCTATGCTCCAGAGAGTGAGGGAGCGTCAGTGGAACAAGAAGAACAAGCACCGAGTACCGGCCACCTACCAAGAGGGGGACTGGGTGCTGGTGCACCACAGTCGACTACCCGCCTGGCCCCGCTCTACCAGCGATGACCCATACTTCGGGCCGTACAAGATTCTATCTGTGGATGGACACCGTATCACCGTGCGGTGTTCTCCCCGTCTAGAGGGGACCCTGGTGTGCGCTGCTCAACACCTGAAGCGCTACTATGATCCTGAAGACCTCTGTGGGGAGGAGTGGGAGCTGAACGACGAGGAAATCGCCGCTCTGGACCTACAAGGGGCTGCCAGCCCTATGGAAGTTGAAGGTGAACTCCCCGACATGAACGCCGAGGAGATGGCTAAGGAGGGCTTCTACCTGGTGAAGTCTGTCCTACGCCACCGCTATCGCCAGGGTTGGCGCTTCCTCACCCTCTGGGAAGGGTTTGGAGTCGAAGAGGCCACCTGGGAGTCCTTCTCTGCATTTGTTCTACCTGAGGGATGCCTAAACTCAGTTCTGGTTGACTACTTGTCCCAGAACAACCTTGGTGCGTTGCTGAGGCTCGCTGAGACGCTTGCCTCCAAGACTAAAGCTAGGGACTGAACCTTACCCTTACCTGCCAAAGTGTATGTGTGAGTGTGCTATTGCTAAGGTCCTGAGAGCAAGCCGCAGAAGTGGTGTCCTAATTATACCCAAGTCTGCACGCTTGCTAAACCTGGAGGGTTGGCTTATTGATGCCACGGGGTACGCCCCGGGTCTCCCCTCCCCTAAGCGCCCAATTTCTGTGCTGGCGCAAAGCCTTTGGGGAATACCCAGCGTACTAATCCAGGTATTGTTTTCCCTACCTATCTGTCTACTACAGGGAGGGGTGGCCAAAAGCTATGAAGGCATGAAAACGCCGTTTTGCTATGTGGCCAAAACACTGACCTACCCACTGCCACAGCCCACCAACCCTGCTAAAATTGCAGGAAACGGGTGGGACAGTGACGCACGCACTACAGGTCTTACACACCCTACAGTGGCACCATCCTGGTGGGCGAGCACTGGGGCAACTGGCTCAAGCCCCCACTCAGGACTACCACTCCTACACGCACACTCTGCTGGGCGTTGCGAAGGCAAAGGTCTCATGGGTCCTAGCGACCCTCCTGTCAAATGACAAGAGAACACAGCGCTGCTAAGCAACTGTGGCCTACCAGGGGACGCCACAACGCGTTTCCCCTGCTAGGGCTTGGAGGGAAGGAGTGCTCTTGCGTGCACGGCGCAGATGTCGATAGAGTCGGGCTCCCTGCTCTGCCACAGGCAGAGGGGAGTTACTTGTTTGTGTGATCTGCGCCCTTGTTTAGCAGGGCATGAAAAAAATGGTATGCTGCTGCACCAATCACCCCACCTGCCCACCTGTAAGGCAAAGGCAAATGAAGAGGCGTTTGCGGCGGAGGAACCAAGCCACACTCCCCGTATTATACGGTTCTCAGTGTGACCTATAATAAACTGTCCGCAAACACGCTGAAGATTCAGCTACCTCTGTCAAGCAAGCAAGCGTTAAGGGACTCCTCAGGTTCTCTTAAAGAACGTACCGAGGAGCCCCTGTGTAGCCTAAACAAGGTTTACCGTGCGCACTTCGCGTGGCCTACCCTTTAATGCGTGTGTGCATGCGCGAGTATGCACGAACATTCTTGGGCAAACCTGCCCATCCCATCACCAATCACGAACTCCACCAGGGGGTGGCCCCGCCTGGGCTTACTCACCTTACCTACCGCTGGAGAGAGAGAGCAAGTGAGGGGCGCACGCGAAGAACGTTGCTATGCACTTGTGTGTATGTCTAATCACCCTGATCTGACCGCTAATCATCTGCAATCTTTCTAATCAATCCCTCTATCGCGTCCTATCGTTGTTAGCGCTGCTACAAGACTCGTTCACGGAGACACGAGACGAGCAATGTGTATGCGGCATACGAGACGAGCATACCTGTAGTTTATACCTGATTCATTGAAGTCTTTTCGTTCATTTTCGAATTCTTGAATTTTTGATTCTTCTAATAGTGTGGGTGGAATCTGTATGTTTATTTATTAATGTGTGTCTCGTCATTTTCAAGACTACGTGATACATACGTTTATAATTCCATTATTTCTCCATTTTCCGGCGCTTCGCTAGGAGCCGCTCCTGCGCGCCGCCTTTTTATGCGTATGAATTTCTGGATTTAAAAAATCCAGAGATGACTATAATTTTTATAAAAATGTGCTTCTGATGCACAATTGGATTCTGCTCAGGTGTGTCGTTTCAGAAAAATTCTAGGCCGTCATTTGACTGATTTTGGTGTCGTCGCTTCGTTTTTGCGTGGATTCGTCCATAATTCTCCGATTCCTGCCCCTGCAGATACCACCGCGCAGCCTCGCTGAGTAGGCCGTGTTCGGGCCGAAACGCAGGTGCCTGGAGAGACTGAGCAGAACCAAGACCCCACCAAGGGGCAAATTAATTTTTATCACGACTCCCTTCGCCCTAAGACAGGTCACAGGTCGCCAGCAGGTTTACGAGAACCCATGCGAGTGTGTATATTGTGTCTTCCGTTGGGTTTGTGTCGCGCTGCGTCTTGGAGGGAGGGAGGCACATGCACATGTTTTGGCATGCTCCCAAACTAACCAAACCAAGCCACAGGAGCCCCGGCAGCGCCGTGAGCGCTGACTCTTCTGTAGGAAATGTTACATACAGAGCAGCAAAAGAGCGCCAGCCATGGTGAGCGCTCATTTTTCAGTGTGAGGGAAACTATAGGTATTTTAAAGTAGATGTGGAAACCAAGGAAAGGCCAAGAAAAATTCCCTTTTTCCTAAAATGCGACAGTGGTGGCCACCACAGCACAAGGGGGGAGTAAGAAAAAGTGCCTTTCCATTGCTTTGAGACATACTCTAGTTGTATTAGAGATGCACTGAGCATCCATGCATTTTTATCTTAGTATTGGTCCCACCAAAACAGGTGATAACACATTTTGACCTATGGAACCAAACACCCAAACAGGATATGGAGTGGACCCCTTAATCCCCTTTCAATGTGAAGCTATTCATCTTTTCCTGAGTTGACTGAGCACTGACATACCTAGGGTAGAGCCTATGAATTTATCTATGTTTTTCCATGAATTCTTAGCTGTCCTAGTGGTATGCACCCTAGGGGGCTGGGCACCTCTTTTTGAGAGGTCCTGGGTTCAATTCCTGGTCAGCCTAGCTAAGTAGGAAGATCCCATGTGACATGGCAGTGACCTCATCGCCACATGCCTTGCCACCTCAGCACATATGGGACTCAAAACAAAGAGTGCACATCTCCTAAGATGGCACTATGGAGAGAGAGTGACCATGCGACAGTTTTTCAACTCTTTTCCAAAACATTTTAGCTATCTTTGTGAATATGCATTCCGATTTGACCTAAGTTGCAGTTTCTGTGAATATCCAATCATCTTTCACTGTTTACACTGCAGCCCTTCATGCTTTGATCCTGATTATCTTCTCCTTGCACACTTCTGGCTTGGGCTATCCTGGATTGACTTGGATTTACTGTATTTCAACAAACAAATGCTTTTCATCTCTAAAAACAAGCAGCAGGACACCCTACAGCAACAGCAAGCAGCAGGAGAAGCAAAAACACAGTGCTGAAACCACTATAAACTTTTCTCAAAGGCTCTCACGTCTTCCCTTAGTCGCCCCCGGGTATGTACCCCTTTCACAGAGGCAGCCTACCCGGGGGTGCCTTAGACAAACCTGCGGCCTTTAAATTAAAGTTGAAGGCCCAGCAGCTCCCTGCCCCTTCCCCAGAAGTGGTCCATTTCACCGTGTCCGATGTGACCCTTCTTGCAAAGAGCTGGATGCACCAGTGCAACCAAATGTTGCGAGTGGTGCATCTAGCTATTCGTGCCGCACGTTTCCGCTTTTCTGTGGCTGCTGTCCAGGATTTGCTTCAGAAGTCCTCAGAAAAGCTGATCGGTACCCCCCAAGAGTTCGGGACACGGGTTATTGACACCAAAGATGTGCAGCATGGCTGGACTGCACATCTTGGTGTCAGCAATGTTGCTGCCAAGAAGAGACTCCTTGATGCTCTGCCTTTCAGGGTTGGGGTGGTGTCACGGGAATGGTGGGAAAGCCTTTCGCCTTGTCCCATGATTCCCCAGTGGTGCCATGTGGTGCCCGACTACACCATCGAGGCCCTGTACACGACCAAGGAGTCCGTGTTCCTCCACGGTGCCGCCTCCCCTCCCCCCTATATCTCCGTGGCTGCCCCGGTGTTCTCACATGAACTCCCGGCTCACAACCTTGAGTCGGATGAGTCCTTGTGCGACGTGGGCCTCCGGGTGGTTGAACGGGCGGTACAGGCCAACGAGTGCGAGAGCTGGTACCGTATTAATAATTAATTAATTAATAATTCTCGTCGACTCCTGCGGAACCCTGCCGGATGCAGTTTGGGATCTCCTTTCCAATGCACACTCTCGCAAGGAGTGCTTGGCAAATCCCAAACAGCCAAGGCGTTTGGGTACTCGGCCCGGCAAGCTTTTCAATGTGTTGGGAAGGGACCCCTTGCAACAGGCTAGTCAGCAGTGCAGTGCTTGCTGCCCGAGATGAAGAATCTCTTCGAAACGTAGTGCTCAGCAATTGCCGCCGGGGAAGATGCTAAGGAGCAGACCTGGCATACTGACGTCGATAAGTTGCCAGGTACGCTCCCTAGCAAGGGTGAGCTGCCCGGGCATCGTTCAATGAGGCTTGTCCTCTCGGACAAGTATCATTTGGAGTTGCACTTGGGCAGCCACATGGGAGAGCATGACGCTCTGTGTGTCGAGACCTTCGAGTTTCAGCGTGGGGACATGGTTCTCTTTGCCTCCACGCTGAGACATCGGGGTCTCGCCGCGCTGCCGGGGGTGGGGAAGCAGGTTGTTCTCTTCCCCACATATACACTATGATTGCCAACCTATCACTGCACCCAGACATGTACCACTTGTATCTTGACTTAAATAAAGCATTTAACTCCGTTCCTCACCATGCCTCATGGCAAATACTCTCCAACTACAACATACCTCACTCCATCATCAACCTCATCCAAAACCTGTACGCCCGCCCCTACGACTTCCCCGTCGTCAACGGCTTCGCCCTCTTTGCAGCCCACTGCATAAGGGGACTTAGACAAGGATGCCCCATGTCCCCCATACTTTCTAACCTCTTTGTCGACCCCATCATTAACCACATACAATCTCTCCTACCTAAACACGAATTCAACCACCTTTTCTCCTTCATCGACGACATCGCCCTCCAAACAACCTCCCATGCCACTCTACACAAAGTGCTTCACTTCCTCTTTGTCCAAGGGCCTCGATACGGCCTTTCTTTTAACACCACAAAGTCCGAACTCCACGCCCTCAACAACGCCACCCACATCACCATTCGTATTAGTCCTACCCAACATTTCAGTACTTTTACCGATGACGGCGACCCCAGGGTTTTTTATAAATACCTGGGCACCTACCTTTTCAACAAACAACAAAACCCCAGCATGCTCCAACTTCTACTCAACACCATTCACGCCTTTTTCGCCAACATATCCACCCTCCCTCTCACACACAACGAAATCATAAAACTATCCAACGTACAACTGATACCTACCCTCACCTACCGCTTAATCACCAACTCACTCCCGCAACAGGACCTCGACAGACTGGACACCACAATTTGGAGTCATATCTCCAAGTTAGGCAAACTATCCTTTCGCACCCCCAAAAAAACCAAATACTCCCCCCCACACACACTAGGTCTAAACATCACGAAAATTTCTATCGTAACCCACATCCAAGCCATCAACCATATACTGCGCTACACACACGACGACGGACCTTCCAACACCAACGAAAGAGTCAAGTACACCTTGCGCTACAAGTCCACCAACCCCAACACCATGCAACGCATGACTGCCCACTCTGCTAGCCTTTTAGGTTTCCACACTCACAACATACCCACAGTCAACCCATGTCTCCCTTCTCAAATCCCTACACACACAACAATCGAAGTCGCCTTTATTTACTACCAATCCAACAGCGACCCATTAACATATTCCATTACAAAAAATACCACCCACACCACAAAAACGACCCTATGGTTCCGAAGCACAGTCGACCACCCCATGCCTCAGAAGACCACAGTTACTTTCCCTGACATGTCTACAATCCTCACCCCCAATCACCAGTTTCGCTTCCTTACTCTCCCCACATCCCAAGATATTTCCAAGCCTACCAAGTCTCTCTCACTACCCGACACGACCAACTTCCCTTTTTCTTTCACTGGCACCACCGCCACTCAAAATTTCATTCCATTTACCCTGGAAAACAACCTCTCTCCCCCAAACCCTCAGCACCTGCACTACTGGGGATGCCACGATCTTTTAGACGCACTCGACACGTACCCTAACGCTACGATTGCCTACAACGACGGGTCGGATGACCCCACAGTGAACACGCCATCGGGCCCTGCCATCACCTTCAACACTACACCGACAACAACCATCTGCAACACATCACCGATAAAGGGATCTTACCCAGCAGAAATTTCTGCCATTATACTGTTTACCTACCTCCAACACGTCGACTCTCTCTCTCAACCAATCATTTTTGCCATTGACAACCTTTCGGTTTGCTCCACACTCCACCAAATACAACAATTTAAAACTAAACCCTTCGCTTCTAACGCTAATTGCTTCGCTCTCTGGTTCAACTATATTTGGGAATTTCTTCACAACACCCACCTTCACATAATTTTCACCTGGATCAAAGGACACGCTGACTTCGATGGCAATGAGCACTCTGACAAAACTTCTAAATGGGTATCACTCAACCTCCACCAACACCCTGAACACCACAACCCGGACACTTTTCACTTCATATACCACAAGCATACACCACTGCCAGGACGCATTACACGCAAAACTGTCAAACACCTACTTCCAAACCATAAACACAACAACATACACCTACCTTCTAGCACCGACTTCTACGCCCACACATCGTGGTTTTCCAGACTACCTTTTAATGAGATCCTCGTTCCCGTCCCCTTGAACGCTGAAGTTGGCCTGTGAGTCAATTTGAAACCGGCAGCCGCTCAATTGCTACGGTAAGGCCACCACAGGCATCACTCGGTTCTCAGAGCTTTCCGTACTTTCCCCTGACGTTTAGAGAAGTCAGTGGTTTCCACTTAACTGGAGGTCTTTCATGATACCCCAGATGATCTATGGCCGGGGTTACTTGTTTGTTTCTGATTTCTATATATATATATAAATATATATAGAGTCCTTTTTTCTTTTTTTTCTCAATTCGACTTGCGTCATAACACCAACCACAGGGCTAATGGCGAAGCCACAGCCCACAGTAACCAGGCCTTTGGTGCATTTTGGAGCAGGGTCACACCCCCTGAGTTACTGTACATATGGCTGCTGTCCTTCCATGAACTTCGGCTCGCCATGAACGCTCACTTGCCCGTGGTTAGGCCGCTTTTGTGTTATGCTCGCCGGGGGGCAACCCCCATGCACCAAAAAAAAGGTTGTTCTCTTCCGCTTCCTCACCGCTGACGAGCGTCACAAGTGGGTGGACGTGGAGTAGTTCATCCTTGACCCTCAGCTAGGGGCCAAGGATGAGCTGGCTTCACGGCCACGGGGAGACGGGCCGCTGCCCAATACCAGGGCTCTTAGCCACTGGGGGCAGTACTTCGCCTTCGGCGAGGGACTGTAGGGCGCGGTCGGTGTGCCGCGGTTTGGGCAGCTAGACGACTGCGTGGCCCCTGTGGGTCCGTGAGGCCCCGGCTGCCCATAACAGGCGATGCTGCTGGCCAGGGCTTCCTTGACCGCTGCCGACCCCATGTGCCACGTGGACGTGGAGGAAGGCGACGTCCTGTGGATGAGCGGGCCATCATGGCTCGACCTGGGTAATAGCGCACCCGGGGACGCCGACCTGCTGTAGCAGTATTGGGCCCCCTCTTCTCGCCCCATCTTTGCCCGGAAGGCTTTGCTGCTTGGCTTCTCTTGGCATCGCAGGCCGGAGAAGCGCTGTACAAGGAGCGATGCGGGCACTAAGGTCCCGCTTTCGATGCGCTGCATCTGCAGCGGCAAGGTCTTCCTCCCTTCTCCCCCTGCCCTGCATGATTCATACCGGGCTGTTGGGGGGGGATATCAGTAGTGGGCGCGGCTGTGTGGCGATGGTTTGGTGGTGTGGTGGTGGTGGGGTGCACGAGGGTGTTTTGGAAAGGTGGGTTTGGGGCTGTGGGCCTGTGGGGCTTTGGGCTGGCAGGGGGTCCTTTGCTGCTTAGGGCATGTGTGTCATGCGTGTAATGCCCCACGAGTGGGCTTAAGATGTGCAAAGGGCGGCCTGCAAGTGGGCCTCCTACACAGGCTGTGCCTGTCTGGTGCTGGCCTTTAAGGGGCCTGCATGGGGCCCCTATGGGGTCTGCATGGGGCCCGTGTGGGGCCTGTGTATGGCCTCTATGGGGCTGTGCTGAGGCGGCTCCAGCACCCTGCCGCAAGTTGCAGCTGCCAGTCTCGAGGTGCAACGGAGAGCTCACTGAGCCGTTCACTGAGCTCAGTGACCGCGCCAAATGGCTCACTGAGCGCTCAGTGAGCCAATTTAGCTCTCACAGACGGCTCGGTGCCCTCTTAGTGAGGTTCAACACGGGACCAGGGCGTTGCAGTGCTTTGCTGCGTTTGCATCTTTATCAAAACTGGTACTTTTGGAGTCCGCCCCCCCCCCTACATTTGCAGGCTCAATTCCCCCTGCAGGAGCCTCTAGTTGATGCAAACGGCAGCAAAACACAGAGTCAACCCCCGGTACGTTCGCGGCGCCTAGCAAAGGTGCCAGCAGTTCTACCTCACGCCCTCTGCTTCGACGGCAACTGCAAGCGGTGTTGCCAGCTTCCGTGCCCCCGCCGTGGGGGCGGACGTCATCGACCCACATGGGGTCAGTGATGGGGAGCTGACGTAGGGGGGGAACTGTGATGGTGCCCGCAGTGCAGGCGCCCAGACTGATCGGAGTGCCCGCAGTGGGGGTGGGAAAGGGAGAAAGCGGGCAGCCAAGGACAACACCCCCCCTCCCGAAAGAAAAAGCTGGCGGCAACAGCTGCGGGCAAGGGACTTGCAGCCGCACCGCAGAAAGCGGCTCTCGGCAGCCCCCTTCGTGACCCCGGATCTCAGGGCACGGTGCCCATGCCGGTGTACCGGGAGGCATGCCGCGACCGTGCCCAATTCCGCCATGAGTCGGATGCTGCCCGTCTGGCAGCGGAAGCAGCCACCCGTCTAAAGGAGGAGCTGGACACGGTCAAGCGTGGGGTACGGCAGCTTGGCCACGCGGCTGATGACCGGCGCCAGGTCGTCGTGCCAACAGCTGCAAACCATTGCGGGGCTGGCTCGAACAACCACCATGCCGGACCTGAACCTGGACAACCTGCCGAAGGCGGACACGGAAGTGACAAACCGCCTGCAGGACGCCGACCACCGGTATCGGTTCGAGGTTGTGGCGGCTGCCCAGCAGCCTGGCCGGGAGCCAAAACCCGTGGTTGGCAGTCCGGGTTCATCTATCCCTCGAACTGCGGCGTTGTGGTAGCCGCTACGTGGTTCGTATATAGTTGGTGACAGTATTGTTCAGCTGTCCACAGTGCTGAGGTTTTTTTCATGCAGGCCTCGGGGCAATTTTAGTTGTATGTTAATCTAAATATATTTGAGGACATTATTGTTGAGCACTTCATAGTGCACAAATTTTTTGTAGGGGCCCTGGGGCCACAGATTTCAGCATTATTTCCATAGGTCCCAGTGCTGTGAGTCATTCTGTCAGGCTGCCAATTACAGTTGCATGTAATTCATGTGTATCTAGAAACATTATTATTGCGCACTTCACAGAGCCGAAAACTTTCAACCATGCCTGGGGCCACCACTTTTAACCTTGTTGTGTGCATGTTTTCCACAGGTCCAAGTGCCGTAATTCATTCTGTCAGTCTGCCAATTACAATTGCATGTAATTCATGTGTATCTAAAAAACATTATTCTTGCGCACTTCACAGAGCCGAAAATTTCCAAGCAGGCCTGGGGCCACCACTTTCAGCCCTGTTGTGTGCCTCTTTTCCACAGGTCAACGTGCCGCGATTCATTCTGACAGTCTGCCTATTCTAGTTGCATGGCTTTTTGAAAACATTATCGTTTGGCACTCCACAGAGCCGAAAATTTTCAAGCAGGCCTGAGGCCACCACTTTCAGCCCTGTTGTGTGGGCGTTTTGCAGAACACTACCCTGATCAGGGCCACATTCGGCCCCAGTCGTATGTAGGGATCGAATGCACACCGTCATTTTGTAGCATTCAACCACGTTGGGCCTCTTGTGTGGTGCCTTTGTAGTGCCCGTGTGCAGGCCTGAAGTGACTGGGAGCCTACCGAGAGCTCACTGAGCTCACTGAGCGCTCACTGGGCGCGCCAAATGGCGCGCTCAGTGGGCGCGCGAAACGGCGCAGTGAGCGCTCTGTGAGCGCACCAAACGGCTCAGTGAGCTCTCAGTTGGATGGATGGCTGGGCCCTCCGACCATTGGTGCCACAAACTGCGGGTTGTGGGCAGGGGTTGTGGGGGGGATATGCCACCTACCACCAGTGACTGTAAACACGGTGAGTGCCATGGCTGCCGGGGGGGGGGGGGGGGGGGGGGGGGGGGGCTGCAGCGCATATTACGGCAACACCCGGGGGGGGGGGGCAATGGGAGTGGGGGTGACGTAGAAGGATGGGACAAACACCCTGGAGGCACGCCCGGGGGGGGGGACAAGCACCCTGGCGGCATCCCGGGGGGGGGGGGGGGCAAGATGGTACAACCACCTTGGAGGCATTCCCGGGGGGGGGGGGAGGATGGGACAATCAACCTGGTGCAACCCCACTACCCCCCCTGACACAGAGCGTGAGTCCTGCGGGGCAAGGCGGTGGCGGGCTAGAAAGGGACAACAATCAAGGGGAAACATGACAGGTGGCGGGGATAGCAAAGAGATATCAAAAGATTTCATTGTGCCGCAAGCACGGGGACGGCATGCGGCACTACACCTATACCACAGGTACTACACAAAATGCCACCTAAACGTCCCTTTTCCCTTTTGGGGACGCAGCGCCAGCGCGCAACCCCGCTTGAGGATCTGGAGGCCGTGGTGGCGGCCTCGCTATGTGAGCAATATCGGGCTGAGCTCCAACCCGATGGTAGCATCCTGCTAGTCCCTAAGGACTCCAGCCGGCCCACGGAGACCAACCCCGACAACAAGTCGGAGGCCTTGCGTGTGTTGTGGCGAATGCGTAGTTCCCAGATGTCGCGCCGCGACATGGCCCACATGCTGCCCGACGTGGACAGCACCGTTAGCTGGGCTGATGTGGCCCCGTGGCTGAAGCACTTCAGCCAACCTGCTAGCCAGCGGGTTTGTATCTTTGAGGGGGAGTACGAAATGCAAGGGGCGTACTGCAAAATTGCCGAGCGGCTAGCCCTGCTGTATGAAGCGCGAGCCGTACGCACACTGGAAGCCTTGCAACCAGGCGCGCAGCGCAACACTTGCATGACCATCGGTGTTGACGGCACCAACCGGTGGAATCGGGCCTACGTGCACTGTGCTGTGGCTGCACCGGGTTGTGGGCCCACACAGCTTGCCAGTTGGTGGCTGTTGGAGGGTAGCGAGATGTAGGCCACGGTGTACAGAATGCAATTGGAGTGTGACTTCGATACTCTGCTCCGCGCTGCTACGGCCCTGCAACTGCCGCGTGCGGATGGGGTGCACGCAGCCCCATATTCTTCGTCCGGGCCAATGGCAAGGGCCACATCATGCTGGCCGGCGGGGACCGCTTCACCAAGAAGAGCCCCGGGGTTAAGGTGTGCCACTGCTGCGGCGCAAACCGTGAAACGGTTTTTGCGCAAGGACGGAGGACAAGAGGTGGCCCTGGAAGGAATCAAGGGCCATGTACGTCTGACCGTGGTGTTTCGTGACACCCCGACGTACCGCCGTAATCCTGACTTTGGTGCGCATGGAGTCATGCGTGTTGCCATCGCAGGGGTCAATGGAATTGTGCGGGTGCTCTTGACCCATGGAGGAGTATCTGGGAAAAGTGCGGCTACCATGGTGCAGGGGGTTCTAAACGGGGCACGGAAAGTGGCCCGCACGGTGTGGCCTAGAAAGTGGGGGGCGGGGAGGACAAATGCCAAAGGACAAGTGCGCATTAAGCTCGGGGCTGCTGCGCACTTTGTCAAGGCCCGGCTGTGGGGCCCACTGGTGCAGCTGGTTGCACCCGTGATCGGGAACCATCAAGTGGGGGGCAGGCCATGGGCTGATGTGTGCACGGAGTAGTGGGAGGCGTTTGCTACCATGGCCGAGGTGGCATGGAAGGACGACCCCCTGAGTGGTGCAGAACAACGTGCCTTGCTGCAACGCCAAGTGACCGTGGGGGCAAGGTGGCTTCACCTGGGATGGGGGAAGACCTTTTGGACACACATGTGGATTAACCACATGTATGCGTATGTTGCACGGTGGGGGACCATTGCAAAGTTTAGTTGCTTTGCATTGAGGGGCAGCCATGTGCGACTGAAGCGGCTGCTTAGGAATGGTGGGGGGTCAGCTTGCTGAACGATAGGTCGGGCTTGCAGTCTGTGGTGGATAACCACACACTAGATGATAACGTCTGCAAGGAAGGTTGGGAGGTGGAGGGTGGGGCTGTGACCAAGCAAAGGGGGTTCCAGCGCCGGTGCACGATTTGATCACGTGCCCGGCTGGAGAGGAAGGGGAGAGAGATCATGGTGAGGAGGATTGCGGAACGTGCATTGCGACAAAGGACCAAGTAAGTGCGTATGATGGAAGATTTGTCCCAGTGCATGTTCAGTGAGCCCTGAGTGAGCCCCCAATTAGCTCTCACTGAGCACCCATTCTGCGGGCTCAGTGAGAGCTAAGTGAGAGCTAAGTGAGATCTAAGTGAGCCGGCTCAGTGACGGCTCAGTGACGGCTCACTCGAGGTGCTCGGTCAACTGAGCCGTCGAAGCCCCCCCCCCCCACCGGTCAAATCCTCTTGGACTAGGGATTGGTATCCCTTTGCGGACATTCCAAAACCCCAACCCACCCCTGAAAGCCACAACGTTTCAAATGAAAGCCCTTGAAAAACACCACTTAGCCCCAAATGAGCCGTTTTAGCCCCAACTAAGCCCCAACTTCACATTTCCAAGGGTAGTGCTTTTGACCCGTCAATTTCTCACAGACGCATTGATAAATCGTGTTGAAATCAATGAATCAGTTGATAGTTCAATACAATTTCAAGGGATTTCCAATTATTCATTGCAGAATTTTTTTTTGAACGATTGTTTTGTCGCGCCACCTTATCACCCGATAAGGTGCGCGATACCCCCCTTGTGGCGCCCCTTATTGCGCCATACTCTTTCTTGTTTTGATGTTTCTCTTGTCCCATTTTGCCTTTTTTTGATTTGCTCTTCTACCATGTCTTTCTTTGGGGGACCTTGGCGTCGGCGCCCTCGCCATCCAAAAGTGGTTGGATAGGCACCAGAGGGTGTTGGGTACTAGGAGAGTTTCGGGTCACTCTCTAGGTGTGCAAGCTGCCAGCATCACAACCCGTCACCAACCCCTTCGTTTTGCTGACACTGCCAACTTTGCTTTGATTCGATGCACTACCCCCCTATTGCAGGCGAGGGAAGGAAGCCACCTATCTGATCTATTCTTTTCCATTCTTCAAACCAATCCTCACGTGGATGGATTCCTTTTTGATTTGTTGGGAAGTGATGTAGCTGAACTTGCCACGGTCCTTGGGGAGCATGTTGCCAAGGGTGCAGGTACCCGTGTTTCCAATTATGTGAATCCCATGTATCCTGATGATGAACCTGACCAACTTGTGAAACGAGTTTGTTGTCCCTTTAGTTCACAGAGACTTCGGGCCTATGAAAAACCAGTTATTCACAAGGAAAGAGTGTTTGATGTTAAAAATTGTGACCGGTTATTGCCTGTTTACTCCCTGCAACGGCGTTCTAGGTTGCTGTGGAGTGACCCTCTTTGGGGAATAACAACCCCACACCTTTTTACTTCCACTATTTGTGTTTCATGGCCGGTACATCCACAGGATGCCCTTATTGGGCCCAGTGATGAACCCGTTGAGGTTCCTCCATTTCCTAGGTTCAATGTTGATTTGAAGAAGTTGCCAGAGTTGCAACATGTAAAGCTTGAAAGCTGTGTTGGGCCGTGTTTAGGTGCCTTGCAAAGTGAGGTGTCAAGGTTGGACATTACACAAGCGGAGACAATTTTTAATGCGGCTTTCCCCTCTGCCATCCGCTATGATGACTCCCATGAACGTTTTATGTACTATGAGAGTCATAATTCCATCCCTATGGATGACTGGGAGGAAGGGTGGGTGTATCTGCCTGAATTTGAAGTTGTCACCATGGAAATTTTCAATGCCATGTCAGAGGCAATGACTTTTCCCCTTCAAATTTTATCTGTTTGTTACATAGGTGCTGTGGCTGGGGACCAACCTTGGCATCGTGCTTGGCCTAAGAATCTTGTTCCTCATGGCGATAGAGTTTTTGGGGTTCTCATTCCACTCACCTACCCCTTGAACAATACATGGATTCCGGGTTCATCAACTGGTTTTCCAGTGCCATGGGAGGAGCAAGTGATGGAGGCTGCATTGGGTGATGCATTTATTTTGGATGCTCCTGTTGTGCACAGAGGTGGTGGACGTCCACAAGACATCCCTGCCACTGATCCTGTGTCTCAAGTGCCCAACATTCGTTGGATTGCATTTATGCATGTTGCCACATGCCAGCTTTCCAAGAATGTCACCGAAGGCATCCGCCCCCCTTTTTGGGCCTCGAATCCCGGGTTTCAAAAAGGTGACAATGTGGAAACATGTGTGACGAAGGGCTGTCAGAAGAGGGCAACTGAGGTCTGCTAATCATGCGAGGAAGTTAGGCTATGCTTAACCCACAAGATGAGCATTTGCTCTAAGTGTGATGTTCCTTCTTCCAGTGTTTCCATAGCTGCTCCTGTGCCTGAGCCTGAGCCTGGGTCTATTGCTGAGCCGGTTTCGGCATCTGCTGCTGCTGCCCCTAGATCTATTGCTGAGGTTTTGCCACTAGATTTTTAAGTGCATTGACAATGCTTTTTTTCTTTTGGAACCACAACTTTGTCACTGGCTTGGACACCCAAAAAACCTTGCCTGAAGAAAGACCAAGGCTCCGAAGAGTGCCCTGGAGTTGAGGCTTTGCATGGTGACTTTGAGTTACCTGAACCTAACCCACAAGATGAGCATTTGCTCTAAGTGTGATGTTCCTTCTTCCAGTGTTTCCAAAGCTGCTCCTGTGCCTGAGCCTGAGCCCGAGTCTGTTGCTGAGCCGGTTTCGGCATCTGCTGCTGCTGCCCCTGGACCTATTGCTGAGGTTTTGCCACTAGATTATTCAGTGCAATGCTTTTTTCCTGTTGGAACCACAACTTTGTCACTGGCTTGGACACCCAAGAAACCTTGCCCGAAGAAAGACCCAGGCTCCGAAGAGTGCCCTGGAGTTGAGGCTTTGCATGGTGACTTTGAGTTACCTGAACCTAACCTCACCACCAACACTTTGGTCCGCTGTGATGGTTGCAGCATCCTGGCACTGCGGCACGGGCGCTGGGGGGGAGTTTGGTGTTAGAGCCCACGAGAAGGAGAATGTTCAAGTGTATGGTTGGTACATGGTGCCCACAGACGCCCACATGGTGGACATGCAAATGCTCCTACGCACCGGGGCTGCAACCCCAGCGGTGAACCGGAGGACCGGCCGTCGTCCGGGGCACGTACTGGTGTACATGCAATCGGCTGTGCATTGCACATGACTTATATGCATGTTTTGTGACTGCTCTATAAGAGGCGCTCTCAGGGGGTTATCGCGCCCCTTATCGTGCTATAAGGGGGCGCACTAAGGGGGTCATCGCGCCCCTTATCGCGTGATAGGGGGCGCCCTAAGGAGGTTATCGCGGCCCCTGTTCTGACTGTTTTGGAGTTGCGGGGCTTCTAATTTAATTAATAGTAATTTATTTTAATTTAAATTTCATTTCCGGATGTGTCTTCCACAGGTCACCATTGCCCAATGGCCCCGGGATCGATTGACTCGAGCTTCGTGGATTCCGCCCTCAGGCTGGATCTGCACCGGGATCTGCTCCAGCCCGATTGGAAAGTGTGGAGTCCCTGTTGGGGGGGGAATGGGAGATCCCCCCGCCCCGTGCCGTGCTGGAGGCTTGTGCCTTTGGGTCGGAGTTCATTGTGGCTGGGATGGACCCCAAATCAAAAACCCACTGGTGCAGGGAGTTTACCCTCAAAGCAAAGTAGGCAGGAAAGGAAGTGGTGTCCAAGAAAATTAGACTCCCCACGTGTGTCCGGGTTCATCCCCTTTTATCCTTTGCTGCATTTCATATTATGAAGGAGGTAGGAAGACTCAAATGAAGTGTTTGGAAGTTGATATGGAACAGAACTGGCGTTGGGTCACCTTCAAAGCCCTTAGGATGTTAGAGAGTGTCAGAGGCGATGAGGTGCCTGAGTTTATTTATAGTTGGATGGGAGATTGGGAGGGTAGCACAACAAAGAGATATGGGAGGAGGCTGAAGAAGGAGGAGGTCAGGTGTCCTCTTGAGAGGAGGAGAGCACCTCCCCTGGCACCGGGCAAGAAGAGAAAGACCACAGCCAGTCCCACTGGCACAAAAAAAAGCAAGGCTGCAAAGACTGCCAAGCCTCAGGCTGCCGAGGCGGGTTTGATGCCTGGCTCCGAGAGTGTGGAACTGGTGGCCTCTGCACTGGCTAATCAGATCTCTGAGGATATGGGACAAGGCATTCTGGATAGTATTCATGGGGCCATTGTGGGCTAGTCCGCCAGTGCAATCGCTGTAGCCCTGAAAGATGCTCATAAGAGTGAGCTAGAGAGGCGCATCGCAACCTTGTGCAAAGTAAATATGATATCAAACAATGTAGGCTTTTGATTTTGTGATGATTTATTTCATTATTTATTGATTGCAAAATTATATGTTCATTTGTGCATAGGTGCATGGCCCTCCAGGGTAATCACCCGTCAGCCCTGCCCATGAAGTCAGACGGGTGCACTAAGGGGTGCAACAAGGGGGGTTAGTGCGCGATAAGGGGGTGCACTAAGGGTGCAACAAGGGGGGGTTGTTGCCAAACAAGGGGTGCACTAAGGGTGCACTAAGGGGTGATGTGCAAATTTGAAAATGGGGACTGTACCCCTAGGAAGGGTGAAGGCAATAGAGCAAAGGCACAAACAACCACTGCATGGGCCTATGAGGTCCCTCCAACCCCCCCGAAGGCCTAATATAGTAGTTTAGGAGGCTTTGGGAAAAGGGTGCACTAAGGTACCCTGTTCCAGGTCTGCCTGGTGCGGGACACCCCATGCTACAAAGCCTCAGGGAGAAGAAGCTCGCTGTCTCAGCCGACAAAGCCAACATGTTCGTCGAGCAAGTGGAATTTACCCGCCATGTGGTGGGCTACGGTGTCAAGAGGCCCATCCCTGGCAAAATCGCATGCCCGCAGAAGTGAGACAAGCCCGGTACGGTCTCAGAGCTCAGGGCATTCCTCGGTTTCGCCAACTACTACCAAGAATTTGTCCGCCTCTATGCTCATCATGCGGCCCCCCTCTACTCCATGCTTCAACTCCAAGTCCGAAGGGCGAAAAGCCTCCAATCAGCCACTGCATTGGACGCCGGAACGGGGGACTGCCTTCGAGGACCTTAAGCGGCAATTGCTCTAGCCTCTTGCCGTCTTCTTGGTGAACCCCGACAATCCCTTCGTCATCAGAACAGACGCGAGCGACTATGCCATGGGCGGTGTTCTAGAGCAAACTGACGAAAAGGGGAAACATTACCTTGTGGCATTCTGGTCTCGCGTCCTCACCGCCTCCCAAAGGAGGTCATGGACCCCCAGGACCAAGGAGGCGTACGCAATTGTGAGCGCCCTCCGCAAATGGGCTGGCCACATTGGTCTGCAGCTGGCCTGCGTCTGCACCAACCACCAATCCTTGAGGAATTGGCACACAGAGTGTGTCGACACCCCCTCCGGACCTGCCGCTGGCTTTGATCGACAGCATGAGACCTTCAGCAAGTTCAACCTCAGCGTGGTTTACTTCCCCGGCAAGGACAACACCATCGCTGATATGCTGAGCCGCTGGGTCTACCCCGCTGGCCGTGCCCTCCAGGATTCAAATGTTTCCATACACGGCGATGCTAAGGAGACGGAACTGGCTAAGCAACTAATTGCTTTCGAAAGGCAGTGGGAGGAAGGGATCATCGACCCAGAGGTTAAGTGCTTAGTGGTTCAGAGCAAGAGGGCTCCCGCAGCACACATGATCTGCTCGGTGGTTGCCTCTGTCTGCCCCATTGCTTGCCCGTATCATCAAAATCCCAGTTCCAAGGAAAATTCTATTACAATTCATAACTTTCGCTTCCATAGCAACGAGATCGACAAGACCTCTGCGAGGAGTTTTAACGAACCAAGAAGAGCAGTGTGTCCGGATACAGAGTCCTTTGTTGACTGGTATGCTTTGCAAGCGCCGTTGCAGGTTCCCATGACTTACAGTGAACTGGAGGACAAATATCAAAAATTAGTGAAGAACTATCAAAATCCGGTGGAAAAGTGCCGTGTACCAGAGTTCATGGCAGTTCAAGTGTTGGAGAGACAATTTAAAGTGGCTAGTATGTCTATGCAATTGGGTGAGTTGGCAAAAAGACACCCAGCAGAGCACACACGCCAAAAGGAGTTCCTACAAATAGTGCTGCAGATGCACGCGGAGCACGACACGGTGATCAGATCATGGAGACCTGAACGTGATCAGGAACATGCGAGCAACGCCAACATGCTGAGGAATGTGTGGGATGAGCTAAATGATAGGTAAGCTTCGTGTGACGAACGCATGAAGCAGCTTGAATTTGGCGTGCGACGGCTTGTCACGTCGCACGAAACTTTGGTTGAATGGAGTGACTGCTGGGATATGATACAAGACGAGTCAATGCACAAGAGCACGAGATTGCATGAGAAGATGAGGTCTATGAAGGCACTATGCGTGAGGATGGCCGAGGAGCAAAGATGCAGTGCCGTTCCGTGGTTGGATTTTCGCGAGTACGAGCAACGAGTGCAGTTGCATGGAACGTTCAATGCTCACATCGCTCACGCTGTTGTAGAAGAACCTGAGGACGCCGAAGAGAATCTATTACCGAACGCCAACTACCAAACGAGATAAATGGAGACGCCAAAGAACACCCAGAACGCCAAAGCGAAGGAGTATGATAGAGAGACAGATCGACGCAAATGGGTATGTACTAGACTAAGCTCGCCAGAGAGTTCGCTGAAGCAGTCGCCACAAGGAATGGGACAATGGATAAATCATACGAGTCTCAGCGACGACCACAGCAGAACATCTGACGGTGACATGCCTTCTGGTGCAAAGGTTCAACCTGGGTTCCGAAGAGATATGCGTGGAGAAGACACAGATCCTTGGGAAGGACATCTAGCACGAAGAACACGACGAGGCAAGCGTGGAGGACGCCAGAAGCGCATAGGAGACACCGTCGCCATGATACTCAAGGTATTATTGGGACTTGCACATCACCAAGCAAACTGCACGTGATAAAGAACCAAGCCTGCTCTGTGGTTGCAGGCAACTGGACCAAGACGAATGGATGTTCAGAGATCCAGAGGAGCTAGGAGATCCAGTAGAAGTGGGATGAAGATGAGATACTAAGGGTACGCATAAGGTTGTGGCAGTGAACTGCACTTTGCACTGCATACGAAATTTAAGATATTCAGATTGACTTTGTTTTGCACATGTACATGTATGCTTAGGGATGGATACCCCTTCCTCGCCCCAAGCGACTTTTTATCATTGTTTTCTTTTTTTTTTTTTAGACTTTGCTGCCATAGAGCGCAGTTTTTGTGCGGCCAGGTTAAGGCGCACTGATGGGTTTTTTTAGTGGTTAGTCACTTTTGCAGTGGACTCCCATATAAACTGACTTGAGTTATGCATAAAGCGTTTTGCAACCCAGCTAGCTGCAAAAGTGCTGAGTAAATGAGTTGATCTCTGAGGACGCAGCTTTCAATTGCTCTGGCCATTTTGACTATACAGCTACAGGGGGTGGTAATAGTTCGTAAGTGTAAAGGTTCGTTCTGTAGCAGTTCGTATGGGTGGTGTTCCGAATTGCTGCATGTAGAAACCGCCCGCTGTTACGAACCGCTGCAGCAACGAACTACAACCGCACAGATGTATTCCGGGATTGGTCAAATCTGGTAAAGGAGAACAGAGGCTTTTGTATCGCGCTCTGTTGAGCTTCTGTGGTCATAATAGTAGTAATAATGATGATAGTAACAATAATGACCAATAACATTCACAATTTTTCTGTCTTCAGTCATGCACCTATCTTTATGATATTAGCCCACAAGTCAAGAAAATTTCTTTTTCTAAGAAATGACTTATAGCTTAGGAAGGGGGTGTATTAAGGTGGGATGCAAGGCGCTATCATAGTGCAATGACTGCATTTTGTTTAGGCACTGAGCTCACTGTTGTAGGGGATTATCCATGGTAGGAAAGTACTCCGAAGCGCCGCAGAACAGTGTGCGCAGATCCTAAAAGAGCAGCCTGATCCTAGCGCTAGGTTCCAGGCGGCCAGTTAAGCCTCCTGGAATCAGGCTATTTTTATGGTCTGCACACTATATTCATTGTGACGGCTCTGGCGAGTTATGGTCAGTAACCCTAACCCTATTCCCTTTGATAATGGGGTGAATCCTAGGAAGTCATGCGGCAAAGTACTTCTAAGTACTTTCTTACCACAGTGAACGGCTTGCTTTTTTTTATGTAAGTGCTGAGTTGCGCACAGCCGCCACATAGGGTCGCAAGTGTATGAAGCGCACGAAGAATGTAAAGTGAAGCTAGCGACTATTTTATTATAAAATTAGTTCGTTTTTATTGCGCACTGAATTACACATTTTCGTTGTCTTCAAGGCAATGGAACATTGTAATTTGTGAACAACCGCAACATACTGAGGACCACAGTACGTGATTTCGTGGTTCAGGATCGACTTTGCAGAACTGTTTGTGTCATCGCCCCGTAAAGGGATAGACAGAACCAAGACTTGAAGGATGTTCAAAAAGATTTAGTTTTGCTGCAAAACATCATGATCAAACAAAATCCGAGTTCCCAGGAAAATCGTTTTACAGGAACCCGCCTATGCCAAATGCCCTGACTTCGGTGGTCTTTTGGACCTGATCACCGTAACGTGCGCCCCCGAAGGGGGGGAGGGAGATGACAACTGGTGGCCCAAAGATGTGACTGTACATGGGGACAAGATTTTCAAGGCCGGCAGTCGCCTCGAGCCCTAGGACATGTCCGAGCCGCTAGTGTCACAATGACACAAGACCACCACCGCCTTGCACGCCAGAGCCACAAAGCTTCGACAATGCATTCAAGCACGGTTCGAAGTCTCCCAATTGATGGACATCTGCAAGAAAATTTTTGCCCATTGCACGGTGTGTCAAGCCCAAAACCCAGCCAACTACAAGGCCCTGGACGACTCACAATTCTACCCCATTCCTGAGCATCTCTTCGGGTCCGTGTGCATCGATGTCTTCTCCATGCGAGCCGTGACAGTGACGGAGCTCGGCACCCAGGGATCCACCTCATCTATGTGGACAGATACACGCGATACATTGTGGCCGCCCCAACCACCAAGGAGAGATGGATTGGCCAGCGAACCGCCAAATTGCTCTACCGCAATTGGTTTACGGTTTTCGGTCCCATCCATGAACTTATCCCCGACAAAGGCAGTGCCATCGTGAGCTATTGGTTCAAGACCTTCTGCCATCTGCAAGGGGTGCACAAGGCAGAGCCCGGGCCAACCTCTCCAAGAGTAATGGACGAGCGGAGAACGCCGGCCGACAAAAGTTCGACAAGCTGGCAAACCTCCATCGACAGAGTAAGGTGAATTGGTACGAAGGACTCTCTCGAACCCTCTAGGCCTACCATGAGTTCCGTAGCCCCACTGGTGTGAGTCCGCATGTTGCCGTCTTCGGCGGGGATTTAACCAGCACCCAACTACCGTGGCACCAGCTTAGAATGGCTCTCGATGCCGAGGAGTTTGCCGCCAAGCAGAGAGAGCTCCATCGCCTCATCTCAGAATCTCTTGGCCGAGAGGATGCTGCAGCGGATGAGCGAAAGGATTACACTAAGCCTGGTACCGTCTACAAAAACGTTTGGTTGCTGCGCCTCCCCCCCCTCCAGTAGGAATCCACAAGTTCAAGTGCTTGTGGACTGTCGCAGGGGTGGAAAGAAGATATGGCCTCAACACCTACGACATCTCCCCACACAGGGGCCCAATCAAGGCCGCCCACAGCTCTGACCTCAAAAATCGACTGCCAAACCTCACAGGTGCCCTTGTTGACTTGAGCTACACCCATGAGAAGCTGTCTGCTGAGGATGATGCCCAAAATGATGACTACCTCGTCGATCGAATCCTTCGGCGTCCAAAGCCTGGTTCACGCAATCTAGACGACGTTGAGTTCCTGGTTCGGTGGGAAAAACCTTCCCATCACCTCAAGTCTGACAACTAGGACCCAGCGCAGAGTTTCCTCACTTTGTACAATAAATCTTGGAGGAACCACTGCCGACCCCATAGCCTCCTCCCTGCCTAAGGTGACTAAGCATTTGCTTCCTTCATGACTGGAATTCGGCTAATGAAACAAGGAGATTCCTGAATCTGCATTGTCTCGCCCGTAGTCTAGGGGTAATGGCACTTGGCGCTATCCCCGTTGGGGTAAGTTTGAACCCCTGTGAGTCTAGCGCAGTCCATGGTGAAGCTCTGGACCGAGGATGGCTCTATACAATAGTCTTGGAGCGTGACCATGACTCCGCTGCTTTTCAGGAACTCCGGAATTCCTCGCAACCAGACCTCCTCAGAGCGCGGCAGGCTCCGCTACTTGCCATCGGTGCCTATGCAAGGGCGTGGTCCACAAAAAGAAAAGAATTGAAACCGGCCTCGGGGCATCACTTCATTGCTCCCTCATTCATATGTTCACCTTCACGTTTTGCCGAAATTTGTTTGTTAGTCTCCATTTCGCCACAATGAGCTGACAGATCTCGTCATGTCTTCACTACACTTCTCATCCTTTTTGGTCTTGCAAGCGACCACTTTCTTTCATGCATTCATTGCACTTGACCTAGCCAGGCGGTGATGTGTCGTTGTGAATGAGTTCTGGAAGGGAGGTGGGGCGGATCCGGGTTCATCCGGGACGATCTCAGGATCATCAACCATCATTCATGTACATTTCATATGATGACCCTCATCTCAATCATGCATGATCATCTCATATTTATCATGCATCATGGTCATCATCTCCCAGATGTCAGACATTTCACTCATCTAGGTCCCGGTGTCGGTTGCTCATCATCTGCCCATCATTGGTCATGATCAGGCATTATCAGTTGTCCATTCATCGTTCATCATTTCCATTCATGACATGAATGACCCAAAAATTGACCATCATGCCACTGTCCCAGCTCAGAAAATGACCCGTGCCATTGTCTTCAGAGGTACCAAGGGTGGGTTGGATATGTGATCAGTTTTGTGAATCATTGCCATTCACGACATGAATTTGATTTTTACATGCTAATGGAAGATCCATCATGTCATCATGCATGATTCCTTCCTTGGCCCCCATTTATGTCATGAAACAGCAATGACACATGCTGCGCACGCTGATCCTGACCGGTTATGAACTTATTCAATTTCCATCAGATCCTCCCATTTCAGCGGTGCTCTGACATTACCCGTGTTTGGTCAATTGACGTGAAATGACCTCGATGTTGTGATTAATTCCCCAATTATGTACTTAATGAGGCGTCATATCACACCCTTCCACTCTCAGGCCCTGTACCGGACTCTTTTGGCTGTTAATGTCCCTTGTGTTTGTTCTGCTTGGTTGAATTTGGAGTTCAAACGAATCAAGAATTGGCTAAAGTAAGAAAAAGTGTATTTCCATGCCTAGGGGTAAGCTTTAGTTGTGTTAGAGATGCCTAGAGGCATACTACATTTTTATCTTAGTATTGGCCTAACCAAAAAGGGGTGACAAAGCATTGTGACCTATAAAACCAAGCACCAAACCAAGGATGTTGTGTGGAACCGTGACCCCCCAACTTTTTTGACATAAACACCATTTCCTGATCCACTGAGGCGTTGCTCTGAGTTCAGAGCCTTTACGTTTCTCTATATTTTCTCATGAATGGAGGATAAGCATGAGAGGATATACCACAAGGTGGTGGCAGAACATGAACGTTACATGGAAAGAGCAGTGCCGTAGAAGTCGCTACGGTACATCCGGGAGCTCGCGGAGGCTGGACGGCCGCAAGAGATCCGGGCGGTGAGACTACAGGATGGCAGAGTCACGGGCAACAAACGGGAGGTGCTGGAGGAGGTGGCGGAGAGTTTCCGGAGGCAGCACAACCAAGAACAGCAGGGGCTCAGCGGAACCACGCGGAGGATGGTACAGGCGTTGCCGAGGGTGTTCACGGCGGAGCAGAGCGAGGTCATACACCTCAGCAGGGTGACGCTGGGGGAAATAAAGGAGGCGGTACGGGCTCTTAAGAGAAAAAACAGCCCGGGGTTGGACCAGCTGGTGGCGGAGGCATACCAGAGCCTGGAGGCACCAGAGCTGGATGGTCTGGCGGACAGGGTCACAGAGGTGTTGCGCACGGGCAAGCCCCCAGCGGAGTGGGGGGGCAAGGTGCGGCCCTTGTATAAGAAAGGGGATCACCTCAGGCCGGGGACCTGGAGGCCCATATGCTGTGCTGTCACGGAGGCCAAGCTGGTGTGGAAGTTGATCTTCGGGAGGATACAGCGGCGGCTTTATGCGGCGGGGGTCATACCGGACAACATGTGGTGGTGCCTGCCGGGCACGTCCACACAGGAAGCAAGCTTCCTGTACGACATGTACCTCGATGAAGGGGACCTGGAGGCATTCATGGCGTCCCTGGACGTGAAGGGGGCGTTCCCCAAGACGCCGCACAGGCTCATAGATGAGGTATGGTGGCAACTGGGGCTCCCGTACGGTCACTTCGTTGGGAACTTCCTGCGCACAAGAAGGTACACAGTCGCCGCGGGGAAGGGCTTTACGGAGTGGGTAACCCCTGGTAGCGGTGTGCCACAGGGCGGGATGGAGGGCCCATTCCTGTACATGCTGCCAGGGCCCCCCTTGATGAGTTGGATAGTATCCAAAGCTGGCAAGGGCGCCACACACGTCACCAGCGCAGGCGTATGTGGATGATGCGGTGCCCATGGCCCGGGATGAAAAGGCTCAGCAGGTGGTGCAGGACCTGTTGCAGAGGTGCGGGAGGGATAACCACCTGATCTGGAGCGCGGAGAAGTCGGCGGTCCTGAGGAGGGCTGGCGAGGGTGGTATGGCGCTCGATGTGGGAGACGTGGTGGCGTGGCTGGAGAGGGCAAAGGAAGCGGTGGTGCTGGGACATGTGCACGCCATGGAGGCGGAAGGCGTCGGGCTCCCAGAAGAATTGCTCAGGGGGTTCAAGGCGATGCTGGTGGTCCTCTGGAATCACCTCCCGTCGGTACAGACAACCCTGTACTACCTCCGAGCAGTGCTCAATGCAGCGATAGGGTACCAGGGGATGCACCTCCCGTACTGGAGGGGGCAGTTGGAGGAGGTGGAGGGGGAAGTGCGGAGCCTCATCAGGGGGTATGAGGGGATACCCACGGAGGTACCATGGTGTGTGTTACGATCGCCGACGGCCTACTATGGGGAGGGGATGCCCACGGGGGGGG
Source organism: Eutreptiella sp. 'Long Island Sound 2002' (assembly GCA_964036045.1). NCBI lineage: Eukaryota > Euglenozoa > Euglenophyceae > Eutreptiales > Eutreptiaceae > Eutreptiella > Eutreptiella sp. 'Long Island Sound 2002'. The sequence goes on from OZ038381.1 coordinate 111,503,807, forward strand.
AGGCGTACTGACGTGTCCCCGTGGGGGGCCGGCCACGGGACGCTGCGGTGACACGCACAGGTGAGCAGGCAGGCAAAGCACTACGCTCACAAGGGCATCAATACGCTCGTGTCATGTGACAAAGCGTTTCAGGATCCTTGCCACTCTGAAACAAGGGAACAAAAGTATGTACAACAACACATCAGGATATGTACACATGGGGTTAAGACTGGACTGGGGTAAGGGCATCACAGGACAATAGACACTCAGTCCCAACTGGTATCCCAATCCCAGCTCCGACCCTCTCAGTGGCTGGTAGGGGCGGGGGCTCAAACACAACCCATGCCCTGCTCAGTCCGGACCCTGAAACCCTGCCGATAAGGGGGGTGTCCCGCCCAGCCACAGGTGAGTTCCTCGGAACCAAGGGGCTTCGGGGCCAACTGACAGTAGCTTCTTTTGCTCCCTTAACGGCGGGTCCGAACTCCACTCTGATTGAGAGATATGGCCCCGCCGATATCCCCTAGGAGTTGGTAGCTGAAAATGGGCTGTTTCAGCCAAAACTGAAATTAGCTCAAAAAACTCCAAAGTTGACCCCTCGTCCGGACCTGCCAGAGGTAGGGACGAGGCAACTAACCCTATGCCCTTCGAGTGCGAATTACCTGGAGCCCCCACCCAACCTGGTCCCCTCTGAGGTCCCGGCATCAGGGCACCACGGGTTCGTCAAGTGGGGTCATGATGCCAAAATCACCAAAATGAGCGTCACTCCCACGCGTGTTCCGCCCCGCCTGGGCAAGGCCAATGGCTCACAGGATAGGAGGCGGGACCTAAGACTTTCATCTGAGTGTACAACCTGAAATTAGGTCGGGGATCTCTGTGGGCATAGAGATATGGGGCCGCCAATTGACCACACGGGGGGGGGGTGAAATTGGGGTCCCAAAAGGGGGTCAATTTGGCTGCTCGAAATGAGCCAAAATTTGGGGTGCTCCCAATAGTATATCTCCACGCAGGCTTGGAGATCGGATCCGCCATTCGATACACAATCCACCGGGAGTCGAACAGAGACTCTCATGCCCTTCGCTCCCAAAGATCCCCATGCCACTTGGCGTGGTGACAATCCGAATTGGGCTCACAAATGCCAAAATGGCAAAATTGCCCACACTCACTTTGGGCTAGCACCTTAACGAAGGTTGCTCCGCTTCGCCCACGTGGTGTGTGAACCATCGGGACCAATATGCATAACACCCATGTCATATGTCATATGGTCCATTGGTCCATGCGTCCGGCGTGCACGGGTCGGCTGAACATAGTGCACGGCGGGCAGGAAAAGTGGAAAATTGCTCAAAATGGCCAAAAATGCGCACACTCATGGTTGGGGCAAATGAGGCACATGCCCGACTCGGACCGGAGTGTGCCATAGGATTGGTATCAAGTCATATGTGTCCAACATATCTTTTGGGCGTCGCCCAACTCCTCCGGTATTGGGAATGGCAGGGTCGCCAAGTGAGCCCATGATTTGGGATAGTCCCAAATCGCCAACATGGGGGCCACGGTATGCCAAGCCCAAGAGGAGTTATTCGCCGGGTCCAAGATATGTTGGGCACCGAAGTATGTACCCCCAAAACATAACTGGGTCATGATGTCAATTGGGCGCAACGTTGAGATACACGGTCGCCACTTGACATCATGACGGGCAAAAAACAGCAATATTGGCGAAAGAACACCCAAAAGTGCCTTGAAAGGCGCACACATATATTATAATATCTTCGGCTTGGATTGAGTAATCAACTAATCCTCTTAAACACAATCACTTGACACTAATGACCTTCGAATCCACATATGTGCTCCACTTGGGGCGCTTTGAAGGGTCACGAGCGCTACTTCCCAAGTGGGCACATCAAAATATGGAAAATTGCAAAACACACACTTTGCTCCCAACGCATCGCTTTGGGATCGCCACACAAGCTTTCCTCCACGAAGGTTAGGCTTGCAATTGATTGTGGGGAGTATGGAGAAGGGGCTTGCACAATATGAGGTCCATTGGCGGGTTTGGCTTGGAGCGATGGACCCGCCAAATGGGCACACAATACAACACATGGCACATACCACATATTGCCCAAAAAGGTAGCTCCCCCCACGATATGTCATGCCCCTCCAAGGGCATAACTTTGTGTCAATCCCTCATAGGAACTCAAAGAGAGTTCCTATGCAACACCAACACTCGCGCGCTACACTCAAAAGTTATCTTAACGCACGCAATATCATAGCCAAAGAGTTGTAATGCAAACTCTACCCCCTTGACCATGATCCATTATGCTAGCGCGCACGTGTGGAGACGCAAGGCGTATAATGCTTCCTAAATTACGTCAGGAGTATTGTGAATACATCCCACGTTTTCTTATTGTCATTCCTCGCAAGCGGCACGAGATATGACCCTCACAAGTGGCCTCACGAATCAACTTTGTTTTGCCCATATCTCTAAGACAAATGGAGGGCAAGATAAAAGGAAAGTTGATTCGTGCATAGGGAAGCACGTAGGTCCACTCGAAAGAGGTCAAATCAAATGCGGGGATGTCGAAGTCGAAAATCCAATTTCGACATCCTGAAAAATTCGGATTAAGGTTGCGAGTGTAGAATGTGAAAATTGCGGATGCATCAATGCAATTCCTGAAGACTTTAGAGTCTTCGTCACGATTTGCGCTAAAATATCTGTATATAACAGTTAAACTGGTGGTTACGCTAAAGTCGTGAACTAACCGCCAGCTGTCAAAACAGTGAATATCAGAACGGAAGCGTAAAAATTGACAGAAACAATATGAAAATAAAACCCTGTTGATTCCTGATATTCTGATATATAAATTTCCGCTGGCGGTGCATCAGTTGCCGATGCGGGGCTTTACGGCACAGAACACGCTCCAGCCGGGCTCGCACCGGGCGTCAACGGGCGTCTTCCCTTCTGTACATGGGGTTGGTGGACCGGAGACCAGTTGTATGCCCTACCCTAGTCACGGGGTTCTTGGTACCGCTTCACCCTCCTCCTTAGAGCAAACCCTGGGGGGGGGCTCGATAACACCCACGCATGGCAGCGGGTACCCAGGACCATTCCCTGAAGGGGGGGGTGTCACATCCTTATTCAGACTGATTCGCAGGTTAGGCTGCCCAAATCCCACAGTAAGACAGGTACGGTGCTGTAGCTGTTAGTAACTGCAAGTATAGTATCAAGTATCAAGTCCCGGGTCCTGGCGGCGATTGTTCGGCATCCAAAGGACCCGTTAACCCATACCAGGCGCACCGGGTGCCGGCTGCGACGGTCACCACCACAGTGGCAGTGGCATACACGGCCAACATAGGCGTCACACGACGACCGAGGTGGTCCCACAGGTCAAAAGCGACCAGAAAGATCCATCAGGCTACCCCAAGCTTCCCAAGGCCCGCCGGCTGGGGGAGAGTCCCCACGGGTCCTTCCTCGGGCGCACCATGTCCATATCCATACGACGCGAGTCCAGAGTGGTACAGCCGAACGAGCTCCTCCTTAAGGGATCGGGCGTCAAGGCCGTCTTTTCCCTCGCCCTATTACCACGAAGGCCATACATGAGGGAGCCCTCATGCAGTGTGGGCGGAGGCGTCGACTCCTCAAACCACCAGTTTCCCAGGCAAGCCTTCTCCATCCAACTGCAAGTGCGTCTGCGAGTCGGCAGGCTCACACTGGGACTGACAGTGGCGGACCGCTGGGAGTGTAGTCAGGCAACCGGGCTTCCGCCTGGCGCCATCAGGATCTCCACATCACAGCGAATAGGGCACACAGTATCACGGGCACTCAAACAGAAGAATATGTACTGAGGTACTGTTCCAGGCTGGACCATATGTAAGTGCATGTAAACGGCGACTCAAGGCGCCTTCGTAGTCGATTCACATCCCCTCGGGGGGGAAAAACAGTCCATACTTCGGTGACGGGCTGACATACAGATGCACATATCCTGGGGAACAGAACAACAAGCAATAAGCGGGGTAAATAGGCGTGTAAACACACTCTGGATAGAGCGCCAAACCACGCCACGGTTAGGATAAGGCATATGCAGGAGGGTGGACAGGAAAACGCCTGAGTCCAGGCCATATATAGTCTGCAGACAGACGTCGACTGGTCTGGACCCCGCAAGTGCCATGGGACCAGACCACACACTCAAAAATCGCAATGCCGATGACAGCGGCATCCGTTGCGCAACGTCGTATGGGCTTCAAGGCCCCAAGAGCTCAAAAAGTGTGAAGGTCAGTCGCCCTACCTGGTTTCCCAAGGATTCAGCAGGGGGGGAGTGACGAATAGAAGTAGAAGAGAGGGGCCATCCTCCTTTGGATTCAGCAGGGGGGGGTATATGGCCACTCTGATGGCAGGTCACCGAAAGATGTAACAGAGCAAGCAAGTGAGGGACGATCCGTCGACCACACAAGCGCTCAAACTGCATCAGGGGAGAGCTCAGGGCGCTGATCAGGCACCCCTGGCTGCAATCGCCCGGGTGAGTGCTGCCAAGTCCGAGACATGGATCTTGGTCTTGTGCTTGCGGATGTACCCCATGAAGGGAGTATTGACCCGCGGCACGAACGAGGAGACGGGTTCCCAGGTGTCGTGGGACGGCCCATAGCCTCGCCAACGAACCTTGAACCCCAGGCCTCCTGGTGCCGAGGCTTTCTGACGCTGAGCCAGGATCTTCTCGACTGTATAGTCGTCCTGCTCAGCATAGTCGTCGTCCGAATCAGCCTCATGTGCGGCATAGCTCAGGGACACATGTTGGCCACGGAGGTCGGGTTCCCGCACACGGAGTTGACTCTCGTGGCGCTCCCGAAACTGTCCGTGACCTACCTTGATGCGGTAGGTGTCCTCACCAATCCTGCGGACCACCTCTCCGGGTGTGAACCAGGTTTTGGTGCGGTGGGTGCCCATAGGGCGGGGTCTGATCACCCACACCGGGTCTCCCACCCTGAACTTCTGCGCTGTCGAGCTCCGGGCGGACTTCTGACGCTCAGCATGCTCCTTCTCGAGATGCTGGCGGATGTCCCGCGCCGTTTGCTCTTGCCGCGCGAAGAATTCCTTGGCATCCATAGCCATGCCATCACCAGACAAGGGAAGTCCCCGACCGAGGGGGTCCCTGCCAAACGAAATCTGGTGAGGGGACAAACCACCCGGAGTGGGCGTGTCATGATGGGCCTTCAGAGCAGGCCACATCTCCTCAAACCAGTTCCGCCGTGGATTTGTGATGTGAATCTTGCGCAGCTTCTCGAACAGCTGCCGTCCAGCCACTTCAGCACGGCCGTTAGACCGGCTGAGATAGGCGACGCTTTTGGCATGACGTATCCCCATGAGGGAACACATAGCCTTTAACCAGCCACCAGTAAACTGGGGCCCTCGGTCACTGCAAATGGTGCGGGGGATGTCAAAGACGGTCAGCCAATGACGAATCATCATGATAGCCACTTCCTTGGCAAGCAACCCCTTTTCGCGTGCCGGAACGGCTACTACGTAGCCACTGTGGCGATCCATGCAAAGAACCACACAGTCAAAGGTCTCCTTGCCAATGTGCACTTCGGGCAAGGAGAAGACGTCCATGGCCACGCTCTCCATGGGCTGGTCAGGAACCGGGGTCCATTGGGCCTCCCCCTTGACGTTCTGGTTATCGGGATTGCAGGCCTGGCAGACCGAGCCACCCTTCCTGACCTTATTGATGGCGGTGTAGAGAACGATATGGTCGATCTCGAACCAGCGCTGCATGTCAAGGGCTTGCTTCTTGACCCCTGGGTGCAGCATGTGGTGGTGCCAAGCTTCACAAAGCTCGAGCACCCGGGACTCCGGTACTAGCAGCTTACCATTCCGGTAGAGCTTGCCATCTTCCTCAGTCAGCCCCTTTGGCCACTTCTGTCCGTCGTCAGGGTCGGTCACAGCCCTATTTTCGGCCTGAAAGGCCTCAGACTTGGCGTAGTCGTCGGTCCAGTCGTCCTGGAGGCAAGATTCCGGGAAGAGGTGCTTGTTGGACTCAGCTCCCTCAGGGGCGAGTACTCTGACCGCTCTGCTCATCCTCGTTCCGAGGGGGGCATCCGCAGCCATGACGACGAAGCATTTAATACCCTCCTCCTCCATCAGGCGCTCCATCTCAATGATCTTCTTGGCTTCAGCGGTCTCAGCCTCATCGCCATGGGCGGAGACGTCCGTCATGCCCTTGCTGGCGGGATAGGCCCACCTACTGAGACAGTCCGCCACGGTGTTATCCTTTCCAGGAATATACACAACCGTGAGGTCGAACTTGGCCAAGGTCTCATGCCATCTTGCCCGTCGGGAGGCGGGAACAGAGGGGGTGTCCACGTGCTCCTTGTGCCACGACTGCAGACTCTGATGGTCGGTGCAGACGGTGACAGGATGGAGGGCTATGTACCCAGCCCATTTCCTGAGAGCCATGACGATGGTATACGCCTCCTCTTCTCGGGGCGTCCACGTCCGTCTCTGGCCTTCCGCCAGGACTCGGCTCCTGAAGGCCACGGGCACGTGCCTCCCATCGTCAAGCACTTGCTCCAACACAGCGCCCACGGCGTAGTCGGAAGCGTCGGTGCGCAGGACGAACCCTCGGTCGGGATCCAGGAGGTGCAGACCCACTGCGGATAGCAGCGCCTGCTTCATCCCCTCAAAGGCACGGTCGGAATCAGCATCCCAGACCAGAGCTTTCTTGGACCCCTTCTTGGTCTCATCTCGGTTGCCCTTGGGCATGGTCGTCATGGGGGGTGCATACTCGGCATACATTTTGATATACCCCGAGTAGTAGTTGCAAAACCCCAGATATGCCCGTAGCTCAGAGACCGTTTTCAGCTTTTCTTAGTGCTCAATCACAGCCACCTTGCCAGGTATGGGCTTTCGCTGCCCGTTCCCAACTACGTGGCCAGCGAAGACCACCTCGCTTACCGCAATGGTGGCCTTGTCACTGCTGCCCGTGAGTTTGTGCCAAACCAGGAGGTCCAGCAGTCGAGTGACGTCCCTTTCATGTGCCTCCAGGAGCTCCTCGTAGCTCATACTGGGGTCCCCGGACGCCATGATCACGTCGTCCACGAAGGGGTCCGCACAGCCACGCACCGGCTCAAGCAGGTTCTCCAGCATCCGCTGAAAAGCCGCATTGCCGTTGGTAACGCCCATGGGCATCACCTTCCACTGGAGAGGTCCAAGTGGGGTGCTCATGGCTGTGCAGGCACGGGACTCCTCGGCGAGAGGCATCTGATGATAACCATGTTTCAGGTCAATCACCGTGAAGATCCTCCGCTGTGTTGTTTTTGCAGCATGTCCTCGATGAGGGGCAGCGTATAGCTGTCGTGCTGCGTTTAGGCGTTTAGACCGCGGTAGTCGACCACGAGCCGCCCCCCACCGGCCACCTTCTTGGGGACGACGAAGCATGGAGAGGCCCATTCGGAGTGGCACGGCTCGGGCAAGCCTCTCTCGATGAAGTCCCGGAGGATCTTCTCCATGGCCTCCTTCCTCTCGCCCCGCAGAGCGAACTCCCGGTGATACACACGGGGGTCCTGCTTCAGTCGTATTTTGGCCTCGCCATACGGTCCACGCACCAGTGGGGGAAACACAGGCTTTCCGCTGAAGAAGGTGTCCCCATACTTTTGCTTCAGCCTGGCCCGCAGTGCCTGGATCTTGGGGCAATCGTCGGACTCCGCCTTGGCTTTTCCGGGCACTTGAACCACGGAGCTTACTTAAGGGGTAGCGACCCCGCTTGGTTTCGGCTCAGGCGGTCTTCCCAGGTGGCCCAAAGGGCCATCTCTGGTCTTGCCTCGGAACAGATCGCCGTAGGTGGGTGGGTTACCGCCGGGCGGCTCGTCCTGGCTGGACATGTGAACCAGCACCCTCTGTACGAAGGTATTCCCATCAAAGGAACCAGAGACGATGGAGTCCACTTCCCACCAGGCTCTGTCCTGGCCCTTGCCCTCACACTGGCTACCCCAGTCGTGAAAGGGCTGATCCATATACCCCTGAACCAGATCCAGCTCCTCCTCTGTGAGGGGGTCCTCTGATTCTCCGATGTCAACAGGGGGAACCGCAAAGCATTGCCGCCATGGCTCTGCTATGATGCGGTTGACACACACGAGATCCGTGGCATCGGCCTGATCAAGGCCCCCATCGACATAGTGGAATTCTGTTGGCCATCTCTGGGGTGGCATGGGCTGTCCCTTAGCGTCCTGATAGACACTCTCTCCAGCCGGTAGGACGACCTTGTTTAAGGTCATGTTGGTCAATGAGACTACCCAATGTCGGGTACTTTCCTCCTCGGTGCATCCCATAGGAACAACCAGCACTGCCTTGGAGCGGTCCTTGCGAATCTTCGCTATCGCTCTTGGAATGTCCCAACGGGGGCAATGGATCCACATCAATCCCTGATGCGGACCCCAGTGCTTCTTCCACGCGGAGTCCTGGGCGCTCCAGTACTTCTCACAAACCCGAAGATGGGCGGAGGTTCCTGAAGAGAACACATCCAGGGTCAGATCCGAAGCTCGCAGGTCCGCAACCACTCGGCTCGCCACTTCCGGCCTTACGCCGTACTCCTGGTTTGCTGGCCCAGTTGGCTCAGTGCCCAGTGCGGCTACTTCGAGCTGATCGCGTCCGGGGTGGATCCATTGGCATTCCACATGGTGCTCAGGTGACGAAAGCCACGAGAGCTGGTCGTCCTGGTACAGGGTCATGGAGGCCTGGGCCGGGAGGACGCCGGAGTCCGTCTCCATCATGAAGTCGTACCCAACGATCATGTCCCAGTCCATCTCGGCCTCGTAGAAGCGACCGTGCAGGAGGATTTCCTTGCCGAGGTCTGGGCGGCTCAGCTCACGGTGGTTCACGAACTGCAGCCCAATGGCCGCTTCCTTCGTGCCTCCCACCATGTACTGGCCGTTCGCCACCTTCAGCCTGACAGGTTTCCGACTGTCGGTCAGACACTCTGGCGGAAGTAGGCCAGCCTTGACCAAGCTCACCCGAGCGCCCGTGTCGACCAACACGTCGAAGACCTTTTCCACTTCCCCGCAAAAGGCACGGACCTTAGGGTGCAACTGCCGCTCACGCCCCACTCGGCGGACGGCGTGCAAGCTCAGGATCTCCGGCCGTTCCAGAAGCTTAACAAGCGACTGGTGCAGGTCGTGGACAATGGGCTCAGGCTGCCCATCTGCAGCATCCAGCTGCGGTCCGGGTGATCCTCCGATACTCTCGGATAGATCTTGTAGTACATCAAACACATTCTTGGTCGCGAAGGACGGACGGGTGCAAGGGTTCGTGCCTTCACTTGCCCTCATCCCGCCTCCGCGACTGGGTGCCGGACCGGGCCTTCCGCCCGCGGCAGTCCCTTTGTGCTTATCGACTCTCGACTGGGATGGTTCGGCGCTTCCCACGTCACCATCCTGCTACCGCCCTAGCTGGGGCCCTTGGCTGCAGGGGCTCCGCTAGGGGGCGTCGGTTGTGGAAGTAGGGGTGTTCTCCTCCGCATCAACCTCGTTGACGCCCTTCTTCCTTTTCCTTCTAGTCGTCTTGTTCTTGTCCTTGTTCTGGTTGTTCTGGTTGTTCTCCTTGTTCTTGTTGTCCGACCTGGGGACCCAGTTCCTCTTGATCTCCTGGATCTCCTTGGCCAACTCGGTCCCCTGCGACACCAGCTTGGAGAGCTCATCGTTGTCCACCTCCACTTTGGCCTCCCGGATACCCGCAGGTGCACGCTTCTTCGACCCGTGCGCCTTCTTGTAGGCCTCCATGTCGGCCTGGTGGGTGGGGCATGTTCGGTGGTCATGGTTGAAGCCTTTCTTCCTCCCATAACACACGAAACAGCCCTGAGGGTGAGCTCGTATGAACTCCCCAAAGGACAACGGAGGGTCGCCAATGCGGCGAGGGTCCCTCTTCTCCTTCTTCCTCCAACCCTGCTGCAGGGTCTTCCAGTTTCCCGGTTTGCTCCCCGCGCTCAGGTTGTTGGCCACGAAGGCACAAACGGCCACCTCGGCGGGCTCATCGTCGTCGTCATCGTCGACGAGAGTCTCATCGCCGTCGGCTCCCGCTGGGTCCATGGCAGCTTCCCCGCCAGGTCCCTCGCCAACGTAGTTGACGTCGCGGTCGCCGGGCCTCAACCCGCGGGTGTGGTGGAGGTTCCGGTACTCCTTGAGCACCTCCTTTCCAACCCACTCCAGGATCTCCTCGCAGCTCATCCGCGCCGGGATGGCCTGCAGACGGATGGTCTGGCCGCTCACGTCACACTCGTCAAGGCGCCACATCGCGGTCTTCTCGCGATCGCCCGAGACGGTGATGAGGAGAGCGTTCCGCAGGGAGTGCCCTTTGACATCCCGGGCCACGTTCCTCCTTGCCCAAGCCACCACGTTCGAATGATACTCCTTGGGGAGCATCATCTTGACCGCGTGGTTGGACTTGGCCCGCTTGGCCTCCTCCTTGGTGACCCTCTTGACCCATGCTTCCGGCAGCATGGAGAGCAGGCGAGCCTGCTCGTCACCCTCGTTCCAGTCCTCCACGTTGCGGCGGAAGAGGGTGTATTGCCCTCGGAAGTCTCGCCAGTCCCGTAGTGGGATCTCCCGTCCATCATGCTGAAGCTTGATGGACTTCCACCGCTTGGCAGCCACCTGCAGAGCGTCCACCCGCTCCTGCTCGTTGAGCCACTTCTTGGCTTTCTTGAGGGTCTCGATTTTCCCCTCCTTGGTCGCCACGAAGTATGGCTCCTGGAGCACTTCCGGCAGGCGGTACCTGAACCGTCTGAAGACATATTTCTCCGCATCCGCGGGAGCCATGTCTTCAGTAACGGTCACTCCCAAATGGTCCAGCTTCTCCAAGAAGTGGTCGAGGTTGAGGGGGTTGCCATCGTACATGGGGGGCTTGATGTTCTTCTAGTCTTCCCACACGGCGGCATCTGCGGCCTTAGAGACCATGAACGCCGGCCGCGAGGTCGACCGAGGTTCCCATCGGCCTCGCCCACGTACTCCCACGGCCGCCACGTCCATCTCCTGCATGAAATCCCTGTGGCTATGCCACGGTTCCTCCATGTAAGCTGAACCTAGATGTTCACGCCGTACTCCTTCCATGTACGCCTCCTCATCTCGGCGCCGGCGGCTGCGTTCAGCGGCCTCTTGTCGTACACCACGCGGTGGGCTGATGTCGAACTCCTCCAGGTCCAGGTCCAGGTCCTCACCTTCGCCGACATCCCACTCCACGTCTCCTCTGGGGACCTCATCCCTGAGTCCACCATAACGTCCACCAGCAATTGGGATTGGCTCCGGGGCTGGTGCGGGGCGCCGGGGGCGTACCGGTGTCCGCGGTGGAGCATGGCGGTTGCGGTACTCCGCGCTGAGCCACTCATCACGCCAATCCTCACTGCCACTGCCGGGCGGCACGCGCTCGTTGCGGCGGCCCGCGCTGTGGTGAGAGGGGGCGGTGAGAGAGGGGGCACTGGCACTGGGGCGACTCCCTGGGGGCTCCGCCGGGGGCGTGGGGTCTGCCTGGACCTGGTCCGGGTCCCCAGGCGTCGTCCGACGAGCCAGACTCCAGGGGTGGGTGGTCGCTGCCGACGCTCCCACGGGCTTCCAGCGCGTCCAGCTTCTGCTTCAGGCCGCTGATGACCTTGTTCAGCGATTTGGTCTCGCCCCTGGCAATGTCCAGCTCTCTCTGCGCGCGCGCGGCGACCCTGGCGATGCGAGTCATCTCGCCCTTGCCCCTGTCTACCTCGCGCTCGACGAACTGGACCCTCCTGCGGAGGTAGACAATCCACCGCCAGGTGGTATCTGGGTCGCCGTTCCCTGGTGGGTCGTCGGGGTCCCCAGGGGGTCCTTCAGGAGGGCCTCCGCCGGGTCTGCCCGGTCCAGGGGGTCCTCCCCCGCCCGGTGGTCCGCCTCCAGGGGGTCCACTTGGTGGGCGTCCTCCAGGGGGTCCTGATGCTCCTCCGCCAGGGGGTCCCGGTGGGTCTCCGCCAGGTCGCCTCGGTGGGTCGGAGGATGGGCGCTTCTTCGTGATGTCGAAGTCCACGTCGTCATCCTCGTCCATGTCGCCCCACCTGGGCGTCTCGGTCTCGGAAGACTCCCAGCTCTGGTAGGGAGGAGGGAGATCCTCATCCTCACCTTCCGGCTCCATGGGGACGTCTCCGCCTCCTCCGCCCGTCCAAGCCACCACTTGGCGATGTCGGCGGCCTCGTTCATCCCCGTCACTGGCGGTGAAGAAGGGGTCACTGTCGTGGGGGTGTCCATCCGCTGGCCTCCGCGGCCTCTCGGGGGTCTTCCCCTTGCCCTTCCTCCGTCGATGGGCAGTGGGGCCACTGCTCCCACTGCTGCCCGTGTCCGCCTCATCCAGCGTCATCTTGGAGGAGGCGTCCCCTTCGAAAAGCTTTCGAAGGGTCTCCACTCGTGATCCTCCCGGGGGAGTCTCGCGGCGAGGCTTGGCCTCTGCCTCCTCCATTGCGGCGGCGCTGGCTGCGGCAGCCCGCACTTCGGCTTCCTCCCGAGCACGAGCCGCCTCGGCATCCCGGGCCTGCTGCAGCCGCGCCTTCTCCGCTTCCAACGCCGCCAGCTCCGCCTCCGTCTTGGCCCTCTCCTCAGCGACCTTCCGTCGCGCAGCCTCGATGGCGTCCTTCTTGGCGGCGTCCGCCTGGGACTTAGCCGTCGCTTCGGCGTGGGCCCTTTCCTCCGCCTCCTTCTTTGCCCTCTCTTGGGCCAGCGCCTCTTCCAGCGCCTTCAGCTCGGCCTCCTTGCAGGCAATGGCCTCCTGCGTCAGGTGGGCTCCCTTGTCGGCTGCCGCCCGCTCACTCTTGACCTGGGCAATCGCTGCCTCACGGGCGGCTGTGGCCGTGAGTCCGGCCGCAATGGCTGCCACGGTGGTGGCGTGGATGGCCATGCCATGCGCCCACTCCGCAGCCTCATGCTGGGCGATGCCCGCGGCGCCCTCCACGGCAGCGTTCCGCTGCGTGGCCCGTTGCCGGGCAACCCGAAGGTTGCAGGGCACCCCACAGGCGCGCTCACAGGCGCGCGCCACGTCTCTTTGGACGGGAGCGACGCTGCTGCTGGAGCTGGCCTGGTCGGCCGGCATCCTCCCGCGGTGGGCCGACTCTACGTCGCTGCTGGGGCCTGACTTCCTCAGGAGCAGCGGACGGGGCTTGGCCTTGGTCCGCTTGGCGACCTGGAAGTAGTCGCCAAGGGTGGTGGAGCTGGGGTGGCGACCGGCTGTGGCCCGTTGGGGACTGGGGGCTGGGGTTCCGCCCTTGGCGCCTTGGGCGGCTTCGGCGGCCAGGGATTCCTGGTACTCCCGCCACTTCCGGTCCCGCTTCCTGTCCCCGGCGGACCGCTTCTCCTTCCCCGAAGACGCACTGTTGCTGCTGCCCTGCAGCCTGCGCTCGCTCCCCGGTTCCGGGAAGTTCCTCTCGATCATGTCCCACATGGAGACGTTGATCGAGGCGTCCGACGGGTACTCGTTGGGTTTCTCGTCCTCCTCAATCCTGTCGGGGCGCAGCCCTTCGCCGGGCCTGTCCGGCCGGATCCAGGTCCTCCAGCGCCTCTGCTGGAAGCGGAAGGCAAACCCTTCCGCCCGCAGCCAGTCCTCCACGGCCTGCAGGCGGTCGGGGGCCATGTCCGTGCGGAGCTCGAAGCTCCCGGGCATGCCGCCTTCGCACTGGGGGTGGCTGTGGCGGTAGTGCTGGTCCCAAACCAACCCACGCAGTAGGTGCGCTGCATGGGGGTGGGGCCGCGGCCACGTCTTACCCGCTTCTTGCCAGTTTACCATGGCAGCAGGGGGGCGTACTTGGGCTTGGGGTCCTTGGTGTGCACTCGTTCCACTCAACGAACTGGTCCTGGTGGTGTTTGTTGAGGCGGGTGCTGCAGCACTGGACTGGGAGTGCGGCTGGTGCTGGTCAGCCGGTGGTTGTGGAGGTGGTTGACGCGACTGGGTGTGCGGCCTTGCTGGTCGGCCGATAGGACTCGCTGATGAGGGAGTCCTGGTCTGTCCACCTCCTTCACGGTCGCGGCGCGGTCAGGGCGATGCTCTAGACGGCGCTGCGGGCTCTGTGACGGACTCCGCGCTGTCGCTGGGCGGCGCTACGAGTCGCTGCGCTGCGCTGCGAGCTGCGAGCTGCGAGCTGCTGCGCCGCGCTGCTCGGGGCTGGTTGCCCCGAGTGGCACGCGAGGGATGGGTAACCCCGCGGCAGTGAAACGCTTTTGACGCGTTCCCGTGGGGGGCCAGCGACGGGACGCTGCGGTGACACGCACAGGTGAGCAGGCAGGCAAAGCACTACGCTCACAAGGGCATCAATACGCTCGTGTCATGTGACAAAGCGTTTCAGGATCCTTGCCACTCTGAAACAAGGGAACAAAAGTATGTACAACAACACATCAGGATATGTACACATGGGGTTAAGACTGAACTGGGGTAAGGGCATCACAGGACAATAGACACTCAGTCCCAACTCGTATCCCAATCCCAGGTCCGACCCTCCCAGTGGCTGGTGGGGGCGGGGGCTCAAACACAACCCATGCCCTGCTCAGTCCGGACCCTGAAACCCTGCCAATAAGGGGGGTGTCCCGCCCAGCCACAGGGGAGTTCCTGTGAACTAAGGGGCTTCGAGGCCAACCGACGATGGCCCCCCATGCTCCCTTAACGGCAGGTCCCAACTCGCCTCTGAGCGAGAGATATGGCCCCGCCATTTTCCCCTAGGAGTTGGTAGCTGAAAATGGGCTGTTTCAGCCCAAACTGAAATTAGCTCAAAAATCTCCGAAATTGACCCCTCCTCTGGACCCGCCAGAGGTAGGGACGAGGCAACTAACCCTATGCCCTTGGAGTGTAAACTCCATGGAGGCCTCACCCAACCTGGTTCCCTCTGAGGTCCCGGCATCAGGGCCCCACGGGTTCGTCAAGTGGGGTCGGGATGCCAAAATCACCAAAATGGGCGTCAATCCCACGCGTGGCTCGCCCCGCCTGGGCAAGGCCAATGGCCCACAGGATAGGAGGCAGGACCTGGGACTCATATCTGAGTGTACAACCTGAAAGTGGGTCCGGGCTCTCTGTGGGCATAGAGATATGGGGCCGCCAATTGACCACACGGGGGGGGTGAAATTGGGGTCTTAAAAGGGGGTCATTTTGGCTGCTCGAAATGAGCCAAAATTTGGGTTGCTCCCAATAGTATATCTCCATGCCGGCTTGGAGATCGGATCCGCCATTCCATACGCGATTCACCAAGAGTTCAACTAAGACTCCCATGCCCTTGGCTGTCAAAGATCCTCATGCCATATGGCGTGGTGACAATTCCAATTGGGCTAACAAATGCCAAAATGGCAAAACTGCCCACACTCACTTTGGGCTAGCACCTTAACGAAGGTTGCTCCGCTTCGCCCACGTTGTGTGTGAACCATGGGGACCAATATGCATAACACCCGTGTCATATATGGTCCATTGGTCCATGCGTCCGGCGTGCACGGGTGGGCTGAACATAGTGCACGGCGGGCAGGAAAAGTGGAAAATTGCTCAAATTGGCCAAAAGTGCGCACACTCATGGTTGGGGAAAATGAGGCACATGCCCGACTCGGACCAGAGTGTGCCATAGGATTGGTATCAAGTCATATGTGTCCAACATATCTTTTGGGCGTCGCCCAACTCCCCCGGTATTGGGAATGGCAGGGTCGCCAAGTGAGCCCATGATTTGGCATAGTCCCAAATCGCCAACATCGTGGCCACGGTATGCCAAGCCCAAGAGGAGTTATACGCCGGGTCGAAGATATGTTGGGCACTGAAGTATGTACCCTCATAACATAATTGGGTCATGATGTCAATTGGGCGCAACGTTGAGATACACGGTCGCCACTTGACATCATGACGGGCAAAAAACAGCAATATTGGCGAAAGAACACCCAAAAGTGCCTTGAAAGGCGCACAAATATATTATAATATCTTCGGCTTGGATTGAGTAATCAACTAATCCTCTTAAACACAATCACTTGACACTAATGACCTCCGAATCCACATATGTGCTCCACTTGGGGCGCTTTGAAGGGTCACAAGAGCTACTTCCCAAGTGGGCACATGAAAATATGGAAAATTGCAAAACACACACTTTGCTTCCAACGCATCGCTTTGGGATCGCCACACAAGCTTTCCTCCACGGAGGTTAGGTTTGCAATTGATTGTGGGGAGTATGGAGAAGGGGCTTGCACAATATGAGGTCCATTGGCGGGTTTGGCTTGGAGCGATGGACCCGCCAAATGGGCACACAATACAACACATGGCACATACCACATATTGCCCAAAAAGGTAGCTCCCCCCACGATATGTCATGCCCCTCCAAGGGCATAACTTTGTGTCAATCCCTCATAGGAACTCAAAAAGAGTTCCTATGCAACGCCAACACTCGCGCGCTACACTTGAAAGTTATCTTAACGCACGCAATATCATGGCCAAAGAGTTATAACGCAAACTCTACCCTCTTGACCATGATCCATTACGCTAGCGCGCACGTGTGGAGACGCAAGGCGTATAATGCTTCCTAAATTACGTCGGGAGTATTGCGAATACATCCCACGTTTTCTTATTGTCATTCCTCGCAAGCAGCACGAGATATGACCCTCACAAGTGGCCTCACGAATCAACTTTGTTTTGCCCATATCTCTAAGACAAATGGAGGGTAAGATAAAAGGAAAGTGCATAGGGAAGCACGTAGGTCCACTCGAAAGAGGTCAAATCAAATGCGGGGATGTCGAAGTCGAAAATCTGATTTCGACATCCTGAAAAATTCGGATTAAGGTTGCGAGTGTAGAATGTGAAAATTGCGGACGCATCAATGCAATTCCTGAAGACTTTAGAGTCTTCGTCACGATTTGCACTAAAATATCTGTATATAACAGTTAAACTGGTGGTTACACTAAAGTCGCGAACTAACCGCCAGCTGTCAAAACAGTGAATATCAGAACGGAAGCGTAAAAATTGACGGAAACAATATGAAAATAAAACCCTGTTGATTCCTGATATTCTGATATATAAATCTCCGCTGGTGGTGCATCGGTTGCCGATGCGGGGCTTTACGGCACAGAACACGCTCCCGCCGGGCTCGCACCGGGCGTCAACGGGCGTCTTCCCTTCCGTACATGGGGTTAGTGGACCGGAGACCGGTTGTATGCCCTACCCTAGTCATGGGGTTCTGGGTACCGCTTCCGTACAGGGCACAAACGGCGAGAATGCTGAGCAGGATGTGCCACAATCAGGAGGATGTGGTGCGACGGGTGTGCTATCATGCGGTCGCGGAGGTGCAGAAGGTAGAGAACATGTGCCCACGCTATGTGTGGCACAGACGAAGGCCGTTGGCGGCGGGGAAGAAGGATCGCATGTGGCGCGTCTTGCAGGCGGTGTTGCCGGGAGAGGAGCAAATGTTGGCGACCAACAGGACGTGCGGCAGACGTGGACCGGTCCTGGTGCTGGAGGTGGACTTCGGGGGGGGCGGCACAGGGGACCGGGCGGTGGGTCATGAAGGAAGGAGTAAGTTTGGAGGTGTTGCACGTGCGCAGGCAGGATATCAAGGAGTACAGAAAAGCGGGACTGCAGCACGCAGAGTTCTATCGCTACTCCAGGGTGGTGGAATTGGGTGTATACAAGTGGTTGATGAGGCGAGCGCGGGGACAAGAAGCCCGCGCTGGGTGGGATAGGCGGATGCGGAAGATGTGGAACGAGTGGGTGGTGCAATGGGGGATCATGAGGAAGTAACCAAGGCGCGGGAGAGGAGCACAAGCAATACAAGAGAAGGTGCTGGACAGGGGAGAAAGGGACAATGCCAGACCGGGCATACTGTTGTGTGCGCCGCAGGGATTCAAAGCGCCGAGGGGGAAGGTACAAAATACGAGCGGGCAGTGGTACAATGTCCATGCGGATATGCTCCGGAGAGACAACATCCCGGTGGGGGCAGGACAGGGGGACCAGTGCTGGAGATGCACCAAGGAGGCGGGGCAGGTACCGTGGCCGGTCCTGAGAATGACGGCATGGGCGTTCCCGACCGCTATCATGCGCACTACGGACGCCACGGGCTAGTGGTGGGGGCCCGTACTGCGGCTGCCCTCGGAGATGCGGGAGGATGAGGAGGCCCAGGAGGGTATGGAGGTCTGGTGGGGGGAGGAGCAGGAGGGGAAAAGGGCAGGAGTCCAGATAGGATGCGACACACTGCGGAGACTGCAGGAGGAGGATGATGGAGTGGCGGTGAGTTTCCGGATAACAGACACGGGGAGGCCCGAGGAGGAGGCGCCCATAGTACCCGTGGGCCACAAGTGTGGAGAAAGTGCGAGGAGGATCAGACTGACGGTCCACCGGTTGCCAGCAGACAGGGTATGGTACCTGGTTTCCGGTGCAGGCATACCTGGAGCAGGGCAGGGCAAAGGGGGACAGGGCATGGTGTCACGGGTTGGTGGTGACAAAAGGCTGGAAGGCAAGGACAAACAAGAAGTGGGCAGTGTACCGGGGGGCGAAAGAACTGAGCGTCGAGAATGGCGTGCGGGAGTATGACATCGGAAGGCACAGGGTGTACTGCCACTACCTGAGGGAGGTGGTGCGCATACCGGAGGCCCCGGAGGATAGGGTGGTGATTTTTCTGGATGGGTCCGGGGTGGAAGGACAGCCGCCCAAGGCGGGGGCAGCAGCCATACGGGTCACGGGGGTGGGACAAGAGACGGAAAGCGTGGTGGACAAGATGGTGTACGGGGCAGCGTCCCATGGAGAGGTGCAAGCGGTGGCGGATGTGGTTGGGAAGATAGGGGAGGACGTACGGGAAGTGTTGATGGTGGTGGATGCGGAGGCGGACATGGCGTCCCTCAGGAGACTAGCCAGCAGGCCGCTGCATGAGGCCCTGGGCATGGGGCTGCCGTCGCATGTATACGCGATACGGCACAGTATCGAGATGAAGAAAGTGCCCCTGGTCATACACCTGGTGAAACAGGAGTCGCATCGAGCGGGAGTGGGGAATCATGAGGCGGATGGAGCGGCACAAGCAGTGGACAAGGAGCAGGAACCGGAATGGAGGGTGCCAGAGAAAAAAGAGCACCTCAACTTGGTGAATATACCACCAAGGGTGGGGGACGAGGAGAGAGCCCGGTGGGTGGTGGAGGAGGACAGAGGCAGACGGGAACTAAAGGTGTACCCGCAACCAGTACACATGCTAGCTCAGGTACGAGGGGGGCCTGAAGTGGTAGAGCCGAGCGAGTACTTGGAGGGCAAGGTTGGACAGCAGGTCCACTTTCCCAATGAGCTGAGGCCAAAAAGACTACCCAAAGGACTACAAATTAACCAGGCGGCTGCAGGCAGTCACGGGTCAGGTGCCAGTGCGGGAGACGATCATGAGGTGGTACAGGCATAGGAGGAGTAGTCCCGGAGGAGTACATGAGATGCCACTGTGGCCCGGGGCAGGAAACGTACGAGCACTTCATGCGATGTGAATGGTATAAGGGGATCGAGGAGCCGCTGATCAGGGATCAGGACATCCTGCTGCTCAAGAAGGGTGAGAAAGGCGGAAGAGCAATGGAGAGGGAGCCGGGGAAAGAAGAGCATCGCAAGGGGTTGTGGCACATGGGAATCGTGAAATCACTATGGCAGGAGCCTCCAGGAGCATACGGTGGCGCCAGAAGCTGTGGCCCAAAGGATGTTGCGACGTATGGTGGAGCATCTGCAGGAGCGCATGGCGTGCAGGGAGGCGCAATTGGAGGCACGGGCGGAAGACATGGTAGATCCGGTCACCAAACAGGTGGAGATGGCGTTGATAAGGTACAACCCGCAAATCACCGAGATGGAAGTGCGAACATAGCCAGACTTGTGGCAACGGCAGCCGCAGGACGCGCGGGAAGTGGAGGAGCGAGAGGGTGAAGAGCAGCGGGAGCGCCTGATGGCACGCAGACGGAAGAGAGTTCGGCAGATATGAGAACAGGAGGGAACGGGAGGAGGAGCGGACGAAAGGTGGCGCCCCAAAGGGGGGCAGCTGGGGCCGCCTGGGGCCTGGGGGAACCAGGACGCAGGGTCACCCGTCCCTCGGACTGGAACGTCCGGGACAGGGGTGGGCCGAGCCACTGAGCGAGCCCCAGCACTGAGCAGGCCCCAGGTGAACGGACCAGGGCGGGGCGGCGTGTTGATGGCCCAGCGGGCCAACGAGCAGGGGGCGGAAGACGCAAGGCAAGAAGAAGGAGCAGCCGAGAGGAACCGAGAGACGCAAACCGACACGAATGAACGTAGCAAGGGGTGCGAGGACAAGGAAGAGACGGTCAAGTACGTGCCCAGAGGCAGCCTGGGAAGAGTCAACAGTACGCAGAGGCGTGGCAGAGGACGTGGAGCAGCCGGTACACCACGGGCCAAAAGCACAGCACACGTAGGGCGCGCGAATCGTGACACACAAGGGACCGCCAGGTGCGGGGCGCGGGTAGAGGAGGGACGAGACGGCAATGCTGGGAACTCGAACTCGATGCCATGTATGCAAAAAGATGTCCCGCGCGCCTGAGCCAAAGTCAAGCCAGTCGCCGGCAGCGGGGGCCGCGCCGCCACCGCGGGCCGTGCGGGGGTACTGGGGACCGGGGCTGGTGGGGTAGAGGGTCGACGTGGCCCGAATGCAGGTGGCCCCAGCCCCGCAGCCCCCCTCGCCGACGTCCTCGGCGGCATCAGCTGTGGTGTCGTCACCCTCGTCTCCGGAGAGTCCGGAGACGATGCAGCAAGAGGGGCGGCGAACGGAAGAGCAGAAGAGGAAAGAAGAGGCCGCGGCAGGGACAGGGGAGGGAGGAGACAAGGGAGGGCAGGCAGAGGCAAGTGCAGAGGGAGCTGAAGGGCAGAGGGCGGAGCAGGGGGAACAAGTGGTAGTGAGGCGGCGGGCGGACCCGTTCAACCTGGCGGAGAGCAACAGGCTGGGCGGGTCGGTAGTCCACGACATCCTCGTTGTGTCGGAGGACGAGGGGGAGGAGGCGAGGAGGATGGCAGTGGAGGGGAGCCCAGGCCCCCAATGTGCCGGCGACTGCCATGAAGTCCATCCCTCCGGAGGTGCGGAGCAAGGAGGAGGGCTACAGTAGGTGAGGACGAGCAGGGGCGGGAGCAGCAGAGGGCGGGGAAAGCGGAGTGCGCACAGGAGGGCGGGGGCAGACAGGCAAGGGAGGGAAAGGGCAGGCGGGGACGTCAGGGGCCAGGCATGCGACAGGGCACCAAGAAGGGACAGGGGGAAAAGGGGGCGGACAGGGGTGACAGTGGCCACAGCCCCAACACTCGTTCAAACAGCAGCCGCCGGCGTCGCCCCCACAGGTCAGTGCGGCGGTGCGGGCAGAGGAGGAGAGGGAGGCGCGCCGCCAGCAAACGGCGCGGTACGAGGCGCTGGCGCACATGGAGCGCCAGCGCCGTCGCCGCCAAGCCCCGGAGCCGGAGCGCCAGGGTGAACAGGAGGGGTCAGGAGGGGTGCACAGCGGGCAACCCAGTGGTGGACCGCAGAGAGGGGAAGGGCAGGCAGGACAGAGCAGCGCAGCAGCGACGGGGCGCCACGGCCAGCGGTAGAGAGGGCAAGAGGGTGGTAGCCAGCGAAGTGGACAGGCAAGCAGCGGGGTGCAGGACAGGGATGCAGGGCTAGAAGAGAGCGGCAAGAACAGGCACAGTGGGCACGGTGCGCAATGGATAGGAGAAGGGCAAGAGGGGCTCCAGAAAAAGGGACAAGGGAAGGCAGGACAGCAAGGAGCAGGCAGCAAGGGGCAAGGGAAAGCAAGGCGAGTGGGCAAAGGGCAGGGGAAGACGGGTGGCCGTGGGTACATGGGGTCACCGGTACTCCCAAGGAAGGGATTGGGTTGGTGGGGAGGTGTCGTCCCGCCTGCCATCCCGCCGGTCATCCCACCATTTCCGCCACCACCTTACCCTGCGGTGGGGATGGTGTACCCACCCCCACCGGCGTACCCGGGAGTGCCATCGCAAGCGCCCGTACGGCAGCACCTTCAGGCCGGCGGGACGGCGTGGGGGGCACAGGGAGGGAAGGGAGAGGAGCACAGGAGGGCATGGGAGAGGATAGGGGAGAAAGGGAGGAGGCTGCGGGAGAGGGAAGCACGGGTCATGGGAGGAGCGGCCAGGGTGGCGGAGGGATGGACGGAGGGACAAGGCATGCCACGGGGAGGGGAGGCGCAGGCGGTCGAGGAGCTGCAGCGAGCGTGGGCGGATCTTCGGAGAAGGCTGGAGAGGGTGGAAGGGGCAGAACGGGAAGGCGGGCGGCACAGGGAGAGCGGGGGGTCGGAGGGTCGCCCCCCACTACAGCCATTTAGGCAGCCGGCTATCCCGCCGGAGCAGGAGACGGAGACGCAGGAGAGGGCATGGAGGCAGATCAGGCATGAGGCGATGACGCTGGCGGAGAGAGACAGGGAGGTGGCGGCGCGGAAGCGCAGGGTGCGGGAGGAGGAGGAGGCGGTGGTTCGAGGGGCGCACCAGGTCCTGCCGGACCCGTAAGGGGACACCCCCTCCACGGATGTGGAGGGGCGGTCGCCGTCCGGGAAGAGGGCGACAGGGGAGGGAGGGGAGGCTGGGCAAGCGAGGGGGAAGCGGCGCCGGGTGGAGGAGCGGGGAGCAGGGGAAGCAGAGGGGGCGCCACGGCCCGCCAGCCCCAGCGCGAAGCCGACGCCAACGGACTGGGGCTCGAAGTCGCCACCGCCGCGGCAGTATGCGCCGCAGCCGGTGCGGAGGGAGCCCGGGACGGTCAAGGGGTGGAGGGCGGGGGACGTGGCAGAGCAGGTCCGCTACGTGAAGTGGGCAGGGAGGACGAGGGGGGGGCAGGAGAAGCGAGGAACCCGCCACTTCAGCGACCTGCTCGGCAGGGCAGGGAGGCCAAGGGAAGGGAGGCCTGAGATAGAGGAGGGCCGGTGGAGGAGGATGCTGGGAGAGGCGCTCCCGGGGGTGAGCCTGGACGTTCCCAGGGAAAAGGGGAAAAAGCCCAGGGTGTGGATGCTGCGGGAGCTGTTGCAGAAGGAGGGGTGGTACGAAGGCGAGGCGTAGGGCGGGGCAGGAGCAGGAACGCAGTGCTCATCCTCGTCATCACGTGGGCGACACGATGCGGCGCAAAGCACACGGAGAGTATAGGGTGGACGGACGGACGAGAACTACAGGCTGCTGGCGGGGAGGACTCGAGGAGTCGGCAAGGGAAGGAGAAGGTCGAGGACAGGCGTAGGGGACGCATGGAGTAGGGGAAGGGCGAGGGGGCACGGAGGAACAAGAAGTGGCGGGGACACGGCCAGCGGTAGAGGATGGCCAGCGTGGCAGCGGGGGACGAGGTGATGACAGTCGAGGACATTGACCCCCAGAGGAGAGAACAGGGTCCGCGGCGGCAGCGGTTGGGACGGTGGGGTTCGGGAGCGCCGACGGATGCGGACGTAGCGGCTGGGCAGCAAGGCGCCGGAGGTGCCAGCAAATGTGAGGCACCAGCGGGCTGGGACGGCGGCGAAGAAGACGGAGACAGCGCCGGGGACCAAAGAGGGCACAGCGAGGGTGCCATGGAGCGCAGGAATGGCAGGCGCTCTGGGGGCGCGGCCGGTACTGGCCAGGGAAGCGCCACACAGGAAGTTCCGCGGGCCATGGCGTGCCGCACCAAGCTCAGCCCAGAGCCAGAGGCCTGACTCGATGCAGAAGCAGTTGGTACTGGTGGAGTACAGCGAGCGGTGGCATGAAACCGGGCAGCGGTGCCTGATGTGCAGGGCTGGCCGGGATACTCA
This sequence comes from Eutreptiella sp. 'Long Island Sound 2002', assembly GCA_964036045.1. Taxonomy (NCBI): domain Eukaryota; phylum Euglenozoa; class Euglenophyceae; order Eutreptiales; family Eutreptiaceae; genus Eutreptiella; species Eutreptiella sp. 'Long Island Sound 2002'. The sequence continues at coordinate 111,527,489 of OZ038381.1, forward strand.
ACGTGGTGTTCAGACGGACAGTGGCCGGTCGAGTACATCCGGCGGTGACATGGAGCGGAGATGCCCGCTCAAAGCGCTGGGCCTGCGAGGATCGCTCTTAGGCTTTAGTGGGCCCCATGGGCGGTTCAATCTTGCCAGCCGCGAGAGGGAAAGCTCGTTCGACCACCAGCACTCGTCGTAACAGATGTTGTCCCATCATCTTACCCATCCACATACAAGACCGCATTCCAGTCTGCATGTTAATGTTCCCCCTCGCCGTAAACCAATGCCGTCTCGGTAGGGATGAGAGACGGGGATGACGGGCGTAGCACCAAGGATGGAGACGGTAACACAACAGAGTAGACAGGGTGAGGGTACGACCCGACTCCAGGGGAAAGGGTAGGGACATCAGAATAGGGCATAGGTGAAACCCGCGAGTGGCAAACACGGGAGAATGAACGGCAAAGGCAGTGACAGCGGACAGAATTGTACAGACAGGAGGAGGCAAGCGACGCCCCTCTGAGTGACAGCGGGTAGGAGGTGCGTAGGGGTGAGATGGCGAGACTGGGGAAGAGGGCGCAGGGCAGCAAGGCAGGGGTAGCGCAGAGGTGAGCTGGGGGCACACGCAGGGCGCGCGTGGGCAGCGACGAGCGCGACCGGGGAGGCAAACGGGGGAAAAGGCGGGTGAACCCGAGGGACAGGGCTGCGCGGGGAGAGGGGGATGCAATGGGGCATCCACAGCCCAAAGGTGCACCACGTCTCGCGCAGAGAAAGGCCATGCCGATGACCCGCATTGAACCGTGCCGGCCGCCCCGCCCCACCATCGGGGAACTGATGGAGGACAGGCCGGCGGGGGCGGACAACGGGAAAATTCCCCCGAAGGGGTACCTGGGGAGGCCGCCCAAGTTGGCCTACAGGAGGGAGGACAGGGCGCAGGCCGAGAAGCGCGTGAGAGCGCGCGAGATACAGCCCTAGCGAGGGGAAGAGCAACGGAGAGCACACGGAGCAGGAGAGCAGCAGTAAGAGGGCGGGCGAGAGACAGGTGACGGGGAAGGGAGGGGAGGCGAGAGAAGTGAGGAAAGAGAGGAGATTGACGCGAGGGAGGGGCGCCCACCTGGCATGGCCGGGGACCTCCAAGGGCCACGCCACGAGGGCGATGGGACCGAGGACAAACACCGAGGGGAGCCGTGACCCGATGACCAGTGCAGTGCTGACGTGCGTGCATGCAGGGAGGAGGGTAAAAAAAATGGACCAACAAAAGAGGCAAGGGCAGGAACCACAAGGCAGAATGCACAGCAGGAAATGGGGGGGGGGGCAGACCAAAAAAAAAAAAGTAAAACCGCGGTGCACCGCCGGAGGGCGAAAAGCACAGAGCGACCCGGCAGCGGGGGAACGGGTAGGAGGAAACGGTGCAGAAGAGGGGCCGCGAACGGCGCGCGAAAAAAAAACGCACGTGATCAGGTGGAGAATAGGCGCGGCTACCGGGGGAAGGGGGGGCGAGGCCAGGAAGAAGCTAGGGCCCCCAACAGGTCCAGAAGGAAACAAACAACCCAAACAAAAGGGGGCGGGAAGGGAGCGACCCGTGCAAGGCGCACAAAACGGTCCCCAGATGGATGAGGATCTAGTGGGCCCGCGCCACAGGGTTGCTGGCGGCCCGGTGGGGTATAAACACGGGATGAGGGATGGGAAAAGGGGACGGGATCGAGAAGGGAGTGCGGGTAGGGCCGCACAACGGCCCCAAAAGATTGGGGAAACACGGGACGCGGGGAATAGGCCGTGATGGGTGACGGGATGTGGCTAAGGGGAATGGGACCTCGCGGGGTTGCGAACCAGGGGACGAGGGGAGGCAGAGAATACCGAGCAACAGCCCCGTGGGATTGGGAAACCAGTCGCCATGGAGTGGTGAACCATGGGCCAACCATGGGGAGCCTGACCACGGGAAGTCGGGAAAATGCCCTGAACTCCGGGACAGCCGTGAGGTGTCCGCAAGGGTGGGGGTTAACCCTGAGGTCCCCGGGTCAATGGCCTGAGTACACGTGGGTTCACTCGTGAGCGGGACCTGGGGGAACGTGGAAAGGGTCGCCCCCTGGCCTCCAGCCGCGGATGGAAGACACTCAAGTGCATCCGGGAGCTGAGTGGGTACTCCAACCCGTGAGGGATGGGGAGTGGTGGAATGTCGTTGAGAGCAATGCTGCGCTGTCAGCGACGGCTATCCACAGGAAACCCGCCTGCAGGCACAAAAGGCTGTGCTAGGGGGGAAAGGCCGGAGCATCCTTCGATGGGTGACCGGAAGGAGCTGAGACCGTGAGGGCGGCGACTGAAGGAAACCTACCGCCGGTCATGCCCGGAGGGAACCTGGTTGACGTTCTCGGCCATGAGGTGAGAAAGGGGTCGCCAGGGGAACTGATGGTGGAGAGCTTTCCTTCCCGCCAGAGGCGGCAACCATGTAAAACACACAATGGGATGTCCGATGAGGCTGCGGATGCGGCCGCCCTTACTTACTTACTTACTCATGAATGCTTAGCTGCCCTAGTGGTCTGCACCCTAGGGGGCTCGGGCACCTCTTTTTAGAAGTTCCTGGGTTCAATACCCAGGCAGCCTAGCTAAGTAGGAAGTTCCCATGTGACATGGCAGTGATCTCAGCGCCACAAGCCATGCCACCTCAGCACCTATGGGACCCAAAACAAAGAGTGCACATCTCTAGATGGCACGTAGATTACAAGAGAGAGAGTGCCCATGTGGGCAGTTTTCCAATTATCTTTCTAAATATGTGGTCTTTGTGCGTTCCTTTGTGTAAATACACTGTCTTTCTTTTCTCCATTGACTGCAGCTCTTCGTGTTGTGGATCTGATCCTGAATCTCGTCCTTTTGCACTGCGGGTACGTGGGAGCCTTTGTACTCTCCTTTTATTTTACCAAAAGCGTTGGCAAGTGGAAAGCAGGGCATCACCAAGAAGCAGCACGAGCAAGCAGGAGCAGAATACAAAACAAACACATCAAGATCTTCAACCCCGTGCAGCACAACTAGTACGCTGAGACTGATCACTTTTGAAGGGCGGAAGAAAAAGTGATGGACACCAAGGACGCTGCCGAGATGACAGCGCCCTCAGTGGCACAAGCCAAGCTGGTACCAAAGCCCAAACGTGCTGGTGAACAGGAACCTGCGGATCCTGTACCTTCAGTGCCCCTAAGTGGGCTTGAGGATGATGCCCTTGGATTCCTGGGAGCTGCCTTCAGCAAGTTGCACGTGCGAACACCTAAAGGCAAGGCGAAGGAGAAGTATACAGGGGAAGGAGGAGCCGAAGACGACCTTGAATAGATGATGTATCCTGCGGTGAAAGGCCCCCTAAGAGCGCTCCAGGCGCAACCGAACACCCTGCAACATCCTCTCCTACGGCCAGTACACTCCCAGCTACACACCCAGCAACATCCTCTACTACGACCACTCCACCCGTGGCGGAGGACACGGGCTTTACTGCCATGCCTTACCCAACCCGCCCCAATCCTGGCCTTGAGAGAGATGGTCCCGCCCCAATACATGCCCGGACAGAGAACCGAACCAATCCATAGCCCTGGAGAGACAACCTCACCAAAACCCAATCCCGAGAGCATGCATATGGAGAGAGAGTTTCGCCTAACCATGACCCAGGAGAGCATTCATATATGCACTTGGAGTGAGAATCCACAACCTTGACCGAGGATTATCCCTACATCAAATTGCCAAATGAAGTGAACTCATGCCCTACTGCTTGCTGCCAAGTGAAGGATAGTGGATCACCAACCATGTTTGACCAATGATATGAATTCACCCAAGGTCAACTAAGTACGACAGTAAATGAGAGGGTAACAAGCAGGGCATAAATGCAATTCTCAACCTTTAGCATGTTTACCCACTGCACGTGCACACAACATGCTCAAGACATGCAATCTCCAACGTTTGACCCTCTTTGACTCCATGGAAGATCAAGTTGTCACAACACATGCAAAGCAGACAAATGATATGCAAAAGAATGAAGATTTGCTTTGCCTTGCGGAGCAACGACCGAGTTACTTTCCTCCCGCCCGGTGCGCCAGCCTCAACCACATCCACTTCAACTCCTCTTCCACTAAGGCTCCTCCAGCTTGGAGGGACTCGTGATCCCCAACACGCGTAGGCGTGGCAAAAGCCAAAGCAAATGCGCCCATTAACGCGTACCAATCCCGTTTTACGGGGCCTGCTGGTGTGGGCAGAGGCACCATACCAGGGTTTAGCCAGGTCTCCATTCTGGGCTTCCTATCATCCACCGGAGTTGCCCTAGTTTCCGATTCGCATCCATTTCAGCAACGGGATAGAACTAACACTATTAGCACCCGCTGGCAAGAATTTTCACACGATCGGCCCGCATTGAAAAACACAGAGCACGCGCACGCCCGCAGGAGCACCAGATGGGCGCGCGCGCACACAGCAGGCCTCGTCTGAACGAGAAATGTGAAATTCTCCATCCTATGAATTTTGAAAAGTATAAATTCGAAATTCCCCTGAGTTTATACCCGAAATTGCTCAAATCCCTGAAATCGCTGAAGTGTAGGATAGAGTGCAGCCAAACGGGATCCGAACCGGCTTTACCCCCCTTCCCAGAGCATTGTCACGTGCTCGGAAGAACATACAGAGCACGGAAGGATCCCGGTTGTCCCCTGGACACTCCCCTCATTGTGGGAGGGCACCACATACACCGTGGCAACCCGCCCAAGTAATCGGGGGAGGTACAATAGGAACTCAAAAGAATGAAGTCCCTCCGATCACCACTAAACGTAAAGGCACAGGCTCGGCGGATCAAAGATAGACAAAAAGCAACGTCGTCGTCTAGTCTACATAAAGACCACAAACAGGTATATGATGCTCGCCATCACCAGCATTCACTGCTGGACCCGCACTCCCACGAACAGACTTGAGAGCAGTGGATCACCTCCAAGAGACATTGGCACTTGGGGGGGGGGGGGCGGAGATGACACTGCACCATGACAAGCGTACACACGAACAATGGAGGAGTTGTTTGTTTGGTTTTTGTTCCCGAATTTGTTTTGGGAATTCTGCATTCCAAATCCGGCTCCAAGCGCGAGATGAGCTCAAACAGTCATCGCCATCGTGTCCGGCTCGCAAAAAAATGGTTGTGGATCTGTTCGGAATGCCCCAAGGTGCCCAGAATGCGGAGAAATGACCAAAAAAAGTTGTACTAAAAATAGTAACATTTGTTACTAAAAATAGCACAGACGAAAAACTGAAATCTCCGAACTGAGGGACCCTGGAGGGAAACTGACCTCACCCATGGGACTGCAACAGCTATCGCGTGGCTGCGGATTCCGACCAAACGCAAAACGGGGCCGGTGTAAACAAGTTCTAAAAATAAAAAGTTTGCCACTAAAAATAGAACACGTGTGCTAAAAAAAGAATGAGGGATTCAGCACAACCGGTGGTCGCTGTTGCGTCCAGCAACCTCCAAATAAGTGGGATCGTGTACAATCGCACCATAGAGTGGCAAAAACAAAGCAAGAAATCAAAGTGGGTGAGGAGATCAAATCAAAAAAAAATCAACTTAATATCCCCCGCAGACTTCAGAATTCCAACCTAGAAGTCCACGAACGATCCCATATAGCGGGGGTGTCGCCCCCGCCGATGCACTTACGAAAGGCTCCACCCAAAAAAGAAATAGGAAATTATGAGGGGTTCTTGACAACCATGGTTCCGTAGCAATCCCTGAGCAAGCGGTGATCGATTGTGCCACAAAAGAAATATGAACACAATCGAAGACTGATCTTGGTTCCAAATGCTCGTCTCATGTCAATGAAATTGGGGTGGGCGGTACTTGGGAGGTTCTCAGTCATGGCAGGTGCATCATTACAGCAAAGAAATGAGGTGCAAATATGTGGCTGCACACAAATACGCATAAGGAACGATGGACTCAATCTTGGTCGCCCATGACCAAGTGAACCAGCACATCTTTGACATCCAACTTGATTTTCTTGGCTTTGAGGTAGTCCAACCACACGGACGTGTACCGCGGCACAAAGCTACTCGGAGATTCCGACGAGTCCCTCAATGCAGCAAAACCGTTCCATCGGATCTTGTATAGCCCTCCCCCCCCCTGGTGTGCTGGGATCAGGCTTGTCGGAGAGGATGCGCTCGGCGTTGTACTCATCCGCCTCCCCGTCGTTGTCGGAGTCGAAGGTGTCCGCGGTGAACTCAAAGGAAACGGCGCGGCCATGGGGATCCGGTTCTGGCGGGAGCAACTGAGTGTGATCCCGCTCTACCGTTTTGTTGTTCCCCACTTGGATCACATACACATCTTGCCCAGTTTTCCGCAGTATGACACCCGGAATGTACCATGACTGCTGCCGGTGCCGGGACAAGACGTTCTTGTGGTGCTGCTCCACCAACACGGTGTCCTTGAGCTGATATTTGTGAACTTCCCCGGATTGGAAGTTCTTGGCCCTCTTTGCATGTTCCGCCACCATGGCATCACACACTTTCGTGGCCGTGTCGTTGGCTTGAGACATCATGGGATTGGCCTCCCTTGCCACACTACCATGGTTCATCCACGGGAGAGTACGTGAAACTGGATCCCGCAGGAATAAGATACCTTGGGGGGACAAACCGGACGGTCTGGGTAAATCGTGGTCAACCCTCCAACCCTCCTAAGGGAATGATACCAATTTCTGCCCGGCTCCTCAATATGCAATTGCCGGAATTCTTCGAACAATTGCCTGCCCGCCACCTCCACTCTTCCGTTTGAGCGGCAGTGATATGCCACCGTCTTGGCATGCCTCACGCCCATGTACTTGCACATCGTGCGAAACCATGCGTCAACAAACTGTGTACCCCTGTCGCTGCATATCACGGCTGGGACATCAAATACCGTCAACCAATGCCGCATCATCGCTTGCGCCATAGTCTTGGCTTGCAACCCCACTCCGTGCTTGTCCCTCTTGTCCTTCTCCTTGTATTTTTTGCCCGGAACCGCCACAACATATCCGCTGTGGCGGTCAACTGCCAAGATGACACATGATGGTCCGTGCACACGACAATGGGTTGCAAACGAATATTCCTTTATCTCAGGAGACACTGCTTTTTGGCCCAGCCTTTTTTGTCTGTTAACTACATTGAGAAACGGACATTTTTCTGTTGTTGGCGAGGATACAGTTCAGTATTCGAGGTGTAACCTCGGCCGTAGCCGCAGACACTTTTATGTAACCTCGGGCACCAAATTTTGTAACCTCAACCGTAGCCTCAGACAACATGTTGTAACCCCGGAATCACCAATTGCCCTCATTTTGTGTATCCCCAACCGAAGTCGCAGACAGCAAGGCGGAGCCAACAACATTATTGGTTCAAATGCCCCTGTGCGAGGCATTGTACATGCAGATTTTGTTGGCACGCGGCACACTGTGTGGCACAACGTTTCCCACAATGAACACAGGCTGCTCGATTCGCTTCCACGGGGACCTGTACGGCCTTGGGGGTTTCAGGAACTTCAATGTCAATCAATGTGGTTAAGAGGTCCCGGTGGAACTCCCACATGGTTGTCCCCGGCTTGACTAGTTTAGAACACTTCGCCATTGTATAAATTTTCACCATAGCATAGCGGATGAGGAATGAGCGCACAGTAGCGCTCCATTTCCGAAATCTACCTGTTTCACGGTGCTGTAAAGCAAGTTGATTTGTGGTATCGACTCCGCCTACCAAGGCACGGTGACAACCGATAATCGCTGGCATTTCATACCCGCGTTTTTTGTGTACCACCACCTCTTGCGGAAACCCACAATTTGACAGTAGTTGCACAACCCGAGGCGGTTTATGGCGGACCCGGGGATTTTAATAGACCTGCAATGTGTAGTTGGCAGCGGAGGCTTTGGCGGTGGCCAAGCCACCCTCCTCAAGTACTTCCCCCGCCTCACTTACACCGCGCTCATCGCGTTTCCATAACATTAAAAAGGGGGTGCCTCAGGCAGCCGAACCCTTGGCAGCTTGGTGACTCCCAAAAAAACTATCGGCAACCGAAATGGTGCCTTCGGGCAGGACATCGGCCCAGTAATTTACGATCTGGCGATCGTTCACGTTGCCTTGGACAGTGGAAGCACGCCGCAGTTGACCACGCGCACCAACGTATAGATAGACGTTGGTAACGTATGGCTCAACCGCATCAGCCAAAACGTGAAATTTGACTCTGGTCGAGTGGGGCTTTCGCGGTATAAATTGCCGCAAGAGCCCCGCTCGAACCCCCTTATGGGGGACTATCGTTTTGTCGCCACTGGCAACAGCCCCCAGCCTCCATAGGCTACCCCAAACCTCATTACAACACTCAAAAAGAAGCGTCAGATCAGGCCGTAGTACTCCATTCAGGCGGTAATACTCGCGGCGTGTGAGGAGCTGGCTAAGCCTCGTGTTGTACGACAACGCCTTGAGGACCCAGACATCGTCATTTCGGCGTGGTTAGATCATTCCAGTGAGGACTCTAAATAGTAAGAAGCGGACCACGGTTCCCTTCACTCCATGGGTAGGCTCGGCCACCCTTGCCTTCTTGCTAAGGAGGTCGATGAAGGGGGACATGACATCGGACCAGATCTCCTGCAGTGTGTTGTAGTCCTTTTGTGGGAATCGACCTTCGTAGTCTGAGAAGAGGTCTGCCGCCTTCTCTGAGTCTAAGAGCTCCCCAGCTTCGAATTCCATAGTGGGGCACCTGTGCAAACCATGATACGTACATGTGGCCCTGGTGACTAGGCTGGAACCCTGCTAGCAATCGTAACCTGGCCCGAAGCCGCAGACGGTTCTACGTAACCTCGTACGTTGCCTATCATATCCTCTACCATAGCCGCAGACGGGTCTATGTAACCTTGGAGAAATTTCCATAGTGATTTCAACACTGTATTTGTGCCTCTCCTGCTGCTTGCTGCTGGTGTAGGGTTTCCTGCTGCTTGTTTTTGAAGAGGAAAATGATTTAGTTGCTGAAATACAATCAATCCAGGATAGCCCAAGCCAGAGATAAGCAAGTAGAAGGGAATCAGGATCAAAGCATGAAGGGCTGCAGTGTAAACAGTGAAAGATGAAAGAATATTCACAGAAACTGCAACTCAGGGCAAATCGGATTGCACATTCACAGAGATAGCTGAAATGCTTTGGAAAAAGAGTTGGAAAACTGCCCCATGGTCACTCAATCTCCATAGTGCCATCTCAGGAGATGTGCACTCTTTGTTTTGGGTCCCATATGTGCTGAGGTGGCAGGGCATGTGGCGATGAGGTCACTGCCATGTCACATGGGATCTTCCTACTTAGCTAGGCTGACCGGGAATGGAACCCAGGACCTCTCAAGAAGAGGTGCCCAGCCCCCTAGGGTGCATACCACTAGGACAGTTAATAATTCATGAGAAAACATAGATAAATTCATAGGCTCTGCCCTGGATATGTCAGTTCTCAGTCGACTCAGGAAAAGATGAATTGCCTCACATTGATAGGGGATTAAGGCTTCCACTCCATATCCTGATTGGGTGTTTGGTTCCATAGGTCAAAATGTGTTATCACCACTTTTGGTTGGGCCAATACTAAGACAGAAATGCCTGTGTGCTCAGTGCACCTCTAATACAAGTAGAGTATGCCTCAAAGCATTGGAAAAGCACTTTTTCTTACCCCCCCCTTGTGCTGTGGTGGCCACCACTGTCGGACATTCAGGAAAAAGGGATTTTTTTCTTGGCCTTTCCTTGGTTTTCAAATCTACTTTAAAATGCCCATAGTTTCCCTCACACAGAAAGATGGGCGCTCGCCATGGCTGGCGCCGTTTTGCTGCTTTGTTGGTGACATTTCCTACAGAAAGCTCAGCGCTCCTGGCGCTGTCGGGGTTCCTGTGGCTTGGTTGGGTTATTTTGGGAGCATACTAAAAACATATGCATGTGCATCCCTCCCTCCAAGACGCAGCGCGACACTAACCCAACACCAGACTCTGTATGGACATCCGCTCTGGTTGTTAAAACCTGCTGGCGACCTGCTGGCCTGATCTTAGGGCCAAGGGAGTCGTCAGGAAATTAAATTGCCCCTTGGTGGGGTCTTGGGTTCTGCTCAGTCTCCTGGCTGCTGCTTTTTGGCCCAGAAAGCGGCCTACTCAGCGACGCTTTCGCGAGGATATCTGCAGAGGCAGGAATGGGAGAATTATGGACGAATCCACGCAAACGCGAAGCGACAACACCTAAATCCGTCAAATGACGGCCTAGTATATTTCTAAGACAACACACCTGAGCAGAATCCAATTGTGCATCAGAAGCACATTTTCATAAAAATTGTAGTCATCTCTCGCTTTTTTAAATCAAGAATTTCCTACGCATAAAAAGGCGGCGCGCAGGAGCGGCTCCTAGCGAAGAGCCGAAAAATACAGAAATAATGAGATTATAAACGTATGTCCCACGTAGACTGGAGGATGACGAGACACACATTAATAAATAAACATGCAGATTCCACCCACACTGACAGTCAGAGTCAAAAATCCAAGAATTCGAAAATCAACGAAAAGACTTCAATGGATCAGGTATAAACCACAGGTGTGCTCGTCCCGTATGCAGCATGCCCATTGCTCGTCTCGTGTCTCCGTGAACGAGTCTTGTAGCAGCGCTAACAAACGACAGAGGGCTAGATTAGAAAGATTGCAGATGATTAGAGGTCAGATGAGGGTGATTAGACATACACACAAGTGCATAGCGACGTTTTTCGCTTGCGCCTCGTTTCACGTTCCCACTTGCTCTCTCTCTCCAGCGGTAGGTAAGGTAGGTAAGCCCAGGTGGGGCCACCCCCTGGTGGAGTCCGTGATTGTGGGTAAGATTAGGCAGCAAGACCGAGATTGCCTCAGGTTGTTCACAGACTCGTGCATGCTCCTGCATTTACACACGCATTAAAGGGTAGGCCACGCGAAATGCGCACGGTAAACCTTGTTTAGGTTACCCAGGGGCTCCTCGGTACGTTCTTTAAGAGAACCTGAGGAGTCTCTTAACGCTTGCTTGCTTGACAGGGCGTGTTTGAGGACAGTGTATTATAGGTCACACTGAGAAGCGTATAATACGTGGAGTGTGGCTTGGCTCCTCAGCTGCAAACACCCCTTCATTGGCCTTTGCCTTACAGGTGGGCAGGTAGGGTGATTGGTGCAGCAGCATACCATTTTTTTCTAGCCCTGCTAAACAAGGGCGCTGATCACACAAACAATTGACTGCACCTCCGCCAGGAGTGGCGAGGGCAGTTCGACTCCGCCGACATCCACGCTGTGCACGCTACAAGAGCACCCCTTCCCTCCAAGCCCTAGCAGGGGAAACGCGTTGTGGCGTCCCCTGTTAGGCCACAGTTGCTTAGCAGCGCTGTGTTCTCTTGTCTTCTTCACAGGAGGGTCATTAGGGCCCACGAGTTGATCTTCAACCACACCCAGTAGAGATTGTGTGTAGGAGTGGTAGTCCTGAGTGGGGGCTTGAGCCAGTTGCAGAAGTGCTCGCCCACCAGGATGGTGCCACTGTAGGAGGGTGTGTAGTGTAGTGGTGTCTCCTGTCCCGCGAGCTTTTCCTCGTGGGCAGGGGAGTGCGTTAGCTTTTGGCCTTTAGCAAAAATTGGCGTTTTGTATGCCCTTAGCACACTTGGCCGCCCCTCCCCTCTAGTAGGTAGGGCTTTTGCCGTCTTCCCCCAAGGATAGGCGCCAGCATAGAAATTGGGCGCCATAGGAGTGGTATCAGTACATGACTAGGACCTTCGGTCCGACATCAGCGAAGCCCGGTCTCCGGGAGGCACGCCCGGGAGAGACTTGAGACACACACAGACATGCGTAGCACACTTAGGGGTAAGGTTCAGTCCCTAGCTTTAGTCTTGGAGGCAAGCGTCTCAGCGAGCCTCAGCAACTCACCAAGATTGTTCTGGGACAAGTAGTCAACCAGGACTGAGTTTAGGCGTCCCTCAGGTAGAACAAACGCAGAGAAGGGCTCCCAGGTGGCCTCTTCGACTCCAAACCCTTTCAAGAGCGCGAGGAAGCGCCAACCCTGGCGATAGCGGTGGCGTAGGACATACTTCACCAGGTAGAAGCCCTCTTTAGCCATCTCCTCGGCGTTCATGTCGGGGAGTTCCCCTTCAACTTCCATAGGGCTGGCAGCCCCTTGCAGGTCTAGGGCGGCAATTTCCTCGTCATTCAGCTCCCACTCCCCTCCACAGAGGTCTTCAGGATCATAGTAGCGCTTCAGGTGTTGAGCAGCACACACCAGGGTCCCCCCTAGACGGGGAGACCACCGCACGGTGATACGGTGTCCATCCACTGATAGAATCTTGTACGGCCCGAAGTATGGGTCATCGCTGGTAGAGCGTGGCCAGGCGGGTAATCGATTGTGGTGCACCAGCACCCAGTCCCCCTCTTGGTAGGTGGCCGGTACTCGGTGCTTGTTCTTCTTGTTCCACTGACGCTCCCTCACTCTCTGGAGCATAGCCTTGGCCTTGTCCACCTTCGCTTGTTGCTCTTGAACCCATTCACCCAAAGAAGAATGGGTGTCCTCTGGATAGGGGGCATGTAGTAACCTTGCCGGGCGCCCTAGGAATAGCTCATGGGGCGAGTAGCCAGTAGCTCAACTCTCTTGGGAGTTCATCATCAAGGATTTGACGGGGGGTAGTCTCACCCAGTCTCTGGTGCGTTCAGTTTTGCACAATATCCTTACATTCTCCTTGAGGACACGGATCTGTCGCTCACATAGGGGGTTGCTCGTGTGCGAGTAGGGGATCCCCGTAGACACCTGGACATTGAGGGATCTCAGGACCCTCTTGTACCAACCGGTATCTGGGCGTACTCGTACGTCCTCATCGGAGTTGATCTCCTTGGGCGCCCCATAGACACAAAACCACTCCTACAGGAGTATCTTGATAGTCTCCTCCCCGGTAATGTGCTTGGTACATGGGAACACCCTGGTAAACCTGGTCAACCCACAGGTTACCACGAGCGCGAAGTCATAGCCCCCGAACTTTGGCATCTCCGTGTAGTCCACGTATAGAACACTGTTAGCACAGGGAGGGATGGGCAGGGTCGAGTAGAGACCTCTGTCCCTGATATCCCCTGGTTTGCAGGACCTGCAGGGGCACTTGTCCACGATAGGCTGGAGGGTTTTCCGCACTTGGTCGTCAGTCCACGTAGTGTGGAACCACTGCTTGAACAGCCTCAGGGTACGGTCAGCACCCACATGACCGCTGGACTCATGGGTCCACTTCAGCAGCACTGGGACTCTGTCACTAGGCACAACGATGCGGTCCTCGTGCCAGAGGTAGCTCTTGTCCCTCTTCCACTGCTCTTGGTTGACCAGGAGGGGTTCAAGGCGTTTCTCCAGGCGCTTGTAGATATCCCCAGACTCCTTCAGGTACTCCGACTGTTGGAGTCCATCCAGGGGGCGTATCATGGTCATGTTGAGGTCCAAGTGGCCGTCCATACGGCTGAAAGCCTCTCTAGCCAGCGCTTCAGACCGGGCACCAATCAGGGCGTCGAAGTTGTTATGGCTGATGTAGTCTGCACACTCGTTCTTCACTCCCTGGATATGGTTTACCGTCAGCCGTAGTTGACTGAGGTAGGTCCACCAGCGCCGTAGCTTGGCCTTCTCAGGTGGGGGGCCCTTCTGGAAACTGCGGACCGGTTCTTGGGTGCACAGCCAGACCACAGGGTTACTCCCCAACAGTCGTGCTTGTGAGGATAGCACTAGCATACCTGCAAGCGATTCCTGCTCATAAGTGGAGTAGTTCCCCCTGGCCTGGTTCCATTTCCAGTTCCAGTGGCCCAGAGGTACTAGGACCCACTTGTCGTCAGGGTAGCTGTGCTTGAGGGTTCCATCTCGGTTGAGACCTTTCGTCCCCCATTGGGAAATGGCCGAGTCGAACTCCTCCTTCTCCAGTGCTTGCCATTGGAACAACGTTCCACCACCGCCCACATTGCTGGCGTCGGTCACCAGGATAATCTCCCCTTGTGCCCTAGGCACGCCCAAGCACTTAGCGTTGGCCACCTTGTCTTTGAGCTCGTCAAACACTTTTTGCTCTTGTTGGCCCCAGAGCCAAGTAGTACTCTTCTTGATCAAGTCTGTCAGAATGGCGCTGGTGTAGGTGAAGGTTTTGATATGGCGGGGATAGAAGTTGCACGCCCCAATGAAACTGTGTACATCATGAAGTCCTTTCTTGGGGTCTTCGTGTCGTACCTTAGCATCCATCAGGGGTTTGGCCTTAGAGGTCGCTGGGGTCCACCACCCATAGCCAACGTCAAACCCCAGGTACTGCATGGTCTCCTGCATGAACTCACACTTCTCCAGCTTGAGTCGTGTGTGGTTCTCCTGGCAGACCGCAAAGAACTCACCCAAGAGGATTAGGTGGTCCTCCTGGGTATTGGTCCCGAGGCATACATCGTCGATGTGAGCCCCCATCGGGGCCCCACGGGATATAAGTTCCTGCACCTTAGGTCTCCTTCGTAGGATTGACAAGATCTTGTTCATCAGCTCTTGGAATAGAGGCATGACCTTCCACTTGAACACCCTCCCCTGAGGGTTGATGAAGGCCAGTAGCTCTTCAGCGTTGGGCGTCAGGTCCACTTGCCAGAATCCGCTCCTCTTGTCCATCTTGGTCTTGTAGCGACAGGAGGCTATCTTCTCCAGGGTAGACTCCATATTGGGAATGGACCCTGAGTGGTTCAACGTTTTCTTGTTCAGCTCTCCGTAGTCCACTACCAGCTGTTTGGCTGTAGACCGAGGTTTAGCCTCCAGGAAACAGGGGCTGCAGTGTAGGGGGTAGTCCCCGTCCTTGTACTCCCGGACTAGGCCAGCGTCGATACATTCTTGTATCTGTCGCTCGATCTCGTCGGCCTGCTCTTTGGGAGCTGGATAGGGTCTCCTCCGGATCTTGTGACCCACGAACTCGGGTTTCAGCTTGAGGTCCATCTGTACCAGCTTGTCACATGAGGCTGGAGGGGGTAGTTCTCCGAACACCTCCAGATAGGTCCTTATAAGCTTCTGCACCGGCGGGTCCAATAGCTTGATCTTGTCTTCCATGTCCTCATCAGAGTGTAAGTTGCTTGCCCCCTGAGTAATAGCCGTCGGGAGGTGATCCTCCACCGACTCTTCGCCCTTGGTAGTGTCCTTCAACCCTTGGTAGGCATATAGAAGGTCTTGTTCAACCATCTCCGGTGGACGATGGCAACATAGGCACGCTCGAGGGGGTTTACATACACATTCCTCAGAGAAGTCGCTCTCCTCTGGGGTCCTCACATGGGCGCCCCACACGCTCTTCATGAGCTTGAGATCTACCTCCCTTTGCCAGGTGGTGATCTTCTGTTCGAGGTCCTCCTTCAATTGGGATAGATCTCCCATACGTCCTTGCTTCAGTGGCCATATGCTGCGGGTAGGCTTAGCGTAGCATAGCTTCTTCGCCACCAACTTCCTCTTGGAGTCCACATACTCCCTTAGCCTGGATCGAGGGTCCAGCTCTTCGTCCACGGGGTCTTCCACCCTCATGGAGAGTAGGGGTTTCAGTGGGGCGACCTACTCGGCGTTCTTCACTTCCTCGACACAGGTCTGCACGAAGAAGGCGTCGTGCTCAGTTTCGTCATCCGAGTGGATAGAGCTATGTAGCTCGGATAGTCCGCACTCAGGGACTCCATCAGGAACAGGTACATGGCAGGGAGAGTTGGGGGCGTTGGTGTCAGTCACGGCGTACTCATCTCCTCCGGTTACAGTCTCAATAGCATCTTGAGGTCGTAGTCGATCCTTCAAGTCACCCAAGGCGAGTCCATCGCTTTCTAGTTGTATAGCCTGGACCAGAGTCGGGTCCAGATTCTCCCAGCGGATG
This sequence comes from Eutreptiella sp. 'Long Island Sound 2002', assembly GCA_964036045.1. Lineage (NCBI taxonomy): Eukaryota > Euglenozoa > Euglenophyceae > Eutreptiales > Eutreptiaceae > Eutreptiella > Eutreptiella sp. 'Long Island Sound 2002'. Next base: position 111,543,311 of record OZ038381.1, read on the forward strand.
CAGGTAAGACCTCCATCCACCACGCTGAGCATACTCCCCCATCCGGGTTTCCCAGTAGGCGTCTTACGCCCCAGAGGCACGTAGATGGCCTCATCAGGTAACCGAAGAGAGCTGATAGTCAGCCTGTCCAGGGGGTTTCGCCAGTACTCGTTGCCCCCATGGGCTCCCCGATCGGGGGAACACAGGACCATACGGGAACGTTCCAAGGCCACCTTGGTCAGGACCTTCCCCAGTTCACTGAACCTGGGGTTCCCGTAGGCCATTCCGAAAGAGGGCCAGTAAAATTTGTAGCTGCAGTTCTTCCCCTGGCTGCAGTAACGGTCCAGTACATCCTGCTTGTCGCTGGCAAACAACTCCACACTCAGGTCTTCTCTAGAGTAACCCAACTCCTTCAGACCTTGGTCTGGGACTTCCCCCAATAGTTGATAGTCCTCATTTTTGGAGGCCGCCATCATGTTCGAGGGCTCCACCTTCGACAGCCCCAGGTAACTCGAGGTATGTTCCGACTGCTCCAGTGGCACAGACTCTCTGCCACTGCCGTGGTCCACGTAGAGGAGGTAGGGCGCTTGCGGCGTCAGGGATTGTATCTGCAAGTGCTGCACGAAGAAGTCAGTCCCCAATACAAAGTCGAAGGCCTCAGTGTCCGTCACATAGACCCGATGGGTGATAGTCTGGGAGCCCATAGGTACCTCCACTTCACAGTCCCCGCAGCTGTGCACCACATGTCCATCCCCCATTCATATAGCCGCGGTGGTCATGGTGTTCTTCAGGGTCCCACAAGGTAAAATTTTCTTGGCCACTATAGATATGCTGGCGCCAGTATCCAATACGCCCAGGGAATCTGCGTCCCCATAGTCGGATACGTACCCAAAACACCAGGTCTTGGGTGCCACCGGAGCGTCCCCGTCAGAACTCCGCGGGACAGGTCACCTCGAACCCCTTGTTCCGCAATTTGAGGGCCATCCTCATGAAACGGCTTCTCTTCTTAGCGTTGCCGTCATCACCACCTTCGTGCTCCCGCTTGGCCCCTTGTTCTTTCTGGGCCTGCGTCTGTGAGCGTGTGGTAGGACCAGACTGCCCTCCAGAGGGCTCGGAGTTCCCCCCTGGATTAGGGTTGGGGTCTCCGCCTAGATCACTAGAGCCATAAGGCTCCTCGTCCACCATTGCTCTCAAGGCTGTCAGCCCCAGCCGGTCCAGCTCGGCTCTCGTAGAATTCGTCACGTGGCTGTAGGGCGGCGGGGCCGTTCTCGGTACAAAAGGGGTTCTCGGTATCGCTGCGGGGGTCGGCATCGGTCGGCTCCTCAGGCTCCCCAGAGTGTTTGTCAGCCCTGCCACCAGGTGGTTGGCCTGTACTCGATGGGGTGACACTCCCACCGTGCTAGGTGACGCTTGGGGCGGTATCATCAGGGGCTCCAGTTTCTCTCGAATTTCTTGAGTGAGGTCGCCAACAATTTTAGAGGTGGCTCCTCGGAGCACCTCGTTGATCTCCGACCGCGTCAGGGACCTGTTGGAGGATCTCCCCGATCCTCTACTCCTGCCTCCAAGAGACTCAGGTCGTGTCCTCAACCAATCCAAGGTTGCATACCCGGGAACATCCACATAGGTTTCAGTAGTGGGTAGAGGATGGTGATAGTCAGCCGCATACCATCGCGGCGCAGAACTGGAGGCCACCGGCTCACTGGCAGTAGTTGCCTCAGGAAACGCAGTGGTAGGTGGGCCCAAACCATAGGCAGGGTAGGTAGGCATACCAGTAAAGCCTGTGCTCTCAGCCATAGGCGGGTTGGTTATGGGTGTGGATGTTGCAGCCGCTGGGTCTGGAATTGGGAGTGTGGTGGTTATAGGAGAGGGTGATGCGTGGAGGCCAGAAGCGCGTGGCGCGCCCTCGAAGGTAGGATTATTCGTCGGGTCGTGCCCTTGGTCTGCTCCTTCGTCTGCTTCGCTTTCTCCAGCATCCTTCCCGCTCTCTCTCTTCCTGTTCACAGGATGAGTGACCACCTCCTCGACTGAGAGGGCCCGGAAGGCCGACTGGAGTCCTTCCAACGAATCCTCCGCCACGTGCACTGGCCCATGTGAGGGCTCCGAAGGTACAGCGCTAGGTGAAGGTCCAGGTTCACCACGTGCTGGCATTGCTGGTGCCTCAGGCGCTGTCTTCGCGTCGGTCTCCTCTTTCTTTGCGTCCATCTTCGTTCGCCCTTCTGCTTATATATGACTGATCTCGGCGTACTGGATGTACGGCACGGGGTTGCTGCTGGTACGCAGAGACAGTCTGCCTCTTGCTACCAGAAAGTTTTATAGTGATTTCAACACTCTGTTTGTGCCTCTCCTGCTGCTTGCTGCTGGTGTAGGGTTTCCTGCTGCTTGTTTTTGAGTAGGAAAATGTTTTAGGTGCTGAAATACAATCAATCCAGGATAGCCTAAGCCAGGGATAAGCAAGTAGAAGAGAATCAGGATCAAAGCATGAAGCGCTGCAGTGTAAACAGTGAAAGATGAAAGAATATTCACAGAAACTGCAACTCAGGGCAAATCGGATTGCATATTCACAGAGATAGCTGAAATTGTTTGGAAAAAGAGTTGGAAAACTGCCCCATGGTCACTCAATCTCCATAGTGCCATCTCAGGAGATGTGCACTCTTTGTTTTGGGTCCCATATGTGCTGAGGTGGCAGGGCATGTGGCGATGAGGTCACTGCCATGTCACATTGGATCTTCTTACTTAGCTAGGCTGACCAGGATTTGAACCCAGAACCTCTCAAAAAGAGGTGCCCAGCCCCCTAGGGTGCATACCACTAGGACAGCTAAGAATTCATGAGAAAACATAGATAAATTCATAAGCTGTGCCCTGGATATGTCAGTTCTCAGTCGACTCAGGAAAAGATGAATTGCCTCACATTGATAGGGGATTAAGGGGTCCACTCCATATCCTGATTGGGTGTTTGGTTCCATAGGTCAAAATGTGTTATCACCACTTTTGGTTGGGCCAATACTAAGACAGAAATGCCTGTGTGCTCAGTGCACCTCTAATACAACTAGAGTATGCCTCAAAGCATTGGAAAAGCACTTTTTCTACTTTTGGACACTGCCTACCGTATTCTCAGCCGTAGCCGCAGACACTTTGATGTAACACCGGGCCACAAATGGATCAGAAGGCCATCAAGGAATCATTGCAAAGCACATGCACAGTCAATTGCTGCTCCCGAACAATTTGAATCAGTCCGCCGCTCAGTTGGAGCCACTGCTAACGTTTTGGCATCAAACACAGGCCTCCCTATAGAAACTTATGCACAGGTAAACATCCCGTTAGCAGCAGATCCAGCGAGCCCCGTGGCCAAAAAAAAGTGGACGGTGGACTGTGTGTAAACTGCTGTACATGAAAAGTGGGAGTGGGCAGAGTGGACGGAACCATTCAGTCCTCGCCACTGCTAAAATACGTTGAAGAAGCACAATCCTCCCCACTGTCAGAGAACGCTGCTCCTGGGGTGTCATGTGCATGTACAAAGAATGGGGCATGCACATCCAGGGACCCCTGCCGCCAATAACGCCGGACAATGTCCATAGTATAAAAATACTATCCGGCTTGGAAAATTGTGGACCATCCAAGCACGTAGGAACGTCCACTACAGGCAAATATTACGGCTTGGCCTTCCACTGGTCATCGTCACCTCTCGTCCAAGTCATGCATGGTCTGCGAGACAAGCATGAGACGGTGTAATGGCACTCAACCCACACAGGTGTGCGCAAACTCGGAGCAACACTACCGTATCCCCTGCCGTATCCGCAGACAACTATCCGTATCCCCGACAACTCCCGGATGCAATGCATTGTATCCTTGACCATAGCCGCAGACAGGTTGATGCAACCTCGGAGCAAGACTGTCGTATCCCCTGTTGTATCCGCAGACAACTATCCGTATCCCCGACAACTATAAGTGTAACCTCACCCGTAGCCGCAGACAGAATGTGCGTAGCCCCGGGCCCTGGGCCATGACATACTGTGTGGAACGGCTCATCTTTAGCAACATCAGCATCTTGAAACAGCCGGGGTGTGGGCTCCTCCTGCGTCTCGCCTGCGACCGCCGGGTACTGGTGCATCTCTGGCGCCTCCGCCTGCCCCACCGGCGTTACTACGGCCTCAGCTTCCCCGACTGCCTCCTCCAGAGCAACCGCTTCCACTGGTGCGGCCACCTCTGGTGCCACGTCCCTGGTTGCTGCATGCTCGGCGCCACCTGCTGCTGGCACTGCCCCCCTCTTCTTCTCCAACTCCTCCAGCTTCCGCTGCAGCTGCTGAATCTTCTCCCGCTGGGCTTCGTCCTTCATAGCCTGCTCCGTGGCAAAACGCTGCCTTTTGGCTTTGCTCCTCTTCTTGCGGCGCTCCCGGTCAGTCCACCCGCGTCCCTTCACTTGCCATACTGTCGCTCAAGCTGGTCGTTGAGAGCTGGTCTTCCTCCAGATCCTGCCCCTGTTGTGCACGCAGCGTCCGCACCTTGCGCTTCGCCTTCTTCTGCGATCGGCATCGGCGATCCCATTTCGCCTCCGACACCAAGCGGTAACTCCCTGCCAAAGGCAACTCGTGGACGTTGTGGATGCTGGTAAGCATACTGGCCATCACCCACACGTGCATCAGGGCCTGTACGTACTTCTCGCTCAGCTCGTCCACTGGCAGATCGACTAAGTCCGGCGTCCTCAGATGCAATGAACCACGCCCACGGCGTCTAGCTCGCATTGCCGACAGGTCTGAGAAGCCCTCGTACAACTCCAACTGCCCCTTCGGCACCACCAGCTCCATCGCCGCAGCGGATCCAGATGCCCGAAGAGGTTCCGACCGCGGTGCTGGTGGGAAGCCCTCTCCGATGAACGAAGCAGGCAGCTTGCCCTCGTCATCCTCCGGGACATCCATGCACGTAGGACACACGGCAATCTCCCTCAGTTTGTCATCTGTGGATACAAATGTGGTGAGATTCAGCGAGGATATGATAAAGTGTCTGCGGCTACGGCCGAGGATACGGTGAAATTCAGCGAGGATACGACAAACTGTATGCGGCCAAAGCCGAGGATACAGTGGAATTCAGCAAGGAGATGACAGAGTATCTGCGGATACAGCCAAGGATACGTGAGGATACGGTCGCAAAGCAGAAATACCTGCCAATGCAACTGCCTCAGCGGCGGTGAGCCGGTATCTCTGCATCAGCTTGGTCCTTGCTGTCCCCGCCCCTGGTGCGTACTGCGCGTGGACTCTGCAGTATTCCATGGCGACAGGTTGCGAACACTTTAGGACGCAGCACACGGCGTAACCGAGGGTCTCCCGCAATTCCCTTGCCTCCGTTCGGCCGCCCTCGCCTTTCTTCTTGACGATCAGTCCACCCATCTCCAAACAATTCCGGTAATGGTACCGTACCCTTGCGGTGTGCAGGTACATGTCCTCGAGGGTCTGCTGCGTGGCAACCAAATTGTTTTGATACGCAGCACCCCTACGGTTCGCCTCGGTCCTAGTCCCTTTTGCGCTGATTGTCTTCACACCGCCTCTTGCCGGCCCCGCCACCACAAAACGTGGTGGTCCCTTAAGCGCCTTAGGCTTCAATTCCACGTGGACTTCGTCGCCGGGGTCGTCCTCGGACGAGATTTCCTCAGGGTTTAATTGTGCTGCTCCGACCCCTCTGGATCCTCGCCTAGCGTGCCATGAACTTCAAGTGCTGCTCTTGTGCCTTCAACCGCTTCGCTTCTGGCAACTGCTTCACCCTGGCCTCCTCCTCCTCTGTTTTCTGTTTCTCGTTCTCCTTCTGCTCGACTTCAGCGGCGGCCACGGCGGCGGCAGCAACCCTTGCGCCGGACTGCTGCTTGACCTTGGGTTTCTGGCGCGCTGCTTCAGCGGACGTGAGCCTTGGGGCCAGTACCTTCCAGGGCCTCTGCGGAGCCTGCTTGGCCAGGAAATCCTTGGGTGGGGGAGCGTTGCTGGTAGCTTAGCTCTTCTTCTTCTTCTTGCCCAGAAGCGGCTGAAACCAGCTCCAAACGTTGAGGACCTGTGTGTTCATGAACTTGCGGTGGCCAGCTCCTCCAGTGAGTGCACGTCAATCTCTGTGGGCCTGGTGAACTTGTAGGAGCAGGCCAGCTTCAAACGTAGGACCGTCTTGCCGAGCGACTTGATCCAGCCCGCGACGAAGATGTTGCTATGCTCGTTGGTCTGCAAAGAAAGGACCAAGACACGTAACCCGTCACGTAGCTGCAGACAGCAATCCGTAACCCCGGACGTGCCGAAGCGTAACCATAGGCGCAGCCGCAGACAGGTTTCTGTAACCCCGGTGCATTGTTCTAGTGCAACGCTCAATAGGCAAGCAAGGGGTACCTGCAGCACTACGGAGCTACCATATTCCAGATCCGACAACTTGCAGGTCATTAGCTCGGCGCCTTCCCGGTGGTAATCGACAGGACAAGGCGGTGCCGGCATGTCCATGACAAAAAATGGAACTGTCGGAGGAAAGTGGCAGAGGATACGGAAAAAAGCAAGCTGTAGCTGCGAACAAATATGCGCATCCCCGATGACCCGTGATGACCATGGAGGCTATGTCCTCCGAGGCTACTGACGAGGTTACACTTTACACAAAAATGTACAAAGACACTCGAAATCAATCAATGCGCGTTGAATTGAAAAAAAACGAAAAAGTAGCCCGAATCCGCCACCTCAAAAAACCCCACAGGTGTTGAGAACAAAAGAGGCACCCGTAGCCTCCGAACCCCCCCCGTATCCTGGTAGATAAAGGAATATGCCCGGACCACTTGCGTAAAGCACAGATTATGGTGTACGTCTCCTTTTCCCTTGCAGTCCAAGTGCGGCGTTGCCCCTCCGCCAAAACTCTACTCCAAAAGGCCACTGTGTACCTGCGGCTCACTGGTCGCTAAGTAGAAATGTGAAGTTGGGGCTCATTTGGGGCTCAGTTGTGCATTGCTATGTCTTTGTGCTTGTTTGTTGTGCGTTTTGCATATTAGGTAATGTGCATTTAATGTTTTTAGAAGTTTTAGATACTCACTTGGTCAAGGATCAAGGTCGGGAGTAGTTTTTTTGGCGACGGCTCAGTTGACTGAGCGCCCGACTGAGCTGTCACTGAGCCGTCACTAAGCCAGCTCACTGAGCGCTCAGTGAGCGCTCACTGAGCGCGCCAAATGACTCGCTCAGCGCTCACTGAGCGCTCACTGAGAGCTAATTAGGGGCTCACTCAGGGCTCACTCAGGAATTTCTCCCCCTTTCCGCCCTCTCTTCCCACCTTTGCTGGCCCACACTTCACCCTTTTCACACCAACATTGGTCCGCAGTTCTCACCACGTCCTTTCCCCAAGAACTTGAGCGTGCATGCACACATACATACTTGCATACATGTACCGGTGGCGACAAACACACAAACATCCAAACACACACACTTCGTCAGGGACACAAATATCCAAACACATACACACATATACACCATACACACGTCCACATACACATGCACATGCACAAATTGACAACCACATTCATTCTTGTGTGCAATTATCTTGCGTGTACATAAACACATGGCCACATTGAACCACGTGAAGTGAAGGGCTAGGGGGAGATGGTTATGGGGTAGTTGGGGTTCCTGGATATGAACCTAACCATTTGCGAGGGTGTTCCTTGTTGCCTCATGACAGTGGCACCCACCCCATACACACACACACACACACGGGCACACGCGCCATGAAGCACAAATTGGGCACAGAGGATATTGCTCGCTTTTGTGAGGTTAATCATACAACCATCGTGACCTACACCATGATGCACTCGTTCCCCTGCCTCCTTATCCCCTCCCTTCCCCTTTTGCCAGGCCTGATCCCCCCACCTACCCCATGCCAACCCCTTCTCCTATCCTGCCTGTTGCGTCCCCTTGCCCTGCCCTTGCCATACCTTCCCTATTTGCTGGCCATGGCATCGAGTGCATGATGGTGGCGGCAATGACGATGACCTTGGCAGGTATGTTGTGCTGGTGTGTATGTTCGCGGGTGTGTGCTTGTGCCCATGCGCATGTGCGCAAGTGTGGATGGTTTGTTCCCTCTAGGTTTCTCTCATTTAGTGTGTTTGTATGTATGTTTGTGTGTGAGTCGGGGGGGGGGGGCTTGCTTGGATAGATGCGTGGGTGAAGGTGTCCTTGTGCGTCACTGTGAGTGTGTGACTGCATTCTTTGGTTTCCGGTTGTCTAGGTTTGTCTGCGTACGTGGATTCGTGAATGTGTGTACCCGCAGGTGTGTGTGCGTGTGTGCCAACATGTGTGTGTGTGTGTGTGTGTGTGTGTGTGTGTGTGTGTGTTTGTGTTGCAGCTTTTGCAGCTGTTGTTTTGGAACCTGTTGTTGGCTTTGGTGTTGTGTGGCATAGGCTTTGATTGTCTGCGCATGACATTGTGTTTGTGGCTACAGATGCAGGTATGCTTGTGTTTGTGGTTGTGGTTGTGGTTCTGGGCTTGCGTGAGCCCGTTGCCATGGCCGTTGTGGTAGCTGTCGTTCTTGGTGTGGTGATGGTAATGGCTGTGGTTGCGTCCGCAAGCTGTGTTGTGTGTGGATTTGGTTGTGGTAGTGTCAGTGTGTGGCCCTGGCTGTGGCGAAGGCTGCAGTTACAGCTTTCACTGTGGCTGCAGCTGTTCTTTGGCTTCTGGCTGCAGCTGGGGGGGGGGGGGGGGGGCAGGGTAAGGGACTACAAAGAGGGGGGCTCAAATCACCATCCACCTCCTGCCAAAAAAGACCGCATCAAATGTACAGTGACAGTGTACAGTGACAGTGTACAATGACAGTGTATAGTGAGAGCATACAGTGCGTGTAGAGTGACGGTGTAGAGTGCTAGTATACAGACTTGGGCTGTGGCGGACATACTGTGTGTGGGGATACATTCTATGAAACCTTGGGGAGTACAGTGTACAGAGTGGAGTGTACAGTGTACAGTGACAATGTACAGTGATAGTGTATAGTGACAGTGTGCAGTCGCAGTGTGCAGTGTGCAGTGACAGCGTACAGTGCCAGAATACAGTGTACCATGTACAGTGACAGTAGACAGTGACACCATTGACAGTGTACATGGACAGTGTCGCGCGATCGCAGCAGAAGAATAATACAAAACTAAGAAAACGACGCACCGCCAGCAAAAATAAAGTGAAAAATCGTCTTTTCCGGCCTCAGAAAACCCCCCAAAAATTTTACGCCGCTGTTTGGCGAGGTCGCAAAATTTAGGACACTCACAAAACAAAGACGAACAATAGAGTCGCGACGGCGAAGAACCTGAGCGTTGCTTGCTCCAAAACACCTAGCAAAGTGCGTGTCCTAGGCGCTAGCGACTTGTGCGCGCTCCACCAACAGAGAAGAAGAAAAGAGGCGAACACCAAAAACAAGCGAGCCACGATGACGAAGACAAGAACAAAGCGAGCTCCGAACCACCTAGCAACGTGTGTGCCATAGGAGCTAGGCGACTTGTGCGCGTCAAAAAAAAAAAAAAGAGAGAAGGAAACGCAACAAAAGGAGAAACACCAAACCACAAACAAAAGAGACGCGACCACGGACCACAGGAAAACAAGGTATGACAACCAAGTATGTTACGGCCCCATGCGTCCTACATATGGTATCCACGCTACACATACGTGGATGAGAAAACCAAGTATGTTGCGAAGGAGGGCGCCCAAGGGACAACACAGCAAGCAAAAAAGAACGACGAACCGCCACGCACGTCAAAAGGCATGCCCGCAAACACAAACCGCAACCATATATCCCCCATATTTATTCCTCCATAGGCTCCGACCGCCGCGAGATACACGACGAAAAAAAAAAAATCAACAAAAGCGCAAAAGGTATGGGGCGGCCACGGACAAAGGGGAAACAATGAGAAGGCGAACAAGCGAAGCCCACCAACCACGGGGAAACAACGGTATGGCGAGCAAGTATGTTGCAATGCGAGGGAGGGAGCCAAATGGACCGGCCACGCACACACACACACACATAAACACGACCGCAAGGTGCGAGAAGACGGAGACAAGAGCAAGGAAAAACAAGGTATGAAACCCCACACCGCCGCGCCCGCAAACACGCACACGCTCTCGCTATAGGGGATGGCCACGTACCACGGGGAAACAATGGTATGGAGGTATGACTAACAAGTATGTTAAAAATGCGAGGGAAGGCGCCAAGGGGACGAAAACACAAACGTACACAAATCCGCAGGATGCACGAAGACGGAGACAAGACAAAGGAAAAACATGGTATGCAACCCCACCCCCGCCCCATTCACAAACAAGCACACGCTTTCTCTATAGGGGACGGCAACAAGAAGCGGCACAAGGTATGACAAGTATGTTGTAAAAAAAAAAAAACACGAAAGCGCCTTCCACGCCCTTCCTATAGGGGAAACGCAACGCGGAGAGGTATGTTATCGAAGACGCAACGAGAAAAAAAAAAAGGGAGGAGACACAAAACACAACACGCAAGAAGAAAAAAGGACCTGCGCACGCTCTTTCTCTACAGGGGAAGAAAACATGATGGGACGAAAGGAAAGGTACGTGCTACGCATCACGCATGCCACGCATTTCTGCTACGCATCTACAGGACCTCTTCTTCTGCCTTTTGAACCATGCCGACGACCGACAACGAGAACCAGCCAAGGTATGCCACACCCCACCCCACCAACCACACACCGCGAGCACACACACGCGCACGCACGACAGCCACACCGCGCACGACCCCCCCCCCCCCCCACGCCACCCACACCAACACGAAGGGCCACACAGCGCACACACACAAACCAGGGCCAAGGAGAAGGGCACCCGGAAGACACACCCACCGCACCACCACACCACACCACCAAAAGCACAGACACCACAAACACGCAACACACAACACAGCACGGCCACCGCGCACACCCACACACACCACAAACACACACAACAAAGGACACCCCCGCCCGCGAAACACACCACCACAACCGGCGGGCCCCAGCCAGGAGTGACGGGGAGCCCCACACCACCACCGGCAGCGAAACCCAGCCAGGAGTGGCGGAGAGTAGCACACAGGAACCTCCGCCAGGAGTGGCGAGGGACCAACCACACCACACACCAGCCACAAACCCACCACACACGCCACCGCCGCACGCCACACGCCACACACCACACACCACACACCACACACCGCCGCCGACAGCGAAACCCAGCCAGGAGTGGCGGGGAACCGCGCCCGGGACCCTCTGCCAGGAGTGGCGAGGAACGCCCACCACCGCCGGCAGCGAAACCCAGCCAGGGGTGGCGGGGAGTAGCACACAGGAACCTCCGCCGGGAGTGGCGAGGAACCAACCACACCACACACCAGCCGCAACCCCACCAGCACACCACCGCCGCACACCACACACCACACACCACACACCACACACCACACACCACACACCACACACCACCGCCGCCAGCAGACCCCAGCCAGGAGAGGCGGGGGACCACACAACACCACCGGCACCGAAACCCAGCCAGGAGTGGCGGGGAGTAGCACGCAGGAACCTCCGCCAGGAGTGGCGAGGGACCGACCACGCCACACACCGCCGCCAACGGACCCCAGCCAGGAGTGGCGGGGAACCGCGCCCGGGACCCTCAGCCAGGAGTGGCGAGGACCGCCCACCACAACCGGCAGCGAAACCAAGCCAGGATTGGCGGGGAGAAGCACACAGGAACCTCCGCCAGGAGTGGCGATGGACCAACCACACCACACACCAGCCACAACCCCGCCAACACACCACCGCCGCACACCACACACCACACACCACACACGACACACCACGCACCACCGCCGCCAGCAGGCCCCAGCCAGGAGTGGCGGGGAACTGCACACAACCACCGGCAGCGAAGCCCAGCCAGGAGTGGCGGGGAGTAGCACACAGGAACCTCCGTCAGGAGTGGCGAGGGACCAACCACACCACACACCAGCCACAACCCCACCACACACCGCTGCCGCCCGGAGACCTCAATCAAGAGTGGCGAGGACTGCCCACCACCACCGGCAGCGAAACCCAACCAGGTGTGGCGGGGAGTAGCACACGGGAACCTCCGCCAGGAGTGGCGAGGGACCAACCACATCACACACCAGCCACAACCCCACCAACACACCACCGCCGCTCACCGCACACCACACACCACACACCACACACCACACGCCACTGCCTGCACCGGAACCCCAGCCAGGAGTGGCGGGGAACCGCACACCACCACAGGCAGCGAAACCCAGCCAGGAGTGGCGGGGAGTAGCACACAGGAACCTCCGCCAGGAGTGGCGGGGGACCAACCACACCACACACCAGCCACAACCCCACCACACACCACCGCCGCCCTGAGACCTCAGCCAGGAGTGGCGAGGACCGCCCACCACCACCGGCAGCGAAACCCAACCAGGAGTGGCGGGGAGTAGCACACGGGAACCTCCGCCAGGAGTGGCGAGGGACCAACCACACCACACACCAGCCACAACCCCACCAACACACCACCGCCGCTCGGCAGACACCACACACCACACACCACACACCACACGCCACTGCCGGCAGCGGAACCCCAGCCAGGAGTGGCGGGGAACCGCACACCACCACAGGCAGCGAAACCCAGCCAGGAGTGGCGGAGAGTAGCACACAGGAACCTCCGCCAGGAGTGGCGAGGGACCAACCACACCACACACCAGCCACAAACCCACCACACACGCCACCGCCGCACGCCACACGCCACACACCAGACACCACACACCACACACCGCCGCCGACAGCAAAACCCAACCAGGAGTGGCGGGGAACCGCGCCCGGGACCCTCCGCCAGGAGTGGCGAGGAACGCCCACCACCGCCGGCAGCGAAACCCAGCCAGGGGTGGCGGGGAGTAGCACACAGGAACCTCCGCCGGGAGTGGCGAGGAACCAACCACACCACACACCAGCCGCAACCCCACCAGCACACCACCGCCGCACACCACACACCACACACCACACACCACACACCACACACCACACACCACACACCACCGCCGCCAGCAGACCCCAGCCAGGAGAGGCGGGGGACCACACAACACCACGGGCACCGAAACCCAGCCAGGAGTGGCGGGGAGTAGCACGCAGGAACCTCCGCCAGGAGTGGCGAGGGACCGACCACGCCACACACCGCCGCTAACGGACCCCAGCCAGGAGTGGCGGGGAACCGCGCCCGGGACCCTCAGCCAGGAGTGGCGAGGACCGCCCACCACCACCGGCAGCGAAACCCAGCCAGGAGTGGCGGGGAGAAGCACACAGGAACCTCCGCCAGGAGTGGCGAGGGACCAACCACACCACACACCAGCCACAACCCCGCCAACACACCACCGCCGCACACCACACACCACACACCACACACCACACACCACGCACCACCGCCGCCAGCAGGCCCCAGCCAGGAGTGGCGGGGAACTGCACACAACCACCGGCAGCGAAGCCCAGCCAGGAGTGGCGGGGAGTAGCACACAGGAACCTCCGTCAGGAGTGGCGAGGGACCAACCACACCACACACCAGCCACAACCCCACCACACACCGCTGCCGCCCGGAGACCTCAATCAGGAGTGGCGAGGACCGCCCACCACCACCGGCAGCGAAACCCAACCAGGAGTGGCGGGGAGTAGCACACGGGAACCTCCGCCAGGAGTGGCGAGGGACCAACCACACCACACACCAGCCACAACCCCACCAACACACCACTGCCGCTCACCGCACACCACACACCACACACCACACACCACACGCCACTGCCGGCACCGGAACGCCAGCCAGGAGTGGCGGGGAACCGCACACCACCACAGGCAGCGAAACCCAGCCAGGAGTGGCGGGGAGTAGCACACAGGAACCTCCGCCAGGAGTGGCGGGGGACCAACCACACCACACACCAGCCACAACCCCACCACACACCACCGCCGCCCGGAGACCTCAGCCAGGAGTGGCGAGGACCGCCCACCACCACCGGCAGCGAAACCCAACCAGGAGTGGCGGGGAGTAGCACACGGGAACCTCCGCCAGGAGTGGCCAGGGACCATCAGCACCACACACCAGCCACAACCCCACCAACACACCACCGCCGCTCGGCAGATACCACACACCACACACCACACACCACACGCCACTGCCGGCAGCGGAACCCCAGCCAGGAGTGGCGGGGAACCGCACACCACCACAGGCAGCGAAACCCAGCCAGGAGTGGCGGGGAGTAGCACACAGCAACCTCCGCCAGGAGTGGCGAGGGACCAACCACACCACACACCAGCCACAACCCCACCAACACACCACCGCCGCACACCGGACACCACAAACCACGCACCACACACCAACACAGACACCACGCGCGCACGCACCGCGCCACAAACACACACACCGACGGCGAACCAAGACCAGAGGAGGGGGCGACACGCACACAAGCAACACAGCCAGGAACAGCGAAACCCCCCCCCCCCTCACCACCACCACCCCACCCTGGAGAGACGGGACACCAACCACCGCAAACCGCACAGCGAAAAGGGGGGCGGGACGAAAAGGGCCAACAGGAGACGCAGGCGAGGGACCCAACCTCAGGGGTTTGGGGCCCCCCCCGGTGACCGTATCGGCCCCACCTGAGCACACGCAATAAGGTGGGATACGCCCGGGACCGTTGGTCAGCGGCCCGCGGTGGCACCGGCCTGGGGGGGTGACCAATGGGCCTGACCAAGAGCACTCCCCACGGCACGTACTGCGGTTCGGGCCCAGCGAGGGGCTGCGGGTAGGGCACACCGTCCATCGGGGCAGGCAAGAGACGCGCCTATCCCGCAAGGACTCCCCAGCGACCCACAGTGTACCTGACCCCGGTGTGGGGAACGGCTGGAGTACCTGGCTACGGAGCAGGTCCATTTGTACCGAGCGAGTACAAATGGACGGCCCGTACAACAGAGATACACCCTGATGGGGAGTGCAAGCATCGGCCCCCCCACGGGGAAACACCAGGGGAAGGGACCCGAGCCGGCGACAAGGACCCCCCCCCACCCGCCACAGCCGGGAAGGCCCGGGTACGACACCAGAGAAACACCGCCCCAAGCGACACGGAAAAGAGACAGAAGGAGTAGGGCACGCAAAGGGGACAGCAAGGGGACACACCACCAACAGACCCCAGCCAGGGGGGGCGGGGAACCACACAGCCGAGACAGGGGGGGGGGCACGACACACAGCCCCCACACCAAACAGGGCCGCCAAATCACGCCCAGAAAGGCGAGGACAGGCACCCAAACGCACCACCAACACACCGCACACACGCCCGAGCGTGCACACAACACCCACACCCACAACCGCCACCGACACGAGCCCCACAAACGCACACCACACACCAAAGCGCAGGCGCCGCCCGCACCACACACGCAACACACACAAACCCAAACAACAGGAACCAAGCAACCCCCCCCGCCAGGGGGGCTGCAGGGCCGCCAGAAACCGCTAGGACGCAGAGGAGGACCCACCAGGCCCGCAGCCAGGAGTGGCGAACGGCCACACCCAGTAACACCCGAACAGCCACGCCCAACACCAGGACCAGGCACTACGACACCCACACCAGCACCGCAACCAACGCCCAAACCGGACGCCACAACACCCTCACCAGCGGACACACCCGAAACCAACGCAGGCACCAACGGCAACACCAACGACCCCAGCACCCACCAAAACACTAGGACATAAGACACCCTCACCAACAACAGACCAACACAAAGAGCCACCCAACACTGACCAACGAACGCACCCAGCCGATCCGGTCCCCCACTGACCTGCACGCAGAACCACCGCCACCAGCATCCACGCCATCGGAAACACCAACACCACCAAAAATCAAGCCAGCACAACACCCTCACCAACACCGTCACCGCCGGCACCATCGCCCACGAAACCTACGCACGCCACCGCCGGTTCCAGCACCTACATCACCCAAACCAACGGCATCAAGCACACCATCGCCGGCAACACCCCACCATCAGCGTCGCCACCAGCAACCTCCGCCACCGGAGGACACCAAAGCCACGACAGCCGGTGAGCCAACAAACCACCAAGCCCCGGCCAGGGGAAGCGAGGGCACACGTCCGGAACCATCCACAGCAACACCCTCGCCACCAAAGCGACCGCAGGGCGCCATCCACCATGCAATCCCCGTCGACACCCACACCACCGGCGCCGCCAACACCACCCTCACCCACGACACCACCCGGAGCAACGCCTGCGCCACCTACACCAACAGCATCACCAGCAGACCACACCACCTACTGCACACCCTCCCGGACAGAGCCACAGAAACCGACCACCGCCCTGAACACAAGCCGCTGACCACCCACACACAGACCCACGCCAACCACCACCAGCATCAGCAACGTCCGAGACGCCGTGAACCATAGCAGCGCCCACAACGACCTCACCACCGACATCACCGACACCGACACCGGCAGTGCGGCCTCAGCACCAACAAACCAGAGCTTCAATGGCAATCGCCACGGCGACACCGCCCGGTACAACACCATCGGCATCAACGACACCAAGGGAGCCAACACGCGGGCCAGCGACACCGATGGGTGCCTCCACCAGGAGTGGCGAGGTCCCACCCCCGCCGTCAGAACACCACCATCTACCAGGGCAACACCTGCAGCGCCCTCGCCTTCGACATCGCCCACAGCCCCCCTGGCGGCGCTCTCGCCAGCACCATCACCAACACCGCGACGACCAGCCACGAGCGGCACGCCCAGAACCGCCGACCACCCAAACGCAGGCCGCGCCCAGCACCAACACCAACAACACCCACGCCAACAGACCACCACGACACACGCCAACCACCAAGTAACACCTATGGCACCCTCGCCATCGGCAACACCAACGCCACCAACACCCACGGCACTATCCACACCACAATCAACCCCACCAACGAGGGGCCGAGGTGCCGTCACCTACAGCGCCCCCACCCCTACCACCACCACCACGGCCCCGCCACCTAGGGCAACCCCACCAACGGCGTCCCCAAGGACGCCAGCACGGCTGGCGAACGAACGCCACCGAGCCCTCAGCCAGGAGTGGCGAACGCCCACACCCAGCAACACCCAAACGGCCACGCCCAGACCCAGGGCCAAGAACTGCGACACCTACACCTGCACCGCCGCCAACACCAAAACCGAACACCACAACACCCTCACCAGCAGAGACGCCCGGAACCAACAGGGGCGGCGGTCGGCAACACCAGCAACCCCGACACCCAGCACGACGCCTTAGACACCCTCGCCAACAACGGACCAACACAAGAAACCACCCAGCGGCCAGGTTACACCCAAGGCGTTCCAACCGCGCCACCCACCGACCCGCACCCAGAACCACCACCAGCAGCAGCAGCAGCCACTGACAACCCACACACAGACCCACATCAACCACCAGCAGCATCAACAACATCAGAGACACCGTGAACCATAGCAACGCCCGCAGCGACCTCACCACCGGCATCACCGACGGCACCACCGGCAGTGCGACCTCACCGACAGCAACTCGGAGCGTCCCGCATCCCGCATCCCGGTAAGACGCCATCGGCAGCAAGGACACCGAGGGGGCCAAGGCCAACCCACCAGCCAGCGACGCGCATGGGAACCTCCGCCAGGAGTGGCGAGGTCCGCCCTCCGCCGTCAGAACCCCGCCAGGGCAACACCTACAACACCCTACAACGCCAACACACACAGCTCCCCCGGCAGCGCCCCCACCAACACCAACACCGGCACCACCGACAGCGGCAGCACGGCGACAGCGCCACCCAACCGCAGCATGGTCACCCTACACCGCAACCGAAGCAACACCTATCACTACAGACCCACGGACAGCCGAAGGGAATATCCCAACACCAGGGACAACCGACACCACCAGGACCACAGGCCGGCCAAACGGCAGCCACGAATGGCACGCCCGGAACCACCGAACACCAACACGCAGGCCACCCAGCACCAACACCAAAAACACCCACGCCACCAGACCACCACGAGACACACCACCGCTAACCCCACCAACGACGAACCGAGGTACTGTCACCCACAACACCCCTAACCCCACCACCAC
This sequence comes from Eutreptiella sp. 'Long Island Sound 2002', assembly GCA_964036045.1. Classification (NCBI taxonomy): domain Eukaryota; phylum Euglenozoa; class Euglenophyceae; order Eutreptiales; family Eutreptiaceae; genus Eutreptiella; species Eutreptiella sp. 'Long Island Sound 2002'. The sequence continues at coordinate 111,561,409 of OZ038381.1, forward strand.
GACCCCGGCACAGAGTAACACCTAGGGCGCCCCCATCGACGACAACACCAAGAACGCCACCACGGCTGGCGAACAAACGCCACCAGCGCCACCCACCAGGCCCCCAGCCAAGGGTAGAAACAGCAACGCCACACACCATCACACCCACCGCATCGAAATCACCCGGAGCATCGTCAACATCAACCAGGGGTCCCCACCACCCACCCAAGCAGCACAAAACACCACAGCAACACCACCACACCCTCGCCACCAGCAACACCGCCAGCACCCTCCGCCAGGAATGGCGAGGAGAAGGCCCAACAACGCGGACCCACCCAACGTCCCCGGCACCCTCACCATCGGACCGCCACCACCGGCGCCGACCCCCAACACACCACCGTCACCAACGCCACCGACTCCTGACGCAAAAACCACACAGCCCGCACAAACGGCACCAGCCAGAGCATCGCCGACACCACTCCCGGCCAACTCACAAGAACACCACCGAAAGCACCACCGTCGACCGAACGCCACGGCAACCCCAGGGTACGGGCCCTACCCACCCCCCACCATCTGCACAACCAGCGACACCATCACCAGCACCAACCGGAACACCGACAACGACAGCCTCACCAACAACCGACACCCCCCTACCGCTGCCACCCACCAGTCACGCCACCCACCGTCGAAACCACCCACCAATGCCGCACCCCGAACCACACTTACACCGGAAACCGGCACCAGCACGCCAGGCCGAGCCGTCAATGGCACCGCCGCCCATGGCACCGCCTACACGCACCACCGCCACGACCACCCCGCGCGAGGCCAGGAACCTCCGGCGTCGCCAACGGCCTCAACGAGCACCGACACCACCAACACCACCACCGCCGGACGGGGACTACCCACAATCCAGGAACATCTCCACCACCAACAACCAATACACCACCCGCGGCACCCCACCATCGCCAACAACTACAGCACCCTCGCCACCACCGCCACATCCGGCCCACAAACGTTACGCCCCAACCACCAGAAACAACACCCTGACTATCGACACCACCGACAACACCACATACGGCCATACGTCACCCGCGCCATGCTCACCAACCATCACCTCGTCATCAGAGGCACCAACACCACCGGCGACGACGACAACGACAACAGCTGACCCACCAGCTAACCACCATCAACCATAGCCCAGCACCAACTTCATCTACTCTAACGTCCATACCACCCTCGCCAACAGCGCCGCCACCGACACAATCATCCACTCCGTCGCCCACACCACCCTCACCACCAACATCACCACCACCGTCCCAGGGTCAGGGCCCGCGGGAAACAGAACAGCAGAGCGAGCACGCCACCACCCGCACGCGTCGCCCACCCTATCGTACACCGCTCCGCAACACGCCCCCCCCCCCGCTTCCCCTGACAGGGCGTGCGCTCCAGCCCACTGCTGGGAAGACGACTTCGACATCCCCCCGGCCATCCGACACCTACTGGCAGCCACGGCCCCGCGCCCACAAGCACACCAGCAACCCATGGAACCGCAAGAGCCCGACCACCCCATGCCACCACGCTCCATATCCCCCGCGTCCACCGCAGACCGGAACGCGGAACACCAGCGAGAGGACCCCGACTCCGGCCGCGCCGCCACGCCCCCACCGCCCCCCCCCCCAAAGGACATCTACGCCACGCTGGCCAGCACCCTAGCCCCCATGGACGGCGAGCAGTACTACCAGTCCGTCCAACGAGACCTCCCTGAGGACCACGCGACCCTCCAGGGGTGGAAGCAGGAGAAAAGGAACGACAACGAGTGGGGCAGAGAGGAAGACCTTCTCTGGGAAGACACCTGGAAAGGCACCGCGGACGCCTTCCTGGAGGCAGCAGCCGAAACCTACCCCCGCCCGCCCGCGGACACTAGACACGGCCTCCACGCCCTCCTAGCGTTCCACAGCTGGAAACACCGCCACACCGTCACCCTCCACCCCCTCGACCACAATCCACACCGATGGACACCTGAAGACGACGCCACAGCCACCATCACCGTACAGCAAAGCCCCGAGAACCCAGAGGAATACCACATCACCTGGGACGATCCGGCACCCCACCCCCCCGCCTCCCCCACCCTCCCAGATGTCTTCGCCACCATCAGTGCAGAGCTCCAGGAGGCGAAAGCCCGACAGCAACTGGACGAAGAGATTCCCCAGGCACCATCACCATCAACCACACAAGACCAACCCCGCACAGAGCCCCTCACCCACCCCGTCACCACAATGGAGGTCCCCCCACAACACCGCACCACCCCAGACCGAAACGGGTTTCGAGACCTGCCGCGGGAATGGGCGGTCCACAACGGCACACTCCGATGGGACGAAATCACACCGGGCCTCCAGGCCATCCGCCTCCACTCGATCACAGAGCCCACCACCACCTGGGCACTACCGACGGACCGCCACCACCTCCTCCTCACCGTCCAAGGCGATGCCACGATCACACCCACGGAAGGAGACCCCGTAACAGCAGCCCCCGCCCACGCCGTCCACATACCCCCGCAAGCATCGTCGGCACCTATGACGGTGCATCCAGGCCCCACCCCATGGCAAGCCATCGTCATCACCTACCCGGCCCCCAATGACCACACACACACCTGGCAGCAACGGTGGGAGGACATCCGGGGGGACCTCCTCCAAGAACACCTAGGGCTCACACGCACCCACCAAACCCTACAACCGATACGAGGAGTAGGCCAAGCACCACACGGCATACACGCCCCGGGAGTATGGGCGTACGCCACACCCATAAACCCACAAGCAGCGGAGGACATCAAGACCGCCCTATCCATCCAGCAAGCCCAGACCCAAACCCCGCACCGCAACACCCAACGAGGCTACACCATTTGGTGGGCATACCAAGACCATGACAGCCTCACCCCCAAACCGGGGGCCCCCCCTCTAGACACCAACACCACCGCCCTCCTCCAAGCCGCAACAGCGGCAGCCACACAGGTAGGGGCCCCGGGAACCTGGGGCCCACAATACCTGGTCGAAACCAAAGTGGCGCCCCACCCGAAGGGCCAAGACAAGCCCCCAACACCGAAGCCGCTCCACCCCCCGCTCAAGCTAGACCCGACAGAACACACCCCCCAGGATGAATGGGCGACACACTACATCATCCCCCACACCACCACCCGCAAAAACGACGCCGCCAAGATCACTGTCACCCGCCACCTCTCCCACACCACACAGGTGTATGAGCTGACGGCCCCCAACGTCCTCGTCACCCGTCGCCGACACGACGAGCGATACACCATACAGGCGGAAGGGGCCGCCGCGACCACCCTGTACACATGGGCAACACGGGGGGACCTCCCACACCCCACCCTCCACCACGCCCCCTCCTGGCCCACCCCCTTCCACACAGCGGACCGCCCCAAAAAGAAGCCCAAACACACGGGTGTGCACACCCACGCCCAGGAGGCCCGGCACCGACACGATGCGAGGCGCAAGGCCCGCGCCCTCCACGACGACCACACCATCCCCCGCATCGGCGCCCCCCCCGCCAGGGTATCAGATACCACCCACAACTGCACGATCACAGGCATCACCACGGACTGCCTGAACCCAGCGGCGTCGCGGGCAGACGCCGTGTGGATCAGCGAAGGGCGCTCCCACACACGGGCGGTGGCGCGCCTCCACAACATCCAACCCCACAAACTCCAGCGCGCCGTTGGACTCTTCGCCGTACACGTCACCCCGTACGGCATCGACCACCCCCGGTGCGAGCACAATGACCCGCCCTGCTCCACCCCATGCACCTCGCCCCTGCGCCAACCGCTGCCGGCCCCCACCATCACGGGCAACATGTACCTGGGCACCGTACCGGGAGACCCGGGCATATACATCCTGCCCAACAGGTCCAGGGAACACGCCATCCCCCTCCACGGTGTAGAATCCCTCGCCCTGGGACCACCCCCACCAAAACACCAACACCAGCACATCCCGGGGGACAAACGGACACAGGCCCCAGACGGGGGAAAAAAGGCCCACCAACGCGCCCTGGCCCACATCACCGTCCAACCCGCAGCCCACCTACCAAAGGACTTCGGCACAGAGCGCCACATCGTCCTTGAGGGGCAAGCCCACCACATCATCACCGCCGCCCTGTACACCCTCGCCGCCCACGAACGCCACTGGGACCCCACAACCATCCCAGCAATGCCCCCACCGCCCCAAGGCCCCAAAGATCCCGTCACCCCCTTCCACAGCGATCAATTCCTAAGCCGCAAGGCCCCCCCACACCTCCACCCCTCCAGGATACCACTAGCCATCGCATCGTGGGACACCCTGGACACCCCCCCCCAACAACCCGCCATCCACATCCTCAAAGCGGACACCCAATGGTGGGTCCTCCACAGGGCACACGGAGTCCTCATGGCGGCCCAGGCCTATACCCCGGAAATGGACCCGGAAGACCCCCCACGGGGCCAGCAGCGACTCCTCCAAGCCACCACCCTCACAAGCCGCGAAGGCGCCCCCTGGGAAGCCCTCCACACAGCACTCTACTGGGCTCAAGGCTCCCCCAACGGCCGGGACACACCGGAACCCACAGAGGCCTGGGTCATGCAGGCCAAAGCCATGAGGAACTACCACCTACACCACCCCTTCGACGACAGCCCCGCCGCACTGCCATTGCCAACAGATCCCCCGGAGACCGTGCGCAAGCTCGCCGACATCATACGCAGCCACGCGAAAGCAAAAATGCAAACACCGGCAGAACCCCCACAGAGGGATCCAGACCAGCAAGCAACGCACCCCTTCTTCAAAGCCCATGCCCCCCCAGCCCCGCTACCTCCAGTCCCACCCAAGCGAACGAGACGACAAAGGGGCGCACCCGCCCCCAGCCAAGCCGGAATAGCAGCGACCTCCCGACCCCCCGAATCCCACTCGACCCACCCGGCGAACCCAGACCAAGCATCCTCGTCATCCTCCCTCCCACCAATACCACCGCCCCACCCGGACCAAGCATCCTCGTCATCCTCCCTCCCACCACTACCACCGCCCCACCCGGACCAGGCATCCTCATCATCCTCCCTCCCGCCACCAGCACAGCCCCCGCCCAAAGCGTACCCAGGATTGGAAAAAGGTGCGAAGGTCCAACAGCCCTTCCGCAACGACCACACAGGCGACTGGATCTGGTGTGAGGGCACGATCCAGTACCGCCTCAAGGAACCGGGGGAAAACGGGGGGCCACAGGTCCGGGTGATCTGGCACCGCCAAAAGGAGCTAGACCAAGGCAGCAGCGCCCCGGACAAACCAGTCGGCTACACCCTGGAGCTCACCAGCGCCCACCCCATCCGGCTCCGCACCGAAGAGAACAAGGCCCACACAGGCACCAAATACACTGGGGAGCTCCCCCCGGAGTGGAGCCAAGGCCTCCCCCCGCCGCGCCTACCCAAACGCCCACAAACCGGCAAAAAGTCCCCGAGCCCCGATCCCCCTCCCTGACGGGGCAAGGGCCGAGGGCACAAGCCTCCACAGCCCCGGCCCGCCCCCACCGAGGCCACCGTCAACCTCCTCGACCTCAACCACCCGGCCGTCACATACTCCAAGGACGCCACAACCGCCCTCCAAGAGCTCCCGATGGCACAGGGGCCGGGGTGGGTTCCCCACCTCCTCACCTTCGGGGAATAAGGCCTACAGCGCGACGACCCCCCAGAAACCACCCCCATATATACCCCGGACCAGAAAGCGTACAAATCCTACTGGCACAAGGGGACCCCCCTATACGCCCAAACCGGCATCCACGTCCACCTCGTCCACCACCTCAGCGTCCCAGGGAGGCTAGGTGTCTATGAGGTCGTCGGGGACGGATGGCAACTCAACGTCATCAACACCCACGTCCCCTTCGGCGAAGCCACGGAACCCTTCCTCCAAGCCCTGGCCGAGGCATACCGCCAGATGGCCATGCTCGCACCCACAGTCATCATCGGCGACATGAACGCCGCCCCCACCCCAGCGGACCGAGGGGGACAGGCCACACCCCAGGACCAAGCAGTCCGCGACACCATCGAAATGCTGGGGCTCGTGGACCTAACAGCCAGCCTCGAAGGCCAACCATCCCACTTCCCCCACCAAACGGATGCCGCCCCATCCCGCATCGACGTATGCTATGGCGACCCCACCACCATCATCTGAGCAGAGGCCCTATATGGACCCCTCCCGCTGGGACCCACAGGCCATAGCCCCCTGCACATTCGCCTCACCATCCCCAACCTTCCCCCCAGCCCCCCAGAAGATGCGGACAAAGGCCTACCGACCCCCCTGAAGATGCCCCCGCTGCATGACAAGCATGCCTGGTCCCAATATCACAGGGCCATAGACCGCGCCCGGCGCATCCAACCAGAACCCACCGACCTACTCACAGCCATGCGCACGGCCGCCGTCGCCTGCGGCTTCCAACAACACCCCCACACAGACGACGACCAACCACCCACGCCCCTGGGGGACATGCTCCATGACCTCTGGCATGCGAAGCAATAACTGGCGACCCTCCTCCACACCGACACCCCCCAAACCCGCCGCCAGATACACCACTGCAGGACACGGATAGCCCACATCAGGGCGGACCTGCAGCGGTGGCACATCCACAGGCAGCAGCGCATCGCCCAGGAACACGAACGGTATGCGCAACATGAGCTCCCCTACAAGGCCATCCGCCACCTCAACGACGCCATGACCGACACCGGCCACCGCACCATCACAACGGTCCGGCAAGAGGACGGCTCCCTCACCAAAGCCCCAGCCACAGTGCTCCAAGCAACCCAAGACAGCTTCCTCCGGCAACACACCCCCACCCAAGACACACTGGACCCAGACACCCAGGCCAAAATCGACCGCCTCCCTCGGGTCTTCAACCACGCCCAGAGGAGGCACCTGGAAAAACGCCCCTTCACCATCGATGAAGTCCGGAAGGCCATCCACAGTCTCCGGCAACACAAAACCCCAGGCTACGACGGCCTCCCTGCAGAGGCATACTACCACCTCCCCGCCCACCTCCTCCGCATCCTCGCCCACCGCCTCTGGGACATCGTCACGGGGCGGACCCCCCTGCCACCGGACTGGGCAAACGTTGTCCGCCCCCTCTACAAAAAAGGGGACTGGGCAAACCCGGACAACTGGCGCCCCATAGTCTCTGCGGTCACGGAGGTCAAAATCGTCTGGACCATCCTCCTGCGCCGCATCCGCCCCCACCTGGACCCCCACATACCAGCGAGCCTCTGGGGGGCCATCCCAGGCCGGTCCCCACACGAGGCCATCTTCCTCCAAGACACCATCGCGGACATGGACCCGGTGGACCTCATCATCGCCTCCCTCGACGTCAAGGGAGCCCTCCCGAACACCCCCTGGCTCCTTCTAGAAGCGGTGTGGAAACGCCTAGAGTTCCCCTTCTACAACTTCACCTCCGACTACATCCGCACCCGCAATTACACGGTCCGCACAGGAGCAGGCCTCACCCCCTTCCTGGAGCCAGGCAGCGGGGTCCCCCAAGGGGGAGCAGAAGGCCCCTTCCTGTACCTTCTAGTGACGCTCCCCCTGGCCCTCGCGATTGAGCAGGATTACCCGGCCTACGCACCCTACCCCCTCCTCTTCCCCCTGGTCGGCTTCGCGTACGACACCAACCTCACCGTCGCGCACACTCCACACGACCCCCATGCCCCGGACCCCGGGCCAACGGTCACCCAACAGGCCAACGACTTACTGGATGTGACCGTCTCCTACCTCTCCCACAACAACCTCATCGTCCACCCCACAAGGTCAGTGGCCATGATCAAGGGGTCTGCCACACCTCCCACCCTAGGGCCACAAGGGCCCCCCATGCACGTCGTGACGACCACCACCCACCTGGGGGTAGTCCAGGCCGCCAACCCTGAGGACGCCACCCTCCCTCCCAAGTTGCAATCACACCTCGTCCATCTCCCCAGATATGCGTCCCCGACCACCAAGGCCCTCTCCCTGTCCCACCAGAGGCTGGCGTACTACCTCACCGGGGTCTTGAACGCCTCCATAGGCTTCCAAGCACTCCACCTGACACACCCCACCACCGCCCTCCAGCCGGCCACACGCGCCGTGACCAAGGCATGGGCAGCACACGGGGGCTGGCCCACCTCCATACCCACCCGCGCAATCCGAGCGGCATGGCCCCACTATGGAGACGCCATAGGGGACGAGGTGAAAGCCGCCTACACCAGACACACCGCCCTCCTCCTTCACCGCATGACCCACAACCACTCACCGGAGGTCCGCGAGGTCACCGCCATCCGCCTCCAAGCCGCACAACGGGCCCGCAACACATGCCCGCGCTGGGTACTCCACCAGACGGGCATGCCCACCAACATGAACACGCGCCTGTGGAACCACCTGCAGCTTCTCCTCCCATCCCCACACCACGCCATACTCACCAACCACACGTGCCCAGAGGAAGGGCGTCTAGCGGTCCTCTGCGGGGACCTCCACCATCACCCCAAGGGCACCATCCACACCATAGACCTTGTCGGGGCCTCCATCACCGTAGTATACGTCACCCTCCCCCAAATGCGGGTCCTGCACCACAGCGGGGCACACCACACCCCCTTTCTACAGCTTCCCGAATGGCCACAATACCGCCTCTTCAGCCAGTACCTCACGCAGACGGCACGAGCAGCGGGACACACTCTACCGGGCAGCAAAGACATGCGCACAGCCCACCGAGAATTCACAAAGCAACACCCGCGACCCATCCCAGCGACACCGCCCTACGCACCCACCGGATTGAAACACGAACCCGTCCCCCCGGTGACGGGCCCAGTCCCACCACCAACCCTACTACTGGCCCCGAATGAAGCCAAACCCACGCAGACCACCGTCATCCACCACGGGGCAAAATGGCGTATACCGAAACACCACATGACCGCCCGGGACCTACCAAAGGTCCCCCAAGATTCCCAGAGCATGCCACGCACATGTTGGGCCTGTGACCCCGAGGCACCAACCACACCATGGCCCGTACTACACCTCATAGCATGCCACCACACCCACCCCACAACCCACCTACCACCACAGGCCTACGCATGGATAGCCCCATGGTTCCACCGCACCGACACTAACCCCACGGTAGCATGGAACCCCGACCACGCGCCCAAATGGCTCTTCACCACTACGCCCACATGCCCCCGCCCCGACCCGGCAGGGGTCGCCATCCGTTACAGCATGTACGAGCCAGGCAGAACGGGCAAGCACGAGCACCCCTACTATCCGCTCCACCACTCCTGCCACACACCGGAGCACCGAACACAAACCCTCACATGCCACGACCTAAACCCCGACACAGCCTACATCCTCCACTACATCTACTCCTACCTCACACAAGGACAGCCGGAGCAGGGACTCATAGCCGTGTCCCCCCAAGCGAAGCACATCATCTCCAAAGGAATAGGGGTGTACGCCACCCCCATCCTGCAGCCCACAACCCCAGTAGCCCACCTCGCCACGGGCCTTGCCATATACGCCTACCTGCCCATGAACCCATGCCGCCTCCCACAACCATCACCGGCGGACCGGCTCTTCTTCACCGACGCCTCAGGCGAATCCGCCCTCACGCCCATCACCGGGGGGGCCACCCTGCAGCTAACCCACACCGGGGGACACTACCACATCGACCACCACACGGGCCACACCACCTATGGGGCCTCTTCCCACGGGGAGCTAGGGGCCATGGCCGACGCCATCACCAAGGTCGCGGCCCACCTACCCGCCCACTCCCCGCACATCGTCCGGGTCTGGTTCGTGGTAGACGCCACTGTCGACACGCACCTGCTCCTCCGCATAGCAAGGCAACCACTTCACAAAGCAACCGCGACGAGCCTCGGCACCCAGGCACTGCTACTCTGGAAAGCCCTACGCAGCCTTCCCCCCTATGTCCAACACCACATCGTGAAACAAGAGTCCCACAGACACCAATACGGAAATGGTAAGGTCGACAACCAGGCAGTACACCAGCGCACAACACACCTACCAGCCCTCCAGATTGCTGACCTCGGCCGCAACCACACACACCTCCAACACGTACCAACCGTACCCGAGCCCCATCAGACCCCGGACTGGGTACCAGAGGACGCCCCCTATTCCTACCACAACAGAGCGTACCACTACCCCAACCCCATCCAACATCTCGCCCGCGTGCTCGGCGACGCAGACAGCCGGGCGCACATCCAGGAGCTCCAGGACAGACTGCAAGTCCCCCTCTACCACTCAGCGCTCCGCCCAGCAAACGTCCCAGCCCACCTCCAAAAACGACGCATCCAGCTCCTCAGGGAGCAACTGCCATTCCTCACCAGGGTCGCCAGATGGCTCGCCCGCAAGCACATCCACGTCCCCGACGAACACACCTGTTGCCCATGCGACCACACCACCCCAGAGGACTGGGAACACTTCAAGAAATGCCCCCTCCATACAGACAGGGACACCCTAGTGGGCTGGTCCCCGGCGGAAACCCTGCGACAACACGAAGGATGGCCAACCCACAGCCACGCACACCAGGCCACCGAACACCTCTTCCGGGACCCCCTGATCAAAGAAGCCACCATGAGAGGGGCAGTGACACAGGCCCTGCACCGACACCTCACCAAACACACGGAAAGCCCCATGGTGGCAGCAGCACACCTCCAGCTAGAAGCAGTCCGCAGAGCAGCGGCCCAAATGGTACACCGCAAACACCTCCTGCTAACACACGCGGAGCAACTCACAGACCCCACCGCCAGGGAACACATGCAGCGTCTCATCCATTACCATGCCGTGCATGACCCAGACGTCCACTAACCCGCTCCGCGCCCCGCACGCGCCCCCCGTCTCCATCCACAGGTCTCCAAGGCACCACCACAGCGCCCCGAGACCCGTCCCACACCCAAGCAGCCACCCGGCACCGCCCAGTTCAGCCAAGCCCAGCCAGGACCAACCATCCATCGACGTAGACGCGCAAGACCCCGGCAGCCCATCCAGCCCACCCCCCCCGGACCCGGGGCACCCCCCCCTCACACCGGCCACCATCCGCGACCCCGACCTCCTCCGAGCAACCCTCCAAGACAGGGCCCCGACCACCCCCCTGGGCTGGTACCGCCTACAAGAGGACTGGACCAAGCTCACCGTCAAAGCCCTCCGGGACCTGACCACCCCAGGCAGCGGCCTCCACGAGACCATAGTAGACCTCGTGCTCTGGCGAGCCCGCAAACACACCCGGGGCCAGCCCATCTGGATCCCCCCCATCGAGTGGGGCCAGGCCCTGACGCACGACACCGGCATCAACGTCACGCGTCAAGGGACCGTACGCCTACGACGGGCCCCAGCGGAGACGGACCACCCAGCGGACCCGAACCACCCGGAGCAGTGGGAACAGGCCACCGCGCCCAACCGCGACACCGCCCTCCGCGCCCCCGGCCTCCGCACCCCGGACGACGACCTCCCCTCCCCACCTACAGACAGTGACCACCCCCCGCCGGAGGTCTGGGTTACAGTCCTCGAGCGCGACCACTACTACGTGATAGCCGCTACGGCTACGTCCCCCGGCCCGCAATGGATCATCCAGGGGACAGACACCATGTTCGCCCCGGAGACCGCCCCACCAGGGGCAGTGGGGGACCCCACCACCCAGCACAGGATCCTCAGGGGTCTCTTCCAGCCAGGGGACACGCCCCCAGCCCGCGCCCTGGCCCAAATCACCTCAGGGAAGGCGGGCTACCACCTGGGATTGGCCATGCTCTGCCTAACCAACTGGATCCAGCGCCGCTGGACACCAACGGGGACCGTGCCCTGGGTTTGGGCCATCCCCACCGCCCACACACACGTCGAGGCAGGCCCGGACACACGACCAAACCCCCCCCCCCAGACCGCAGCAGTCCCTCACCTGCGGGTACCACGCCATCCACAGGGTCCTCAACCGCGCGGGTCTTAGCCCAAAGCTAGCATGCCCCCTTCCCACCACTGACCAAGAGGTCCACCAGATACGAAGGATCGTCTGCGAAATCCTTGCCGCGGCAGCAGCAGACGGCAAGCTTCTCCCCCAAAACGCCCGGCCTACAACTGCCCACGCAAGCGCGCGGCAAGCGGACACATACACCGACACAGCACACGCCGCCGCACAATCCCCGCCCATGCCCCCCCCCTCTCGCTGCTCAACCGGAGACCCACACACGCCCACCATCGCGCGCAACCCCGGGCCCCGCAACACGGGGCTCCCCCACCCGCCCGAACACCAGCACACGCCCGCCACACAGCCACCCACCGGACACCCTTCACCGCCCCCCACACTCAACAACCCACACACACCCGCCGAGGGGAGCCCCGCGCCCCGCGGCACGCCCACCCCACCCAGTGGCCCGCCCACGCCCCCCACACACACCCCAGAGGACCCAGGCCCACCCCCCCCGGCCCCTGAATGCACCCCACGGGAACTGTTCCCCCCCGCGGACACCAACCCACACGACCTCGCACATTGCAGGACCCGGGCCCAGCCGAGCCCAGAAAGAGAAGGCCGCAGCCCCGCGCCTCCCTCCCCTGCCGCTGCCGACCAGATCGGCCCGCCGGGCCGCCAGGTCACGACCGGGCCCCCCCAGCCGCCCGCCCTCAACCTACAGCCCGAGGACATGCCCTCCATCCTCCCCGCCGTGGCCGCAGCAGAAGCCGCCGCCCGCAAGCCCGCCCGGATCACAGCGCAACCCGCGTCCACCACCTCCTCCTCATCCTCAGCCTCGTCCACCTCCTCCACCTCATTCTCCGACCCCCCCCTCCCAGCCAAACTCATCCTCAAGGCCACGGCAAAAGCCAAAGCCGCGGCCGCACGCACCGACCCCCCAACCCCCACACAGGCGACTCAGGCACCCCGGCAACCCACCGGGACGACCCCCGACCCGACATCGGCGCCCTCACACCTCCGGACAGAGGTACTCCTCAACCTGGAACCGGACCCCAACCCCGAACCCGACCCCAAACCCAAACCGGACCCCAACCCCAAACCCGACACCAAACTCAAGCCAGCGCCCACGCGAGCACACACAACACCGCAGACGCAACGACACAAACCCACCCGACACCACCCCCGCCCGGGCCCTCGCCCAAGCCAGGACGCCCCACCCACCGCAACCCGCGCCCCCCTCCCGCCGGCACCCACCACCACCGCAGAGACAGCCACCCAGCACGACCCCGTCCAAGCCCTCGTCCGTATCCCCGTCACCAAGCGCCCCGTCATCCATCCCCCACAAACCACCACCACCGCCGGCCGAACCGACCCAGGGACGTGGGACCCCTCGACCACCGTCACCGTCAAGCCCGGCCCCCAACCCTTCCCCCATGCCCACCACATAGTGCAGCCCCGGGGACTGCCCACGATGCCCAACCCCCAACCCCCACAAGGGGGACCGGAAAACCCACAAGGGGTCCATGGGCCATACCAGCAACACCAACCCCACCACTACCCACACCACCACCACCAGCGGCCCCACCACCACCACTACCAACACCACCCCCACCACTACCACTGCCCACCGCCCTACCCCACCGCACCACAACCCCCCGTGCACGAACAGCACCAGCGGACGGGGTCGCAGCCACCGAGCGCCCCACCCGCATACCCCACCTACCGCCAGGAGCCACCCCCCCCCGTACCAGCCACCACCCCGGTACCAGGAACCGTATCCGTACCCCCCCGGCCACCATCCGATGGACGAAGGGGCCCCATGGACGACAGGGGACCTCCCCCCCCCCCCCCAGTACCAGGCGGCACCGCGCGAGGCCCCCCAGGGGCCGCCGACGCTTCCGGACTGGCTTGACTCGAGCGATGAGGCCCGGTCCCGCAAACGGCGGCGCTCCCGCTCCCCCCCCGCACGGCACACTCGCCCACGGCGCCCACACTCCCACCGCGCCTCAACCACCCACTCGCGCCGCTCCCGCTCCCCCAGGTACCACCAAGACCCCCCTGGGACCCCGCTTCCGTCGCTCCCGCTCCCCCAGGCACCACCACGAGCGCCACCGCCGCCCCATGTCCCCCTCCCCCTCCCCCCACCGGCCAAACGAGACCCCCACCCCCAGCTGCCGCCACCACCACTCCCGCTCCCCCCGACGCAGCCAGGCACGCCACTGCCGCCCCACGTCCACCTCCCCCTCCCCCCACACGCCCCGCCGGGCTCCCCGTTCCCCCCGCCACCCGTACCCATCCACCACCCCCAGCCCCCGCCACCACCACTCCCGCTCCCCCGGACGCCACCGAGCGCGCCACCGCCGCCCCATGTCCCCCTCCCCCTCCCCCCACCGGCCAAACAAGACCCGCACCCCCAGCTGCCGCCACCACCACTCCCGCTCCCCCCGACGCAGCCAGGCACGCCACTGCCGCCCCACGTCCACCTCCCCCTCCCCCCACACGCCCCGCCCGGCTCCCCGTTCCCCCCGCCACCCGTACCCATCCACCACCCCGAGCCCCCGCCACCACCACTCCCGCTCCCCTGGACGCCACCGAGCGCGCCACCGCCGCCCCATGTCCACCTCCCCCTCCCGCTCCCCCCTCCGCCCGTACCCGTCCTCCACCCCAGCCCCCGCCGCCGCCGCTCTCGCTCCCCCAGGCACCGCCACCCCCGCCACCACCGCGGGTCCACGTCCTCCCCCCGCCGCACCACGACCACGGGCACGGACCCCTTCCCCCCCCGGACCCCCGCCTACCTCGCCTGGTGGTCTCCCCCCGCTCTGCAGGAGCTCCGCCGCTGGGTGAAGTGGGCCGGAGGAGCGGGAAGGCACGAAGGGGTGCACATGGTGCATACCTTCGAGGAGGTGCGCACCCGCATCCCCGCAAACCCCAACGAGGCCGCCCCGGAGGCCATCATGCCGCAAGCGGCATGGGAGGCCCTCCTCCGCGATGCGGTCCAGGGCCTCCGCCCCCCCTACACCCCCCAAGCCCTCCGCCAGTGGCTCCAGGCCACCCACCCCCAGGCCTGGGCCGCCGGCGCCCCCTCCCCACCCCGCCCCTCCCGCCACCACCACACCAGGAAGGGGCAGGACAAGGGCAAAGGAAAGGGCAAGGGGCACCAAGGAGCACTCAGGCAAGAGGGCACGGAAGGGCCCCAAGTGAGGGCAGGCACACACAGGGACAGGACGCCGGAAGGGACACCACATGGGGGCAGGAAACCACCGAAGAACCAGGAAAGGGCGGGAACGGGGACCAAGACACGGAGGAAAAGGGCACCACGGCAGGCACCACGACCCACACCCAGGAAGGACACACCACGACGGGGGGACCAGCGCCGCCCCAGCCCCACCAAACACCCCAACACACACCACCGAAGCAAACATCGGACGCCATGCGGATCACACCAGCGCACGCCCACCGGCCACCGGAAACCACACGGAGAACGGAGGGCACACCTACAAGGGGAGAACGGGCCACACCCACAGAGGAAGCCGCAGGGAACACCACCGCACGGCGCACCACCACGCCCCCCTTGCCAGGCGACGACCCCGGCCACCACAAAGGCCACCTCACAGGCACCGGGAGAGGACGAAGGCACGGCCGCGGCACCCACGACTAGGGACCGAAACCCCCAGAGGACACGGGACCAAGGCACAGGCCCCCAGGGAGGGCAACCCCACGGACCATCACGCGACCACGCCTCTGGCTATAAGGGCCGGGCAGCGTTACCGTCGCGGTTCGACGCAGAGTATTGCTATGCACTTGGATTGACGGCCGGGGGCCTGATCTCAGCTGGTCTCACGTCCGTGAGGGCGTCCGTCACCAACCTGTTGCGTGCAGTGGAGGAATGGCACTGCGGCGGCACGCCGATCCCGTCCATGATGAATTTCGAGCGCCGCAAGGGGAAGTGAAAGGCTGTGATCGCGAAGGCCTTGGTGCTGCTGGACGGTGCCCCCTTCAAGGCCTTCTCCGAGCGCCGTGAAGACTGGAAGTGGCAAGATTACTACCGGTGCCCCGGACCCCTGCAGTTCTGCACCGGAGATATGGACATCCCCCTGACCCTGAAGTATGAGCTCATGCCTGCCGGCGGCACCGACCCGGACCCTCATGTCCCTGCCAGCGCAGCCGAGCTGCAGTGCAAGCCTTTCGCCACTCAAACTGCGTTCGGAAGCCACCTCCACCGTCCGACTCCTGATTTCTGTTTGTCTGCCTTGGAGAAGGAACGCCTTTCCTACACCCCGAGTACGCCTGCCTGTCTGCGAGGCCCGGTGAAGATTGAATCCATGGGTGAGAGTCAGCGTGCACGCCCCAAGGACACCGTGATCATTCAGCAGAATTTCCCGAAGACCTACCCGACCCACCAGCCCGGGCATCACGCCCAAGCCCCCACAGCACGGACACAGCGAGCCACCCACACCTAGCCGCGCCCCCCAACCACCAGCCAGCCACACTCCGGCCCGCACTCCGCACCACAACACAGGCCAGGCTGACCTCCACTGACCCACCGCGGCACCACGCGAGACCACGGCACACCGCACCGAAGCGCACCACAGTGCAACGCACCACAGCACGACGCGACGCGACGCGGCACAGAGCGGCACAGCACGACACAACTGACCCTAACCTGAGGGACTAACCGAAGCCAGCCACCGCACACCCTGGAAGGCGCCGCGCCAGCACGCCACACACCAGCACCGCAGGCCACACACGGGGCCACAGCGCGCCAGGCGACAACGGTGGCGGACCACCCAGAAGATTACAGCCGGCACCGCAGAGGGGAAAGGACACCAACAACCCCAGGCCCCTAACCCAAAACCACAAGCAGCCGCCTGGCGCAGCCGCCCAGCCGGCAAAGCCAGGACCTAACCCGGCAAGAAGGGACGCCGAGCCCACCGTGTACAAAGCCCACCCGACCCATGGGGCCGGAACGCGGCCACACAGAACGCAACTGAAGACAGCAGCCCGGAAGACAACACTGAAGCAGGCCAGTGCGTGCGCCAGCCCAGGGAAGGCAGAGGGAGGAACAGGCAAGCCCCCCCCCCCAAGAAAAAAAAAAAAAAGGAGGGGGGAGGGGGAAAAGGCACGAAAACAGCCCACAGCCGCCAAACCGCCCGCCAACACCACCACAGGCGGCCAAGCCCCCCCCCAGGAGGCACCGAAGACAGGACCCCCACAGAGGCACAGGGGGACCACCCACCCAAAACCAGCAACACCAAGCCAGTAACAGCGGACCACGGGGAGAAGGGACAGGAAAAAAAAAGAAAAAAAAAAGAGAGCCACCAGCCCAGCCCGAAAGAAAGGGGATGGAGGGACAGGGACCAGAAAGCCTGGAAAAAAAAAAAGAAAAGAAAAAAACCAAAGCACAAAAAACACACCCCGACAACCCAGCCAAGAGAGGCTGGGCACAGGCGAGACCCAGGCCCAGCACACACGCCCACACCGCACGCCGGAACCGGAAACAGCGGGGGGCAAGCGGGGCGCCCACGAAACCACACCCGTCCCAAAAGCAGGCCGAAACCGAAGCCCAACCACGAACACCACAAACGGCCGACACTAGAGCGACAACACCACAAACCGTGCCCAAACACACCCACCCAAGACCCCAGCCAGGACTGGCGGGGTTAACAAAACCCGCACCCAACCGCCAACCGGACCCGAACACAAACGCCACACAACAGTAGGAAACCCAGTGCCCACAGCCCGGGCACTGAGGCAGCCCGTGCCATGCAGGTGACCCGGCCAAACGAGATCCGGAGACCGGGGGTAAGGCTGCATCCTAAGGCCTGCGCTGCTTTGGGACTCGAGGCGGAGCGTGACACCCAAGCGCCTCGGAACCCTAGTACCAAGAACGTGCATGCACGCCTCTGGAACGGGATACGCCAGGAAGTCCGGTGAACCCCTAGGGTTCCGCCCAAAGGAGGGGACGTGCGCAAGCACGGGGGCACACCCTCCCGGCGAGACAAGCATGTCACGCTGGCGGCGATCAGCCGTCCCGGCGTAGCCCGGGGCCGCTTTGTTGGGGGCCAACAGTCCGGTCTAGCGGGAAGTAAGCTGCCTCCCCTCTTCACGCGCGGAGCCTCTTCCTGTTCTTCACAGGGGCGACGCCAGGGGGAACCAAGGGGCGCCTCTCCACGACCGAGTGCACCTACCTACCTACCCCTACCGCACATGGACGGTGTACAGTGACAGTGTACAGTGACAGTGTACAGTGACAGGGAACAATGAGTGAGCCCTCACCGAGTGCTCACTGAGCGCTCACTGAGCCATTTGGCGCGCTCACTGAGCCGTTTCGCGCGCTCACTGAGCGCTCACTAAGCGCTCAGTGAGCGCGGGAAACGGCGCAGTGAGCGCTCAGTGAGCGCGCCAAATGGCTCAGTGAGCGCTCAGTGAGGGCTCCCTCAAGGGTCCCTGTCACTGTACACTGTCACTGCACACTGTATATTGCACACTGCACACTGCACACTGTGTATTGCACAGTGCACACTGCATACTGTGTATTCCACACTGCAAACTGCACACTGTGTGTTACAAATTGCACACTGCACACTGCAATGCACACTGCACACTGTAATGCACACTGCGCACCCTGTAATGCACACTGCGCACTGTGTATTGCACACTGCACACTGCGCAGTGCACCATGTGCAGTGTGCAATACCCAGTGTGCAGTTCCACACTGCACACTGCGCAGTGCACCGTGTGCAGTGTGCACTGCCCAGTGTGTACTGTGCAGTGTGCAATGCACGGTGTGCAGTGTGCATTACACATCATGTAGTGTGCAGTGTACGCTGCGCACTGCACACTGTGTACTGCACATTGCACACCGTAATGCACTGTACACTGTGTATTGCACACTGCACACTTTAATGCACACTGCACACTCTGTCGAGCACACTGCACACTGTGCATTACAAACTGCACACAGCACGCTGTCATGCACACTGCACACTGTGTATTGCACACTGTACACTGCACACCGTGTGTTACAAATTGCACACTGCACACTGCAATGCACACTGCACAGGGTGTATTGCACACTGCACACTGTATACTGTGTATTGCACAGTGCACACTGCATAGTGTGTATTGCACATTGCACACTGCACACTGTGTGTTACAAATTGCACACTGCACACTGTAATGCACACTGCACACTGCACGCTGTGTATCGCACGCTGCCCACTGCACACTGTGTGTAGTGGGCACTACACACGATGTAGTATACCGTGTGTGATGTAATCCCCACAGCACACCGTGTAACGCACACTGCACACTGTGTCATGCACACTACACTGTGCACCCTGTGTATTGCACATTGGGTATTGCACAGTGCATTGTGTGCAGTGTGCAATTTGTAATGCACATTCTGCAGTGTGCAGTGTGCAATACACAGTGTGCAGTGTGCATTACAGTGTGCAGTGTGCAATACACAATGTGCAGTGTGCAGTACACAGTGTGCAGTGTGCCGTACACAGTGTGCAGTGCGCAGTGTACACTGCGCACGGCACATTGTGTAATCCACACTGCACACTGTGTCATGCACACAGCACACCGTACAGAGCAAGCGTTCGGGCGCTCAGTGTGCAGTGTGCATTACGGGGTGTGCAGTGTGCATTAAAGTCTGCAGTGTGCAATTTGTAACACACAGTGTGCAGTGTGCAGTGTGCAATACACAGTATGCAATGTGCAGTGTGCAATACACAGTGTGCAGTGTGCAGTGTGCAATGCACAGTGTGTAGTGACAGTGTACAGTGACAGTGAACCATGAGTGAGCCCTCACTGAGCGCTCACTGCGCCGTTTCGCGCGCTCACTGAGCGCTCAGTGAGCGCGCCAAATGGCTAAGTGAGCGCTCACTGAGCGCGCCAAATGGCTCAGTGAGCGCTCAGTGAGGGCTCACTCATGGTTCACTGTCACTGTACACTGTCACTGTACACTGTCACTGTACACTGTCCATGTACACTGTCAATGGTGTCACTGTCTACTGTCACTATACATGGTACACTGTATTCTGGCACTGTACGCTGTCACTGCACACTGCACACTGCGACTGCACACTGTCACTATACACTATCACTGTACAATGTGACTGTACACTGTACACTCTACCGCACACTGTAGTTTGTACACTGTACTTCCCAAGGTCTCATACAATGTATCCCCACACACAGTACGTCCGCCACAGCCAAAGTCTCTATACTAGCACTCTACACCGTCACTCTACACTCACTGTATGCTCTCACTATAGACTGTCGTTGTACACTGTCACTGTACAATGTCACTGTAAATTTGGTGCGGTCTTTTTTGGGAGGGGGTGGATGGTGATTTGAGCCCCCCTCTTTGCAGTCCTTTACCCTGCCCCCCCCCCCCACAGCTACAGCCAGAACCCAAAGAACAGCTGCAGCCACAGTGAAAGCTGCAACTGCAGCCTTCACCACAGCCAGGGCCACACACACTGACACAACCACAACCAAATCCACACGGAACACAGCTTGGAGAAACACACCCACACCCACACCCACACCCACACCCACACCCACACCCACACCCACACCCACAACCAAAGCCGCAACCACAGCCACTACCACAACCACACCAAGAACAACAGCTACCACAACAGCCATGGCAACAGCCGTACGCAAGCCCAGAACCACAGCAACAACCACAAACACAAGCATACCTGCGTCTGCAGCCGCAAACACAATGTTATGCGCACGCAATCAAAGCCTATGCCACACAACACCAAAACCAACAACAACATCCAAAACAACAGCTGCAACACACACACACACACACACACACACACCTGCGCGTACACACATTCAGGAATCCACATACACACACGAAGCTAGGCAACCAGAAACCAAAGAATGCAGTCACACACTCACAACCACTCACGCACAAAGACACCTCCACTCACGCATCGATCCATGCAACCCCCCGTCCCCCCCCCACACACACACACAAGCAGACATACAAACACACTAAATGAGAGAAACCAAGAACGAACAAACCATCTACAGCTGCGCACATGCGCAGGGGCACATCTACACACGCATGCAAGCACGCACACCCACACCCACACACATGATAGCACATCATACCTGCAAAGGTCATCGTCCTTGCCGCCACCATCATGCATGTGATGCCATGGCCAAAAAATAGGAAAGGTAGGACAAAGGGGACGGGACAGGCAATAAAACAGAAGGGCTACGCATGAGGGAAGCGGGGGAACGCAGCATAGCGAAAGGGGACGGGAGGGGATAAGGAGGGAGGGGGATCAATGTGTCATGGTGTAGGTCAAGATGGTTGTATGATCAACCTCACAAAAGCAAGCAATGTCCTTTGTGCCCTATTTGTGCTTCATGGTGTGTGTGTGTGTGTATGGCGTGGGTTGGAGCCATTTTCATGAGGCAACAAGGAACACCCTCGCAAATGGTTAGGTTCATATCCCCGAACCCCAACTACCCCCCAACCATCTCTCCCTAGCCCTTCACTTCACATGGTTCAATGTGGCCATGTGTTTATGTACACGCAAGATAATTGCACACAAGAATGAATGTGGTTGTCAATTTGTGCATGTGCATGTGTGTCCGGATGTGTGTACGGTGTATGTGTGTGTATGTGTTTGGATGTTTGTGTCCCTGACGAAGGGTGTGTGTTTGGATGTTTGTGTGTTTGCCGCCACAGGTACATGTATGCAAGTATGTATGTGTGCATGCACGCTCAGGTTCTTGGAGAAAAGACATGGTGAGAACTGCAGTGTTGGTGTGAAAAGGGTGAAGTATCGGCCAGCAAGGGTGGGAAGACAGGGCGGAAAGGGGGAGAAACTCCTGAGTGAGCCCTGAGTGAGCCCCCAATTAGCTCTCAGTGAGCACTCAGTGAGCCATTTGGCGCGCTCAGTGAGCGCTCACTGAGCGCTCAGTGAGCGCTCAGTGAGCCGGCTCGGTGACGGCTCAGTGACGGCTCAGTCCGGCGCTCAGTCAACTGAGCTGTCGAAAAAAAGAAACCTCCCCGGTCAAATCTTCTTGGCCCAGGGATTGTTGTCCCTTTGGGGACATTCCAAAACCCGAACCCACCCCCGAGGGCCACAACCTCCCACATTAAACCCCTTGAAAAACACCACTTAGCCGCAAATCAGCCGTTTTAGCCCCAACTGAGCCCCAACTTCACATTTCCAGGTGAGCCGCAGGTACATGATGCGTACTGCCATACGTTACCTGGCCCGCTTCTTCTCCTCCTATTCCACCCGTTTCTTCCAATAGGCTGGAACGACACCCCGCAAGAGGAGGCAAATCTCGCCGGATCCTGACCAATCCTCAACCTGCTCTAGAAGCCGGCGATACTTTCGGAGATATCTCCTCTACTCTCTCAACCGCAGCTCCCCACGTTCCAAATTGAGAGGTATTGCCCACAGGTCATCGAGCTTTTGGTTGGGGGTATACACCCTTTCTCCCTGCCCCAACCAGTCCAAACACTGCTCCTGCATACGGATCCTCTTCTCCCGAATCACGTCACACAAGTCCACCCTCAACTCCGGGGCCAAACGGTGTGGCAAAGTACCACACGCCCACTTGTCTCCGGCATCCAATCCGAAACGCATCTCACCCACGACTCCCTCGGCAAAGTCCCTTAATCTAGGATGAAGTCGTCCAAGTTGGCGGGGTTGGCGTCGTAATGGGGTATTTTCACACCCCAGAGATGTTCGATGCGTACAGCGTTCCCACCATCCGAAGCAATGACAACCCCAAGTCTGATACTTCCACCACTCCCATTGCCTGGGGAGTGGGAGTAGACTCCTGGGATCTCCATGTCTTCTCGCGGTCCAGATTTTCCTTCTCCCATGCTCGGACCCACCATTGACATGGTCCATATGCCCGACCGCTGATCTTGGACCCATGATTCCCCACTTGATCCTCCAGGTATTTCGAAATCCATTTCGGCTACCCGGCGCTAATACACAGCACGGGCATCGAACGTCTCAGCGGCTGGCGGGCTGCTCATGTCAATCTTAACCGTCACCTCACGGGTATCCAGCTTGGGGGTACCAATCCCCAAGCATTTTTCCGGCGTCTTCTCCCCCAACATGACGCTGGCTGAGAATAGTGGGATGTGCCTCAACAATGAGGGGTCAACCCGTGGCGGACCATAGGGGGCCGACTCCATGTGACCCTCCATGGGCGCCAGTCCCTCTGCGGCTGTCCTCAAGGTCGTCAGCCACCTCGCCAAAGACCCCGGGGTAGCATCCCGTGGTAGGTTCGGGACCTGGTGCCGGGACGGGCATTGGGACTCCTGCACGCCTCTCCAACTACCTCATTCTGTCCTCAACGGTCTCCAAAGACTTGATCATTTTGTCCGCCACCCCTTGCTGCTGTACCAGCATTCTCTACAGCTTGGCCTCATAGTCCTCTTGATGTGATCGGATACACTTCAGATCGTTGTCGAAGATGGCCTGGTCCTCAAGAATTCCAGAGGTGGTGTCGTCCAACTTGTCGATCCTTTAAATAAGGGCATCTTCCGATGAGGAAGTCCCCATGCCGGCAATGGCAGTCATCTTCACGCGCCGTGTCCCCGCACGCCACTTCCTTGGCGTCCTCGTGCGGATGTCGACCGTCTCCCTCTCGGTCCCAGCCATCCCGCTGCGGGTCTCCCGGAGCTCCCCACTCCTCACCTCTGCCCATCACGGTGTCGCCCGTCCCGTCACCGTCCATCCTCCGTTCCTCCTCAGCGTCTCCTTGATCAGTGTGCCTTGTGGTGTGCCACGAAGGTACCTGCACGAAAGCACCCCCCTTTCGTACCCAAAAACCAATTTCCATACCCTGGGGTTTTGAAACTGTTGAACTATGCAAATTTCCTCAATTTATCATTTTTAGGTCATATTACCCGCCTTTTTGTACTTTTTAGCCCTTTCTATAACTATGCTTCAACAGGCACTTTTGTACAAATGCGGGGGGTTCCGTACCTTTTTCCCTACGAAGGGGTACCCTTTCGTACTGCTGGTTTGCTACGAAGGGGGTACAAATACCCCCCTTTCGTACCCCTTTCGTAGGGGCTTTCGTACATCCTTCGTACTGGTCTTGCTGTGCCGTGCTGTTGTCTAGTGGCCTACTACCTCCCCTTGTGTTCCGTGTCGCAGGTTCGAACCCACCAATGATGAGGACCACCATATGGGTGACGATGAGGACGACAAAATGGACAATGCACTATCCTGGGGCGCTGAAGACAGGCTTGCCTACAAGAGATCCAAAGCAAGCAGTGCAAGGAGGATGCGCGAAGGAGTGCCCAAGTTGACCTTCCAGTGGGCAAGACAAGAAGGCATGGCACAAAACCAACAGGCGCTGAAGACAGGTTTTGTTTTTTCACTGGTGCCCCAATGCATGGGACCCACACCCCAGTTCAATGATGCATAACTCAAATGTCTCTGCGATGTGCGCTGGTGGTCCAAAGGTATGTCCCCTAGGTTCATGCCTACTATTCCCCGGTTCGAACCCCATCCCCCCATCCCCACGTGTGCGGTCCCACATGTGCTACACGCAGGTGTTTCAAGACAGTGCCACAGCTCCGGCACCATCGGCCAGGCGCTGCTGCATGGGAGCTGTGATCATGTTGAGGTCAGAACCGTGCACACCATACCCCGGCGCTGAAGACAGGCCACAAAAATGAAAATGACAGGGCCACCAGTCCCCAGTTTTTGGCTTGCAACTGTTCGAGGGGGTGGGGTGGGGGTCATTGTTCTCCCTCTGCACTGGGCATCCTCCTTCTCTCTTTGAATTGGATCTCTCTCCCCTCCCTCAGGGCCCTCCGCAGAAGCAACCCCAGGTCCAGCGCATGGTTGTTTACGAGATGCAATAGACCCCGCCTAGTGTAAATGGGTCGGGTGATGGACCATCTGCAGAAAAGATGCCCCAGGTCAAGCTTGAAGACAGTATTGTTCTTTTCAGTTGGAATCGTGGAAAACATATATGTACCCTTCCTGAACGGGGGTTGAGTGGCCGTTTGAATAAATGCGTGAATTTCACGTGAATTTACCCCAATTTTTGAAGTTTTTGGGGGAAAACGCCATATTTTTGGATACTTCCGAGGGATTTGAGGGTCCAAAAATTCTTCCCCCACCTTCATTACGCATCATCCAATGAAGGTCCTGCCCCAAAAGCATCCATCATGCCCGAACCGTGCCCAAAACCAGAGGTGCCAAAACCCGGCAAGCCTGTAGCCGATTCAGAGGGGTGAACTCACATGAATTCGTACGAAATGTGCACAAATTTTGTACCAATTCGGTACCAATTTCACGTGAATTCACATGATTTTGCACAAATGTTACCAGCGCGCACCCCCTGATGTGTCCTCACACCCCTAGTATACCGCCCCAGCACGCACCCTCGTCACAGGCAACAATGGTCTGGGTTTGTGTGGTGATCTCATGTCCGTTTCTTGCAACACCGGAACCGACGCTGTAGAGTCTCAAGGTACTGCATGACGGTTAGAAGCCGTCTTCTTGTACGGCTTGCATACGTTTGTACACTTATGGGCCCTTGCCCATGTTGTGCCCTTTTGGTCGCATCCCACCCATGCAACCAAAGGCTGTCGTCAATCGTGTGGTTGTCCACAACCACTTGCACGCCTAGTCTCCCTCGGAGGAGGCATGGGCCCCCGCTGTTGCGCAACATGCGCTTCAGCCTCCGGTGACTTCCCTCCATGGCAAAGCAGGAGATAGTCCGGCGACCACGCGTAGAACGGGAACTACAGACGGGGAGAAGTGTGCAAGGCACCAATTGAGAATGGGGGAGCAAACATGGAGCAACACAACAACAAAACGAGAAAATTGGATGAAATTCACAGGAATTCGTACGAAATTTGTTCGAATTTTGTACGAATTTCACATTGCCTCAATATTCACACAAATTCATTCACGTGAAATTCGTACCATTTTCTTACGAATTTCCCGTGAATTTCGTCCAATTTGCCAATAAACAAAGCAAACACACAAGCAAGCACACCTTGCACTCACATGGGCATGTGATTGCCCATGCCCGGGCCTGCGGGCACTTGGGCGACCGCCACGCTTGGGCCGTGTTCGCCAGATGCCACAGCGTGGTGGGCTGCCCCGGGGGAGCAACGCCGGACATGGCAAAGCGAATCTCCGACTCCGCATCGGCGTTGTCCCCCTTGCAGACCTCCAGCTGGTGCACGCTTCCCACGAAGAAGAGCATGCACTGCTCGCCGACCTCGATGATGGCGAGGTCGGAGGCCGGGCCGACCGGGGGAGGAGGGTGGGGTAGAAGGGGCAGGTGGGGCAGCCGGCCGGGACCAACTCGGGGGGGTCGGCGCAGAGGGCCTGGGCAGCATCCCCCTCCCACAACCCCACCCTCCCAACCGCCCACTTCCCCACCCACAACACCTGGTCCACGCTGCGGAAGTCCCGGCTGGACAAATCCCCAGCAACGTCCAGGGCCTCCTTTGGGGGGGGGTCCACGTGCGTGGTACATGGTGGGCTGGTGGTGTTTGTCCGCGCGGTCGCGGGTCCACAAGTTAAAGGAGCCTCCTGCAGCCCATCATTGGAGTCGGGGAGGGCGGGCAACCCATGGTGGCGGCTGGTGGCCACCATCAGCAGCATGTCACCCCTCTGCAGCTGAATGGTGTCCCAGCTCGCCTCCCCCGCCTCCCTCAGGGCCGTCCCTGCCTGCATCGGACACTTTCGGTGAGGTGGGGGTGGAACTTCTTGAAGAGAGGCCCCCCCAACCCCCACCCCAAGGTCCTCTTGCTTTGCCAACGCCGGGGGAGCTCAGGATCCCTGGCCTGATCTTCACTCCGAGAGGCGTTTAAAAGCAGCTCAAAACTTTTTGCGACGACTTTGTCGTCGCCGCTGCCCCACGCCTTCATCACCTTGTTCCGGCCCACCTCACAATCCCGTGGTTCCACAAGCCCCCGAAGCACAATGTAGCCGTTGCCATCAACAAAGTTGAGGGGCGGCTGGGAAGGGGCAAACCCTGTCGAGGGCGGAGTCAGGGTTGCCCATCACCTAATGAGGGGGGTCGGGAAGCAGTTCGGTGCGGAGGGGG
Source organism: Eutreptiella sp. 'Long Island Sound 2002' (assembly GCA_964036045.1). Taxonomy (NCBI): domain Eukaryota; phylum Euglenozoa; class Euglenophyceae; order Eutreptiales; family Eutreptiaceae; genus Eutreptiella; species Eutreptiella sp. 'Long Island Sound 2002'. The sequence goes on from OZ038381.1 coordinate 111,588,430, forward strand.
GGTTCACCCGAAATGAAGGGAGGGGGCATTGAGGCACCACGGTACCATTGCAAAGAAGTTGTAGTGTAGAAGGTGGGGTGGGTGATGTCGGGGATGTGCACCTCGGGGGGATGGTGGGATCGAAAGGGGCGATGCCCAAATCATGCCACCACCGGGGGATGGCAAGGTGCAAGGAGAAGGAAAAAAAGGGGGCTGGTGCACCTGCAGCAAGATCGTGCAGGCACACCATGTCGCAGTGGGGGGGGTATGGACGAGGTCAGTGGTGGGGTACACCTTGACGTGGGCGTCCTTGGGCTTCCCCACAGGGTTAGTGCGCGTGGAATTGAGGAGTTGGTAAACGCTGGAAGGTAGAGGGGTTAGATGCAGAAATTTAAGGGAGGGGTTGGCGGCGCAGTTCCCTCCACAACGCTGTGGCCCAGCCCCTCCCCCCGAGATAGGAGTTGCGGTTGGGTCTGCGCAGGTCGATGGGAATGACCTTGTACCCTTCGTGAACGGCCGTTAAGTGGCCGTTTGAAAAATTGCGTGAATTTCACATGAATTTACCCAAACTCTAATTTTTTTGGGGGAAAATGCCATATTATTGGTTCATTCCGAGAGATTTGAGGGGCCAAAAATTCTCCCCTAGCTTCGTTACGCATCATCCAATGAAGGTCCCGCCCCAAAAGCATCCATCCTGTCCGAACCGTGCCCAAAACGAGAGGTGCCGAAACCCGGCAAACCTGTAGCAGATTCGAGGCCGTGAATTCACGTAAATTCGTACAAAGTTCGCACAAATTTGCACGAATTTTGTACAAAATTTGTACAAATATCACGTGAATTCACGTGAATTCATACCAATTTCACCCTTGTGCACCCCCTCATTTGTCCTAACACTCGGGGTACCTCCCCCCCAACACCCATGCAGGCACCCTGACTACAGGCAACATGTGCACATATGTGTGGGTGTGCCTTTGTGTGGGGTGTGTGGGTTTGTGTGGGTTTGTGTATGGTTGTATGGTCGGGTTTGCATGTGGGTTGATGCGTGACTTCCTGTTTGTTTCTAGGTGCGGGCCTGCGTCTGTGTGTTGCTGTGTGTGAGGATGTGGGGGCCACCCGACCACATACGCACACAAACCTGTCCCAAACCTCACACCAACACCCACACACCCACACACACAACCAAGGACCCATGGATACACAACCACACACAAACACGCACCCACGCGCACAAACCAATCAACCCACACACGCACACACACACATAGACACACCCACAATGATCCCGCCCCACACACCTAACCACGACACATGCACTATGCAGGTGTGTGTGCGTATGTGTGGCTGGGCAGTGTGTGGGTGTGGGTGGGGTGGCAGGGCGGTTTGATTCCACTAATGGCATGTGGGTGTGTGTGTGGGGGGGGTGTATGACTGTCTTTTTGGTTATGCGTGTGGGCGTGCGCCTGTGTGTGTGGGGCGGGTGAGGATGTGAGGAGCACCAAACCAGATATACGCACAAGCCACACACACACACACACACACACACACACACATACAGACAAACCCTTCCTGCACCTCACACCAACACGCGCATACACACAAACACACACAACCGGACACCCAACTACACATGGACACAACGACCCACCCACCCACACACACACACACATCTGCAGAAACCCATCCACACACACAGGCAGACACACATACACACAAACACTCACAGAACCCCCCCCCCTAAACATCTAACCGTGGCACATCCTCTGTCGGGGTACGTATGAGGGTGTGTGAGCGGGCAGTGTGTGGGTGTGGGTCGAGCGCATGGGGGGCTGTTTGCTTTCATTCAGGGTATGTGTGTGTTTGTGCATGGGTGTGTGTCTGTGTCTGTGTGTGTGTGTGTTTGTGTGTGTGTGTGTGTGCCGGGGGGGCGGCAGGTACAGGAAAATGTGTGTGGGTGTGGGAACGTTGTTATTGCATAGGTGGTGTTGGTGTGGCTCCTCTGCCAGTGTCCTGCAAAAATGGTACGAAATTCGCACGAATTTCGCACAAAATTTGTACGAAATTCGTGCAAAATTCGTACAAAATTCCTGCGAATTTCGTGCGAATTTTGTACCAAATTCGTCCCCAAAGTGTACTGCGAAGGTGGTTGTTACAAATTTCGTACAAAATTCGCACGAATTTTGTACGAATTTCGCACGAATTTCGTACGAATTTCGACCAATTTGCATGAATTTGTATCATTTTTATGCAGACCAAACACACTCAGCCCATTGCACACAGCACAGCAACACAACAACAACACAGAAGAACAACACACTCACCCCATATCACACAGCACAGCAACACAACAACAACACAGAAGAACAACACAGTCAGGTCATCAGCAACAGTCACCAATGAGGAGCAGCAGACAGACGAAGCACAACAAGCAGCAAGCAAAACAACGGTACCAACACAGCCGAAAAGCAGGCATTACACACAAATCATGACAGTCAGCAGCAACAATCACAAACGACAGACGATCACAAACTACAAACAGCACAAAAGTATTGTCCCACATGATTCAACAACAGGCAGCCACCCATCCAACCATCCACACCCACTCATAGCACACAGCACAGCAACACAACAACAACACAGATGAACAACACAGTCAGGTCATCAGCAACAGTCACCAGTGAGGAGCAGCAGACAGACAAAGCACAACAAGCAGCAAGCAAAACAGCGATACCAACGCAGTCGAAAAGCACGCATTAAACACACATAATGACATTCAGCAGCAACAAACACAAATGACAGACAGTCACAAACTACAAACAACACAAACGTCTTGTTCCACATGATTCAACAGAACCACCCAAGAACCCAAGAACCACCAATGCATGCACAAATCACCCAGGCACGCACACACCATGCACCCACGCCCACACAAACAACAACCCCTCCGCTCAGGCACACCCACACACACACAAAATTGACACAAATTCATGCAAATTGTTTGAACTTCGTATGAATTTTGTATGAAATTCGTACGAAATTCGTAACAACCACACTCACGGTACGTATTGATGGACGAAATTCGTACGAAATTCGTATGAAATTCGCACGAATCTCGTACGAAATTCGTACGAACTTGGCACGAATTTCGTACGAATTTCGTGCGAACTTTGTACGAATCTCGCACCATTTTTGCAGGACACTGGCAGAAGAGCCACACCAACACCACCTATGCATGTACCGGAGTCGCCACACCCACACACATTTCCCTATACCTGCCCCCCTGGCACCCACACACACATACGGTGCAGCAATGTACACAGACACACACACCGCACAGACACACACACACACACATACACACACACACACACACACACACACGGCGTGAGCTGACCAAAGAACCAAGCACACACATTTCCCGATACCTGCCCCCCCGGCACACACACACACACACACACACACACACACACACACACACACACACACACACACACACACACACACACACAGGCAAACACACACACACACACACAGACACACACACACACACGCACACACACACACACCCATACAAACCCCTACACAAACACACAAACCCTAACACAAACACAAACATACCTGTTTGCTTTCATATCAGCACAGGCTACACCCCATCTGTATCCAATTCTGAAGAAGCAATGTCGTCCCTGTTCAACGTTGGAAAGTGCACAAGAAGAGGCCTCTCAATACCTCAAAATCTGTGCTCCCAATCACCCCTTCTACAGAATGCTCGTGCTGAATCCTGCAGAGCCAGGTCGTGCCGCGACGCGATGCGGCTGACTGTGGTGAGAAGCAAGGCAACACCATTGGGAAGCGACTCAATACACAAAACGTGTGAAGAGAAAAAGGATACCCTCCCTAACCTTAACCGCCCTGCAACAAGCAAGACACCCTCATAACCCCACACTCAGACACTCAGGGGCTGTAAGTGGGGGGTCTCCTTGCCCCCCCCCCCTCCCAACCCTAGACGTGGTTGATTACGCTCCTATGGTTTGACCCAAAGGACCCCCCCACCCGACCCTCATGCATCTACTAGCAACTATCACCTTTGCCCTTCCCAACAACTGTGTGAGCAAGGCAACAATCGTTTGACCCCAATGGACCCCCCACCACTGCATCTACTATCACCTATAACCTATGCCCTTCCCAACAAATTTGTGAGCAACGCAACAAAGATTAAAAAATGTAATGTGTAATGTTTTGATTTGATCTACAAAACAAATTGTTCAATATCCAATGTGTGCAACAAAAAGCAGTGACAAGACAAAATTGGGGCCGATTCGTACGAATTCACACAAAATTCAAACGAAATTCGTACGAAACTCGTACGAATTCGTACGAAATTCGTGCGAATTTCACATTCTCGTGGATCTGTGAATCTAGCGTGAATTTATGCGGGAATTTGGGTGCGTGAATTTCACATTCACGCCAATCTCACCAAATGTGTTGAACCATGCGGCTACTTCAAACCTGTAAATTGCACACATTTGTTGGATCTTACTTTGGGCAAGGATAGCACGACAAAAGCACACGATAGCACCAAGTTACGAGCAAAACACAGCAATATTGGGTGAAATTCACGGTACCGTGAATCTCGGATTCAAACGGCCGGTTCACGAAGGGTACACTCGGGGGAGGGGTCGAGGGACGCTGCCCAGCCCACAACATCATCCACCCCCAGTGCCCCCGACGAATACGTCGCCTCCTCCAATTGATGGTGGGCGACGGGGAGGGCTTGTTAGTGGGCGAGGGTGTTGGCTGCGGGGTCGGGGCCGAGGCCAGGCTGGCAAGCTGGGACATAGTCTGCTGGGACATGGTCAAAAGAGAATGCGAAGAAAGGCTTTGAGAGCTGTGAGAAAGCGAAATAGTGGAAATGAGGGTAAACTCATACGTAATTCGTAGGAATTACGTACGAATTCGTACGAAATTCGTGCGTATTTCACATTCTCGTGAATCTGTGAATCTAGCGTGAATTTATGCGTCAATTTGGCTGCGTGAATGTCACATTCACGCGAATCTCACCAAATGTGTTGAACCATGCAGCTACTTCAAACCTCCAAATTGCACACATTTGTTGGATCTTACTTTGGGCGAAGATAGTACGACAAAAGCACACGATGGCACCAAGTTACGAGCAAAACACAGCCAAATAAGGTGAAATTCACAGTACTGTGAATCTCGGATTCAAACGGCTGGTTCACGAAGGTTACATATAGGCTGCGGTTTCGACTTAGGAAGACACCTGAATGACAGGCAGCCCAATGCACCCATGTGCCAGGTACCCAACCAGTTTTCTTCCACTCCTGTGCAAACGTTTGTTGAACCTCCTCTGCTCCAGGAAGCGCTGCGTCACTCAAATACACCTTTGATCTCCAAAAACCATATAGCTGGTAGAAGGCTAAGAAGATGCGGTGCACCACAACACCCGCTGGCTTGCCATCAATCTGGGCCCCAACAACCCGACGCACCGCAGCAACTACTTTTTGCATGTTTGCTTGCGAGGTCAGAAAGACCTTGCTTGAGGTCAGGCCAAAGGCTCCCTCCTTTTTCTTGCGAGGGGCGAGCCTTTCAGCAACAGGAATACGAGACGCTTCAGCAATCACCTCCTTGTAGCAGTCTTGTAGCTGGGCTAGGCAGGTCTTGGCACCATCTAACCCATTCCCCCCCCACCCTTTCACCTCACTATGCAACCTCTTGGAAAAACAATTTAAAATCCTAAGGCTAGCATGGTTAAAATCTCCCACCCTCCGAATCGGTGGCACTTGTTTACAACAGGCCCCCCACCTCAGTGTATCTGGTACAGTGTGACATACATCTAAACTCTTATTATCCTGGCACACCCAACACTTGTTGTCCCCCCTCCCCGGATTGATGACCTGCATCCCTTTCCCATCAGCTGTAGGGCAAACCACGATGGTCCTTACAATAATAATTATAGTAACCCCCCTACTACATGTGTGACACCCTCTATCTCTTCATTCAACCTCCCACAATAATCCATAGCCTGTAAATAGGCAATGTCATCGGGACCATCCATGGCCCACCATGTCCCCCATAGGGCTCAATTGCCTGCAGCCTCTGGTCCCCCCCATACATCTACAAAAACGTCTGCCCTGGTGGCAGAGCTTTTCCATAGTGGGGCTGCATCCGTGGCCACTATGACTTTGATAGGGTCTGCAGGGACTTAGAGTTGTCCAGCAGCAATCTCGATCATAGTATAAACCACATCTTTCAGGGATACCTTGGCTGCTGCCCTGTCTCTTTTAGTGGCAGTGCTCACAAACACGGGGATGGCATGAAAGGGCCGCAAGGATTGCTTTGTGGTATATAGCCCCGCTCCTAATCCTCCTTTTTACAGCGTCTCTCCATCTTCAGGGCTGTGGCGCATGACAGGTGCTGTGCCCTATAGAGGGTTAGGATCCTTAGGGCATCACCTACTCTGTCTTACTGCTCCGCATCTTGTCACAGATCAGGTTCACAACAACACCCAGTAATGTACAGGCCTCCATCCCTGCGTCCTCATAGCGCGATGTGGGGGTCTTGAAGGATGGCCTGCTGGAGTTGTGAACCCCATCTGAGCCTTTGTTGTTGGCCCTTCATCTGGTGGCCTTCCAGATCTGCAAAGTGGAGGAGTTTCCGGCGTCTACAGGCTTCGACAAATCCTCGCACTTCGTTATCCATCGTGCGGTAATAGGGAACCTATGGGGAGACAACCGCGGCCAATTAATAAGGTGAGTAAGGGGTTTCAGTACGAATGCATGTATGAGAGGGGTACGAAAAGGGTACAAATTGTGTATGAAAGGGGGTGGGGTTGTACGAATACAGCTACGAAAGGCCTACGAAAGGGTACCCCTTCGTAGGTGAAGGGCCCCTTTCGTAGGCCTTTCGTACGCCTTTCGTACACACGCCTCGACGAAAGGGTACCCTTTCGTCCACCCTTTCTTTCTTTCTTGTACCCCTTTCGTACCCCTTTCGTGCCCCTTTTGTACCGCTTTTGTACCCCATTGTACCCTTGTCGGACCTCCTTCCCCCCTTTTCGTTGCTCCCATGAAACTTCTGGGACCTCTGCCACCCCCCATGCACCCACCCCCGCCTAGCCGGGCGCACTGCACTACAAGCCACCAATCCAATCAGTCAACAGGGTCCTCCGTGGGAAATTCCTAATTTCAGGTTGACAGACTACAATAAAATATTTTCCTGAATTTTTCCGATATCACTGATTTCTGCCCACATATTAGGTATCACTCGATCCGCAATTTCCTGGCGCACACGCTGATCACAATTTCAACAACAGCTGTCCAAAAAATCGATCATTGGCAAAGATTGCACCGTGCCAAAAGCCGCAGATCCGAGCAAGTCCGTCGCAAATCGCGTGGCGCAATTCGAGAAAAGCGACCAACAGCTGAGGGATCACAGACGCAACGCGGCTCTTCGGGAAAGCAGAACAGATGAAAAAGGAAATGGGAATGATCAACAACCCCAAACTCCCAAATCAAATCAGAAAACAAACGCCGAGAAAAACACTCCAGACGCAATTCCACGCCAAAATGCGAGTTCAAGCCCAAACGGCAAATCCAAGCGCCACAAGACAAAATGGATTCAAAAAACCACCCCGCAACCAAGCCGTGAAACGAACGAGGCTGTCAACGACGACACCGTCATCAACACCCAACTTCATTACAATGAAAAGCGAACGGTGGATTTTGCCAACCCTTCGGAAAAGCGCAACAAGAGTTTCAATTTCATCCCTATGGAAGACTTGGAAACCCACCAAACCACCAACCTTTTTGTGAACGACCCCAATGGCAACTCTCCATCCCAACTCCACCAAGACCTTCAAGATGAAAAAGTTCCGGAAGTCTATCAATTCCAATCTCAAGACAACCGAGTATACTCCGATTACATTACCATGTTACCAACCGAGGACATCATCGCCCAATTCCACAAACAACCTCATGAAATACATTTTGGGGGCACCGACTACCAACACTATTTCAACGAGAAGTACGAGTATTCCGCCCCGTACCGAACGGAAGATCATGCACGAGCCATCAAAAATGCGAAATTGGTCACTCCCCAAAATATCACGACCCTCAACATCATGGCCAACGTCTACGAGTCCCAAACAAGAACTTTCATCTTAACTCCCACTACAAATTACGACTTCAACAAGGACGCCTCGCACAACACATCCGCACACGTGTCCATGTTGCTCAATGCTCTTGCGTCGCTCGCGCGTGCTAAAATACATGTAAGGGGTACGCTAATTCTTTTAGTGTCAGACCCGAGAGTGTGTGAAGCCACGACCGGGATTTGGGATTACTCTCAAGCCTATGCCAAAGCAAGAAAGTTCATGGTTGACCGAAAAATCTCCCAAAACTTTGTTCCGTTGAATATGGTCCTCAAGAATGATGAAAAACTTTTTGACACTTGCTCCGCCCGACACCCTGAGGGATATATTATGATTACTTTGGACAACCTTTCCTAATTCCAATACACACCGCCCAAATTCTCTCCTATTTCGCCGGGCCATGACCTAGCACAAGCCGAGGCTTTCATCTCTCCACAACAAGAAGCCCGTCACACACCACCAATCACCGATTATGTCAGAATTGACATTTCGCGAGACCTCGAAGTCCTCACCGAGGAAGATGCTTTCCATTTTTTCAACAAATTAATCAAACCCGACCTCCAAGATGCCTCATCCATTACCTCCACCAATTGCGCACACTACCGAGGTGAGATAAAAAAAAGGGGCTCGCCCATTGGCAGCACCCACGCTCGTTTCGACATCGAAACCAACTCAGCCCTCTCCTCCCAAATTGCCAAAACCGTTCAATCCCATTACCCACTAGACAGGAATCCACTCATTATGGCTTTCCCCTACAACCTCTCCGCCCAGGAAAATACTTTCATGATCTCCGCCTCAAAAAGCCCCGCGAAAAACGGAGTCAAGCTTGAACCCACGGAGCTTCTAAATCGAGTGGCCTCTCTTGAAAAAATGAGTTCGATTCTGCAATTCGCAATTTTACGCACCAAATACTCGGTATTGGTGCATCTGGATGTCCACTCCATTCCAAGCAACACCGAAACACGAGTTTCAAAACTCAAATGGATGAACGAACAATGCAAAAAAGCCGGCCTCACTTTTTTCAATCACGATAACACGTATGCAGTTTTGTCCGACGCTCCACTAAGCTATCGTGCTAAACCCTCCTACACACCAACCGACGCCAAATCGGTGGTCATTTGTGCTCCACGCTCCATAAGTTTTACAGACATCAACAAAGCAACTTCACTTTTTGGTACCTTCACCTCCATCCAACCGCTGGAATCCAACCCAAGTGCCCAATCACACCAATATTTTGAAGCGCTCCTCCAAAACTTGGGATCCAGTATCCTAGCACACCAAGAAAAAGTTCAAGGCATCACTTTTACATCCGGTTCGCCCAACCTCTTGAAAAAACAAAACATCATTGATTCAATTGCGAAAGACCATGACACTTCTAAATGGGAAGCCACACTCTTGGCAGCCAAAGAATTTGGCTCCGAGAAACAATTGCGCTCCATCAATGAGCGATTGACCGTGGCCAAGCCCCAATGACTCCCCACCCACCCACACTCTTTCTCTCATTCAGTTCTCTATGTCTTCACTAAGACATTACTCAGAGATGCGGATTCCGTCCGTCCTCACTTTCAATACCAACGGTATGATCTGTTTATCATGCTGCCGATTCTCGAAGCGATAACATTTAACCATCCGCGATGCATCACCTCGCAAGATGTTGTGCCACGCATCGATAACAATGCGAACACACTGGAGTGTACACTTTCCTCACAATGCATCCTGCATGCCGTATGGATTTCGCTCACTCATCCACGGGGCGTCAATATTTTGATTCATCCAAGCCACGACCGGGTACTCGTTTGCACGCCTAGTGTCACTCTGCCCTATCAGTCGCCAGCAAGTGGCCTGACTGATTTCTGTCATGACCGGATGAAGAGTTTATCTTTTGGCAAGTGCTTCCTTCTTGACCCAGTCGGGTTACGATTGCCAAAACGGCCTCACGTTAGACTCGAGGACTCGTCAAGATCAAGGAATGTCTCGGAAGTGGTCAGTGTTAGACACGTGGTCCCATCTCTCACATCATCATGACGCCGTCAATTGATATCCCCCTCCCACCGGGAGTCCCCCAACCACCAAGTTACGATACCAACATTCACAAAGCACCTAAATCTACCACACCAACAGACAACTTAATCCACTCTAAAACACGTCTAACACTCACTACTCACAACACTGCCAAAAACATTGACAACCTAGACGCCATTATACTACGACACCAACAACAAGGAACCGACATACTTTGTTTACAGGAAATACCTACCGCCCCCTCCTTACATTCACTCCTAAACCTACACACTTTCACAAACATATCTTCTGACAAATCCAACGGCACAGCGATTGTCATTCACTCCTCCCTATCTCCTTTCGTCACGCAAATCAAACACGACAAGGTCAATGGATGCCTTACTGCCATCGACCTTACTATACGCGGCTAACACACACTCCGTATCATTAATGTGTACAAATCACATCACGCTCATCTCCGACACAGGTTAGAGAAAACAATCTCCGCCCTCCAACAAGACCAACCGTGCCACATTATGCTCGGCGACTTCAACACATATCTCCAACCCTCTCTAGACACGGCTAATATCAAACACAATAAATACTGGCCTTGGCTCCACGACAAGGTACACCCCACCAATCCTACCACCACACCAACCCTCATTGACCTGTATCGTAAGGACCACCGAGAGACAAAACAGTGGACGCGCCCTGCAAACAAAAGGCTCTCGTCTCACACACGCATCGACTTGATTCTCTCCTCTCCTCTTTCCAACACCATTTTCAAACCTTTCAACACCTTCATTGATATTCACAACGACATCTCCGACCACCGACCTGTATCCACTTCCATAGCCATCCCTACCAATCCGATTAACATATACAACATCCCACACAATTCCATTCACTACCGCCCCCTAAGCAAAGAAGAAAAGTCACACTTTACGTCCCTCAGTAAACCTCTTAACGACTGGCTCTCCAAACATCACGACACTCTCTTTCAACAACCCGTTGAACAACTAATTCCTCTGACCGACTTCCTGTTCACCCAACTAGTCACCACCTACAAAGTCACTCATCAAGCACACGAACACAAACCAACCAGCGTGTAGAAACAATTCCTTGACGCTGTAAAAAATCTACCTTCTACTACCTCCAGTGCACACAAAACAAAAAAACTTCAAACACTACTCAATGACTGGACCTCAAAAAAACAAGCACAAGCGCACAAGAAACTCCACCACTCCCTCATTTCTCACAAACGCATAAAAAAGACAATCAACAACATTCTCAACCCCAGAAACACCACTCCCATCTCTCTCTTTGATCAAACTGGTCAACTTACCACCGACCCTTACGAACTGTGCAAATCTATGGGACACGCTCTCTCTTCCCTGGGAGGCCCCCCAGATTTCGACACAGACCCAGCCTTCATCAACACACTCATGACTAACTCCCCTAAAATACCCAACAACGCTCCACTACCACACTTTACCAGAGACTTCTTCAACCTTCTTTTGTCGAACGCTAAACCACACACCGCACCTGGTTTCGACGACACATCTCTCTACCTCTTCTCCGTCTGCCCCCCTGATATACAAACCTACATTTACAGCCTATGTTCCCTCCTTATCGCCGACCACATACCTTTTCACTGGCTTAAAGCAAATATTTTTCTACTTTACAAAAAAGGCGACCCCCATAATCCTACAAACTACAGAACAATAGCACTACTTAACACACTTTACAAAAAATAGCTTCTTACGGTGCACACACCCTCACTTACTACGCCACAACATACCACCTCACCAACAACACACAATATGGCGGACTTCGTAACCACAGAACCACAGACCACATATACACTATGATTGCCAATCTATCACTGCACCCAGACATGTACCACTTATATCTTGATTTAAATAAAGCATTTAACTCCGTTCCTCACCGAGCCTTATGGCAAATACTCTCCAACTACAACATACCTCACTCCATCATCAACCTCATCCAAAACCTCTACGCCTGCCCCAACGACTTCCCCGTCGTCAACGGCTTCGCCCTCTTTGCTGCCCACTGCATAAGGGGACTTAGACAAGGATGCCCCATGTCCCCCATACTCTTTAACCTTTTTGTCGACCCCATCATTAACCACATACAATCACTCCTACCTAAACACGAATTCAACGACCTTTTCTCCTTCATCGACGACATCGCCCTCCAAACAACCTCCCATGCCACTCTACACAAAGTGCTTCACTTCCTCTTTATCCAAGGGCCTCGATACCGCCTTTCTTTTAACACGACTAAATCCGAACTACACGCCCTCAATAACGCCACCCACATCACCATTCGTATTAGTCCTACCCAACATTTCAGTACCTTTACCGATGACGGCGACCCCAGGGTTTTTCATAAATACCTGGGCACCTACTTTTTCAACAAACAACAAAACCCCAGCATACTCCAACTTCTACTTAACACCATTCAGGGCCTTTTTCGCCAGCATATCCGGCCTCCCTCTCACACACAACGAAGTCATAAAACTATCCAACATACAACTGATACCTACCCTCACCTACCGTTTAATCTACAACTCACTCCCGCAACAGGACCTCGACAAACTGGACACCACAATTTGGAGTCATATCTCCAAGTTAGGCAAACTATCCTTTCGTACCCCCAATAAAACCAAATACTCCCCCCCACACACACTAGGTTTCAACATCACGAAAATTTCTATCGTAACCCACATCCAAGCCATCAACCATATACTGCGCTACACACACGACGACGGACCTTCCCACACCAACGAAAGAGTCAAGTACACCTTGCGCTACAAGGCCACTGACCCCAACACCATGCAACGCATGACTGCCCACTCCGCTAGCTTCTTAGGTTTCCACACGCACAACATACCCACAGTCAACCCATGTCTCCCTTCTCAAATCTCTACACACACAACAATCGAAGTCGCCTTTCTCTACTACCAATCCAACAGCCACCCACCAACATATTCCATTACGAAAAATGCCACCCATACCACAAAAACGACCCAGTGGTTCCGAGGCACAGTCGACCACCCCACGCCTCAGAAAACCACAGTTACTTTCCCTGACATGTCCACAATCCTCACCCCAGACCACCAGTTTCGCTTCCTTACTCTCCCCACATCCCAAGATATTTCCAAACCTACCAAGTCTCTCTCCATACCCGACACAGCCAACTTCCCTTATCCTTTCACTAGCACCACAACCACTCAAAATTTCATTCAACTTACCCTGAAAAACAATTTTTCTCCCCCAAACCCTCAACACCTGCACTACTCGGGGTGCCACGACCTTTGAGACGCACTCGACGCCTACCCTAACGCTACGATTGCCTACACCGACGGGTCGGATGACCCCACAGCTAACACGCCATCGGGCGCCGCCATCACCTTCAACACTACACCGCCAACAACCATCCGCAACACATCACCGGTAAAAGGATCTTACCAAGCAGAAATTTATGCCATTATACTGTTTACCTACCTCCAACACCTCGACACTCTCTCTCAACCAATGATTTTTGCCATTGACAACCTGTCGGTCTGCTCGACACTCCACCGAATACAACAATTCAAAACTAAACCCTTCGCTTCTAACGCTAGTTGCTTCGCTCTTTGGTACAACTATATTTGGGAATTTCTTCACAACACCCTCCTTCACATAATTTTCACCTGGATCAAAGGACACGCTGACTTCGCTGGCAATGAGCACTCTGACAAAATTTCTAAATGGATATCAATCAACCTCCACCAACACCCAGAACACCACAACCCCGACGCTTTTCACTTCATTTACCACAATCATACACCACTGCCAGGACGCATTACACGCAAAACTGTCAAACACCTACTTCCAAGCCATAAACACAACAACATACACCTACCTTCTAGCACCGACTTCTACGCCCACACATCGTGGTTTTCCAGATTACCTTTTAAATGGACTAACGGACTGTACTGTTGCACCGGTTTTCTCCCCCATTACAAACTCAACACATATCAATGCCCCAAATGCCACACTCATCACCCCCTCGACCCCATAACAACGGTGACCGAATGCGACACAGCGAAACCTGTTCGTGACCCAAAGACAACCCATGGAACAACCAATACTCCATGAACAGCACTTCGTCTCACAACCCCACCTTGTTGACCTACCCAAAAAGGACAAACACAACAGTCACCAATAAACACCCCCACAAACACAGACACGTTCACAGCAAAAAAAAAAAACCAAATCCCAACTACTTAACTTACAGTAACTACCCACTTAGGAACACGTTACCCTAAAAAAGCCATCGCGAAAAGAAACTATGCTCCGCAAGCGACTGGGGGGTTTCTGCCCCGCTTTGGTCTCCGGGTGACGAGTTTCTCCCCCCCTCTTTTTCTTTTTTCTTTTTGTCTTTTTTCCCGTCCTCCTCATCTTCACCACCTGCGATCTGCACCCCCCCCCCTCCCCTGACACCAGTTGGCAGATCGATTAGATGGGACCACGTCAGCACTTTTTTGATGCTCTCTTCCAGCTCCGTCTCGCACACCTTCCAGTCAATCATCCAATTTACAGCCTTTTTCCCCAGCCACTGCTGTCATGTGGTACCTCGGCATTCACTGGTGGTATGAATCAGAAGGTTTTGGATACTATCATTGCTGGTTCTGGATACCGGAACCTCGCGAGCCGTCCCCGGAAGTCCTGTGGTACCTGGATTAAAAGAACACAGCATTCCAGTGCTCCGAGCCCTTACGCTGCATGCCAACAGATTGATAAAGTACCCTGAGATCCTCGTTCCCGTCTCCTTGAACATTGAAGTTGGCCTGTGAGTCCCTTAGCCTGTGAGGTCAATTTGAAACCGGCATCAACTCAATTACTACAGTAAGGACACCTCAGCCACCACTCGGTTCTCAGAGCTTTCCGAACGCTTCTGAAGTCAGTGGTTTCCACTTCACTGGAGGTCCCCTGATGTTCTAAGGCCGGGACTATTTGTTTGTTTCTGACTTCTATATATATATATATATAAATATATATAGAGTCCCTTTTATTTTCGATTCGTCTTGCGTCATAACACCAACCACAGGGCTAATGGCGAAGCCACAGCCCACAGTAACCAGGCCTTCGGTGCATTTTGGAGCAGGGTCACACCCCCTGAGTTACTGTACATATGGCTGCTGTCCTTCGATGAACTTCGGCTCGCCATGAACGCTCACTTGCCCGTGGGTAGGCCGCTTTTGTGTTATGCTCGCCGGCGGGCAACCCCCATGCACCAAAAAATCCAATCAGTCAACCGCACGTTCTCACGCATGGGAAACGCAAATCCTGCAACAACCGCAGGTTAACCGGCGACAGGTTGGCCGTCAGAGCACCAGAATACGCCACCACCACCAGCCTTTCTCCAACCCATGGCATTGGGCCATGCGGGGCCCGTGCATTGAAACACAACGGCCTTTGCCGGACAGCATATGCATGGCCCTTTACGCCCCCCCCCCCCACCATCTTGCACGTGGGAATCCCTTGACGCTTGAAGGGGGTGGCGAATACACCCCCCCAGGCAACCCAAACCTTGCCTCCAGTGTGGGTGCCCCCAGTTACAATTGCGCTTGGGCCCAAGGGGTTTCTTGGGTGGGAGTGCAGAAGCATGGGGGTGGTGGGGCGCTGCACGGAAAGCGAAGAAAACACCAGGCCGGGGAACACGTGGGCAAAAAAACGGTCCAACAACCCAATCTTGGACCACAGCGTGGGGTCCTGTGTGGCTTGTGTCACTTGTGTGTGACGCCGATCCTTTTCATTGGGGGGGGCCTCCCCCACACCCCAAACACCAGCCTGGGTATAGGTACTCCCTGAAAAAGGCTGTGCAACGTGCACTGTAGGGACCGGACAGCGGCGAAGACATCCTCAACAGATGGTGGGGGGACGGAAGGGGTGGGGGGTAGGAGTCATTGACCCCCGAGGATCCTAAACGGGTTTTGGGGGGGGGGTGCCTGGAGGCTCCGGATGGTGCCTTGGAGGAAGTTTCGATCTTCCTCCAACTCCCCCGATCTGGTATGGAGGGCCGTGAACTGCTCTTGCAGGACATCGCCGGTGCCCTTCGCTGCCTCCAACTCATTGACCACGTGGGTGGTGTCCGATTGCAAAGCCTGGTTCTTGGCGATGAGCTTCTTGATGAGGGCCTCCAAGGATGCAGCCTGTACCTCTGTCTGCACACCCCACCTCCTCTGAGCCCTCGCGCCACGGGGGTCAACACTGCCACTGGCACTGCCACTGCCACCATGCCCCTTGGCAGTCTCCAAAACACCTCGCACCTGCTGCACCACCTCCGCCGCAACCCTCTTCGCCAAGGCCTCCTCGTCCAGAGGAGACCTTGGTCACCTCCGCGTGTCCTCCGTTCCAGCCGCCGCCTGCGGCTCGGGCTGGAGTTGGGGCTCACTGAGGTGGCTGGGGGGCTTTGCTGCCTTCTTCGACGGCTGAGGGCCGGGGCTCAGGAGCGTGGGTGGGCAGTGCATCGTGTGGCGCATCCACATCCACCATGGCTGCCTTTGCCCTTGCTGTCCCCTCCTTCTGATGTGCGTCGGCTCTTCCTTCACCTTCCAGTAGGCCTCCCCCTCTGCTGCCGGCTAGTCTGGCACGGGCCTCCAATCGCAAAGATTCGGCCAAATCCCTGCCCTCGCCGCCACCGCCACTTGCTGGGGTCCTGCACCTCCACCTGCTTAAACAGGTACGCCATCTTGCCTGGCCTCGTTCCCCTCAAGGCAGTTTCTTGGTCCACGTGGTCACTCCTACGCCGCACCACGCGTCATTCACCGGGGCAACGGGCGCGTTGTGTTGGCGAACCCCCGACTCCTTGATAGCCACCAGCAGCTTGCAAATGTACTCCTTGGAGCGACCACCCTCCTTGTGGATCAAGGACACCTCGGTGTACCCCTTGGTAGCTCCAGCCTCATTCACCACGGGGCACGAACTCGGGGAGCCCCGCACCTCCATCACCGCATCGGAACCTCCACCCAATACCACCGCATCCACCGCGGGCTGCACCTACATGTCCTGGGGAGGGGCCACAGCCTTCCGTTGCTTAGCAGCTGCCTGCGGGTGGTTGTCACCGGAGACGAGCCAGGGCCACAGAGAGAACTTGGCCTGTGATGGGAAACACAAAAAGGTGCACGAAAGGCCCAAAAAAAGTACGAAAGCCCTACGAAACCCCCTACGAAAGCCCTACAAAAGCCCTACGAAAGCCCCCCTGTCGTACGTATGTGCTACAAAAATCACCCTCTTCGTACAACCTTCCGTACACCCTTTCGTACACAGTGTCACCCCTTCGTACCCCTTTCGTACCCCTTTCGTACCCCCATTCGTTGTCACCTTTTGGGATGGTTTGCTACTTTGTGTCACATTCTGCACTGATGGATGGCATGCACACACCTTCCCACACTTGCACCAGAGCTCGCTGTTGTAGAACTGGGCCCAGCCGTACTCGGTGGCCACGGTGGCGTCCATCACCGTGACGCCAGAGGGGACCATGTCCCACTGGTGGAGATGGGGGTCCGGGATGGGGGTGCGGGGGACCTCCTCGGGCTGTGGATGGGGGAGTGGGTAGGCCAACACCGAGAAGTGGCAGGCCACCACAAGGACTGTGCCAGCAGAACGCCGATAGTAGGCTGCATCTCCGCGGGCCACAAACCCGGGGTGTGTCCACTGGGCCATGGGACACTGTGGGTCACCAAGATCCAAATCACGCCTGCAAAACGCTGGCACGCCGGCCATGGGCTCCACCCACACCAGGGCCTCCGAACCCTTAGCTCGGGCCTGGGGCAGCTGGACCTGCATTTGCTCAGGCACGGGGATGGCTGAGGGAGTAGGATCCTCAAAGTTGGTACACGCGTCGCAGGTTCCATTTGCATGTGTAGCGCACATCTCCACTTTTCCACACACCGCACACAGACACTCCTGTTCAGCCGGAACCACTGTACAACCCTTGATGCCACATTTCCTCATCGCGACCCGCACCACAGAAATCTGGCCCCAAGCGGGGACCACGACCCCAACTGTGCGCTGAAATATATACACGGTGGGCCGCCACACGGTGGAGACAGTTTGCAAACCGATGAGTCCCTTTCACCACCACCTCCGCTGTGGATGACCTCCGACCGCAGGCAGCCCAGGGTTCCTTCCTCCCGCATTAGAGTCCGGACAACCGAGGGCTTGGGGAGACCCCTGACACTGCCAAACACCCAGGTAATGGCATTTCCCACCAGGCCACCGAATCACCACTCAGGCTCATGAAACAGGACAGGGCAATGTTGCCCGAAGGCAATGCTTCAATAGGGTGGTCCCTGTGGTAACCCTGTTTGCCTGCACCAATGCCAGCCCGAAGGTAGCCAAACACAATGGGGTACAACTCTCTTGACAATAGCACCTGTAGGTGGTTTCTTGCCTTCTCCATCATAGCTCTAGCCTTGGGCAAAGGAATGTGGCCAGGATCCTAGACTGTTTCTCGAACTCTTCGTGTTCCAAAATCCCCAAAACTGGCGCCATGACGTTTTCATCATCCGGGGGTCTACCTTCACGGGGGAAGTTCTGAAAAATTCCCTGCCAGTCTTTATCTGCCACTGTCATTGCCTCCTGCGACAGGGCCATAAGCTGATCCTCGTCTGCAAAGTGCCGCAGCAGCAATTGCAGCAATTGCAGCAATGAATTCCTCATCCACGCCTTGGGTCAAGCCAGCTGCCGTCCCTACATAGTTGTGGTGGTTCCTATCACCAAAACAGGTGACACCTGCCACAACACCCTCGGCATGCCCAATTAGGGGCTGTGGGGTCAATGCAGGCAAAGCGACAAACTTGGATCCTGTGTAGGCCACGAGTGTTGTCTGACCACTCATGTCGTCAATCCACATCCTATTAGGCTCAGTGGTGAGGCTGTAAACAGTGAATGTCCTATCCATGTCATCCTTTTCAACCATCCTAATGTTGTAGTGTTGTGACTTTTTCCCCTTAGCACTATGGATGTTCAATGCCCCATCAGCCGCCACAGCACTATAATTCTACCTCTGACCCACCTTGTTCGGCAGCGATTCCTCCAAACCTTCCAACAAATCATCCATATTAGGACCGGAGAGGGCAATGCTAAAGGCGGCGAGGTGGAGGTTGTGATTGTAGGTGGCCCCAAAGAAGTTGGTGAGGGCACGGGCTTGTGTGAGGGCAAGGGAGCGTCGCGCCACTGTGATGCGGCCAATTTAAAACATTTAAAACATGGTGCCGGGATCAAAATGAGGAAGGGTCCGCAAATCATCAATGGGGCAGACCTGGGTAGTACTGCCCTGGGGGCCATGGAAAACCCTATGTCCAACCTGATGGCGGCATGTGTCCACCTTATCTTGCAGGAGGTCCTGGGCGGCGGACATTGTGAAAAAGGAGGTCCCCTTAAGAGTAGGATGAAAGAAGCATGACATAAAGGTGACCAAAAGGAAAGATACTTGGGAAGACAGAGGATGGCACACTGAGGGTAACTGAGCATGTGGGATTGCACAACGCAAGTAGGAAATTAACTAGGAAACACCAACTACGAAAGAGTGCACGAAAGGGGTACGAAGGCACATCTAAGTTGTAGAAAAGGATACAAAATGGTGTAAGAAAGGGAGTACGAATGCACCCCTTTCGTACAAAATCTACGAATACCCCCCTACATGCCTTTCGTACACCCTTTTGTACCCCTTTCGTAGACCCCTTCCTGCAGAAACGGATGTTGTGACAAAAATGCTATCTTTACCCTAGGCACGCGCAATAAAGAAGTAGGTGCACCAAAAGGCTTCCACATGTACCAAGTTAAAATCGTTCATGGGTTGTGACCCAACTGAACACGTAGGTGGGTTACTTGTGGTTTTTATGTCTCAAGGGGGGCTTTCGTGTAGGTACCTTCCTGGCACACCACACTTGGAATTCTTGTTGTTGCCGACCTTCGCGGTAACGCTCATCGTTCTGCATCATGAGCAAGTTCATGATTTGGGGCGAAATGTGATCGCCCCGCTGGGGAATTTTGCTCTGCGCCAGCACTATCCGAATGGTAACAAGTGCGATATCCCTCGGAGTCCGACGGAGCACTGTCATGAACATCCAGCGTACAGGGCTCGGCGTCATTTCCATGGCTGATTTCGCAGCCCCCTTGGACGGTTTTGGCGAACCGCGTTTTCGGTTTCGCCGAGTCTTTGAGCCACCGCTGCCGCTCGTGACCTCCTCGTCCGATGCTTCCGCGGGTACTCGGAGATGACATCGTTTTCAACACGTTCCTTCACAAAAGGTGACGATGTCCTCGGTGTCGGTACCCATTTTTCTTTCCGAATATCTTCTTTCTTCGCGGGCTTCAACCAACGATTCCCGGATGGTATCGTCAATGGTTACCCGGGATCCACTTAGGTAGGGCTCATGAGGGCCCAAGCTCCCCGGGTGGCGGTAGGCGGCAGGTAAACCGCTGCTACCACAAAGAAGGTCCGTAGGACCAACCCCTGCAATTCTGCGGGCTCTACAGTCTATTTCCGATTTTTCCACCTTCTTCAACGTAACCCCCATTGTCCTTGATCTCACCAAAGCTTCCATGCTTTCGAATCACCAATTTCCAAATTCCAAAAATATTCCTCACTCACTCACACTCCTTGGCAACCCTTTGCAATAAAATCCAAATATGTGGTCCACCAATTCAAATGGGCTTGAATCCATCAACACATGAAAGTTATGGAGAGGTGAACAAATAATGACAATGTCGGGCAAAGGAGTTGAGAAGTAGAAGTGAAGATGAAGCCCTTGAATAGGATATGCGTCTATCGAAGACGATGTTGTATCCCTACTCCAGGAATCGATTTACATACCATGCACACTCGAACTATGCGATCAGTTATGGACATATGACGCCATGCTGGCACAATCTCGATACGACAGCTTGAGAAAACACATCACTTCACGGAAAATCATGCATGACGCAATGACATCGATACGATCCATTAGGTGTGTGGCAAACACAAAGAAAAGGCATTTACAACACAATGGCATCATTGGGTTCCTCATGAAGCTTGGGCACACATGGCCCATCCTCACCCTTGCCCACAAGACAGTAAAATGGAATCAGCGACATGTGTTCCAAACAAGAGAAATGTTCTCACCGTGGATCAAGCATGACACCAAGGCCTCCATGAAGACAAAGTACGGCATGGCCACATACACGACTTGTCCACCCTCATGAGTCACCAATGTGCACAATTGAGGAACTTGCGCTGAGGGTCACTACATATGAGTCGAGAGAGTGACTTCACGGCAATGGCAAACACTACCTGACCCCTGGCATGTGAGACATTTAACGTCATGATTGCAATGCCTCGGTACTTCACACCTGACGCGGGGTGCCAGTCACTCAGCAATATCATACACAATGGCCAGCAAGTGAATAAGCTTGGCGGGTTTACTTGCTGTTTGCAAAGAAGACATCAAGAAGGGCCAGCCCACCAAACCTCACATGTTTAGTGTATGCTACATACCAATTGCTGGGCTCCCTACGGTTAGACTGTCGCGAACCAAAGACATGAATAGAGAAACCAACACACAACATATGTCTCATGCCCTCACATGCTTGGACATGCCACTCGGTCCCATCACGTGGTGCCTAATTGCTTGGGAACCGAAGGCATAGGCAAACACCAATCGTCGTGTGCATTAGGAACCATCCACACATGGACATGTGACATCAATATTGCCTATATGCATGTTCATGTGACACCCAAAAAATTCACAGTATGCTACTTAGAGAGAGATTGGGTAAGAAGATTGGGTAAGAAAATGCCCCGGGTCACATGTAGAGACCTAGACCCGGCCCGCAGAGTAAGTGCACAAAGAGAGATATCCCGGGGCCAATGAGAGCACATCCATGATGAGATTGTCCCATGACAAAGAAGAGATGAACTGCCTCAAAGAGAGATGTCGCGCCCGAATCCTGTCCTTGAGAGCGATGGTCCCGCCCCAATACATGCCCGGAGAGAGAACCTAACCAATCCATGGCCCAGGAGAGAGAACCTCCCCAAAAACCAATCCCGAGAGCATGCATATGAAGAGGCCTAACCATGACCCAGGAGAGCATTCATGCACTAGGAGTGAGAATCCACAACCTCGACCGAGGATTATCCCTTCATCAAATTGCCAAGTTAAGTGAAGTCATGCCCTACTGCTTGCTGCCAAGAGAAGGATAGTGGATCACCAACCATGTTTGGCCAATGATATGAATTCCCCCAAGGTCAACCAAGTACGATGGTAAATGAGAGGGTAACAAGCAG